>CM032123.1:435000-2935000 GCA_018894105.1 Jacaranda mimosifolia
TCTCCACATGCTGCAACGAGGTAAGGTTTGCTAAAGTGAAGTTGAACTGTTTTTCTTCAACCAAAAAGGCATAGCTGCAGGGACTGAAGTTCCACACGGAAGTTTAATTCTCAAAACTTCCAACTGCGAGATAAATTTCCGACAAGTTCTCTGGGATAAACGCCTCACAACATCCCCCACCTTTGCAACTTCCATAATTAACAACCGCCGTACTCTCACATATGGACATACATCCCAAGGTGTACCTGCATGTCCCACCAGATACGCAAAATACATTAAGTACAGTTTAAATCAATGTTTTAGATTAATTAGCGAAGATATATATGTAAAAGCTGGCCCACAATTAATATATATATGCACCATTTATCTCCACTTTTGCCCCGAATTAAGCCATAAGAATCACATCCCACCACCACAAACTTATTAGCCGTATTGTTGACATGGAACTTGGAGAGCCGCAACCATTGCTCTGACTCCGTGATGACATCAAGGACCCCGAACTGGCTGTAGCACTCTTGGCTGATCCCCCCCTGGACTTGCAATTGTCCTTCTAGAGAGATTTTTGTGACATCAATGTTGCCGTCACCTAGGAATAGTTTTGGAGGATAGTAAGTAGTGTTACAATTGATGAAGAAGTCTTCGTTGAGATAACAGCCTTCTTTCATGCCGAATGGGTAGGGGACTTCAACATCCCCACATTTATCACTGCACGATGGATCAGGCTGCTTAGCACCATCTCCCAATATTGGTAAAATCAACGACAAGAACAACACAGTTGAAACTGTGAACTGGTGAAGTGCCGCCATTAGAGATAGTAAATTACTAGCCACAACTACTTCTCTGACAATTAATCTTTCTCTATTTTTCTCCTTGTGTATATTTGTATATGCATGATTTTCATTTCCACGCATGTGACCTCTTTTTATATAGTTCTCAATACTTAAAGTGGAGGGCCCAAATTTTATTTAATTTCCAGTTGATTTTTCATTTTAAGAAATTTTTTAGAAGACCCCAAGTCAATGATGTAGTAATCTCTTTCTCTTGTCGATAGCTTGGCTTGTGGGATACGTCGTCCTTGCAATACGTAGGGTATGTTTGGTTATGTTTTCAATTGAAATGATGCTACTCATTATGCTAAGTCTTCTTTTTTTGGAAATTTGGATTTTATAGTATATTTGCATACCTTATTTTGATTTTATATATTTTTTTGGTACAATACATTAGAAATGTTTAGAATTGGTGAAATTAAGAAGGAGAATGGGATGTTGGGAGAAGGGGTGGAGTCTTCTCATTTGTTGCTTATTGATTTTTAATTGATTACATGATGATGATGGGCATAAGAGGGAGTGTTTATGTGTCATTATGTGTTTACAAATATTATTAATTGTTTTCAATTGAATTGATGCTACTCATTATATTAAGTCTTCTTTTTTTGGAAATTTGGATTTTATAGAAGGTAAATATATGTTTATACATTTATGATTGTTTCTAGATTTATGTGTTAGATTATTCATTTACATTGAATTATGTGTTAGATTTACACTTTGTGAATTATATGTTCGAATAGGATTTGAGTTATATGTTGGACTTATTTTAAATTATATGTTGGTTTATGATGAGATATATGTTTGATTATATTGAATTATGTGTTAGATTAATATGTGTTAAGATGTATTATGCATTTATGCTGAATTATATGTTAGATGTTGTTAGATTTATATTTTTTGAGTTATATGTACGATTAAGATTTGAGTTATATTTTTTATTTATAATGAGATGTATGTTTGGTTATATTGAATAATGTGTTAGATTATACATTTACATTGAACTATGTGTCAGATTTTGTTAGATTTATATTTTGTGATTTATATGTTTAATTAGGATTTAAATTATATGTTGGACTTATATTAAATTATATATTGATTTATGATGAGATGTATGTTTATGTTTGATTCTATTGAATTATGTATTACATTTATATGTGTTAAGATTATGCATTTACATTGAATTATGTGTTAGATTTTGTTAGATTTATATTTTGTTAATTATATGTTTGATTAGGATTTGAGTTATATGTTAGACTTATATTAAATTATGTGTTGGTTTATGTCGGATGTGTGTTTGATTATATTGAATTATGTATTAAATTTATATATGTTTAGATTATGCATTTATACTGAATCATGTGCTAGATTTTGTTAGTTTTGTGAATTTTATGTTTGATTAGGATTTGAGTTATATGTTGAACTTATATTAAATTATATGTTGGTTTATAATGAGATGTATGTTTGGTTATATTGAATAATGTGTTAGATTACGCATTTACATTGAATTATTTGTTAGATTTATATTTTGTGAATTACATGTTTGATTAGATTTTGAATTTATATTTTATGAATTATGTGCTCGATTACGATTTGGTTTTGTATTGAATTTATATATTGGTTTATTATGTTGAATTGTCTATTAGTTTAGTTTATATTTCTATTTTTCATTATTGTAATTTTGTTTTTGCTTTAATATTATAGGCTTGGATATTTCAAGCAATTGAATTTAGTATAAATCTTGTAAGATAATTTTTTTGGCACTATTTTGTAAATTTTATATTTTGGTTAGGGCTTGATTTATATATTAAACAATTTTATATTATTGGGCTTGATTTTTATTGTGATATAAAATTATTGTGATTTTATGTAAAATAATATTTAATATTGTTGCATAGGATGATTAGTATATAAAGCAAAGAATTATTGATATTGGATAATTATAGGTTTTAATTTGATATAATGTGTATATTTTAAAAAAAAAAAAAAACTTTTTTAAAATTTTGTGACGAAAATTTCCATTGCGAAATTTATTTTTTTAATTATAATTATTATTTGCGATGGATTTTGCAACGGAAAAATCCGTTGCAAATTTGAGACAGAAATTGCCATAGCAGATTTGCGACAGATAAATCCGTCACAAAATCCATCGCAAATTTTTGCAACCAAAGATTTTGTGACGGATTTTTGCCATCACAAAATTCATCGTAAAACGGCATTTTTTTGTAGTAGTGAAGCTTAGTCCTTTCAATGGGCAATATATTGCCTTCCTCAAACCCATACCCAAATATACCCACATAATTAGATCATATATTTATCCTACCTACTCAACCCATAGACTCAATTAGACCCATATCCTAAAACACTCAAATAATAGATCCTAAACTAGATCCTACCCTATCAAACCCAAGACCCATTGGGTCTATGGTTGGATCTTGGGTCTAGTTTATTAGACCCAATTTTTGGATTGTGTTTTAATTTGACTAATTTTTTCATCTTTTCTAACTTTTCTTAGTGTCAATTAAAATGCTAAAACAATCTAATATTTGAATGCCAGAATAATTTATTAATATTGGCTAATTTTTTTGGCATATTTTAAAAAAGTTAACTCAATTTTTTTAAAATTAAAAAAAATAGTATACATTAAATTTTAGTCGTTTAATTTAATTTCGTTAATTTATGTACTTAATTTTTGGTATATTAAACAAATAAGAACCACAAGACACTTTTTTAACTCTTCCCCATATTATGTTTTTGTCTCTCTATTTTTTCTCTAAGATATTATTTTTTCTTTCTTTAACTCTATTCTTTTCATTTTTTTTTTGAAATATTATTATTTCATGTAATATATTCAATCAAATATATGCAAATAGTAGAAAAAAATTTAATTTTGTGTTACTAAAAATTTGAATATGTAGCACCAAATATAAATTTTTTTTTTCTTCACTAGCCAAAGCTACTGAAAATAAATAAATTCAAAATAATTTTAATTTTTTATCTTATATATATTAAAAATTTAAACATACACTTCAAATATGCCATGATTATTATTATAAGTTTAATTTTAATATAAGTAATTTGTGTTAACTAGTTAAATTTGAGTATTTGGATAATGAGTAATTTTGAGGTAGGCATGTCAATGGTTCGAATTTTAATTCGAATTCGATTTGAATTTAATTCTAATTTTAGGATTTTTATTTGATTAGAATATTCGATTGATTAGATCTGATTATAAATATTCGTAATCAGAAATCAATTATTTTTAATATATTTTTGAGTTTATGTTTGACGAAAATGTTAACTAAATAAAGTTTTATGGGTAAGAAAGATTAAAGTTCGGAAGGAGGAAATTGGAATATGGATATTTGATATTGAGTATTTTTTAGATATTGAGTATTTGGGTATTTTATGGGTATAGATCCCATCCATACACATTTCATTTTTCTTAAGGGATCTGGATATGGTCCGAGTCTTATATCTATTTAATGGGTACGAGTATGGATATTATACTATTGTTATGGGCTTGGATAAGATTCTATACTACCCATTGACAGGCCTAATCAGTAGGTATCCTTTCATGGTTCTTCAAGGGGGCCTCCCCACCCCAGTTGTTTATTTTTGGTTTTTATCACATATTTTTGCAGAATTAAGATCCCAATTCCCAACTAGTGGTCAATATATATAAAAGAAAAATGGGCATTCAGTGCAACCATCTGATCATTTTTTGTCTCGTCCTGCATATCGATCAATATATTGCTTCTCTGAAACCTACGTCCATGGAAAATAATGCCAAGTGAACCCACAATTGAATCCATGCATTGCTTCTTCAATCGCGACGTCCATGTAGACCTGTAAATTGGTAGGGTATTACTCTATCTATACCCATACCCTAAAATATCCAAACAAAAATACTCAATTTTTATCCTACCCTAAAATACCCAAAAGAATGAGACCCTAACCCTACCCTATCCTAACTAACTTAAGATCCATTGGGTCTAGTTTATTGAACTTATGTTTTTAATGTATACACTAATTTTCTTAATATATACTAAAAATATTATTTGGCATACGATATCAAAAAATAATTTTTTTCTATATTTAATTTAATTATTAAATTTAAATTAATTAATTTTAAACTTTTTGCTAATTAAATTAATTATTTTATTAATATAATTAGCAGTTAAACTTTTTGCTAATAAAAAAACATACAGTTTAAAATTAGTTTTATTAAAAAAAACAGTTAATAAAACCAATTTATTACAAAAATAGTTAATAAAACCAGTTTATTAAAAAAATAGTTAATAAAAACAGTTTATTAAAAAAACAGTTAATAAAAACAGTTTATTAAAAAAGCATTCAGTTTGTTAAAAAAACAGTTAATAAAAGTAGTTTATTAAAAAAACAGTTAATAAAAATAGTTAAAAAGCAAAAAAATTTTTCTATATTTAATCTTATCAAAACAGTTAATTTCTATATTAATAAACTTTATTCATTAGCAAAATTAATTTTATTAATTATTTTTGTAAAAATATTTATTCCACTATTAATTTTATTAATAAAAAACGTTCAACTGTTGCTATTCCAATTTTTTTTTTAAAAAAAAATTGCTATCTCAATTTATTAACTTTATTAATTTAGTTTAATTTTTAATGAAAAAAATTATTTAATTGTTACCGTTCATTCACATATTTATAATTTTTATATATAAAAAGTTTATCATTAATATAAATTTAATTTCAGCGTAAATAATTTTTAGTTTCATAAATTAAGTTTAAGTATAAAGTAACGGGTAAGTTATGGGTATGGATACATAGGTAATTTATGAGTATAGACCCTATCCATACCCATTACATTATTTTTAATAAGTAAGGGTACGGGTACGGGTATGGGTATGGATATGGGTATAATATTTTGAATTTGAGTAGAGTAATACCCTACCCATTTACAGGCCTACGTCCATGAAAAATAATGCCAAGTGACGAAGACAAATTAAAACTGAGATATATGAATTACCTGCGCAGACTGCTGTACTAAATACTTCTTTCAATTCAATCCAAAGCAAGTGGCAAAAAGGATATATACTAATTAATTGATGAGTTGAGTTCACCGACTATATATATAGTACCATCTTGTTCAAATCCATACGATTTAAATCCAAATATTAGTCTTGTATTCTATATCTAAATTAATTGCTTGTGTATATATTTATATATATATATATATTATATGAAATGATACTAATAATGATAAGCATAAAATTTTCAACTATTCACACATGGACCTGCAGTTTTAATTGTCGAAAGCTACTCGTGAATCATACATGCATCAAAGTTATTGTCTTGGCTGCTGACGTCTGAATAATGCAGCTTAGCTTTTTGCTACTGAAGTCAGTCTTTTTGCATTCTAAACATTTTGGGGATAAGTATACACTTTTGCTATACAGTATAGCTGTAAATTTGGTCGAGGACAACCCTTTTTTTTTTTTTTTTTAAATTAAAGTTGCAGGGAAAGAGAGGGGAAGCTGGAGGAGGATATAATCATCCATCCTTTCCATGTTCCTATATCTTTAATATTTACCGTTAAATATACTAGTTATTAAGAAGAGTATCTAAATAACCGAATTGTAGTGTTATGTCAATATGTGCTTAAGCCGGAAATTCTTCAGCCTAGCAAAGATTAAATTAAGAAAAAAGCATCAGCTCTGAAGGACATATATATTAGGATTGGACCATATTTTTCTGCACAATCTGCTTTGTTAGATGTGTGGCTCTGTAATTAGTATGAGCAATCTCTTCACCACACCGACTGGCATTTGGCTGAATTCCAAGCAGTTGTGTCCCAACCTTTCTCAGTTTCTTGTACATGATTTCCAGTATTCCTTGCATGCATGTCTGTCTCATTAATTTCTCACCCTTTTCATGGTTCTCCACGGAGGAGCCACAGTTGTTTGTTTCTTGTTTTTTGTTACAGATTGTTGCAGAAGATCCAAATGGTCATTATATGAAAAAGATGGGCACTCAATGCAGCCATCCGATTCTTTTAATTGTTTCTTCTGCATTGCTTCTTCGAAACGCACGTTCATGAAAAATAACACTTGATTCACAAAGACAAAACTAATATATGAGCATGCAGACCAATCCAAGAAAGTAGTAAAAAAGATACTAATTGAGTTGAGGTCATTCATTATATCTTACGGTTTGTACAGTTCTTTTTCCTCTTCAAATTTATGTGGAACATGGAATTTTATCAAACTAGACATCACGAACATCTGCTGAAATATTATAACTATAATACTGTGTTTGAACAATTTCTGTAGTGCTACATTCATGGCCATCCGTTTGATTAATCTCCTCCAGCAATATGTCCGTACTCTGTCCTGTCTTCTCCTCTGATTGAGCCCTCCAGCTATTCTTCCTCAAATCCTCCAATTCTAGTTCCACACACCTCATAGTAGGCCTATCATCCCCCGTCATACTTAAGCACCTTTTTGCCAGCATGGCCACACTTTTCATCTCTTCAAGATGTTCTTCGCCAACCATACTGCCCTCAAACATCTCCAGCCAAGAGTTCTCCTTCATTCTGGAAAGAAAATAATAGGCCAAATTTCTCTCCTCCGGGGGGCTATCCGAAGACCACCCTCTTCTCCCTGTTAGCAGCTCCACAAGCACAACTCCAAAGCTGTAAACATCACTTTTCTCTGTCAATTGGCCAGTCTGCAAGAACTCAGGGTCCAAGTACCCCTTTGTTGCTTGCACGACTAAAGTTTGCACCTCAGTTTGGTCTAAAGGAATCAATTTTGATGCCCCAAAATCAGACACCTTTACGCTGAAATTTTTATCCAGTAGTATGTTGGCAGGCTTAATATCTCTATGTATAATGGGAGGAGAAGCTGCAGAATGCAAATAAGACAGCACCCCTGCAGTTTCTGCAGCTATTCTTAAACGAGTGTCCCAAGAAAGACTAGCTCTTCTCATCTTATGATTACTATGTAAATGATGAGAAAGTGTTTTATTATCAATGTATTCGTAGACCAGTATAGGGACTTCAGTTTCCAGACAACAGCCCAGAAGCTTAACTGCCTTTTTATGATTGATTTTCGACAGAACGACAAGCTCGTTGATGAAGGAATCAATCTGAGTACGATGATCAATTTTAGTATGATCCAATAATTTGGACTTCTTCACGGCGATTACTTCATTTCCCAAAATCCCTTTGTAGACTGTGCCAAAACCTCCTTCTCCAATCTTGCTGCTCTCGTCAAAGTTGTTTGTTGCCTCTTTGAGCTCTTCTTCTTTATAGATTCTTGGGGTGGTCGTAGAGTCTCCTCCTTGCCTGATGAGCTTTTGCTGCAGGATGAACCCACCATTTTCTTCGAAAAATTTTTCTCTCATTGCTACAAACATTTTACTCTTCAATCTGAAGTGCAACCATGAGACACAAAAAAGCAGTACCGCAACAGCCATGGCGGTGCCTAAATGAGGGACAAGAAAATGACAAAGTTAAGATTTCAGACATTTTATGTACTAGCACAACATGATCAATATGGCCACTTTATTATTATTTTACTTACTTGCAACAATGGTAATCACCTTTGCCCGATGGTTGCTTTGTCTTCTGATGCAGCCATTTTGACCTCTTCCTTCACCATAGTATCCCTTGGGACAAGAACACGTATAACTCCCGGCCATATTTTTGCAGCCTTCTTTATACGTGCAATTATTCAGATTCTCATCTCTGCATTCATTTATATCTGCGCAATAGTTTTAGTACAAGAAAACAAGATTTACCAACACACTCACAAAAACAGGAAGCCTATAATAATGAATAGCAGTAGTACACACAGTTGTTTTATACCTTTGCACCCATTGACAAGGTAAGGATTGCCCTTATATCCATTCTTGCAGGAACATCGATATCCTGAATAACCTTTCACACCATTACAATCAGAGTTATCCTGACATGCGTAGCTGCTCAGATTCTTTTTAGCCACTTCACACGTCTCGTCTCCAATAGTCCAATCCAGCACCGCGGGAAACTTCTCCACGTTCTGCAAATTTGTAAGATTATCTAAAGTGAACCTGAACTGTTCTGATTCAACCAGAATCGCATAGGTGCAGGGGTTGAAGTCCCACACAGAAGTGTGATTCTTAAAACTCCCAACTGTGAGATTAAAGCTCCACAAGTCCTCTGGGATAGACGCCTCGCAACATCCCCCACCATTGCATCTTCCATCTTTCACAACAGCCGTGCTCTCACATATGGACATGCATCCCATAGTGTAACTGCATGCCTCACCAGATACACAAAATACAGTGAGTATAGCTTAGATCATGCTTTCGATTAATTAATGACGACATATATGTAAAAGCTGGTTCATAATTAATATATCACCTTTCATCTTCACTTTGGCCCTGAAAGTAACCATAAGAATCACATCCCACCACAGCAAACTTATTACCCGTATTGTTGACATAGAATCTGGAGAGTGTAAACCATGGCTCTGTATAGGAGTCCTCATCAAGGACCCCCGACCGGTTATAGCACTGTCGGCCGATCAGCGCCAGGATATGCAACTGTCCCTCTAGAGAGATTCTTGTGACATTAATGGGGCTGTCACCTAGGAATAGTTTGGGAGGATGCTGTGGCTGAGAGGTATTGTCACAATTGATGAAGAAATCTTCGTCGAGATAACAGCCTTCTCTCATGCCGAATGGGTATGGGACTTCAACATTCCCACATCTATCACTGCACCACTGATGAGGCTGCTTAGCACCATCTCCCAATATTGGTAAAATCAACAAGAAGAACAACACAAACGATGAAACTGTGAACTGGTGAAGCGCCATTAGGGATATTAAATTACTACAACTACTTCTCTGACAATTAATCTCTCTCTATATTTTCCTTCGATCTCATATATGCATGATTTTCATTTCCATGCATGTGTTTGTATGGCCCCAGCTCTTAATATTTAAAGTGGAGGGCCCAAGTTTTATTTAATTTCCAGCTGACTTTTTCATTTTAAGAATTAATTTTGAGAAGACCCCAAGTCAATGATGCAGTAATCTGTGTCCCTTGTCGTTAGTTTGGCTTGCAGGATACGTCGTCCTTCCAATAATGCACCAACAGATGAGCGTATCTATTCTATGCCATTAACCTCATGGAAAATTCAAATCATGATATAACCTCACGATTTCGCATTAAATTTCCAACTACCAAATCCTTACAAACATAGGTATGCATAGGGAAGTAGGAACTAATCTGTCTATAAAGAATGTATAGAATTTGGGTTATGACAAGAGACACGAGACAATGAGACACTGCCAGAATTTTTCGTTCTTTTCCTTTTTCTTGAGAGTTTGCTGGGGGCTAAGGGCCCGTTTGGTTTTATTTTCATTCTCATTTTTCATTTCCATCATTTTCAAAATTTGAGGAAGTAATTAGTGAAAATGAGTTGAAATGAGTTTGGTTTGGATAGAATGTTGGAAAAATAATTATTGTGTTGGGTTCAGCAGGTTATGGGGGGAAAATAGCAATTTTAGTCCATCAACTTTCACTAATATTCCTATTGATCCATTTCAATTTTGAGTTTGTAAAAATAGTCCTGGCTTTGAGAAAACTTTGTAATTTCAATCCATTTGTTTGCAATTTCAATCCATTAGGCCAAAAAATATCAAATTGGACCTTATTTTGCCCAATCATTCCAAATTGGGCTTTGATTTGAGGATTGTGTAACATGTGGGGAAAATTGTCACGTGTCACCTAATAAGAATAACTAAAAAAAGAAAGAAAAAGAAAACTTCAAAAGCAAAATGAAATGGTATGGATTAATCCTCTCGCTTACTCAGAAAGGGTAAAATCTCAATCATCCCAAATTTCTACGAACTATTTCCAAAAGTTTTGAAGCCCATTTCTAAAATCGTTGAAGGAATCTCCAAATTTATTGAACCCATCTCCAAATTTCATGAACCCATCTCAATTGTTTTGGAGCTATTTGTCCCCCAATCTCCTCGCGTTATCACCCTCTTGCATGAACAAAATCGCAAGCTCTTCACCGTGGAACACTTGTGTGATAGGAGAATAAGAATTCAAGAAACGAAAAATTAATGGGTTGAAAGTGGAGAAAATAAATTCAAAGAAGATGCAAAATTAACGAGTTAGGAGGTAGAGCAAAGCGATGCATAAACCATGAAGAACACTTCTTCCAAGCTACAGGGTTGGTCGATCACGTGATCATTAGGCAAATTTTGGGCTTTTTTTTTCTTGAGTGTTTGGATTTTTTTCAATTATTTTTATTAGGTGGCAATTCCCGCCATATGTCACAAAATCCTCAAATCAAAACCCAATTTGGGATGATTTGGCAAAATCGGACTCAATTGGATAATTTTTGGCCCGATGGACTTAAATTGCAAAGTTTTCTCAAAGCCTAGACTATTTTTGCAAAATTGAAATTGAAATGGACCAATAGGAATATTAATGAAAGTTGATGGACTAAAATTGCTATTTTCCCAGGTTATAGGTGGAGACTGGAGAGAGATAGTGATAATAAATTTTAAAGAGAAGAAACATAGATTATTGGGAAAAGATATATAGGTTATTAAGAAATATATTTAAACTATTGGGAGAAAATATATATTATTGAAAAATATATTTAGAAAATAAAAATAAAAATAATATTTGGTGAAAATATATAAAAAATAATATATTTTAAATTTTAAATAATAAAAAATGTAAAAATGTAGTCTGAAAATAAAACCAAACAGCCCCAAAGTCAGTCAACTGCTGTACCGAGCTTCAAGTCCACCCAACTGTGTGGCATCGACTCACCCCTTGAAGTCTTGTAGTAACGGTCTAGCTACTCTGCTCAATGCTCATTAAACACATGAAACTATTAATGCTTTTGTAATTTTCAGAGGTCACCTCAAGCAACCTTTAATTTTCAAAACATAAAAATTGAAATGAAAAACTTCAAATATTTTACAAAATTAAATTCTTATTTGACTTGGCAAATTAAATAAAATTAAAAAGATAACAAATTTATAGTCCATGTATTCTTTTTTCTAACTAACTTATCTTCCCAAGAATAAAAAAAGTCAAATCTTTGATTGAATATTTACTTGTCCTAAATAATAGATCAACTGAAAAAGTTTCAGTAACAGAAGCATTGCATAAATATCATGAAAATAAGATTTATTTTGATTCTATTTCATTCTAATTCTTTCTTGATATACTGTCTATGACATTTACACTTTTTCTAAATTCTAACCTTTTTTTGTTCTAATAGTTTCTTTTCACATTATATTTTAAATGAGAAGGACTTAATTAAGTTGTAAGGAATAATTAAAAGAGTTAACGTCATACAATTCATTGTTAAAAGAATATATTCATAATAATGGATGCCATTAACTTTCATCCCATAAATAGCACCAACGAGAAAAAATTATAGAAAGAATTTAAGGAAGAAATCTCTTTATTCATACTATATAAAAAAAAATTAAATATAATACTATGATAATTAATCTACATTTATATCTGAAGGACGATGTGTTATATAATGATTAGCAAATAAAAACTCACAATTATATTTCATTCTTACCAAGACAAAGAAATCGAATGTCTCAATTGTATTTGATGAAATGTTGGTTCGTTTTGTACTGGTTCAACTAGGAAACTGGGTAGGATTCGACCTCTCGGGTCGGTATGCTTGTTTCAATGGGTTGAATCTTGCAATCACCAGCAAATATCAGAGCAGCAGAGTATGAGCTTTTTGTATATATGAGAGCATACCTTTAGAAAGTTAGAATATGAGTATTTATAGCCTTCTCCACCTGAGAATTTGTCTTTGATGCCCCTGATGAGTAGGAAGGGCCCTTGTCCTTGTATGAGAGGCAATTGGTCAACTCCCCTTCTTTTGCCACTCCAAGTGGCCACCTTTCCAGGCTTTAAGGCAGAGAAGTACACTGTTGAAGCACCTGCTACGTCAGACAGTAAGGGGGCGACATGTGCCATTAATACGGAGGCATTCCGCCTGTCAGAGCGTTTAATGCGGAAGCAGCGTATTGTAATGTCTCGACCAAACGCCGTTCTGTGACAGAGGTACGGCTCGAGAAAGAGGTCGACCGAAGTCGATTATGCCTATGAGCCTCGGATGCAAGATTGGGCTTGGCGCTGCGTCTCTGGGCCAGCTTGGTTTGAATCAAAGTATTTGGACCACCCTATATCAGTATTAGAAACACAAAACATTAAACCAACCATAGCAAATAATATCTAAACATCTTTGGTTCAATCAATCTCAATGTTCATATGTTGATTGTGTTTACTTTAATGGTTAAAAAATGTATCGAATTCTTTAAAAACCAAATTTATAATTAATATCTAAAAATTATTTTTGATTAATTTTTTTAATTTATTAAATCAAATTTTAAACTATTTTCTATTTGATAAATTAAATTAAAAAAATATTTCCAAACTTGTTTACATTCAATAAAGTTTTGATTTAAAGCATGAGTCCGAAGCATAGCATTAATTTACACCAACATTTATTTACATGAAGAATATAATTTACTACTAATTTATTGAAGAAAAAATAAAATGAAAGAATAACAAATAATAATAAATTCAAAATTCTCTATTCCTTCAACCCTAAATATTTTTGGGTGACTGATTATTTCATTCTCATAGTTATATATATATATATATATATAATTTCAATTCTAATGAATTTTGATATACTTGTACATCTAAAAAAAAAAAAACACCCAAGGCCAAACTTGATACTTGTACATAGAAAAATGAAAAAAGAAAAAAAGGCTCAAAGCCCTCTCCCTCTACTCCGCCAAAACCATTTAAACATCAAAACAAACTCTTCTCCTCATTCTTTTCTTCGTCCAGTAATTCCACTGTCCACTGATATTATACATACATGCATAGCTACCACACAAACTTTAAAAGTGCACGTGACGTGATGCACCACGGTAATGCAGAGGATGCTGCGCAGAAGCCCTCTACACCACACCACCACCCCCCCAATTCTATCTGTTAACAGCCCCCCTCTCCCTACCCCTCTCCAATATTAGCTCCTTTTCTCTAGGGTTTTGTGGCTGGCGCCCGAAGATTGTCACCAAAATGTCTTCTTCTGCCCACTCTATCCGCTACCCTCACCCCCTGCACCACCCCGCATACCCCTTTTCATCTGCGGTAGCGCAGAGCCTCCGGTTCATGAAAATGTCTCCATGCAGTTACTACCCCTGCATTTGCTCCGCTGACGACAGCAGTACTACGGGGCCGTTGAGGGGTTGGGCGGTTTGAAAGAGAGTAATAGATATGTTAACGTAGGTGGTGGGTCCTGCAGAGCGGCATCGTTTACTACACTTGCCGGGAATTTGAGTGAAGGCATTGGATTCTGGTCGGCGGAGGATGGGACAGTGCAGAGGAGGCAGAAGATTGTAAGCAGTGGCTCGGTAGTGGTGGGTAACCCGGATTTGCGGACTATTCCAGGAGTGGGGCCGAGGAATCTCAGGAAGCTGATGGAGAAGGGGTTTGAGAGTGCGGCTCAGCTCAAACAGCTCTATAAAAATACGGTATGTTCAATGACAAGCTATAGATGTTGAGCTTGTGAATGTTTTTTGGATTATTTAGGTCCTTATGGAGTTACATTGATTTACTCGGTGATCTTGAGTATTGTAAACCTATGTGCTGTCCAGTGATTGTTTTAGTGGGCTTAGACTGTTGTCTGTTGGGGCAACTTTGGTTGGTAGGATTAGGTAGGATTAGATAGGATTAGAAAAATTTATCATTTTCGGTCCCCTATTTAGTTTATATGTTTGTATATATACAAGCCCGTGATTTATTATTAGATCCGTATATGTAAGGCTAATATGTTATTAAATCCACCCCATCCCTAGGATAATTTATCCCTACTTATCCATAACTTTCCTTTCATAATAAAAAGTCTTATTTGCCCTTAAGTTCTTTTTGCAAATTACTAGAATATCTTGCTTATAAGTAATAACTTGTTTATTTTAAATTAGTAATTTATAGTAAATTTTTGCAGCCTTCTTAAATAATAGGCTTAAGAAATCACTGAACTAGCATACGTTGTTGAACTAATGAGAATTTATAACAACTGAACTTATGCACTCAATTTGCTTCTACCATAACAAATGTATACTCTTATGGTGCAGTTTTTAGGTAAATCAAGTCAGAAGATGGTTGAATTTTTAGGGCTCGTTTGCTTAGAATGATATGATTACAAGTGATATATAAGCAAATGATACATTTTAAGTCCATTAAGATATAATATTTTAATTTTATGTTTGGTTGGTATGATTAGTATATAAATAAATTAAAATATAATATATAAATTTACTATTATATCCTCATATTTTTTAATAAGTGTTTCATAATTTTCTCATTCTTTCTCATTTTTAGAATCATGGTTTAATTGAAAATAAGATAAAAAAAAATAGACCTTATTAAATCTTTGTAATTCTTATCACACCTGATCAAGCCTTCCCCCCCTTGATCCATTTTCCAAAGGCAACAATAAATAATGTAGGGCCTAAAATTTATCAAGAGTTTTTATCCTGGATCATACACAAAAATCATGCTGAGAGTATAGCTACATTTATCAAGAAGAGTGTGGATGAAGAGCTGAAGGAAAATAGTTTAAAGCCCGCTCAAGAGAAGCGAATCACTTTCCGCGTTGAAGGAAATATCAGTGTCCGAAAGACTATATTCTTGCAGATAATAGCTAATGAAACACTTGAGCTTAGAAATCTTGTAGAGGTTGTTCCTGAACAAATTGACAAGTGTTAGAATGTTGGTCCAGACCACTTTAACATATTAGATGCATTTTATTTCTTATTCTTATTATAGAATGTTGTAGAAGATCCAAATGGTCATTATATAGGAAAGATGGGCAACCAATGCAGCCATCCGATTCTTTTAATTGTTTCTGCATTGCTTCTTCAAAACGTCCACAAAAAATAACACTTGATTCACAAAGACAAAACTAAGACACTTGTTATATATATTGTTGCTCTCAGCAAAGTCGTTTGTTGCCTCTTTGAGCTCTTCTTCTTTATAGATTCTTGGGGATGTTGTAGAGTCTCCTCCTTGCCTGATGAGCTTTGTTACAGAGTCAACCCACCATTTTCTTCGAAAAAAATTTCTCTCATTGCTGTGAACATTTTACTCTTCAATCTGAAGTGCAACCATGAGATACAAAAAAGCAGCACCGCAACAGCCATGGTGGTGCCTAAATGAGGGACAAGAAAATGACAAAGTTAAGATTTTGGACATTTTGTTATTTACTAGCACAACATGATCAATATGGCCACTTTATTATTATTTTACTTACTTGCAACAATGGTAATCACCTTTGCCCGATGGTTGCTTTGTCTTCTGATGCAGCCATTTTAACCTCTTCCTTCACCATAGTATCCCTCGGGACAAGAACACGTGTAACTCCCGGCTGTATTGTTGCAGCCTTCTTTATTCGTGCAATTATTCAGATTCTCATCTCTGCATTCATTAATATCTGCGCAACAGTTTTAGTACATGAAAAACAAGATTTACCAACAAACTCACAAAAACAGGAAGCACATAACAATGAATAGCAGTAGTAAACAATCATTTTATACCTTTACACCCATTGACGAGGTAAGGATTGCCCTCATATCCGTTCTTGCAAAAACATCGATATCCTGAATAACCTTTCACATTATTACAATCAGAATTATCCAGGCACGCATAGTTACTCAGATTCTTTTGAGCGACTTCCCATGTCTCGTCCCCAATAGTCCAATCCAGCACCATAGGAAGCTTCTCCACATTCTGCAATGTGGTAAGGTTTGCTAAAGTGAAGTTGAACTGTTTTTCTTCAACCACAAAGGCATAGCTGCAGGGACTGAAGTTCCACACGGAAGTGTAATTCTCAAAACTTCCAACTGCGAGACCAATTTCCGACAAGTTCTCTGGGATAAACGCCTCACAACATCCCCCACCTTTGCAACTTCCATTATTAACAACCGCCGTGCTCTCGCATATGGACATACATCCCATGGTGTACCTGCATGCCCCACCAGATACACAAAATACATTTAGTACAGTTTAAATCAATGTTTTAGATTAATTAGTGACGATATATATGTAAAAGCTGGCTCATAATTAATATATATGCACCATTTATCTCCACTTTTGCCCCGAATTAAGCCATAAGAATCACATCCCACCACCACAAACTTATTAGCCGTATTGTTGACATGGAACTTGGAGAGCCGCAACCATTGCTCTGACTCCGTGATGACTTCAAGGTCCCCGAACTGGCTGTAGCACTCTTGGCTGATCCCCCCCTGGACTTGCAATTGTCCTTCTGGAGAGATTTTTGTGACATCAATGTTGCCGTCACCTAGGAATAGTTTGGGAGGATAGTAAGTAGTGTTACAATTGATGAAGAAGTTTTCGTTGAGATAACAGCCTTCTCTCATGCCGAATGGGTAGGGGACTTCAACATCCCCACATTTATCACTGCACGATGGATCAGGCTGCTTAGCACCATCTCCCAATATTGGTAAAATCAACGACAAGAACAACACAGTTGAAACTGTGAACTGGTGAAGTGCCGCCATTAGAGATAGTAAATTACTAGCCACAACTACTTCTCTGACAATTAATCTTTCTCTATTTTTCTCCTTGTGTATATTTGTATATGCATGATTTTCATTTCCACGCATGTGACCTCTTTTTATATAGTTCTCAATACTTAAAGTGGAGGGCCCAAATTTTATTTAATTTCCAGTTGATTTTTCATTTTAAGAAATTTTTTAGAAGACCCCAAGTCAATGATGTAGTAATCTCTTTCTCTTGTCGATAGCTTGGCTTGTGGGATACGTCGTCCTTGCAATACGTAGGGTATGTTTGGTTATGAGTTCTTTTTTTTTTTTTTCTTTATGTGTGTAATTTTATTATGTATTTATTATATGTTTTGAGAAAATAAATTGTTGAAAAATATAAAAATTGTATTTTGATATATTTGTTTATATGTAGGAGAAAATATTTTTTACTATAGTTGTCAAATCCTTTTTTGTTGGGTTTTTTAGATGAAAATGAAATTGAGTGAATTTTTTATTGTTAAAATAATAATAAAATATATGTGATGTGTATATATATATAATTTATGTATTTATATATTGAAAAATAAAAATTTTAAAGGAAAATTGAGAATATATTTAATTATATTTTCCGAAAAAATGAGTGATTTTTATTGGGGAAACAACCAAACATTTCCGTAATTGTTCTATGCTATTAGTATCATGGAAAAATTCGAATCATGATATGATCTTACAATTTCATCAAATTTCCGACCACCAAATCCTTACAAGCATAGACATACACAGAGAAGCAGGAACTAATCTGTCAATAAAAAATGCAAAGAATTTGGGTGATGGCAAGGGAAAATGAGACTGCGAGAATCTATTTATTTATTTTTTAAATTTTCTCCTTGGCCCTTATCTTTTTATTTTTCTTGAGAGTTTGCTAGGGCTAATTAGTGCCCATGTAGTTTTGTTTTCAAAACCCATTTTCATTTTTTTCTAAAATAAAAATAAAAAAGTATCACCTTCTTCTTATTTTTACAAATATTTTCATTCTCAGCATATTTTCTAAAATACACTCTTACTCTCTCTTTCTATTTTCACATTTTATTTTTTTTTACACTAATTTACATAATTTTTAATATGAAAATACTATTGTATTCAAATATAACTCGTTTTCAACCTTATAAAATTATTTTATTTTAAATAAAATATTTACATAATATTATATTTTCAAACTTATATTTGTAATTAATTTTTTAATTTTTTTTTTACCAAAAAATAAAAATACCTCCAAAAAATAAAATCAAACTCGCTTTAAATGAGTCAACTGTTGTACAAAGCTTCAAGTCTTGTAGTATATCGGCTATCTAGCTACTCTACTCATTAAAAGTAAGAACTATTAATGTTTTTGTATTTAGGTAGTGTTTGGTTATGTTTTACATTTGGTTTTATCATATGTTTATTATGTTGGAAGAATAAATTATTAAAAAATATAAAAGTTATTTTTTCATATGTTTATTTATGTTTTAGAAGAAATATTTTTTATTATAGCAGTCAAATCAATATTTTTTTGTTGGGTTATTGAGATGAAAATGAAGTTAAATTTTTTAATATTAAAATAATAATAAAATATAATATATATCATATATGTATGTATATATATATATATAAGAATGTGCATTTTGAAGAGAAAATGAAAATATATTTAATTATATTTTTTCAAAATAATATTATTCCGAAAAAACATAACCAAACAAAAGCCTTAGTTTTCCTTGTGATTTTCAGAGGTCACCTCAAACGACCTTTCATCAATAAAAGTAAAATTGAAATAAAAGGACTTAAAATACTTTACAAAATTAAATTTTTATTTGACTTGGCAAATTCAAAAAATTAAATAAAATTAAAAAGATAACACATTTGTGGCCCTTGTCTTATGTGTTCTAACTAACTTATCTTCATAAAAAATGAAAAAAAGGTCTAGGCTTGATTGTATGGTAGATTGGGATAGGTTCTTCTTAAATTCAAACCTGTTCCTATTTGAAAAAATATCTTAAAACCCATCATACTCCATTACCACCTTGTTGGATTTGAGTTTAAAAATATTAATTCGTCTCGTATTAAAATTGCAAAATCCACACCCGCTGCATCCCACCATGTACCTATCAATTTTTTTAGGAAAAAATATTTAATTAATCATAATTTAATAATTTCATTTTAAACTCATAAAATTATATAAAAAAAATGAATCAATATGAAAATAATATCAATTCAAAACTAAAATATAAACATCAACAAAATAATATTCAAATATATCAATCAGAAACGACAACATAAAAAATCATAAAAATATATAATATATTATATATTATAATTATATAAGTATCCGGAGTGAGGTAGGTAAGTTGGTCCTAAACTCAAACTCATCCCACACCACATAAAATTTATTTTAAACCCCTCCCAATCCAAAACAAATACTTGCATATTAGATTGAAATTGCCAAACTTAAATAAGTTGACTATATATCATTGTCTTTCAAAAATATCCGTCAATTATTGAAACTCACAAGTAATATATCATGGAAACATGTAGAGGGTATAAAAGCTTTTCGAATTCACTTTAGAAAATAACTTTTTGAAATATGTTTGAATATTCTTGAAAGTTTTCTAGAGAATTTCTTACATCTTTACATGTTTTGATTTTTCACCAACCACTTTATAAGGTCAAAAGTATAAATAGGTCCTATGGTATCAATAAATGAATTAATTATTGAGAATTAGGTGTAAAATGTTCGAAAATTCTTTTTAAAGACCTTCATTTGTTCTGAATATTTACTTATTCTAAATAATAAATCTACTAAAGATTTTCAACAAGAAAAACATTATATATATATATATATATCATGAAAATAAGATTTATCTCAATTCTATTTCATTCTAATTCCTTCTCGATATACTAGTTATGATGTTTACATTCTTTTTATATTCTAACTTTTTGTCCTAATAGTTTCTTTACAGATTTTTGGCATTTTGCACCCTCAAATTATAATTCAATGGCACTTTACACCCTAAAATTATAAAATTGACATATTGCACCCTGAAAATAACTTTTTCTTGACAAATAGCATCCTGATCACCTTTTCAACTAATATTTATGATGAAAAAAAAGATTTCTCCAACAAGACAAAAATAAAATCATTTATTTGCCTCTTCAAATTTTTTTTGACATATAAAATAAATAAGCAACACTTATAGCTAGCTAAAGAGAGACCTCAAGCAGCACTTTAAGCAACCTTTTATTTTTTTTTGTTCTTTTAATTAAACAGAGTAACTCTATACAGATTAAATTATTTTTCAACCAATCAAGATACTAAAAGATCGGCATAAAGAACCAAAATTCATATTTTTAAAGCAATCTTTATAAACAAGGTTCAAATAATTTTTCTGCCATAATAATTAAAAAAATCAAGGCATGATGAGCTAAATTCACACTCAATCTAAGATTGTATTTTTGTCCACCCTAATTCATAGATTCATAAAAATAAAAAGAAAAAAAAAAGAATCTTAAAACTCTTCTTCACAAGCTACAAATATAAAAATTAGATCAAATAAATGATTTTATTTTTGTCTTGTTGGAGAAATCTTTCTTTGCATCATAAATTTTAGTTGAAAAAGTGATTAGAGCGCTATTTGCCAAGAAAAAGTTATTTTTCGGGTGAAATCTGCCAATTTTTTAATTTTAGGGTGCAAAGTGCCACTAAATTATAATTTGAGAGTGGAAAGTGCCAAAAACCAATTTCTTTTCACATAATATTTTAAATGAGAATCACTTAATTAAGTTGTAAGGAATAATTAAAGGAGTTAACAACTTACAATTCATAGTTAAGAGAGTACATTAATAATACTGGATGCCATTAGCTTTCATCCAATAAATAGCACCAACGAGAAAGACATATAGAAAGAATTTAAGTAAGAAATTTATGAAAATAGTTTCTGAGGGAATTTTATAATCCACCTATAAAAGAGTACATTTGAATGGCTCATATACTTGAGCGAAAACAAGAAAAATGGTCATAAATGTAAACATGGTCCATTTAACCTTAAAATTTTATTGAATTTTTGAAGTTCTGGTCATTTCAATCTTACATCAATATTATATATACGTGTATATATATATATAATGGCTTTGTTTGGTTATGTTTTCCATAACCAAACATATTCTATTTTTTTTTTTCAAAACGCACATTTTCTAATATATACATATTATATATATATTATATATTTTTATTATTATTATTATTATTATTATTATTATTATTCTAAATTAAAATAATTACTTAATTTAATTTTCACCCTAAAACTCCAAAAAAATATATATATTGATTTGACTGTTACACTAAAAAATATCTTTTCCAATACATTAATAAACATACCAAAAAATAACTTTCACATTTTTAATAATTCATTCTCTCAAAATACATAATAAAACAAACAAAAAACATAACTGAACACAATCAATGTTTTTATATATTTAAAATAGTAATTATATCATACTATTCTAAATTTTGAAACTTATATCCTTAGTTAGTATACAACACAAAACTCAAAGAAACCAAATGTCTCAATTGTATTTGAAACGTAAAACATTAAACCAACCATACCAAATAATTTCTAGACATGTTTTAGTCAATCAATTTGAATGCTCGTATGTTGATTATGATTAATTTAATGGTTGAAAAGTGTATCGAATTCTTTCAAAATTCAATTTAAGATTAATATCTAAAAACTAATTTTATATTTGATATAGGATGGCCCAAAATGCACAAACCAGCGAGGTCCAACACAAAATTGCCCAATCTAAGGACCGCAACCAACGCTTAGGCCCAAGACCCATGTGACTCGTCGAACCCGCTCAACCAATCCTCCCCAAGCCTAGACAGACGCTCCATGGCCCTCGGAACTACTCGACCTAAGTCGATCTGGTACAGGTCGAGTATGAGGTCGAAACCTGTACAGTACTCTGTCACTGCATTAAATGCGCTGACTGGCGCCACACCTCCGCATTAATGGCGCATGTCCTCCCCCTCACCATCTGACACAGCATGCGTCGCTACAGTGTACCGTCTTGTTCTTGAACTTTAAAAGGACAGTTAGCTGGCCAAATTCAAACGGGAAAATGACCAATTACCCCCGGAAGAAGGTTGAAGGCCCTGGGTTATGCCTAGGGACTTCCCGGACAATTTCTATAAAGGAGAAGAATATAAAAATCCTCAATTCGGCCTTTTAGAGGTGCGCACTCATACATCCTAAAAAGCCTGAACTCCACTGCTCGATTTCGGTGGTCGAATTATATTGACTTGAGCGTCAAAGGGCCTAAGCCGAGGGCCACTCGGCTAGCCTAACGTTTACCTTGGTTGTAGGATTCCCTTCCTTATCAAGCAGGAACACGAGCTTCCTAGGACCAGTTCCACCCTAATCCAAGCCCGAATTCCTATCTAGCGAATTAGACCCTCATTAGTATTAATTTTTTAAATTTATTAAATCAAATTTTAAACTAGTTTGCATTTGGTAAATTAAATTAAAAAAATATTTCCCTTTAACCTGTTCACGTTCAATAAAGTTTCAATTTGAAGTATAAGATTAAAGCATAGCATTAATTTACACCAAAATTTATTTACATGAAGAATGTATTGTACTATTAATTAATTTACTGAAGCAAAAATAAAATGAAAGAACAAAAAATAATAATAAATTCAAAATTCTCTATTCCTCCAATCCTAAGGGCATGTTCACTAGTATTTTGGCTATTTTCCAAGAATTTTTTTTTGGGAGAATGAGCTTTTAAAAGAAAACTTGAAAAAAATGTCAATTGTTTGTTTATGTTTTGAGAAAATAGATTGAGAATGAATTATTTGTTTGTTAATATTTTGGTGGAAGGACAAATTTTATTGTATCTATCAAATCAGTTATTTTGTATTGAATTTATAGAAAAAAATTATTATTTTTTATGTAATGTGTATATATATACTATATGTAGGGCTTGCATAGTGTGTAAGGTTTTTTTGAAATTTAATTCTAAGAATTTTTTGGGTATAAATTTTTGTATTTTGAAAAAATATTTAAAAAATATATACATTTTTTGGGATTATTTAAAAGTTAGAAAAAATTTCCCCAAAATGCTAGTGCACAGGGCCTAAAGATTTTTCGTTGATCTTTTAATTAATTATGTCATTCTCATATCCATACGTATGAAATTTAAAGCCTAAAAATCCTCTGCCTCTGCCCCGCCAAAACCATTTCAACATCCAAACAAACTATTCTCCTCATTCTTTTCTTCTTCCTGTAATTCCACTGTCCGCAGTCCACTGATATTATTCATACAAGCATAGCTACTGCACAAACTTTTGAAGTGCACGTGATGCAGAGGTTGCTGCGCAGAAGCCACTCTGGCCCTCCCATTCTATCTGTTAACATCCCCCTTTCTCTACCCCTCTCCAATATTAGCTCCTTTTCTCTACGGTTTTGCGGCTGGCGCCCCAAGATTATCTCAAAAATGTGTTTTTATGGCCACTCTCTCCGCGACCCTCACCCCCTGCACCACCCCGTATACCCCTTTTCATCTGCCGCAGCGCAGAGCCTCCGGTTCACGAAAATGTCTCCATCCAGTTGCTACACCTGCAATTGCTCCACTGAAGACAGCAGTAACACGGGGCCGTTGAGGGCTTGGGTGGTTTTGAAAGAGAGTAATAGATATGGTAACGTGGGCGGCGGGTCCCGCAGAGCGGCATGGTTTACAACACTTGCCGGAAATTTGAGTGATGGCATTGCATTCTTGTCGTTGGAGGGAGGAAGTGAAATGGAAGATGCGAAAGGGGCGGAGGTTGGGAGAGTGCAGAGGAGTGGAAGCAGTGGCTCGTTAGTGGTGGGAAACCAGGATTTACTGACTATTCCAGGAGTGGGGCCGAGGAATCTCAGGAAGCTGGTGGAGAAGGGGTTTGAGGGTGTGGCTCAGCTCAAACAGCTCTATAAAAATAAGGTATGTTCAATGACAAGCTATGGAAGTCGAGCTAGGGGGTTGCGTTGATTTACTCGTTGATTTTGAGTATTGTAAACCTATCCTATCTGCTGTCCAGTGATTGTTTTAGTGGACTTACTGTTGGTGAAAATTGTGAAGAACAGGAAATTGACATGAACTTTAATTTAATGGCTTTAAAAGTTGTGTTGATTTGCAGGATTACTTTTTGAGCTATGATCTTCCTGATGGTAACCAGTGGATTCTTAAGGGGACTTGTAGTTTATTTTTATTTTGCTTCTTGGGGCAGGCAAGGGGTATATCGTTTGATATTTTTTTGCTTTTGGTTATCTACTTAATAAATTTCTTGCAGCATTCTTAAATAATAGGCTTAAGAAATGACTGAACAAGCATATATTGTTAAACAATGAGAATTTATAACAACTTAACTTATGCGCTTAGCTTGCTCCTACCATAACAAACTTTTACCCTTATGATGGCAGTTTTTTGGTAAATCAAGTCAGAAGATGGTAGAATTCTTACAGAGTTCAGTTGGGATCATACAAAAGAACCATGCTGAGAGTATAGCTACATTCATCAAGGAGAGCGTGGATGAAGAGCTGAAGGAAAATGGTTTAAAGCCCGCTCAAGAGAAGCGAATCACTTTATGTGTTGAAGGAAATATCAGTGTTGGAAAACTACGTTCTTGCAGAAAATAGCTAATGAAACACTTGAGCTTAGAGATCTTGTAGAGGTTGTTCCTGAACCAATTGACAAGTGGCAGAATGTTGGTCCAGACCACTTTAACATATTAGATGCATTTTATGCGGAGCCCGAGAGATATGCCTATACCTTTCAAAACTATGTGTTAGTTACAAGAGTAATGCAGGAGAGAGAATCATCTGGTGGTGTTAAGCCCCTCAGACTAATGGAAAGGAGTATCTTCAGTGATAGAATGGTAAGCATTAAGCCTGCTAACTCTAATTAATCCATCCTGACGGTTAGCTATTATATGTAACTCTCATCTGCTGTAATTTTATCTTATGAAGCAAAATTGTTGCAATGTTCTGTCATAAATTTATTACATCATAAGCTTCTGAGGAACATTTCAATCGCTGGTGCTTGTTATCATGATAGAATTAGTTCGAAGGATAAGACGGACAGTAGTGTGCTACTTCAAATTTAGTACAGGCAATATGTAAGAGCATCAAATGACCTATGGATAGAGAGGCTCCAGCTGTGATTTCTTTTGTTTGGGCTATAAATATGCCCCTGAATCAATATTCTCAATTATTACTGAAGCCCAACATACCCACCTACATATTGAATAAATATCAGACAGTTAATTTCTCTCACTAAACTGGTTACTGATTATTTCTGCTGATGCACTAACATTTTCCTTTCAGGTCTTTGTGAGAGCTGTTCATGAGGCAAAGTGGATGAATGAGATGGAAATTAGCATTTACGATTCATGGTTCGATCCCATTGTTTCAAGTTTGCCTGGTCTTATTCCTGATGGATTTATCTATCTGAAAGCAAGTCCTGATACTTGCCATAAGCAAGAGAGCAGAGGAAGGTGGAGTCTCTCTGGATTATCTGCGAGACTTGCATGAGAGGCATGAAAGCTGGCTTTTTCCCATTCCAAAGTGCAAATCAAGGAGCGCTGTCAGTCAGTATGCCACCCAAGGATGTTGGGTCTTTACATCCCAATATAAGGGACCATGTGTTTTATTTGGATGGTGATCGTATGCATTCAAGCATCCAAAAGGTACAATCTGTGCTTGCATCTCAACTC
The DNA here is from genome assembly GCA_018894105.1 of Jacaranda mimosifolia. Taxonomy (NCBI): domain Eukaryota; kingdom Viridiplantae; phylum Streptophyta; class Magnoliopsida; order Lamiales; family Bignoniaceae; genus Jacaranda; species Jacaranda mimosifolia. Next base: position 461,226 of record CM032123.1, read on the forward strand.
TTTTCTAGGAGATTATTGCTCTGTGTAATCTTTTACTTACATTTGTTTGGTAATGAGCAGGTACCTGCTTTGGTTCTTGACTGTGAACCAGACATTGATTTTAGCAGACATAGAAGCTAAACAAGAGTATATTAATTTTCCCTGCTTCTTCATATGCTCTTTTGAATTTTGTTTCACAGTGGAATGCAGCCAATCATATGAAAAGCAATGTGTGTGAATGATCCAGCCTTCTAATTAGTAATTTTAATTTTGTGATTCATGTTTTTGAAGCTTAAGCCTTCATGCCAAAACTGCCCTCATAGTGTCCTGTTATTATCATTATGGATCCCTCCTGCATAGGGATGGCAATGGGTCCGGGTAAACTGGGCCCCCGCCCCGAACCCGCCTCGGATGGGGCGGGTTTGGGGTGAAAAAAATGGGGATGGGGCGGGTAGCGGGTCTTGATTATCAAGATCCGCCCGGGTCCGGGGCGGGTTATGGGTTTTGGTGGACCCGCCCCGGTCCCATCCTATATTATATTATAATATATATTTATATTATATATTATATATAACATATATATTATATATAAGTATAAGTATTTATTAGGTTATAATACTATATTAGAAAATTAGGGCTTCTTCTTTTTTTTTTTTTAACTTGTTTCAATTTTATTCTTTCAAACCCGATACTCACTAGAGCAAAATTTGTATATTCAAGTGATTATGAAGAAAAGAAGGTAAAAAATATATACACAAAAATATAAAAAAATACAAAAAAAAAAAAAAAAAAAACGGGTTAGGCAGGTCCAACCTGTCGGGTCCGGATCCAAAGGCAAGGCGGGGCGGGGCCCGGGGCCTGCAAAACCTGCTACAGACCCACCCCGTTGCCATCCCTACTCCTGCAGCGTTTCTTGTCCTAGTACAACATGGTATTACAACATATGTTTAATGAAATTTAATTGAAGGGGACCTTACAACTCATTCACATGGTTTTGGTCGCGCATAAATATGGTTATGCTAGGGTTGATGAAGCTAACTTATTTGGCCAAGAAAATTCTCCTTTTGCTTTAAGACTCGCATTTATGCAAGTGCCTGTATCGGTAGTTATATCCTTGTTTTGTATGCATGCTTATGGCCTATGGATTGCAATGGGATTTCCAAGTAGATTAATGAAACCCATAGCAAACTTCAATCAATGCATGTAGTATTTTCTCGAGATATTTTCTAATGCCTTTTACATATACTACAACTAATTAACAAGTGAATGTTTGTCGCTTTTTATTTCTCAACATCTTGTCTATGAAGGTATGCCCGCCAAGTTGCAGAGTTCTTTGAATTTGTAAAGAAAAAGAAAGAAGCTTCCGCTTCAAATGATGGAAAAGATGCAGTAAAGATGAACCAACCTACTCCAGTATTGATACTCCATCACCATCATGGAAATTTCTGGATGCCGACTGCAGAGTCTTTCCCAGATTCGGCCCTCAATTCAATGGATTTTAGACAAGCCATGTCATTCGTGTCTCAATAGAAAAGTAGTCGAAAAACGTTGTGTTTAGTTCCTCGTCTCTGTGTAAAAAGATGTGAACCTGTTAACCTTCAACTTTTAGAGATGTAATTTTTGTGTATTGTAGCTTGCTTTTTAGTGGAATCTTGCTTTGTTTGGAAATGAAAAAAGGATGTCTTCATTTTGGAGGATACAACCTTTTTCTGCATTTTTCCGGTTACATCAACTTTTTGCAACTAAAAAGATACGTAAATGTAACAAAAGGCAGCTTTGGATTCACATAAGAAGCTAAGAACTCCCTGACGGTTTGAATTAATCTCCAAAATTTTCAATTCAAATGATAACCTGAAATCCATGACTTGATAGCAAACTGAGAGTTCTGTTCATGTTGCCGTACACAGTTCTTAATGGGCCCAAGTCTCACTTGTTTAAGTGAAAACAAATTAAATCAGCCCAATAATGCCTAAGCCCAGGTTAGCAAGCCCAACAAATGTCGCACGTAGATTCACATGCCTAAATCATGAATCAGTCGCCCAATTCGCAGCTGACCCTTGTTCCAGATTCGTTATTTTCTCTTCTAGTTTTTTTGCCTTCATTAGATATAGAAATTACGGAGAGCAGAAGCATAATCGCTTCATTTTTCCTCTATAATGGCAATGAACAACGGTTTGAGATCATGTGCTTCCAAGCTCATGAATTCTGCAATTATCCCCAAATCAGGTCTGCCATTTCTCTGTTATTGTTTCGTAAAATCATATTCTGTATTTTGGTTCGAGAATAGACTAAAATGTTAGTTTTATTGGTGGCATTTATGCGGATCTGTTTGATGGGGTTTTGTTTTATGTTTGAGTTTTACGTTTCCAAGTACAAATCTTGAAAAGATACAGTAAATTGACGGAAAATATACATTTGCATGCATTCGTCCTTTTCTTGAGGGTAGGATGTTTACCCTCCTTTGAGTTCCCTTTTTTCTTCCCTGATTAGATAAAAGAGTGTCGACCTTGATATGCTTGAACTTAATGTGATTTTTGATATGTAGAATGAGTGTGAAATGATCACTTGTCTATTTCTGATTTCTTTCTTATGGTTGCCTTTTAATTCGTATTAATTATCCTATGTGTGTCTGTATTTTGTGGCACTGTGTTCAGGTTTTGAAGCATAAATACTAAAAGGTTCTAAATTATGTTATATTGGATAATATAGTCTATGGGCCACAAACTATATGAGTGATCTTGAGATGACCTATCAAACTTCAAACTACACTCTAGATCAACTTGCCCATCAATTTGTGCGTAAAATGGCCTCTCCAGTATGCTTTTTGACCTAATACATTCCATCATTTAGCATCTTACTCACTAGATTGTATAAGTGATTGTGCCTTCATTCGTTGTTTAAGATGATAATTCTCCAAATAAGCTGGAAAACTCTTTTATGACCTATTTGATAATCAATGCCTTGTTTGGCAGCTTATACTGCTACTGATGGCTAAGACCCGCCTCTCTCTTTTCAATGCCCACTGAGACACTTTCAAATGATATTGTAATACTTCTTTCCATATCATCATCTTGCAGAATGCATCTTACATGTCCAACTAGTGTAAATGAAAGAACAAATCGAAATTTGGACCACAATTGGGCATCTCTAACAATGGAATAAAGTTTTTGAACTGTCAGTAATATTATTGTGCATAAAATGTGAACATACATTTCTTCAGTGTCATGAAGCAGTATTACATTAAGAGTAAGGACATATGATGGTGGTGATCTTCACTGTATGCTAATTTCTTTTTCTAATCTAGCAGTACTTAATTATAAGTATGCTAATCTCAACATTAAATACTATAGGCTATAACTTTCTTTGTTTTGACTTACACAAAGGTGAAGTTTTGTTTCTCTGTGACAGTGGGTAGGGGGTTCCATTCAACTAGTGTAAGGAAGATGGGAGGAGGACATGCTCATGGCCACGACGAGCCTTTCTACCTACATGCAAAGCACATGTACAACCTGGACAGGATGAAGCATCAGAAACTGAAATTGACTATTGGTGTCTTCTCTGCATTCAGCATTGGTGTTGCCGTCCCCATTCATGCTGTCATCTTTCAGCAGAAGAAAACTGCTTCAGCGTAATTTTTCTTGTTAATTCCATTTGTTTAAGTAACAGACTGTTGACAGACAAAATCCAGGAATTTATGGATTGAAAGAATTGGACAGTTACTTTACTATATGCCATTCACTTGCTTTGTAAGCCTGAGAAACATCTGTTTTTGCTCCAGCTTAATAATATTTCTTTGATATGTTCCAACTGTGATTCTGTTTCTATTCTATGTTGTCGATAATCTTGATATACACATTATTCCTCCTGAATGTTGAGGCAAATTCTAGTTTATGATCCATACATATTTTTTCTAATTGACCTCCTATGCACCGCCCTCCCCCTCCTTTTCCCTTCCAAACTGCATATATGGACATTGGCATCTAAAAAATGTCTACTCTCATTGGTAAGACTTTCGGACATTTTGGTGCAGGACTACCTGCATGGCATTTGTTTGGAGAACTTGCAATAAATATTGATGGTGAACTAATGGTCTCTCCCTCTCCCTAGGATAGCTGAACAAATAAATCTGTGGTTTGAAGTAGATCTTGTTGTAACACCAGTGTTGGGGCCTGGTTGGCTATTATGTGTTTTTCTTTTTTTGGGTCGCTGTTAAGTGTTAATGATTGTTGACCTATTTGCACATACCTAAGTATGATTCACACCTTCACAAAGGTGAGAAATGGAGGAAATTTTGGGCCCCCCCATATCTCATTATAACATCGGGAGCATTATTAGATGTTAAACCTAAGTAACAATGCATTCACTTATGATTAAACTTCGACCTCTTAAATTCTTCTTCCTTGTTTATATCCACACAGTAGAGAATTTTGCAGATTTATGGACCCTGCACAACCACAATTCCCCTATGACACTAAAATACAGAGTGCTATTTACTTACTATGGACGGCATATTCATCATCGGATTGTCAAAGAAGTTACACGGGGGCAACATACAAAATAGTGTGAATTATTCTTGCACGATAAGCAGAATAAATAACAGTGAAGTGTTATGAATCATGTGACTGGCTGAAGAGATTGGTATTGCATTTTAAGTATGAATCTTGCTGCATGGACTACACAGACCTTGCTTTGGGGAAATATATGTGCAATTGCTTTTGTATTTGATGAACTGTAATAAGATGCTCCAGCTGTGTAAGGTTATTCTTGGAATCCTGATGGTATATTTTTTGGTTGGTACATGCAACCAAAAAAGGGTCAATGGTACAATAGTGCAATAGCTTTTTGGGTTTTACATTTATAAAAGGACAAATTTCAAGATAAGCCATGACTCTTCCATTTGTGTCACATCAAAGCATAGTACTAGTATATAGCGTTTTGCCCCATTGGTTGATTTGATTGCACAAACTTTCCATTGTGTCCTTTTGTTGAGAGGTCGGAGAACAAGTTAACCAGTTATTAGAATCATAAACTCTCCATGATCTGTGATGGGATAATTTCTCCCTCAATTGCCTGTATTCTTGAAGCCAAAATCCTAGCCACTCAATATAAAGGTCAGGGATCCAATGAATTGGTGAAGGGGATTTTGGTCATTTCAGTAAGAACAAGAATCAAGAGAAGAGAAAAGCATAACTAGGCTCTAGGAAATCAGGCTATGAGAAGACAGACAAGCTAGGTGACCTTTTTGCTCTTTAATTCACACCCTTTTTGGCTTTTATGTGCAACTATTCATTTACAAGTGGAACACTCAATAGATATCCTTTCCCTCCAATTATTGAGTTGTTCCTTCAAAATGCTACATATTCGAGAACTCTTTCTACATGCATGTAGGAGTATATATGAATCAGGCTCGAGTTGAGCTTGTAAAAAATTATAGACGTGAGCTTCAATTTTTTGAGTTTGAACTTGAGCTCGATCTCGATGAATTTGCTCTTAAGGGCTTGAGCTCGAGCTGGTTCACCAAAAAATTTTAAATTAAATAAAATTATTAAATTATTAATACATCATAATTATTTAATAATAATTAATAAAATAATTAAAATTATTATTATAAATAAAATATATATTAAATTATAATATATATTATAATAATTACTATAATATTTAAATTATAATATATTATAATTATTAATAAAATATTATATTATTAATATATTATAATTATTTAATCATATATAATAAATATTTAAAATTAGAAAAAGAAAGTAAATTATTAATAATATTAAATATTTATTTAATATAAAAAAAATTAAAAATAAGAAAAAGCTCATGAGTTTGAACAATTAGAGTAGAGCTTGAGCTCGGCTCATGTTAAAGCTCAAGCTCGAAAATCTTGAGTTTAAGTCGAGCTATAATTGAGCCTGCTCACGAGGTTCGTGAGCCAACTTGACTCATCTTATACCCTTACATATATGCATGTGACCATTTTGTCTATGAATAAAGATATTTATCCGTTTTAAAAGTAAAAGTATGATTTGATTTAGAGTTTAAATTTTTTATATCAAATAATTATTTGGATGAAAAATTTTGCTCAAGAATCATGGATTCATGGTTTTCTAGTATGATTTGATTTAGAGTTTAAATTTTTTATATCTAAATAATTATTTGTATGAAAAATTTTGCTCAAGAATCATCGATTCATTTTTTTCTTTAGCTTTGAACAATATTTCCATCTTTATACTACAAGTAATCAGTATATAAGACACAAATCCATCGGTCACAAATGTTGTCTTAATGTTTCAGATAATGTAAATAAACAAATTCTCTCTCTCCCTCCCCCTCTCTCTCTCTCTCTCTCTCTCTCTCTCTCTCTCAAGTCCAATCCATAGAAATCTAGGTAAGAAAAAGAGAAGAGGCCCTCGTGGAAAAGTCAAAAATTGCAGCAAAGACTTATCAACCTCCAATCAGATTCAAGCATTGGCGAAGCAGCTTTTAGCACAGAATAAATGACATAATCCACTGACCAGTGACCACAAACAAACAACGACCAAGACCCAGGAGGAGACATTTTACACCTTGAAGTTTACTGCAAGTTAAATCCAAATTTCACATCATTACCCAAGTCCCAACATTCTCAAATTGTTGGTCCTAAAAATTGCAAACGTCTTTCAGGAACCAAGGAGAGGAAGGAAAATGGGGGAGAGAGAATAACAATGACAGTATAAACTCAAGTACCAAGAAAGTAACCACAGTAAAAACATACAAAGTAAATGCATATAATGTGAAATTTTCAGTTAACTATTAAAAGGCTAAGAATAGCAGTAATCAAGAAAATAGAGAAGGTTATCCAAACTTCAAACTGCAAACTTATTTAAAAGGGATTCATCGATATGATATTATTTTGAATCTTTTGGATTTTCATCACTGCTATCGCTGTGTTGTGGCTGATTTTGGTGGTGGTCCAAGTTCATGCCCAAATCAATTCTGCTATTACTGCTATTGTATCCATTGATAGAGGTCAGCATTCCAATACTAGCTTCTGCAACACCTAAGCCCAGCTGCTGAACCAGGGGCTGTGGCTGTTGCAACGCCATTGACCCGGCCAACTGGATCGGACTGACTCGGCCTGCTCCAGAAATATCGAAGCCGCCTATTCTCTCCATGGGGGACGTCCTGTACTGCCACTCTTGTTGTCCCACAGTTGACGTGGCCGTGCCTCCAGTCACCGGAAGCATCCAGAAAGCGTTCCTCATGTTGGCAGCAGCTGGCGCCACGGCCCACATGGCGGGAGCTGGGAACAAAGTGGAAGCCTGAGATAAACCGAGTTTTGGGTTTGATCCAGGTTCTTGGTCTTGGGTGCTGCTTCTCCCCGACTTAGGTGATGTTGCACCGGTCGTATCTTCTCTGAACCGTTTTCTCATGTAATTCTCTTCTAGGTTTTGCCCATAATTAGTGTTTGAGGTGAGCTGGTGGTGGAACCCAAGCATGCTAGGGCTGCCACCAATGAAGAGTGGAGCAGATTTTGACGGTGGAGCTGAGATGGTGGTGCCGCTGCTGCGTAACGACACATTGAGAGTCGAAAAATTAGCTGGGATTGTGCCTGTGCCAGTGGCAGCTATAATAGCCGGCTCAGCTTGGTGGAGCAGCCATTCTATGGTTTCACCATCAGACTTGTGGCCTAATTCTCTGGTCAGCTGGAAAACGCGGGCAGCACATAAAGCCGGCATGCGTATACGCCGCCCACGGCCGTCCACCTTTGTGTGGCGGTCTTTGGACGGTTTCTTGACAGCGTTGTTGGCTGCAGAATTATTTTTCTTGGTGCTAGCAGTGGCGGAGTCATTATTTGTTGTGGGGGTGGAACGGTTGTTTGTGGTGGTGTGGGTGGAGGAGGTAGAGGAGACGGCTAAATTTCTTGATTGTTGCATGGAAATGGAGCCCATGAAGGGGCCATGGGGTGCGGCTGGACCGGACCCAGAACCGTTTTCCGGTTGACTATGGTGGTGGTGGGGGGAGACTAGTTGTAGGGTGGAGGCTGCTTCATGGCGGCCTGAGTTACTACTGCTGCCTTGCTTTTTGGTATGTGGCTCCATAAATTGCATACTCTCGGGTGGAGGGCGATTGTTCTTATTTATCAGGTGTTTCAAGAAAATTTTCTTTGCACTTCAAACATTATCATATTGTCAAATTGATGAAGTTTGGCCATTTGGAGAGAGAGAGAGGGAATCAAGTGATGAAGTGTTTAGTAGCAAATTCTTTTGAGCCAACTGAACAAGTGGAAGTATTGGTGGTGGTTCTTCTTTTTTTTTTTTTTTTTTTTTTTTTATCAACGGTGGGGGTTCTTTTCAGTCCCTCCTTTGTGGTTGACTGCTGTTTGCTCTCTTTGGAGAGAGAATGAAAGAAAGTGTATGAGAGAGGAGAGTAGGTGTGGCCCTGTGGGGAGCCCTATAGAACCCAAAGGAGAATCCGTGCGTGTAGTGCGTTAGCTGGGGGATGAGATTGGGGTGGCGGGGTTCCAAGTGGTGGTGACAGGTGCGTGGGTGTGGGGGGGACCCAGCACAAAAAGCCGAGTTAAATGTAGCAGAAGCTGAAACCCACTCGTGGGGTCGTCTTATTGGTAAGGAACCAGTACAGCACAGTCTAGCTGGCTTCAAGAATTGCTATTTGTTTTTGGGAATTTCTCATTTTCATCCACCTGATTGGATATTTGAAGTTTTTTAGGCAGATGGAGGGTGGAGATAAGTGTTGATCAATTTGGGAATCACTTTCACCTTTTTCGTGAAAAAGATGCACCAGAAAGGCAGAAACCCAAAATGAACAAGGAAAATTTTACTGCTCAGATTGAAATCCTTGGTATTCCTATTTAGTGTCACTGTTTTCCTCCGTCTGACTTTTACGGTTTTACCTTATCTTTTAGTTCTGGTTCTCAGTTACTCTTTCTTGTGTACTTGTTGGATTTGCTCCCGTCTTTATTCTTGCATTTCTTACTTTTATATTTTAAGTTAACAGCATGTGAAAATCTGATCTTTTTGGCTTTCTACTTAATCCACAAAACTCAAAGAGCACAGGACTGAGATAGTGTGCCACTTACAAGGAAAAATAACTCAGCTGTTTTTAAGGAAATCTTCAAGAAAACATCGGCCAAAAACAGATTAACTTGAATTTCAAGAATCGAATGACATAATCATGCTTTCTTCTTATATATGATTTATATTTATATCAATGGGGCTGCACAATGACCAAGGCGGCTAAAGATTTTCTCATTGTCAAAGATTTGATAATTGGCTGGAAAATATGAGGGATATTCTCAACGAATAGTTTTGGCTGAAGTCTTTTTGGTTATACTTTAACAACATAACTTTATTTAATTTATGTATGATGATTGATTATGGTGATTAAATCCACCCACCTACCCCTTCTTTCTCTATTTAGTAATTAACAAACCATAGTCATGAGAGCATCGATTTGAAAAACTATGAATTTAATCATGAAAATGAAGAGTATTTTAGAGCATGTGCAACATATGTGGACACAAACTGTGAGAAGGGATAACTCTTATGATGAAGCACTGAACTATTTAATGCTGTCAAACTGAAACACCCAGAGCCCAGGTCATAAATACAATCCCCCTTTCAACCCATCCCATCCCCTTTACGCAGGCAATCAGATTACAGAACTGAGAGGAGGGAGCCAGGGACCCATAAGAGAAAGTGATATGAAGAAACAGAGGGACTCAGGGGATTATTAAGGGAGTGGTGGTGGACCAGTATAGAGGACAGGTAATAAGTTTGAGTGACAACTATTTTTCAGGCAAAAGCTAAGGCTGCTAAGCTCTCGAGTAATACTTAAGTTGGTGTCTAAAATTCGTTGGATTTGCATATAATGATGTCATAACGGCAGTCAGGTAAGACTTGATTGCAATACCTCAGTCCAAGCAATGAAAGCTTCAAAATTTCTTAATAACTTTGAAGAGTGGAGTACAGAGGATTGAATGTCTTCTTCATTTCAAAGATAACGATGATTAGTCTTGCAAGAAACTACTGTACACAAAAACAAACTTTTAGTACACCTACAATGAGGGAACCTCCAAAGAATTGTTCTTTTTCCTCTTAAATGAAGCAAATTGTTGTCTCACCTTTTTTTTTTTTTTTCTCCTACCATTTCTTTGTGTTTTTGGCTGTTTCTTCACCAAGCTCTTCAGCAAGTCCACGATGAAGATCTCCTAATGACATGCTTCATTTGCTTGTCTTCTTCAAGAGAAATCATCCCCAAGTGTGATGGATCCTCCAACATCATCTTTGCCACAAGGTATCCAGCAATGGACCATGTCTGGTATTTCCTAGCCTGCTTACCTATATATCTTCCTAATTTACCATCATAATATTCAGGCCAACTATCCTTCAGCAAACGGCTCTCTGCAAGATCAATTGCTCGTCTTGCAATTTGTGGGCGTCCAGTTTTGATGCATGCTGCTGTTAGCATCCATAAAAGCACTGCAGGCCAGATGTAAAATTGATATAGTGAAACGAAATGCCTGACTCGATGCAGTTGGATAAATAAATTCCATAATACTTAAAACACAAAAATACAGAAAAGGGTTCAGGGATAAGAGCCTTAAATCATAGCATATGAAGCAAGAGTTATGAAAGAACCTGGCCAAGATCCTCCATTATGATAACTCCATCTTGTGTTCTTTGGATCACAGCCTGTTACAATTTGCCACTCATGACTTTCAATAGCTGGATAACATATTTTTAGAGGTATTTCTCCAACTAGCTCCTCCCACCTTTCTTCAATAAGGTCCATAATAGCAGAAGCTTGCTCAGGAGTGGCAAGAGAAGATAAGATAGCAACACAATTACCTAAAGCAAACCATCTAAAATCCATCCTTGCAGGACTAACATTTCCAATAAAATAACCACCGCGCATTGGCATAAAATCAAACACCCACTCAGGGATCGAATCTGGGATTACGTTAAATTTATTCACAGCAGTATGAGAATACTCCTCGGTTTTATAGCGATATATGTCATTTAGTTGTCGAAAGTCAAGCCAAAAGTAACTTCTCATATGATAACTCAAGGCATGCAAACGCTTCACTATTCTCTCAATGAACTCTTTGCCTTCTTCATCATGCTTCAGCATTACCAGAGCAGATCTCAATGCCATAAAGAAGAGTGCTTGAATCTCAATGGGGTAGCCATATATTCCCTGAAAAATTAAATTGCAGCACAAGAATAATTACATATATTAAGATGCAGCTTCAACTTATATATAGTGGATCACAAACTTCAGTCCTAAACTAAATTTGCCATTCTATTAAAAGCAACGGTTATTTATTTGCTCCCTAAGATTGAAATAACATAAAAAATTTCATCTTACAAATTCAGGTTCCCAAGATCAGAGCCAAAACTCATCCATAAACCATGCAAGTCTTAGTAGCAAAATTATCGTAAGAATCATCTCAGAATTGCTTCCTTCTACTTGTAGGAAATCCCATTAAGTACCATAGCATTCTTGTATTTATTTTTCTTGAAAAAGCTTCAAATGTATGGTTTTCGGACTCCAAAATTTGACTCATGCAACCATGCATCCTACAGACTTGTCCAAAGAGTGACGAGAGGCCTATCATCTTTACAAATAACAAATTTAGGCAGTGTTAGCAAGAGAGATTACAAGTTATCTCACCATTCTACGATCAATCATTGAGCAACCATCGGCACACAGCAGTGTTGGAAATGTATCAAATCCTTCCGAGAGACACAAGGTTAGAATAAGTCTCATCCCCTTTTGGCATTCTGGTGTTTCAGCCAGAGACAGGTCACCCGTAGATTTAGTATATGCACGGAGAAGAATTATCCACCAGAAGCCAGAATCAACTGGAGCCACTCTTCCAATGGCACTCTCACCAAAATCTGCTATTATTGTATCTTTCTTGCGGACTGGGTCATGAAGAACTTTGAAACTAGCTGGCATAGCACCCTCACCAAGTTTGAACCTATCTATTCTTTTTTCCCACCCTTGAAGCTGAAGTGTCTTCAGTAGGAAATTTTTGACAATATCAGGCTCGCCATTCATTAAAAAGGCCAGTGCACTTGGTACAAAATCTCGAACAAAAACCTGCACTCCTTATAAGTTACGTATTCAGGAAAAGATCATATCAGTCTAGCAGCAATAGTCACACCAAAGGTGCCCAGATGCCAACGTTCTTCAAGAATTAAATTTGCAACTTGTAGGAACTTTATTAAGAATTTAAGCTCAATTTCAGCATTAATATGTCTGCAAATAAATTATAAATGCACATTCAGCTTTTATTGAACTTAGTGCTGATTCTTGTATGAAGAACTAAATTACCCAGAAAGTCCATGACATGCATTTTACCTGATCATAGTTTAAGACCTCCTCAGAAGCATGATCATAAGCAGCAATCGTGCCAACTGGTTGACCCCGAAAATACACCAATGACCGTCGGAGTGCTTCCCACGCATCTGCAACCATTGGATGTGGCTCGAAAGAATTCCTAGCAGATGAAGTAGGGGTGTCCAATGCTGATCGTCCAGGTGAGCATGTACTCTCATAAATTTCTAAACCTCTGGTCAGAGCAATTGACAACTCACTCAATGACCTCTCATCAAATGATCTCTGCCTCTCTATGTTTAATCTGGGCTTATCAAGTAGCTTTGAGAGATCATAGTCATCCATTTCAGAGATTGAACATTGGGAGCTAACGTTTTTAAGTCCAATCTCTTTTGCACCATCAGTTCCCCCCGTCGTACTGTCCATGGTAACCTTAAGACCATCCATAATCTGTTTCAATGTTCAACGCAAGTATACTCTGAACCATGAAGAAATTTCACTATCAGACCAAAATGCATGTATAATAGGTGCACAATACATGCATGGGCATGTACGCATGCGTATGCTAACACTCCTAGTTAGTTATACTGTCTGAATTAAAAAGTTTATACAAACTGGTATATGCCCAATCTTGGAACGCAAAGAATTAATTAAATATGTTAAGATACTATAGATATTATATTAATATGACTCTTATTCAGAAGCCAGCTTAACAGGACCCAATGATGTAAATGAAAATGTCTAGCACACATACTCTCATATACTACATTGCAGGTGTCTACAAGGTCAAGCCTTTGATACTGTAATTCCCAGAATAACACCTTAAAATCACAATAAAAAGGCCCTTTGTCCCACAAAAAAATATAAAAGGCAAAAGGAGTTGATTACTAAAATAATGAACTTATCCATCAACAAGATAAATTAAGAAACTAGACCAAAAGGTCCAATATTTGCTATCAAATTCACATCCTTATCCACATGGGTACGGCAAAAATTAGTACAGTAACACAGAAAAGGCCACTTAAACAACCAATGCATTATAAACCTGCGCACAATTAGAATTTAAAAATGGAAAAAATAAAACAAGCATTTGGCTCTGATTAGCTAGCAATAATGACTGTTCCTAGTCATAATCAACCTTAAAAGTTGACAAGTCAGCAACACGTATTCATGTGAGATAATTCAGCTGTACGAGAAAACCCAAAATTATAGAAAATTTGGGTAAGAAAAACTTCTGCAAATGAAGAACAAAAGAAAAACTATTAAAGATTCATCTTTATAACCCCATCAGATTGAAAGAACAAGCCACATTGCAGAATCAAAACAGAGAGCATGAAATCCTAATGCAGCTCCCTGAAAAATCGAAACTAGATAAAAGGTTAAACCTTTGGAGCTGATGTGAACAAGAATTAGAGTACATTACCAAAATTTAAAAGAAATAGCCGATAAAACAGTATAAGGCATGCGAGATCCACTTAAGAGCAGCTGAAAGAAGGAAAACAGAAGCCACAATTTTCAGAAGATGGAGGAAAAACTGTTGAAGAAAGAATATCAAGAATTAAAAGGGCGACTCAAAAAAATTACCCAATATGTAAAAGACACAACAGTTCCAAATCTCTTTTATCAAAAATCAAGAAACATGGATATATATGTATACATATACATGTATTGTGAGAGCTAAAGATCGCAGACCTTAAATATATATATATATATATGTGGATATGTTGGAGCGTAGGGAGAAAAGGGAAGGGGAACGAGAAAATATAGGGATTGTTCCCGGCGGGAGGGATGGCCGGCGAGATTGCCGGAGCAGATAACAATATAGTAAAACGTGTAAACGGACAAGAGAGAAAAAAATGAGCATGCCTGCGGAAGCTTAAATTTATAGACAGACCAACCAACCAACCAACCAACTAGAGAAATTAAAAAACGGGGATTTGACCGTCAATATCCAAATAGTATTGAGGCAACAGTTTTAAGACATTTACCGGTATTTGCCGGTTGTAAAAAGGAAGGGCTGTTTGGTTTTATTTTCATTTCTATTATTTCTAAAATTTGAAAAGTTAATTAGTGGAAATGAGTTGAAAATGAGTTTGTATTTGAATAAGATATTAAAAATATAATGATTATATTGGTTTTAATATGTTATAGGTGGAGAGAGATAGAAATAATGGAATAGAGAGAAAAGAAATATAGATTATTTGGAAAAGAAAAATAAGTTATTGAAAAATGCGTTTAGAAAATGAAAATAAAAATGATGTTGGGTGAAAATTTCTGAAAGATGATGGTTTTCATTTTTAGAATAATAGAAAATGGAAAAAATGAGTGAAAATAAATCCAAATAGGAACGAGTTTCATTCATATGATTTTTTATACAAATTTCCCTCCTTCAAAGAGTTTCCCAAATCGTTATATTCTCTCAATACTTAAATAGGGAAATTTATTTATTTTTTAATATTGTCCAACCAGTACGTATTTAATGGAGAATTTTGTCCAAAAATATCTTTCAAGAAAAATAAGTTAAAAGGATATTTTTATTCAAGCATCAAAACGACCCCTTAGTGTGAGACATTGAACGAATATATCATAGTCCCTCAGTTGAGAGGAATGAAAGGAAGCATACAAGCTTTGATCTCAGAAATAATCACTAATGATGATGACCAGATCCATAATTGATATGAAAATTCAATCCAATGAAAAATTATCTCGTTGATACCCATCTAATAGAGGATAATCATGGAAAGACGCCTCCGAAGACAAGGTGAAAAAAAGGAACCTTATATTCAAAGTCCATTCCCTTGTGGTACAAAATAAGATATTATCAATGTATAACATAAAATAACATCATAATTTATTCGACATTACAAACAAATATAATAAAAACGAAAGGCACACACAATTATATATTAACATCAAGAGTCTAAAACAATAAACCAAAAATTATTTAGGAAAAAGCCAATAGTTAATACATAAAAGTTGCATTCTCGTACATGAATCCAAAGTAAACCACAACTTGTTCTCATGAAAAACAAAAGAGATAAACTTGGAGAGAGCACATAGGCATATTTGGATGTTAGCAATTTAATTTCCCCGAAGCCTACACACTGGACATGATGAAAACTTGGGATATCCCCAAGAATATCTATGATATCTAACTATCAAACAGTTCATTGACTATGGACATGTCGGGATAATAAAGCCAAGTTGGGACATTGTGGTAATAAAATAATTTTTGAAAATACTTTGGCACTATAAATGATTTACCAACTAAGGGAGTGTTTGGTTTTATTTTCAAATTCACTTTTTCCATTTTCTACTATTTCAGAAGTAGAAATCATTACTTTTTAAAAATTTCCACCCAACATAATTTGCATTTTTATTTTCAAAATACATTCTCCAATAACCTACATGTCTTCTCTCTCTATTCCATTATTTTTATTTCTTTCCACCTACAACCTATTAAAATCAACAAATCATTACATTTCCAAACATTTCATCCAAATACATTTTTATTTTCACATCACATCACATAACTAATTCTCACCATTTTAGAAATGATGGAAATGGAAATAAAACCAAACGGGCCCTAACTTTTACCATATATATATATAATTATTCGAGTATATCTAAATTTATTTAGTTTGATTATATAGTAACAAAAATATTGTTCCTAATATCTCATGATTTTTAAAAATTTATTTAATTATTTCAATACTTTAAATACTTATTTTCAAAAAGAGATC
Source organism: Jacaranda mimosifolia (assembly GCA_018894105.1). Taxonomy (NCBI): domain Eukaryota; kingdom Viridiplantae; phylum Streptophyta; class Magnoliopsida; order Lamiales; family Bignoniaceae; genus Jacaranda; species Jacaranda mimosifolia. The sequence goes on from CM032123.1 coordinate 477,299, forward strand.
TAATGTATAAAGTTGTGAAATATTTGAAATAAAGTTATTTAAGCAACCTAATTGAGTAATTACTATTACATTGGTGGCTTGAAGGACATCGTGCTTCATGTGTAGCAATTCATAAGTCACATGTTGCTAAATTATATTTATTACGAGAAAGATGACATGTTGTGCAAGTGGACCACCAGCAACCCTAGAGACCATTCACCTAACAAATAAAGAAAAAGTGACCTATCATTGTAACAGCTCATTTTTCATACTATTTTTGACCATTTTATTTGAGCAAACACAATAATGGAATCCACATATTTTAAATGGATGAAATTATCATTATTTTTTTTCAAACCTCCAATTTAGAGCATTCTATATTTAGTTAATTTATTAGATGAAATTAAAAGTAAATGAATAAGATTGAGAGGACCCTTTGAATATTAATCTAAAATTTGAAGAAAGGATGTGAAAATCAAACCAAATGACATTTTATTCTTAAAAGATTCTTCAAATTTTAAAGTTTAACTTGTCGTGTGACCACAAAACTAAAATATACAAAGAGATAAATATCCAAATCTCTCAAATGACTATGTGTGAAGGAAAAGAATTGAAAATTGAAATTAGGGTTACTCTTTTTCTTTAAGATTGCAATATGTAATCACTTTCTATAGTTTTGTTCTCTTGTAGTCTTGTTAACGCGCACAAAGTAAACATTAGTATACTACACGATCATTAATTAGGCTAATTGGCCAAAGTTGTAGTGGTAGGACCAATTTTGTTGGGCCTTATCATGGCTTTGCTTGGTTCATAATTGGGCTGAGAAAATGAGCTCATTTACGTAGATTGATCCAATTATAAAATAGAGATTTGAGAAATTACGTGGAGTTGAACTATATATATATATAAAATAAATTTGAATTTGAATTTCTCCTCGACATGAATACTAGTGATGTTCGAGCCTCCCTGCAGACGGATATAACCTATAATGATATTCTTATCTTATAAAAGAATTACAAATTTTGAGGTAATTTAAAAGTTTTTCTCTTTTTTTACACCTTTTGAAACGTAATAAAATCATTTGATTGATTAATGCATGCTGATATGATGCCGGTACATTATATATCTATTTGATTCACGTATGTTAAACGCACAAATCCCAATAGCTAATATGATTGAGCATTAGTAAAAATGAATTTATTTGAAAATAAACCAATACATTGGGAGTTCAATCTTGTCTTGTGCAAACCAAAATAGTTTTAGTTGACACCCTTCTATCACGAACTTACACCTTACAAGCTACCATGCAACACTTAGTTCTCCGTTTGTCCCATGTGACACCAACTAAGTCAACCTCATCGTTCAAGTGTTGTGTGTGCTAAGTGAAAACGAAGTAAAAACTATGAGCCTGTTTGGTTTTATTTCCAGAACCATTTCTAGTTTCTAATCATTTCTAGTTTCTAGCTATTTCTAAAAGTTGAAAAATTAGTTATAGATTTGAAATGGAAATGAAAATGTGTTTGGATGATTTGTTAGAAAGTAACGATTAAAATATGTATAGAATTGAAAGAATGGATGATTTATACTTTTTTATGTTTAAGAATATGTATATTTTATTAATTTTAAAATGATAATTGATACTTTATATCAAATCGAATTTGAATTTGACTGATCTAACAACATGATAAAAGGGTAGGTTTAGAAAAAGTTTAAAATTGAAAATAAGAATAATTTGAGCGAAAATAGGGAGAAAGTGATAGTTTTCAATTTTTATTTCCAAATGAAAATGAAAAGAGCTTGTGAAAATAAAACCAAATAGGTTGTAAGTAATACAAAGCCTCTTAGAGTTTCTCTCAAACGAGGGGCTAAGTGCCACATGTAGCTTGTTAGAGATAAGTTTGTAAACACTTGGCTAACATATTTCACATGCAGAGGATTTGGTATTCTAAGCTTGTATGCGAGATTGTCTATGGACATGAAAAACATGAAAGTGAGTACTGTTAGTTATTTGTAGATGAAATCATAAACAAACACATAATTCTCATGATCCTTCAACTGGTTTTATTCATCCTTGTCTTCGTTAATAATGCGTCCAATATACTTACATCTCATTCAAGAAAGAAGAAAGTACAGAAATTACTACTTACAATAGGTAGAAATCCTTAGTACAGATGGCTATTCTGACATCTATATTAAGCATTTTAGTACCATATTACAACTATTTCGACAAAGACTAGGAGTCTAATTCGAGCTCTTTACATGGCACTGAATCACATAATTCAGAACTACTCCTTTGACAAAATTGCAATAAGCCTTCGGAATGTTGCTTCATCACATGGAAGAATGATTCTGCTTGTATTATCAAATCCATACTCCTCTGCAGCCTTGTCAAGAAGTTGCTGAAACAATGGATTCTTCAAGAAAGATAAGGGAACCACAAATCTTGTCATTTCTGTACCCACATACACCACAAAATGGCCCTTTGGTGCTATCCTGCCTTGAAGTTCTACTTTCTTAGGCATGATCACTTGTAGTGTTAGTGTATATTAGAAAACAAAGTGATGAATGACCAGACAGAAAATAAAGGCTCAGAATGGAGAGATTGTTCAAGTGAAGAAGGGAAAGTACAGTACTACACATATATATAGGGCTTGGAAAGTGTGCCCCTTGTAATTATCAGTAAATGCAAGGGACAAAAAAATAGCAGCATAACGTGAATTAATAATGGAGTTATGTTGATCTGATCATGCAAAAGGTATATTTATCAAGGCTCATACTACATACTAGGTCGATGATTTTCTTTGGATTTTGTAGGGGTTGTTGTTACAATATTAATTTTGCCCATATTTAGAGTTCAAATGGATGAATCTTTGCGCATGATCAATCCACAGTATTCAGTTTTGAGTCCCAACAAAATATTTGCATGCAACTTCTCTAACCTGCAGAGAAATGGGGTCGGATTGGGCTCGCTTTATCTATAATCTCAAGTTCTATATGTTAATTTCATGAAATTCGAAATATTTATCTTGCCCATATTGTGAACTAAAATATATATGTCACTCCTCCTTCCCATGGATAAAAACTAAAATATGTGCATATATATAGAATCTCCCCCTTTCCTCCCCTGAACTAAGAATTGTGACTCAGTTCTTGGTAACATGGTTTCAATTATTCCAACTGGACCAGCAACATTATTGCACCAGATTCATGAGCCAGCAAGTGGAGATTCATCAAATTTTCTTGAAAATCAAGTTAGAGGGTGACGAGGATCTTGACACCCCACATAGCAATAACTGAAGGTAGAATGGGATTTTGTTCTTCTGCGTGAATTCTTGCCACTCAGCAGCAGTTCGTGCAGCCCATATCATGAAAGATAAGATACAAAGGATATATACATATTATAGGTATATATAGTGGTACTTAGCCTTGGATTTGTAGCAGTTATAGGGGTTAGCAGTCGCCAGACCGCACATGGAGTGAAAGGACTGATATTATCTGCAACAATAAGTTTGCTCCTCCATTCCTCCCGAGGCTCTTTCTCATCAATGAAGAAATGCTTCACATGCGTACAATCATTGTAGCATGTTATCCTAAACGTCTTTCACTTTTATACTATATAGTATTTTTCTTGATTTCCCCTACGTGTGTGTCTTGTCTTTTCTGTTGGCGGATTTTATCTTGTTATTCTCGAGTTATCTATTGTCAGGCCAAGTGTCGTTGCGAAAGTACACTGAAGACCAGCAAAGTGCGTTTGACAAAGTAAGATAGTTGTGTAAGAAATTCGTCAGAAATATAAGAAAGGAAAACAGGAAAGTCATCGAGGAAAACTATCCTCAGAATCTCAATTAAGTTGAATTCCATAATTTTCAGCACAAAGTATAAATCACAATCCATGTACTCTGTTAGAAACTTCCTGAATTAGTGGGCCAACAAGTGGTAGAGTTTACTTGTATATTTTTGTAGTCCCAGTCTTTCTAATAATACATACTATACTAATAACGATTCAGGCAATGTACATTGCACAAATTCTTACAACTGTACTAACTGAGAAAAATCTAATTAATAGAGTTCAGATTTCTACAAGTCAATAAGTTGACTTCCTTTTCTGTTTTTTCATTTTTCCTTCTCTCCCCGGTGGTCTGTAGAATTGTCAATCAGACATACAATAACAAGTCAGATCGAACCCGCCGTAGAAAAGGTCTGTCATACCAATAAAACGCTGTCGGAAACTAATTGAGAAAAGACGCATTCATTTTCAGATCCACCAACTATCAGATTCGTAACTGGCAAGCCAAGACAAATATGCAGAAAACAAATTACAGGCGCTTCCTCTCTGTCTCTTTTTTCTAATCTCAGAAAGAGAGGGAAAAAAGTAGGCATAAATCAAATAAATTTCTTGAATTTGTTCTCTTACCATTATGCAATTGAAACCCGTGACCACCTTTGCAACAACACTCATGTTAGGCTTCACACTGATCATCCTCTTCCTAACCGGCTTTCTTGAGTTCCCATCTGCCAATTCTTCAATCCCATCAGCCAAAGACTCAATTTTTTCAACCCTTTCGAAATCCGCCACCACAGAACCCTTCAAAGACTTATTCAAAGCATTCAAGAAGTGGGATTCCGAGGTGGGCTGTGCCCAATTCAGGGAAAAGCACAGAGATTTGTTGGGAAATGTGTCAAAGATCTCATCTTTACAGAACGCTGAGGGTGAAATCCAGTGTGGTGAGTTGCAGATGAACCATGTGAGTGTGCTGGTCAAAGGGTGGACTTGGATTCCTGATAATATGGATAATTTGTATAGCTGTAGATGTGGGTTGAGTTGTTTATGGACTAAATCTTCTCTTCTTGTTGATAAACCTGATGCCCTATTGTTTGAAACCACCACTCCTCCGTTTCAGGTAATTACTTCTGTAACCAATTTTTCCAGCTAAATTTCTGTTTCTTGAGAAATCTGAATTTCAGGGTTTTGCAATCTTGTTATATGATTTGCCCCTTCTTTTCTTAATAATGGGAGAGCAATGTGCAATTTCAGTCAGTGGTACTCTATGTTCTGGTTCTTGTACCTTGATGTGGCAATCCAAAGCATCATTGGTTCAGTAATATGATTTTTGATTTACATGAAATCAACTGAGCCACATTTCTCATTTCTGTAATAAGTTAGTAAAATAATAAGATTGAAGATTATAATTCAGAATGGCCCTCAAGTAAAAATGGATCTTTCTATGGTTCTCTAGATTCACAAATCTTCAGTAGAGATAGAAGAAATGCTCTCTACAGAGTGCTGTCCATCTGGCTTTCTTCAAAAGCAATAGTGATACTAGGCCAGAAATTGCATACTGGAGGTTGTCCCAATGTCAAAAGGAAATAAGAGTGAGAAGAGTCTGTTCAATGTGAGCTTGTAGTTGGATAATATATCTAAAACCAACTATAATTTTAAAACCACCTTTTTTATCACCATTGATCATTTATTGCTAATCGCCTAATCCTGTACCTTTTACTGCATAATATGGAACTGGTTGATATCTTTGATATGTTTCTTATGGGTTTGGGCCATTGTGTTTGGATGCCTTCATAATAGATGACATCAGCTTAGCACATGCCATAGTTAACCTTGTTCACCAATAGAGCTCTATCTGTGATGTGTTGCTAATTCCTAAGTAGAAAGTAAGCAGGACTAGACTGAAAGCATAGGTGAATACAAACCTTCATCACCTTGGCATCCTAACACCACACCTAGGAGCTTTTAGCATCTTAATTGGTATCAACAATGAACATATTTTAGTTTAGGTCATGCTCCTTTTCTGTCGAGCAGACATTTTGTTATTGGCAGGAGTGACAAAATGAATAAATTCCCTACTACAGGGATCATAACTTATGAATTGTAATGCAAATTCAGAATCAATAGTCTTATTATGTTCTAGTTCATGGTTGTTGAATATATCTATGAAACAAGGATAGTTTTATATGTTCTAATTCATTTTTGTTGAATATATCCACAAAACAAGTTTGTCTCATTAGTATATCTGGCTCCTTTATTTTACTTGGATGATCTTCACGGTGAAATAAATAAAGTATCATAGTCTTGCTATGTGCTGACCATGTCCTCACATAGTGAGCTTTCCGTTTAGCTCCGTTGTACTCAGTGTTATCTTGACTTTGGATAGAGACGGGATAGCGACCCACTTCGTGTATATATGGATCTTGAAGCTGGAAGGAAGAGATCCGGCTATGAGGACATTTTTATCAGTTATCATGCCAAAGATGACGTTCAGTCAACTTATGCTGGGGCACTCTTTCATAACAACCGAAATTATCATCTGTCTTCCATTAAGAACAATGTAAGCATTCTGCATGGCCCATGCCATTTGTTTACCTGTTGGTTGTTTACTATCTTTTGTGGATATTGAAATTGATTAGAAATTATTTGTATTTTAAGGATACTCTTGTTTATTGGTCTTCATCACGCTGCTTACCCCAAAGGAACCAGCTTGCCAAAAAGCTCCTCAGCTTGCTGCCACACCACTCCTTTGGCAAGTGCTTGAACAACGTTGGAGGCCTCGACAGGGCACTGTCCCTCTATCCTGAATGTGCGAAGGATCCCAATGAACCACCTAAATGGTGGGATCATCTGCACTGCGCCATGTCCCATTATAAGTTTGTCCTTGCAATTGAAAACACCATGACAGATAGCTATGTGACGGAGAAACTCTTTTATGCTCTCGACTCTGGAGCAGTTCCCATATACTTTGGCGCCCCAAATGTGTGGGACTTTGTACCTCCTCACTCAATAATAGATGGAACACAATTCAGTTCCATGGAGCAACTGGCCTCTTATGTCAAGTCCCTAGCCAACGATCCCATCGCCTATGCAGAGTATCATGCATGGAGGAGATGTGGTGTTTTAGGTAATTATGGAAAGACTCGTGCAACTAGCCTAGACACATTACCTTGCAGGCTGTGTGAAGCTGTGAGCAGAAAAAATGGAAGAAATGCAAAGGCTTTGTAAACCAGATTGGCAGTCTTGTAGTGGGGGTATTTTGATTACTTGATTTGCTCTTAATTTTGTGGACCAGTAAATTGTTTAGAGTATACATACAACCCCTGAGAATGAGATGTAGAAAGACTTGAATGCTGACAAATCAATCACACAGAATTTTTTCTTCTAAATTGAACTCTATCAGCTAATTGTCTCCTGCTTGAAAAGTTGCACTTTGGAGATACTATCAAGTATTTTTCTTGTTACTGTGTCAAGTAATTATTGTTCAAATTCAGTCCTATGCTTCATAAGAAGTACCCCTTGTGCATAAAGAAATCAAATTTTCTTAATAAATATTGATGAATAATATGTGAGAGATTGCCAAGATGTAAAATTGGTCCAGCGGCTTGTAGTCCAATGGCATCAAATCTCCCCCATTATGTGGGAGATTTCGTGTTCGATCCGAATGGGCATCTTTGTGTGCATCTTATGTGTACCTCTTGGTTGTGGTCTTGTAGAGTTTGTACTTTTATTTTTTTTTATTGTATTTTCATCTTCTTTGATTTGATATTCATATTCTATTGATTTATTATAAGAGTGATCTTCTTGATTTGATAATTGGATCTATAGACTTGTTGTAAATGATACTCTTTAAATATATATATATATATAATTGATTTATAATTTGAAAAGATTAAAAGATTTTGAAAACTTACATAATAGTACCAATACCTACATAGTTAAAAAAAATCAAAATTATTAAAAATCAGTATCTTTATCAAAATTTAATATATGTATATATAATTTTTGACTTAGTCATTAACCAATTGATGAAATTTCGACATGGAAATATGATATGGGGAATCAATAGCTATCAAAATTTAAATTTTAAAATCATAAAATGCAACTATAGATTATGATGACATAAAAATTTTAAAAGTTTTAAATATTATATATAATAATCATCAATTATTAGCATATCTTTACATTAAAAAATTTAAAATTATTGAAAATTAATGTTTACTACAATCAAATGGCCCCATGTACTGTATCAAATTCAGGGCAAGTTGATAATTCGGTCGCCAAGGAACCCGTTAACCCGTTTAAACGCTCCAGATCCGATCCACAATCTCGTGAACATTTTTCTGATTTGGGTACAGCACTGCTCTCTGTTTTCTTCTGTTCCTTTGGGCACTTCGATAAACTGAGGTAACCAGATATCCTCGAGGTGGTTTTTACAGGTAAAAATGGAGAGTCTAGGCCTTGTTTCATCGCCCAAAATTGTACTGGGAGTCACGCCGAATCACAGGAACTCAATGATTTTCAGCAAACCATTCGTGGGTCTTCCAAATTCACTCAAGAAAACTGGGAAAAATGGCAGAAAGACGAATCCCAGTTCTTCATTTTCGGTTCTCTCTTTGTTTGGGGCGCCTAAAGTCACCAAAACTATAGGTAACCTTTTTGTTCTTCTAATAAAGATGCAGTCTTTGTGTTGAAACAGTGATATTTGGGTCTGATTTTATGTTCTTGTGGTAAAGATGCAATTTATACTGAAATGCTGATGTTTGTGTCTAATTCCTATTCCAATCTCGAATTCGAAGGAATTCTTTGAGGTAGTTCAAAAGAAATGAGGAGAGGGGTTGCAGGTTTCTTTAATACATTTTTCCTTTGTGGGCAACCGTACCAAGTACGGGTTGAATCATGAATTATTGATATGTTAACCGTAAAAAGAATTCCATTACTTGGGACTTAGAAATTGTTCAAAAGTTATATGAGTCCAATTCTTAACTCAAAAGAGTCAGGACTATAGGGCTCCATTCAAGTTTGTTTTTTGGTCCTAACCTAAAATCACGAACTATAAAATAATGTTTAATGTGCTGTTTACTTTAATCCAGGTTCCATACTGCTGCTTTCTTTTCAGCCTAGGAAGCAATAGACTTAATACTGTATCATAGCATTACATTTCTGAAAGGGTGGAAGTATTGCTAACACAAGGCACAATGTTACAAAAAATTAAGGAATGGAGAGCTTCTAAATTAACTACAAAGCTTAATTGGTTCTAATCCCACAGATTAAGAAAATGTTTACTTGTAAATAGCTGAAACATAATTTTAGATCAGGAAAGACTAGTATGCATTGGAAGCCAAAATAAATTAAATAGAACCTTTTCCTGTTCATTTCTATCCTCACTACTTGTTTCAGCAAATGATTTATTGTTTTTGCCAGTCATTGCTTTTCTTTCAATTTTCTTTTTATCATGTTCTTTATGTTGTTCGGTTGGTGTATTTTAATCCTTTCAGTGTCGGAGAAAGTTGCAAGGGATCCTTTTGCTAGTATTGCTTCAAGTGGCCGGGAAACATCCTCAGTTGGTGCAAATCCACAGCTTTCAGTGCCACCTCCTTCTTCTCATGTGTAATAATCTATAGTTGTTTTTCTTAATTATTTGGTTCTTAGCCATTGTTTGATGATTGGATTCAAGCTTCACTTACCCGAATATGGAGTATGATATTTTTCTCGTAATTAACATGTTATTTGACTTCTGCTTTCTCTGTCCCTCCCTACTTCTCTGTCTTCTCTTTCTCTTGAAATAGGGGCTCGCCTCTCTTCTGGATTGGTGTTGGTGTTGGCCTCTCAGCCCTCTTTTCATGGGTGAGTCCAAGCGAACTCATTTTTCCTAGAACTTTTGTACCTCCTCTTTAATCTCGATGGCAGATTTTGAACTTCTTGCTGACTATTTGCATTACTTTACAGGTGGCTGGTAGAGCAAAGGTGAGTAATTTCTTTCAAGGTCCAATTATGTTTATGCACTTTTTTGGCAATTGTTTGTTGGTTTTGGTATTTCAAATAGGAAAAGTGTTAAACCATCCGTTCCATGAGTGAGCATCAGCGATAATATATATGCAACATGGAAAAACTTGGGGTTTATCCTAGTATCTCTGTTTACTGTCTGCAATAGTAATTAAATGGTAAAAATTGCAATTTAAGCATTATTTTTCTCGTACGTATCTTTTCTAAATTTTCTTTTGTTCCTTCTTGTTTGCTTTATGTCTTGTTCTTTGTCTTGTTCTTTGTCTTTTGTATTTAGTCAGGCAGATCAGTATCCTGTTTCTGGTAAAGATGCCTTCACAATCGTAGAGGCTATTTAATTTGTAACATCACTATTAGCAGTTCAGTGTAAACAGTCTATAAGAAGAGATAGTATCTGGATGCAATTTTTGTTTGAAACAAGTTTGGTCCAAATTCTCCCAATCTTATCTCCTCCAGCAGAGCATGGTCTGCAATGGGTGATCTACTAAAAAGATGGAATCTAACTTTACAAATGTTACCCTCTTAACGTTACAGTTCATTCATGAGACAGATTTTATTTATAGTAGCTGCTTAACCATTAATGGATTCAGTACCTTTAGAATTGTTCAGGATGGAAGTATGTGAAAAAATGGAGCAATAAGTAGTGGCAATCACTATGGGAGTGGCTATAGTCTACTTTTGAGTTGAGTGGTTGTCAGTGAAAAATGTCGGATGTTTTTCACAAGCTTGTAAGAGATGATAATATAGGTGGTACTACCATCAAGGGCATACTTGATCTGGAGAAAAAAGTGGTATTTTATTTGTTTATGATGGGTTTGATCCATTGTTTTTTTTGTCGAGATGTAGCGTAAGCATTTCCTTTTGACTTTTTTATTTTTGCTAGCCACATGCAATTTGTCATGTCCCTCCAGAACTGGGTGTGCCTTTTTAGTCTGTCATGGCATCATACCTAGCAATGCACCTAATGTGCCATAACAGGCATTGATGACCCGTGGTTGCTATTCATGTTTCTGATTTGATCTGCAAAATCTCATTATTGTAGAAATATGCAATGGAACAAGCTTTTAAGACCTTCACACAACAGATGAATGCTCAGAACAATCCATTTGGTAATGCTGCCTTTTCACCCGGCTCACCCTTCCCATTTCCACCACCACCAGCCACAAGCCCAGCATCAGATTCATATAGAACTCCAACTCCTGTGGCATCTCAACCTGTAACTGTTGATGTACCTGCAACAAAAGTGGGTGATGTAGCTGCAACAAAAGTGGAGGACCCTCCATCCACATCTGTCAAAGATAAAGTAGAACCAGAGGATGCACCGAAGAAATATGGTACTTCCTCAGACCTTAGTGTCTCTAGTGTGCCAAATTTGTTGTCTTAATGCAGGAACTATGAGCATCTACCTGTGATAATCACAAGAAGAAGAAAAAGAAATTTTTTATTGCACTTGCTGGATACTCTATCATTATGTTCATAAGTTCTTTCCATACTCATTGGATCTAAATCAATATTTCCTTTCCAGCTTTTGTAGATGTTTCCCCAGAGGAAACATTACAGAAGAATGCTTTTGAGAACTACAAAGAATCAATTCAGACAGACTCACCAAGTGATCCCCAGTCCGCTCAGCCAGTAAGTTGGACTCTCATCAGAGACTGCTATTATATTTTATTGTAACATTATTGGTATTCAATTGTTTGAACATCTCCAAAAGGTTTCTCAAAATGGCGCGGCTTCAAAGCAAGAGACAGGTGCTTCTGAGGGTCCCTCCACCAGTAAGTTGGGAAATCATTTGTTATTCCCGTCTGGCTATCATGTTTGCAACTAACTTACTGAGTTATTAGAGCATACCTGAATTATTAAAATTAAAAAATTTAAGTGACTGATTAATTTCGTAAATGTCTGGAAGTCTCATGTTTTAGGTTGACGCTAGTTGGGCCAAAAAATAAATGTGAAAAATACACTATTTTTAATCGTTTGCTATCAAAGTATACTTGGCCCTGTGTCTGACTAATTTATTGCAATTCTAATAAATTTGTCGTTGCTGTTTGTATTTGGAAATCCTAAAATGTTTCTTGTTTCATTGTTTCGGATGAAAGAGAACCCAAATAAGCTTTTACTCTTTTAATGAACAGGTAAAACAAACCCTCTCTTATCAGTGGAAGCTTTGGAGAAAATGATGGAAGATCCAACAGTACAGAAAATGGTTTTTCCGTAAGATAGCCTTTATCCTTATATTGGATTCTCTGATGTAGTCTTGTACAATGTTAAAGATATCGTGCTGCACAATTGGGGGTTGGGAGGGGGGGGTTCATTTTTATTTTTATTTTATATTTTATTTTATTTTATATGCATCCTGGATTCAATGCTAATTTATCAATTAAAATATGCTGAAAATTGGCAAATTGGCAATGATATCTTCACCTCATGATAGTGGCTTAAATTTAGAACTTCTTTTGCGTATTCTTCCCAAATCTTATACTTTAGTCCTGTTTACAATCTTGCTTGGTTTTCTGTGGAATAAGAAGTATCCTTGCAAATATAGGTTTTGGAACTAAATTTGGTGTTGAATATAGCTCCTTTACCCGGGGTGGGTGGGCTAGACAAGATTATATTAGTGGGCTGCACAAGAGCTGGGGAGCCTTTTCGGGAAGTTAAAAGAAGGAGAAACCTAGAAAGAAAGAGAGGAGAGGAGGGGGGGGGGGTGAGGCAGTAAAAAACATCCAAGTTTACTTCTTGCAGAAGATTTAAGACATAATAAAACATAGGATTTAGCCATTGTACTTTACCTTCTGAATAGCAGTTATCAAGCACTTAATACTGGAGGCTATACTGAGTTAATTGACCTGAAAAGAGTGATACAAATAAAACATCAGTAAATGTGGTTATGAAATTCTTCTTCTCCCTGTCTTTGTACTATTGATGATTGATCTTCAATATTTAGTGAATTTTACATTCATCTATCAACTATGATCCTTTTTCATGTTCTAAATGAGACCTAGAATGCTTCTTGGAGAACAAGGCTCTGGCATCCACTTATTTGGAATAATTCATATCATTTTGTAATTTGTTGCGTTTGACTTTTCTCCCAATCATTAAGTGGATTCCATAGCAGTTCTTCACTACACACTGCATAAATTGAGGTGCTCCCTGTCTTGTGCTTATTATTAGCATGAAAGTGTTCGCTTACTATTGGTTTGTTCCCTTTGCAGTTACTTGCCAGAGGAGATGAGAAATCCTACCACCTTTAAATGTAAGTTCATTACTCCATTAGACTTTGAAGTTTAGGAATACATTTTTTCTCTAGTTATCGAGAATTAGTTATATCCAAGCTGTGGTGTTTCATATTCATTCTGTTGGTGAAACTCTGGCAGAAGCAAGTCTTCATCAGTTCTCTTTATGCAGTGGTTCATCAAAAAGTGAAAATTTTAATCCAGAGTCTTATTAAGCCATTTTTGAGTTATTCATGCTGTTATAAAACCAACTTATTTCTGTTCGGTGAGCACAACAGAAAGATTTGAAAGATTTTTCCATGATACATCATGCAACATTCCCTGGCCTGCTCGGGACCCAGTTTGGGGAATTGCAATTCCTTAAAAAAGTTATATTAGCATAATCGAAAAAGCAAAAAGCATCAATATCCTTAAGTTTCTTAAGCTTTCTCACAATCTCTTTGAAGACATGCATCCACATTGTCTGAGTTTGATATACATTCTACTCCTAAATCCTGTCACAGCATCTCAATGGCCTTTCTATGTTATGCTACAGGGATGCTACAAAATCCACAGTACCGTCAACAACTTCAAGACATGCTGTAAGTATTGTCCATGAAAACATGCATATTTTTTATATTTCTGGAGATCTCGTGCATGAGATGCTTCTCATGGAGTCAAAAAAATATTGAATTTGCTTATTCCCACCACATGAACATTAAGTTAAAATATCGTTACTTAAGTCCCAAGAAATTAGAAAATGAAAAAGTTGATTAGTCGGTTGAATTGCTGACCTCGTACAATAAATCTGACTCTATTCAATACTTCAAATTCTTACACTGTAGTAATTATCAACTTCCTTTTCTGCTTTGTATTCCCAGAAATAACATGGGGGGAAGTCCTGAATGGGACAGTCGTATGATGGACTCACTGAAAAATTTTGACCTTAGCAGTCCTGAGATCAAGCAGCAGTTTGGTGAGTATTACTTTGATAATTATTTGCCCTTATTTCTCTACCATAAACTTCAGTTCGGTGCATAGTAAAAATAGATATTTGCTGTTTGTCTTGAAGATAGTTTTACATGTTCATATACTTCCATCCTCTTAGTTCCTTCTCTGTTATGTTTATTGCAGACCAGATAGGCCTTACTCCTGAGGAAGTCATTTCTAAAATCATGGCCAATCCTGAAGTCGCTATGGCATTTCAAAATCCCAGAGTTCAAGCAGCCATCATGGACGTAAGAAACTTCTTGTTCTTCTTTCATGTTTTCTCTTATGGTTTTTTTACTTTCCTCAGAAGAATATGGTGCTTCTCAATCTTTCTATCCTAGTATCTGGCTGTACTTGTGAAACTTCCTGAGCTTTGGTCATTTTTGCAGTGTTCTCAGAATCCACTGAATATTGCCAAGTATCAAAATGACAAAGAGGTAAGATAAAATGTAGCCTGATCGTACTATTTGTTCTATTTTGCTTTCTGTTAAAACTTAGTAGCTGCTGCTGCACATGAATTTTGAATGTCGAGCTAATGAATGAACTTCTTGTCTTTTTACCCCAGGTTATGGATGTATTTAATAAAATATCAGAACTCTTCCCAGGGGCGACTGGTTCCTAGTTCTCTTTTCCTACTGCAGCAGCAAATGAAGCAGAGCATAAATGCTCTTTAACAATATCCACAAATTTCTGCTCAAATGTATCAAGACAAGACCCCGGGCATCAATCTCCTACTTTATCAATGCGTCAGCAAATTCAGTATCTCTTTTTCTGTCAATTGTGAGCAAGATCACTGTCAACTTCGCCTCACCTTCTGCTTAGATAGTGTTTATCTTTCTGCAGTAGTTCTTCCAAGCTTCTGTCTGCTGCAAAATTTTGTTAGTCAGTTAATTCGTGTGAGGTACTAGATTATGTATGCTCACATACTAGTGTCTTTTATGCTGCAGTCTGTAACTCCATCTTCCCCTTTTTGTCCGCTTCGTTTTTTAAGTGAAGATGTATGCTAGTTATGTTGTGAACTTCTGATTCAGCCAAGTATCGTTTTGTGGTTGTTGGGGGTTGACAATATGTATTGCAGTGTTTGAAATAGATTAACTGCATTTTAACTGTAAAAACTTTTTAAACAATTTTGAAAGTAGGTTAAAACGACAATGACAATGAAATGAGTTAAAACAGTGAAGCTGCTTGCAGACCTGATGTATAGAACTTGGTATGCTGTTGTCCATGCCAAGAGAAACACAGGCATTTACGAGCTACAAAGGTTCTAAATTCTTTCGTTATTCTTCTTCAAACTTTGGTTTATTTTGTATGAGAGTATAAATGTATTGAAATTTAGACTATTTGAATTGTTTCTCCTATCTAAGACAGGTTATGTCACATATGCAATTGGCAATTTCAGAAGCAAGAAAAGAAACGTGAAATGTAGAAATCGCCAAATGGCTACCTCATAATGGATTAATGTGAATGATGATTTTTTCCTGTGCACCAATTTCAGAACATCAAGAGAAAAATTGCTGGAAAAGAAGGAAATATTATTATTCACTATCAAAAAGCAGTATGCCAAAAGGCCAACAACAGCAGCAGCAGCAGCGACGACGAAAAACAAACGTTTGAGGCTAACAAGTAACAACTGAAAATGACAATATGATAAGCGAACGATAAAGGAAAAACCTAAAAAGGGATCGAGATGCAAAACAATCCATCACCACCTCCAACCAACCTGAAATGAAGAACTCCAAACAGAAACACAGTTTTGCAAAACATAAAAATTCCTCAATTTCTTCCACTGGTAATTCTTCTAATACAAACTTCAATTTCATTCTTTCAAACCAAAAACTTACACAATCTGATAAAAAAAAAAAAAAAAAAAAAAAGGAGGAAAATGAAATAGAGAACAAATGAGTATTCTACCCATAACGCTGACTATTATCTCCAAGGATACACTTACAGGTTCCAAATATCGAGGATGACGAGTCAATCACCGGCTCATGCCTCGTGGCAACAATTCTGGTCGCCATCATGAATGTGTTTATCATTTTTACCATCATTTTTTCTTCCATTGCTACAATCGCCACCACAATCGCCCTCAGAATCGGAATCATCCTCATCAAAAGGCTTTTCTTTATGAAAAATACAGCATTTTTTGGAGCTCTTCTTATTCATAAACTCGTTATCCACGGTTCCTTCCTTCCACGACACCTTCTTCTTGGGGCGCTTCAATTTCAAAATTAAGGAATCCGTAATCTGTGGCTGCTGTTGACCTGAGGACGACGGCGTTTCGACGATTACGGTAGTGGTGGCGGTGGTGTTGCCGGTGGAAAGGGAGGGGATTAATTGTTGTCTGCCGGACGGTCTTGCCATAGTTGTGGATCGGATTTAGGGTCAGATCAGATTTGTTGATTGGTGGAAACTCTGTCGTTCGTAGGCTTGAGTTCGCTTTTGGTTGGCGGAGTAGTTGGGAAGGATTTGTTTGCAATGGGCTGGTATTTATATTAATGCTTTTGTTTCCAATTTTTAATTTATTTCTATTTTCTTTTTTGAATATATTGCTCCCTTTTTATTTTTCTGCATGCATCAGTCGGTTCCAAATCTGATTCGAATATTCGATTTATTTTCCATAAATCATATACACAAATTTAAATTCATTTATTTTGTAATTAAATTTTCAATCATATATTTTTTTCCTTTTCAATAATAAAAATTAAATTAAAACGTACAACACATTTAAAAAATTATAGCCTATTGTTTCCTTTTTTTTTTTTTTCTTATTTTTTATAAAATGTACAATTTTAGCATAATAATGACTTCAAGACAATTGTAATTGACTTTTAAAATCTTATAAGTTACCAGAAAAATAAAATTAAAAACAAAAACAAAAGTACATGGATATTTTTCATCCTATTAAAAGATAAACATAGCTACAAATATGTCCAAGAAGTTCTACAAAACCTCCTACCTCATTTTTCCTATATTTATTTATCTTGCTTTGCTATTCAGAAAGCATAGGGAAAGAATAGAATTCAAGCTAGGGGTGCAAATAAGTTGAGCCGGCTCGCAAACCTCACAAGTCGAGCTCAAAACAATTCGAGCTATCTGTATTTAAACTTGTGGCTTACGCGTATATAATTAAATATTATTTTTTATTTTATTAATATATATTATATTACTATTTTTTATTTCGAATTCAAGATTGAGCTCAAGCTTGTAGTTTTTTGCAATTCATTTATCAATTCAAGCTTTGTCAAGCTCGAGCTTCAAATTTTAGACTCATTGAGTTCGAACTTAAAATTTTTGTCCAAACTCAGCTTGGCTCGGTTGCACCCTTAGCTCAAGCAATCAAGCTAAAGTTTATCAAAGGGCTACTTTCCAATTTTCTGAAAATTTTGGCACCATTTCGAAACTCAAGATGAAAATGAGGGGCTAAAATGAAATTACCAGCAAAATCACTATTCCTACAACTTGTTTAACTGTCGTGGTTAAATTCGACGGTCATCGGTTGCGAGAGTGCACCATTCTTCCCTCCGATCTTATGTATCGTAACACAGCCTCCCCATTATTTTCACGTGCCCTAAAAGCTCTCGTAGGTGAGAGCGGAGACATCACCCTTGTAAGAAATAGAACATCATCATACGGAATTCTTGGTCCGCACCAGCGCCGCTGTGTATCATCCCCAGGTAAAACTCATCCCGCTGCAACTTTTAATTCCAATTTTTTCCCATTTACTTTGGTTTATGCTTGAATTAAACTAGGATATATATATTTTTTTCTTGGTGTTTTTTCTTCCCTCCATTTTGTCAATGAAATGCTGTGAGTAAAGGATTAGTACTTGGTTGTGGTTTTAGTTGTGCAAAGCCTTGGTTGCTATAACGATATAAGCACATTTGCAAATTACGGGATGTACTTGCTTTGTTGAAAAAAAGAAGTTTTTTTTTTCTTTCCATTTCTTTTCTTGATGACTTATATCACCTTTTTAGCATTAGTCATATGCTAGTGATGTTTTTGATTGGATTCTATGCACTTTGTTATTGTTGCTAGAGGAATGTTCTGATGATTGAGATGTTAATGCGATTATATGTGTTAAATTATGTGATCGTAATTAAGTTAGGAGCCAATCAATCATGCGTTTTTTATTTTCACCGAAAAAATTGTGATAACTAGATGAAAAAAACTGACTTGATGCAAAAAGCCGGAGAGGAGTACATTAGGGACATGTAATACACAGTTCTTGTATTTTTCTTTTTTTTTTTAAACATGCTAGCTGATTAGGGTGAGAGTATGCTAACTTGAAGTACTGCTTGCATCGATCATGCAACAGAATTATGCATTTTTTTCATTTCATATGGTGTGGGGAAAACGGCAAAGGATATAAATGAGTGGATGTGGTTTGAAATTTTACAAGACATCGTTGTAAAAAAGTTTCTGCAGACACTATCCTTCTAACTCTTCCCCAAAACAGGGGGCTTGCGTAAGATACTCAAGTCAAGTGGTAGAGTTCTTAGTGATGGGGAACTTCCTCATTAACATTCTTATCTAGTCTATTGTTGGATATGGATACTGTGCAGTAAAGCCACCGTCAAATACTTGTAAATACATTCTTGCTACTTCTGCTGGATTCAGCCCAAATTTGCCACCTCTTCCTCATATGATTTGGCTTATTAAGCTCACATTATCACATGCTTATGACTCCCTGCATCATTAGGCCTAAGTGTAACTTTTTCTCTTGGTTCTTGACTCCATGTGTCGTATGTAAAACTATTTTACCAGTCTTTGTTGGCCCATTCATTTGCCCTTCATGTCCTTATTCCTTAATGGAGTAAAAAATTAGGTTCATAACTTCCCATGTCTAAATTATGTCACTGGCCTTCTTTCCGAACATTCAAAAATGTGATAAATATGTGTTTGTGTGTGTGTCTATATATATGTCTTGTATGTATATCTCTGAATTTATGTATGTATGTATATACATGGCTAGAATTTTTAGTTAGGCATGCTGTTAAATTTCATTGCTTCCTCGTGTAGGTTTATTGGGAAAATTACGAGAAATGATGGGTGACAGTGGCAAGCCAATTACTCGTGTTCTTTTTTGTGGGCCACATTTCGCTGCTTCTCACAATTATACAAGAGAATACTTGGAAAGCCATCCATTCATCAAGGTGCTTCACATACTTGGATATGCTTGTAATCCTTGCATTTTTCAGTATATCTATTTATAGCTGGGATTTTATTCTGTACCTTCTTCCTTGTCTGTTCCTCTGTGCATCCACTGAATTTTTTTTATTCTATTTGCTAGGTTGATGTTGTCCCCCTAAATGATGTCCCAGATGTTATTGGGAACTATGATATTTGTGTCGTAAAAAGTATGAGGCTAAACTCAGATGTCATCGCTAGAGCTAGCAAAATGAAGCTTATTATGCAATTTGGAGTTGGCCTGGAAGGCATATCTTCTTCAGCGCTGTGTCCTGAAATAACATTTTTAATCATTCACAATACCTGAACATATAATGATCTGTCTTACATGTAGGTGTTGACGTAAATGCTGCTACGAAACATGGAATTAAGGTTGCCAGGATCCCAAGCTATGCCACTGGAAATGCAACTTCATGTGCTGAAATGGCCATTTATCTTATGTTGGGCCTCCTTCGTAAGCAAGTTGGTGATTTCAATCTCCAGATCGTCAATTAGTTTCATACATATTCCATTTTTAAGTTAGTGGAAGATTATCTAGAAATTAAAAAAAAGTCAAATTTCAATTTGTTTGCTGAGACATGAGTCTCTATAATTTCATTTTTTGATATCTGCGAAAGATTATATAATGATCTACATGTTTTTGTTTCAGAGTCCAACTTATTTTGTATGGTCCTTAATGTGGTTGGTTAACAAACAACCTGATAGGAAAAAATAGGAAATAAGATATTAAAAGAAAATTAGCATGTTAGGTTTTATAATAAATAGGATCATTTTGGTTTTCTTTTCAGCTTTTATATGACAAATCAAATTTTATCCTTTCAGCCTGATTTGTTTGATAAACAAATCAGTGCTTGTGCTATATACTTCATCTGAAAAATATCTCCATCTCTATATGATTTTTCTAGAAACACTTTTATGGCAAATGCATATGGAATTGGGACTCTATAGAAACTATCTAGAAATTTGTGCTTACATGTATTGAGTCACCTTGAAGTGTTTTTTTTTTAACTTTTTTGGCCATTGCTACAGCATGAAATGCAAATTGCAGTGACGCAGAGAAAACTTGGAGATCCAATTGGTGACACATTGCTAGGAAAGACGGTGAATTTCTTCTTTAACGGTTTCCCTAGCAAAAGCTTTTGTATAATTCTCTTCTTAACATTAATGCAAAACTAAAAATGCTTGTATTAATATTTTTCTCCTGCTTCAAGTTCTTGATGGGGCTTTTCTGCCTAGCTTATGGTCTTATCATCCATCAACTTTTGGTTAGAATGATGGAATTAAATAATCCTTGAATTTCTTGTTTCCATGGTTTTATCCAAGCGTCAAACCTCTGTTTCTTGCACTTTTCAGGAGTGAGTATCCCTTGACTCTAAGCATAACGATGGACATCCAAATGCCTGTGTCTTGAAACAGTAGAAAATATTGTGCTGAGAGTAGAAGCTTGCAACTTGTTGCAGCAAGTTTGCTTTCAGCATAGTTATGGTATTCAAACTTCAATTAAATCACAAATGTATTATAGGTTTAGGGTTATATGCTCCAGAAATTGCATTATGTACAGTATGATGTTTCAAGGAAGATGCATAATCTTTTAAAGGTAGCACATAAGTCTTCTCATGCATGCTGAGCTTATATTCAAATGGAACAAATGATTTCTTGGCAATTGAAGGGTTTGAGGAAATTTACTTAAAAAAATGATATTTTATGTGCATGATACCTAGTGTGTTTCTGTTGCTGTACCTCCATTGATGTCAAGACAAACAAAATTCAGTTTGACACTAGGGGATGCAAACTTGAATTGTCGGAGCTTATATAGCATTGCTTGGAACATTTTCTGCTGATGACAAGCAATGCAAGAATAACATTCTTTATTTGATAATTAATTCATATAATGCAAAATACTGACTCCTTGTTCCTATAGATATTCATCTTGGGATTTGGAAATATTGGGATCCATTTAGCAAAGCGTTTGCGGCCTTTTGGTGTGAAAATACTTGCAACTAAAAGGAGTTGGCCTCCATCTTCTCAGAGCTCGTACAGATCTGATGGTATGCATATTAACCAATAAATTATGAAGAAAATATCAAACTAAACTTATTAATTAACATAGAATTAGATGTGTTCAGTGTCCTACACAGGAAATGGTGTCCCTGATGATGATCTTGTCGATGAGAAGGGTGGCCATCCAGATATTTTAAAGTTTGCAAGCCGTGCTGACATAGTTGCTTGTTGTTTGGCAATGAACAGTGAAACGGTAACAGATTTCCCCCTGCACTTCATGCATTTTTTGGCAGTGTAAAGTGTTGCTTTTACCTCCATGTACTTATTTTGCATATGATTGCTTTCAGGCTGGCATTGTAGACAAGGTTTTCATATCTTCCATGAGAAAGGTCTGTTGACTTTTTATAGAAAATAACTTTACCTTGCATGTAGTAACCTTATCTTGAAGGGTATAATTTTGCAGCACTCATCATGCTTAGATTTGGCAGCCTCCTGGATTTACTTGTGTGCTATATCATACATTCATATGCATACTTCGATTCTGTAAAGAAAACACTCAAATTTTAAATTGCAAAACGTCCAGTCTTAGAGATGGTCTGATTGTTCTTTAGGGTGCACTCCTCGTAAACGTAGCACGAGGTGGACTCTTGGATTATGATGCTGTATTTCACCATCTCGAATCAGGCCACTTGGGAGGCCTAGGGATTGATGTCGCCTGGACTGAACCATTTGATCCTGATGATGCCATTCTAAAGTTCCCGAATGTCATCCTAACGCCTCACGTTGCTGGAGTTACTGAGCATTCCTATAGATCCATGGCCAAGGTATTCTTCTGCAAACCTATTTGCCCATTTTAGTCATAGAACTCATTTGGTGTATAGTTTCCAAAATCTACAACTCAATCTTGACATTGAATCTCAGGTTGTTGGAGATGTTGCTCTTCAACTCCATACAGGAACAGCTTTGTCTGGGATAGAAATTGTCAATTGATCAGCAAGATTGATGGGCCTTATAATAATGATTTAAGTTGCAGAAACCAGGAATTTTTCCGCCTCATTTTACCAATAATGTGGGCAAATGATTCTTTGGGTATCAACATTTTATCAAGAATTTTTAGCATCTTTAAGTATTACTGGAGGTGTGGCCATTTGAAGCAGTACCTGTGCCTGGGATCATCCTTGCAATTTTGGAATGGTGAAGATTTTGCATGATGTCTGAAATAATAATGTAAGCTCATTCAAGAACGTGGAAACTAGTCGACAGACATTAGGATTTTCATTGCAGAACTTTTTCACTTGAGTTTGTGCATCTATCAGAACCAACCACAACTGGCCAAGAATTCTAAAAATTGTCCAAATTAATATACATATGTTTTTTTTTTTTTTTTTAATAAAACCGCCGATGGTGGGGCGGGGGGTTAGGCGGACCCCTACCTGTGGATTAATCACAAAAGAGGATTACATAGATGTACAAGGATTAGAAATTAAAGCATTAAGTGCAAAAAGAATCGGAAGTACTACTTCCTTTACATCCAAAATGTGAAGGCAAAAAGGAAATCTATACATATCAAACAAAATCCGTATTATGATAGTATATGTCTTCTAATTAAGCACTTGGGATGGCCATCAATGGATACGGAAGTAAGGATATTGGAGTTCCTCCATTCTTAGCATGACATGGATCTTTCTAGGCAACTGTTCCAAAGACATGATGGTGCATTGATCACGAGAGCAGGCTGTTTTGGCAAGCAGGTTCGCGATTGCATTGCCAATCTTGGGCAAATAACAAAATTGAACCTCAAGTTTTTCGGCAAGGCGTTGAATTTGGCCAATTATATGCACGAAGTTCCAATGACAAGAGGATGCTTTTTTAATGAGGTTTAGGGTTGTTTGGTCATCGATTTCCACAATAATCCTAGAGATGTTTTCAAGCATACAAATCTCCAAACCTTTCTTCACCACGGCAAGGGTCGCCTGCGTATCACTTTGACATTCGGCAAAATCCAAGAAAGCGAAAAGGACTTTATGTGAGCAGTCTCGAAGAATACCTCCAGACCCCGTACTACCCATGTGTCTACGGAAGGCTCCGGCAATATTAAATTTAACCCAACCCGAGGGAGGATTCTCCCAAGTTATCGCGATGCAAGAAGGAGGAGCCTTGCGGGGAGGCTGAACATCGAACAAGGCAGCCACCGAAAGATCGCCACTCCAGTACATAGGCTGTATAATATTAGCCTTGCAGGCCACAAAATATAGTGGTTTATTCGCCATTTAACTCTATCAACCGAGGCAGCTAAGAGCTTGTGCTCACAATCATTTCTAGAGCACCAAATAAACCATAAAATAAGGATTGGAATGAGAGATCTAATATGCATGGACGATCCTCTTGGAGAGCTGTTGTTCCAGATTATCAAAATTTGGGTAATATTAGTGCAAGATCGCATGCAGATATTGAAAAGTCTGGCATAGTAACCCCACACCTCATTAGCCAAACCGCAGTGGATGAAAAGATGTAAATTATCTTCACAATCCGAACAAAACTGGCACTTAGAGGCCAAAGAAAACCCCTTGCTTTGTAACCTAGCTTCCGTTGGGATGAGGTTATTGAGGAGGCGCCATATGAAGACTGAGATAGACGGCCAAATTAATATACATATGTAGATGTGTTTATCTATAGACATACAGTACGCTCAAATCTCAATGGGTGCCTAATTATCTGAAGTTTATAAATTTATTAATTTACTTTTTATATTTTACATAATAAATAATTAGATAATAACATAAGAAATTAATAAACCCAAAAGAAAAATGAAGAAAGAAAAGAAAGATGTGGCAAATAAATTAATTTTCATGCCAAACTTTAAATATATAATATTGAAATAAGACCTTGGCTTTAATAGTGGTGGACTGAAGCCAGCGTCCCGTATTTTAGGGGTGTTCAAAATCAAATCAATTCAAATAAAATTAATTAAATTGGTCGAAAAAATTGAAAATCAATAAACAATTGATTAATCGATTTTTGTTGGTTTAAAAATTGAAAAATTGAATAGTTAGGTTTGATTTTTGATAGGCAAAGTCAGATAGAAGAAAATCAAATCGAACTGATAATATATTACTAAAATTTCTATTTTTATATGTTTTGTCAAAAATACTCCAATTTTTTATTTATTTCTTTCTCACATAAGCTCAATATTTAACTTAATTCAATCTTCTCTTTCTTAGATTATGTTCTTCTTTTAATGATAAAAGACAAGGTTTATATGTTGTGCACAAAATTATTTTTGCAAGTGAATTTATAGGAAGAAATGTAATAAATTTTGTTTAATCTATATTTGAAAATTAAAATTAAAAAAAATAAAAAAATCAAATCGAATGGTTGATTTTATACGAAAAATCGATTGATTTGATTCTACTTAAATTTTTCTCAAAATCCAACACATCGCACCGACTTTTAAAGATTCACTGTCTTGCGAAATCGCGCTCTCCATATTCGTTCTGACCCTTAGCTATCTATTGCTCCAATTCACGATTAGTCCAAATTCTTGCCAAAGCCCAGCAAATCCTAATAATTATTTCAGCTGAGATTTGGGGGAGATTGAAGAAAGAATTAGATTCGAAGAGGAAGTGGGGGCGAGACTTTGAAGTGAGTTCAATTCTGTTTGCAGTAAGTTTCTTCTTAATTAGAATGACTAGACAATAAATTGGATTGCTTTGAAGGATTAATTGAATCTTTGTTGTTTGTTGAATATGAGTGCTTGGGCAAATTCAATTTATTTTTGAGATCGTTATCTGGCAGTTAAGGTGTTTGTATGCTTCCTTTCCGAAAGGAAGTCTTTTTGTGCATCAAGTGTCAGTGAATAGTCGATGAAGTTTGATTGCTATGTAAATCTTCTTCTGTTTAGACCACCCCATCTTTGATGATTGAGTTTAATTTAGGCGCAGTCTTCTCAAAGTTGCAACCTTTAGTAGAAAATCTAGGCTAATAAAAAAAATGTTGTTGTAAAAAGAATGGTGGCTTATCTACAGAAAAGAGAAATTTTATGTCCAACCTGATTTAACAATCTATTAATAACATCTGGTAAATTGTGAGAAATTGAAGATTCGATCAGATATAGTTGATATATTTATTACAAGATTGAGTCGATTAGTATGAGTGGAAGATTTTACAAATTGGGTCGAGGAATGTACTCATGACCAAATAAGCATTTATATTTGAGTGGTCATATAGGTATGACTACACCCATATTTTTGGTTGGAGCTTTTCTTTATGTATTGGTCTCTCTCTTGGAGTTTATATAATCCCACTCCTTGCAGAACCCTCTCTTCATTACTCTCAGAATTGATTTTCTCTCTATGTTTTTTCGTGGATTGTTAACCAAATGTCTGTCTTAAATTCGCAGGCTACTTGTTCTATTCCTCTTGCTTGACTTGCATTTTATTGTTGCAGTTCAGTGCTTCTAACCACTTATTTAATACCTCGTAATTTTGACTTTTCCGTAGATTCGAGGAGATAATGGGGGTTCTAAACAAGTTCATTATTGCATCCGTGCTTATGTGGACAGCTCCTAGTGCGGTTCTATATGTGTTTAACCATAATTTAATTCCTGGTAAGCTTCTATTGATAACTTAAGTATCATGGTTACGTTTTCTTCAAATTGTAGAAATAGCTTTTCGTGAAGTCTGCGCCTCCATAGATATGCATTTTAACTTTTGATATACCTTTTTGGATTATTTAATCATTTTAAGCTGTTATTGTTTATTCTACAATTTGGTTACTTCTGTGAGGGAAGAGTGTAACTTTACCCATTGTTTAGTAGAAAAAGCTTCAAACTCAAATGTATTTTAGGCAGTATTGTTGTTCTACTGTGAAAGGAAGCTTTAATTTTTATTTTTATTTTTATTTTCTCTTTGACATGTGGAGTGAATGTGCATCTAGTGAGTCCGTGGATCAGGACCCAGAAGTATGGTCCATTACCCTACTAAACCAGTGATTCATTAATGCAGAAGAAATTAATCCAGCAAATATAATTACCTTGTTTGCTCTGAATGGAGCTCTCATTTTGAGTATCATTTTATATTCTCAAAGTTCCTTGTGATTTGGCAGTTTAAGGGAACCTATTCCTTCAACGAAATTGTTCTCTCATAACATGAATCCACACTAGCTAGGTTCTAGTCTTGTCAGGCATGCACTCTTTCTCATACAAAAACTAGGCTTCTGAATGATCTAGATCACCTTTATCTGTGCATATGTGATGGACACTCTTATTGAAATAATAGCCATTTCATCATTTGTGATGCATATGGAACAGGTTCTGCTCAGTTATCTCCTGTGTCCAAGACACTGTGGAGTGGAATCCTTGCAGTCATCTCAGTCAATGTGATTATAGCATTCTACATATACGCAGCCATGAAAGAGGTCTCACATGAACATCAGCCAGATCCTAAATTCCTAGCAGATGCCAAGGCTAGCATAAAGCAGTATGTACCAACTGAAGCAGTCTCATCATCAGACCGTGCAAAACAAGAATAGCTGATGTTAGCTGAATACTAGGCTGTTCTGCTTTACTTTCACTTCCACATTGTATTCATCAGATAGGTTGTGAAATAAATAGTGTGAAGATTTTGGCCTTTATTTTGTTTTTTCAAAACCTTTTCTTGATTATTATTTGGATTCTGAGGTCTAGTCTACTTATTGGTGCGAAGATAGAATTACAAATAGGTTCTACTTAATCTTGAATTCGGAAGTTACTGCATTTCATCATAATGGCTGTTGATATGTGATGAACATATTGGTTTTTATTTCCTTTGCAAGCCAGCAAATTGGTTTACTTTCAAAGTTTATAATATGTTACCAGTTGGATAGTAGCCCTCTGATCCATGCAGCTTGTTCTTTCCAAGCTCATTATTCCAACAAAAAGCAAGAAATGTGTTAGTTCAACCTACTCCAAGAACATTTTCAGACAGAGGACAATCATTCAAAGCAATAAACCAAAACAATTCCAATTTCAACCTAATCTTCTAACTCCTGACAAACAAATAAAAAGGTAAGACGAAGTATTAGTTATTGGTTGTTTTTATCACAACTTCCATTAGCCACCATTATCAAACCAACAAAAAGAATCATACGCTAATAATCCATCGGTAATGGCTTCTTCTAAGCAAATGATGTACGCCTCTTTCTCAAGATGTTCTCTCCAATTATCATTCTTATTCTCATTATTATTACATTCTCCACTAATCTCCGCATTTGAAAATCAGTTCAAGTTCAAGTTGGATGGCAAAATACTGGAGCTCAACGACTCAAATTTCGATGCTGCTATTACTAACTTTGATTACATTTTGGTTGATTTTTATGCTCCCTGGTGCGGCCACTGCAAGCGCCTGGCGCCTGAGGTCAAGGCCCAGTACTACACTTATTTCAGGTTGAGTCCTTATAGTTCAATTCTCCAGAAGTCTGACTAATATACACATTGCATTGCAGTTAGAGAAAGCAGCTCCCATTCTAGCTGGATTGAAGCTGCAGCCTATAGTTGTAGCAAAAGTAGACGCTGATAAGCACAGAAAGCTTGCTTCTAAGCATGATGTCAAGTATGTTGCCTCCGGACTTTAGTGTTTATAGCTTTCTTTTAATGAGATCTGAAATAAAAATCTTTTTACTGCTGCCAGACCATATACATTATCTGATTGCCAAGAATGGGAAGAGTTTTGAATTGTATTTGTTCTGATTAATGCAGTGCATATCCAACTCTGAAGCTATTCATGCACGGAGTTCCAACAGAATATCATGGACCGCGGAAAGCCGAGTTACTTGTTCGCTTTTTGTCAAAATTCGTTGCTCCTGATGTCTCCTTACTCAATTCTAACTCTGCTATTAGGGACTTCATTGAAGCAGCAGCAGGTTCTAATTATCCTATATTCGTAGGCTTCGGCTTGACTGAATCGATGATACTGAACTTGGCCGTTAAGTATAAGATAAAAGCATGGTTTTGTGTTGCTAAGGATTTCTCTGACGAAACCATAACCACATATGATCTAGACAAGGTTCCTGCTTTGGCTGCAATTCATCCAGTCTATAATCAACAGAGCATTTTTTATGGGCCATTTGAAGGTTAGGGCTGTCTGCAATTATCAATTTTGCTCTCAGAGATATAGTAGCTAACTAGATATAGATATTCACTGCAGAAAAGTTGCTTGAAGATTACATAACACAAAGTTTTCTCCCTCTGGTTTTGCCCATAAATCAAGATTCATTGAGAACACTGAAAGATGACCAAAGGAGAGTTCTTCTTACTATCTTGGAGGATGAAACAGATCAGAAATCAGAGAGGCTGTTAGAAGTTTTAAGGGCTGCTGCCTCTGCAAACCACGACCTAATATTTGGTTATGTTGGGTTCAAACAGTGGGAAAAATTCGCTGGATTGTTTGAAGTCCACAAGAAAACTAAGCTTGCAAAGATGGTTGTATGGGATGGTAATGAGGTGTACTGCTCGGTAAGTGAGACGTTCTAGTTTGTCAAAAGCTACCTTCACTGAAAACAGTCACCTGGCTCTCTTCTTATATTTGTGGAATTATGTGAAGAATAATTTTTTTTTTGCTTGAACAACAGGTTATTGGTTCAGAAAGTATAGATGAAACAGATATGGAAATCAAAGTGTCAAGATTTCTTGAAGGTTACAGAGAAGGAAGCATAATACAGAAACGCATCACGGGTCCAACCTTGATGGGATTCATGAGCTCACACCTTCCAATCATACTTGTTTTTGTTCTTATTTTTGTGGTGCTGCTTGTGGCGGCAACCCTGTGGATGACCAAGGAGGAACCCCAGACTGTCAAGGAGGACTGAGTCTGCTCTTGGACTGAAAGGCGATCATAGCAAGATGTCTGAATTGTGTGTTAGGAGTCTGTTAGGGCTTGAATTCCTAATCTTTCATAACATATGGAAGACTTATGCCATTGAGCCACAGCCACTTGACAAGAATTGTGTGTTAATTAATTGTTTAGATATTATAATAAAGATCTCTAAATTGTATTTGTCTATTATTACACATATGTCCTTACTCCAAAGTTTATGAATCAATTTGTTGTCTCAATTGTCTTACATATTCCACTTTAAAATCTAAACATATATTCATGCAAGATTATTTGTAAATGTTTTGGCAAACAATTGGCTGGCTAAGGCACTTTGAATTCTTTATTTCATTACCTATTTTATCTTCTATTTTAATTTATTGTATTTATGTCAAGTGTATCTGATTTTCAATCAATTAATTTTATAAAAAAATATTTAATACACATGACATATATTAATAAAATGGAACAGAAGATTTAAACCGTTGTAAACCGGGGTGTGGGAAATTTTGGTGATTCATGTAAATTTCCTCTAATCACAATGGGCCGAACTTTGATACATAATGGATCAGATTCCACAGAAGATCACTTAGCGGCTTAGCCCATGTTAAAGAAAAGCCCAAAAAGCTCAGCCCACTTTACAGCAAAGCCCGATAAATAATAGAAAGCTTTTACTGGCATGGAGATCGACTGAAATCGCCGCCGCAAGTCACCATGCCTACAGTCAGCGTTGGCAGAGATCGCCTCTTCCAAGCCCTAGGCCACACTTATAGTAAGCAATTATACCGTATATTCTATCGTATTCGTATTTTTGTATGTATATACTCGTTGAGATAATTTTTTGTCATTTCTTTGGTGGACTAAAGCTGAAGAAGAGTTCGAGGATCTGTGCTTCAAGTTTGGCATTGAGCTCGATGATGTGGTATGTGAAAACTGAGATTAAGATGTATTGGTTTTGGGAAGTGTTGGATATTTAGTTTTTGGAACATTATGAGTCTATATTTGATATAAATTCCCGAGAATGTACACACTGTTAATGATGATGGCAAAGTTTGAATTTTGGTTTGGGTTAATGTGAACCCAGACAACGGAGAAAGCGATTATACGAAAAGAGAAGCATTTGGAAGAAGAAGAAGAACCATCTGAAGATGAGGAAGTAATATACAAAATTGAAGTTCCAGCCAATAGGTACTTTGTTAATTAATTACTTTAACCATCAATACATCTTAGTGTATGAATTAATGTAGTTTGAAAATGTATCTGGTGACTGAGTTTTCTTTTCTTGAATTTTAAAATTTATGGCAGATATGATTTGCTTTGTCTTGAGGGTTTGGCACAGGCCCTGCGAATATTTAACGGCCTGGATCCAATACCTACCTATAATGTGGCAAGCATCAGTAAGGAATCTAAGCTCAAAATGCACGTGAAATCAGAGGTTTGCATCACAGAAACCAAGTTGGTATCATCAATTTAAAATGTTTACTGTTAGCCATGCTCTCAAAGTGATTCTCTATCACTTCAGACATCAAAGATTCGCCCATATGTTGTGTGTGCTGTTTTGAGAGGTGTTACATTTGATGAAGCTCGCTACAATAGCTTCATTGATCTTCAAGACAGGCTTCATCAAAATATCTGCAGGTAATGCTATCATGTCCTAATTTAATTATAGGGTACCTGTTTACCTGTGTCTATGTGTGTGTTTTTTATTTATTTTTATTTTTTAAGAAAATCTTTTCCTCTTTGTGACACATCAGTGAATGAATTTACATGGACTATAGTATGGTAAACTAATTCTGGCAATTGGATTACTTAGTAAGGATTTAATTAAGGAATTACTATTGCTGTTTGAAGCATATATTCCCATACTCTCTTTGGATATGAAACTTTTGTTTATTGCCTTTTGGTTTATATTTTTATGCTTTCATCTATGCAGGCGAAGAACTCTCGTTGCTATTGGCACACATGATTTGGATACAATAGAAGGCCCCTTCACATATGAGGTACATAGCAATGCTTGCTTAGTGCAATTTTCAGGGGTTCCTATGAGTGTTTTTTTTTATTGGATATGGCACAATGTTCAATTATGACCTTGCTTATGTCCATTCTAGATTTTTAGGGAGCATGTTTGACTGGTTAAGGTTAGGTACCTTATTTTGAATATGTTATAGTTTTAAAGATGAGATGTATAGTACACTCTTCCCCCTATATTTTTAAACACCATGTGAATTCAATTAAAATTTTGGTCTCTAACAGAGTTAATCTTTCCCCTGCTTTTATCCCATCTCATGCTATCCTGTTCTGAACATTAATTTACTGTGATTTGGATGTAACTATTATTTAACCAAATTTATGTAAATTTCAGGCGTTACCACCCCCAGAAATAAACTTTGTTCCATTGAAACAGGTACTTATCTTTTTATTCATTTTAGCCTTTATTCTAGTTGATTTAATGGTAGTAAAGGAGTCAACTTTCTAGCTACTTAACAAAAATGAGATGCCACAGCTGCCATTGTTGGCACATCTCTCTTTGGTGACGGAAGCAGTACATTGCTGCTTTAAATAAAATTAGTGGCATTAGATCATTGTATTAGATATGAAAATTGTCATAACATTTTATACATGCTTATTTGTAAATGAAGCAAAGAAATGTATGGGAATAGAACTTAAATTTAAAAGGCCATGAACCACTATCTTGTTCTTCTCATGATATGTTATTTTACATAGAATTGTGTGTTAGGACTAAGCTGTTTGGTTTCTTGTTTCTTGTTCACACAATGTGTTTCTCAATATCATGAACTTTGTCTTCATATATTATGCTGAACTTGTTGAATCTGCAATTGCTCAGACAAAGAACTTCAGAGCTGATGAGCTGATGGAATTTTACAAGGTGAGTCTTCCTTTTTGGTAGTTTGGTTATACTTCCTATGGTTCTTTATACTAGTTGACATCAAATTCCTGTCATGAGTAGTTGATCCTCACTGCTTCCCAATTCTATGTCAATGCATTGACTGGTTTGTTATTTATGGCTTGTGATTGTAACTATAGATTCTGTTACATTATTTGGCAGTCAGATATGAAATTGAAGAAATTCTTGCATATAATTGAGAATTCACCGGTGTTCCCCATCATTTACGATCGTAACAGGTAGTATGAACTCTGATTTTTCTGAAATCTTAAGGTGTTCTTCTATTAGTTTGTTTCTGCTGTATCCTAGACTTGTAATGTTACGTTACCTTTATATTTCTGGCCATATGCTTTTTCCAGAAAGTCTTATGCCTTTATAATACCAAAGCTTGTCTTGTCTAAAAATTGCTAATGCTTTGCTTGATAGTCCTTTGATCTGATGAAACCTATGCCTATTTCTGCAGAACCGTTTTGTCGTTGCCTCCAATTATTAATGGTGCTCATTCTGCCATTAGTTTGAAGACGAAGAATGTTTTTATTGAATGCACTGCCACAGATTTGACAAAAGCCAATATTGTTTTGAGCACAATGGTAATAAGTTGAATGGATCCACTGCTCTAGTTTTCAACCTGTGTTTTTCTTTTTTCTCTATATCTCTTAGTGTTTGTTTGATTGCCAATTTGTTATGCAGGTAACCATGTTTTCAGTCTATTGTGAAAGGAAGTTTGAAGTTGAGCCAGTTGAAGTGATATACAGTAATGGAAAATCATATATTTGCCCTGATCTGTCACTTTACCAGATGGTAGTGCCCTTATCTTACATTGCCAGTACAGTTGGAATTTCCCTGCCAGCCCATGAGGTATCATATTCTGTCACGCAATCTATTCTCTTGATTAGTAGTAATTTAATTATAGCCTTTCAACTTGATTTGTCTGTCATTTCTCTCTTTATCTGAATGAATTCAAGGTCAAAAAGGTACCATCACTTCTTAACTTGAATATAGATGATGCAAAGATCCAAGTGATGAACAACAATAGTAGAAGATGTGTACCTCATTTTGCTCACTTTTCTTATTTACTTTGATAAAAGTGATACATCAACCAAAATATGATAATGTGATACCTAAATCCTGTGTTTCTCAGTCCAATAAGTATCTTTTTCTCTACAATAGCCCAAGCAGTATTCTGATTGAATGGATGAGTACCAAAATTTCTCTATGCTTGTTTTGATTGTGTCAATATTTGTATTTTTGTGCTTTGCTTGTTTAATATATTTCATAAATTCTTTGTTGTTCTAACTTCCATAATAGTTTCTAATAAATGCATGAATGAAATTAAATTACGACCTACTTTCTCATGTACCTGCTCTTGTAAACTCCTAACAAAAATGAAACATTGAGAAGTAGCATTCATGAACTGAAATTCAGGTTGCTCGCTTGTTGAATAAAATGCAATTACATGCAAAGCACTCTGTATCAGAAAAGAATGAAACTGCCTTCACTATATCTGTTCCTCCCACAAGAAGTGATATTCTTCATCCTTGTGATGTGGCTGAGGTATTGACTCTCATGTCCTTTCTCTCACAGAAGATCATCTTGCTTTGCCTGTGTTTGTACTGATGTGCTATCGTATTCTCTTTTACCTCTCTGTTCAAGGATGTGGCAATTGCTTATGGCTATAATGAAATTCCAAAGGTTAAACTTCCTTCCCTGAAGCCACAGTCGTTGAACCAGTTCAGTGATCTTATTCGAGCAGAGGTACGAATTATACATGCTTATATCCAGTTTTCTATTTTTTGTCACTCAAAATTGAATGTTGAGTTCTTAAAGTCAGTTCTGTGGAGTCGTTTAGATCTTTACATGGTCTGTGCATATTATTAGGCTGGTGTACAAAAGTTTGTGTAAACGTTTAGCTATGTTGACTATTGAAATTGATTGTGCACTACAGCTTTTTGTCATGATGCTCTTCTTGATATTGTCTTTCATCGTGTGCTTGAAACTTGAATATTTTGGCTATTCATTTGGAGTCTCTTGCTTTTAAAGTCAAACTGTGTTTGTCCCTCTTAGATTGCCACGGTTGGTTACACGGAGGTGTTAACATGGATATTGTGCTCATACAAAGAAAATTTCACCATGCTTAACCGGAAAGATGATAAGTCAACAGCAGCAATTAATGGAAATCCCCGTACTGCCGATTTTGAGGTTTTCTTTCTTCCCCTTCCCCCCACCCCCTTGAAGGACTGTTCAATCAGATTGCAACTTTCATCCCTTCTTCTCTTTTGTCTATATTCTCTTAGCTGCTATCTTCTAATAGTTTTGTTCCTCTAATTTTTGCAGGTTGTCCGCACCAGTCTTATGCCTGGCATATTGAAAACTGTCGGGCACAATAAAGACCATCCAAAACCAATCAAAGTAATAAGAACATTTACTATGTTTTGTTTTGTGTATAATTTGTGGACATTTTTCTCAGATTTCTATAAACCAGAGTGGTCAAAATAAGAAGAAAATTGCAGTTAACTTGCTAATGCTATAAACATGGATGATGAAACTCAAAAGCTTGTTAGCCCTTAAGCTTGTAAAATTGAAACTGGCATAGGTTTTAAATAACTGACTGTCGTCTAAGGCCTAGCTTTAAAGTTTCTGTCACTTTAACTCTGTCATATTTTGTTCGGAGGAGCTTTTCTTTTCCCCTTTCTTTTACTTTAGCAAATCACATTACGTTAATGGGACTGTATCTAGCTCGTGTTCTGATATTTATGAAGTTCTACTATCGACTTTCCTCTGCAATAAGTTATAATTCTTGTGAGGAAGTTGATTTTGAAAACTATGGCTGTCTTGAATGCTAATAATCAGTTAATCTGTTAAGTCTGTTGAAGTCTTGTCTCATTTGATATTATACACGTACAAGATGCAATTACCTTTTGTTTTCATGTGGTTTGGAACTTTGGTTCCTTTGCTTTGGCATATATTTTGTTCCTGTACCCCCATCTTCAAAATTTGCTTGGCATGTGTTTGTTACTGTGCCTCTTCCATTCTTCAAGACTTGCTTTTCATGTATTACTGAAATATGTATTAATGTCCTTTTGCTTTAGATTTTTGAAGTGGGTGATGTAGTGATTTTAGATAAGACAAAAGATGTTGGTGCATCAAATCGTCGTCATCTTGCAGCTTTATATTGTGGAGCTACTTCTGGATTTGAGGTATCTACTTGGAACATTTTAATTTTCCCTGATTCTTTGCGATAGAGTGAGTTGTAATAGAAATAGCCGTATTCAGCTTTTTGATGCTGTAAGAAATAGCAGTGATTTCATTGATCAATTGGTTACTCCACTTTGTTTGGAAAGCCATTTTTAGGTAGCCTGAACTAATTACCATCACTTTGTTTCTTTCCAGCTGATACATGGGCTTGTGGATAGAATCATGGAAGTTACTGGAACACCATTTGTATCACCTGGGGATAAAACAGGCTACTATATAGAAAGTTCAGATGTATGTCTTGTTTTAGCTGTTTCAACTCTCGTGAGCATCATA
Source organism: Jacaranda mimosifolia (assembly GCA_018894105.1). NCBI lineage: Eukaryota > Viridiplantae > Streptophyta > Magnoliopsida > Lamiales > Bignoniaceae > Jacaranda > Jacaranda mimosifolia. Next base: position 512,735 of record CM032123.1, read on the forward strand.
CGGATATTCTTTTGAATTATACGCTCACGACTGTATCGTTGTTCCAGGAGCCCGAGTTTCTTCCAGGTAGACAAGGCAACCATTATTTACAAAGGAAAGCAAATTGGCACCTTTGGAATCGTGCACCCACAGGTATATCAATTCCTTTCTTCATTCAAGGCACTGATATATTTCAGTAGCTACCGCTTCTACTGCAGTTTTAGGGGACAGTTATGTCATATCTCGTTTATTCAGCATGTTTTCCTGTTTGGTTTCTCAGGTGTTGGATAACTTTGACATTCCAGACCCTTGCTCCTTCGTTGAAGTTAACATTGAGAGCCTCCTATAAAGGCATCAAATATTGTATTCTTGTGGCAAAAAAGAAGATACAAAAGTTAATTATTTTTCTTTTCCTTTTTGTTGTATTTTGATCTTAAATTATTTCTTTCCAATGTAGAAAGCATATCTATCAGCACAAAGCCAATACCCATCAGATATTGCATTCTTATTCTTCTGAATTATTGGTGAAATTGGATTTATAAACTGGGAAAAGAGGAAAAGAAAAATAGCATGTGAATTTAGGGGTGTAAATGGATATTAATTGGATTGGATGCACTATTTCTATTTTCATATTCGATTAAATTTTTGAATATTTGAATTTGTATTTGTTGGATATCGATTGAATTTGATATATTTGTATCGATTATAATTATTTAGATGTATTTTTATTTGATTAAAATTACTTGTATTTGAATTATTTTTTGGATTTTTATATTTTAATTTCGAATATTCAAATAGGTGGATTTATTAACTTATAAGTACATATTTTTTAACTAATAGGAGCTATGCAATTTCGTTAAAAATGAAGCAATCAAACAAATAATACAATTTTTAATTACTAATTGATTTAATAATTAATTATTAGCACTAATTAATGTTAGTAATGATAATTAAGTATATTAATCATAAAGTCAATTAAGTGTTAATTAGTATTATTTTTTAATTTTTTTTATATTATAATAATTTAATTTTTTTTTTTCTCAATTCTTCAATTATAATTGATGTGTATATATACATGTACATATATATCTATTATGAGATATTTATTAAAAAATATAAATAATATATTATTCAATGAATATACACTCAAAGCAAATATTAAATGGATCGAATTATCATATTCATATTCATTTACAATTGAAAATTTATTAATCAAATTCGGATATTATTTACTTTAAACGGATGCAGATAATATTTTATATAAACATATATAAATGCAAATTGCAAACAAATTTTTGAATATTCATTCACTGCATTACATGCCATGTATATAGAAAAGAGTACAGAAAAATGTATCCCTGAGGCTATCTTTATTTTAGAAAATCAAACAATAAACAAAACTAAGATATGCAATTATACAAAGATAAACAACATTCTTGATTGATTATCTCTGAAGTGGAAGAATTTCCTTCAAACGGTAGCATAAATCCCTGTACCTATAACAAAACCAAATGGCAAACTACCAGGGAGAAAACTAACAAAACCTCGATATGCCCACCAAAAAAGGAAAGCCACACACACACAAAAAGGGTGCATGATGCACCATGAATCATGAACCTAAATCAATACAAAATCTCAAAACTGCTTATAAAAGGGAAACTCTCAGCAATATTAAGATACTATAAGCCTTACGCTACATTGTACAAATTGCGTCATATTGAAACCATTTGCAATCCACGCAAACATTCTAGCCATCTTCAAAATGAAAGGAAAAAAAATAAAATTGAACACTACCACAATAAGTTATAACTTCACTAACACCCTGGAAGAGATTGAGCTGAAGCAAATGGTGAAAAACTTGCAGCTGACTCACTATAATGCAGTGCGTTAGGCTGACGACTTGAAGATCCAACATGACTAGAAGAAGCAATGCCTGGACTTGGAATGTATGGAGACATGTATCTGGAATTGAAAGATGATAAAGAGGGGTAACCATACGAATTAGGTGATGCTATATAAGCATCATCAAATCTTTGGGAAGACATGTTCCTAAGATCAGCAGAACTTCGACTTGCACTTAGGTGAGATGATTGATGATGGTACCGAGAAGAATGGCCGTTATAAGGGGTGCTGGAGATGGATTGGGGGCGTGAAACTGACGGGGATCGATAAGATGAGGGGGGAATTTGCAGGGCCGATGATGATGCTAATGATGATCTAGCTGATGAAGCAGAAGGTAGGCTAGCTGACGACAGCAATGGTGTAGATTCTGATGCTGGTGCTTCACCTGTACTAGTTCTTGCATCACGCTTGCAAACAGGGCAAAATGTTCTCCATGATGTCAGCCAAGCATCAACGCAAAAAGCATGAAATTCTGTGAAAAACACAAAAAAAAAATTACTTAGGTAGAGGGAATACCATTAAAGAATTTCAAGATCATATGAAAATAAGAGGACAACTACTAAATAAACGAAGCAGGCACACACAGAGGGGTGGGGGAGGGGGTGCTTTTTCCATGTAGAGTGAGCCGGCATTTATAAGACAATCTAAAAGATTTCTTCTTTGGTTAACATTTTGAAAGCACAGGAATTGATCCTCTGAAGTTGATAAAGAGGAATCATTCTTAAAGACATTGTTTTCCATCACGAGAAGATTTGAGTCAGAAGAACAGTCTGTTGAACTCTTGTCAATTTGGACATTGTTAAAATAACCTCAGGGAGGTCTTCCTTATTAGGACAAAATATAGGGCAAGCTAGGCTAAAAGAATGACTATATGTATTAAAGCTAAAGTTCATAATCACTTTGCTGCCTTCTGATGTTTAGCTTGCAATGAGACTTAAATGATAGGCCAGCGGAGAGGATTGTATCAACTACCTAGAGGTTAACTACAATTCAAAAGCATTTACTGCAAGGAAAGTATGCACTCCTCGCTGGAGCCCTCTTTTTGCGTATGAGGGTGGGGCAGAAAGAGTGGGTTGATGCCTGGGTGGCTATGGCAAACAAATCCAAAAATCATGGAAAGAGCCCAGATCTTCTCGTAAAATAGCTAACCAAGTAGTTAAAGTTCCCAAGAGATATGACAGAAAAAGAAATATTTCTTCACTGTAAGCATTGTCTATATATTGAGTCCTCAGAAATAAGAGAAGACTTACTGTGGCAGCATGGCAGAATCCTTAGCCTCTCTCCCACATTATAGTCTTCAAGACATATAGCACATGTTGTTGAAGTACAATTATCCTCCAGAACAGCTGTAAAAATTAGGCTTGGCATAGCTTTCACCAAACGACTGCTCATTCCATGGAATTCTCGAACATGTGGAGTTGGAGGTCGTTCTCTTCTAATCCGATTCCTGCGCACAAAGAAACATGTAGCTAAAACAGCAGACATGGCCAGTAAAGAAATGAATGACATGGCCATGATGGACCACGCTGAGTTCTCAAAGCTTGGGACTATCCATATTTCTGTATCCGCTGCACCAGCATATTTTGCCAGTGTTTCACCAGCAGCTTTGGAAACAAACACTGCATTTATCTTTACACCAGCAGAATTCCCAGCCACTGCATTTTCAAACATCAATTGTTAAATCATACTTTCACATGGGGTGTGAAGGGGTCAGGGGAGCCTAGATTGATGATGGTGGCCAAGAAAACACCAATAATGGATGAATTAGTGGCATAAACCTGCAGTTGCATCTCATTTTTGCCTCTTTTGAGCCTCTTAGTGTCAATTCCAAATGGCAGCAATCTAAGATATTTACGACTGGATATATATATCAACAACTCTTTTTTTTCCCTGGAAATTCTAGGTTATGACATAAATAGTTGTCAAAGTGAATTTATAGTTGAATACGCTCAGCCAGATAGCTTCTAGTGTGCCATGAAGACAGAACAATACGTAGATACCTGGCCAACCTTTTTTACATGGCTAATCCTTAAGCTGAAAAATAATTCAGGTTCCATGATGCATCTATCTAATTTGAACTACTTTTTGTATACTTTATAACTAGAATGTGAGAAAGTTGGGCTTTGTCTCATGCATTAACATTTCCACCCAAGATAATACGCCTAAAACAAAACATAGAATGCATTTTCCGTAAAGTGGTTTGCAGGATAAAGACATTACTTGCAACTAAATCACCATTTTCATTGTCATAGACAATGGCTGCTTGGAATCCTGCAGCTTGTGCTCTTTTAACTTTAACATCAAAGCTACATTCTCCTCTGATTATCAACACAAAGGGATATCTTGTGTCATTCATACTTGAAACTACTTTATTAGTAAGCGGTGAGCATGCATCCAAAGGTTCTGCTACACTTAAAGTCCCACATTTTCCGGATCCCTTCACTGACGGTGCTGAAACCACAAGAGACTTTTGTCAGTATATACTCATAAACACAAGCCAGCATGTAATGCTTGCTTCAAAACTGTTATCTTGTTTATCAAAATTAGAAGATATGGACACACACGCATACACACACACAAACTAACAATTTCATGATAATTAAATCAGCACAAAAGGTAAGATGAATCCAAATATGAAACTTCCTAATGAAAATAGCCTTTACATCTTCTTACTTCCATATTTTTTTTATTAAAAGCCATATTTCTCAAGACTAAACTGATCCATGCAACTTAATACACACTGATACCAGTTCCACATACCAGCTAAGTTTGAACACAAGAATGTATAATAGATGTCTTTTCCCTTCCTAGATTTCAATATCAGCCAAAGTTCTACATCTTTCCACCAGAAACACTCAAATAAAGAAAAGGTCAAAGCTGGCCGAAGTTAGATTACACAAGCAATCCAACAAACAGAAAATAAACGGATCAAGTTTGAAAAAACCTATCCTTTTATACTCCAAATTTTATTCTACAAAAACCTGAACCACAGGATTCAAAATTCCTCACCAAAAAAAAATCATACAATCACAGAGAAAACCAAAAAGAAAAAGAAAAAAATCAAACTCACCAAAATTAGATTCGATGTCTTCAAAGGATAACGTGACGTTATTGCTTATCAAAATGACATTGCCAGAAGCTGTGAAAGCACCCATTAAATACAACAGACAGCACAACAATACCCAGAATTTCAACATCTCTTTCAGCGTAAAGATTCCAACTTTTCTCAAGAATTCAGTAAAAACTCAACTACTCTCTTTTTTCCTGAATCAAAGAACCCTCTTTCGTTCAATTTTTACAAGGGCCTCAACAATAAAAAAATTGAAACATCTGCTTCCATACTGCAGTATAATTATGGTATTCTTTTAGGGCTTTTGCAAAAGAATTGTTTTTGGATCAGTTCTATTGTGTTCACAGAAGTCTATTAGAGAGAGGAATCGATCCAATCAAGATTTTGATTTGCTATTTATAGTAACTTTGTCTTTTGGCCTGGGTGTCCTGTAATGATAATCTTAATGAATATCTTGTCCGAAAATAATTAAAATATAGAATTTGCAACTAGCACCTCCATATCTGATCAAATGATAATATGACCCCAAAAGTGATTTTATATTTTTATTATTTGGCTGTGGATATGATTAAGTAAATCCCCCTTCTTCTTTTTCACTATTTCAAAATTTTCAATAGATAATAAGCTAGATTATCACTAATCTAATCATAAAATTTTCAAGACTAATTAAATTTAATTAGAGAGAAATAATTTTTTTTTTCACTTTGAACAATTTTTTTGAGGTATCTATAATGGGGAAGAAAGAATCCATAAATGTTTTGGCTTACTAAAAATAAATCATGAGATGGGGTCAAAATTTTTAGCTCGCAGGATTCTTGCTAGGTGTTTTAGGTGATGGTTTTGCTAATCCTGATCCATAATTATTATTGAAATATTATCAACCATCTCAAGAAGACACTTTGATTAATCTAATTAGGTGGGACTTGATAATCAACTTCAATAATTGGCTTATTATTATTAATTTTTTAATAGTCAAGTAGGCACTCAAAGAGTGGTCACAATCACATATGGGTAGAGACTATTGCCATTTGGACATTGGCCAACTGCGTGCTGTAAAACAAGGGAAATGGGTCAACCCCTGAGGCAAATTTGGCATTGTGGGTCCATCAAGTGTTGGAGTTTGTTCTTATCTTGTGTGTGTGTGTGCGTGCGTGCGTGCGCGCGTGTGTGTGTGAATTAAGAAGCCTCTATGTCTAACTTTATGGTAATATATAAAATGTATATATATATAATATATGTAAAGAAATAGAGGTAATGCTTGGATATGAATTATGTGTTTTGGGAGAATGAGTTTTGGGAGTGGGGTTGGAGAATATGATGTATGTTTTTGTTTGGGGAATAGTAAGAAAATTATTTTAGAAAAATTTAATATGCTTGTTTATGTTTTGGGAGAAGACAAATTCTAGTGTAGCAGTTAAATTAATGTCTTTTTGTTCGGTTTTTGAGTTGAAAATGAAATTGAATGATTTTTTTATTGTTAGAATAATAGTAAAATATTTATGATGTACATATATAATATATGCATGTATATATTGAAAAATAAAAAAACATTGGGAATAATGAAGGATAGAAGAGAGTATTTTAAAATTTTTAATTTGACATTTTGAAGGAAAAACTATTGTATGTTTGGTTACATTTTGGGAAAACAAAATTATTTCTTCAAAATGTAACCATACATAGCCAGAATTTTTTTTCGATTAAATTTTATACCTTTCTTATAGGCAAAATATGAGATGTTGTCCACTTCAATGTTACATAGGTAAAATTATTAATTATTAGATTACATAAACGATGATATCAGTACTTCATTTTATAATGTCTTCACATACACATTCAATGAATCATAAACTCACTTGTTAGTCAGTTTGAAATTTGCTGCCAATCAAGAGAATGTTTAACATGCGTATTGAACTTTTTTTACTTTTGACATTTGTGGCAATAAAAAAGGCATGTTTAACATGCTATCCGGACAAGAATTTGGATCCATTATAGAAGAGAATGTTGTGTTTCTTATCTTACTTGTCTTATTACTACAAAAGAAAACAAAGATAGAAAAGAGAGACACACAAGCATATTCGGATTTTTCCTGGAATAACAGTCAGTGACAAGGACAAGAATTTCATATCAAGAAATACGCCGATGGGTTGTCGATCGGCTATTCAATCCAAGATTTTAATCAGAGTTTAGTGGCAAACTGTTCTTGACAACAAGAAAAAGTAAGTAGAATATACATGCCTCCAAGCAAAGCATTTTACAGATATACGAGCAAAATTAAAATCAAAATTCCAGACTATGGAAGGAAAGGGAAAAGATGAAGTTCTTTTCAAAAAATCAAGAATATAAATCTAAAGAGACGAAAAAATGAACAGTTGCAGAAGAGAGTGTGGAGTCTCTGTCAAAATGTTGAAGTCGAGCCACTAATATTACAACAATGTTGAAAAGGGCCTCTTGGCCACTGATTGCTCTGTGACTGAAAACATCAACAGCTTTCGTAATAAGAACAATTACAGCATATCACATCTTCAAGAGTCAAGACAACCCCAATGGCGACAAAGCATCCAGCTTTTTCATGTTTAAATGGGATATTAAGCATCTTTCCGCCATGAACTGGATCTAATGCTTCACATAAGTGGGAGAGCCTGACATTGCAAGTTTAAAAGTAAACATTATGGTTCTAAAACAAGAGCTTTACGTCTCAGGAATTGCTTTTATATTTGAGTCTCTTTCAGAACTTCCATATATAAAACTTAGGCCATGTCATGGTCAGACAGGTTCATCTGCGATGCAGTTGTTACTTAGTTGTAAGCTCGATCCAAGTCATGGGCGTGCAACTGTGTGTGCATGCTCACATATTTTAGGGGGCTGAAAAAGAATTTCTTATATCCAGACAGGGCATGCTTTTACAGTCGCATATTATGAGTAAATTGCTCAGCTTGGACTAAATCTAGTCTGAATATCAGTTTTACCTTCAAGTACGAATCCACAAGGGTTCCAAAGAGAATAACTTCTCATTTTGAGTTTGAGCCGCTGCTGCCCGTAAAGGAGGTGCATGTACAGTGATTGGAAGAACCCACTCACATTTGTCCCTTCCCTCAATCAGAAGAGGATGTTCAAACCTGATAGTTAAGGAACAATGACCTTACACATAGGGATCACGCAGCAAGAGACAAATGTTGATATTCAACATCCATATGTGGCAGGTAACAAAACAGTTAAACAGCATAAAATGATGTGGAATGAGGAAAAAGAAAATACAGATCGGCAACTATTTCGAAAAGGTTGGAAAAGTTCAGCTGTTAACATGACTGTATTCAACTTTGGAAGCATACATCCAATAAATCATGCAACAAAGATTACATGTGGAAAAAGATAATACAGACCAGCAACCATTTCGAAAGGTTGGAGGAGTTCAGCTGTTAACATGACTGTATTCAACTGTGGAAGCATATATATACATAAATCATGCAACAAAGATGCCATGTGGAGTATGGACTATGTGTCCTCATTTAGCAGTTTAACTACATATAAATAAACTGTGATAATATAAGTTAGGGAAAAATAAATAAGAAAAAGAGAAACTAGAGATTTTGGTCAGCAATTCTTTTTATTTCATAAAATAATTTCATATGCTGCCATCATAGCACCATGATAGTTATTATACCTTGTCCAGTCAACATTCTTTGGAGTTGTAAGAAATTCAAATCTAAGAGCCCATTGCACAGAGACATAACGGGTAGAAAAAGTCATGGGTCCGTCCATTGGAATGGAAAAGAGAAAGCTTGTTTGGACTAAATCTGCCACAACCTCGTGATGATCGCTGTGAATCTGAAAATAAAACCAGGGGAAAGATCAGCCATTTATTGGTTGCTCTTGGACAGGAAATTTTTCTTATCTTTCCAATCACAGTAATATGTTGCTAAGACTGCAAGTTGCAAGCACTTAGAAAAACAAAACGATTTTCAATTTCTTTAATATGTAATCCAGGATTATAAAAGGCATGCGACTTTTGTTTAACCTATTGGCAGATAACCATCATTTTAGGTTTCTAAGAAACATTCACTTATGTAAGAGGAGATAGTCCAACATATTCGACATGTAAAACAAACTGTATTTTAAAAGGAATTGAGCATGCAAGCTGAACATGCAGCTATTATACGCAAAACAGTGTTTATAGGATACAAATGTAAACCTTGGTAATAGTCGGAGAATGCCTTCGAGAAGGATGAACAAAACGCTTATTTATGCTCTCCTTCGCCTCCAAAGTTATTGACAGCTAAGGCACCAAGAATCCAGTCAATTTCAAAATTATTGAAAAATGAATCTATGCTAATGGCTGTTCACAATATTCTGGCAAGCAACAGTACCTCAAGGCATCTTCTCGTCCCTTCTTCATGAAAGAAAGTAAGGGTTCCACCTATCTATGAATAAAAAGAAAAAGAAAAAATGCGAAAGTAAGGTATAAAGTGAAGACAATTACACCAAATTATCATGCTTTACCATATCACTGAAGTAGTAAGTTGAGTCAGAGTTCTTAGGTGAAAATCTCAGCAGAACTTGGTCATCCAATCTGATATTGTACGATCTCCCCCTAACAACCCCTTCTGCTGCAGAAAATGGTGGCAGAAAATTAGTCTTGAGATTGAAAAAGAAAACTGATACAGGCATACAGCACGTGAAATGCGAGAGCATAAGAATGCCAAGAACATAATTACATGCTCCAGGTTCAACAGATCCAGAGGCAGATGGTAATCTTGAGTCATCTTCCGCAGAGAGGGCTCTCAAATGTTTTTGTGGTTGACTTGGAGATACCATAGCTGGAGACCCGTCTGAAGACAGTGAACAAAAAGACAACTATGAGAAACACTAAACTGTCATTACCTAAAAGTGCAAAAATATAGAACCTGCATGCTATAGGGAACATGCTAATACAGCAGCATGTCAATTTGATATACACAGTCAAACTAGAAACTATATTGTTGATCCTTCACAACCATCAACTCATGTTGCAGTGAGCATTAAGCTGAAAAAATAGCTTACCGCCGGTGGAATCATGTAAGACCTCAGCCACAGACAGCTGAGGAAGAGCCATGTTTGAGGATATGCTAGTTCGTCCTTCTACATAGAGAGAACCTCTAGTAGAAGACCTTGCTGCAAATGACTGCAATGATAACGAACTTCCAAATGTTCTATTTATATCTTCCTTAATAAGGTTGTAGGAAGAAACAGATGAGATTTCATCCCGTGAACTTTCATATCCTTCCTCAACTCCATCGAAAGCCTCATTCACTTTAGCCTACAAAGAGAAATGAATCCAAACCAAAGACACAGCTTTAGTGTCATTATCCATTCCCCCTTTTCCAGGATAAATAGGACAGGAGACTAGAAAGGATCTGTTAAATAATTAACTCAATGTACAGCAGTAGCTGCATGGGACAGAATTTTACCCACTCAGAATCAGCATCCATTGCTTTCCAGTATACATCCAAAGGGATGGTTGTCAGAGGAACAATTCCTGATATAATCAAATCAGGTGATAAATAAATAGCCATACAGTTAATAAAGAGCTTAATAGAAACTAGTCATGAATGGAAGAAGAAAATCTATCCCACTTCAGTTTTGTTTGGCCCATACCAATTACTGAGCAAGTGGATATGCATTTGCCATGTGACTGACCCATATAATAAGGTGAGAAACAATCACATGGAAAATGAAAATATTAAGTACATTTGATTTCTTGGGCGAGACCAAACCTTGAAAAGATTTAGAAACACAACACAACGGTAACAATTTGTTTAGTTCCATTAAACACCTATATGCATGGTAAGGGATCATCTTTTGGCAGATGATTTCTGACCAAAGAAACTTATTAAGGAAGGGCAAGAGGGAGAAGGAACAAGAGAATGGCTAAAGTAAACAAAACAGAGAAGTTTCACACAAAAAAACAAGACATGCCAGAGAACTTTTACCATCACTGCGACCTTCTTCACCAAGCAGGCCATTGTTTTTCTGAGTAACCCATATTTGCAACGGTACTCGTTCCTCCTGTGAAGTTTGAAGATCATCAGAATTTGATCAAACTAGCTCTGAATTGGTAGGTATAAATGAAATGATGGATAACGATCAGAAGGAAGCAGTAGTTATCTAATCATCTAGAAACTACTGTTTAGGTATCATCATCTGAAAAAGGAACATGAATCATTCACCAAATGATAAATGTTTACTTATTTATCCTGATAAGAACAATAGAACAGAGAACTCCATGGACTGCGAACCATAATCACTCATGAAGATGAGGAAAACAGAACTAGCAAAAACCAGGAAAAAGAAACCAGAAAGAGAGAGAGCCGAGAAAAATGAAACACAATAATTTGGTTTTCTGAATTCCTAATTTTTTATACTTAAGCATTTTGAGTAAGGGTGAAGGAAATGATTCATTGCAAAATATATAGCATGAAGGTTAATATATCCTAGTTGCTTCTATGCAGGCAATGAATGGCAGAAACTGATACACAGGAGGACTAACTACAGGTCTCGTGCCTGTGAGGTGCATGAATGCTAATGCTAAAGGCCAACAAAAATGTAGAAGAAATATTGGAATTGCATGAGAAAGTAGTTTCTAGAAAGCAAAGGACAACAAGAACTAACCAGCTCAGAAAAATCTTGTATTGACTCTCCATGAGAGGATCCATTTTCCAAAATCAGAAATTGTCCAGATAACGTAGTCCTCACATAGTACAAATAACGGATGGTGGTGCCTCTGTATGATGGAGGAATAGTGTTTGGTAGGAGGGTGCGCACCACATCTACAAGTAAACAAAATTTTTAAATCACTGCAAGCTTTAACTGCATGAATAGAAATCAGAATTGAGAAATGGACACATTTAGGACACCACTTCTCAAACCATGCCAATAAAATGACCACGGTCCAAGCCACAATAGAATAGCAGAAGACAATTGTGTCTATTTGGAACAAACAAACAGCATGCATCAAATTGTATCAAAATAAAATAAGGCTTTGGTCGACCGAAGCTAGTTACTAATCAAAAGGCTTTGGTCCACCAACCAAATAGTCAAGCTAGGCCCAGTCACCTATACTTTTGCCTGACACTGCATGCCATACAACTCGGCCCTTGGTTGATTTCCAAGTTAAAATATGCTAAAACTGCTCTAACATGATATTGTATGTGACAAAATAAGATACAATGTTAAGCTCTCTACATGAATGACCACTGATGAGTATTTTCCTCTACAATAATGCAATCACTCTCAGGGTTATCCTAGAAAGAGTCCAGCTCAAGCCCACACTGTCAGGGACTCTTGAAGGAGGGTCAATTTGTTATGCAGAATATAATTACCCCTGTAGATAGTAATAGACAAAAAAGGGCTGCATCATGAAACAAGATTTATTGGGTTGACCAAAATGTTAGCAGACGAAAAGGTAAAGTATGGAATATATAAGCTTACAGAATGATAAATTTAAATAAATTGATGTTGCGCGAGATGGACCACAACTAGAATATATTGGTACTTCACTTAAATAGCATTAAATACATAAGCGGCAACAACATATAGTTAGCTCAGTTACAAATGGAAATGACCATGCAATTTTTCTGATAATGGAGAGATGACTGTACAAGTTTGATACACATGGAATGAACATGAGTCAATAAAAAGGGTCACAAGCACGGATCAAAGCCTACCCTAAGTTTCATGGCACAGAATGTCTGGACTTGAAGTTCCAAAAATTAACAAATATTCAAGAAAAGGCAGCGTATAATAATATTTACAGCATTTAATAATATTTACTGAGAACTTACAAGTTTTGGTGGCCCCGCCGGCAAGTATTTGATTTGAAACTATACTTGGAGTTGAACCATCCATGAATACATATTCGCCTAAGGGAAACAGATTACATAGGATCACACTTGAACAACTAGCTAAAAAAATGATAAAAAGAAAAGGCCGTAATTGTACTTCATGCAGTAGTTTTCTTCTTCTTTGTTATGTTCTTTTACTCATTTTGCTTCCTTCAATAATTTTACTTCATCTCATTTTTCAATCAAAATAAGAAAATAGAGAATGCACTATTAAACATTAGGTAGCAAACAACTCAAGGTGTACAACCTGCAGATGTCTCTAATAGATATACCCAAGATAAATGTGAGTGGAAGGACTATTGCAAGGTTATGCATAGTGATTTCAATATGCATGAGTATGTTATATCAGTCTTCATGTGAGGATGCTTGTAAGTGAACTAATCGAACTATTTTCACGTGCAACAGCGTGCTCTAAACCAAAACCACATGGTACATATCTTTTTTTAATCAATGATCACATTAAGTGGAAAGATATATTGTACTTATAAGATTCTTTCTGAGGGAAAGTTTGAAGAGGGAGCTCTTTCTCTGTCAGCCTTTCAAGTGTGAAAGAATAGACAGCATCGTCGTCTTATCTCTAAGTTTTGGATTTCTTAGAAGGGAGAAGTTACGAGGACCGTTGTCCTTTTCTTTGTATCTTTTTTCAGGAGGGTATTCTCACTACCAGTTACATATACGACCTGATGCCACCATCACACTAGTGGTAATCCTCCATTTGGAAAGTATGGTTTCATAAACAACAAGAGCATACATATAATAATTTGACAGTGGATTCATAACTTCTTAATAGAAATATTTCCTTGAAATTTGATTGGCTTTTCACTAATTCAAACTCCTTAGCCCCAAATTTCGTCCAACAAAGACAGCATCAATGATATTTAGTTAGATGAATTGGAGACCAACAGACTTCAAGACTCCATTTTGATGCCGCCAAATGCAAATCGATCTCACATTATGAAACTTAAGCAACTTTCTACAATCAAACCCCCCTCAAAGAATTATTCACACTTTTCTCAAACATAATTCCTCAGTTGAGCTCAAGAAAATTTTCTAAACATTGCATTCTCTTTGCGTATTTGGCCATCAATTCTATCCATCATTCCATGCATTTGTTTTGGTTAAAGCAGGCAGTTCACACACAAACAAATCTTATTTATCAATGATTCAACAAAAAATCCACATTGAGGAAAAAATCAAGAAGAGATACCTCGGCGCTGTTTAGAATCAGGACTAGGCTTAGGAGTGTTGAACCACTGAACATCCAATTTCTCGATCCCCTTACATTCGAAGCTAAGTTTTTCGATCAAAAGCGAAAAACGATTTGCAGGGTTTTTAATCTCAATAGTGATGGTGATCAGATCGCCCGGTCTGTACACTTCTCTGTCTGATTCCAATTTCAGCTGCGGCGGATCAAGATTTGGGCCACCGCTGACGGAGGCGGAGGACGCGGAGCCGAGGCCAAAGAATGAGAATCTGCGGGAGGGTTTACTGGGTTGCGGCATTTTCTGGGAAGAACTCTGGACAGTCAATACATGGGGATTGTTTGAGGCATAAGAAGAGTGCAACTGTGTGTACGTGAATTATAGAGACAGAGGAAGAATAAGCCTCAACTGAAATTACTTGGGGAAATTGTATTTTACATTGCAGGAATTGGACGTAGAATTATTTAATAATTATTTTTCTTTTTGGCATTTTATATAATTTAATAATACTAGTAATTTCTTTTTCTTTCTTTTTTCTTTTTTGGTTAGAAATTAATGGAAGTAAATAGAAAAGAGCAGCAAGGGACAAATGGTTGTTATGGGTTTAGCACTTTCTATGCAACGTGCCAAAGTTAAGAAAATATATCTACAAATTATTCATCTTTTCAAAGAGTAAAATGAAAAGGATCGAGTGGCTTATAACCCAACGATATAAGTCTCCCACATAACGTGAAAGATTAGAAGTTCAAGCGTTAACGAATTCCTAACGTGCGTGTGTATAAATTAAAAAAAAAACACGGGATCCATGAAAAGAGAAGGAAGAGAAATTAAGCAGTAAAACCTGGTTTTAAGTAGATGACTAATGCAATGCTCTCAAGACAGAATCACGAGAATAAGTAGCGAATGTTCAATTCAGTTGGAATATGTGTAAATTACTATAAAAACTAAGTTCATAATTCATGCTTCAAATAAAGTCATTTTCTGATCCCATCTGCAGAAGCAATGACTAAATCAGACAGTATCATCAAGAAGCTCAAAGCCTTAAACCGAACAATTGACTCTTTTTAAGTCTTAACAGAGTACAGTGACATCAAATGTTTCTGTAAAGAGGGGATGTAATTTTGAAAGTTGAGGGTACATAATAAGTCCTGATATCAAATTAGATTAGGCATCGGCAGAAGGTTGGGTCAATCCAGATTTCACCAACAGCTTGTTGAGTTTATCGGATGGGCATATCTGGAACTTCACTTTCCCAGAAGAAAGAAATATCTCAGCAAGTTCAAGCTTTTCCGAATTAAGACTTGTACTATCCATGGTCTTGCTGAGCACCTTAATAGCAAGCTGTACAGCCTCTTCTCTGGTGATGTCGTCTTTGTAATCCTGCTTAAGTATAGATTGTGCAGCCTGGTTATTCGCTCCGATTGCTGCAGCTTTCCATCCACCATAATTCCCACTCGGGTCGCTCATGTATAGCTGAAAGCCAAAATTTTTATCCCAGCCAGCAAACAGAAATGAAACACCAAAGGGACGAAGCCCACCAAACTGTGTATAGCCTTGCTTGGTGTCAGATAAAGACTGAACTAGTTGTTCTACTGGCATTGGCTCTTGGTAAGCATATGCATAGCGCTGGGCCTGAAGCCTCGCTGTGTTGATAAGAATGTTGGCATCAGACATAATTCCGGCCACAGCACATGCTACATGGTCATCAATCTTGTACATCTTCTCAACTGATGTCGAGGTTTCAAGCAGTTTGGATATAACTTTCTTTTCACCAACTAATACAACTCCATCTGTAGCCAAAATTCCTATAGCACTCCCTGCATTTCCAATAGCTTCCATTGCATATTCCACCTGGTAAAGGCGGCCTTCTGGAGAAAAGATTGTTGTGCGGCTATCATATCTTCGAGACATCTGTAAAATCAGAAACAGAAATATTTAAAATTGCAGAATAGGATATCAGTAATTCAAGGTGAAAAGCGTGGTGTGAGAATAAAAAAACTGTATTATCATAAACAACAGAAACATGATTTACAGACACTGAGATGAAGTCACTACAGTTTATACTTTCAAAGAGTTGGTATTCCACCAGCGAAAATGGAAAGATGCAGCTAAAATTAGAAATGCGATGCCAATGGCGCAAGACATTGGATTGGCCAATCTTCACAAACGCAGCAAAGCAAATTTCTTCTACATTTTGCAGAAATAATAGGAAGCTCATTGCAGGAGAAGATGAAAATAAGTAAAAAAAAATACAAAAATGAAAAGGTACTGTGATGGTTGCTACCACTTGTTTAACAACGCAGCACACCCGGTAACATACATTATAGTTCAATGTTCCAGGTAGTATGCTACTGCAGTTGGATCACCTTTATTATGCATGAAACTTTATCATTCTTATTCTTTAAATCGTGAAACACTGGGGATGTTTACTCATTTCTTTTGAAAAATTCTTATCTTTAAACATAACTCAGAAGTTTCAAGATCAGGAATCAAATTTAAGAATAGGACACATTGATTAACCCATTATGGAATTCTCATAGTGACCTTGCTGCATATGCTCTTTGTCAGCAAGTTATCAGATTTTATAAAGCACTAGAGTTTATCTAAAGTGAACCAAGGAGAAGAAACCTTCATTGTGCAAATATCATCATTCACATGCTTGCAGACTGCTTGAACACTAAGAAGCTTCATTACAGGTATCCACATAATTGAATTATGCACACTACTTTAGCTGTATGATAACAAAAGCAGACTCATTCTAGTGCTTGGCAAAATGCTTTATTAACCAATGCAAGAATGACAATGAACCAAAAAAATTTGATGGACAATTATGCCACAAAGTAGCAAAACACAAACCCGAACTAGCACAAGAAGTATGAATTCACTTTCAACTAAAGTCTCCAAATCTCAATGTTAATGTCAAATCAAAATTCCTTGTAACATGAAGCTCATCAGCTGAGCTATTCTCATACTCATCCACATCTTTAAAACAAAGCATCTAGTCCCCTAATATCACCAAGAACTTGAAGCCAACACTACAGACAAGAAACATATCAATAATAGTGGAGATCTCATGTCATCCGCATCTTCATTCAAGCACCCACATCATTAGCAGGAAGAGCAGCACCCAGCAACTATTAGAGAGGTCGGAATCAGAACATTCACCCCACGATGCTATGGTGGTTAGTTGGTGATACACTTAGCACCATGCTAAAGAGTATATTCCTACTTTTCTCAATGCTTTTACAGACACAACGTAGAAGAAATGTACAAACTACGCTACAGATACAATGATTTAATATAGTTCAATGATTCCAGAAATATTAATAAGCTATTCAGTCTTCTAACGTAATAACAAGACACACAGGCACAAACACAAAAAACATACAGAGCCCTACCATCCATATGAATAAATAAATCAATCAATCAAAGGCAAAATCCCCAAACACTTCCCAGTAATTCCACAACGCATTAAATCGGCGAATCGGCCACGAAAAGCACAGTTCTTAATCAACGCAACACATTGCCAACCTACCAACAGCCCTAAATCTCTATAATAGAAGAATGACCCACAGTGAAGTCCACAAAAACCATACGAATTCACCTCTTCTTAAAACGAAACATTTACAAAATGCAGCATATTTTACCTCCTAAGAACCAGATTTCAAGCTAAATAAACCGATTGGAAATCCCATAAACTACACAAAGATTAGAAGATTAACAAAAAATCGAACAAATACTTAACTTCCAGCAGTCAAAGCGAAATCGCCACCAGAGGTAGAGCTTGGCCTTCAAGAAACGAGTGCGGAGCTTACCAGCTTTACGATTTTAGTCCTTGTTCTGCGATTTATCACTGTACGGAAGACATTTCTTTTCCGGCCTATTGGGCCGAAAAGAGAAACAATTCATATTTTATTGGGCTTATTAGGCCAATTTTGCTAATAGACTTCAAATCGAATGCCCAATGATTGGAATTGGAGAATGGTGAGTGAAGTGGATATCAAAGGGCCCAATCTCAGGCTACCAAATCTAAATCCAAGTTTTATTTTATTTTTTATTATGACAGGAATACATGCATCAGGGGTTCGTTAAAGTTCAAATATCATATATTTGAGTGTTAGAGCAATATTACTCGATCAATTAATTACTCAGTAATCTAAATCCAAATATAAATAAAATATTAATGGGATGTATAAAAAGTACTTATATATTTTGAATGGGTTAAATTAGTTATTTTTTATTTTGTTCTATTTATTTAGAAATACAAATCTTTTTTGTAGTCACATCAAATTTAATAATTAGTTGTCCAGTAGCTTGTAGCTCAATGGCATTAACTCTCCCCTATTATGTGGGAGGTCTCATGTTCGACTCGAATGGGTATCTTTGTGTGCACCTTATTATGTTGTAAGACTGATTTTCTTGATTTGATAATTGAATCTATAGACTTGTTGTAGAAAAAAAATTAATAATTAGTTATTAGTTATACATGCTAAATAAATTGATTATATTCAAATTTAATTGATTATACTCTAAAAAAAAAAATGGACTGTTACAAATTGAGTAGCACTCTATTTTTAATTCCATAGTGAAAATTAATATTTCTGTCATAATCTGCAATTCTTGAGGTGCAAGAGATATCAGAGATCCATTGCCCTCAGCAGCACTCAATCTGATCGTGGGGGCATTCAACAAATCCTTGTCAAGAATTGCAGAGAATTTTTTTTATTTTTTTTAAGTAGTGTAGAGAATTAGATTAATTATACGAACCGAATAAGACATTATCAAATTTGATATGAAACTCTTAATTTCCAATCTGAAATTGAATCTAAATGTGGTTTAATTTTTAAATAAATTTTAAACTTAAACAATCGTTATTTGAGGTGTACATGAATCGAGCTTGAGAATTAACTCAAAATTTTTATACTCGTTTGATTATTTTTTAATGAACCCATTTTAATTTGAATTAAATTTTAAATTTTATTTGACAAAAAAATATATTTCGTGATATTAAATTTTACTTTACATTGGATGAAATAATAGCCTTAAGACATTAACTTGTAATCTCTTACTCCTCTCTTAATCATAAAATTGTATTTTCATAAGATTAAAATCTCTCAGCATATATGGTGAAGGAACAATATCTTAGAAGAACTAATCTAGACGACGCGTGGATTTGAGTATTATCAAACCAATTCAATATTTATAAAAATCAACGATCATATATTTGTTTCTAAATACTCCTTAATTAATCGGTTTAAATTCTCTATTCATTCCCTATTTCATCTTCTGTTCCATATATATGCTATATGTATTAGGGATGACAATTTATGCCCGATATCTGTGGGTACCGCTTCGATCGAGGTAGGTAGAAAACCCGCCTGGCAACCAATCGGGTTCGGGTTCTAATGTGTGTGGGTCGGGTTGAGTTCGGGTTTATAGTAAACCCGTCCCAAAGTATTTATATATATATATATTTATATTTAATTTAGTTTTTTACAAAAAATATATATACAACAAACCCTAAACTATGTTAGCACTTTTTTCTTTCCCTCCCATCCCTCACAATCGTGACCCCCAAGAATAGATTTTAAATGCTTAGAAAATGCTCAAAAGCTTTCTATTTGTTTGTTTTACGTAAAATTTATATGATATTTGGGTTAAAACTGTAATGTTCCGTTAACTGCATAGTGGATAGTATTTAAAAAATATATAAAATATTAATTAAGTGCGAGTAGGATTTGTGTTCTACATTTATATTGCAGTTAGGGTTTAAATTTTTACTCCTAATAGCCGCAAGGCGAGTTCAAGTTGAGTCAAAATCCCTCCTGGTGCCATCCTTAATATGTATTAAAATTTCTTTATAAAAATAATTAATCGAGAATTAAATAAATTTGACATAAATAGGTGATAACTAAAAGGACTTCTAATGATTAGAAGTCTTATTTTATATTAAATGAATCGAAAATTTTAAAACAATTAATACTTTCTTTCCCCTCACCATGAAAAACTTACAATAATAGCAAGTTTTATGGATGTAGAAAAGTATAGAAGAATCAATATATTCCACTTTTTCTCATTTTGATCCCTAATCATTGTTCCTTTATCGATCTTGAGAATTATTCTATGCAAAAATTGGTGTATATGCATTTACTCATGGCATGACTTTGTTGGCCTTTCAGCACTAAAAATCTTCAAGATGACATAAAAGTAATTAAAACCCTAGAGCACGCAAGATGAATTGATTTTAATTTGTTGCATGCATGCATCATGCTGAAAATAAAAAGAAACTATTTTTATGCATGCATTGTTGCTGCGTAGCTATACATACATACATACATATATATATGTAACTTAATTACAATGATTTTCTGTCGGCAACAATTTATTAATACATTATATATATAGTTGCTTAATTGTTATAAAACGATGTTGATAATGGTTAGTGCTCTACATCGGTAAAATAAATAAGTTGTGATTTTTGTATATAATTTTGGGCAATTTTTACCTCTTGAATTAGCTTTTGGGTTGAGTTAGACTAAATATCCATTCTTTAATACAGTATTGGAGTCACCCATTTCCGATATTGGCTACCTAGTATTGTTGGGCTACCTATTTCATGATGTTATTCCACGTTCCATATATTCATTTTTGGGCGTGGTGGGGTGTGTGAGTGTCCAACATCGGAGAAATAAAATAAGTTGTGGTATCTGTATATGATCATGGGCAATCTTCGCCTAGGGGTGTCAATTCGGGTGAATTGGGTGGGTTCGGGTGGGGTTGAGATAGAGGTATAACATAAAAATACCAAACTCAATCCAATGTTAAACCCAAAAAGTTCAATCCTAGCCTGACTCATAAAAGATCATATCAGGTTCGGGTTGACTTGATTTTTAGTCAGGTCACCCAACAACCTGATAAACCTGACCCAACCTACCTATTTTTTTTTCTTCATATTTATAAATTCCAACATTATAATCCAGTAGAAGTTTGATCTACAATAAAATTTAAAATTCGGCATAATCATTAAAATATAATAACTTTTAAAACTTGTCATGTCCATGAGTACTTCGAATACAAAAAAATAACAAATCATTATTCAGTAATTGAATTTTTAAATTTTGATTTTTGGATATATATTATTTAGATTTTATTTTAATTAGTTAATTTTTTCATGTGGGACGAGTTGGGTTGGGTCATATATATTGGGTTATTGGGTCACCCACTTATTTTTTTCAAGTTAGGCAGGTTGACCCGAGATCAACACAACCTTATTTTTTCTTCTCGGGTCATTTTCGAGTCTGACTCAATTTGACCCCAATCCAAAAATACCAAACCCAAACCTGATTTTTTTTTAGGTGGATCATTGTCAAGTCATTGAGTTGGGTTTAATTTTGACATCTTTATCCTCGTCTTTTGAGCTAATTTTTAGGATTGAGCTTGGTCCAAGGTCCATTTTTTAACAATAATCACAAGGTGGAATATCTTTTAAGACGTGCGGCTGAGAAAAATTAGTTCTTTAATTAATGATTAATTAATGTCTTAATTTGATTAATTGGTTAACCTTTTTTATAATGTTTCTCCATTTATGTTATTTTTTAAAATTTTGAGATGAATGTTTGTCGGGAGATGACATCCACGGCAAGTTTGATGGCGAAAACAGAAAATTAAATTACAAGTATAGTTGTTAACTAGTTAGATGGATATTTTCGAACCTTTCGTGTATTATGGAGCTAAATAATTAATAAATGTAGTGTACTTGATATTGTTATCGGTGTCGTAGCCTTCAAATTAATCACCGGTCAACAATGTTAGCGACACATTTAATTATTGTTAAATGATGAAGTTGGTGTGAATTATATTGCAAATAATATAAGTTGGCACTATAATGAATTAATACTTATGTGTTTATTTGATCATATTTAATGTTACACATTTAAATTCGAGAGTTTTTTCATGACTTCTGAAGTTATGGTTTCTGCTTTTAAAACGCATTTATTTTGGGAGAATACTCGAAATAAATCAAAATATCATTCAATACTTTTTCGACTGTAAATATTGATATTTATAATGATTGAACTTTTGATGAGCTGGGGGCATTTGTAATAATTTCACTTATATATCATAGGACAATAAGAGGTATATTAATATCAGTGGTGGAAGAACTTAATTATATATGTTAGTGTCCCACATCGGTGAAATAAATAAGTTTTAGTCTCTATATATGGTCTTGGGCAATCCTCACCTCTTGAGCTAGTTTTTGGAGTTGAGTTAGGCACAAGGTCCATTCCTTGACATTGTATTAGAGCCACTTGTTTCTGATGTTGGGCTACTCAATATTGTTGGGCCACCCATTTCATGTCATTCAACGCTCCAGATGTTCATTCCTGGGCGTGTGCGGGGTGTGTTAGTATCCCACATCAGTGAAATAAATAAATTGCGGTCCTTATATATAGTCTTAGGCAATCCTTACCTCTTTAGTTAACTTTTGGGGTTGAGTTAGATTCAAGATCCATTCATTAACATGGTATCGGCATATATATATATATATTCTCAAAGAAATGTATTTCTTCTAAGGAAATGAAGCCTGAAAACTCTTGTTTATAAACTACCATAATGTCGAGTGGCCTCTGCCCCAATGGCATAAGTCTCCCACATAATGTAAGAGGTTAGAAGTTCAAATCTAAACGAGCTTTTGATGTGCATGTGTGTGTATAAATTAAAAAGAAAAAGAAAAAAAAACTACCACAATCTTTCAATCCAACCGCCAAGTGAGCTCTAGCCCAATAGTATAAGACTCCCACATAATATAAGAGTTCAGAAGTTCGAGCCCTAACGAGCTCCTGAAATGTATGCGTCTGTATAAATTATAAATAAAATAAAATAAAAAACTTTTTCGATCCAACCTAATTTTGTTTCCCTTTGCAGCCTCATAATGGTCCTACTAATTAATTAAGTTATGGGAAAGCCTTATGTCCATAACCAAACGGCAGCTACAATGGATGCATACCTACCCAAAGGAAGACTCCAATGGATAGTTGGGGACCAAAAGCCCTTGATTAATTAATAATTAGTTGAGCTATTATATTATAGAAGCGACTCAATTATATGTGTGACACATTTTTATTGCTATATATTGCCTAGAGAACAATATTCATGCATCTAATACATATGACAAAATTACCTAAAAATTGATTTTGTCCTAAATCCCCATCACCTCTTGTGTAGGTCGGATTCAAGCTGCCTATAACCCATCAACTAGACCGTCTGTGAAGGACACCAAACAAAACATTAATTACTAAGTTCTAGCCCTTGTAATTAGTACCTTAATTTAACTTTGACTTTGACAACAAAAAATTAATACTAACATTTATAATGTTAGAGAACTGAGAATGTTTGGTTATGTTTTTTGTTCAATTTTATTATATGTTTATTATGTATTTTGGGAGAATGAATTATTGAAGAATGTGAAGTTATTTTTTGGTATGTTTGTTTATGTTTTGGAGGGGGATATTTTTTTACTGTAGTAGTCAAATTAATACTTTTTTGTTGGATTTTTAGAGTGAAAATGAAATTGAGTGTTTTTTTGATGTTAGAATAATAATAATAATACATATAATGTATATATTAAAGAATGTGTGTTTTGGAGAAAAAATGGGAATATGTTTGATTATATTTTCCCAAAAAACGTGTTGTTTAAGGAAACATAACCAAACAAAGCCTAAATTTCCCAAGTCCTAGGCCTTATAAACCAGTAAATTATATGACTTTCAGTAGTGTGACACTTCTCTTTGTACCCTAATTCTCAATCTTGTACTTACCCACATGGGTTTTTGTAAACTTTCACTAATACTTCCAAATATCACATGATGTCCAGAAAGGATACTAAATTCCCAGATAACATATGATTTACATATAAGATAGATAACAAAGTCCAATTCTTGCAATAAAAAAGATAAATTGAACACCTGTTCTTGGTTGTGTTGATCAAACATAGATTAATTAATTTACTAGATTTTATTTACTACGTACTACATGACCTGGGACAGCTTGGCTTGTCCTACATTCCATGGACAACCTTCAAAACACAAATAAAAAGGAGGAAAAAAGAAAAATAAAAATGAAAATTACATTAATATCATTGCTACAAAGGAGATTAATATGATGATCATGATCATGATCATGATAATCTTAATTAGCTCGAACGACGATTAAGAAGATAATGTGGGCTTGTTCTTGGGATATAAACAATTGATTCTGAAACTCCACAAGTTGTCTTGCAAGAAGTGTACATGTTTATGAATCCAAATCTATCACTCAAACTCCTTGTAAGAATCTTGGAGCTGCCCTTCCAAATGTTGCCAAAATTTGTACCATGATCATGTTTATGGTCATGATCATCATCCTTGGAACATTCAACTAATGCTGCAAAAAATGGATCCCTTTCAAACCTTTGGTACTTCTTGGGAGAGATCTCTTCTTTCTTCTGCAATTTCTTGGCGGAGGAAATGGAGTTTCCGGCCGGCGGCAATGGGAGGAGATGCCCTAAGGTTTCCTTCTTCTTGCAACCTGGTTGCTTGGGAATTCCGGGGATTTGTTCCCAAGAGAATGGGATTCCTTTGAATTTGAGAGGAGTGCTAATTGGACTATATGGAGGGAATTCCTCATTGAATGATGAATCAAAGGATGAATCCCGGGAATGTGAAGGAGACGACGATGAAAACGACGGCGTGCGGCGGACCATCGGCCGGAAAATTGGTGTGGAATTAGGGGTTTCTTCGGGGATTAGGGTATGGGAATTGGTATCATGAGGAGAAGGACTAGAAGCCATTGTTCTTTGGAGGGTAAGTCTAATTTGTGCTATGGGCCTTTACTTTTGTGATGATCTTGTAGCCAATATATATATATGCGCAAGATTTTTATTTTATTTTTATTTTTTTATAACTTTTAAAGAATTGAACTATGGTGAAAATGGAGAGGGGGTAAAATGGGAAATCGATAAATATTTTAATGGGACGAATAGGATGTGATGTGGATATTTCATTATTGACACATATAATATAGATTATTGAAAGTCGTTGGGGAACGTGACCCGTTGAGGGTCAATTTGGCTATTATTGTATTAGGGGACTTCAACCCAATTATAATTGATGAAACACTATGTCCCATTAATTATTTTTTTAGCATCGTAGCTCTGAAAAAAAAAAAAAAACAATAAGATTCGTTGTAATTGGGTTGTAATTAAACCACAAGTTTTCAAAATTTCAAGATTCCATAAATATTTATGTCAAATCGATTTTTTTTTTTTTTTATGGTGCATGCAAATGCGAGTCTAAACCTTTATGATAAATAATTAAACAATTAGCGTCTTATATATAGTATAATGACCCAATTTATAAGTTTTAATTATTTACTTTTTATCAAATTAATTAGTCTACCACATATCTCTATATTTATTTTGTTATTTCATGATTCATGCCCACCACAACTTTATAACTACTCTTTGTCTTATATACATTTTGTATGCATTAATTTATATTGAAAAATTTTAATATCTTTGCTTCATGCATGGCGTTTTTCCCATCTTTCCCATTCAATTATTTGTCGCAACAATTATAAGAATTTTAAAATTTACTTGCTAGGTCCCATAAAAATATATTTCTAATATATATATATATATATATATGTGTGTGTGTGTGTGTGGAAGTCAATAAGAATTTTACTACATATAGATAGGCACAGAGCATACATTGACATATTAATTAATTAATGAAGATATGTAAATGCCGAGTGGGTTGTGATCCAACGGTATAAATCTCCTACGTAATGTGGGAGGTTAAGGGTTTGAACCCTAATAGACTTTTGATGTGCGTGTGTATAAATAAAAAAAATAAAAAAATATAAATTTTTATAAATCGAATTGGAAAAAGAAAAAGAAAATTATAGCCAAATAATATATGCCCTTTAAGAATCATGTGAGAGCAGTGTTTTTCTATTGGCTTGAATTTGGAAGAAGAAGTAGACAAAAGATAACCAGAGTTACTTTTGTTTATGGCCAAGTGCTAAAGTGCACGTGATGAACCCTTCTGTTTGCTTCTGTCTTGTGATTCAATATGGCCCGCTGCATGGTTGTTTGTGTTTTCTTGATTATAATCATTAAATTTCATGAATTTTTGCAATATCAACTTTCAAATTAAGTTGTGATAGTTTTACAAAGAAAATTAATTTTAGACGTACAATTTTATTTTGGTATTTTTAGGAAAGTAATGAGTTTTTATCTATGTATATTCCATCTAAAGTGCAATATACACATGAAGTGAAGCATGTTTATTAAAATAGATGATCTAAAGTTTTAGACTATTATTTTAATTTAGTATTCTACCCAGAAGAATAGTTATATAAAAGATTGTGTATGAAAAATATTGAAACTACAATTTTCTTGAAGTTCAAGAACAATAGTTATATGAGGATAAGACATTAAATAAGATTCAAGAATAGAAGACAAACCGTGCTGAAACTCCAATCAAAATGCTCTAGCATGTTATTGAACTTTCCATACATATATGCCAAAAAAATAAATCCACATTTTTTTTATCAAGAAAAAGATAGTAAAGGGGCGACCAGTGTAGCAACTCTCCTTGAGCGTTACTATAAAAGTCCCCCGTCACTGTAAAATATTCAATTTGAGCCATAACTACTGCCCAAAAGATGAGCCTGTCACCACAGCCTCACCGAAACGCTAGTCAGCTGAGGCACCCCACCACAGAAATGACTAATTCACAGACTACTACTGCAAGTGGGTCGAACCGATGACCTCCTTGCGGGAAATAATGAGCCCTATCCAACTACGGACTAGCTCAAAATTTACAAGCTCCATCCCTTGTGCAGTCCCTTCAATTTCTCTAAAAACAAACATTTAAGCCTACCATAAACTTTAATTTTTCTATAACCAAATAAGGATTTATAGGAGAATTTGTCATTATAATCTCATTACGCATCAGTCATCACATCACTCACGTGAGATACAAAAAAGAGATAATAAGCCGGCAGCCATTTCGGAAGTTTATCCTAAAATTCTTGGGCTCGTGATCAGGTGCTTTTGTCTCACTTTTCTATACATTTGATGTAACATTCTAAGAATGGGATGATCTAGCTAGTAATTTGACGTTTGTTTCTTCTGATTAAGGTTGTTCTAGTCCCAGACCTTGTTTGGACTAATCTTCATGTGAGCAATTAAAGTATACATCCTAAGAGCAAAGTGGCAAAGATTGGATCTCCCGTGATGAAATAATAATTGAAATGGGCCAATATGATTTGATTGAAATGGCAAAGTTTCTATTGATTTATGTGCATGTGGTCATGGTTCAATCTTCAAATATCAAAAAGTTGGTTGGTTTAGCTAATGATGGCAAGTTTGGTGGTGAATTTTAGATTCTAAATTTATGAGAGTCAATTAGAATCAAATTTCATTCGAATTTTGTTATATGTCTGGGTTTATAATAGTTGATTACTAATGCGTACATACTTAACATCATAAATCAACCTCACTGACTTTCTTTGGCTACTAATCCTACTCATAATAGGGTTGTCAATGGATCGGATTTTAATCCGACTTTGATCCAAATTTTAGAAATTTTATTCGATTAAAATTTTTGAGGGATAAGATCCGATTATAAATATCTATAATCCGAAATAAGTGGATCGAATACAGAATTAAGCAATCCGATCCGTCAAATATCCAAATTTGAATTTTAATAATTTTTTATTAAATTAATACTATTATATATAATATTAATAAAGATTTTAAAATAATATATATATATATATATTATTGACCTAGTATCTATATTAACGTCTATACTATGTTGTTAATATTGAGTCTTTAGTTTAAAAAATAATAAGGACACTGATAAAATATCAAATATAATAATATATAATAATTTACCTATGCATTAATATACTGTGAAATAAGGGTTTAGTATTCAAATATTTAACTTTTGGACTAATATATAACAAAAAGTTGTTAAAAATTCAAATATAACGTAAATTTACTTCATAAATACAATATTTTTATACAATCTAAAAGGGAAAAAGGAAAAAGAAAGAAAAAAAATAGTAAATTGGGTTGGATTTTTTTTATTTTTTTTTTTATTGAATTTGGATATGGTGCTTACAAACAAAGATCCTATACGATATCAGGTTGGATTTGAATTCAAATATGATTAATTTGATCTAAATTTGATCCGTTAACGGCCCTAGCTCACCATATCAACAGCTCAACTCATTCTAAGTAGGCCTAGTATCCTTGCCCACCCCTAAGAAAAATTAGGCCTATTTTAAAAGAAGCTCGACTCAATGTTGATTCATTAATTGGCTCAAGAAATCTAAGGCTCATTCACATCCATTGTACATTAATGTTAATGATTTTTTAAAGTTGGTGTTTAATTTGTTGAAAATTATTATTCCATATTTAATGATGGATGTTAAGGTTTCATTGAAAAAGGAAAAAATTATCATTCGATCTCTATAACCTTCCATCATGCATAACATCATTTGTCCATGGACCTCTCTAATCATATTTATTGTCTAGCCCAATGGCACAACTTATCCAAGCCCAATCTAAGTGGGTTTGTGGTCTTTACATTGATGTAGGACTGTCAGCGGGTCGGATTTGTCATATTCGAATCCAATTATCAAAGTTCATATCCAAATTCGATCCAAAATTTTATAGGATCTTTGTTAGTCAGTATCATATCCAAATCTGATAGATATCGAAAATCCGATAGAAAAATTCGACTCGATTTTTTTTTCTTTTTTTTTCTTTTTGAATTTTATAAAAATATTATATTTATAAAGTAAATATATATCATATTTAAATTATTAACAACTTTTTATTATATATTAGTACAAAAGTTAAATATTTAAATACTAAATTCCTATTTCACATTATATTAATGTATAAATGAATTATTATATATTATTATATTTGACATTTTATTAATATCCCTCTTATTTTTTAGGTTAAAAACTTAATATTAATAGTATAATATAGACGGTAATATAAATATTAGATCAATATAATATATAGATTTTATTTTAATATATTTATTAATATTATAAATAAAAGTATTAATTTAATAAAAAATATTAAAGTTCGGATTCGAATCTTTAACGGATCGGATTACTTAATTCCATATCCGATCCACTTATTTTGAATTTTAAATATTTATAGTCGGATTTGATCCATCAAACATTTTCATTAGAGAAAAATTCTAAAATTCGAATCAAATTCGGATTAAAATCCGATCCATTGACAGCCCTAATTGATGATGAGGGCAAAACCAAGCTGATATTGTGCTGGGCCAACATAGACCATGATAAGCCATTGGCTCGTGGGTTTGTTAACGGGTTTGGTCCGGATAGGCCCTTTTACAATTTTATTTATTTATTTTTTCTAGTTTTTTTCCATCCCACATTATATTCTTTAGTAATTTTGGTTAGGAGTAATCACCGTACTTTTTATTTATTTAATTTTTACTAATTTTAAACAAAAATACCATATGCAGTTTTTGAGTGGGTTTATTCTAAAACTCAAACAAATTAAATAATTTTATATATGTGCATCACTCCATAATAAAATTTTAAATTTATGGTATTCAATACAGATACGTAGTTAATTAATGGCTAGTAGTGGCAAATGGGTGGATTTGGTTTGGTTTGGGTTCATGTGGGTTGGGTTCTATATGTGTTAAGATAGATGGGTTGAAAGTGGGTTGTGTTGAATTTCAAATGGTTCCAATAGAAACAAAAAATGGATTTAATTTACTTATTTTAAAAAATTAATTCAAAAGACTATAGTAATATTATTATGCATTCTATACTCTATTTAATATACAATTTTATAACATAATGATATGATTTATTAAATTAATTAATTTTTTTGAATAAATCCATTTTGAACCCAGTTAAAACCTATTTTGAATTTAAATTTGATACAACTCATCTAAAACCCAACCCGCTCAAACTCATTTTTAAAATATTGAGTCCAACCCAATTCAAAATCATATGGGTTGTGTTGAGCCCATGAATTCTAACTCAAATTGACACCCATAATTAATGCCATTATCCCTATTTATTTCACTTTTTTGCATGTTTCATTAATTTCCTCGTGGAAGAACACCAATATGATCCAAGTTCAGAGAATTCCCATTTCGGAACCAACATGTGGAGCCTAAATGGCTGAGTTATAGTTAATACAACCTGAATAAATCTTGACCTATGTCTTGGAACTTTGAACCCTTTAACTCAAGACAGAAAACCGTCCCTGATTTGGATATTTGTATACCTACATTGAATTTGTTAGACAAACATTGAGTGACATATCATGTGTACACTTACCTTAACTATGTGAAATGTCATTCAATCTTGTAGTGTGGTTGCTGTAATTGGGCTGTACCTCTGTCTCTTTGTTGGCTCGACTGATCCAATATTTCTGCACATCTTGCTTTTCAGTTGATAACATGCACCAAAACGGGTTTCAATCCTTTGTTCTAGGGTTGTTGTGCTGAGCGGCCTGAATCAATCTATTTATGGTTCAACGATTGGGGTTGGGGTTCTACAATTCTTCACTCGAATTGTATAAAGAGTTAAAGGTCGTTGGAATGGTTCAAGTGATAATTCCAAAAGAGAAAAGGAATCACTATAGGGGATGGAGTCAAATAAAATGCACCTTTTTATTTTATAAGTTAAAAAGAAAAGAAGTAGTAGTGGCGACCTTATCTCTGTCTGCGACACCATGTCCGGACTTTCGTGTTCAGTCGCGAACATATCAGACACCTAAACAACCCGCGCAAGCATGAGTTCTGTCAGCGTAGCACCATCAAGGGCCGAGTAAAGTCCACAGAAGCCGGCATTGGTCCACTCCCAATTGAAGAGCACACAATTAGCAAATGTTTTGTGACAAATGCATAGAGATATTTCGAACCCAAGACGAGGACTTACCAAACCACATAGGAGTGAGTATGGAACCACTCGACCACAATATGAATAGTAAAGAATGTGTACCTTATGTGATAAATGAATGGTATATTGATAAACGGGGTCATGAGATGATCAAATCGTATTTGTTCCAGATGTCTCATTAAGATGGTGCCACATGTACTCAATGATCAATTAAATTGCAGATTCCAAATAGATTTGAATTGGGTCACGATCTGCCCCTCAAAAAATATAAATATTTTAAAATTACTTTTAGATGATGGGGCATGATCAATATTTCTCATGCTAGTGTCATCACAATCTTATTATATAATAAGTTTTATTTTATTAATATTTTAATGAAATCATGGACTTGGGCTCATATCAATAAATTAATGATTATGGTTCTCTTGAGCATCTCACATTTCACATTCAAGAATTGATATAATTATGCCAATGAATTGGCGCCTATGAAGCTCACACTAACAGCCTCTCACTTACTTTTTTTTGTTGTAGAAAATACAAAAGAACAACTACTAATAGAACAAAGAATTTTCAAGATTGGGGGGACAGATGGCCCATGTTCATAGTGCCACGTGGACAAAAAGCCGTGAGGGATTCAGGATGACGGAGCCAAAATACCAAATAAATAGAGTTGGGGAGAAAGAGTTCTTTCTATCCCATTCCACTTCACAGTCTCAACCCCTTTTCCTTTCTCTCACGTCCAATACTTTTTCACCATTGCTTTTTTCATTTCCCTTTGGTGGAATTGATACCTATCCTTTCCCCATCTCTCATCTTTTCGCATAGCGAAAAAGTGCCCAAAGCAACAAAATAATGTTGGTTTGTGGGGAGGCCACTCAAGCTTCTTCCAGCGCAGGAGAAAACTCCTACTCCCACCACCTCCAGTCTTCTCCTCAAATCACCCTCAAGGTAAGATATAAACATTTTGAAAGCCATGGAAAATCTTGAAGAATTTATTTCTGGTTTTGTTTCAGGGAGTTTTTTGAGGTTATATTGGCGAAAATTTGATGATAAATGATGTTTATTTTCGTGGTTTGGAAGTGCAGTTCGTGGACGTCTCTTTCAGAGTAAAGCTGCATGATGGCAACGCGAAGTCAAGAACCAGCAGCATAATGAGCATGTTGGCCGGAAGTCCGACGCCGTCATCCGACGTGGAGAATCCGAGAATCCACCATGTTCAAGAACAGACAATATTGAACGGCATCACTGGCATGGCGTCGCCGGGGAAAGTCCTGGCCGTCCTGGGCCCCTCCGGAAGCGGAAAATCAACGCTGCTAAATGCGCTCGCAGGTCGTCTCCACCATGGACACGGGCTCACCGGAACAATCCTCTTCAACAACCGGAACCCGACAAAATCCTTTCAGAAAAAAACTGGTTTTGTAGCACAAGACGATGTGCTGTATCCACATCTAACGGTCCGAGAAACTCTGGTTTTCTGTTCATTGCTCAGACTTGCGAGTTCAGTACCCAAAAACGAGAAGATTGATGTCGCAGAATCCGTCATTTCTGAACTGGGTTTGTCGAAATGCGCGCATACGATCATCGGCAACAGCTTCATACGCGGGATTTCAGGCGGGGAAAGAAAGAGAGTAAGCATAGCGCATGAGATGTTAGTAGACCCGAGTCTGTTGATTCTGGACGAGCCCACTTCGGGACTGGACGCGACGGCGGCGTACAGGCTGGTGGCGACGCTGGGTGCACTGGCGGCGAAGGGGAAGACGGTGGTGACTTCAGTGCATCAGCCGTCGAGCCGTGTTTACCAGATATTTGATGAATTGCTGGTGCTGTCGGAGGGGAGGAGTATTTATTTCGGTAAAGCGAGTGAGGCGATGGAGTATTTTGAGAGCATTGGGTTCTCGCCGTGTTTCCCCATGAATCCTGCTGATTTCTTGCTTGATCTCGCTAATGGTACGTAGTATTTTCTCTCTTGTCCTACTTGAATACTATATTCATTGGTACTTGCAAATTCTATGCCAAATTCTGTGCAACATATGTGGGATATCTTTTGTTTGTATATCTCAAGTAACATGTTATCATTTTCATCTTTTATTTTAAATAAATGTGTAGGCAATGTTTGGTTTTTTTTTTTTTTATGTGATTTTAATATGTATTTTTGGAGAACGAATGTTAAAAGTGATACTGAAGAATGTGAAAGTTGTGTTGAAAAATGTAATTGATTATTAGTTATATTTTGAAGAATAGTTAAAAATTGATTTTGAAAAATTTTGATATATTTGTTTATGCTTTGAGGAGAGATATTTTCTATTATAATAGTTAAATCAATACTTTTTTATTAAGTTTTTGGAGTGAAAATGGAATTGAAGAATTTTTATTGTAAGAATAATAATAAAATAATATAATATATATGTACGTATATATTGCGAAAGAGGAAAGTTTTGAAAATAATGAAAGATTGAAGATGATATTTTGAAAAAAAAACGTATTGTAATATTTTGGAGGGAAAATGAGTGCATATTTGGTTATATTTTCCCAAAACAAAATTGTCCCTAAGAAATATAACCAAAAACTCCCTTAATCTTTTATTCAAAGAATGTTAGGTATAATTAATTTGAATTTTAACCCTAATACAAGAAATGCAAGATTGATGACTAATTCGGTTAATTGACCACTCAACATATGTTAAAATTAATATTAATTAAAATAGCTAAGCTAAGTATAGTGGGGGTACCCATGAGACTTTACAGTAAAAGTAACTGGATAAGGAGGTTGGTTCGTTACTTGGTTTGGTATTGGAGAGGTTGGTTTTTTTGACACTGTCACCATTGAATTGAGCCAAATTAATACAAGCACAAAATTGACTAATGTTCTTAACTACAGTAAAAGGGCAAATTTTACTATTTTAGCCACACTCCACGTGCCCCCTTAATTGGCTTGCCCTTCCTTTTCACTTCTTTTCTTATTTCCACTTTTCTAAGGATATTAATATATAAGGGACTAGTTTGGTTGGATTTTTAAGTTATTTTATGATTATTTATTATGTGATAATTTGTGTGATTTTTTATTATTGTGTCATAATTTGGCTGGCATGATAAATAAACTCATGGAGGGAGGTAGATTAATTTATCATAAGAATTACACATATAAACACGAACTTTTAGTATTTATGCAGATTTGAATGTTTATTGCCACTCAAATCAAATAAATTATAAGGTGGGATAAAAATATTGTATCTCACCTTATTACTCAAACCAAACTAGCCCTAGAAGTTTCAATTTTAAAAAAATTGTTTCTCATGCCTAGATTTGTTAAGGTTGTTGGCAAATTTGGAAATTGAGCCTCTGATTAGGGATGCAAACGAATCAAGTTATCTTGCGAGCCTGATGAGCTGGTTAGAAAAGTGTTCGAGTTTGAGCCAAATAATTATTGTTCCCAAACTCACAAGCCTATATATTTTATTAAAAAAATATTTATATATAATAAAATATATTAATTTTAAAATTCTTTATAAAATAATTTAACTTTTCGAGGTCGAGCTCGAGCCTCAATTTCTTGAGCTCGTCAAGCTCGATACATTTGATTTGAGCTCGGCTCGGCTCGTTTGCATCCCTAGTTCTGATAAGACAAAAGGGTTTTCCAAATTTCCTCGGGCTTAATTCCCTTTTCTCCTATTAATTTTCAAGAATATATAGATTGGTGGAACATGCATGCGATCACCGGCCCAAGTTTATTGCTAAAGAGAATTAAATGATAAGATAAGCATTGTGGGGAGCTTTATTTTTAACTTTTTTAAGATTGTTCTTATTAGAAGATCGAACAAAAATAAAGTAGGATTTCTTCTCTTAATTTTCTTGTTGGACACAATCATTAAAACTTGGATTATGAGAAATGTGACAACATTGCCTGCGTAGGATACCACATAACTATAAGTGGGGTGGTGGCATATCAATGTCTTCGTTAATAATATTTCCTCTTAATCTTGCATGATTACTGGTCAAGTAATCGTACTTATATTTATATTTGTAAGATTAAAAATTTAAATTCAATTAAATTTGCATATATGTATATATTACAAATAATATAATATATATACTCTTATTTCTAACTGATTCCACAAGTACAATTCTATCAGGCTATATACTATGGGACATAGTCCCAAATTTCTAGTTTGGATTTGGTTTTGCGTGAGAGTATTTAATCATATTCTTTTTGGGATGGATCACTCTTGTTCAATTATAAATTGAGCATATATGATAATTCTAAATTTACTTATCTATTAATTTTGATAGCGTCTTTTTCTTATCCTACGTCAATTTGAGCTTGCTCGATCTATTCAATTGCGATCTTATAATGCAATCACATTCTCTGGTCCAATTGCTGTTTTTGTTTCTGTATTCTTGATTTATCCACTAGGACAGTTTGGTTGGTTCTTTGCACCTAGTTTTGGTGTTCCCTTCCACAACATAAAGTTTGCTGGTTTAATTAATGGACACTGAGGATAAAGGGATGTGGAGATGGTGGCCCAATTCCATTAGCAGCATTATGTTGAGTGGACTCCCACCTCACCAGTCACCACCAAGATTTGACAGACAGCTTTAGTTAGTTTCTATACCTGATATCCAAACTAAATACTAATGCTTTAATTGTCCTAGTCGAGTGGTCTGTGGCTCAGCGGCATAAGTTTCCCACATAATGTGTCAAGTCAGGAGTTCGAGTCCTAACAGATTCCTGATGTGCGCTGTGTATAAATAAAAAAAAAAAAAAAAAAAAAAAGGAGCTGTCCTAATTTATGCATATATCATATTATGCCTCTGTGCCTTGATCTGTCCATACAAGTACAAGCATCCTATGCAAAAGAGAGTAACTTTTACCTTTTTTGATTGTTTCTTCAGCAAGATCTGGACCTTAACATGGCTAAAATTGTGGTATTAGTAGTTTTCAGTTGCGCCTCAGACAGATTGATAACTTTATATTCATTACAACCTATTATTTCACATATGTTGGTCTAAGATGTATAATTGATGGAACTGAAATGTGTTGTATGCAGGGGTATGTCAGCTTGATGGTACAAATGAAAAAGAGAAGCCTAATGTGAGGCAAGCCCTTATATCCTCTTACAACAATTTACTGGCATCCAAGGTAAAACTGTCCTGTATGGTTCCAGAAGAGACATTGATCCTTGGCAATGCTACTGCAGCTAACTATAACGGTTCTGAGAGTCATTTTACCACTTGGTTCAATCAGTTCACCGTTCTGCTCCAGAGAAACCTCAAGGAGAGAAAACACGAGACCTTCAACTCTTTGAGAGTGGTTCAAGTGATTGTAGCCTCATTACTATCCGGTTTTATGTGGTGGCATTCAGATTACCAGGACATCCAGGACCGTCTTGGCCTTCTATTCTTCATTGCCATCTTCTGGGGCGTCTTCCCCTCCTTCAATGCAGTATTCGCCTTCCCTCAAGATCGAGCCATTCTCATGAAAGAAAGGGCATCCGGTATGTACACATTATCGTCTTACTTTATGGCCCGGATCGTAGGAGACCTCCCGATGGAACTTATCCTCCCCACTTCATTCCTCGGCATAACATATTGGATGACAGGACTAAAGCCCGAAATCTCATCTTTTGCAATGACAATGATCGTCGTGCTAGGCTACGTCCTTGTGTCTCAAGGGCTAGGCCTAGCAGTTGGTGCTTTGATCATGGATGCCAAGCAGGCCTCAACTGTGGTCACTGTCACAATGCTGGCTTTTGTTTTGACAGGAGGGTACTACGTCCACAAAGTACCACTCTTTATGTCATGGATGAAGTACATTTCTACCACATTTTACAGCTATAGACTTCTTATCAATGTCCAATATGGAGAAGGGAAAGGTATTTCCTCTTTACTTGGTTGCTCCTCCGGGGAACATGATAAAGCCACCTGCAACTTCATCGATGAAGACATCCGTGGACACATCCACCCTGCAATGAGTGTAGGCATATTAATTATCATGTTTATCGGGTACCGATTATTGGCCTACATAGCCCTAAGGCGCATCCAACGTTGAAAGAACGTTGGTGCGGTTTTTAAATAGCACTGTCCTAATATAACATCAGATATGACCAAGTGTAAAGAATAGAAGCATAATTAAGGTTTGTATGTTTTGGCTTGCCAGTAATAGGCATAGCCTTTTGCTAATGCAATCAATTTCATTCAAGCAATTTATGCATGTCTAAAGGTGCTCAAGTATACTAAATTTTATAAAATATTCGACTAGATTATAATTGTGTAAGCGCATAATGTAAATAGTAGATTAAATAATTTATTAGTCTCTTAGATATCTGCTATTAGAATTTATCCTAATTTTTAATGCATGTTTGATATATAGAATTAATTAGACAATTAATAAAATTATATTTGAATGAAGTCCTCATCCCTTCTATTGACCTTTACAAGAAAGAGAAAATGAAAGGCAATTAAGAAAGTAAAATTATAATGAGGGGGTGAAATTACATAATCGCACTCATCAACCCACTATTTAAATATCACACAATTGCGTGAATAGTATTGGGTTTTGGATTAACTGCGGGCTGGCCTGCTTTTTCCTCTTACCTAATCAAACAATACATTATGTGATATTAGAAAACTATTGGAAGCTAATAACCCATATCCAACGTGGCCTAAATGATTTGATTTCTTTATGAGTAAATAAAAATTAGTTTAAGAATTTTGATCAAATCCTTGTTTTTCACCAAAAACTTGCAACAAATGATAAGTATTTTGTTGTTAGTGTGAAAACTAAAACGAATTTTACACTACATGATTATTATTATTACTACTATTTTATTTATTTATTTATTTATTTTTACACTACATTGGGTGAAATAAGAAATAAAAATTCATACATGATGCAACCTAGGGTTCGCTCCCCCTATCTATAGTTAAGCGTGTGTACACTTTTTTCCCTCCCACTTTTGTTTTCCTATCTGCGCCTCCTTCCATTCTTAAAATCCCTGTTTCTTCAATCACTCACTCAATGTGCAAAGCTACACCTTATTATCTTCGCTCCTCTAGTTTTAGGCTCAATTTGGGTTTCTGTTTTGGATTCTCTAAATTTGAATTTTTTTGTGCTGCCCTATCGGATCTGTAAATTGTGACTGTATTTCAATTTGCTTATTTTAAATTTGCGATTCTTGGATTCATGAGTTTTGATGATTGGATTGCTAGTGAGTTCTGTTTTTAGTTGAATTTGTGTAATTTGTGATTATAGAGTTCTGTCCTTCGGAAATGCTAGCTTAGTTTTGTGAATTAAGTAGAGGATTTATATATTTTTGGCTTGAGATTTAGTGAAGTTGTTACTATAGAAACATGTACAGAGTCAAGGTTCGTGTATCTCCATGTGTGGATGATTATCCAAACTTTAGCTTGGTTCCTTTTTTGGCATTCTGGTTGTTAAAAATATGGAAATGATGGCATAAAGTAAAAGGTCTGAGCGGGAGGCAGCGTTGGTAGCCATGGGATAGTGGTCCGAGAGAAATTAGTAAATAAGGAAGAGGGCCCCTGTCTGTGTTCGAGTTTTACATTTTGACATTCGCAAGCTCTTCAATAACAATATAGCCATGCTTAGGCTTGGCGATGGGTTGTAAGAAAAGGCGTGGATTGCATTCTAGTATTGAATTGCAATTTAGAATTCAGCCCTACAGTTTTCATGCTATCCCACTCTTTAGTTTAGTTGAGCTACCACCATACTTCCTGCATTGATCACATTCTCATGCTGATCCATTTCATTAGTCTCTACTTATTTATGTCTTTTTGCAAAAGAGTGCTGGTGTCTGCCTTGTTTGTGTGTGTATATTTCTTCTTTGAATGGGGCAGTCGAGTTTCTTTTTCAGCATTCTATTGTTTCAAACTTTTCGCTTTCATTCATGTCTGTCGTAGCTTTCAAGTATCAACTTATATGTGTCCATGTTTCTGCTTTGAAAATGGCCATTCTATTATTTCAATTTTTAGCCTTCATTTTTTGTCATGAGAGCCTTCAACTAGAACCCCTGGGAGTTATTGATGTTTTGGTTCTGCAATGTATGACTCTTTTTATATATATCCATATATCTGCTGGTTTTGTTCTGATCTTGTTAGTTGGTATATCATGAGCTGTTTGGCATGTGTATTCAATTCACTTTCTTGGGTCTTGATTCCTCTGCACAGTGATTTTACTGAGAATGCTGAACGCACTGATTTATTTGACTTTAGAATCATATTAAATATAATTTGGTATATTTGTATAACATTTCCTCATCTTGAATTGAATCCCCATGTATAACAATCATGATCCCAATTTTCATATAGATCAACTCATTAAAACTAGCGACAGTTATTGCAAAATCTCACATTGAAAACGTAATGAAGGTGAACTAAGTTGAAACATCCCTTCATTTAATGTACCAAGAATCCAAAGCTCCATTTACTCCAACTGCTATAAAACCCAAGATGAGTTTACCAGATCAAACATCAAAACTATATCTTCTTTACCACCAAATTCCATTCGTTTACCAAGAGAAAGACCATGAAGGGAGGCCTAATTTTTTCATTGTTGGTTGTTTTACCTTCAATTTTGATCACAAGCGCACAAGAGGATGCTTCTTATCCTCCAACACCGTCAGCAAGTGCAGATAAACAAGTGTATATAGTTTACTTGTCGGATAAACCACCAAAAGGCGTAGACCCGAAGGCCTATTACACCAAAATTCTATCCCCAGTTCTTGGCAGGTCTTTTCTTTTCTGTTTCTGTGCATCTGAATTTCTTGTTTTCTCCTTTATGATTCCACCCTCATTCTGATTCTATACTTTGTGTGAACTGAAGTGCGAAGGCAGCCAATGATGCTATCATATACACCTACGGAATAATCCCTGGCTTTGCTGTGAAGCTGAATCCTGACCAAGCATCGCATCTCGAAGGTAAGATATTCTTTACATTATTTATTTTTCGATCCATGAATTTGTTGTAATTTACATGTTAATGAATGCTACAAGTGGTTAACTTATGATATCTTGCAGAACAAGCTGGAGTTGTGTATGTGATTAGAGATATAAAGTATCAGCTGGATGATCACATAAATGCTTGAAGTGTTTTGGCTAATCTCATCGGAATACCTATTTTGCCCCTAGGGTATTGGGTTGTATAATTTCAGTAATGATTTTCACTTTTTCCCCCTCTCCCCAATAAGTATTTAGTTTCGCATTTTGGCCTAACTTAACAATGGCTGATCAATTAATGGCATAAGGTTTCCCTCTTTTCTTTTCTTTTCTTTTTTTGAAATATAAGTTTCCTTTTATATTTATATGTATGAATATATATAAGAATATTTTCAAATTTAAATTCATGAAAGATAATAGAATTTCTAAATATGGAAGTTGAAGCTAGATTTCGATCATTCTAATTCTAATTAATTTACTTGATTTCATCTATTAAAGTAATATTTTCAATTCAATTAAAGGGTTATAATGAGGTAAATCTAGGGGTGTTCATTGGATCAACTTGACGATCCAAATCAAACCAAACCAATATAATTGGGTTTGATCGGGTAAAATCAGATCAAATATTATTACATTTGATTTGGTTCTTAGATTTCGTATTCATTTACTTGACCGACCTAACCCTACCCGACCATTTAATTAAAATAAATAATAATTTTTTTTAAATTCTGACTTTTGTTATTTATATTTAATGCTAAACTAAGATTTGAATTTAGAATTTATATTATCAAATTATGATTTGTGGTAAAGAAGGAGATAATTTATAACAATTATACTTTGTAGTGCTTGGGTGTAATATTGTGTGTTTTTGAATTTTGATAAATATTTTGAAAATAATTTGATTGTCTTGATTTTCTAGTAAAAGAATTAAAGAAATTGCAACTGATGCTTTCTGTTCCTCCTCCTTCTTCTTCTAATTCTTCCTTCTTTTTTTTTCTTCTTCTTTCACTTGAACTTGATTTCTTGAACCAAACCAACCCAATTTAAAAATTATAAATATCGAACCAATTAAATCAATTAAAAATAATCGATTCGGATTCATTTTTTCTTCAAATTTGAACCAACCCAACCCATAGACGCCCTTACTGTAAATCATTTTAATTAATATCTATCGATTCACAAACGATTTTGAGGTGGTAGCTATCGAAACAACGACTCTAATAGAAAATGGACAAAATCCGAGGGCTTAAAACAAGAGGAGAAAAGTCACCCGAAAGTACCTAAGGACAAAAGAGAAAAATGTCGATCTATTCAATGTTGTAATAAACACGGTCCTTAAGGTATAAGAAAAAGGCCAGGAAACGGCATCTCAAACCCATATCCAAGAAGCCTTTTAAATTCCCATTAAGAAGAGAAACAAGTGATGCAGAAAATAAACGACTTTTTCCCAAAAATTGTGCTACTGCAAATACTACTGCTCTTACTCTTTGTGATCCCGTCAATGGCGGCTGATTCATCATCATCCGAAGCCAAAGTGCACATAGTTTATACTGAAAGACCCGAAGGCCAGGAGCCAGAAGAGTATCATATCAAGACCCTCTCCTCTGTTCTTGGCGGGTTAATATTTCTTCTTCTTCTTCTTTTTTCAAAATTTCGTTGTATTTTCTTTAGTAGATTTTTTTTGGGGGGAAATTTGCATATTAGATCTGTTGCGTATAGAAAAGTTTCAATCTTGTCCGATCCCCTGTAAAGGAAAAGAGAAACTTGTGGCTGGATTCACGGGTTTGTGTTGGATAAAATTGTTTAAATCTGGTGATTTTTGAAATTATGGGTTTTAAGTTTGGTGGGTTACTTCAATTTTGATGGTATTCTTCAAATTGAGGATGGAAATGATGAATTGGGATGAAATTGGTTGTGAATGTTATTATGTGAAACGGGTTTTGATGGCTTGTTTAATTTTTTGGTGGTTTTATAGAATGTTTTCATTTATGAATTTTTATTTATTTATGGTGAAAAGTGAGGATGCAGCAAAGGAGGCTTTGGTGTACAGTTACAAGCATGCTGCAAGTGGTTTTTCTGCTAAGCTGACTCCTGAGCAGGTTTCTCAGCTCTCAAGTAAGTGTTGATGCTTTATAATTATTATATGATCGACTTAATATGGTTGATTGGTGGCTTTGTTCTTGATATCGTCTCATATTCAAGACTAGATTTCCTATGGTTTTGCTGCATTCATGATTTCTTGGTATCTTATTATCAAACCATTGCAAAACTAAAATTTGTGGATGCTTTTGATACATATATGTATATGTTTAATGTTACAAATAATGTTTAAACATATTACAGTACATTTGTCTTTTGGATATTCTTGAAGGATGTTCCTCTAGAAACTTGCTTCTCAGTTGGGAGTTTTTGGCCGGACCATGTATGCTTGAGTGGAAACGCCTGATTTCGGCATGATTAAGCTTGAATATAGAGTGGAGTAAATGGAAAAAGAAAATAAAATATGAATGAAATTGATTCCCACAGTCTTGTACTTTTATCAAACAAGAAAGTTTGATTTAGTTTTGGATGGTATCATGCTTTTGTAAATTGATGTTGCACAAGGATGTGGAGAAGCACTTATTTTTATATATTTATTCGCAAGTTCATGCCCTGGTTACATGTATCATCCATCTATTTAAACTGGGAACTTAGGAAATTTTTGTTGCCTTTTTTTGGCCTTCTAAGGAGTCATATGAGGCTGCTCTATTCTTGTTTGCTAGGTGTTGTGTAGAAGTTCTTGTCATGAATCCGAGACTATGCACTGAGAAATGCCTTTGTGAAGAATAAATTCAGAATGGGCCTCTGCATCCTTTGCATGAATAATTCATTCTGGTTTTTTCCTTTCCATCCTTCCATGATCTGTGCCTTCTTTGTTGCTGCCTTCTAATGTCCATTGCTGGATTAATGTCTTGAATTATGCTAAGCTACTCCATACATAGAGTTTTTGACCAATATTAATTGCCATTGGTTATTATAAAATTTCCATTTGTTCAGAGTACTGATTGATCAATGTTAATGTTTTGGCAGAACAAGCTGGTGTGCTTCAGATTGTCCCCAGTCAAACTTTCCACCTGCATTCTGGACCTAGGAAGCCACAAGTTTGAAAGACTAATGCTTTACTAATATTAGTACTATTTCACAATGTTGTTTTGCTTTGTGGACAACCTCGTACCAACTGTCGGATGTGTCATCTAAATAAATAACAGCCTGTATGCACTCTTTAATATGTGAATGAAATCTATGAGTATGTGAGATTTGTGTGAGATCCATCTCTTGGTTATCTTAAATATTGCATAACCCTGGATCAGGAAATCATATTTAGTATAAGTTGTCTCCCAGGATAGCTATATGATTAATGGAAGGCTATTCTCAAAGACTATATCTAACCTATCTGGATTTTTTATTTACGTATACATCAAGAACAAGACGATAAACCCAAGATTGTTGACCTATTAGAGATTTTAACTATCTAATTCTTCACAATTTAACTGTGATTATTGCTGAATTGACTTAGATGTAATATGAGCAATTGAGAAAAGCCTTCTCTGCTGATTTCGATCAAAATGGCATCCTAAATAATAATATCTATATACTAAAAATATATTGAAATAAAAATAAATGCTACTAACAACAATTTTTGCCACTATAACAAAAACATATATATTTCAACATAAAATTCTAACAAGCTCGAAGTATTGGGCACAACCTGGACAAACACTTACAAGGGATGGGTATATACTGATAATTCTATTTATAAATTGGCCGATTTTTCTTCTTATATTTTCCTTGTGAAACCATTTCTTATAGTACAAAGTAAGATTTTTTATCAAATTAAATGTGAAAATTTTGAGTTGATGTTGAACAACAAAAAAGCAGTGAGTCAAGCCCCACCACAAACCCTCCAACTTGTGTTGACCAAAAATCATATATTAGTTACTTTCCTACCAAAAATCAAGGTTCCCAAAATAACTGTTCTCATACATGGGGAAACACAATCACAACTGAGAATTTCTTTTCCCCTTTTCTCCTACTCAAATTCAAGAAACAAAAGAAAAACATTCCTATAGAAGACAAATTTAAGGAAAAAAAGCAGAAAAGAAAAAAGTGATGAAGAGACACTCAGGATCATCCTCCAAGCCCAAGATTTCATCATCAATCCTACCATATCAAACTCCAAGACTCAGAGATTATTACACTTTAGGCAGGAAATTAGGCCAAGGCCAGTTTGGTACAACTTTCCATTGCATAGAGAAGGGCACCGGCATAGAATACGCCTGCAAATCGATCCCAAAGCGCAAGCTTTTATGCAGGGAAGATTATGAGGATGTCTGGAGGGAGATTCAGATAATGCACCATTTGTCTGAGCACCTGAATGTGGTGAGAATCAAAGGGACTTATGAGGATAATATGTTTGTGCATTTGGTAATGGAGTTATGCGGTGGAGGAGAGCTCTTTGATAGGATTGTGCAGAAGGGGCATTACACAGAAAAAAAGGCAGCCCAGCTGATGAAAACCATTGCTGGGGTGGTTGAGGCTTGCCATTCTTTAGGGGTGATGCATAGGGATCTCAAGCCAGAGAATTTCCTCTTTGATAGCCCAGATGAGGATGCCAAACTTAAGGCCACGGATTTTGGGTTGTCTGTTTTCTATAAGCCCGGTACGTTGATATTGGATTATGTTTTGTTTGTCTGTTCTCTGTTTGATATCTTGGCTCAAAGATATGGATTTGCAGTTGTTTGATTAGGCATTCTTTGTTCTTTTTCAGAGATGAGATTTATGCTTATCTTGATTTGTAATAAAATTTCTGATCCTGATCTGAGATTAATTTTCTCTCTCTCTCTGTCTGATTATTCTTTCCACTGTATGATCCTGAATCCTGATCATGCCAAGAAATTCAGCATCTGAAACTTCATCAATATGATCCGCTCTA
Source organism: Jacaranda mimosifolia (assembly GCA_018894105.1). NCBI lineage: Eukaryota > Viridiplantae > Streptophyta > Magnoliopsida > Lamiales > Bignoniaceae > Jacaranda > Jacaranda mimosifolia. The sequence continues at coordinate 557,647 of CM032123.1, forward strand.
GAATCTTGTGATTGCATTCTCAATGTATATAAGCTTGGTGTTGACTCTTTTGTTCCTCAAACCTTCCCTCTCCAGGGCAATATCTTTCTGATGTCGTTGGAAGTCCTTACTATGTTGCGCCTGAAGTGTTGCATAAATATTACGGACCTGAAGTCGACGTATGGAGTGCAGGTGTTATCCTATACATATTACTAAGTGGGGTTCCACCTTTTTGGGCAGGTAAGCCTTTGAATTCACCATATAAGCAGTTTCATCTTTTTGTTGTCTTCTGAAAATTCTTTCTGTATGCACATTTTGAACTTGCAGAAACGGATAACGGCATCTTCAGACAAATCTTAAAAGGAAAAATGGATTTTGAATCCGAACCATGGCCTCACATTTCAGACAGTGCAAAGGATCTGGTAAAAAAGATGCTTGAAAGGGACCCCAAAAAACGAATTTCAGCTCATGAAGTCTTGTGTGAGTAATATACATATCTCATTATGGGACTGTCCATTTCTTGTTACACACATATTGCCATTATTCATTGGGTTTGTAATAAACAGGTCACCCTTGGATTGTGGATGACAAGGTTGCCCCAGACGAACCTTTGGGATCTGCAGTTTTGTCGCGGTTAAAGCAGTTTTCTGACATGAACAAACTTAAAAAGATGGCTCTGCGCGTAGGTTTTTCCATCCAATCTATTTTATGATCCAGAAACACTTTTCAAATTACTTAGGAAACCATTTTTGCGCAGGTCATAGCAGAAAGACTGTCAGAAGAAGAAATTGGAGGATTAAGACAGCTGTTCAAAATGATTGATACAGATAACAGCGGCACAATAACGTTTGAGGAACTCCAACAAGGCTTGAAAAGAGTTGGCTCTGATCTAATGGAATCAGATATAAAGGCACTAATGGACGCGGTATTATTTGTTATCTTTACGATAATCCTAAGTTCCAAACTTACATTAAAATGATACATAGGATTAACCATTTTCTTACAGGCTGATGTGGACAACAGTGGAACTATAGACTACGGAGAATTCCTTGCAGCAACCTTACACATGAATAAAATGGAAAGGGAGGAAAATTTACTCGCTGCTTTCTCTTTCTTTGACAAAGATGGAAGTGGCTACATCACCATTGATGAACTTCAACAGGCTTGCAAAGATTTCGGCCTGGGAGATGCTCATCTGGATGATATGATCAAAGAAATCGACACAGATAATGCAAGCTTTCTCAATGATAAACCATATTCAGCTTATTCATAAGTTTCAGTTCTGAATTTTTGGATGCTTGAAGAGATTGATGCTATAACTAGTTTCTTGAACTTGTTGATGATATGACAGGATGGGAGAATAGACTATGGAGAATTTGCTACAATGATGAAGAAGGGTAATCCAGGGATGGCAGCAAGAACCATGAGAGGAAATTTGAACTTTAACCTGGCAGATGCCCTGGAAGGCAAAAGAAAAGAAGAAGATTAAATGAGAGGGCCAACTTTTGTATAGTTTCTAACCTGTAGGAGGGTTTTGCAATCCATGCTAGGATGAAAACATTGTTCCTGACTTCAATAATTGGCAGAGCAAGTTACTAACTACTGTTTTCATATTTGTATTGAATCTAGAATCATAATATATATGTTTAGAACACTATTATTTGTGATTTGTACCATCATTTATGAATAAAAAAGGGACTTTTATAGAATAATTTCTGTAAAATGATGAATACGAGAAAGTCTCAAAATCAAGTCTTTAGTCCAGTTTGAGTTAAATCTTTTTATCCCTCCTCAAGGAGGTCTTGTTCCCACCGTTTCAACGAAAGGGATGAAGAATAACGATGGCTACTTTGTATAAAGACTGGAAGATCAATTCAACAAATTTATATGAATTTTAAAATGTATATAATTTATGAATTATTATAGGCGCCAATAATCCTTATGGAAAGAGCAAACAAGCCAGTTCATTTCAACAACGGATAGGATAACGGACCCCTCCAAAAGCAATCAAAATTTTTTCAAGAAAATAGGAGAACGTTCAAGACATTCAGAGTTCTCAAGCTCAACCATGGCAGCAGCCCTTTCACTCTGTCCTGGTCTCACACCAAAACTCTTTCACAATCAAACTCCAACGCCGCTTTCTCTTTCAAGAGCCAGTCTTCCATCGCTCTCCCACTGTCTCTCTTCTATCACTCTCAACTCATGCAGACAACCCACATTATCTTCCACCGCAAAATCAACAGATACAGAGGCTGCAGTTTCTTTGAGCGAGCCAGAAACTGAGAAGCCTGAATTGGAAACTGAGCCCGTTGTGGAAGTAGCGGAGCCCAAGCGAGAGGAAGTTTTTGTGGTCGTGATGGTGAGCTGTGTGTGGTGAGTGTGTCTTTTGTGATAATTACTGGAAATTTTGATCTTGAGGGATGAGTTTAGGGAGATTTTTATGATACGTGTTTGTGTCATTTCTGAGTAGCACAGACTGTCAAGATTTTCTTTTAGTTTGTTTTCTGGTTAAAGATTGTAAATTTAGCATGGTATTGTATTCAAATATGCACCTTTATGTAGTAATTTTGATAAGCAACTAGTTCAGCATTTCTTCTTCTTAGCCCTGGACACCTCAATTTTCTTATAGTTACTTTTATAATTCAATGATAATTAAGTTAACCATCTTTTCCCCTCTCCATTGGGTTTCCAAAACACCAAAAGTAAGTGTTTTATATAATAAAAGAAAGAAAAACTTGTTTTGGTGGAAATATGATAGTGCCTGTGTAGTTTATGTTTAAATGGAGCATGTAAAAGATATGATATGAAGCGATGTAGGCTAAATATATGATATCTTTAGCCTACAAGATCATGTTTGAGTTTAGAAGTTGGCTTGCGACTTTGATTTATTTTGGTTTAATATTGCTTAGGTTGGATCTAGGCAATACATCGTATTCCCTGGACGTTACATCTATACACAGAGGCTTAAAGGTGCGAAAGTAAATGATAAGGTATCAGCCTCTACCCCTATATCACCTTGTATGATCAGCAAGGGTCTTATTTTTCTTTCTTGTTTTGTCATGCTGGTGTTTTAGTAAGTCTTTGTGGTGTGAATTAACATTAAGAGCTGAGGCTCCAATCTTAGTTTCCTTGACTTTCTTTTTTTTCTGTTGTGGGATATTTGAATTCTTGACTGCTCAGATTGCTGATTACTTCTTGTAGATTCAAACAAACACCTACATTTTCTTCATTGTCATGAAGTGCATAGAGAAAGACTGGAAATCTGAAATAAAACTGAGGGACACAGCAGTTGTGCTCACTGCTCAGTACCAGTAACTGGTTACCAGACTTATTGGTTTATGCTTAATATCTGCCAATTGTGGTGGTATATCACGCACTATGATAACAAATCTTATGGTAGATCTATAGAGTATGCTTGCTCACATGTCTGAGAAGGTGGTGAATGGTGACTGTGTGTAGTATTTGAAGAAGAGATGTAGCTTCGGGCAGAGGTTATGATAGTCCTCCGTGGAGGCCTACATGTCTTGGTGAAAGATTCTGTTGCTTGATATCGTGTTCCCTTTTCTGTTTGTTTGGCTACTGGACTGCCTGATCCTCGGGATATAGTGGCGTCAGGATTGTGAAAACTAGTATTGTGACTGATAATTGTAACAACTTCTTACAGATTACCCTTAATAAAGTGTTGCTGGTGGGAACAAAAACAAGCACATATATTGGAAACTCAATTGTGCCGAATGCCAGAGTCCAAGCCATTGTTGAAGAGCAAGTATGATACAATAACAAGAGTGTCTTCTTATATGATATTTGCACTATATCTCATCAGTACCCTTTCCTTGCAGACATTGGAAAAGAAGGTCGTTGTTTTCAAGCATAAAAAGAAGAAGAGCTACCAGAGGAACATTGGACACAGACAGGTATTACAATTCATTATGTTCAACAACTCCATTGAGTTACATGTCTATTAATTACATTGAACAAGACGTGTCACCAACAGATGAAAGACATGAACTCTTCCTTAGTTACAGTAGATTTTGGATCCTTCATTTCTCTTTGACATTTTTATTCTGACTCATACAGCCTATTACAAGTATAAGAGTAGGAAGCATCACTGGATACCAAGATTCACCTGCTGTCACCCTTCTGTAGATTACATCATTATAGTCCAGATTTAGGCTTGACTGACAAAGTGAACAATTGTTTATCCTGGCTTTTCTTCCATTGCTTTGTCAATCAGAAGATATATTGTATATGCTGCAAAACCTTGTGGCCAATTTTTGTTTAAGCCCAAATGAAAACTTGCTGTATTTAACTGTACAATGTCATTCAGAAAAAGAGATTTTCCATGCTATAATTGCCTCGCGGTTGCTTCATACATCTATTGAGGTATTATAAACATGGAACTTTAGAATAGGTTCCTGCCAATCAAGAAGGAATACCTTTACCGTATGATGGATACTTCTACTCTTTTTTTGCTTGGCTCTCTTGTTTTGGTAGTAATGTTTAATAATAAAGCAAAACAAAAAACCGAACAAAACAAGTAATCAGCTAAATAGTTGCTGGCAGAAAAGAGTTAGATTGATCAGAAAATCAGTTTCTCTGGCACTAAAAGGTGTGAGCTTTCTCAGTACCATATATCACAATTTTACACCTTGCAAGGAAGATACTATTAGATGACATTTCAGCACCATAAACTGATATTTCAATCAAGTCAATCATATTCAGTTGCTAAATTTTGATTTTCAGATCAGTACAAATTCAAGATTTCTGCCCTGTGAATTTCATTCAATATGTCAGTACAAATTCAAGATTTCCTGCCTTGTGATGGTCTCGAGAAACCCAGGTAGGGATGTGAGATATAAGAAGGAAATAGAGAACTGCTTCTGTACTTTACACATATAAGCAAAGGTAGATTCTCTCCTCTTCCCTACCCAGGATCATGGTAGAAAATCGCATGATGGGTACCCCTTCTCCACAAGATGGTAGGAATTGCCTGAGAGCTCTACTCGTATACCCTCTTCCTCTTCAAAAGGGTTGGGAACAATAAAATAGACCCAATGAGGAAAAGTATGGCCAAGGTCTTAAAATCATAGAGATCTTTGACTGACTTTAGATCGCCAAGAGCAAGCCCAGCCTAGCGTATAAAAAAGCAATGGCAAAAATCATGTCAAGTACACAAAATTGGTAAACAAACAAAAATGGGAAGCAGAAGCAGTTTAGTAGAAGAAAATATATGTTATTGAAAAAGAAAATGTCTTACTCTAACAGTAATGTAGGAGGCAGGAATGAGACCAATAACGGTTGCCAGAAAGAAAATATGAAATGGTATATCCACAATGGGTGAAGCCAAATTGATAAACAGGTTTGGCAATGTTGGAGTGACTCTCAGAAAGAGCATGTAATTGAGCAGCTTCTCTCTCCGCTTAGCTATCTGAAACCAATGAACTCACATTGGTGAGGTTCCACAGGAGCTGAAGCCGCCAAGATGAATTGCAGCATTTTTAAAATGTTAAAATTGGAAAAAATAAAATAAAATGTGAAACTGAAGAACTATATACCTCAGCCTGAAAATATTTCAGTTTTTCAGGCCACAACCAGTTAACAATAGGCCTGCCAATCAATTTGGACAAAAAATAGCAGGATGATGCACCTGCTGTGGCATTGAAGACAACCAAGAAAAGACCTTTGACAACACCAAAAAGTGCTCCAGCTAGTAAGGACATGAAAATTGTCCCAGGAATCATGAATGTCTGCATGAATATGTATGTCGAACAGTAACCTAGAATGAACTTTGCTGGGTACACTCGAGCATAAGTTGCAAGATGATCTCTGGAGCATGTTGAAAAGTATAAATCAGCAGAGTAGACATTAGAGAACAGAACAGCAAATGATTAATTTGCAGACAATAGAGAAGGCATCAAAACCAAAGATTTCCACTACCTAAGGAAACATGCACAAAGAAATTTGGACCTAATGTGAATGGTTCTGTACAACTCAGCTCAATTCAATAAATCCTTGTCCACTTATTGTACTGTGCGCTACATACTTATCATCACCCACTCTGATAAAGATCTAAAGATCTCTATAACCAAGAGTAAACAACTCAACTCAACTCAACTCAATTCAATATAGCATGCAGACTCATCCACAGCTCCAAGTAAGACACAGAGAACTAATAAGGAAAAAGTTGCATGTGGTTGGCTCCCAAATAGAACCTAAAGCCAAATGCTTTGCCTTTGTTAGTTTCATGCTTGGCTTATATAGCAAACCTCCATAAATAGATCCATTATGAGTTTCTCTTCAAAAAACCCAAAAGCCTAAGATGTGATGAAGAAAAATAACAGCTTTCATCCCTGGCACTTAAACCTAACTTTTACCTCTTCAAAACCTAGCAATCATAATCAAATGAACTCAAAAGTTCAGGTCAAAATACATTATGAACTGCAAAGGAGTGCATAGAATATTCAATATATTACCATACAATACGTGGCACGCTAAATCTGAAAGTCAAGCTGCAAGCAATTATGATTCACAAAATAATAGCAAAGTGGACACAATAGCTAAAATCAAAGAACTATCGGAAAAGGGCAAATATTTATTTATCTCATTAAGTTCCTAGAATGTGAAATCAAAAGGTTGAAAACATTAGAACAGCTTACTTGAGCAAGCGAAGATCCGCGAGCGTACGAGGCAGCTTTAGCATCCCATACTCAGCAGCAGGCATGGTAAGGTAAATGCATAACAACCCAGTAGAAAAAACCAAAAACACGCCTAAAGCCGCCGCGAATTCCCACCGCGAGAGAGGAAATTTCTCCGCCTTAAACTTCTTCCCCGAGGGAGACTCGGCATTCTTCTCCTCATCCCTATCCAACAGCCAGCTACCGGTTTCCACCACCACGCTCCTCGGCGCCGCCATAAAAATCAACGGTGAAAACGATGCCGATGGCGTTGGCAGCTATTTGCAAGAAACTGTTGGGAAGCGATGAGATTCACAGGATTTTGACCTTAATTATAACAACAAAAACAAAAGCAAAATTGGTTTTGGGGTTAGCTCATTTCTCCTTCTGCTGCTACTGTTACCTCTGGCAAATTAAAAGCATTCGGGTGAGGGGCATTAAATGCGCCCAAAAATCAAGAAAATTCCCCGTCCCAAAAGAAGTAAAATTTACGAAGATGGGGGATCAGGGCTTCTATTTAGGGATTGAATAAGGGGTAAAGTTTCAAACTTTGAGCTGATAAAATGGACAATTGATTGAATTGGGTAAACGCATAGATCAAGAAGGATATATCAATTGAATATGAAACATCAAAAATTAAAGCCCTAGAAATTGGAGATGAGCAGTAATCTTATAAATTTGCGTCACTGTGTATGCATATGTGTGTATGTTTTTCCTTTTCTTCAAGATTGTTTTTTCTGTGTATGTGTCAGAGAAAAGTCAATGGTGGAGCGTAAAAGGAATGATCAATAAGAGGGATGATAATTTTCTTTTACCTTTTCTTTTAGACGACAAATAATACTTTATTCCTCATAATGAAAATTTTCATTTCAAAATTATCCTCTTATTTTAAATAGTACCATGATACTATTATTATTATTATTATTTTTATTTTTATTTTTATTTTTATAATTACTCACTAAGATAATACACTAAAATTGTTTAAAAATTTATGTTTGATTATTTTTTTATTTGATTTTATTATGTGTTTTGAGAGAATGAATTATTGAAAAATGTGAAAGTTGTATTCTAGTATGTTTGTTTATGTTTTGGAGGAGACATTTATTTTACTGTAACAGTCAAATCAATACTTTTTTGTTGAGTTTTTTTGGTGAAAATAAAATTGAATGATTTTTTTTTTTATTAGAATAAAAATAAAATATATATTATGTATGTATATAATAATATATGTATATATTGAAAAATGAAAGTTTTGAAAGAACAATGATGATATGTTTGGTTATATTTCCTCAAAATAATTTTTGTTCTGGGAAGACATAACCAAACACTCCCTAAACTTTTCAGCTTTTGCCTAAAATTTCGAATGAAGCCAAACTTGATATAATAATTTTGAGAAAGATGTTTGGTCTTAATTTTAAGAAATATCTTCTATTTTCAACCTATAAAAATATCAAAATTATGTCTATTTTTCCTTTTTTCTTGAGCCGGTTTCTGAAAATAAAATGCCAATTTTCAAAGAAAAGAAAGGAAAGAAACATCAAGAGCATTCAGAAAAAGGAAATTGTGAAGTTCGAACTTTTTATTTCAATACTTATTTCATCTTTTATTCCAATTTCATACATATATTTGATCGACAATAAATTATTTTGACAAGAAAATATTTATTACACTTTATTTATATATATATATATATATATAACTTGAAATATGAGTTGAAATGCATAATAAAATAGAAGCTCATAGTGGTGGAAATTATGATGCTGCTATTAAATAATAAAGTTCATTTTTTCAAGAAACATAATACACTTTTTGGGCTGCAATTGATTTGCAGACTAGTACAGAATGAAGAACTAGTAGATTTCTTACACTCCCATCTTTTTCTTACAACAATCAGACCTCTGTCATTACATGTTATTGCAGAAAACAAATATTTCATTTATGGGATTTAACATTCTTGTGGCAGGACAATGAAGATGAAACTTAGTTTTCATGAGGCTGGAGGTGAACTGGAAGCCCATAAACCGGCGTGGGGGAAGCGTGGAAGACTATCTTCTCATTTGGAATTGCCTTTTCAAGTTTGAACCTCCTCACCACATTGTGCATGAAAACCAAAACTTCTAGCCTGGCATACTCTTTTCCAGGGCACATTCGAGGGCCTCCACCAAAGGGCACGAACGTGTAAGGAGCCGGTCCACTTCCCTCAAACCTAGATGGATCGAACTTTTCTGGTTGTGGGAAGTACTTAGGATTCTTGTGTGATGAATGGACAGTCCAAAATGTCTGCACAGAATATTGAGAATTAAGCAAGGACAAAGTGAGACAGAATTGTCCGAAGGGCTTGAGTTGGGAGTATGTTTATGTACCTTCCATCCTTTAGGGATAGTAAAACCTGCATAAGTGAACTCAGTTGTGGTCTCTCTGAAAGCTCCTTGTGCAGGGGGAGTTAACCTGAGCGATTCACGTGCAACGTTCCATGAATACTTCATCTTCTCTATATCTTCCCATGTCAATAGCTCATCTGGTCCTTTTGATTCAGCAATCTCCATTTGTTCTGATATATAAGCCTTTGTCTTAGTATTAACTCAATATGTGGTTATTAATCTATGTCTAGGAATGAGTGAGTGAAGACTAAAGAGTTACCTTTCAAGACCTCTTTATAGATGTGGGGAAGTTCTGCAAGATAATTCATGACAGAAGTGACTGCAGAGCTAGTTGTCTCGAAGCTAGCCACTAGCAAGCCAATAATGTTGTTAGAAATCTCCATTTCACTCAATAATTCACCATTTTCATCTCTCACAAGTAGCATTTTTGACAGTAGGTCTCTCCCCTCTGTCTCGTTGTTCTTCAGCAGCTCCTTTCTTCTTTCCTTGATGATCCTCATCAGCTCTTCGCGCACCAGTTTGCCACCTTTGATAGCACGATTATAAGCCGTGCCTGGAAAGTCTATAGGCACAGAGAACATCCCATTAGTCACAAGAGTGAAGGGATCAGCCAACTTCTTTATGTGCTCTGGATCAACAACACTTAGAAACAATCTACATGCCAGCTCAAATGTGTATTTCTTTGACAAGGGGAAGACTTTTACTACTGCATTAGGGGTCCAATCATGATCCATATGCTCACGGGCCAGGGCATCCATCACAGGTATGTACTGTTTCAGGGCTTCGGGCTTGAGAATATCATGGTGGAAGCAACGTTTGAGGGCTGAGACTTCCTTCAAGTTACTTTCGACAAATTCAGGGAACAGCAAGGCCTTCTTCATTGATTGTGGCCACCAGGAGGTAAGAAGTTTGTTCTCATTCATGAAAAGGAACTTGTTGCCTTGTGCACCACAGAATATTGCCATTTTCTCTCCCAACAAGGAGGTTTGGAATACCTCAGGTGAGTAGTTTTCCATTCTATCCTTAACGAATTTCTGTGGTCCTAACAGGGCAAACTCCATGTTTTCTCCCAGCATTGGCCACCCACTTGTGCCAGGAGGTAAGTTCTTGTTGCCAGAGCCCTTTTTACGTATAAATGAGACGAGATAGAGGGACAGAGGAAGAAGTACAAGAGGGAGAACATATGGTAGAAAGGCCTCCATGCTTCTTTTCTAGCAAACTACAACTGTTGAATATGCTGATTGAAGTTTTAGTATACGCCTTGGAGAAGCCAGAAAATTGAGTATATATAGGATTTAGAAGGATTTAAGACAATCGAATCTTGGCTTCATTTTTGGCAATTTCTGAGGCACAAAAACTAGGCTACGAGACAACATAAAGTATATCTGAAGTGTGAGTTTTATAAGGTAAGAAAATGCGGACAACATAGTATTTGGTGTTGCTGCATTTATAGTCATGACAAAATGAGGTATTTTTGAGCAAATGGAGAACATTGCTCTTTTAGGATTCTTGTATACTCATTTTTGTCTTAATTTGAGACCTCACCAACTTTTACTTGTGTTTTAATCTTAAAGAATGTATAGACAAAATGAGGATATCCTAAAGAAATAAACTAAAAGAAAAACATAAAGTGGAATATACATGTAAAAACTTTCTTAAACATTTGTTTATCATAAACTAGGTAATTCAAATATAAGCTGCAACAGTAATAAGAAATTCACAGTTGCTTACAACAAGAACAGTCAAAAAGTAAAAATCAACACTTTATCCTATGCACCAACTTGGGGAAGCATATATATGTGATCTCAGCCAAATTTTGAATAAGTCTGTTATTTTTTACAGTTTCAATTAAAATCCTATATGAATGCATTCTAGCTACAAGTCAGGAAAGCATTCAAGTACATGGCTCAAATGGTTTTGAGCTGCATCTAACTCATCATTGTGGGGGACTAAGGGCATGTTTGTGTATGCGTATGATGAGGGTCCAAGGACTTGAGATGGAAGTAGCTTATCAAGTATCTTCCATTCATTGTATTGATTACCAAAATTGCTCTTCTCATCTTCATGGTCCTCATTGGCCAAAACACTATGCTCGAGATTAATGTTATCATTCGTTGTGAAACTTGTAGATATGGAGGGGCTATCAAGCTTTGGGAGCTCCACCATTTGGCTCTCAAAATGGCTGTGGCTGGACCTGAGAGACTCCGGTGGAAATGGGGGCTGATTAAGATTTGTCGACCCTTGATTAAGGAGATCGAAGTTATGTATTAAAGTACTTGTCTGAAAGGATGGAGGCCTATAATGGCTGCTGTCTGATCTGACGTAGTAAGTGTTATTCCACGGTTCATAACCTTGCTTGTGACTTGGGCACGGCTTCTTGAATGCACGGCAAACCACCCATCCTTCTTCCTGTTACATCATATCAGATTAATTAGCATATTTGATTAGAAGATTTAGTAGCATTTTGGAATATATGATCTTAACAGTTTGCATATGTTAAGGTTATAACCTGAGGAGGTCCATGTTCGGTTGTCTGAAGTCGATATTCATGCATGATCCAATCACTTTTCCTTCCATTGGGCGCCCGTCCTTTGTAGAACACCAATGTCTTTCTCATTCCTATAATTCTGTCCTTAGAAAGCACAGCCTTGTCCCGTCCTGTCGCCTTCCAGAAACCGGCAGCCGTAGCCCTGTTGGTCCGCGTGCCAGTCGGATACTTCCTGTCCTTGTGACTGAAGAAATACCACTCATTCTGTTCTTCATATCCCAATTTGCACCTGTCTGTAGATGGACAAAAGATGATCATAAACTACTGATCTAGCTAGCCCAGAAAAAGAAAACCTATTAGTATTATCTTTTAAGTGTACCTTGGATGTCCCATGGCTCAATTCTGTAGAGATCAACGTCAATGATCACATTAAGATCAATTTTCAGGGAGTCCACTTTTCTCTTCAGATAGTAGCCCACGAGTTCTTCCTCGGTCGGGTGAAACCGGAAGCCGGGGGGTACACATGACTCCATGATTTCCATTTCTTCTGATCCTGCTAAAAAATTGCAAATATTATATATGTGTTAGAACTTAGAAGAGGAGATCCTATTGAAACTTTTTCCTCACAAATGAGCTGAGCATTAATGCTGGAAGATACTTTTATCCTTGTTTAGGCCATTTGTAAAGCTACTTTTGGACAACATTCAAGAAAGAGAGTAAAATTCACACAACTCTTGTCTTTATGAAACTTTTGTAATGATTCAGTTCATATCCATTCGTGAGCACAATGGAATTATATATGATGGTCCCAATGCATGTGCTTGAAAAACCTTTGTGTGTTTTATGAGGAGAGATCAAAATGGCAGACCAAAATGCGGTATCCCACCCCAGAAAAAGAACATATATTCAAGCTAAAACATAGGCCAATCCTCTCTCACTTGCATGTACAGTTGTTCAAGGCAAATTATATTGAATATACTAAAGTTGTAGCTATATATATAGGTGTGTTTATATATATATATTAGTGGCCGTAAAAATTGACCATTTTTGAGAGACATGGGCATGTTCATTTCTTTGAGTGCATTCCACTCCATGATTCCTGGTACACAAGGGGTTTTCCCACCCACCCTATATACACACCTTGTTACATAATTTATGAGAATTATATTAAACTATAACCTTATTATAAAAAAGAAAACACACATACACACACTATCTCCCAAGAGATCACAATGAATACGAAGTTCATGAGCAATTTGATGATCAAATGTTACGAGGTTGTTAGTTCTTCGACTAGATCGATCAACCAAAAACCATGCATGAGAGTTCCCATGGCCCTTCATGCATCATATATCTGCACGAAGAATCAAACACAACATATATTCAAGAAAATACTAACCCAAAAGTCGAACCTCCTTCTGTTCTTGAAATAATGCCTCAGAGAGAAGGAGGGAGAGAGAAACACAGAATTCTAGGTTATATGGGTTTGGAGAGGTTGATGAATATATATTGGTGAATGTTGGTGGTGAGAGTGATGTATGTATATATATATATATATATATGATAAGCAGATGCAAACAGTACATAATTACATATAGATGAATAGATTGTGTAAGTAAAAATGGTTATTGATTACGCGTGGGGTAACTGGCAGATAAGGGTGTGTTTGTTTGGACGGCGTGACATCAAAATTTCACGCCACCCCTTCCACCGTTGTACAGTGTACGTACTAATTAAGTTTTATTTTCTTTCATGAACTACTTGTCATTTGTCACCTCCCCATTTCCATTAAGGATTAAGCACTACAACCAACATGGCTATATGTGTGCATTTTTTGCTCAACCCGTCCGTAATCCAGCTATACCTGTCTGTTTGGTGCGCCGCCCTTCCACTTTGCCACCACTAATCCACCGCCATCTGGCTGTTGAGCTGTCTAATTTGGGAAGCCAATCATTTTCTGATTTTTTGAGAAAACCGAACCAGCTGGCCGGTCGATCGACGGTCCGACTAGTCGGTCTGGGTCTGATTTTTTAAACAGTGATTATAGGTAGGGATGCAAACGAATCGAGTTGGCTCACAAGTCGAGCTCGAGCTAGCTCAACTCGAACTCAAAACAGTTTGAACTAGAGTCGAGCTCAAGCTCTAATTCAAGTTGATCTCGAGCCGTATGTATCTAGGTTCGAGGCTCGCGAGATAATATATAATTAAATATTATTTTTTATTTTATTAATAAATATATTTTATATTACTATTTTTTTTATTTCGAGTTCAAGTTCGAGCTTGAGCCTATAGTTTTTTGCAATTTATTTGTCAATTCGAGCTGAGTTCAAGCTTAAAATTTTAGGCTTGTCGAGCTCGAGCCTAAAGTATATATTTCGAGTTCAAGCTCGAAAATTTTGCTCAAATTCGGCTCAACTAGAATTTATTACACCCCTATTTATAGGATTCGGATAAGAAACATGACCATTATCTTTATAAACAACACCGTTTGATAATATTTAAATCTATTATCAAATATGCAAGACATAACTCTGGAAGGTATTATCCCTTCGTTACTTATAGTGAAAAATTTTGTTCTTATAAATGAAAAAAAAAAAAAAAAATTATCAGCATCAAAAATCTTAATTTTTTAATAGAACAAAATGTTATCAAGTTGCGTTCCAATTAGAATTGTCTTTTAATCCACTTTAACCTCTTGCAAGGGCTAAATGGGTTTAACCTTGTCCATGATGATGTATTATGTTGATGAACATTGCAACCAGACAATGTAATGCCAAAAGAACAGTTGATTTCTGCATTTATATTATTTCATCAGCAAGACTTTTGGTCCCAATTTCAAGAACATTCCTTGTCTTAATTGGGTAGAAATTATAGTAATATTTCAGTATGAGAAAAGAAAGAGTAAAAGACAATTATGTGAAGGGAAAAAAAATGGACCACTTGGAAAAAAATATGTGTACTTTTTGGGTGATGAATACTTTTTCAGTATAAAATTAATCCTTTCATATTTTTTTAAATGAACCTGGAGTATGTTATAAGACAAGAACAATAGAAAAAATAATTTTGAATTTCTTTTTGTATTAAAAAATAATTAAAAGAAGCACTTAGATTTAATAGGGGCCACACATGGAAGACTTCAAAAAAAAATAACTTGCTAAAATATACAAGGAAAATAACAGCGACATACACCAGCCAATACTAAAATTAGACAGAGACAGCTTTTAAATTTTTAAATACCTCGTTATAATTATTTAATGTTTTCTGGAAAAGAACATATTCTTAATGTTCAAGTTTATAATTAGGACAGATTAATTAAATTAGATTAGTAATAATCTAACGTTAGATATATATGTTAAGGAAAATTAAAGAATTTAAGTGGCAAAACATTGCGGCCACTTCCTTGTCAAGTTTGACACATACATAGGTTTTAATTATTTATATGGGGGTTTACAGGTAAATTTCACCAACCAGCAATTATTTTTATCTAGGCATTGATGTTGACAGCCAAAAAAAAATAAAAATAAAAAATAAAATAATAATAATAATAAAGGAAAAATGGAATGAAGAAAGGATAAGACTATGACATTTAAAAAAAAGATTACTAGCAATATAATGAATGACAATGCGAAAATTTATATATCAAGTGATAAAAAAAATTATTTCATCAAAATAATGATTTTTGTAAACTTAATAATTTTGATTAAATTGACACTATTAAAAATTAATAAAACTTGTGTAGTAATAAAATAAAATCTCTACAAAAGATTATTAAAGCATGCATCAACTACGATTAATTTGTAGTTTATGCTAAAAATTCATGACTTATTGTTTCATTGACCTACCCGAATTCAAAGCCGATGCACTCATAGCTAACCCTAATTATGACCAATTCATAACTGATGATTATATATATTAATTATTCTATGAATAATATATATAGCTAATTTGTTGCGCTTCCAAGGAATAAGTCTATGGATTTTAGTAGCTAATATATAACTTTTGTTGGTTATTATAAAAGAATTACATTTATTACAAAAAAAATTGTGTTTGTAGCTATATAACTCTAAAATTAATCCCGTAGTACTTTTTTCGGAGTGAATACTTAATTTTTCGTAAATTATATTGATAATTTCAATTTGTTGTCACTAGATTATTATTATGCATGTGCCTTGCTAGTATTTGTCCATTCTTATGGTTTAAAATTATTTATTCTATCACTATAAAATTATTATGATTAAATAAAATTTTTTGTCACTTAATATATATAATCGAAGGTGACATAAAATTATTTGTTACATAATATTTGTCATCAACGGTAATTTTCAAAGTATCATTACTATATTTTGTTTGGACGTGTAATAATTGTAATATGGTCCATCGTTTAAATTGACTTTAGGTAGATATTTATCACAATTATTACATATGCTATAGTGATTGGGGCAGAGATATTGAAGATCAATTATGATATACTAATGACAAAATGACAAAAGTGGTTGTTACCATAATTTCTTTCTTGGAAGCTCGGCTTGGTCGGAAAGTTGCTTTTTCTTTAATTAAATCTCAACTTGGGAAACAAAATATATTAGCAACTAACAAATATGTTTATTAACCACAAAAAATATACAAATTCTTGGAGTTTTCTTCAGATGTGGCTCTGCCTTTAGTCAAGAAAGACGACTGCTTTAGGTCCTCAAAATTTGGAGGCCCCTTATATGTAATTTCTTCTATAATTTAGGCCTCAAAAATAAAAGTATAAGGCCTATTTTTTCTTATAAAATACAAAATAATTACTAAAAAGATGTGCGTATTAAAAAATTATTTTTTTATTTTATATTAGAGACCTCCTTTTTTGTATTTTACCTTAGGCCTCCAATTTTATTAAGATGGTTGTTCTTTTCTCTTTTTACTTTCCAAATTTTTTTAATAATTGTACAAATAAAATATCTAAAAATTGCATAAGGGAGCATAAAATTAATTATTTATAATCTATGTTATAATAGGACCCGCCCATCACTTCAACCAATCAATACTAAGATATCATCACTATTCGATCCAAGAAAATAATTAAAAAAATTATCTTATTTGATCTACCAACTTTCCCTTTTAATTTGTGGATTTTTGATTAAATTCTTGTTTTCTTTTCCTACAATTTTCCTAGTCATATAATAGTAAATAAACATCGAATATATCGAGGGCTGGCCCTCCTTATCACGCCACTAGATTTGATTACCTAAAGTATAAAATGGATTAGATTAATTATTATCATTAATTCAGCTGGAAAAGGACATAAACTAGAGAACACTATGTACCTTATAAAGAAAAACAAAATGTTACCATTATGAAACCTAAACATAATTAAGATGATAAGTACATTCTTGATGTGTGTCAAAAGAAAATGTTAGTGTCCCACATCGATAAAATAAATAAGTTGTGGTTTTTATATATGGTTTTGGGCAATCCTCACCTCTTGAGCTAACTTTTGGGGTTGAGTTAAACCCAAGGTCCATTCTTTAATATAGTATCGGAGCCACTTATTTTTGTTGTTGTGCTATCTAGTGTTGTTGGGCCTTCCATTTTATATTATTCCACATTCTGGTCCAGATATTCGTTCTTGAGCGTACGCAGGATGTATTAGTATTCCACATCGGTGAAATAAATATATAGTAGTTTCTATATATGATTTTGAGTAATCTTCACCTCTTCAACTAACTTTTGAGATTAATTTAAACTCAAATTCCATTTTTTAATAGAATATTAATTGAATTTCATGCCAGATAATCTCGCACTACTATATTTATTTAATTTAACCTTTGAGGTAAGAATATGCGTAATAATTTAGAAAAATCTTACGGTAATTATCAAAATTAATGGAATGTGTCATTATCACGGCGGTGAAGGGCACATTATATTATAATTGCTTTTGCCATGCAATCAGAATATGAGGTGAAGATGAACCAAAAAAAAAGAGTTCATCATTTGGAGATCAACTCTGGAAGGTCAGACAAAGTGGAATTAGAGATTACACTTTCGGAAGGAATTTTGACTAAGTGTGGTAAAAAATTAAAGTTGAAAGTGATCGAAGTATTATTTTGAAGTCAATTTTCTCTTGGCCAGGCATGTCAGGCACGTTCGTTTACCATTTGCCTGACTATAGTGTCAATTATCTATGGTTAAAGTTGATTGTAAAGAGAGAACCCTTTTTGATCTAGCCATGGTAGAACTTTCATTACCACATGGGGTACTGCTTTTGACTATGTTGGCACTCTTCCCATGGAAAGAAATTAGTCAGACTGATTTTTACTGCACTTTGAATCTTCTATTCCATTCTGTATTTCATTATCTATTTTAGTATGATGTGTATATATATATACTAAGTATATTTAATTTTTAATTAATTATTTGTATAAGGAAATATTTAATACATATATATATGTTCATGTAATGAAAAGGAGATAAAACATAAATTGAAATAGAAGATTTAAACCATTTGTACTGTTATTTATGCATCTCAGTTAGGTATGTATCCACACACACACACACACATGAATACTTAGTAAAGTTCAGAGTACTCTTGAGGACTTTTAGAGGGCGGAAGTTAGCTAGCAGGCAATATATTTTCTTGTATTTGTCTTTGAGTAATATACACATATATATATATTTGTATGATTGTCAAGTGGTCTATGGCTCAGTGACATAAGTCTCCCACATAATGTGGGAAGTTAGAAGTTCGAACCCTAACGAGTTCCTAATATGTGTACATGTGTATAAATAAAATATATATATATATGTATGATGTGATCATCACACATTAGGGTTGGTTAGTTTGTAATTAAATGACAGAAAGCAAGCACAATCATATGCCTATGGAAATATGTATCGCATGTTGTTGTCCGAAGAGCAGAACAAAGCGTGGCCAACTTCAATTACCATCAACATATATCGACATACTGCATATGTGCATGTATAGTGTGTGAACACTCCCCACAGCAGCCACCAACATGAAAAACACGAATAAACCAGTTGATCATGAAGAACCCACAAAGCTAAATTCACAATTATAATGTGCCTTGCATATATACACACGCATACACATACATGATGTGTGTGTGATATCATGAAATAATCCATAAATGATTACGTAAATGCCTTGGGATATGTGTCCTGTCAGGCGGGCAAAACTAACTCGATTTAATATTATAGAATTGAATATATGAAAAGCGATGATAAATTCAAAGAGACTTAATTAATTGAATATAATTTATGTCACTTTAGATACCCTTGTCAAGCACGACTCCCTCAATTATTTAATAGATTTCGATTCCCAAAAGTATTTATATCTTATTTTCTCTTTTAAACTTAAATTGATTTGAATACCTGAAGGTGTTCGCTAGGACATCTAATGAGTCTAATCCTTTTGAGTCGATACTTTTACATCATGCGAGATTCACTGATCTAAGTTTAAGGAAATCAAATTTCAATAATCGGATCAATATAGAGCACATATATACACTTATATATATGTGTGTGTGTGTGTGTGTGTAGCACTTATATCCAAGAGTTGTGTGCAATGTTAGAAAGATTGAATTGCAGGTTGCTTTAGTAAACCTGTAACAGTGTAAACCAAGCAAGTGGGAGTCTTTTTTTTGAGGGGGCGGTTTGTGGGACTACGGAAGTTGTGCTGCTTTGCCTACACACTTAACATTCTTGGACAAAAATTTCAACCTTCTCATCATAAATATGTACTGTGCTGCAAGAGAGTGGGGGGTAGGGGGGATTAACTAAACTTGAAAATGACATTTTAAAAGGTTCTAGAGAAGGGGTGGAGTCTATCTATAGCTATATATACAGGGACCCTTAACTAAGGCTGATAAAGACATGTCTCCTCACAAAACCAAAGGTTGTCTCATTCACTTCCATTTTTCATCAGATATCAGACAGTAGTAGAGATATTGGTTTGATGATTGCTGCATTAAAAGCCTTGTTCCATTTTTGTCTTTTCTTGTTCTATTAATATTTTAGTTGTTAGGACAATGCTCATCCTTTTTTTTTTTTTTTTCTTCTTTTTGTACTGTGCCTTTGGGACCGGACAAATGAAAGCTAACTGAAAACCCATATATAATATTTCTCCTAATGGAACCATCTTTCTTTTATTTCTATATCCTTTGTGTGTGTGTGTGTGCTATTGGCCATTGCTTGCATTCTAAGTGGGAGGATCTAAGCAGGCCAGCCAGTCATCCAGCCATTATCATATATGTGAGAGCCCAAAAGTAGTATACAGATTTATCATTGCTTCAATTCAAGCTAAAACCCACTCCGTATTGTTCTCGCGGATGATATTTGATATCTCAAATCAATCACTTACCCTACTTTGGATTTGAATTTTAGTAACAAAATTATTAAAAGAATTCAAGAAACTATATATTTGGAATTTATTTTCTAATAGAAAGTTCTTTTTTTTTTTTTTTTTTCTGCTTCAAAATTCAAAATCCAAACATGACTCAAGATATATATATATATATATATTTTCAACTAGGCCTGATAAGAGGTTCTGATTTTCGAATACTAATATTGTTGTAGTTAGGAGTGTAAACGAGCCGAGTTGAGCCCGAATCTAGTAGATTCAAGGTCGGCTCGTTTACTAATTCGCGAGCTTGAACTTGAGCCGAGCTTGCTCGAGCTCGACTCATTAGAATAGACGAAGGCTTGACGAGTCTTATCGAACTTGATTTGATAAGGCTCGTCATAGAGAAATAGAAAAGCTCGATTCGTATAAGTTCAGATGAGCTCGAGCCAAGCCTAAACAACGAAGCTCAAGCTCAGCTCGCTGGAATAGACGAAGGCTCGACGAGCCTTATAGAACTTGACTTGATAAGGTTCGTCATAAAGAAATGAAAAAGCTCGATTTGTATAAGTTCGGATGAGCTCGAGCTCTAACTTGTATATGATTGGATTAACCCGAGCTCATTTAGACTCAAAATAAAATCTATAATAATAATTTTTTAAATAATTTTGTTATATATTTTTCTGAAAATAAAAAATTGAATTATTATTATTATTATTTACTTATCTTTATAAATTTTATTATACGGGCCTAGATTATAATTATATATATATATAATAAAAAAGTTAGTTTAGGCTCGCGAGCTTTTTGAATCGAATATTATTGAGCTTTGCTTGACTCGTTGGACTGGCTCGGGCTCAACAAGATCAAGCCGAATACGAGTTTTCATCGAGTGGAACTTAAACCATTCTCTAATCGTCTCATCCCATTTACACCCCTACCTGTAGTTGTCCAATTTTTAAGATATGTTTGTGCGACTTGAAAGATGCTGTAGTCTATATATTCTCAACTTTATGCTATGTATCCTTTTGTGCTGGAGGAGTCTTCTTTCCTCTCAAAAGAGTGTGTCACTTATATATAAAGTTGCTGATCAGCCTATAATAAACGTGTTGAGCTCCTCTTTAAGTTCTTTTCCTGCAGGCAACCAGCTTCACTTGCCTTCTTCATGCACCACGCAACGTCTGAGCTTTCTCTCTTGGCATTAATCCTTGTCCAAGCCCACATTTTGATTCAAATTCTCTACTTAGGCACCAATTTCTTCGAAATTCTCAGGTTCTTTTTGCAGCATTGTAAAATGAAATTTGAACCTAACTCGCCTCAAAAGCTAACTTAAGAGGTAAGAATTGTTTAAGGCCATATATAGAAACTACTACTTATTTATTTCACCAATGTGGGATTTTAACAAGAATGAACATGGTACTATTGAGGAGCGAGCCCAACTCTTTTGATTAGTTGACACATATGGGGAAAGAAAAAAGGTCCTTCACCTGATGTTAGATAACCATATTTTCTCAACCATATTATTGCATATGTAAAAGGGAGGACTACTAATACAATTCTACAATATATAAACATTAGAAGGAGGAGGTCATATATAAAGAGAATTTCTAGATCAGGATTAACTGTAGATGCATGTCCAGATCAATTTATTTTTTCAGACACCTCAAGCACAAAAGGATATAGCATAAATTGAACATATAGAGACTACAACTTCTTTCAAGTCTCACCAACACATTTTCAGGACTAAACCATTTTGGATATAATACACATCTTTCTTCTATTTATTGTCTCATAAAAATTAAAAATCATAAGCTAAGTTGTAACACAGATATATAGTTGTTTTCCTGGTGGTATGTGCAAAACTTTGTCCGCAGATTGCTATTATGCATGCTCAAGAAGATGCGGTAAGTCATCAAGAGAGAACATGCGCCATTGGGCATGCAAGAGCTGTTGTGCATCCAGGAACTTAGGGCAACAAGGGCCTCTGCCCCTCCTGGGGCAAGCTAACAAGACATGGAAATAAGCCCATGTGCCCTTGAACATGCTCTCTGTCTTTTCATGAAAATTGTTGGGATTGCATCTTGGAAATGGATTAGCAGGTGTATGTGCGTGAGTGAAGAACAGGCTTTCTATTCTGTGCAAAGAATTCTGGTTTGGGTTTTGATAGTTCTGGATGTCAAAATCTGCTATTGATTTGATAATAAATGAGAGTAATAGAAGAGGGAGGAAAAATGGCTACATTGGTCGCTCTTTTTCTGGCCTTTATTCCCTTAAAAAAATGGGGATGCTAATACTACAAAAATAATGAAGATAAAAGAAGAAAAATAGGAATATATCCATATTCACCTGTACTCTGTTATATATATATGTTTATGCTATGAGTAATCTAATCCCATAAGCCTACGTAAATATTAGTGGCCGTAAAATACTTGCATCAATTATACATAATTTGTACTACAATAACCGCATCAGTATACAGCCACTTCTTCAGATGGCTTAGTATGGTATACAGAACATCAAAGGAGAATTTGAACTTGACTTGATCAAGAATGCTTATACACACATGCAATAGGTATCCAGGAATGAAATAAATCATGAACATAATGACAGTTAAAACCGAGCCCAGCAGCGAGTGCATTGCGCCATGCAATCTCCCTTGCAATCAATGTTATAACCCAATACTCTGGGATTACGAAAAAGGAGGTTTCTCAGAGTTTTCCCTTTGATACCCCATTCTTTTTCCAAAAGTTGCACATTTGGTTTCAGTTCGTTTTCTAGGCTGCATCCAAGAACCTCAGGAAATTTCTTGAGAAGTTTGCCAAGATCATTGTCGGTGAGGCTTAAATCCTTGAGATAACTTAGTAGTTCACTTACTACCTCAAATTTGGGCACTTCTTTCTTCCGCTCTTCACCCCAGTAAGGAGAGTGAATTTGACCGAATGCTTTGCCCAGAATTTTGTCTTCTTCGTCCCTAGCAAAACCATATGCAGAGAGAGCTTGTCTACAAGATTCCCATGTTTTCTTGTCTTCATCACTAAGAATTGCATCCTGAATTTGAGCAGTAGAATGCAACTCCCAATTCCTAGTCCCAGAAGTGGTTACACAATGTCCCCGGAGGGCATCTGAGGAAACATAAATAGCAAGATTTGCATGGTTGAGCTGTTTGGTGGTCACTGCAGAGGCAGAATCAGGCTGCAAGAGAAGCAAGAAAAAAAAAATTGAACTGCTCCAATCATTTAGGACCATTTAGTTAATTTGTATAATCACAAAAGTGCCTCATAAACACACAAACTCAGACAAGACTAATGCAGACATCTGAGATAGCTTCTTGGAATCGTAGTCAAAAGTTGCATGAGCACTAAAATCAATTTATTGGAAGATGATACTTTATAATCAAAGGACACCCTAGTGATGATACAAATATTGATATGTGTATTTGATTTAGTTCCCGACTTTGATCGATCAAAAAGAGGAATCTACCTCGATTTAACAACATCAAGTTCTCTAACATATCCAAGAAGAGATAAATAAACACCAAGTCTAATTTAATTGTTCCAGTATGTTCATAGCTTAATCAAACTGTCACAACATAAATCATTTCTCAAGAAATGCCAAGTTCCAGAAAATATCAGTTAAATGAAGCGAACTTCAGCTGCTAATCATTATCATTATTTTGACAATAACATTCAAACACTGCAATTGCAAAATAAAAGGCATGACAACTTAAATTTGTTCAGGTTATATTGCTTTCATTATACACATTTACTCTTCTCTCGGTAGAACTGAGGCCAAATTAAAAATATGGCAAAACAAAATATTATTACATTCTTTACTTACATAAGAGCAGAAGCGCACTGTTGAATCAAATGTCAGCAGAGGAGAAGCCAAAGATTTTCCCAGCATCCCTAACCTAAAAAATGAAAAAAAAAAAAAAAAAAAAAAAAAGGGAATTGAAACAGTTGATTGAGAAAAGCTGCTGTCTGTAAGACAAAATAAAATATCCCAAACAATAAGTAAAATACATACAACTCCCAGTCAAATTGGCCACAAAATCTTAGTTCTTCAACAAGTCAAAGTATAAAAAGAAATTAAGGAAACACATAAAACTTCCACGAGATAGAGAACCCATGAAGAAAATAATTCAATGGATTCAGGGCCCGTAAAATCTACAGAAAGATGGGGAAAAGATTAGTACCTTGGATGGCTGGATTGAAATGGTGTTGAGCTACGGTGAAGAAGAAAAACAGGGAATCTTGTTCTACTGCTTTGCACTCCACAATAGTCCAACTGAGGTGTCGTCTCCCGCTCTGTATGGTCCAACCATATTTAATCTCCAAATTTCTTGCTAAAACGCGACTTTCGACAGAATGATGTTGATTGGGTCCATCAATGGATTTTTCTTTCATTTATTTTGTTTGTATAAATTTCATCCCTACAATCCCAATTTAGTGAAAATAATCTATCTAAATTTCAAGTTTTAATATGGTAAATGTGATTGGATTGTTTGCTGTTTGGTGAGGGAGAATTTTTAAAAGACTACAATGCCCCCAATTTTATTCGATTCCCCAAAATAACCTTAAGATTCGCGTTTTTTTGCTAAACGGTCAACCCGACCACCTGACCCGGGTCCATAATAAGAAATAATCCTAACCACAATTAACGTCCACGTGGACGCAAGGGATGGAGGCCACCAGGACCCGACAAATTTAGTCTAGTTGGATCGTCTACTATAAATACCTTCTTATTTATTACAAAAAGGGACGATTTATCTCATCTGACAACCACAAGCACATCTTACATCCTTACCTCACAACCTCCATGACTCTCTTATAAACATTATCTATCGACCCAATAAAACACTCACCCGAGCCCCATCTCTGATCGATTTCTCGACTATTGATAAATATATTATTGGTCCGATTCTTGTAACAACACCGTCATAAATTTTTTGCTAAAGTTTTAATTGTGCGATTTAATCCCATCAAGACACTAGTCAAATTGCTTCAAATACTCCATCTTGTATTTATTTCAAATGTGCAACATTTAAGCAAGCAATAGTAGCATAATAAACATGCACGCAGCGGAACAATGCACATAACAAATTTACAAAAAGCTCCCAACCTTTATAAATTCTCCAAATTAAATAGAAAGAGCCGCTAAGCCTTCACATAAATGTTCGCTCTCCAACTCTATAACACTTGCAGACTTGTGAAGTCGTAATTAATATAAAACAAGGCCAACAAAATTGTCTTGCAAATGGCATCCTCCATCTGCTATGCTCATCCAATTAAAAGCCAACATGTAGCAAAATTCTAAGCTAGCCACTTCAAGCATTTGAGTGGTTATATGCTAAACGTCTTGGTAGTTTCTTGAATGAATTAGACTTTGACTGTCACAAACTTTGCACATGCCTAAGCCAACTATTATTGTGTGCGTCAATCCTTATTGTGCTCGCCAAGTTTGACCAACTTGCCTGTGCATGCCTATCTCACTTTCATGTATGTGCCGAGTGATAATATTTGATGCATGTCTAAGTTTTACATAAGCTTGTGCACTAGCCATCCCCATGCACATAATGTGCCAATATTAAGCCATGATCCATTCACACGATAGCACACGACAGGTAGATTGGTCTTGCCAACAATAATAGTCTAGTTCTATCTTGCTTAGTACTTGAACAAAGTCTTATACCACACCATGTTGACACTTATTCACATTGTCACACTAAGGTAGTCGTACCAGTGGTGTCAATATTTCAAGGAGCTGATAGTAAGGAAGAACTAGAATAAATTATACTATATAAAAAATAAAAATTCAATTTAGTCACTTAGGCATTCCATCTGATCCAAAATTATCCTCTATATTCTAAGGAGTTGTAAATTAGTCCCACATTAGTTTTTGGTTGAGAGAGAGAGAGAGAGAGAGAGAGAGAGAATTTTGTATGCAATTTTAAATGTCCATACTTGTAAACTAGTATAGATAAAAATATCATTTTTTTTATAAGTGAAATCAGCATTAAATAATGAAATAATCATCATAAAAAGTTAAAAGCTAGAGCACCCACATATTAATATTTTTTTATCTATAAAAATTCTAATTAATCGAATTCTACATCTTCATATTACAACACGATTTAACTAAAAATACACACATTTATTATTTCTAACAATTTATACATCAAATCAAACAGTTCCTCATAATTAAATAAACCCTAACTAACTAACTAACTATATATATATATATATAAAATTTCGCAAGAGAAACCAAACAATTAAACCATGATATTACCCTTTTCTAGAATTGGAAATAAGTATTTAGACTGAAGGACCACTTCCGAATTTGTTGAGGATGATTGTGGGACTTCCGCCATACCTCAGGGACTAAATGTAAAATTAACTCAATCAAGGGCATTTTAGTATTTAAAAACATACGTATGGTGTACACATAAGCGTATGTATATATGTATGTATATATATTATGTTAAGAAACTATTCTCCTTCTCTCTGTTCTCACCGCAGTTAGACATCAAGCAAAATCTCTCCGGTGAACTTCCTCAAGTTTCTCTGCTTTTCCGTACAACTTCGCGAAGTCCCTTTTGTACCCTCCCAAAACCTCCTTACTTGCCAATATACGTACACTCAATCTGCATCTACATCCCATAATGCGCGGATGGCCCAGTACAGGCAAACCGGCGGCGGCAATGGGTCGCGAAACGGCATCGCTTCAGATCACGTTTCGATCGGCGTGCGCGGTGGTTCGAGGCAATTTCACCACCATCACCGGAGATTGAAGGCCCCGCCAGCTTACAAGATCTCGATCGGATTTTGTGTTGTGACGCTCTCTCTCATTCTATCTATATCCGCTTTCTTCTATTTCGCGTTGCAGAGTAAAGGTATGGAAATGGGTAGCTCTTTATATTTGTGTAAAAGTGTGTTAAAGCTTGCGTCTTTTTTAGTTGAATGGGACAGAGTGTGGTGTGTGTGTTTATTAGAGCAATTGGTGATTTATTTATTACGTTTAAGTTTGAGGAAAGTGGAGGATAATATAGGAACGTTTATTATTTGGAGTTGGATTATTGCATTCACTGCTGGCAGTGATCGAAGTTTTCGAACGGAGAAAATCTATTTATATTTTTGTAATGGACTCACTTGAGATTGGAAATAAAATTTTCTTTTTGAGCAGAAGAGAAATACGAAGCATGGAACCTGAAGATTTTTGGTGCTTTTGGTAAAAATTGGAATGCTGACAGAAGTGGTCTTGTTAATCTCTTAACGTAATTTGGTTGAAGTTATGCACATTTAGTTAGGAGGTTCTCGTAGCAGTACTTGATTCTTAGATTTGGCTCAATTCAGATTTATTTTGTCAAATTTTGATCAGCACTTGAGTAAGCGACAGCCCTTTTATAGTGAATGCACTTAACAACTTAGAGGTGCGATTCTTAGATTTGGCTTAATTCAGATTTATTTTGTCAAATTTTGATCAGCACTGGAGTAAGGGACGCCCTTTTATAGTGAATGCACTTAACAACTTATAGGCACCTCTGTTTCAAAGAAACTACCACTTTTATTAAAGTGAAAAATGAGCTAAAATTGGACTTGCTAATTTGTACCCTTTGGATCAAATAGTTTTAGGAAAATTAACAAGATATGTGATAGGGTTGAGAACCTATCATGTAGAGACTGGCTGACAACCTGTTGGATTTGTCAATCCAATTCTGCCGCATGTGGATTCCAGATTCTAACCTGTGTTGGGTTTTTATAATGTGTTCCAGTTGCTCCTGGCTGTGTGAAAGGGGCCCTCATTGTTGAAACTTATGGAAGACTAATTTGAATTTAAATGCTGATGTTTTAATTGCAATACTAAGGCAACAATCCTACATCAACTAGAATTTTTATTGGTTTACTTAGTTGGAAGTGCTTGATTTTGCAACTGATGTATTCTTTCTGTTTTAGGAGGGGAAATAAATAGACACCAAGTCCAAGATGATGACATGAGCATCGATACAGATTTTCTCATAAATGTTACTCGAACCCCAAAATCCAAGGAGGTCAAATTTGGCCAAGGATCAGTTGCTCATGGCCGGGATTCCCACTATTGGGACAAGGATGATAGAAGAAGAGATGAAGATTATAACGAGGAGGAATTGGAGCGAGCCCGGGATGAGGCTGTAGATAAGGTTCACATTACAGTGAAAAACAGAGAGAATAAGTCTTCTTCTGACAAATCTCATAAAGTCTTGGGTCATCGAAGAAATGGCTTATACAATGAAGATGGACGCAATGAATTGAAAATGTATGAAGCTGAATACGAGGCCTCTTTGAAGAACATTGGAGAGTCCAAAGATGTTCACGGTAAAAGAAATCAGCAATCTGGGAGTACTGATGGGAGGAACCATAGAGCACTAGATGATGTTGATGAATATGACGATGGTATTGATTTACAGGACGATCAATTGGAAGAATATGATGATGTTTGGCATGATGAGAAGGACCATTCTGGTGCCACTGAACCCCATATCATTGACATTGAGAAATCTTCTCAGGTGCGTCATGTTAGCAACAAGAAGCAAGATGTCATTGAGAAGGCTGATAAAGCTTCCAATGATTCGTATAATGAGGAATCTCTTACAAATTCCCAGCATCCTAAAGTCCAGAGTCATTCTGGACATGCAAGTTTTGCTGAAGATCAACCCGTCCGAAGGCCAAGTTCCAAAAAGAAGCCAAGACGTCGAAAATTCTCCGGTAATTATTTGTTTCTCACCTAATTAAAATGTCATTAATAGTGAGGTTACTCATTCCATTTGCCATTTTTTTGTTCCATGTGAATTGAACAACAAATTTTTCTGATACTGAAATTGAGGATAGTCATCCAGAATTCATCATGCTATATCAAATTAAATCTTTCTATGCCAGGCTACGATGCTTTATTGCAGTATTTATTCAATTCTATGGGTAGGATTATAATGTTTTGTTGATCTAATGTGAAGTAGGTTCCACAGCATTATCTACTGATGTAAAACATAAAGGATGATATGATCTTTCTCTGGAAGACATTAAATTTCTACCTCCATTTTATCAACACCACTTTTATACCTTTCACTTCCTTAGGCATTTGATCAATACCCAATGTTTGCATATTATAAGGCTGATTGACAGCATGCTGGCCTTTTCCTTTTCCTGACAGATAAATATAAGTTCTCTAGATTGTTCTGCAACTCGTTTTGCAAAACAAATTTCATGTTTTAAGAATATGTCTAGTTCCCTTCTCTCTTTTTCACTATGTCTGCTATTGATTTAGATTTGGACACTGATACTCAAAAATGCCAGGTAGTTGTGAGATGAAAATTTTGAATTCCAGTGCACTACTTGTAGAGCCTCTAGAAAGTCGAAAATTTGCAAGATTTTCCTTGCAGTATGCAGAAAAAGAAGAGAAACCCATTGAGGATGAGAAATGGGAACCTAGATTTGCTGGACATCAGTCACTTGGAGAACGGGAAGAATCTTTTATTGCTCAAGATCAAAAAATTAACTGTGGCTTTGTAAAAGGTCCTCAAGGGTCACCAAGTACAGGATTTGACTTGGCAGAAGATGATGCAAAATACATTAGTAGTTGCCACATTGCTGTTATGTCTTGCATCTTTGGGAATTCCGATCGCTTGAGATCACCAATGGGCAAAACGGTACCCATTCTTTACACCTCTGTTACCCTTTTTAGTATGTACTCCCATTTCAATCATATATAGATCAGAAATATGAACTGGGCACTTTAGTTTATTACAAGAAATCGCATTAGATAACTATTTGGATCTCTAAACCTTGGCTAATATTTGCAATTATCAAACAAGACTATAAAATGTTGTGAATAAACGTGAAAAATCAGCAATTTGAGATCATGAACAAAAGAAAATTGTTTTTCTGTTGTGTTCTCTATCCAATAAGATGAAAAGTGTTTTCTCTTCACTGGAAGCTAAAGCAAAAATATAAAATGCCTAAAAGTATGCTATCTCATTTATCTTCTTGATGTGTTTAACTCATTCGTTTTCAGTATCATCTGCACAAATGTGATTGAGCCTATTCAGTCAGTGGCTGGTTCTTGTCTTAATTGATGCTGACAAAATTTGCTTTGGTGTATCTTAGTACTTCATGAAAATGCACTTGTGAATTGAATAGATTTCTTGGAACAACTAAGCAAAAACTCTCCAGTATCATTGACAGTGAAGATTTTAACAATATTTGCAGATAAGAACCCTAATTTCAACAGTACTTTTGAACACTGAAACAATAAAAATGGATGGATCAAAAGGATCACTACTGATGTTTCAGTACATATATACTGTTAAAATGGAACAGCTGCAGTTATTCAGATTTCAACTTTTTATAGGTGTCTCGTTTGTCAAGGAAAAATGTATGCTTTGTCATGTTTGTGGACGAAGTAACTCTGCAAACTCTTTCATCAGAAGGCCAAATGCCAGATATGATGGGCTTTGTTGGGTTGTGGAAGATTGTGGCGGTGAAGAATCTTCCTTATACTGATATGAGGAGAGTAGGGAAGATACCAAAATTTTTGCCACACCGACTATTTCCTTCTGCCAGGTAAAAGCTGAGCTAACAGGTTTTCAAAAAAGATTGTGTCTATGCTTATATTGTTTACACTGTTTTATATCCTTTTGATATTTAAGTGAAATTCATCTTATAGTCTACATCTCCTTGTTTAATTTCTAGTATGTTCATTACTTCATTCAAAAGGCAATCATGTTGTATACCTTTGCCCTGTATACGAAGTGGTGAATGATCTGAAGCCTCTCATTTGGATAGACTCTGCACTTGCCCTAACAAGTTAATTTTTTTTTTTTCCTTTTTTTTGCAAATGCGTTTTCAAATCTTTAACTCGATGGACAAATTCAACTTTTTGGCTAAGTATTGCCACATGCTAATATCTTTGAGGTGAATTTGTTAGTTCTTTAGTGGGAGCTAAGCCAGTTAATGAGTTATGGGCCGAATAATCATTCTTTGTTTGTGGATTCTAACTTGTAAACTAATATGAAAAGACGGAAATTGATTTTTACATTGATTTTTTGCATTGCAAGAATTGAAATTTTGTTGATATTTTTAAACAATATGGATTGTGGTGTCTGCCAGACTATAAATATTTTTCTTTTTGCCTTCTACATTGGACAATTTTCATATGTTCACTTTTCTCAACCTTCCTTGCCTGAGATCTTGTTTCCCATGGATTACTTATCACTAGGTATTCCCGTTTTGTTTGACTACTCTTTGCAATCTAACTGTCAGCACCTTCTCCATCTGGAAATTATTTTAGGTACTCAATTTGGTTGGATAGCAAACTCCGTCTCCAACTTGATCCATTGCTTATCTTGGAATACTTCCTGTGGAGAAAAGGTTATGAATATGCTATTTCCAATCACTATGACCGCCATTGTTTGTGGGAAGAGGTTGCGCAAAATAAGAGGCTTAACAAGTATAACCATAGTGTTATAGACGAACAATTTGCGTTTTATGAAGCAGATGGAATGAGAAGATTCAACGCATCAGACCCTAACAAGCTTCTCCCCAGCAGTATGATTTGTCTGCTAATCTCTATAGGATTGTTTGGTTTCGTTGTAATCCTTTGTGCTGTATATGATATATTGATTCTTTGGCAGATGTACCAGAAGGGTCATTCATTGTCAGGGCTCATACACCAATGTCAAACTTGTTTTCTTGCCTATGGTTTAATGAAGTTGATCGGTTTACTCCTCGTGACCAGCTGAGTTTTGCCTATACATACCACAAGTTGAGAAAGATGAATCCTGAGAAACCTTTTCATCTCCATATGTTCAAGGTGCTGTATTGTAATTTCACCTGAATAAGCATAACCTTTAAAGTGGAGTTAACTAGGCTTTTTAGTGTTTGTAGCCACATATTGGTCCCTAAACCTAAATTATCTGTTTCTCAGGATTGCGAGAGGCGAAAGATTGCCAAATTGTACCATCACAGGTCAGATGAGAAGAGGAGTAGCCGCCAACATGAGACAGAGTAGTTTCTTGATGATGTTGACCTCTATCTATGGAACTGGTTAATTCTTTTGTACCATACGTGTCGCTGCAGTAATTTTTCCATTCAAAGTAAGTAATCAGCATTGTTGCGGAGTGGTGGATCTGGTACGATGCAATGTATATTAGCAACTTGCTATGAAAGAATGGTTCCATTGACACGATACAAGCTACGAAGGTGAGTTTTGCTGGCTCCTAATATCACTTGAAAGATAGAATGAAAGCATTGATATTGAGTTCTAAAGCCCCAATTCAATTCATTGTTATTTTCATTCATTGAGTGTATAATGCCAAAAATGAAGCACTCGATATCTTTGTACCAATATTCATTGTGGTATCACATGGTACAGTATATATATATTCTCGTCATTTTCAAGGTGCCTCTTGTTCTCCGATAAATTTGATGGGATATTTAGAAAGTTTTTTCTTTTCATTATTCTGTATTTTCACTCTGTACTATTTGGTGTCATATATGAACCTGATTAATGTTGCTGGCTTTGAATGATTGGGATGAACATAAGTTGAATTTCTCTTAGTCTTCTACATCCCCTTGAAACTTCCTTGACTTCCAGTGGCCGGGGGATGGGGTGCTAACAAAGAGGCGGTAGGGAATAAAACAGCATGGTTCTGGTGCTAAGAAGTTCAAGGTCCTCACAAAAGGTGATACAGAGGTGCACTTGAAGTGGGGTGTGTGTTGTTTCTATTAGACTGGCCTTTCTTATAAAACCCCACCATCGAGGCAAAAGCGCCCTCTTGCTATGCATATGCAAAGCCTCTTCTTAGTCTTTCCTGTCCAAGATTGCTTCGACACCTGTAGTGTTCGTGACCTGTGTCTTCAACTTGTATCCATCTAAAGGGAAGGCGGCACAACCTCCCTCCAACTGATGGAGTGTTTACGTCCAGTCTGTCCCCCCTTAGCATGTTGGGGACTCAATAAGACACCACAGCGAATCACTGGTAGAGCCAAGGAAACTGAAGTCTTCTTCTGCATTGGCCATGTCCAATGAATTTTTGATTATATTTAATCAGCAATAGTATTTATCACCCTTGTCAAGAACAGTTACAGCCGGCCTGCCTGTAGCATTTCAATTTTCAAGCATGATAACTCGAAAGGTCAAGGCATCGTCAGAGGCAGCCACCCTCATTGTGTATTAAATTCTGCAGATTAAAAGATGGAATTAAATTAATGAGAAGAGCATAGGTTGCTCAAAAGATCAATGTATCCTTTGATGTGGGACACATAACAAGATAACAAGAAATAAGGTTAAACGTGTGTCCAATTCACAAGAACCTGACACAAGGTCACAATCCCTGTGCATGATTTTATATAATAAGAAGAAATTTTACCCAAAAAAATGAAAAATAGAAAACTGGTAATAGGACAGGGAAAAGCAAGTTGTTGTGTGAATTATTGTGGAAAATTTTCCATGTGCGTGTGGAGTAAGGCAGAACGAAGAGAAAAACTTGTGGAACTTGAAAGGTGGCAAATACGCGTTAAAGCCATTGATTGTCCCTGTGCCCTGTGGAATGGACTAACATAGTCACAACAACAAACATTGACTTGAATATTTGGAATATATACAATATATATGTGTTTATATATATATATATAAATCACAAGCAGTTTTGTAACGTTGTTTAAATACGTTAGGACAACAGTAGAGTGAGCCGCGGATTAAGTCTTCTTCAGAAGTCTACGGTTTGCTAGTACACTCTTTGATTTTCTTGCCGGTCAAAGAGGAGCAAGAACCCGCCAAAGACCTGGGACATCATTCTTGGCACAGCGTTTAATTCCTCCGTGTTTTTTGTCAGTCAACGTAGAATTAATAATAGTTTTCAACATTTTCCACTGAAAAAAAAAAAAAGAAAAAAGGAAAAAGACAACACCACCATTCTCTGAATGGTAGTTTTCTCAACAGAAAGTCTAGTCAGTCAACTCCCTCCCCCCACAAAATTTTCCACACCTCCTCTTTTTCTACTCCTGGGCTTGCCTGTTCAAATCCATATACCCCTTGAATCAAACAAAATAATTTTTTTTACAAGCATACAGGCACATGTTGCATATTCCTTAGCCTGATTCTTGATCTTGATCTTGCCTACATAAAGAAAAATATAGCAAGTTATTGTTTTTCTGGGCTTTTTTGGGGCTTTCTTTGGAGAGTGAAACAGCATCTAGAGATGAGTTGGTTCACTTGCACTGCTCTTAAACTGTTCATCTTCTTCTTGGTTCACCTTCAGCTGGCTTCTTCTCAATTGCCTACTGATCAGGTTAGTGCCATGACTAGAGTTTATGAAATCTTTCAGAATAATACTGGTCCTTCTTTTGTGTGGAATAATTTCAGGAAAGACTCTAGTCCTTGTTCATGGGAGGGAGTTGGATGCAGCCCTGATAATTCTTCGATAAACAAGCTTTCTTTCAGTTCGTTTTCAATATCTACCTCTGAATTTCTTCCAATTATATGCAGAGTTAGTACTTTAGAGTCTCTTAATGTGTCCAACAATCATCTCAGCTCTATCCCAATTGAGTTCTTTACTGGTTGTGGGGAGATCACTGGGTTGAAACTGTTGAACTTTAGTAGAAATAAGTTGGATGGTCATTTGCCTACTTTCAATGGTTTTAGAGCTTTAGAGTTCTTAGATTTTGCTCAGAATTCACTCAGGGGGGAGATTAGTTTACAGTTGGATGGATTGGATTCTCTCAGGAGTTTAAACCTTAGCCACAATTTTTTCACAGGACCTGTTCCCACGAACCTAGGGAAATTGAATCTTTTAGAGGAGCTTCGGCTTTCTTTCAATAATTTTAGAGGTGAAATTCCTGTGCAAATCACAAAATACAGAAATCTGAGTTTGATTGATCTCAGTATCAATTCACTCTCCGGCTCAATTCCAGGGGAATTGGGCGAACTCACCAGGTTGGAAACCTTAGTGCTATCTGTCAACTACTTGACTGGTGGAATTCCCACATCACTTTCCAATCTCACAGGGCTGTTTAGGTTTGCAGCAAATCAGAACAGCTTTAATGGGACCATTCCATCTGGGATTACTTCTTATCTTGGAAATCTAGACCTCAGTTTTAACAAGCTGAGAGGAACAATCCCATCTGGTCTTCTATCCGGGCCCAATTTGATATCTCTCGACTTGTCATCAAACGAACTGGAGGGCCAGATACCTCCAAACATTTCAACTAGCTTGTTCAGGTTGAGATTAGGAAGCAATTCTCTCAGTGGGATGCTTCCAGGTGGCTCATTTGGAAGTCTTGTGGAATTGATGTACTTGGAGATGGATAACAACCTCTTGAATGGATCTGTACCTTCTGAATTGGGCATGTGCAAAAAGCTGGCTCTGCTGAACATAGCCCATAATAGATTGACAGGCCCGCTGCCTCCAGAATTGGGTAACCTAACAAATCTTCAAGTTTTGAATCTTCAGTCGAATAATTTTGTTGGAGAGATCCCACCACAGATTACACAGTTAAATAGACTGCAGAAGCTGAATATAAGCAGGAATTCTCTAGATGGGTTGATACCTTTTTCGATTTCAAGTTTGAGGAGTCTTACAAACTTGGACTTGCATGGCAATAGTCTAAACGGTTCAATACCAGATTCTATTGGAAGCTTAACTTCTCTGATAGAACTCCAGCTGGGAAACAACAATCTTTCAGGGCAAATTCCAGCTATGCCACCAACACTGCAAATTGCTTTGAATCTCAGCCACAATCTCTTCACCGGACCTATTCCGGGTAATCTAGCAAGATTGGGAGTGCTAGAAGTTTTGGACCTTTCCAACAACAGATTTTCAGGCGAGATACCAAATTTCCTGGCTGGAATGACTAGCTTAACTCTATTGGTTCTATCGAATAATGAACTCTCTGGAGTTTGTCCAAATTTTGGAAACTATGTTGTAGTTGACACAAAGGGAAACAAGGATCCGATTTGTCCTAAAGCAAATCCTCCTCCTGCACCTCAAAGAAAGAGGAAATCACTTGCCTCAGAAATCATTGTTGCAATTGCAAGTGCTGCCCTGGCTGTTGGTTTATTGATTATGATAGCTATATTCATTTCAAGAAGATATATCAGGGTCAATGATGAACATCTGCACCCTGGAGAAGAATGTTCTGCACCACAGGTTATCCATGGAAATGTGTTGACTCCGAACAGCATCCACAGAACAAATATTGATTTCAGTAAAGCAATGGAAGCAGTGGCTGAGCCTTCAAATATCACCTTGAAGACAAGGTTCTCGACTTACTACAAAGCTGTCATGCCCTCAGGCACCAGTTATTTTGTCAAGAAGCTTAACTGGAGCGACAAGATATTCCAATTGGGCAGCCATGAAAAATTTGGTGAAGAGCTGGAAGCTCTTGGACAGCTGTGTAATTCAAATGTCATGATCCCACTTGCATATGTCTTGACAGTAGACAGTGCTTATCTCTTTTATGACTTTGCCCCTAAAGGTACTCTTTATGAAGTTCTTCATCACCGTAGAATGGAGAATACCTTGGATTGGGCAAGCCGTTACAGCATTGCTATTGGAGTATCTCAGGGATTGGCTTTTCTCCACGACTGCAACTCTGGTCCAGTTCTTCTCCTCGATCTTTCCAGCAAAACTATCCTGTTGAAATCCCTGAATGAGCCTCAGGTTGGAGACATTGAACTATGCAAAGTTATTGATCCTTCAAAGAGCACAGGCAGTCTTTCTACTGTTGCTGGTTCTGTTGGTTATGTCCCTCCAGGTATTTCATTATTGCCACCTGTATCTGCTTGTCTTCCAGAATTACTACTGCGATAATGCTATTGTGTTAGATAATTACAAAAGCCCAAATATATTGTAAAAATTCTTACTCTTTTACCTTTGGGTTCAGAGTATGCTTACACAATGAGAATCACAGCAGCCGGAAACGTCTACAGCTTTGGTGTTATTCTGCTGGAACTGGTGACTGGTAAACCAGCAGTGAGTGGAGGAACTGAACTAGTCAAATATGTGCTAAGCAACTCCGGGCAGCGAAACAAAAGGGATCATATTCTTGATTTCAGTGTTTGTAAGACATCACTTGCTGTTAGAAGCCAGATGCTAGCTGTCCTCAAGGTGGCCTTAGCTTGTGTTAGTATTTCACCAGACACAAGGCCAAAGATGAAAAGCGTGCTAAGAATGCTACTAAATGCAAGCTGATACAAATGTTATGCAGATCGAGAATCAGCAAGCTTACGGTTTGATGGCATGCCAACTTGACAGCATCTGTGATATACATAGGCATATGAAAGATGTCAAGCTAGTTTCTTTATTCTTGTACTATAGTACGCCAAAACATGGTAAAAACTTTGTAAAATTTCACCGTCTTAGAGATGAAATGATATTCTGTGTGTAGCTAAGCATCACCAAAAGGAAGCATAATGGAAGTGTGAGAAAATATCCTGCTAAAGACAAGTAGAAGCAACACACTGCTGGTTCATCACGAACAGGACGGCCAATAATTTTAATTTCGGAGGACGAGATTGAATTTTTACAAAGTAGGAAGAGCAACTTTGTTATTTTAGGGGTGGACAAAATTTTAAATTATATATAATATTTAGTTACATTGAGTCCCTCTCCTCGCTCCATCCTGATTACAGACTTTGGCAATAAGAAACATTGCCATTTTCAATGGCCATCGACGCATAAAAATGGAAGAAAACATAAAAGTCTAGTGTCACAAATAATCACTAGATTTGAAGCAGAATGAAATTCATTAAGTGAACTTTGTTAACACTTTATAGCCTCAAGATCAAAACAAGCAATGTGCCGGGTAAACAGTACAAAGCACCTGTGGAGCCACAAACTAATATATCTAGTGGAGTGTCTGTATAACAGTTTGAATTTGACAAAACAAATTGAAGCATGAGCCACCACAGATGACCAGCTCAAAATCTTTTTGCCTCATTTTGGAATCTTGATAATTGCTTTCTTTCTGAGGATATTAGCTTCTTAACTCATCTACTGAGGTCATTCCACAGAGCTGAACGACACCAAAGCTAAAACGCTACAAGAAGCTTTAATCTTCGATGGTGAGATGAATTTAAAGAGTCAGATCTTTAGGATCCTCAATTATCTTAGATAAGGTTTGTAGGAAAGCTGCCAAATCAGCACCATAAATCACACGATGATCTGCAGTAACATTTACCTGGAAGAATTTTTCACCAACATAAGAATCAGTGAAGTAGTGAGAAGCTTACATTATAGAAGAATGCGATTTAAAGAATGACCAGTCATAATAAACATGAACTCACCTGCATCTGATTTTTCATGCCAATGCGGCCATCCTTAGTACCAACTAAAGTGGGTAGAGAAGCTCCAACAGCCATAATTGCACCCTGCAGAAAGGCCAAATATGGTCGGTGGAATTTAATTGTTTCTTGTAAATTCCACATTCTCAGGAAATCCATCAACAGCGGTGCCTTCAAATATAATTTTTAACACTTACAGTTCCTGGAGGCAAAATGGCATCAAACCGATCCACACCAAACATTCCAAGGTTAGATAGAGTGAAAGTGCCTGTAATGCAATCAAACCACCATGATAAGCAGAAATCTGGCATCAGAAAAGGGCTGTACGAGAATTTTCTACTATTGTTTTCCAATTTTTTCATGAAATACTCATTTGCAGTAGATATAATTCAAAGACAATATACAAGATTTTAACCCACTGTAAAGACCAAGATATACAGAAAAGAACTCATTTCCAGTATCCAAGAGAGATTTTTCCTGAAGTAAGTTGGTGAAAACTAAGCTGACATGAACGCAATTAACCAACTTACCTGTATTGTATTCACTAGGTTGGAGCTGCTTTGCTCGTGCTTTATCAACTAACTCCTTCCACTTTCTTGATAGTGAATAGATATCAATCTAAGATAAATATAACAAGGATAACACATTAATACACGATGTCCCTGGATAAGGGCAATAAAAATCACTCTCTCACATATAAATTTGATAAAAATGAGGCAATGATCACCTTATCAGCATCTTGAAGAACAGGTGTTATCAAACCACCATCTATGGCTACTGCAACTGCAATGTTGATATGACTGTTATATGTAAAGCTCTTTCCATCTCTACAACTAGAATTTACAGCAGGATGTTTCACCAATGCAAGAGCTGTAGCCTTGGCTAGCAATGCCGTCATGGTCACTCCCTTAGACTTGATCTGAAAGTATATGAAAGAAT
This sequence comes from Jacaranda mimosifolia, assembly GCA_018894105.1. Lineage (NCBI taxonomy): Eukaryota > Viridiplantae > Streptophyta > Magnoliopsida > Lamiales > Bignoniaceae > Jacaranda > Jacaranda mimosifolia. The sequence goes on from CM032123.1 coordinate 596,761, forward strand.
TAAAAAATGCAGCTTGAAAAACAATCATCATGAAAAAAAACAGAGAGAAACACATCATATATGTTAAATTATTCAAACAAGTATAATGCGGTCAACTTTAGAGTATCTCAATGTGTCTGGATTATCAAAACCCTACGTCTCCCGACATCTATCCTATTTAATTGACTTTCAGCTGATTTTCATATGTTTCTCAAATAAATCTAAGAGAGTGTTGGATGCAATCACCACCTCTAATTCCATTAGCAATACCGGATCAATTTTCCCAAATTTAGCTGCTACTTTTGAATGTTTGAACGGTTCACCATAATCATATAAATTATTCTTTGGAATATTAATAAAACAGGCCGTGGCTAATTCATATACAGTTCAAAGAATATCTACCTAAAATGCACATTATAAACCTTTTCCTCATAGTTCTGCATGTTCAAGTTATTTCTGTTTTAGTTCTACTCCAATGCAAAATTCATATCTTTGCAAGCACAAAAGAGAACCACACAGAAATATAATATTTAAACTATTCAATTGAAGAATGCAAGACATACAACATTATAGTCATATGCATTACCTTCTTGTACAATGCATCAAGAGCATCAGTGGTAATAGTATACCCCACTCTGAAAGTTGGCACCGCCAAGCTTTCCACCATATTCCTGCTCACTGCACTCTGCATTGTAGTGAAAGGCACCACTGACCCCAATTCCACACCACTTGGCTTAGTTGCTTCAGTAGCCACTGCCACAGGACCAGCACTGCCACTCACTTCTGCAGCAGATGCTGCAGCTTCCACATCCTTAGCCACTACCCTCCCATTGGGTCCACTCCCAACTAATCCCCTTAAATCCACCCCCAAATCCTTTGCCAGCTTCTTGGCATACGGTGATGCCACCACCCTCTTTCCCCCTTCAGAAGCAGGATGCACAGCCAAACCCAATGCACCCGAACTCACTACAGCATTGCTAGATCCAGCATTTACAGCTGGAGCAGCACTAGGCGCTACCGGGCTTGGTGTTTCATCAAACACCTTTGGAGCATCGTTATTACTCATGGCTGAAGCTGAAGCTAAAGCAAGGGCAGAGGAAGATGATATCTGCGATTGGGCAAGGGCGATTTCTTCCTCAGACTCCGCAAGTAAAGCAATCGTGGATCCAACGGCGGCAGAGAGACCTTCTTCTACAATAATGGCAGCAAGATATCCATCATAAAAAGACTCCACATCCATATCCGCCTTATCAGACTCAACCACCACGACAGACTCCCCTTTTGCCAGCTTATCGCCCTCCGATTTGACCCAGCTGACGATTTTTCCCTCAGTCATGGTGGAGCTGAGTGCCGGCATGAAGATTTCACGAATCTTGGACTGAATCTGCTGCGTCCGGGTGGGGGTCCGTGTGGCGACGGCGAGGTGGCGGAGAGAATGGGGAGCTGTGGGAATGAAGGAAGTATGGAGGAGGTGGGAATGAGCCATTGTTGGTTCGTAAAACTGCGAGAAAGAAACAAGAATGAAACAAAGAAGTGTTTTGGTGGTGGTTAGCAAAAATGGAGAAATTCTTGAATTTATGGACAGAAGTGTGACGGAGTTCTCAACTAACTATACCGGTATTGTCTGACAAAAGACAGGTCAGGTGTCTGTACTGTCTGTCTAACCAATAATTAAATTTTTATCATAAATAATTAGCAAAAAAGTTAATGATACTGATAGAATCATTATTATTCTTATCAAACAAAACATATTAAAGTCTACAAAGCTCAGCTGCAAGAACCCAAAAGAACCCTGGCTCACAATACTAAGCAATCACCTTAAGCCATCTCTCTCGACTCTCCGCCACCATCTGCCGCCGCCCACCAAGAAAGACGATCAGATTGTCTTAGGGCCATCTTTACTAAAATCTCCTACCAGCATACCTCCGCCAACCCCCTTTGCATGTCCTTTATTCTGTCCTTTGAAAAATCCAAATTAGGGAAAAATTCCCAAACCCAATTCAGAAAAGATTAAACAAATTTCCAGAATCCAAAATGCAGCTGCTTTAACCCTTTATCCCCTTCTAATAGGCACGCCCTCATCTTTACGTAAACGGTAAAAGTTGAATCTTTTTATGTATTCTTTGTTCTGTTTTTGTGCTGTTTTTAGAGAATTAATACAACAGGAACTCCACACACTAAATTACCTTGCCTCTCCTGTGAAATCCCTTTATCATATTGTGGAATTTGCTTGTTTATGAGGTACATTGATTTTGCTTGACAAACTTGCAAATGGACATACGATGTCAGATTTGCCATATGATGTTTGGGACATTGCGCAAGGGCTTTGATGTCCCTTCTTCTATATTTGTTTGGATGGGACAGTGAAATAATTAGCATACCTATCCCTTCTGATGGCAGCAATATAAAAGATTATGACTCTGATTGAATAACATCTGCTCTGCTTTTTGCCTATCTGAAGTTATTTCTTTCTATGTAAAAGCTAATTAAATTTGCTTAATTGTCTAAGGGTACCTAAACATGGCACAACCCTTGTGATTGAAGCGAAAGAGTCCTCATTCTGGAGATCCAATGAAGCACATTGTTAAGATTATGGCATTGTTGGTAGCCCTATCAGCTTTCTGGATTAGCCTAGTACAAACATCAGTACTTCCGAAGGTCTATACTTGGTTGGTGAGCTTCATATTCTTTCTACATAGTTTTCTTACTCATATATTCTCTTTCCTTCTTGTCGATTACGGCCTACCTTTTTTGTATTTTTCAGCTACCTCTATACTTCATTGTATCACTTGGATGCTATGGTCTACTAATGGTTGGAGTTGGTCTCATGCGATTTCCAACTTGCCCTCATGAGGCAATTCTATTACAAGAGGTATCTTCACATCTTTTACTCTCTTTCAAAATGTTCATTATCTGGATTATGATGCTTGCTGCAATGGTGCATGTCTTTTTATTCTTTTCTTTTTCTTTTTAATCTTTCTGAGAATGCCTGAAATTGAAAATGACTTGTGAAGTTCTCTTCTTGTGTTGTTGGGCTTGGATATAGCCAATTGTAGTTTTTTGCTATAAAGAGATGTTTACGTTAAAGTTTGTCTTGTAGGATATTGTTGAAGCCAAGGGATTCTTTAAGGGAAAAGGGTTTGATGTCGGTTCAGATTGACACACCATTGCAGTCCATCTGATTCTACCAATGGACGATTTGTCGTCATGGTTGCTGCATATTGGAAGTCCTTCTATGTATATTCTGAAACACCGGCCAGCTCATCAATCATTGAAATATGTTTTAGTTCTGCTGAGAGTCCATACCTTTTGTTGGTTGATTCAAAGTTTGCCATTATGGAGACAAATAGTATATATATAAAGGTTCTTTTGTACCTCTGACTAAACTTGACACAGTTCACTAGATCAGCTTGGGTTCATTCCTCTCTTAAGAGGAGGAACCTTGGACAAAGTCTAGCTTCTGTATTATTTCCCACATTATTTTGGGTATAACGATGACCATTGATGTTAGAATGTTACTATCTTCCGATGTTAAATACTTAAATATGATTGATGGATTGCTACTTTGGTTCATGCAATCTCAGACAGCTGATTCATCAAGGTTTCAAGCTCACATATTTATATATTTAAATACTACTACTTAGATTATTAGATGAATAACAAGCCATACGAGTCGAGCTCGAATTATTTGATATTTTTATATATTTTATTATTTTTTAACTAATCATATCAACTCTTAGTCATGCTTTAAATTATATCTAACGAAAAAAAAAAACTCAAACTTGATTTATTCTATTTAGCTAGAACTTGAATTGAGTTAAGTATTAAATAGCTTGCTTCACATTTTAGATTTAACTGAGACTTAACCTTATCAGAAGTCAGAACCCCATTAAGAAATTCAGGTACAGTATAGAAGTTCACATAGATTTGGGCAATTAAAATTCATATTCTTAAAATTTCCGAGGAACAAATGTGTAGATGAATCATGTAGGCCAGAGAAAATATGAAGAACTAGAGCAATACATTGTTGAGCCCAGGTCTGTTACCAAGCCCATGCAAATGTAACTCTTCCCCACAGGCCCAAACGTATCTTTATAAGTAACAGATTGGTGGTCGGTGACGGGATCTTTCAGGAGGCTGAAGGAAGGTTGAGAACTGTAGAAGCTGAGAGGAGAGCGTCAAGCAATCCCAGTAAAGTCAATCAAGATGATAATCTCGGTCCGTTGTTTCATTTGTGAAAAGGTAATTATTATTTTTTTATAAAGATTTAATTGAAATAAATGTAAAATTTTTTATATTCTAGTCTGACGCAATAATTTCTTACATTGTTTTTATGCAAAAATTATTTATTTAGATGATTGAAAACAAATAGAACATGTAAATTGATTTTATGCAGGCCGACTACAGTGAAGGGTTGGTGTTATTGCTATATTATTATTTTTATGATTATACTACTTTCAGAAAGAAATCATTATTATTCGCTCCACTTTAATTTGAATTTTCACGGAAAACATAACAACTACTAGTTAGATCATAGTTTTTATGCGTATTTTGTTTCCCCTCTTTGTAATTTATGTTATTTTCTTCTCTTTTTCTTGAAAATTTTCATATGTGCTTGGAAATTAAAGTGATTCAGAATTTACTGCTACTATTATACTCATAAAATAGTCCTTTTTTTTTTTTTTTTTTTCTAGCTTCTTTCTTGTTCTATGTTAGAGTTGCTTTTACCGTTTTACGTGTGTCCAGTTGTTCTTATTTGCGTAATTGTATAAGGTGTGGTTAAATACTCATGATTTTCCTGCACTGTCAAGCCTTATATAATTACGCAAACAAGAATAATTGGACACGCGTAAAACGTTAAAAGCAACTCTAACATAGCACAAGAAAGAAAATAGAGATATTTAACCAAGTAACTCTAAAATATGAATATATCAGTAACAGTAAATTCTGAATCACTTCAATTTCCAAGCACACATGAAAATTTTCAGGAAAAAGAGAAGGAAATAACATAAATTACAAAGAGGGGAAAATGGTAAGGCATAAAAACTATCATCCAACTAGTAGTTGTTATATTTTTCGTGAAAATTCAGATTAAAGTGGAGTGGATAACAATAATTTCTTTTTGAAAGTAGTATAATCATATAAATAACAGTATAGCAAAAACACCAACCCTTCACTGTAGTCAGCCTGGAGTAAGTCAAGGTATGTGTCCCATTTATTTCCAATCAACTAAATAAACAATTTTTGCATAAAAACAACGTAAGAAACTATTACATCAAACCAAAATGTAAAAAATTTCACGTTTATTTCAACTAAATCTTTACAAAAAGAAAAATAATTACCTTTCCACAAGTGAAACAACAGGACCAGGATTCTCATCTTGGCTTTGCTAGGGTTGCTTGACACTCTTCTCTTAGCTTCTACATTTCTCAACCTTCGCTTCAAGATCCACGGTCAGCAACAACTCTATATATTATCTGTTAATTATAAGGTGTAGTTAAGTACTCGGATGATTTTTCTGCACTGTTAAGCGTTGTTGCATCGGGAGTTAGAAGAGGGAATTAAGGAAAACTAGGAGGGAAGTGGGTGGGGCTCTAACACAAATGCTGCTGCATTGCCCTTCAGAAGTTCCTGAGTAATTGTAGTCTCATAATGATTTTGGTTAGGATTGTTTGAAAAATTCTTAGAAGTTAATAATTGTTAATCCCTTTGAGAAAAGAAAAACAAGTTGGTTTTCTTCGCCTTGTATTGCTGGAAATCCGAAAAGGGCATGCGTCTGTACCTTTGATTTCCTATGAAATATTACTAATTCTTTGTTTGCGGTGTACTTGAAGTTCTTTATCTGATACAAATACTATTATTTGCAGGGATGCTCTTGATGCAGAAGAATGCTGATGACTCATGTTGATCTCATTGAGAAGCTTCTCAACTATAACAGTCTCTCTCTCTCTCTCTCTCTCTCTCTCTCGTTCTTCAGCATGTTGATCTTTCATGTGTATGTGTTTTTGTGTGCTTTTCTTCCTTGTAGTTCTATTCATATGCATGCTCACGAGCATGTTTGTGGATGCCTGTCTGTTTGATGATTTTGTTTTGGTGATTGTGATGGCTGGCTGGATGAGGCCGACTTGTGATTGGACACTGTCTGTTTCTTGCCGAAGAACCATTTCCCGATCTGTTAATTTTTAGAAATTTACGTTGAAATGAATCTCTGATTTAGACATGGATTACAACAAATGTAACTACTCACTAGACATCATTGTAGTTTCAACATGAAGAACATATAATGCAAGAAAAGGATAATAACTAGCACTATTTATTCTCTAGACATCATTGCAGTTTCAACATGTAGAACATATAATTCAAGAAGAGGATGATAAATAGCATTATTTGTTCTCTCATTGGATGCTAAGACAATTATCCTTCATAGTAAATATATGCCTTTTCCAGATGACTGCTTTGATAATTTGAACTCACATGAACCTTTTTTCTTTGACAGCTTTGGAGAAATCTGAGGGCAGCTGATGCTGCTTCCAAGCATGGGACTGTGTGGGAAGTGTGTTTATGTGTGTGTCTGCAAGTGTCTCATGTTAAGTTCCATCATGTGTGGGATCAATGTTTGTTATGTAAAAACAAAACAAAAAGACAAGTCTCTGGCTAAGGATATAGAGTGCTTTTGAACCATAATACTTCTTGTGGAAATGTTTTCTGTCTGAATATACCATTAAGATACTACCCATTGAAACCCAACTTTTTCCCCAGCTTTTCTATCTGTAGAAATGTACTAGACGTGTCAAATATGTTTTTTGAATGAAATTCTGTAAGAAAGACTCATGAGATGGATATCTCCTGTTGGAATTGGAATATAGATTAAAGAAAATAACCCCACCATCCAGAAGAAGTTGGTTCAGATACAGACAATTTGGTCGTCCAATTCAAATTCTCGCACAAAAAAGCCATAAGGCCCAACAGAACAGAAGTTTCTATTCCCTCTTCTAACATAGAAATTCTCTTATTAGAATACTCGAAGCAGTAGCCTTTGACCAACTGGATGAGAGGAATATTGGGCGACAAAAGTAAAACAACGTTAAAGGCAAAATACTTGCAGCATTGTAATCTCAGTTTCATCCCTTTGTCTTGGTAAATAAAAAAAAAAAAATGAATAGTAAAAATAAGAATGAAATTTCTAGTTTCTTAGTAGTTTCTGCATTGTTCACCGCAAGGAATATTTTCAGTTCCCTTGCAACAATGAAATACTTTGTTATTTACTATAATCTGGTTCTTCTTCTGGTTCCTCCATCTCTGTGCTTTCCCTTTTTATATAAGCTTATAATGTATCTGCAGTCAAATGTTGTTATCTACTAAGTTTTTGTTTACAAAGTATTGTAAGACTATGTTTGAAGTCGAACTCACACCATGATTTAAATCATTACCAATTATAATTTATATAAACCAGTTGTCGGTGCACACTAAATGCATGTGTATCTAAATAATTGGAATAGAGTACAACCGGCAAGCAAAAAATTGAAAAGATGAAAAAAATATCAGAGAAAAAGTTGGAAAAAATGGAGAAAATTGTGGAAAAATAAAATTACAGATTTACCACAAAACAGTACATGAAAAGTGCAATCTATAAAAAATACCAATAAATATAAACAAATTATCACACAAAAAAGGACAAGTATAAATTATTACAACACAAATAAGACAAGAATCAAGTCATCTCCACACAGGTACCATTGTATTCAACTATAATGAGCAAGCCATTATTCATTTTTGGCCCTTTTTGAGCACAAAGGTATCAAACAATTCGCCATATGTCAATTTCTTGGTTCAAGAAAATACAACAGCCAAATATGAACGTCTTGATAAAACAGTGATCAGCATATATTCCTTTTTCTAGGCATCAGAACTAAGATTTATTCTCTCTTTCTCCAATTCTTATTACCCAAAAATCTCAAGTAACAAGATTCTTAACGTTGAACACTAAGAAATCTCAGACTAAACACATGCTTAGATATATTAAGCAGAAATTAAGGTTAGTAAACAATATTAATTAGTACATAGAGTAGAAATTAACTTAATTCTTACCACTATGTGAGCATCGAAAATCTTGTTTTAGATGCCTCGTTGAAGAAACCATCGGTTTTGTCTGTTTCATACAGCAGCCAAACAACTGTACACGCTAAAGAAACCTCTCTGATCGTAAAGAATCCTGAGACGATTTTTATATTAATGTCTAGTATTTTCAGCATGTATGAACACAAGTGTTTTTTATTTTCATTTTCCTATTTTTAAGGTCAATTCTTGTATGAATGACTAATTTTTTCTACAAGGGAAAGTCAATGAAACAGGTGCTAATAGGTGCAGAAGAAAGAATCTGCAAGTTGAAGATTAAATTTGTGCATGTTGGACAAGTCTTTCTGAGGACGGTAAGTTAGATGCTCAAGTTTTCCTAGCTGGAATTTTGTCCTCAGCATAAGGCATTTCTTGACCTCTCCGAACTGCCTAAAAGTACAAGATACCTTCTTCATAGTATTCAAACAATGAAAAATCTAACAGATTCTTGACCTTGAACACTGATTAGTTATCTTTCTTGTCGATTCTTTACAACCTTGGCTATCTTTCTTGTCGACTTCTGAAAATCGAAGAATTCAAGATTTATTCCCTAAGTAGTAATCTTGGATGTATTATTACATGAAGTTTGTTTTATTCCAATTCCACATGTTTCTTTAAAAAGCAACCTACCGTTTCCTATCTTCATTTCACATTTCTCTCTGGTTTTTCTCTCTTTGTTTGGGATGGAGGGAGTAGATGAGGAGGAGTTCTTGAGCCTCAGGCTTGCCCTTGTCACAGATTCAGTTTATGAGAGGAATACAAAAAGAAAGAGAAAGGAATCTCCAAATCCATCATCGGATTCAAGTGATCAAACCTGTGAAGAAGGTAAAATATTTTCTCTCCTCCAAATAAGGGAACTAATGCTGAAACTTGATCACAAGAGAAAAGATGAAATCCATGAAGATGGAAAAGGGCTTCATTTGATTCATTTGCTGCTCATATCTGCAACTTCGGTCAACGGCAACAACATCAGCTCAGCTGTTGAAAACCTCTGTGAATTATACCAAAATGTCTGCTTGACAGGAGATTCAATCCAAAGGGTTGCTGCCTATTTTGCTGACGGGCTTTTAGCCCGGCTTCTAACACGAAAATCGGCATTCTACGACATGATAATGAAGGTCCCAACTCCTGATGAAGAGTTCTTGGCATTCACAGAACTCTACAAGGTTTCACCATTCTATCAGTTTGCTCATTTCACTGCAAATCAGGCTATGCTTGAAGCCTTTGAGAAAGAGGAAAAGTATACTAACAACAGGGCTTTGCATGTCATTGATTTTGACATCTCTTATGGCTTCCAATGGCCTTCTTTAATGCAATCTCTATCAGAAAACGCGACTCCCACAAGCCGGATCTTGCTCAGGCTCACAGGGTATGGCAGAAGCTTGGAAGAACTTCAAGAAACTGAATCAAGATTAGTCAGCTTTGCTAAAGGCTTTCGGAACTTACTCTTTGAGTTCCATGGCTTGTTGAGAGGCTCCAAGCTGATGAAACCAAAGATAAAGAAGAGTGAAACAGTTGCAGTCAACTTAGTATTCCATCTGAACTCTTTAAACAGTTATTCCAAGATTTCGGAAACACTAAAATACGTCTATTCGCTGAGTCCCTCCATTGTAGTCCTTGTGGAACAAGAAGGAACCAGAAATACCCACAACTTTTTAGCAAGATTCATGGAGTCTTTGCATTATTTTGCAGCCATGTTTGATTCACTGGATGATTGCCTCCCACTTGATAGTGCTGAGAGGTTAAATATTGAGAAGAATCATCTGGGGAAAGAGATAAAAAATGTGATGAATTATGATAAAGAAAGTGAGAATTGTCCAAGATTTGAGAAGATGGAAACATGGAAAGGGAGAATGGAGAGTCATGGTTTTTTGGGGCTTAAACAAAGTTCAAATTCTGTAATTCAGGCAAAACTGCTGCTGAAAATCAGAAGTCATTGTTCTTCCATTCATTTTGATGGAGAAAATGGTGGTTTTAGAGTTTTTGAAAGAGGTGATGGGAAAGCTATTTCTCTAGGATGGCAAGAAAGGTTTCTGATAACTGTTTCTTCTTGGTGTTGTGTATGATATAGAAATTATATAAACTAATTCCCTCCCCCCCCCCCCACCCCACCCCACCCCACCTTTTTGTTATGAAACTTCTTTTTCTTCCTCATGTAATATGCTTTAGTTAGGAAGCCTTTACCAAGCCTTAGATATGTAAGATAGTAGATTATCTATGACATTCTTGCATGAGGCTTTCCTCCCATTGACTTGTCCTCATTACAATTTGCATGTTTTTACAATGAGAGCTCAACTGAAAAATAACATTGTCATCCTCTAATGTATATCACAACAACTAAGATTTATATTGCAATGTAATAATTATTCATTTAAAGGGAGAAAAACAAAAAACAAGAATCTTACAATCAACTGAATTTATTTTAATCCTCTCTTCCTTCATTTTTGAGAAACACTATTAACCTATACGATAAAACAACAATATAGCTCCTATTGTGAATTAAGTAGCACAATAATAAAACTTCAATGACTAAAAACAATTATTTACCAACCTACTTAATGTGTTGAATAATTTTATTTTATTTTTTTATCACATATATAGATATATTTGAAGTCATTTCAATTTAAATTCGTACACATAATTGTGAGGACAATGTCTATCAATCAATTGATCAGCGTATTTACCTAAATAGGTCTAATCATAATTACTCTCTCTATATATGATAGGGGTGTAAATGAATCAAGTCGAGCCCGAGCCTGACTCGTTTAGAAATTCATGAGCTTGGGCTCGGGTTTGACAGAGCCTAGACAATTGAGCTTGAGCTTAGCTCATGGAAATAGGCAAAATCTCGGGCTCAGCTCGCTAAAGATCAATAAGGCTCGATTTGTATAAACTTAGATGAATTTGAGCTCGTATTAGATTGGGTGTGCTCCAGTTGCTATAAGACCGGATGAGCTCGAGTCCGTTTAGACTTGAAACAAAATTTATAATAACAAACATCATATCATAAATATTATTATTATTATTATAATAAAAAACTCGTTTAAACTCGCGAGTCTGTCGAGTCGAATACTGTTAAGTTTGGCTCGACTCATTTAAGTTCGAGTCGAATTTGAATTTTCATCAATTCAAGCCCGAACCATTTATGAATAATCTCATCTCATTTACACTTCTAAACATGAAATAACCATAAGCCAAGAGCTAAAGTGGGGACTTAGAACATAAAAAGGGGTATTTCTGTAATTGACAGTTCCATTAAATAATGGTTATCAGGATGGAGTTGAATCCCCAAATTTCGGGCCCTAATTTTTACTGTGTGTCAGCTCACTCTGAACACGTCGGCGTTTTTGAATTACGAGAACTCTCTATGCGGATCTACCGCTAAACAGAACTAGAAGAAGAGTTCCAAACCTTTTGGTGCAGAAACCACAGGAAAGATAAGAATTTTCTGTATTCGATCTAGATACAGTTGTGATAATTTGAGGCGGAATTCAATAAGTTGCGAAGCGCAAACAATGGACGAGCTGCAATCTGCTCTGAATGCTCATATGGATCAAATGGCAGATCTGGTAGAAAAGCTCACAGCGGAACTCCGCTCTGGACTCAAGCCCGCTTACGAAAATATCATGGGTTTCTTCCATGCCATCGACTGGAAGGTACCCTACACAGCACATGTTTGCATATATGTTTCATAGGCGTTTATCTATACATTTGAGTTTTTTGCTTTTTGCTTTCGCGGGTTTGGATTAGAAAGTGTTGTTTCTCAACACAATTGAGATTTATTTGAGAACCGATGATAGAAATATGTTGGAGGAGATTTTGTATTTTGTATATGTAAGGTAAGTTGCATCTAGGCCTGTGGTGTATGTAAATGTTCGGTCCTTTTCTCTCTCCCCGAATCTGGGTTTTGATTATGTAGTATTATTTCTTGAAATACACAATCCGTTTGGATCAATCTTGCAAAACTAAAAGTGGAAAAACTAATATAAATGGAACTGAAGTGGCTCTGGATGTAATGGATGGTGGAATGTGATATTGTGATTCATAGCATAAACTTCCTGTATCTGATATGGGCTGATGGAAAAAGAGCTGCTTCTATGGTTTAAGTTGGCGGCCATGATTAGAATAAAAAATTGACTTGCATTAAGATATCCTAGCAGTAAAGTGGAGTTCATTAGCTTTGCAGTTTAGATTTAGATTCTATTTGACTGGCACATTCCATTGGGCTAGAGTAGCATTTGATGCCACAAATGGTGGATGATAATTTCTGCACCGTAATGATCCACATCTCATTGGCGTTGGAAGTCTGAAATTGAAGATTTTACAGTGCAATTGAAGCAGCCTCTGGACACACATATTGGGGAACATGATTGTAGCATTGACTGCTACTATGTCATTCCTTAAAATTTTCAGTTCTGTCATCTCACTTACATATATGTCTTTGTATTTTTTGGACGAATTTTAGTATGTATTTCTGATATGCACAACTGCTTATCTCTGATCTTTGAGTTTCCTTGCTTGTATGCAGGAGCCTTGGTTGATATGTCTTGTTTCCTTCCATGTGTTTTTGCTGCTAGTAGCTTTCTTCTCAAGGAAGAACATCAACTTCCAGATGTGTTTGTTCCTTCTTGCACGTATGCTTCCCTTTCTTTAATGCATGGTCTTCCATATTGATTTCTCCCCTGTTGATAATCTTAGGCTGAAAAAGTACATGACGCGACAATCTCAAAAAACTGCTGATGCTTGAAATGTTAGGATGCTGTGTAGAAACCTAAGATTGTGCGAAGGAGACAATTTCACAGAAGCATAGGTTTAAGCCTTAGCTTATGCTGCTAAGACCCTCCCCCACCCCCACCCCCCAACCAAAACAATGAAAGAGGATAAGTAAATTAAGAAGAATAATTAAGATTGTAGCACACATAGATGTAATTTTAGCCTTAACATTCACATTGAATGAGCAATTCTAATTAATCCTATAACATTTTTGCAGTTGTAGGAGTGTATCTTGCTGAGAGGCTTAATCATTTCTTAGCTGGCAACTGGAGAAGCTTTGCAGGCCAAAACTATTTCGACCCTAATGGCCTTTTTCTCTCAGTACTTTGGTCTGGGCCACTGTTGGTGATCGCTATCATAATCTTGGTCAGTGATCATTCACACTCTTTCTTAGTCTTTGTTACTTTTTGCCAATGATTTCTCATGTTAGTACTATGTTTTGTTACTTCCAATTTATAGGTAAACACTTTGTTTTCACTGTGTCATCTAATTGTAAGATGGAAAAAGGCTGAGCTCAGACATCGTGCAAGAGTAGCTCAGAAGAAAGAGGAATGAGATGATTTGGTTTCTTTTGCACAAGGGAGGGTCCTCTTGTAAAAAATTTTCCATCGGAATAGTTATATTTTGGTTTTTCTTATACTTTGCCTTTCTCCTGTCGCCACTTTTCCTTATTTTTAATGAATAATAGGTATTTATCATAATTTAAACATTGTTATTTGACTATTTCCCACCATTTTCTATGTATGTCTTTATGACTATCTTGTGTTCTCCTATTGGTGCTATGCTCATGCCAAGTTGATTTTTCTTTTTTCTTTTTCTTTTTTTTTGGGGGGGTTTATTTGTAAGCACAGTGACTCATATCGAAATTTTGTCAATATTGTGTTTATATCCAAAATTGCATGGATAATTTTTCAAAGAATCGGCACAGTATAGAAAGAATAGAATATAGTTAATATAAAACAAAAACAACAACAACAACAACATTGAGACTATAAGTCGAGGGGACATGCAAAATTTTACATCTTTGGCTACAATCATCGATATTATAGAAAGACATTTCTTTGTTCATGATTGAACCATAATTAGATTATTATTATTATTATAACCCTTACTTTTGAAATACTTCTGATATTGGAGCCTGAAAAATTATAGAAAGCCTAAGTCCAAATTCAATAGTATGGGACTACACTATTGAAATAAAAAGAAAAGGTCACAACTTTCTAAGTTCACTTTTCCCACTTTTGTAACATTCCCAATATTCCTTGCCCTTTATTCATTTTCATATCTTCTATTCTTCTTCTTCTTTCTCTTTGCATACCCTTTTCAAACATAGTATGTGGTTTTCATTTTGTTGGTCCTTTTCAATGGAATGGAGTGGCTAGAAAATTTCCCAACATTTTAGCTCTATATATATTATTCTTTCTCTTTTCATTTTTTGTTCAATAGGTACATCCATGTTCTTTTCAATCAATGTCTCAAAAGGAAAAAGGTCCAAAGTTTGGGGACATTGCCAAGTAAACTCTAGCATTCCTTCCACCTCAAATTATATTCTTCTTTTATTTTTCCAATATCCATAAAATCATGTTTTATTTTCTAAAATGATTATTATATATATATATATATATTAATTAGTTAACCTAATCAAATTAGTTTAAATATATTTGTTATTTTTATTTATTATTAAGTATATAATGTAATATATATGTTGTCCAAATGATTAACTTTTAGTCATTTTATTTATTTAAATTCACTAATTATATTGTTCAAAGTAATAAAAATTATTTGTTACTTATTTTCAAATTATTTAAATTATATTGTTAGGATGATATTTTTAGATTTTACCTTTATCTAAATTTAATTATATTACTTTAATTTTATAAATATGTAAATCAAAATTATGAAATTATGTATCTAAGATAATAGATCCTATTCTAATTTTTAATTTTTAATGTTTACCTATTTTGTTTTAATTAGTAAAAGTTTCAACTTAACCTTAATTAAATTGTTTTAGATATATTTATTATCTTAATATTATTGAGTATGTAATTTAAAATTATAAAATTATATTAATTAAGAGATAAATTTAATTTTTTACTTATTTTATTTTTCAATTAATAAAAAGTTTAATTAAATTTAACTAAATTACTTTGGATATGTTTGGTTTTAAATTTTTATATTTTCATTCAATGTGAATTTAAACATTATTCAATATTTAAGAAATTTTATTAATAATATATTATATTTAAATTTATTATAAATAATTTAGATAACATTGAAATTACTCTATGAAAAATATTACACATAGGTTAAGGGCAATTTTGTCTCAAAATTAATCGAAACAATTTTTGAGGCCATTTTTGAATTTTTCATATAATTTTTGGATGATGCTAACAAATTTGTTCATGGAGGATAATGATTTTTTAAAAATATTAGACAAAACAAAATATTAGGGGGTTATTATAATTTCTCTTAATTTATTGTGAATAAGTCAAATGTTTTTTTTTTCTTTTGGGAGTTGGGGGGGGGGGGGGGGGGGGCCCCCCCTTATATAGTTAATCCAAATAAAAAGGGATCAAAGTGCAATTTTCTCAAATAAATCATAAAAAAATTGATGAATAATTTGACAGTATCCCAAAAGTGCCAAAAAATTAAGAATTTTGGTCCTATATATAAGTGTTAGCTTGGGATCAAAAGTGCAAAATTTTCTATTCAATGGGATCAAAAGTACAATTTTTTTCTTTTTTTCTTTTTATACATGCACGCGCACACTAAGTATTTATTAGAATTTAAATTATAAAATTCGCATAATATGTGTGAGCTTGATGAATCACGTAGCAAAGTTGAACTCAAACTTTTTCTTTATTTAAAAAGAAAAATCATTCTAATTTTTTTATTTTATTAATATTTTATTTTTATTTGACTTTATAACTACATGTTGAATATTAAATATATTTTGAAAAATATTATGTTATAAATACATACACTTAACATATATAATATTGATAAAAAATAAAATATTAATTGAAATAAAGAATAAAAAGAATTAGAGGGTATTTCGCTAAACTTATTTAAAACATCTCATGAGCCCCTACATCATATAAAATATCTACATCTTATAAAATATTTTTGAAGTTTATAAGATGTTAGATCTTATTTTTAAATTAAGTTGATGAAATATTTAGATAAAATAAGATTTTGAAGCTTTTAAGATATTAGTAATGACAATTTTATAATTAAAATAGTTAAAAATAAATAAGCTTATTAAGATTTTAGAAATAAGTTAGGGTCTCTTTATTTTTTTTAAAAGAGCTTATAAGATGCTAATATCTGATTTTAGGATCTTATAAGTTTTCTTTTAAAAAAATTACAAAATATTTTTTATCATCTTTTAAACTTTTAAATATCTTATAAGATGTTTTGAGTAGTTTATAAACTCACCTAAATGCCATTTTAGGTCAATTGGCTTGTAGCACAATCTCCCATATAATATGAGAGGTTAGGAGTTCGAATTCTAATGAATTCTAGATAGGCATGCGTGTGTATTAAAAAAAAAAAAAAGCCCGAATACCCTTTTAGTAGTATTATTTCCTTGATTCCATCTGGTTGGCAGTGAATTAATGATTTTAATTTAATTTCTTCTCCTATATATAAATTTAAAAGAGTGGGAAATGTGGACTGCGAACGTGGCAACTCCTCCTGCTTTTGCCCGCGACTGTTGCCCATCCCCAACTTCTTCAAACAGACCCTCGACACAGCCAACCAAATTTCTTCACCATTTCTATAGCAAGAGCAGAAATTCTATCTACAGGCACACATATGCTCTATGTGTCTGCGCTTTTTCAGCGGCTGGCCGTAGCCGAGATTTACTGCGATGACTGCAGGGGCGGCGGGGAGATTAAAAGACTGTTAACACGGTAAATTATTGATTTTGTTGTTTAATTTTTACTTTAATTTGTTGTCGAATAAAAATTGGTAATCGATTTCGAAGTTAGGTTTTACTTTTTCTGTGCAGCCTGAATTTGCTTGTTTGTTTATTTATCTATTCAGTTCATTCTTTAGTTTATTGTTCACTGTATCGACGAATTTAACTCCGAAGTCCGAACATTTTATATACTGATTTGGGTATGAAAATCAAGGAATATCCTCCGAAGTACCCTTCGGACGATCCGCTTGGATTTCTGAAATCACAGAAAAACTGTTAGGGTACATGTTCTTCTTCAAAAGGCATGCATGTGTGGATGTAAATTATTAATCATGTATTGAGGTTGAGGTGCTAGAATCATTTGGGCTTCCACTTCAGTTCTTTTAATGTTGCATTGATTTGTCCTATCCTATCATGTTGAATTCGGGTTAGGTCCCTATTGGTTTGGACTCCGGTTGAACCAATACATAGATTTTGGAGTGTTCGGGTATTGTAATTATGTATTGGGGCAATATGGTCATTTAAAGCTTACACGTGGACATACCACATCAAATGTGTGTATATATATGCGTGTGATTGTGAGGGCACGTGCATGAATTTGGTCCATCAAGTATACTACTAATTTAGTTTCGATTCCTCTAGTTTAAGCCATATCAATTTGCTTTTAAATATTTATACTATCCAATTATTTTGATTATTATCTTTAACTTCCCAATTAGTTTCTAATAGTTTGAGGCATGCGCTGGTCACATGATCTACATTAGGACTTTTAAAATTGTCAGTTATCAACGTTGAACTATGCTAACCACTTGCGCACGCATACGACTGTGTTTATGCCAACCACTTATGCACATGTACGTCTATGCTTGCGCATTGCTAATTGTGTCTAAGCACCACATTGTCCACGGGTGCCCAATGGGTTGTGCCAAGCTTGATGCCAACTGTATGTCTCTCATTTGCATGCCCATTTGATATGCAAACCTAGTCTCTATTAGGCACCCAATGTCTTGAGAGGCCTAACAGATCTCCTTTACTTGAAGAGTTCAGTCCCCATATCACAATAAGGAGTATATTTTTTTCTAAACTATTCCAAACTCATCCTTGGAACAAAACTTGTTCAATCTTGCAAGAACCGAAGCTACTAATCTTATTGTTTCATCATGCTACCCTAAACCCTGTTAGATTTGGAACTTCTTCTTTGTCCAAATCCCTCGAACTTGACTAATCACTACTTAGTCAGATTTTGGGGCAAGTTTAACTTCATTGCTCCCATATCTTACAACTTCACTGCTTCTGACAAATGGCTACTTCAAGTACCCATTGTTGTAGCACCACATGCCGCTTTACCATGCCTTTTTACTAGGGGTGGCAATTCCCAACCCGACATGGGTTCGACACAAAAAATTGGGTTTGGGTTAACCCGTTTTGCGTTCGAGCCCACAAGGTTGATACGAATAAGAACTCAAAAAAAATAGGTTGGGTTGGGTTGAATTTCAGGTTACACAAATAACCTGAAATTTGATTTTAGATCACACGACAACCCGAATCCATCTGAACCAACTCGACCCAATCCAAATTAAACAAATAAAATTTAAACTCTTTTAGGAGTAAAAATATAAAATAACAAAATAATGGTTGAAATTCTGAACTTTAGCAATATCAAATTACTACTTTACCATTTTCTGGTCTTATTTATTTTCACAAACATATAAGATGGATTATTACAATTTTAACTTCTAAGGGTTTTTTTTTTTTTTTTAAGCGGACATGAAAATTGTACTGCAAAGAGTTAGCATAACACTACTTTAATTATTGAATTGTCCTATAAGTTTTTCTTAGACTTTATGCAATGCAAGATTTTGCATATACAAATAGATAAGAATTCTTTCTGTTGAGAAGTTATAAAAAATTCAAAAGACTTAAACAAGTTTTTATAATAAATTTATGTGCATAATTAAAATATTTGTTTACTTATTTGTTTGATGATGTATTTTTATTGATTTATGTGTTGTTTAATTGAATCAATATAAAGTTAAAAAATAATGGCATTAATTTTATAAAGTTAAAAGAGACAATTTGTTTGACATAAAAGATCCAAAAATTAGAAAGAGAGTGGGTGAGTAAAATTTGAAAAAGTATGATATTTTTAAAAATAAGTTATTTGTTATTTAAATATTTTTATAATGCTGATAAATACTAGAAAATGAAAGGGAGAAAAAGTCCTAAAAATCAATATATTATGTGGTTTAATGAAAATTATTTTAGAAAGTTGCTATTGTGAAGTTATAATGGGAACTCCTTACTCTTATTTTAATTTATTAATAGTTAAAAATGGATAAAATTAAAATACCAAAAAGTTTCTAAAAAACAAAAGAAATATTTAAAATAATTATTTTAAATCAGATTGGCAGGTTGGGTTGGATAGTTTTGGGTCGACGGGTCGATCTGATAAAAATCAAGTCGACGCAAACCTAACTTGATACAAATTGATTGGGTTATGGTTGAACACTTTTCAAGTTGTCTTCAAGTTAGATTGGGTTCAGGTTGGGAAAATTAATATTATATTCCTACTTCAACCCAATCCGAACCCACCCAAATTGCCACCTCTACTTTTTACGATGTTCACGTGCTCGACGCACGCCTTCTTTCCACTTAGCTCTATAGCATTTAATCACCCCACACACACAACATAAGGCATCACCAAGCATGATGTTTACCAGATTAGGTATCATTGTTGCCTTAGCCATTACAAGAAATCATTGCCAAGCAAGACAAAGTTGTCTAAGGGAGCAACCATCAACTCGCACTGTCCTTCCCATAAAGTGATCTTTAGTTCCACGTCTCTGAATTCGCAACCTTTACCCAACTCAAATGTTCCTTCAGATTCAATGCCAAGGTCTGATATGCTCAATGGAAATTAAACTAGTATGGCTTTCGTGTCTAGCAACAACAACGCTTCTTTGTCGTTCAAAAGTCTAGCAAACATCAAGCTTTTGCCTTTGTTGTTGCAGTACATGCTGTGCAACATATTCAATATCTAAAGAAACGTGGCCCGTGTGTCCCACTCGTACTCTGTAGATTTCAATTTTGTCACTAGCATGCTCAATTGTTTCAGGACAATTCTCTATCCTATGGTTTCCACCATAGAGGTAACATCCTTGTTTTCTTTTGTTCATGACCAACTGAGTATTCCTAGCCTTTTAGATCTCATTGTCCTTTTGGGACCATGATTCACGAATCATCATTATTGGGGCCAGAACAATCGAATTAGAACAGGAGCAGAGGCTCCTTTCCAAAGTTTTGGATTATCACACTGACAAGCATGAACCGATAATATACGGATTTGGATCGATAGAACAACCAGAAATCACCTTAATGCGGTTTAATCACCGATTCCTCTGAATATAATGGGAAAAAAGGAAAACATAATGGCAGAAAAGGAGGCCATGTTTGTGGGCTGCTCAGAGATGGCACACGGCATGCTGTGGATGGTCTATGATTGATTTATAAATGAGAAGAAAAGACTAAAAAGATGAAGTTTTGAGATTTAATATGTATAATTTTTATTTTTATTTTTATTTTTACATTTGATTTAAGATTTATCTCATACTTAATATGTAAGTTGATTAGTAATGGTCTAATCATTAAATAGTTAAATATTTAATTTTAATATTTAAACAATTTAACTGGAGCAATTTTTTATTTTTATTATATGAAGTTTTTACCTTTATTATGTTGTAATAGTTTTTTAATATATATGTACTGCATTAGTTGAACGAAAGATTTATGATAATAATATGATTGGTTATGATAAAGCTTCTATAATCTATTGAACTAATTTATAGTACAAAAGAATTATGCTAATTACCTAATATAAGCACTAATAGAATTTTACATGTTTTAATTTTTCTAGAATGTTTTAAAAAAAAATTTAGTACCTCAAACTACAAAATGTGTGGAACGCCTGCAACTGTTTTGCAACATTTTAATGGAATAGGAACGGTGGCCTCTATTCCCATTTTTGCGACTATTCCAAGGAACCATGCCTAAGACCATGCAGACTATCTTTTGTCTTTCCCTACATATTTCTTTTCATGTTCTCGATTTGAGCCTCAGATAATTTGATAATCCCCAAGTCTATCGGCAACAGCCATTGAAGATGGCAAGTCCTTTACACCTTGCGGTCTCTTGTGCTCAAAGCTACAAACTAACCATGAAATTGAAAATCTTGTTTTCCTTTGGACATGTCTCTGACATCCAGCATCAATGAATTGAGTGTTGTCACGCATTCTCTCATTGTCCCAATGCCTTAGATTTCGTAAGGACTCCCTTCTAGGCCACAACATGTTGCAAGATAGAAATCAACTCCTTTAGAACATCCTAGATCTCAATCCTCTCCAGATTAGCATTTGCATCATTCTGTAGATATGTACGCCACCACAACTTGGTTTACTAGTGAGATTATGGAAACTTTTTGATTGTTTTATTTTTTTGTTTCCAGAGGGCTTTGCCTCTGGGATGCTTGTAGCCTCAAAATATGCCTCCATGTTTGACAGAAAATTATCCATCTCCTTGGTGTTCCTCACTCCACTTTAACTAATAAAACAATCTTTTTAATACAAGTGTCGTCCATTCAGTTGGAACAAATATTGGCTTAACATTTGTATAAAAAAATAGAAAATTAACACAATGTCAAATGGACATTTTCGCGACATTTTATCCATTTGATTTAAGATTTTGGTGCTTAAATGAGGTTCAGAATATTATCTTGGCTTAGTGCTGTCATGAGAGTATTCTTATTATTCACGCTATTGTTGGCTAGATCTTGATAGTGGGACAAATTTGGGAAACTTTCCTAACTAGAGTAATAAAAATGAAATTTTAGTCATTAATGGTTATAAGAAACCTAGTGAAATTGTCTAGTGTGCCAAGGAGCCTTGCAGACAAAAAAGATGTTTTACGGGGATCGATAATTAAAATATGTGACCAAGAGATTCCACTCTTCATCCTATTTTGCATGCATATCCCAAAAAAAGAGCTGGCTTCCCATTCTTATCCCAGAAGTCATTGGAGTTAGCTTAGCAGACTATAATGTGAAGACAGTTACATATTAGGATGCTTAAATAGCATCTCATATAATTTACATTATCAGCAAATTATGGGATTTAAATAGGAAGCATTAGTTTCCTTATTTTCTTTTCATTTACTCATGGTAGATAAGACGTAACATTTGGATAAGGTTTAGAGGCAACATTTAAATTATGGATAGGCAAGACACCTTTTTTTTTTCCTCCTTCTGGACTGGCGAATAGCAACAGCATCAATAATTCAGTTGAACTACGTCAGCCAGTAAGATATCACCAAGAAAATCAGGTTCTTTCATGAGCCACACGTGTTCGTCCCCAACATTTATCGCATATTGGGCCACCGTACGTGCAGCAGTGTTGCCTGATGTTTGTATATGTGAAAAGGAACAACTGCCTAATTGCCTCATATAGCCCTGGGTTTCCTGCACGATACTCATAGAAGCCAGAGAGTTATCTTCATAGATATTCTGGAGTCCGTTGATCATGTTGGAAGCATCCCCTTCCAACACAATATCAGTGAAATAATAGTCAACAGCAAATTCAGTCGCACATTTGGCAGCCATCCAAGAGGTGGCATTAACATCCGTTAGCTCAGGGAAAAACCTCGCAAGAGCGGCCATAAATTCTCCTCTCCAGTTCCTGACAACCACCCCAACCCCACAACCATTCACATCCTGAAAATTAACTCCAGCAAAATTCACCTTATAAACATCAGGAGGTGGTGGAATCCATCTTTCTGGATAATTAATTGCTACAGCTTGAGCAGTGCTTTGACTTCTAGAATATGGGGAATGGGCTCTTTTAGGAATCATCTCGGAGATTGTACCAAGAGTTTCTTGGGCCGAGTAGCTGGATTCTCCTGATTCAGCCCTGATTGTATCTGTGGTTTGAATGTCCTGAAATTATTTGAGAATGAGGAGTTGAATGGTGTTAGAAGATCACGGTTGATTTTTGTCCTGTTTTAACATTACGCAAGCATTTTAAAACAAAAGTCTATTTAAAAGCACTCATTCACCTGGAATATAGTTTGTTTTTCTTATGCCATGCATGTGTTTCAGCAAATTGATTTAAAAAACATTTTGCTAGTAAAGAAAACCTTTGTTTGAAGAGCAGGCACTTCATTCTTGAGAAGTTCTCTCTGAAACGAAATAAAAGGATTCACGTCAATCTCTAAATTAGATTTGCAACTATCAGGGGACTGGCAGAGGGAAGATGATCGGTACCTTTTTTGAATTCACATATTTAAGTATTGCATCAAGTTTCATTTCTAGCTGGTGCAGCTCTTCTGCGCTAAAGTGCTGAAGATATTCATGCATTATGTGCCTGTTTCAAAGATAAATCATGCATCTAAACAACCCCAGAATTCTGAAATACATATAAAAGATAAAGCTGGTGCAATTTTTGGTTCAAACCTGAGGTAATTTATCTTATCCTCAACTCCTCTGCCTAACTCAGCATGATTCCTGTTCTGTCCCTGCAATAAGAAAAAGCATCTAAATAATAGGAGAGCATGCGGTTGAACTATGGCGCTCTTATGCTGTTATGTTTGCCATCGATAAGTTTGTTATTTGTTGAAAGGAAAGTACAGTTCCTGGTAAAATGAAAACCAGAAACTTTTCTGAAATTCAGGAAACTAACATGCTAAAGCATGCTTGCATTTCTGGACATAAAAGTGGAATGAGGATGGATTAAAAGAGCTTGAGGTCATCGAAGAGATGACAAATGGATGTGAAAATGGGATGAGTATTCTATAAAGCATGATAAGGTTACATCTCTACCAAGAAGATCCCAGTAAAATGCTATTTTCTCATCACATCTTAATTCTGTAGGACTATAGGAAAATTTGAAGGAACTTTATGTGAATAGCCAAAAAAGTACCTGTAGTCTAGGATGCTTCTCAGACTCCAAGTGCAAAGAGAATTTCTTGATGATGTCCTTGATGCTTCAGAGAATGAGAGAATAATTTAGCACACACATAACTGTCTTCAAAGGATTTACCAGAATAAAGGATTCAAACAGGTATATCAAGAGCCAACACGTCCAATAAAAAAATGGTAACAGGACAATTCTGCACAAACAAAAGACTACAATGAAAGAGTGGAAGGAAAATAAAGGCATGCAATATTAGACAATCTTTAATAGATAGAAAGATGGGTCCCTAAACATTTCAATTTCCAGATACCCCCAGGGCACCAAAATGTATCTGTTGCTTCGGCCATAAATCCTTGTCAAATAGTTTTCAATAATTTAGAAGTGATACATATGATGCTCAGTAAGTGCAAGGAACCATATACAGTCTCTGTTCTGGACTTCCTTGATTTCATATGCTCTGGTTTCCTCAGTCCTTTCTATCATCATTCATTATTCCATTTATTTCTGAATAACAAGTTTCTTGATTTGATTACATGATTATATGAACTGATACCTGATATTATGTTTATGGTTTAACAGTGGTTCTGCTAAAGATTACTGAAATCCCGAACAAATCATTGCTAGGCAACACCATATCTTTTACAAACTAACCACCACCAGATGATAAACTCTCCAGTTTTCACCTGTATCCTGACAAAAAGGTTTGGATGAGCCTAGCTGTTATACGTGTGGATGTAGTACCCCACCTTCATCTAGCTGAGGAGGGAGAAATCTTTGGTAATTCTCTCCTGTTTTTTCTATTATATTACATTACAATATGTACGTTTTCCATGACCTACCATATTGCGTAGAGATCTTTTAAAGCTTCACTACCAAGGAAGCTAAATAAAACATTATAATACATACTACTCAAGCTAACTGTCCATCCTTTCCAAGTGTGGTTTCTGTGCTATATGGCCTTTAAGAGTATATCATCGAAGTAAAGGTTCCAAAGTCTCCAAAGGCAACATATCCAGAAGATGCTGGCGCAACCTATACTTGTTTTTCTTCCATGTATTTGGGAATAATCAGTCTGACAAAAATTCAAACTTATTGATATGACAAATAAAGCACACAGATGTTGAAGGAGACATGTCCCATCAAACCTATTTAAAGGGCTCTATTGAATGTGCCCAAATTATCTCAAGAGATTTTCCATGGACATCATTTTAACCATTTCACGTGTAAACATTTCTTACTCTTCTTTTTCCATAATAAAGCGGGTATACCCTAACATTCTCATCTGGCTTGCCTGTATACTTATTCATATGTTTCTTGATAGGCTGATAAAAGATTACTAGTCTTCTAAAGAGTTATCACCTTAGTACAAATCAACTAGACTGCTCAATTAAGAGCACTAACTAGGATTTACTTTAGACACTTGTGCCTGGAGGCCAACATGCCAATCTTCCAAAAATTGATTATATTTACTTGATTCCAACTGATTAATCACTTAAATAACTAATAAATACAAATTTGATCAGTTGGTACAATATTCTAATGAGGCAAATAATGCAACACAATCACACAAATGCAGCAAAAGACTTTGAACATAATGATTCTTATCATACCTTTCTATATCTCTTAGATTGTAACTAGATCATTTTGCATTTTTTCAGTAATTTGTGAAGCAAAATGTTGTTAGATGCACAGATATTTATGTTCTTTTATGCTTACTTTAAATACATTACATGGACATTTCATGGAATCTGTAGTTTTCTATCCTGAAAATTCATCTAAATATTCTATTAAGTATATTCTTCAAAATAATTATAGTTACAAACTGTTGTGAAACAAATATGTGATTTAATTGTAAATGGTGCTTATTAAGAGTGATATAACAATGCATATTTTTATTATAATTAAATAATAGATAGAAAATTTTAATTAAAAGAGAGAATTTTTCACAAGTGAAGTTCTATCCTGGGGGAACAACAGAAGGCAATAAGGTGGATGCATGTTACAAATTCAATAGTAATTAGATTGCAAAACTATGACGTTTGTATCTATATTTATCTATATCTATACTTCTACATGTATTCTATATCTATAACATCACAAAAGTATAAGTAGTACACAAAATTTCTTCAAAGTTTTGTGGTGTTTAATTAACTCTAATCATTAAATAGCCAAAAATGAATATATGAATGAATTTTACTTGTTTTTGGGCAATATAGTTTGAATATACAGCCAAGTTTCATTTCTGCCTAAATCATGAGCTTATAAAGTATTGAAGTTATAACTATTTAAATTTACATTTCAACTTATTGTATCCATTGCACATATAAATAAATGTTTTTGGGAAAGTATTTTCATGCTAAACATATAGTCAAAGTATGATATTTTAAGTTTTATTTTTATTATATATAGGTAAAATGCATGTGCTTTTGTCATATTATAAGACGACACCTCATTTGTAGATTGAATGTTTCAGTGCCAACTAAGTTAGAATATGAGCCTATAATGTGAGGCCTCTTATCATGTTTAGATCCAATGTGTCACAATCAACTAAATCATATTATTTCAATTTTTGAGAAAATCTAAGGCAATGTCTGGTTTCATTTTAACAAAACGTTTTCATTCTCCCAAAATATTTTTAAAACATAAACGAACATTTCTCTTAAATTCTAAATCATTACATCAATCAAAACTATATATGTTTATATCTTTCAATCATTATTTTAATATAAATATATATTTTTTAATTATTATATCACTATAAAAATAACACATGATAATATAAAAACTTAATGTGACACCACTAATCAATAAAAGCTTACATGAAAAGATATATACATTAAAATTTATCTTTTTTTTCCAAAATAAAACCAAACATAATGTTATTCTTAACACATTCTTCCGTCTCATTTTCCAAACATGTTCTCCCAAAACACCCAACACAAATCTAGACACTGCCTATAGTTTTCACACACCAATAAACCAGGAAAAACAACACTTGCATAAGACAAAACTCTTTCTATTTTGTATGCCTACTTCCCACATGTCAAGATGTGGTAAAAAAATATCAAGTCAATTAACTTGTATCCATCAAATTTAGAAACCAACAGAACAGAATAAGAAGACTATCCCATCAGATTTTCATCTATTCGCCAGTTAATTCTACCAGCCAATCAACTTAGTAATGAGATTTCAGGATATATGTGGTTCTTGAGTTTTAGGTTGAAAATACTAAATAAATTATTCTTTTTCACTTTAGATGATAGTAAATTGTCCTTTATTTTTCATGTTTTTGTTTTTCCTTTCAAACATAGCATAAATGGTCCAATCTAAGTCACTTCACAACTTTGTTGGTGTTGTCTCCTCATGCTAGATTTCATAACATTAGAGAAAATAACACCATTCTTAACTTCTTGAAAACAAACACTACAAGACAAATGTCTTAGCCAATGTTTATTTCTATATTAGTAACTGTTTTCACTCCCCCACTACATCAATAATATATATATATATATATTTATATCTTTCAATCATTATTTTAATATAAACATATATTTTCAATTATTATATCACCATAAGAATAAATATAACACTATAAGAACTTGATGTGACACCATTAATGAGATAAAAACTTACATGTAAAAATATGTGCATTAGATTTTTTCTTTTCTCTCAAAATACAACCAAACATAATTTTATTCTCAACACATTCTCTAATCTCTCTCCCAAAGTACTGTTCTCCTAAAATATTCTCCAAAACACATCCAAATATAGCGTTAGTACCCTTTCTCAAACGTATCACGGTCTGCTCAATGAAATAACTACTAGTTTGTCCCTGCTAAAAGGCTTTTGGCTTTAGAGGGACATCCCGCAGGATTTTAGTTCCAGTGGATTTCTTTCTTATGTACTTCTAATCTCTCAAATCTTCATATGGCAGCCATTCATCGGACATAATGCTAAAACTAACCCCCAAACAACTTCCCAAGAACAAGATAACATAAAGTTGACACCACCATCAACTCCATCAAAATTCTGAAACTAGCATGAGATAGATGATGGATTAGAAGAAATCACTGTACTTGGAGCTTGAGTATTGGTAGAGCCGCCCGGCCGGTGAGAACACGATGACGGCTACCTCCGCATCGCATAGAATGGAGAGTTCATGGGCTTTCTTGACGAGCCCTTGGCGTCTCTTGGAAAATGTCACTTGCCTAGCTGCAATGTCATCAATTTTTCTGATCTTGATCTTCTCTCTTCCCATCCTGAACATTATATAGGAACAATGTCAAGTTGAAATCTCACATAAAAAGTAACTTACAACATATGATCAAGAAAAACATAAGCATATGATCTGGAACTGTGTGCTTGCAGTCTTTGTGCTTCATTTTGATATAATACAAAGTTCAGCTTCAAGATGTATATGAATCAAAATTCAAAAGGCCCGTTTTCCAATATATATTGTTGTGCTTAATTGTCTCAATAGCAATAGCTGCCACAAAATATTAAAACTCCTAATATGTTTTGTCCTCTCAAATTAGAGGGATCACAAAATAGGGCTCAAAGAAAACAAAGAGATCTACTGAAATATTCTCTTGGTAGCAGTAATCCACGTCCAAGAAGCAATTTTTTATAACTTTCTTGGTGAAAGAAACCAACTTTGGGGAGAAAGTAGAAAACCCTGCTGAAATTTAACTTAAAATAACCATCAAGAGAATCGTCAACTTTGTAATAGAAAAAAAGGGAAAGACTCCAAACAGTAACACTATGGGGGATCTATAATTTTGTGAGGAAAAGGACAAAAAAAGAAAACAGCAATAGATAAATTATAAATATATCACTAGTGATTATATTCCTACAAAATATTTCCTCTACAATTTCCTTGGAAGCCAAACGGAGAAAAATCTTGTATTTAGCATTTTACTCACAAAAAATTACCTTACAGAAAACAAGCACAGCTCCTCACTTTCATTAAGGAGCTCCTCACTTTCTGCAAGATACAGTCTTAAAATCTGCCAAAGAATCAAGAAACCCTCTTGAATGATGTAAGGAGGACACACAAGTAGTGGCTGTATGAGAGAGTGGTAGCGCTTGAGCAAACCATGAACCCAGAAATATTTACCTATTTGAACATATGGAGAGAAGCGGATATTCTTTCTCAGAGGCTAAGCCTTAAGGGATTCATGAAATCTTGAAAATGCAGAGAGAGAGTGAGAAGGGGTGGCTAAGAAGAAGAGCAGCAAATTTGGAGACTAAATAGGGAGGGAAGACAGAGCCCTTGTATAAGGGAAGTTCGCAGGATTCAGCCATTTGTCAGAAGCTTACTTGGAAGAGGCGTTTGTGGGGTCCGATTAACTAAGGGAAGTCAACAGGATTCTGCCATTTGTCTGAAAGTGATCACCTGTACCAAGTTGGCCAAGTGGTGTTTGAATAATTTTACAAATATATAAAACCCCTAACATTTGTACAAATTTGATATTCCACGACTTGCCCTTCTGCTTGATTACGTCGACCAAAAGGGGCTAAATGATAACTGAGTATATGGAAAATTCTTGGTTGCATTTTTGAGTTTTCATGAACGAACGTATATTATGACTAGAAGTTGATATTGGAGTGAGTTAGTATGACAAAATAACCCCTATAAGATGAGGAAATGTCCAAAAACCCTCAAAGACAAAATAACCCCTCTAGAATGAGGAAATTTACAAAAACCCTTAAAGATCCACACCACGCTCTTCGGGTGGCACAACCTCATTTACGATCTGATATCCACACTGTCTAAGTAAGATACATGGAAGAATTTTCTATCTTTCGTACAATCTTCCATACGACATTGATATGATAGATTCATGTGAGAGCCAACACTATAAATACTCCCAAATCCATTTTCATATAAGTTATTAATTCTTTTACTCTCTACTTTTATATATACGATCTACCTCTTTATAATTGTGACCTTGTTCCCTTAATTAATTTAGGCATCGGTAGATTATAGTTGGGACTTTTTCAGTGCTCCTCTAATGCTTGTCTTGTGTATCATGTGCTAGATCCCATAGGCCTACCTGTTTGAACAAAAGCGAATATAAATAGATTGATTAGAATTAAATTATTGGACAATTTTCAGATCAGAAGTGTTCCTTGTGAATGGGCATAGCGAAAAGATTCAAAGGAAAATGTCACTAGGAAAGAGTTAAAAAGCAAGGGAAGTAAATGCCATGCATAAGGGATTTTGGTTTTGATTTGGAATGGGGCATCTTCAAGTTTTATTGATAACTATAGCATACATTGCAACTACGCCCTCCCCACCCTACTCCTCACACACACACACGAAAAGAATGAGAAGACATATTTTTCTAGCAAATGGGGTTTACAATTTATTTTTTTTAATAGAATATTAGGTGAGAGGTTTAGTGTAGATTTTTATTTAAATATATACATTATAAAAAAAGAAAATTACATATTTTTATAAGAGTACAATAGAATTCAATATAATAAGAAAGTCAAAAATTAGGAGTATGACTCTCTTTACATCAATGGACATAGGTTATGATGTTTATAATTTGATATTTGATCTTTTTCACAAGAACCCATAATGTTTTTGTCCCAAAAGAACAACAAAAAAAGAGGAAACAAGAACAATACTCTTATTTGTAGTGCAAGAATTGGAAAAAAAACATGTTGAAATAAAGGAAAGTGTTGATTTCATTTTTACATTCTTACAAGTGTTGTGAGCTCTCTCTCTCTCTCTCTTTTCCCCTAAAAATTGCCACTCAACTTCATTTCCATTATTGTGTCAAATATTGTCGACGATGTTGAGGTCAATTTTGAGGAAGTGTTAAAAATTGAATATGTTTGCCACCAAGAATTCGAATGCTTGTCCAAAGAGGAAGACGCACGTCTCTTTCCTTTCCTTGTCAAGAATATATTTATGTGGGGAAGACCAAGAATAAATAAGAATCTTAAGTATTGGATTTGAAGGGTGCTAGGTACACACACCTGGTCCCATACAAATTTTTGAACTTACATATAAAGATTTATGATATAGACATCTAGTGGCTGGGTGAACAGCTTAAAGTTTTCCTAGATTTAGTCTTTTTCCATACAGGTAATTGCTTTAAATTCACGTAAAACCCACTTATAATACAATTAACTTTAGTTATTGACGATTTGCAGGCCTAAAAATTGTAGAAAAACTATAATTTTTTCATGAAGTAGCCTTATAAGACGATGAAGAATATGTTCCAAGAATCAAACAAGTGGTGAGTGTAATCTTTGTGCATGAATCCGTGTTGAAAGACCTGTACAATTTGGATAAGTAGAGAGTCAATATCTTAATTAACCATGCTTGAAAACCAAGAATCATAAAGTTGGCTTTATGAATATATGGTCCATCTTCAAAAGTATATACGTGTGTGTTTGTGTGTATGGTGAAATGTGGCTATTGGTATCCTTTGAGCTTGTTTCAGCATCTTCTTTCCCTATATTCTCCAACATATGAGAGCCACAAATCTAGCACACAGTTCATATTGGATGCAATGACTCAACTCTATGGTACGTTTCAAACCCACCTCTAACTTTCAAAAGCATCGAAACATGTGCTCTACCACTGGCATGGTAGTTGGATATGATTGATTTGGTTCATTTTAACATAATTTTTCTTAGGTTATAATTGTTTTTCGTGAATCCATTGCTTTTATGATTACGATGAAAACATTTTAGTTTGATTGACGCTCTTGTAAAATTATGATAACATATTCATCTTTTAAATAATAGTTATAACTCAAGTTGAACATTTCACGATAAAAATAACTTTCATAATCACAACAAAAAAATTGATACGTGAATAATTCCTCTCCTGTACACAAATCATCTATTGTGTCTGCTAATCAAATTTCAAAAATTAAGCCACTTGTTAGAAAGCCCACTTGGTTTAAGCCTTAAGGTAGGCCACTACAAAGAATTAAGGCATCAACGACAACGAACCTATAATTGATGCTAAAAATTCGTAGTTTTGGCTATGAAATTATCTTAACCAAGTTTGAAGTTGATACTCTTATAGCTAACCCTTGGTACGATCAATTCGTAGTTAATGGTCATTTTTTTGATAAATATATTAATCTTTCTATGAATAATGCATAAATAATCTATTATGCTTCGAATATATAATGCTATGGATGGATTATTTATAATTTTTGTTGATTATAATTAAAAATATATATATTTATTACGAAAAATTGTAACTATAATTTGTACCTAATTTTGTAATAATTTTTTTATAGCACATGCTTAATTTTTTTATAGTGGGCAAAGTGGTGCTTGAGTTATGAGTGAAAATCCCATGTGGACAAATTTGGTATTCCGTTGCATTGCCCATTCCTTAAAATAGCATGAGAAAGGAGCACAATGATTACTTCTACTTGGACATTAATTAAACTCGTCAGTTAATTAATGTCTAGTGCCTAAAGCGTGATTTCATGAGTTCATTTTTAATTAGTCAAAATTAACTTCCTCACAAAAGTCATTGATTCATAGAATAATGTGACGAATGAATTCAAATTCACACGGAAGTTATTAATTAAAGTATTACAACAAATGAGTTCAAGCATTTAACATTGTATCCTTATGAAAAACTATAATTAAATCATCTCACGTGCGTGCATGCCCAGTAGGTGCTAGGCCATGCATGCAGGACATCCCAACAAATGAGTTCAAGCATTTAACATCATATCCTTCTAAAAAGTTATAATTAAATCATCTCACATGCGTGCGTGTATGGGCATGCAAGAACGCCCATCAGGTGCTGGGGCGCGCATGCATGGCATCCCAACACCCATTAGGAAGACATCCGGTACCTGGGTGCGTGCGGCTTGCAACTTCCGGGTGCAACTTTTGCGCGTCAAGGCGCACAACGGAGGCCCAATGGACCATTTTTAGATTCAAATACATATTTAAGCTATTTTTCCTCTGTTTTCAATTTAGGACCCTCTTCAAAGTAATTATAAACTGTTTTTGAGATTTTTCTCTGTAATGGAAGTTAGAACAAGGTGTTCTCGTGAGATTTATGTGACTTAAATTTATACTTGACTGTAAGCGCAAATTTCTTTGCTTGCAATAAATAAAATTACAAGATAAGAAAATTCATACAAATAAAATAAAATTAAAATCTATCAACTGTTGATTCAATCTCTAATTTAATCCTCTGATTCTTCCTTTTCAAATATGATCTTGAATCTAATGAGCCCTGTGAAGAACGCCTTGACTATCGTAGATATCCTTAAATTTGATTTGAAGAAAAATAACGCCAATCCGAGGGCATCGCACCATAATCTCGGATCAAATGCTAAAATATATGAGCTCAGCGAAAAATATCGTGAATGTCGTGGATCTTCTTAAATTTGATTTGAAGAAAAATAACGTCAATTTGAGGGTTTCGCACCTTAATCTCGAATCAAATGCCAAAATATATGAGCTCCGCGAAGAACACCTTCAATGTCGTGGATCTCCTTGAATTTAATTGAGAGAATTGCTGGATTCCTTCAAAGCTCCTCTCACTTGCTGGAATTTTTGTTTTGTGTTGAATGAGCTTTGATCACCCTTTTATATAGATGCTTGATGGGAGACTTCCAGATTGACTTGAACTTCTTTGATAGTTATCTATCTGATAAGATAATATTAAATATCAAGAATTAATATCAAATATCTTTGATTTAATTAATCAATAGACGTAGACACACTTCATCTTTGACACTTGTCAATATTTGATTTGAGCATAAAATAAATACTAGACTATTAATTAAAATTAATCATTTATCTTTTGGAATTAAATTTAACAAATTACAAGATAAATAGAAAATTTTGAATTTAAAACTAGCATATTATTTTATACGTGTCATTCTTCAATTGGGCAAAAATTGATATGTCTACAAATGCCCCCACTTCAAGACTTGGTGAAAGATATGTTAATCATCCACAAAAGAGGCAAGGCTTAAAGTATTTGAGAAGTTTCCTTTTTCTCCCAATTCACATATGTTTGTGACAAGAACATCTTTCAAGCATTTCTCAAGCTATGGTGCCCAATAAAAGGGTTAAATCATAACATAATTCAAAGTAAATATCATTTTAAGGGGAGTGTCGTATACAGTTTATACTCATGTTGGACAAGAGTCACATGTAGTTTAGGCTCGTACGTCAAAGAGCATATTTTACTTGAATAGACATTTTATACTCGTGTCAAGGAATCAACTTGAATTTAGTTGACAATTTATACTTATGTCAAGGAGTTTCTTGAGTTGGACTTAATAGACAGTTTACACTCTTGTCAAGGAGTACATGGAGAGAATTTGAATATTTAGATAATTTATGCTCGTATCTAGAAGCCTTATTGAAAGTTTAAGCTCATATCAAGGAGCACATGGGAAAACTTTGAATATTTAGATAGTTTATGCTCATATCTATGAGCCTTATTGAACGTTTAAGCTCTAATCAAGGAGCACATGGAAAGACTTTAACTTGAGAATTTTAGATAGCTTATGCTCGTATCTGGGAGCATTATTGACAGTTCAGACTCTTATCAAGGAGCACATGGGAAAACTTTGAATATTTAGATAGTTTATGCTCATATCTAGGAGCATTATTGACAGTTTAGGCTCCTATCGAGGAGCATTTGGAATTTGAAGACTTAAGCTTTGGACTTGAAGATTAGAAGATTTGAATATTTGATTTAGAGGCTTAAAAATTTGAGTCTTGGACTTGAAAACTTAGAGACTTGAGCCTTTGACTTGGAAACTTGAGCCTTAAACTTGAAATACTTGGAGACTTGAGTCGTGGATTTGGAGACTTGGAAACTTGGAAATTCAAAATTCAAATACTTGGGGACTTGAAAATTTTAGATAGTTTATACTCTTATCTGGGAGTATTATTGACAGTTTAGACTCTTATCAAGGAGCATTTGGAATTTCAAGATAAAAATTAATTGCCCCCAACATCTTCATCATCTTCGGCATCACTTGAATCTTCTTATTCATCAAAATTCATGCTCATTTCAATATTATGTGCACGAGTTGTCAAATCTGCAAAAAAAATTGGTTTAATTCCTTGAAGTATATAGCAAAGACTCCAATGCATTCCTTGGATACACATCTCAATTGTTGAAGCCTCCAACAATTGATCTTTGCAGTTAAGACTCAAATTTCTCTAGTAATTGAAGTAGTCAATGATAGGTTCTTCTTTCCACTGACGAGAGATAGTGAGTTCAATTATGCTGACTATCCTTCGAGTGCTGTAGAAACGATTGAGAAACTCTTGTTCCAGTTGCCCCCAACTATCGATAGAGCCCACCTCCAAGTCAACATACCAATCAAAAGCATTGTCCTTTAATGATCAAACAAATTGCTTGACCAAATGATCTCTATATGTCCCAGCATTATTACAAGTCTCAATGAAATAAGCCACGTGCTGCTTTGGATTGCCTTTGCCATCAAATTGCTGAAACTTTGGGGGTTCGTAACCGATTGACATCTTCAAGTTATCAATCCTTTGAATATATGGCTTGGAGTAAGTCATAGACGACTTAGAACTTCCATCAAGCTTATCTTTGATAGTTTCCATGATAAACTCCTTCAGTCGGTTGATGGGAATTAGTCCAGTGGAAACTTCTAGTTCTTTTGTTGCAATTTCTTCATCCTTGGCTGATTGTCTCCTTGTGGATGTTTCGCCTTCGTCCTGAGCCTCAATCTATTTCTCCATCATACAGCTAGCATCAAGATTGTCCACTTTGCTCATCAATTTGGAGATTTGAAGGTTTCGTTCTTGGACATGCTTCGTGTGTCCTTCAATAGCCTTTGTCAAATTTGAAATATGTTCCTCCAAGGCAATAGTAATTGTCACCGTCACCATCGCCATGCTAGAGGAATTTGATGTTGAGTAGGGGATGGATGATGCAGATTCTTCCTTTGAGTCTCCATCATATTCATTCATATCAATAAAATGTGGCAACACCTTTTTCACAGCAAGCAAAGGAGTCATTTCTAAAGATAATTGCAACTTTTTGGACATACTTCTTGTGATGACGCCAATGTTTTTTGCTCTAGTACTTGAGAAATTTGAGGTAGTAATTTTCAATGCAGCAGTCTTGTTGGCGGCCATGATAATTCAATCTTGATGAAGGAAAGAAATGAGAGGTAGAGATTCTCCAAGTAGGCGTGCCAAAATTTGTAACAGCAAATTTCTTGTTTGCAAAATTTAAAATTTACAAAACAAGAAAAATCGTACAAATAAAATTAAAATTCAATTCAATCAATCAATTGTGATTCTATCTCTAATCTAATCCTCTTATTTTTTCCTTCCAAATATAATCTTGAATTTAATGAGAGCTCCGCAAAAAATGACTTAAACGTCGTGAATCTCTTTAAATTTGATTTGAATAAAAATAACAACAATCCGAGGGCTTCGCACCTTAATCTCGAATCAAACGCCAGAAATATATGAGTTTCGTGAAAAATGCCTTGAATGTCGTGGATCTACTTGAATAAAACTAACGCCAATTCGAGAGCTTTGCACCTTAATCTCGAATTAAATGACAGAAATATATGAGTTTTGCGAAGAATGCCTTGAACATCGTGGATTTCCTTGAATAAAGATAATGCCAATTCGAGGGATTTGCACCTTAATCTCGAATCAAACACCAGAAATATATGAGTTCCTCGAAGAATGCCTTGAACGTCGCAAATCTCTTTGAATTTGCTTGAGAGAATTGCTGGACTCCTTCAGAGTTTCTCTCGCTTGCTAGAATTTGTGTGTTGTGTGTTGAATGAGCTTTGGTCACCCCCCTTATACAGATGCTTGATGGAAGGCTCCCTCATTGACTTGAACTTCTTTGATACCTATCTCTTTGATAAGATAATATCAAATATCAAGATATAATATCAGATATTAACAGATAATATCAAATATCTTTGATTTAATTGGTTCATAGACGTAGACACTTCATCTTTGACACTTATCAATATTTGATTTGAACATAAAATAAATACTAGAGTATTAATTAAAATTAACTACTTATCTTTTAGAATGAAATTTGTAAGCACAAATTTCATTGTCTACAATAAATAAAATTACAAGATAAAAAAATTCGTACAAATAAAATTAAATTAAAATCTATCAACTGTGGATTCAATTTCTAATCTAATCCTCTAATTCTTCATTTCCAAATATGATCTTGAATCTAATGAGCCCTACGAAAAACACCTTGAACATCGTAGATCTCCTTAAATTTGATTTTACGAAAAATAACGTCAATTCGAGGCCATCACACCTTAATCTCGGATCAAATACCAAAATATATGAGATCTGTGAAAAATACCGAGAACGTTGTGGATCTCCTTAAATTTGATTTAAAGAAAAATAATGCCAATCCTAGGGCTTCACTCTTGAATCTCTAATCAAACGCCAAAATATACGAACTCCGCGAATAACGCCTTGAACGTCGTGGATCTCCTTAAATTTAATTGAGAGAATTGTTGGACTCCTTCAAAGCTCCTCTCACTTGCTAGAATTTTTGTTCTGTGTCGAATGAGCTTTGGTCACCCCCTGTATATAGATGCCTAATGAGAGATTTCTAGATTGGCGTGAACTTCTTTGATAGTTATCTATTTGATAAGACAATATCATATATCAAGAGGGGTGCAAATATAATGTATGTAGGGTGGGGATTCTGATTTTGATATGAAGTGGGGGTGTCTTAGGTTCCATTGGCAAATAATTGGAATATACATTGGGACTACTAGCTAAAAAGAATGAGAAGAAGTCAATCATTTTCACTTTGAAGTGAAGTTTATAATTTGATGTTTTATCTTTTTACAAATACCAACAATGTTTGTTCTTAGAAAGTACCATCAAAAAGAGGGAGAGGGTGTAATATAATTACCATCACTACTTGTATACCCAACCCACACCTAAGCAACCCCACTAGATTTCTTCAAATACATTAATATTCATATCTTCTTATGCAAATCCAATCCAACCTAAATGAGTTCAAGCCTCAACTTGCAATTGGAGATCGCCTCAAAAAAAATGAGATATTGAAATGTGTTCAATCATGCGCTGTACATGTACCCTCTCTTGCTACAAATACTTTTGGCTTAATTGTTTCAAGAATGCCAATCTTTCACTTTTCAACCATGTACTTTTTTTTAAAAAAATAATTTACAATTTTTCACTAACTTAATCATCAAAGGCTTTTTACTTAGGAGGTAGCCACTCAAAGGGCTTAATATATTACAATTGAAATTCAATTTTCACTTGATCGATCAACTTGTGTTTGGATTGTAGGAGATTGAAATTAATTATTCACAATCCCAACGCTCTAGGTGTAAAATGTCCAAATCAAATATGGATTAAAAGTGATTCTTTGTAAATTGTTGTATAAAAAAATTCAATAAAAGATGTTCAAGATAAGTGAACAAATTGGAAAGAGTTAAAAAGCAAATGGGTGCAAATATAATGTATGTACGGTGGGGATTCTGATATTGATATGAAGTGGGGGTATCTTAGGTTCCATTGGCAAATAATTGGAATATACATTGGGACTACTAGATGAAAAGAATGAGAAGAAGTCAATCACTTTCACTTTGAAGTGAGGTTTATAATTTGATATTTTATCTTTTTACAAAAACCAATGATGTTCGTTCTTAAAAAGTACCATCTAAAAGAGGAAGGGGGTGTAATATAATTACCATCACTACTTGGATGCCCAACTCACACCTAAGCAACCCCACCAGATTGCTTCAAATAAGTTAATATTCTCATCTTTTTATGCAAATCCAGTCAAACCTAAATGAGTTCAAGCCTCAACTTGCAATTGGAGATCGCCTCAGATAAAATGAGATATTGAAATGTGTTCAATCATGCGCTGTACATGTAATCTCACTTGCTATAAATACTTTTGGCCTAATTGTTTCAAGAACGCCAATCTTTCACTTTTCAATCATGTACTTTTTTTTTTTAAAAATTTACAATTTTTCACTAACTTAACCATCAAAAGCTTTTTAATTAAGAGCTAGCCACCCAGACAGCTTAATATATTACAATTGAAATTCAATTTTCACTTGATCCAACTTGGGATTGGATTGTAGAAGATTGAAATTAATTATTCACAATCCCAATGCTCTAGGTGTAAAATGTCCAAATCAAATATGGACTAAAAGTGATTCTTTGTAAATTGTTGTATCAAAAAATTCAAAAAAAGATGTTCTAGATAAGTGGACAAATTGGAAAGAGTTAAAAAGCAAAGCGGTGCAAATATAATGTATGTACGGTGGGGATTCTGATTTTGATATGAAGTGGGGGTGTCTTAGGTTCCATTGGCAAATAATTGGAATATACATTGGGACTACTAGATGAAAAGAATGAGAAGAAGTCAATCACTTTCACTTTGAAGTGAGGTTTATGATTTGATATTTTATTTTTTTGCAAAAACCAATGATGTTTGTTCTTAGAAAGTACCATCAAAAAGAGGGAGAGGGTGTAATATAATTTCCATCACAACTTGTATGCCCAACTCACATCTAAACAACCACACCAGATTGCTTCAAATAAGTCAATATTCATATCTTTTTACGCAAATCCTGTCCAACCTAAATGAGTTCAAGCCTCAACTTGCAATTGGAGATCGCCTAAAAAAAAATGAGATATTGAAATGTGTTCAATCATGCGTTGTACATGTAATCTCTCTTGCTACAAATACTTTTGGCCTAATTGTTTCAAGAACGCCAATCTTTCACTTTTCAATCATGTACTTTTTTTTTTTTTAAATTTACAAATTTTCACTAACTTAACCATCAAAGGCTTTTTAATTAGGAGCTAGCCACCCATAGTGCTTAATATATTACAGTTGAAATTAAATTTTCACTTGATCCATTGATATGGGTTTGGATTGTAGGAGATTCAAATTAGTTATTCACAATCCCAATGCTCTAGGTGTAAAATGTCAAAATCAAATATGGATTAAAAGTGATTCTTTGTAAATTTTTATATCAAAAAATTCAATACAAGATGTTCAAGATAAGTGGACAAATTGGAAAGAGTTAAAAGGCAAAGGGGTGCAAATATAATGTATGTACGGTGGGGATTCTGATTTTGATATGAAGTGGGGGTGTCTTAGGTTCCATTGGCAAATAATTGGAATATACATTGGGACTACTAGATGAAAAGAATGAGAAGTCAATCATTTTCACTTTGAAGTGAGGTTTATAATTTGATGTTTTATGTTTTTACAAATACCAATAATGTTTGTTCTTAGAAAGTACCATCAAAAAGAGGGAGAGGGTGTAATATAATTTCCATCACAACTTGTATGCCCAACTCACATCTAAACAACCCCACCAGATTGCTTCAAATAAGTCAATATTCATATCTTTTTACGCAAATCTTGTCCAACCTAAATGAGTTCAAGCCTCAACTTGCAATTGGAGATCGCCTCAAAAAAAATGAGATATTGAAATGTGTTCAATCATGCGTTGTACATGTAATCTCTCTTGCTACAAATACTTTTGGCCTAATTGTTTCAAGAACGCCAATCTTTCACTTTTCAATCATGTACTTTTTTTTTAAAAAAATTTACAAATTTTCACTAACTTAACCATCAAAGGCTTTTTAATTAGGAGCTAGCCACCCAGAGAGCTTAATATATTACAATTGAAATTCAATTTTCACTTGATCCAACTTGGGATTGGATTGTTGACGATTGAAATTAATTATTCACAATCCCAATACTCGAGGTGTAAAATTTCCAAACCAAATATGGATTAAAAGTGATTCTTTGTAAATTGTTGTATCAAAAAATTCAATAGAAGATGTTCAAGAAAAGTGGCCAAATTGGAAAGAGTTAAAAAGCAAAGCGGTGCAAATATAATGTATGTAGGCTGGGGATTCTGATTTTGATATGAAGTGGGGGTGCCTTAGGTTCCATTGGCAAATAATTGGAATATACATTGGGACTTCTAGATGAAAAGAATGAGAAGAAGTCAATCACTTTCACTTTGAAGTGAGGTTTATAATTTGATGTTTTATGTTTTCACAAATACCAATAATGTTTGTTCTTAGAAAGTACCATCAAAAAGAGGGAGAGGGTGTAATATAATTACCATCACTACTTGTATGCCCAACTCACATCTAAACAACACCACCAGATTGCTTCAAATTAGTTAATATTCATATATTTTTATGCAAATCCAGTCCAACCTAAATGAGTTCAAGCCTCAACTTGCAATTGGAGATCGCCTCAAATAAAATGAGATATTGAAATGTGTTCAATCATGCGTTGTACATGTAATCTCTCTTGCTACAAATACTTTTGGCTTAATTGTTTCAAGAATGCCAATCTTTCACTTTTCAATCATGTACTTTTTTTAAAAAAATTTAAAAATTTTCACTAACTTAACCATCAAAGGCTTTTTAATTAAGAGCTAGCCACCCATAGTGCTTAATATATTACAGTTGAAATTCAATTTTCACTTGATCCATCGACATGGGTTTGGATTGTAGGAGATTCAAATTAGTTATTCACAATCCCAATGCTCTAGGTGTAAAATGTCCAAACCAAATATGGATTCAAAGTGATCCTTTGTAAATTGTTATATCAAAAAATTCAATACAAAATGTTCAAGATAAGTGGACAAATTGGAAAGAGTTAAAAAGCAAAGGGGTGCAAGTAAAATGTATGTAGGGTAGGGATTCTGATTTTGATATGAAGTGGGGGTGTCTTAGGTTCCATTGGTAAATAATTGGAATATACATTGGGACTACTAGATGAAAAGAATGAGAAGAAGACAATCACATTCACTTTCAAGTGAGATTTATAATTTGATGTTTTATCTTTTTGAAAAACCAATGATATTTGTTCTTATAAATTACCATCAAAAAGAGGGAGAGCGTGTAATATAATTACCATCACAACTTGTATGCCCAACTCACACCTAAGCAACCCCACCAGATTTCTTCAAATAGGTTAATATTCATATCTTTTTATGCAAATCCAATCCAACCTAAATGAGTTCAAGCCTCAACTTGCAATTGGAGATCGCCTCAAAAAAAATGAGATATTGAATGTGTTCAATCATGCGGTGCACATGTAGCCTATCTTGCTAAATACTTTTGACTTAATTGTTTCAAGAACGCCAATCTTTCACTTTTCAATCATGTACTTTTTTAAAAAAAAAAAATTTACAATTTTTCACTAACTTAATCATCAAAGGCTTTTTACTTAGGAGGTAACCACTCAAAGGGCTTAATATATTACAATTGAAATTCAACTTTCACTTGATCGATCGACTTGTGTTTGGATTGTAGGAGATTGAAATTAATTATTCACAATCCCAATGCTCTAGGTGTAAAATGTCCAAATCAAATATGGATTAAAAGTGATTCTTTATAAATTGTTGTATAAAAAAATTCAATAAAAGATGTTCAAGATAAGTGGACAAATTGGAAAGAGTTAAAAAGCAAAGCGGTGCAAATATAATGTATGTACGGTGGGGATTCTGATTTTGATATGAAGTGGGGTGTCTTAGGTTCCATTGGCAAATTATTGGAATATACATTGGGACTGCTAGATGAAAAGAATGAGAAGAAGTCAATCACTTTCACTTTGAAGTGAGGTTTATAATTTGATGTTTTATCTTTTTACAAAAACCAATGATATTCATTCTTAGAAAGTACCATCTAAAAGAGGGAGGGGGTGTAATATAATTATCATCACTACTTGGATGCAACTCACACCTAAGCAACCCCACCAGATTGCTTCAAATAAGTTAATATTCTCATCTTTTTATGCAAATCCAGTCAAACCTAAATGCGTCCAAGCCTCAACTTGCAATTGAAGATCGCCTCAGATAAAATGAGATATTGAAATGTGTTCAATCATGCGTTGTACATGTAATCTCACTTGCTATAAATACTTTTGGCCTAATTGTTTCAAGAACGCCAATCTTTCACTTTCCAATCATGTACTTTTTTTTAAAAAAAAATTTACAATTTTTCACTAACTTAACCATCAAAGGCTTTTTAATTAGGAGCTAGCCACCCGGAGAGCTTAATATATTACAATTGAAATTCAATTTTCACTTGGTCCAACTTGGGATTGGATTGTTGACGATTGAAATTAATTATTCACAATCCCAATACTCGAGGTGTAAAATGCCCAAACCAAATATGGATTAAAAGTGATTCTTTGTAAATTGTTGTATCAAAAAATTCAATACAAGATGTTCAAGAAAAGTGGCCAAATTGGAAAGAGTTAAAAAGCAAAGGGGTGCAATTATAATGTATGTAGGGTGGGGATTCTGATTTTGATATGAAGTGGGGGTGTCTTAGGTTCCATTGGCAAATAATTGGAATATACATTGGGACTACTAGATGAAAAGAATGAGAAGAAGACAATCACATTCACTTTCAAGTGAGATTTATAATTTGATGTTTTATTTTTTACAAAAACCAATGATGTTTGTTCTTAGAAAGTACCATAAAAAAGAGGGAGAGCGTGTAATATAATTACCATCACAACTTGTATGCCCAACTCACACCTAAGCAACCCCACCAGATTTCTTCAAATAGGTTAATATTCATATCTTTTTATGCAAATCCAATCCAACCTAAATGAGTTCGAGCCTCAACTTGCAATTGGAGATCGCCTCAGAAAAAATGAGATATTGAAGTGTGTTCAATCATGCGGTGTACATGTACCCTCTCTTGCTAAATACTTTTGGCTTAATTGTTTCAAGAATGCCAATCTTTCACTTTTCAATCATGTACTTTTAAAATATATATATATATATATACAATTTTTCACTAACTTAATCATCAAAGGCTTTTTACTTAGGAGGTAGCCACTCAAAGGGCTTAATATATTACAATTGAAATTCAATTTTCACTTGATCGATCGACTTGTGTTTGGATTGTAGGAGATTGAAATTAATTATTCACAATCCCAATGCTCTAGGTGTAAAATGTCCAAATCAAATATGGATTAAAAGTGATTCTTTGTAAATTGTTGTATAAAAAAATTCAATAAAAGATGTTCAAGATAAGTGGACAAATTGGAAAGAGTTAAAAAGCAAAAGGGTGCAAATATAATGTATGTACGGTGGGGATTCTGATTTTGATATGAAGTGGGGTGTCTTTGGTTCCATTGGCAAATAATTGGAATATACATTGGGACTTCTAGATGAAAAGAATGAGAAGAAGTCAATCACTTTCACTTTGAAGTGAGGTTTATAATTTGATGCTTTATCTTTTTACAAAAACCAATGATGTTTGTTCTTAGAAAGTACCATCTAAAAGAGGGAGGGGTGTAATATAATTACCATCACTACTTGTATGCCCAACTCACACCTAAGCAACCCCATCAGATTGCTTCAAATAAGTTAATATTCTCATCTTTTTATGCAAATCCAGTCAAACCTAAATGCGTTCAAGCCTCAACTTGCAATTGGAGATCGCCTCAGATAAAATGAGATATTGAAATGTGTTCAATCATGCGCTGTACATGTAATCTCACTTGTTATAAATACTTTTGGCCTAATTATTTCAAGAACGCCAATCTTTCACTTTTCAATCATGTACTTTTTTTTTTTTAAAATTTACAATTTTTCACTAACTTAACCATCAAAGACTTTTTAATTAGGAGCTAGCCACCCATAGAGCTTAATATATTACGGTTGAAATTCAATTTTCACTTGATCCATCGACTTGGGTTTGGATTGTCGGAGATTGAAATTAATTATTCACAATCCCAATGCTCGAGGTGTAAAATGTCCAAACCAAATATGGATTAAAAGTGATTCTTTGTAAATTGTTGTATCAAAAAATTCAATAGAAGATGTTCAAGAAAAGTGGCCAAAT
The DNA here is from genome assembly GCA_018894105.1 of Jacaranda mimosifolia. Taxonomy (NCBI): domain Eukaryota; kingdom Viridiplantae; phylum Streptophyta; class Magnoliopsida; order Lamiales; family Bignoniaceae; genus Jacaranda; species Jacaranda mimosifolia. The sequence continues at coordinate 641,398 of CM032123.1, forward strand.
TGGAAAGAGTTAAAAAGCAAAGGGGTGCAAATATAATGTATGTAGGGTGGGGATTCTGATTTTGATATGAAGTGGGGGTGCCTTAGGTTCCATTGGCAAATAATTGGAATATACATTGGGACTACTAGATGAAAAGAACGAGAAGAAGTCAATCACTTTCACTTTGAAGTGAGGTTTATAATTTGATATTTTGTCTTTTTACAAAAACCAATGATGTTTGTTCTTAGAAAGTACCATCAAAAAGAGGGAGAGGGTGTAATATAATTACCATCACTACTTGTATGCCCAACTCACATCTAAACAATCCCACTAGATTGCTTCATATAAGTTAATATTCATATCTTTTTATGCAAATCCAATCCAACCTAAATGAGTTCAAGCCTCAACTTGCAATTGGAGATCGCCTCAAATAAAATGAGATATTGAAATGTGTTCAATCATGCGTTGTACATGTAATCTCTCTTGCTACAAATACTTTTGGCTTAATTGTTTTAAGAATGCCAATCTTTCACTTTTCAATCATGTACTTTTAAAAAAAAAAATTACAATTTTTCACTAACTTAACCATCAAAGACTTTTTAATTAGGAGCTAGCCACCCATAGAGCTTAATATATTATGGTTGAAATTCAATTTTCACTTGATCCATCGACTTCGGTTTGGATTGTCGGAGATTGAAATTAATTATTCACAATCCCAATGCTCAAGGTGTAAAATGTCCAAACCAAATATGGATTAAAAGTGATTCTTTGTAAATTGTTGTATCAAAAAATTCAATAGAAGATGTTCAAGAAAAGTGGCCAAATTGGAAAGAGTTAAAAAGCAAAGGGGTGCAAATATAATGTATGTAGGGTGGGGATTCTGATTTTGATATGAAGTGGGGGTGCCTTAGGTTCCATTGGCAAATAATTGGAATATACATTGGGACTACTATATGAAAAGAACGAGAAGAAGTCAATCACTTTCACTTTGAAGTGAGGTTTATAATTTGATGTTTTGTGTTTTCACAAATACCAATAATGTTTGTTCTTAGAAAGTACCGTCAAAAAGAGGGAGAGGGTGTAATATAATTACCATCACTACTTGTATGCCCAACTCACATCTAAACAACCCCACCAGATTGCTTCAAATAAGTTAATATTCATATATTTTTATGCAAATCCAGTCCAACCTAAATGAGTTCAAGCCTCAACTTGCAATTGGAGATCGCCTCAAATAAAATGAGATATTGAAATGTGTTCAATCATGCGTTGTACATGTAATCTCTCTTGCTACAAATACTTTTGGCTTAATTGTTTCAAGAATGCCAATCTTTCACTTTTCAATCATGTACTTTTTTTTAAAAAAATTAAAATTTTTCACTAACTTAAACATCAAAGGCTTTTTAATTAGGAGCTAGCCACCCAAAGAACTTAATATATTACGGTTGAAATTCAATTTGCACTAGATCCTTTGACTTGGTTTTAGATTGTTGGAGATTGAAATTAATTATTCACAATTGTAAAATGCTCAAATCAAATATAGATTAGAAGTGATTCTTTGTAAATTGTTATATCAAAAAGTTCAATAGAAGATGTTAAATATAGGTGGGCAAATTGGAAAGAGTTAAAAAGCAAAGGGGTGCAAATATAATGTATGTTGGGTGGGGATTCTGAGTTTGATATGAAGTGGGGGTTTCTTAGGTTCCATTGGCAAATAATTGGAATATACATTGGGACTACTCGATAAAAAGAATGAGGAGAAGACTGAAAAGAATGAGGAGAAGACAATCACTTTCACTTTGAAGTAAGGTTTATAATTTGATGTTTTTATCTTTTTACAAAAATCAATGATGTTTGTCCTTGGAAAGTACCATCAAAAAGAGGGGGGAGGGTGTAATATACTACTTTTCATTAGGGCGGTAAATGGATATTCGAAAATTCGTTTACCGTTCGCATTCGTATTCATTTATACAAAATTTATCCACATCCGTTCAAAGCCGATATAATCTGTATTCGATTAATAAATATCCAATTATAAATAGATACAGATATGGTAAATGTGTATTCGATTTGTTAAATATTCGCTCCGAATATATATATTTATTAGATAATATATTATTTATATTTTTCAATAAAAATCTCATAATCCATATATGTATATATACAAATTATAATTGAAGAACTAGGAAGAAAAAATTAAATTTAAAAATTTATCTTAATATAGAGAAAAAATTGAAGAATAAAGTTGATCAAAATAATTATTATTGGTTGACTTTATAATTAATATAGTTAAATGTCATTATTAATATTAATTAGTACTAATAATTAATTATAAAGTCAATTATTAATTAGAAATGCTATTTATTTGATTGCTTTCTTTTTAATTAAATTGTACAGTTCATTTTATTAATTAAAAATATGTATTTTTTATGATTCATAGATTCATGTATTTGGATATTTGTAAATAGATGTCTAAATAATTATTATCGAATATAAAATTAAAAAAATAATTCGAACACGGATAAGTTTAATCAAATATATATGCATCTGAATAATTATAATCGAATACGGATATATTCAAATTCGACCGATATCCGACGAATACGAATACGGATATCATTTTTAAATATCTGTCAAATCCGTATCTGTATCCGAATATTCAAAAATTTAAACGGATACGAATATAAAAATAATGTATCCGGGCCGTTTAATATCTATTTACACCCCTACTTTTCATGTCATCCTAGCTATAGTTAATTACAAAAGAAATAAAAATGAAGGAAATTAATAATCTTTTTTTCATATACTTTGCATGTTATCTTCTCTTTTCATTCTCTTGCACAGTGAACCAAATGCTGCCCAAGATGTTGAGGCCAATTTTGAGACTCAGATTCAAGGCTGACAATTTTGGACACCAAGAATCTTGGTTGCTTCCCCAAAGAGAAAAAAGAAGCATCTCTATCCTTTCCTTGTCAAGAATATATAAGGAAAAACCAAGAATAAATGAGAATTTATACTCATGCTTTGGAAGAGGGCTAGGTATCTGTATGTGTTCACCAGGTCCCATAGCTACACCTCTTCCACATAAAAATTTGAAAGCTCACCTATAGAATTTTTGATATAGACATGTAGCAGCCAGGTGAGTTGTTTAAAGTGTATTTTAGTTCACCCAAAACATATTTACTATAACAATAGTGTAAATTCTCAGATGTAAGTAGTTATAAATCTTAAAAATTCTAATTTTTTCTTTGTAGTCAAATATGTTGTTTAATATGTATGAAAATCACTTAATTGAACAGCTAATAAATCAGCACACATGCATTTTATGATTAAAAAAAATTATATTATTCATAAGTAAATATAGAATTGAAATATTAATTAATTATCCTCAAAAACAAGACAATACAAGCCAAGAATCAAAATAAGTTGGCTTTATGCACATATGGTCCATCTTCAAAGGTATATATGTGTAGGGGTGAATGTAGATTGGTTGTCCTTTGACCTTATCTCATCATCTTTCTTTCCTTTTATTCTCCAAACCATGAGAGCCACAAATTATAAAGAATAGAAAGTTTACAAGTCCAAAGGACTTGAACTCTTTGGCACTATGCAAGCACACCCCTAACATTCTAAGGTAAAAAATATATGGTGAGTCAGCTAATTATATATTTATCTTCTTTTATTTTGTTTTATTTTATTTTCTTGTTTGGGTTGTATCTATATATACCTGTGTGTGTCATATTATTTGGTTGAGTTCCTAACAAAAGAGATTTTGATCATGCATGTGGCTTTTATTTTATTTTATTTTTTGCAAAACAAGGAGAAATTTATTTGAGTATGGTCTAGGGAAATGGTTATTAGGGCTTAGACCTGATTGTTGGGTAAAGTAATTTAAATTGGGAATGTGATATTGATAAATTAGTTTTTCATATTTAGTACATTATACCAATAAATTAAAGTGGTAATTCACAATTAGAAAACACACTTTTATACAATGGTAATCAAAGTACCAATATCAATAAAGTATTGTGATTATTTTTCCTGATAACTTCACAGGAATATCCTAAAATACATTCTTATCTTAATAAATAGTCATATATTTTCATCTGTTAACATATAAATATATAGGTTTCTATGTTCTAGGTTTAATAATATATTATTAGTGTGTCTAGGTAGCAATTAAGTTTAATTAAAATAAAAAATGGAAATAATATTAACTATTTTTACTTAATAGTAATAGAATAACAGTCTTGACAAGTTAATATCTTTGTTTAATATATTAGTAAAATATCAATATGTTATTTCAAATATTATGCAAATGTTTTTATTAATCATAATAAATATTTTAATAGAATATTTTGTTTAAATTTAGTTGACATACTATAGGTGGTTGCATTATTATGTAAATCTATAAGTAAATTTAATAATATATTAATTATTGAAAAGTGATTTTAAAATAAAATGTAATAATTATTATTTGTAACTACAAGTATACAAACTAATTAATTCATTATAAATTCATTAAATGAATAGTTACTAATGTGTAAAAAGGTAGATATAAGCCAAAATATTTATTATTAGTAATTAATATTAAAAAAAATTAAGACTAAATTTTATATGAACATGCACATAGAGAGAGATAATTACTAGCATTTTTACCAACCAACATAACTATAATATTTCTTTACTATTTTTCATATCCAAAGTTCACGAACCAAACACCAAAATAAAATTTGTTATATTACTTTGTTCAGAAAATTATTATTTACTTTAATAAAGTAATATTGTTGGTTATTAGAAGTTCACTGATTCAAGAATATTTCTAAACCTCACCCCATTGGACATAGCCAGGCTTGGCTGATGAAACAATACACAGTGGTGGAGATGGATGAATAGTAAGGGCAGAAGCACCGCTAGCGGCAGCTGCCACCACGCCCACCACCGTCGAACATGGTGTACCACGGCCCACTTGCTACCGATGCCCCCACCATCCAAAGTGTAGAACCACAGAAGATCAAAGTCCATTTGCAGCTCTAGACTGCTGGTAAGATGATGATATAGCCCATACCACCACATCAAGAATGTAACAGCCCATTTGGTTATGTTTTCATTTTTATTTTCTATGTCAGGTGGTTAGAGAATAAATTTGTATTTGGATAGTGTGACTGAAAATAATGATTGTATGGGCTTGAAAATGAAAATGTAATTTAGTAGAAAAATATATTCATACATCGTGTATTTCATATAAAGTAGAGGCAAGTTTGGTTGGTGGAATTACATGGGATTAGAGAAAATAATCATTTTTAATTCAATGTTTGGTTTGTGGAATTGTATACACACAAGTCAGTGATTTATCATTGAGCCCGTTTATATAAACTTAACATGTAGTATTATTAATCGCACCCCCACCTATGGAATAAATTATCATATCTTCTCATGAAATAACTTATCATAAGATAACTAATCATTAGATAAATTTAAAATCCAACCAAACTTGCCCTAGAAGTTTTGGGCATGAAGAGAGCACATGTTTTAAATGTAAAGAGAATGGGAGTTTTAAGCGTGAAAAAAGTAGAAATTTTAGATGAGATGAGAATAAATATTAAAAATAGAGTGAGTAGATATAAATTTTTGAAGAATGTGTTTTGAAATAAAATTAAGCTGTAATTTCGATGAAAATATGTAAAAGTTGTTGACTCTCCATTTTTAACTGAATTGGTTTTGGAAACAAAACCAAACAGCTTGTTAAGCCTCTGTTTTCTCCTTCAACATAGCAAGTGTTCTTTAATTTCAAGCACAATAATTTAAATGTAACGGTTTTATTCCAACAACAAATAAGCCTAAAATATATAAAGAACCCAAAGATTCAGGAGTTCAGAACAAGCTTTGGAGCCATTTATACAGTTTGAATAACCAATATACACCTAATACCGCATGCTGTTTCCCCTGTCTCAACTACTGTTAGTTGCTGTCTTACAGAAAATGATTCGACTAGTGAAGGTTTTGCAATTTTGAGTGAATAGGATATGAATCACTCTGCTCTCCTTTACTAGTTTAATCAAAATAAAGTCATTGGTTAAACCCTAGAACCAAGAGTTGGATGGCCCTGAGCGTTGCTATCGGATATGAGGTTCTCAAGTTCATCAATAATCGCATCATAGCAGAAGAAATACTGCTCCTGCATGTGGAACTATAATCAGCAATAAACACGAAACAAGATTTCAAAATATATTTACATTAGCAACAGTAGCAGCCTATAATCCTTGGCACTCATCAGAAAACTTCTTGGCTTACCCAAGAACTTTGGAGGTAATAAGACGGAAAAAATGAATTTTGGAGATACAAATTCTGAAAATTTGGACTATATTTGCATTTATTCTCATTATGGAAGTTACCCTAAATTCAAATTTCACATCACTTGCATGCTGAAGAAGTCTCTTTCTTTTTCTCAATTAAATGACTTCTATTCAAATATTAGAACAATGATAATCTTTGAAGAACTCTATTAGCAAATATTCTTTTTCCGATATTCCAAAAATATGCCCTTCAACCTAATCTTTCATCAATTATCTGACCTTAGTTTATCAGGAAGGATGAGAAGTTCATTGCTAAAAGTATACAAATTTTATCTTCCATGCTAACTGCATGAGCTCCTAAAGTTCTTGGGTGAACCTTTAGTGCCTAAGAAAACATTGGTCCAGGATGTAGTTTAGATGCTTCAAGTGAAAGAATAATCAGTTTTAGTCTCCTTGAAGCCTCCTTCACTCCCATTAAACTATAAGGATGGTAAGGTATCAATACTGTACCAGTGTTTGCACCATTCCAATTCGTTGTGACCTAAAAGTGGTGATGGTGTTAACAAGGTCCAAAGCAGTCATGTCTCCGACAAGAACTCTTTGGATTGTATTGTGGATGACACAATATGTTCCAGTTCTACCAATACCTGCGCTGGTAAAGAAATAAGTGTCAGACAATGGACACTCCTGACAATCACTTTAAATCACTACCAAAGGCAAACCTGCAGTGAACAACAATTGGCCCAAGACTAGGTGGGACATTAGATATTCTTTTGAAGATTTCACGAACAGCAAGTGTATCTTTTGGAACTCCATGATCAGGCCATTCAGGGTATTGAACGTGTAAAACAGACAATGGTGGCTCCTCTGACTGCAAAGTAGAGGGACATGCTTGCTTAAAATGTTTTATAATATGGATCATCTATTAATAACATTTTTATTTGGTCATGTGGTCTGTGAAAAGCATCTCAAATAGGTCTCCTTATAAGTATTTAACATTTGTAATCTACATCACTTCTAGATAATAGCCTCACCTCTTTGTATTTCACTTCTAGGCATCGCAATATTAATGAATTGTCTGTTGTTTGTATCCACTTGGTGGCAATGCATATGTTACCAAACTCTCTAGGTCCATCCTCCGCTTGGAAATAATCTACACACTTCACTGTCTGCACATAGTTTCATTGAAATTGTATTAATGGCACAGAAAAAGAAAAATGAATATCAGCTTTTAAATTGAAAGCCTAATAGAAACAAATGATGGCCATAAATAGTCATAAATACTCAAAATAATGAACCTAAAGCAATCAAGAGGATGAAAAACCAACCAACATAAATATCTGGAGATATGACCCGAGTCAGCACTACAAAAGCATTCATGATATACTTAAAATTCCATCTAATAAAAGAGAAACAGCTCTTCCTAAATCTTACCATGAGCAGAAGAGGGTACTAAAGGTTAAGACACATAAGCACTAAATGTTATGAAGTACAGCAAAGGGGAACACCATGTCATGATACAAATGACAACTTCTGGTCTATTGCTAAGAAATCACAAAGATCTGATTGCTTACATGGTAATGGTCAACCAAGCAGGTGAGCATAACTATGACAGGGCAGCGATACTGAATGATCATTTCCCAGAAGTCCTCAGAAGTGTGTGAAAGAGGACCTTGAGTCGCAATAAACCGAGAAACGTTTTCAGAAGTCTACAATCAAAAGAAATCAGTTTTGAAATATAGAACCCCAAGTGTATTTATAAGAGTCTGCTTTAAGATTGCATGTTAAATTCAAGTAGGATAAAATTTTCACCATGATAAAGCTTGCATTGATATAACCCCTAGCAGAAGATCTGTAATCCGAGCATTGCTTCAAGATAACCCTGTGATTGTCGACTGCAGCAATGAAATTTTTAAAAACTATAATTTCTGAAATATGAAAATATATTTTCAAGTAAATAAGAAACATATATTTAGATATATATTTACTGCTCATTTGCATACATGGCAAGACATCAGTATAGCGGTTCTTGGCGTAATTTAAGCTGTCGAGGGCCACAGTACATCTATTCCTCATGTCCAAAGCTCTCATCCTATTTGCCTGAGATAAAGATTTGGACCATTATTTAGAACAAAACGAGTTTCTCTCAGACACATCACAAATTGCAGATTCATGCCAACCCATTGAACCAGCATAGGTAAGTCCATACCAAAAGGAAAGACATCTCAAAATATGTCAAAAGAAAGGGAAATGCAGACAGATCCAAGAATTTACAACATCAACATACTGACATAGACTCACAGATGTAATGACCAACAGCAGTAGAAATGAATATTTTAGGCACGTTCAGCAATGAGATCAAACCATGCACTGTATTCCAGTTTTATTTCTTTCCCATTAAAGACGAGAAGCCATGAAAAACAAATATGCCAATGCTCTAACAGAATTCCCACAATATGTCCAACCCAATTCCTTTACCTCCTAGACAACAAGAAACGCTGGATATTAAGACCTTTAGCGTTGCAATCCTACAGATGTAGCTTCTCCAGCTCGTGACAACAAGTAGAATCATCACTATTGGATCAATGAAGCATAAAATGGAGATTGAAGGCAACAGAATAAACACGAGATACTCAAGAATCTCAATCTCAATCTCTCTTTTAAAGGACTAACCAAGAATGTGTCAGAATCCAATAAAACAAATTTAAGTCCTAAGGTTACCTCAATGTAGAGTCAATCAGCCCATCAAGTAAACCTTGCCCGTATTCATCACATGACTAGCTAAGCATTTTGATGAATTAACCAATTCCTGAAAATGAGACCTGACTCTTAAGTCTTGAGCCCATATTCTCAAGTAAATCGAATCTAACCTAGTATTTGTAATCTAGATATCTCTAAAACTCATAAGAAAACTTAAGGCAGAAGTAAAGCCCTTTGTAAATCATAAAAGAAGTAAAACTAAAAAGAGAGAGTCTTCCACAAACTATATCCAAACATTTTCCATTAGAATCTCATACTCCAAATTAGGGGCTTTATTCCTTAATTTGCGGGAAACAAGCAACATATCCATAAACCTTTTTGAGCCTCTTAGTACGAACATAAGGGGAGTCATGACACTGAGGAGAACCAAACCTCAAAAACTAACTGTGAACGTCAGATGGCCTAAAAGCCGTATAAACTCCACACACGTACACTCAATGTGGGATAAACTCCCACTTAACCCATATTCTCTGTAGGAACCAACCAAATTACAACAAGACCTGAATAAAATTCCTTAATAACAAATAATCTTGCTCATAAACGAAGAAAAACAATAAACATACACACACGATGCATAACGCTAGCATATGTGAACAGCATTATTTTATATACCTGCAAGGTCTGGAACTCTTGGCGAATTATTTGCGGAGAATTTGATTTTTTGGCTTTGAAGGATTCGAGAGCTTCCTGGCAGTGGCGTAGCTGATCTTCTGAGAGAGAGAACTTCGGCATCGTCGAATCAAAAGAGAAATCGAAAGATTTGGCCTCGGTCGGAGAGGCGGAAACGTTGGCAGCAGTGTCAGTGGTGGAGTTTGGTTTTGTGAATGTGGTGGCCATCGCCGATCTCCGGCCCCGGCGACGATTTGTGACGACGTTACCCGTGGCTCTCGGCGTTAGGGTTTCTATTCCTCTTCGTTTTCAAGGTTCACCACCCCACGCCGTTAGTTATCCGGTACCTCCTTCGGTTTACATATGTATTGGAAAAATAATAAAATTAGTGTATATCACACTCAGAAATATTAATATAGAAATATTTTATACATCTTTATTTTATTGAAATTTTAAATTAAAATTATTAGGAAAGAGAAAGCCCCTTTTATTTTCATTTTCAAATTTCATTTTTACATTTTTTTACTATTTAAAAATAAAAATATTTCATTTTATACACATTTTCACCTAACATATTTTCATTTTTATTTCAAAATACATTTCTCAATAATTTATATATCTTCTCTCAATAATGTCATTATTAATATTTCTCTACACCTATAATATACTAAACTCAACATAATCATTACTTTTCCAGCAATTTATCAAAACATTAACTCATTTTCAACTCAATTTTATTAACTAATTTTTTAAATTTTAAAAATAATAAAAATAAAAAATAAAAATAAAATCAAACGGGCCATTAATTCTAAGGAGAAAGAAAAAACTTAAAGGAAAAAGTATAGATAAATAGGTTTGTTTACTTATATAGAACTATAATGAACAAAATGTTCTATTGAAAAATTTTATTGCCCTATTCTCTCACAAGGTATTCTTTTTGCATTGATTGTAAATTTCTCCATGGTTGTGAAATGTGCAAATTAACTCAGCCAAAAGCAAACCCATCACCAAAAACCTCCAATAGTAAAATAAAATCGTACGGAATGTTTGGTTATGTTTCCCATAATAATATTATTTTGGAAAAATATAACTAAACATATCATCATTTTTCTTTCAAAACACACATTTTTTAATATATACATATAGATTATATTATATATATTTATTATTATTATTCCAACATTAAAAAAATCACTCAATTCTATTTTCACCCAAAAAATTCAACAAAAAAGTATTGATTTGATTACTATAATAAAAAATATTTCTCCCAAAACATAAACAAACATACCAAAAAATAATTTTCACATTCTCTAATAATTCATTTTCTCAAAACATATAATAAAATCACGCAAAAAACATAACCAAACATTCCCGTAGCTTTTTGTGAACTCAAAATTTTGTCCATGTCTTAACTACTATAATTTCAAGATTATGTAAGAAAATATTTCACATAGACATATAAGTCACATATATATATATTATTTATTTATACACACGTATACATATCAAGAGCTCATTAGAATTCGAACTCCTTACATTCAATATTATGTGGAAGACTTATGCCACTGAGCCACATGTCACTTGACAAAGGCATACATTAAAACAAAGGGAGAATACCAGTGTTTTCAAATCATTATAAGATTTGCTAAGTGGCCTGTGGCCCAACCACATAAGTCTCGCACATAATGTAGAAGGTCAAGAGTTCAAGCTTTAACGGATTCTTGATGTGCGTGTGTATAAATAAATAAATAAATAATTACAAGACTTGAGGAAGCATTGAGACAAATGAAATCTGCCTACTAACCAACTACTCTAAATGAACAAAATTATAAAGACAAAAATGAACTAATCTAAAGGAAAATTACAAGTTCAAGACAAAGACAAAATGACTACAAGTTCCAAACCAACAAATAAGATATGCAGTGGCCAAATAAGATAAATACAGCATAGTCAAACAAGTAGATATTTCACAGCTTCTATAAAAGAAGTACCTACTTTCAACCCTCAAGAACAGTAATGGTACTAACTTGACCAAACTCTTTATCCAAGTGTTGCATCTATAAACCTTATCTGTCAGCAGGGCCAAGAAGCATACTGAATGACTTGATCATGAGAGATATGTCTTTCAGTATCAGTTACTAACAGTGAAAAAACTTAGGTAATGTTTGAATATGAAATATGGATTATACGTTTTGGGATAATGAATTTTAAGAGTGGAGTTGGGAATGTGAAATTTGTATTGGAGAACGTGTTGTATGTTTGTTTATGTCTTAAGAACAGTAAGAAAATTATTTTGGGGAATTTTAGTAAATTTGTTTATATTTTGAGATAAGAGAATTTCTATTGTAACAGTCAAATCAATGCTTTTTTGTTGGATTTTTAGAGTGAAAATGGAATTGAATAATATTTTTTATTATCAAAATAATAATAAAATATATAATATGTATATGTGATGATTGGATATGATTTTTTAATTGTAAAAATAATAATAAAATATTATGACATATATATGTATGTATATGAAATTTTTGGTAATAAATTAATTGATTTGAAAGAGTATTTTGGGATTAATAATGATTGTTTTGATAAAAAGGCAAACTATCCGTTTGGTTACATTTTGTCAAAACAAATTTGTTTTGGCAAAATGTAACGAAACACAGCCTTAATTGCTGATGGTGAAGGGACTCCTTCACATTGGGTCAAATTGAGGTGTCTGTATCTGAATATAAACTGCATGCCCTTCTGTACACAAACAAAAGTTAAACTCAGCATAAAACTTGGCATTTAATTTTAAGAGCACTATCCACAAAAATCTTTTAAATCCCTTTCTGAGTACCCACCAGTAAGATCTAATGGGCATCCCCATCCACAAATTTCAATTTTCTTCCCTAAAATTGGCACTTGCCTTTGGGATCCCACTTCTCCACAAAAAATTGGAATGATACAGGACACTTTGCTTCATAGATATTGGATAAGCACCACCCAAAAGTATAGTGTCTTTTAGTTTGGATATAAGAGTCTTTTCCTCTTGACAAGGGTTGCTGGAAAAGTCATATTTGCCCTAAATTGACGAAGATTTGATCTTTTGATTCGATTCTGATTTACGTATTTCTTTCATCATTAAAAACATGTGTATCTAAGATTGTGTCACATCAACTATGACAAGTCACATTCAAATATAAATACTCGGACGGTCACCATATTTTTAAGCATATAATAAAAATTATCTACACATTTACTTTCAGTAACTCGTATTTTTATTTGTATTTATTTTCATCATACCTACCATTGATTTGAACTTTTGAAAGTTTGATAAGCAAACTCCAACAATCCTAATGTTTTCCTTTTATTTCTAGACTTAAAAGTCAAGGTCATGCCATTCCAAAACTTCGACTATTTTAAAGGATTACTCTGAACTCATGTCACTTCTCAACTTAACCATTTTGTTCTCTAGTTTCTTTATAATATCAGAAGAAGCAAGAATAGCACAAAGAAATCAAACAAAAATGTTGAACCAAATGGAGAGGGGCATTGTTCAATTTCATTAAAACAGCACATGTATGAATAAGCAATTAAAAATTTTGTCTTAGCCTCAATAATGTAACTACTGTATGGGCCACCATGAATTCTCTGCCTCAACAAAAAGTGCTTCATGTTCAAAAAACCCCATACCTTAGAAATCCTAAAGTAATGATTGGCTACAAATTATATGTTTTGTATTATGTGTTCAAAGAGAATGAGTTTTTATAGTGAAGTTGAGGAATGTGATGAATGTTTATTTATACTTTGGAGAATAGTTAGAAAATTATTTTGAGGAGTTTTAATATGCTCGTTTAGGTTTTGGGAGGAAACAATTTTTACTGTAACTGTCAAATCAATGCTTTTTTGTTGGATTTTTGGAGAAAAAATGAGTTTTTACTGTGGCTATCAAATCAATGTTTTATATATATATTTGGAGATAATGATAAATAGAAGATGGTATTTTGAGAAAACTTAATTTGACAATTTGGAGAGAAAATAACCAAACATAGCCTAAACTTCAAGCAGGAAACTGTGACTTTTCCCCACATGGAAGCACTATAGAAAACAAAAAACAAATCCAAGTAGCCAACAATTCCCCATACATTCCAATTTCTCTTCACCCTATACATCATCACCATTCTTTTGAGTCTCCACAACCAGTAGTCCCCTCTTCTCTTCATCAGCATTACACTTATTATTGCCCATCTCCAAGCTAGTAAGTTTGGAGGCTTTCAAAGCTTCACTTTCCCAGTTTGTGCAGTGCAACACAACATAGAGAATTGATATGGCACAGGCAGCTTGAGCAGACAGCAGGCCTAGCCACAGGCCGGTGAACCCAATGCTGAGCCAGAAGGCTAAGCCAACGGCTATAGGAGTGCCCACAAAGTAAAACGAGCCAAGATTGATATGGGCGCCCACGACCGGCCTTGCTGTGCCGCGTAGTATGCCACAGCCTGTGGTCTGTGGACAGTTGCCTAGCTCACACAGACCAATGATTGGCAACACTGATGCTACAAGAGCTTTGAGCTCAGCATCTTTTGTAAAGAGGCCACCCCATTTCTCTCTAAATATCACTGTCCAAATGACATTGATGAATCCAATAGCAAATGCACAGGCTAATGCAACCATTGCAGCTAACTTGGCTTTGTATGGCTTCCCGGCTCCCAGTTCATTTCCTACCTGCAAAGACGATCATTTCAAGAGTCGTGCATAGTTGAATAAGCAAACAGGGGCCACAATTTTCAAGCAAATGGATAGTTTGGAAACAAATTGAACAAGAGACTAAAGATGATGCTCACTACAACTAAAAAGTCGGATAATACTAATGAATTCACACAGCTTGCTAACTTCGATTGCATCAATTCCTAAAAATGCATAATAGACCATACCCAAGAAATAGCTCAGCAATTCATATAAGAAAGCCAATGTTCCCATTTTGTGATAAATGAACATGATTTCCATTATGTAGATAACAACTTACTCGTGCAGAGACGCAGCCGGCCAAGGCCATTGGAACGGTGTACATGAGGCTAGTCGTCTGAATCATTATTCCAGTGGCAGCCACCGCGAGCTTAGGATTAGGCAAATACCCTGCTAGGACAGTCACAATCTCATACCACCACCACTCCAAGCATATCCCAATACAACTGGGAATAGCCAACTTAAGAAGTGGCCCAATCCCATCACAAGCACCATCAACCCCTGCCTTCCATTTCCACTCCCACCTCCCATAGACACACACATAAGCCATCATCAGCACCATCATGTGCAGATTAGTTAGCACAGAAGCCATAGCTACCCCAGGAACCCCCAAGCCCATAACCATCACAAGAACATAATTCAGCGGCACGTGAAATATCACGGCCATTAAGGTGCACCACATTTGGGGCTTAGTCACCCCTTGTGATCTCAAATAAACCCTCAAGGGCTGTAATAAAATGTTGGTCAAAAGGTCTGGAAGTGAATAGATACAGTATTTTGCAGCCATTGAGGTAATATCTTTGTCTTGGCCCATGAAAAGCATGATAGATTCAAGATTGATCCAAAGGATGCTAATGGGGATAATTGCCAAGAAAAGAATGAAGATCATGCGGTGCAGAGAAAGTGAAAGGAGGTCCCAGTTCTTGCTGCCATAGGCTTGGCTGCAAACTGGCTCAAGGCCAGAAGCAAGACCTACTAAAACTGAATAGCCAGTAATATTTGTGAAGCCAATAGAGAGGGCACCACCGGCTAACTCTAGGCTTCCAAGCCTGCCCAAGAATAAGACTGAAACCACTGCTCGAACATAGACTAGGCAGTTCATTGCTGTTATGGGCAGTGCCATTGACCATAGTTCCTTCAACTCCTCCAGCACCTTTACAAGAAAATCACAAACATTAATGAAACAGAATATATATAAAATATTATATTTGAAAAACACAAAATCATATGACATGTGAAGATATATTTACATACTATTTTACACAGATTCACATATAAAAGATAAAGAAATCACCTGGGAGTAGGAAGGAAATTTGTGAGAGTTAAAATCTGAGTCTTTTTCAGCCATTTTGTGCAAGCGTGCAAGGTTGAGGACCAAGTTTTTAGGGTGTTCTTACAACAGCATGTGGTACCTGCAAACAAGGTATATGTCTGATTGGAAAAGTTCATAATATATAGTACTAAACACTCAAGTTGTCGTAGGAACAGACAACAAAGAAAGAAAAATGAGAAGTTTCTCGTTTGTTTTCTAGCTTTACTGTAACAAAATAAGCATTCATGGAAAGATAAAAGGAGATGAAAAGAAAAAAACAACAGATTTCTTCATAAACCCGCCTTTCATTTCTTCCAAAAATTCAAGATTCTGGGATTTAATGATGACAACAAAACACTGTCATATGTTATGCACAAGATTATAAGGGTGCTGGCAGTTTTTGCTTACCAGTTGGAGTTTTCTTAAGTCTTGAAAAAGGGATTTCATAAGCAAAAGTCCATAAATTTTGCTAATGGCGGCTACTGTGACATGGGATTTATTATGGGGGCTCTGCAACTGAAAACACAAAGAAGGACACATAAGGGAAAACCCAAAAAAGAAACAAGAAAATATTTTAGACAGAAAAAAAGAGAGACGGGGAAAGCGATGGTAATAGATATACGTAGATGTATGTATATATACGTACACTAGAGAGAGATGGACTGGGGATCGACAGAGATTATGGCTTTTGTACAGCATCTGCCACTGCTCTTTTGCAGTTACCATAAATACCAGAGAAACAGATAATTAAAAAAAGGGTGAAAATTAATGGAATATTGTAGAATTTATTGAAAGATCAAATCTTTACTGCAGCGCCCTTTTTCTTGATGATATGGTCATTGCTATTTCATTGATCTTTCCACTGTCTCAAGAATGCATTTTTGTAATTTTATCTCAAGCATTAGATGCAACTTGCATGCAAATAGCTAGCTAGTCTGACTTGCTGTAAATTTTTCATAAGATTCTTGCAATATAATCATCAATTATTATTGGATAAGAAGAGTGAATGGTATTTTGAATGTATTAGGAAAGCATAGATAAAATTACTATAAAAATAAACATAAATTATTAAAATGGACCATGACGTATAATAGATCCTATCCACAAAAAATTCAAGCACTACGAATATCAGTGTTTAAAGTGAAAAAAGATATGAAGTGGTATTTTAATTTCTCGAATACTCTCTCAGAACAAGTGCATGCTCGAAGGTTGGGCCTCCTAAGGCTCTTGATGCAGGAAACTATCCTTTCCGATGGTGGATTGAAACTAAGCTACCCTCGTCTTATCGGACAGGATGCCAGAATTAGTCTGTGGTCCAAGGGCTCTTGGATACTGTATATCTGAGTTAAGAAGCTCCATAAGGATGCCTATAACTCAATCATACCCATATAGTAAAGACCATTAAGTTCAATAGCTCCTTAACTCATAGCTCAGTTAGCTCATTAGATACAGGAGCTCAATTGCTATAGGAACTACAAATATCAGTAGCTTAGTATTAGATCGGTAGAGCCCTTACTCCATTTTATCAATACCCTCAAGAATGGTGGGGCTCGATGTCTAAGCGGTAGACCAGCTATTCTATTTCCCTCATCGGATTTGGGAAAGAAATTCATAACCCCAACTTACAATTAGATAATTACCAAATAGATCCTCAAATCCAAACCTAAGCAACATCAAAATTTAACACCGATAATATACATAATCATTACACGTATATGGTAGCAATTAATTATATAGATAAACAGTTTGTACCTTTATATGTTTCTTAACTTGTTATTGGTACTTATAAAGTGATCATATCAAATTCTTAAATATTATATGTTATTGTTTTTTTAAAATTATTCACAATAATAAAAAATAAATCAATTTATCATAAAGAGATTCATTGTAGGTAGCATATATAGAGCATAGCTAGCAACTCATCATCAAGGCATCTAGTTTGCATCTTTTGCTTTGTGTGAGGTAATTGCTATTGTGTCACAACTTTATTTTTCAAGAAAATGCTTATAGTTTGGTTTGGGAATGGAATATGTGCTAAGTATTAGGACAAGCATCTTGCAATGTGTACAAATGATTATCATTAAATTGGTGCATAAATGGACCAAAGGGGACAAACTTTATCCTCATTGTCTGATTGAAAGAGCCTAACTCTGATAATAATGTTTTTAAAAAAAAATAAATTCAATTATTGGACCAGAATGGCAAAATGATTTGCAAAAAGCGTACTTTAGGATTGGCATCTTTAACTTACATGTCATGCAACTTTCCATAACTACATTGGCTCCCATTGCTAACTTTTTTGTAAATCATTGAACTTTGCATTATTTATTTCAGGACAACTTCCTAAAGTTTCTCAGTGATCATAATATTCTTAATTATATCAAAAGATAATAATATTTAAGGGTGACAATAATCTTAATTCTTATTCGTCCATCAACACTTTTGTCTTAGCCTGGATGGGCTTCTTATTTGGATCTGGGCCAGTTTATACCATTGATAATGGAATAGGCTAGTATTTCAGTCACGTCCTTACAAGCCCAAATTTTGGTATTGGGCTTGGTATGAACATGAACAACAATAATGTTGGAGTATAACTTTTTTTTTTTTTGGCCCTTCTTGTACATCTATATGAGAACTTAGAGCTCGTTTGGATTCATTTTCATGGGGCATTTTCATTTTCAAGTGAAAAATGGAGAGAGAAAAGTTAGTTATAATAGTTGAATTTGAAGATGAGTTTTATTTGGATGTGTTGTAGAAAATTATAGGTTTATATAAGTGTAAAAATGAGATATATTTGGATGTTTGGTGTTTTTGTATTAAAATTTGTGTAGTTTTTTAATTTTAATTGATGATGTGATGTGTGATTATTTGAAAAAATAATATTATAATTATAATTTTAATTTTTAATATTTTTCTGATGAATGGTGTATGAGAAGTATTGGGAAGATAAAAAATAATTAAAGTAATGATAAGAGTTGAAAATGGGATGAAAATGGAGAGAGAATATAATAAAAAATGTTTTGAAAATGAAAATATTTGAGAAAATTGTGTAGATAGTGATAGTTTTCTATTTTCATTTTCAAGTGAAAATGAAAATGGCTTGTGAGAATGAAACCAAACGGCACCTTAGGTTCATTAAAATTCTTGAATATGGACTTCACCTATACTTATAAAAATAATATTATTAAACCAATTAATCACTTGACTTTGAGTAAATTAAGATTTTTCCCTCTATTTATGTTCAAAATAGGAAATTAATGTTGCTTTGGATATTTAATTATAGAAAAAAAGATCCTTTTTTTTTCTTCAAAATCTTTTTAGTAGGAGAATCGATCCCAATCTGATTTAAGTACCCCTCGTGGCCTCGAATTCACTTCCAACCTAGGCTAGATTGTTGCAACTAAGGTTGCTTTGCCCTCCACGTTATTTCCGATAGGGTCACAGGTCCACACAACTAAGTTCGGCGATTTGAATTATAGTGAAAAATTGCTAAAACAATAAATTATTATTAAGAAGCAATTAATGATAAACTAACTAATTAATGATTTTGTTTATTATTTAAAACAATAAGCTATTCTTAAGAAATTAGTTAGTTACTTGATTTAAATAATATAAATTTATTGTTTTAAATAATAAATGTAGTAATCAAATCATTAATCCGTGTGGCCTCATGTGTTTACCAATAAATTATTAATAGTCTCACAATTTTTCTTAGTTAAATTCAAGAACTAAACATAATGTAAATGATTAGTGGGGATCTGCTTTACACGCACACACTGTATCAACCCTAGTTTCAAAATCCAGCTAAAAGAGTAGGTAATATACTTTGCAAGAAATTCCCTCCAATTCCAAATCCCTAGGCCCCAAAATAAACCAGACTATAAATAGCTTCGATTCAACATTGACCCTTGGCGTAGACTGACAGATGAAGAAATACGAACAGTATCAATACGAACACTCACATGTACATAACATGAAATCCTCCCCAAATTCAAAGCCCTAGGATTCCAAATCTTACACGCTGCTCATCATTTTTGTAATTATTGCTTTTTTATTTTCTTGTTTTTAAGTTTGTAAAAAGGGGCGGCAGCAGATGAGAATTAAATTCGAGAGGCATATCGATAAAGAAGATTATCATCAGATTTCGATCGGGTAGGGTCATGTATAGAGCTAATTTAATTGGGTTTGGGTTGGCCGTGGGCTCGAGCGCGTTTATTGGATCGAGTTTCATCATCAAGAAGAAGGGCTTACAGAGAGCCGGTGCCTCCGGTGCTCGTGCGAGTAAGTATTAACCTTTTTCCTTTTTAGCCATTTAGGTAATTGGAGTTAGTTTTATTGTATTGCTATGTAAAATCTGAAGCTTGAAATGTCGTACTAAGCTCTTAGTGTTTGTCCCTTGCGTGGACTTATCATTTTTCTTGGGATACAATGTTTGATTAGATGCTGCAATTCTGGAATTTTTGAAGATTTTTTGTTAATCTTCATTGTTCTTATTTTTTATGAAACTTAGAGTGTAAATACCAAATAGGTTAAGGTTAAAAAAAAGGGGGGAATTTTGTAGCTATTTGAGCAAGGGAAAGTTACTGGCGGCTTGGGAATTATATGCGGGTATGACTTTTTGGCTTTAGAAACATATTAGGTAATGAACGATTAAGAAGGAAAGGATGCATGTAGTGTGATAGATTGTTTAATAAATGGGTCGATAAATCAACAAAAGCTAAGGTGCTGAGATAAGAGAACATGGATTAAGTTGATAATCAGTCATCATTCTGGAGTACTTTCAGGTTGTGGTGTATGAAGGAGTCAGCAAAAGTGAATGTTGTGTGCCTTGGCAGCCAGCGGAACGGAAATTAATTGCTTCAATTATTCATTTCAATGGATTTAATTAGACACAATGCACAAGTATGACTCAGTTTGTAGTTTAAGTCAGAGAAATGGATGACCGAGACTCTCTCCCTGATTTTTTACGCTAGTGCAATTTTCACATGTTATCTGAAGCCACCATTTGACATCATTTCTAATGACACTCAATTCGTTGAATGAAGGTTCAGGAGGATATGGATATTTGCTAGAACCCCTTTGGTGGATTGGAATGGTCACTAGTAAGTCCTGTTTTTCCTTTTTTTTTCTTATTCTAGAGAAAAATAAGTATGTTGCTTCTAACAGTCAAACTCGACTTTTAATTTTCTCAGTGATTGTTGGGGAGTTTGCCAATTTTGTTGCTTATATGTATGCTCCTGCTGTCCTTGTGACACCACTTGGAGCATTAAGTATAATTGTCAGGTAAATGTGTGTTTAACCATGCTTCTTCCTCTTAATTTAATTTCCTCCCCTCCAAGAACGAAGTATCTGGTAAAAAAAGTCACCTTCTCAGCATGATTATATCTGCTATAGCCTATAAGTAATTGGCAGTCTCAACAACTGTTTATTTCATTAACAGTGCTGTTTTAGCTCATTTCTTGCTGAAAGAGAAATTGCGGAAGTTAGGAATATTGGGATGCGTTTTGTGTGTAGTGGGTTCTACTGTCATTGTGCTTCATGCACCTGGTGAACATAGTATTAGCTCAGTGGAAGAAATCTGGGAATTAGCAATACAGCCAGGTGAGCACATGTACTTTGCTAGCTGTTGTATTGATTTTCTTCATATTATTTAGTATGGAAATGAAAAGTTGTTGTTTCTGAATAGTTTCTCTATTTTCTTGGTCCAGCATTTCTTTTGTACACAGCTTCAGCAGTAGCAGTGGTGTTGGTACTTGTCTTGTATTGTGAACCACGCTATGGGCAGACAAACATCATGGTCTATATTGGAGTTTGTTCTATAATTGGATCTTTAACGGTAAGTACATGTCCCTTTTCTTGACTACTGGATATAAAGGTAATCACATCTTAGAAAATCATGTTTCAGGGGCTCTTTATTGAGAGGGAAAAGGGTTGTTATATTAATAGAAAACAGAATCAATCTGTGTATAATAATTATTTCAGATCCATCTCTGGCATATTTACATCTAGATATTATGTGTTACAAAGGAGCAGGAGAGGTAAATAGAAGTAGCTTGTGGGGTTCCTAGTGATTGCATCACAGATGCTTGGATTTGCTCAATGTTCTTTTAAAAGGCTTTCTAGATAGCATTCTTCATGGAGCAATAATAACTAGGGATGTTCAGATCCAATCCAATCCAATCCCCCCCCCCCCCCCCCCCCCCCCAAAAAAAAAAAAAAAGACGAATTGATCCAAAAAACCGAAAACTGATCAAAATATAGCATTTTTGGATTAAATTGGATTTTTTTTTTTTTAAAACCGATCGGTTTTCGGTTTTAATCTCAAAAACCAATCCAATCCGAACCGAACTGAAATTTATATACTAATAATATAAAAAAATATATATTTTAATTGTAAAGTACACAAATAAATTAAAATAAATTAAACCTAGGATTTTTTCACTTTCAAAAATCAAATACATAGAAATAGTTATTGTGGACTAATAACTTTATAGTTGTGTGTTCTTACATAATTTAACTTAATTCCACAAGATTAGTGTGATATGATAACTAAATGAAATTTACAAATTGATTGATTAAATTAGTTTAATTATCAATAGTAACTTGTCAAATATTTTAATTAAAATTTAAATTGAAAAATCGAATTAATCGATCTAATCCAAACCGATTTAAAATGGATTGGATTGGATCGAATTTCCAATAAAAATCTAACCAACCCGAACCAAACTGCGAACACCCCTAGTAATAACATGTGGTAGTACCTTTATATAATCAAGCTCATCTATATTTATGAACTTGCTTTCTCTTTTTCAACCCAAAGCTCTGAATGATTCATATTTATTTCCTTCATTCCTCCACCTCAGCTAAAGCAGAAAATCTAAACTTGTTTTTATGCTGGTTATTAAAAGGGCATTGAGGAAATGAGTATGCCAATTTAATCTTGTTTCTGGGTCACTGGACAACAATTTGCTGCTCCATTGCAGGTTATGAGCATTAAAGCAATAGGTATTGCTATAAAACTCACATTGGAGGGTTATAGCCAGGTATCCCACTTCAAGTCCTGGGTATTTGCCATGGTTGCAGCTACATGCATAATCACTCAATTAAACTACTTGAACAAGGTTGCTTCCTTTCTCCCTTTGTTATCAATTCAGTATTCTATTTTGCTTGAATCAAATTTCTCATAGTTAGTTACTTCATTTTTTTTCTTTCTATCAAATACCTTTTTTGCATGGATAGGTTGGTTGTAGCAATTGTGTTCTTAAAATGTTCTGTCTATCCATCTGGACCTTCTTGAGAGGTCCTCATATCATGAGGGCTTGCGGCACTGAACTGGATATATTGCTTTTGTATACACATATAGATGTGCTTATAGTACTCAGCATTGCCATATTCTCTCTGTCCTCCTCCATTGAGGCTCCTATTTCTTTTTTTAGGATGACCATAAAACAATTTTCCATTTTCTAGTTTACCAAAGCACTTTCCAAAGTTGCTATCGTTTAAAGCAGTAATGTGCTGCCACTAATTTAACCCTCATCTAAAATTCCTTGACCATGTATACTTGCAATCAGATAAGTAATGTGTTGTCTATTTTTCTGATGTATGGCCGTATTGAGTATTAATAGTTCTGTACCCCATTAATGTAAGATGTGTGACTTATGTGTAGTTTTATTCTCTCTGTGAGCGTGTGTGTGGATGTGCCTCGTGGTGCTGGCCACCATAAGCCTTCTAAGCTAGAAATAGGAGACTTTGAATTTGGAAAGAGAGTGTAATGGCTGCTTTTTAAGTTATATTATCAGCCATCTTTTATGAGTTCTATTATCTTCTTGTGTGAACTCTGAAATTTGTTTAAGTTTTATGGACAATTGTGGCTTATTTCCAGGCTTTGGACACATTTAACACTGCTGTAGTGTCTCCAATCTATTATGCCATGTTCACATCGCTTACAATTTTCGCCAGTGCCATAATGTTCAAGGTATTTAATGTTGTTGTATCTTATGGCGGTTTTGTGGTGTGGTTATTTCTGTTGAAGCGCTAATCACTTTCTACTACTCCAGGATTGGTCTGGTCAGAGTGCTAGTGACATAGTTTCAGTTCTTTGTGGATTTATTACTGTGCTTTCTGGTACAATGGTTTTGCATGGTACAAGAGATCCAGAAAACCGGCCATCCACAGGTAATGCCCTCCACTTCATATATGAAATGAGAGTCAACTTTCTTCCATTTGTAGCACAGTTATTTCAGTCATTATGGAAGCTCATATCCATTGATGACTGTTGCAACTTGCAACTGGCTCAGGCCAATTGCTATGAATTTCGGGAAAGCCGAGTTTATGCCAAGTTTGCTGCTCCATTTCATACTCTGCTTAATGTGTTCATTTTCATTATACTCATAATTAGGGAATAATCTATAACATCGCATGCACATCTATTATTTCATCTATGATGAACAAAATTTTTTTGGATCATTCCTCACGCATTACATTGTTATGCATCAATGCATGAGTTCTTAAATCTTGAACTACATTTTCCTTTTATTCTGAAATCTGGATGTCCATTTCCGTTCTAGAACTAGGAGGATGATCTCTTATTGCAGCAGTATCTTCCCTTGTCAAGTAGTCGTCATCTATTATTTGGTGTGTGGTTTATGATATCTGATTCACTAAGAACAAAGAATGATAGCTAGAAAATTTGCAGCATTTTGATTGTTGAGATGGAGATGCTAAGCCAAAGCCCCCAGAAACAATTTTTGACAACTCTATCTGTCCATGTCCTGCAGATTATTCAGTGCTTTCTCCTCAAATATCATGGCTTGTCCACGCAAATGGTGAGATATGGAAATATAAAGACAATGATGAGTTGCATCCCGAATATGTGGCAATCATTCAACAAGATCACTTCAAGTAATAAGGGAAACCTTGGATCATCTTCTCAAGTAGTTTCTCCGACACCATCTGAGGCTCTAAATTGCCAAGAAACTTACCGGGTACTGTTGAGTGTGTAGATCTTCTGCTAAGCTCTTTGCCTGAAGTCACCGAACAAGCTTACTATTTTTGATTAGTTTCCATGTCGATCGATATTTTTTTTGTATTTGAGGTTGAGAGATGTAAGCTAGATGTATAATAATAACTTAAAGTCATTCTTTGGTTATGTATTACCAGCCAGCAGTAGTCCATATTTTGTTGTACAAATTTTGGCCCTTTAATTTGCTTAGAGATGAATGGAAGAAATTTGTTTCTTTTTCTTCTATAGATTTCTTTAAATTCTTTTGAGGTTACTGTTTCTGGAGTGTGTAAGCAGCCCACATGGCGATCATTCTTGCATGAGGAGAACTTATGGAGAGGAACGGAGTTAGAAATTTTTATTATAAGAGGCGAAATTAAATTATAAAAAATATAATATATTATAAATTTAAAATGATAAAGAAGAATAATAGCAAAGTCTATAATTTCAATAAAAAGAAAGGTCATTTTATAATTTGAGAAATGATAAAATTATAATATTTTTAAAATTTTTAATATAAAAAATTAAATTTCAAAATTTTGAGGGGGTGGTTACCCCTCTCAGCCCTTGGCTCCGTCTATGCCTATGAATATCCTAAGGTCGATTTTCCGGCCGGCTTATAGAGCCACTCGCAAGGGCAATTTTTGATGGAAGGATTGGAAATCTTACAAAAAAACAAAAATATAATGATTTAGATATTGAGGACATGTTTTCTTTTAGGCTAATTTTTAGTAATAGATAATTAAAACCAATCAATTTTTTTCAGTAATTTTCGAATGTATTTTTGAAACTTTGAAATATAAAAAGCTACTAAGATATTTGTAATTATTATCATACAAATTTTAGAATCTGTCTGAGCCCCCAAATGCAAATCCATAACCTCTATTTTCTTTAATACAATTTATAATTAAAAACTATAATATTTACTTTTATAAAAATATAAATTAACGCTGCATTTAATGCTGCATCACGTAAAATATCCAAGGAATTATAATATGTTAAAATCCATTTTTTTTTTTTTTAAAAAAGCCAGATCTAATTATCTATAAATGAAAAATGGATCTTTTATATGAAATATGCATGCCATTACAAAAAATAGAATTACGAACACATAAGGATGCACCCGCGCGTGCGCTGAATCGAACGAAATATCCTTCTTTTCAGGATTCAACGCTTCCGGGAATAATCAGCTCACCATTTGACTTCGAAGAATTGAAGTTACCAGTAGTTTGAGGTTTGTCTCTCGGATCCCTTTATCTTGGTTTTCTTTTTCAGTTGGTTTTATCGTCTTGATTCGGTTACTCATTCTGGGCGCGATTGTTTAATTTTTGATTGAGCTGGGTTTTTACCTAATCTTGATTGTTGTGTCTTAGCCATTTGTTTATTCGAACAGTTTTCATTTGTTATTATGTCTTTCTGGAGGCCCATGATGAGAAAAGTAGTATTAGTGTCTTCATTAAGGTCCCTCTGAGAGAGGAGAAGAGTAAATTTTATCGATTTTACATTAAAGAAGATCAAGATTACTGCTTTGTGTTTTCTTATGCTGCTTTGGTTTCGAAGTGTTGTGCTGAACTGAATTTTGATGCAGTTTTATTCCTAGTACAAGTCAAATTATACGGGGCAGTGGGCATCAGTTTCTTGTTCAATCATTATCTTAATTTGAGATATTGCCATTTCCATGGGGTTGGTTGGTCAATGTTTGTCTGTTGTTTGTACCCGAAGATTATAATTTAAACATTTGATAAATGGATTCCACAATAATTTTGCAATGAAAAGCTTAAAAATCTACACGAATGAGGAGTCAAATTGAGGCATATTAAGAGTAAAATTCCCCCGACTTGTTATTTAGGGCTATTTGTGAGGGTTGGTTATGGACTTAAAGAGCATCATTTTGTGTTTCTTGCTTTTGAATGATTCGCTTATTATGGAACTTTGAGTTTTTGTAGCATATCAAAGAAAAAAAGATGCAATGGATTGGTTGCCTATTTAAAGCTTGTGTCTTTTCCCTTTCTCTCAAGTGAATTTGTTCGTTCTCATTGACGATGCCCTGATATGAGTTCTCTGCCCTCATTCATTTAGTGAATGGACAATGAGGTGAGTTCAGTTCATTCTGGGATATATCTAAAGAAATAATGGAATACAAAGAATTAGTCTTTGTATTGGCATTGGATTGGACTAGTGACCCTGTGCAGCTGCATCCTTTGAAATTAATTTTGGTTGCAAGATACCATTGTTTCGACATTTTGTGCCTTACCATCTAAGTCGATGTACATTTTGACTTATTTAAATCATTATCTTCAGAATTGATGGCAATGCATGTACAAAGTTTTAGAAAGCATGAACAATTGTTCTCTCTCTCTGTGTTGTTTGTCTTTTTTTTCCCTTTTCCCTCCTTCTTTGGGGTGTTTGGGATGCGGTTGGGGGTTTAAAAAAAGGGTTAAAATCACCAAATCTTGAAGAATTGGGAGACCTCAATCATTAATAAAACCATATGGTGTAGGTAATGTTTAGGACTAAAGGTAGTCTCTTTATCTGTCATGTATTCCGCTTTTAATGCTTTGTTCTATGTCTATGTTTTTCAGTGTCTTTTCTGAAGAACACACTCTAGGGAAATGAACCGTGATTCCATGGACCACGCCACCACCACCACCACCCTACCTTGGGGGGGGGGGACCCTCAATATGTGTTGGTGAATTTGCTGGGAGAAAATGGTTTAACTAGAATGATGTATCTTTTGTTTGAGAAGGTCTTATTAGGATAAAAAAATAGGGGAAATTTGTATTTTCAGCATATCAAGAGCAGACATTTTCTGACTAGTTCTATTATCTTGTCCTCTTCTCTGGTTTGAGACATTTGGAAGATGGCCTTATACTATTCTAAATCATTCATTTTCTTCCCATTTAAAACCCCATATTAACAGATTACTGCAGATCTTTATATTCTTCATTTCCCATTTTTTATCCCCTTCCATTTTTGTGTAGCAACAGTCAACTGGATTTTGATAGTGCTTTCCAGACGACATGAGTCTGGCATGTCTTGTATGCCATGATATAGAAAGTCCATCACAGTCCTTCAGAAGCTACTCTATATCAAGTTCAGACAACGAAGGAAGATGTTCTGCAGTTGCCAATTGCCTGACCAGGAGGACCTCACTTGCCCATCCTAGCATCGCATCATCAAAGGTCATGCCTCAACCTACCGTTCCAAGTAGTGGGATCTCGGGTGCCCCACGGCTAGTTAGAAGTCATGCCGTCAGAAGGGACCTTGTGAGAGACTGGAATTTTCACATAGAGTTGGAGCCCTAGTCTAGCAAATGTAGACCATAGATGGCTGCTGAACCAAGACTTCAAAGCTCTCCACTATGGGGCCTTTTCATTTGGAATTAGTCAAGAAAACTGAATTCTGAAGCATTTATAATGAGGAGAGAAAATTCAATTCTGAACCATCTTTCATAACATAGATTTTCTTTTGATCCTGAATTCATTATGCCCTCTGTATTCTCACTATCATTTTCTGGAAGTTCATTAACTTTCTACTCTCTGTATTCTCACTGTCATTTTCTGAAGTTCATTAACCTTCTACTTGGATACGGCGTTTCATTAGTCTTACATTTTGAAATTGGTATCTTGGAAAACTAGAGTACATAATGACTTGGAATTGAAATCCAGTGGAGGCCATTGGTGCTCCTTTTTTTTTTTTTGATCAACATTGGTGTTCTTTGTTAAATTAGTAAATGATATAAGTATGCCTTTGAAACAGTCTACCATCTTGAAATCCAATGGAGGCCATTGGTGCTCCCTTTTCTTTTTCTTTTTTTTTGATCAACATTGGTGTTCTTTGTTAAATTAGGAAATGATATAAGTATGCCTTTGAAACAGTCTACCATCTTGAAATCCAATGGAGGCCATTGGTGCTCCCTTTTCTTTTTGGATCAAAATTGGTGTTCTTTGTTAAATTAGTAAATGATATAAGTACGCCTTTGAAACAATCTACCATCTAGAAAAGGTCACAAATATTGCTCTCAGGTGAAGTCGACTCTTGGCAGAGTCATTAATGGGGACCATGATTTGTGGAGAAAACAACATCATGCCAACAAACATCAACGTTTTTGGTCATTCAGGGGCCAACCGTTTGGGACGTTGTCTATAATTAAGATTAGTAGTTTATCACACGGCAAGTATAATTATATGTAATTACAGCAAATAGCATGAATAGACCTCTTATCTTGATTTCTTGAATCGAGATCCTGATGTATATAGACTTTTTGTTTTGTTGTGCTTTGCTAGATCTAGGTAAGGTATACGAAAAAAAAAATTATTTGACTAGAAATGACATCTGTTATATCAATAATACCAAAGGCTCCGAATAAATTAAATATGTGCATTAAGATACGAAAGCTTTTTTTCATTTTATTTTGGGGGTTTAATATTAAATTATAACGTGTCACACAATCGAGAAGTATTTTTTTTTTTTTTGGGGGGGGGGGGGGGGGTCATTTCGGTTTTGGATCTGGGATGAATAGGTTCAAGAGATGAGAAAATTAAGGATACCCACTAGAAGACTAATGTACCCAATCCATAATGATGTACCGAAAAATACAACATTTTTGTACTTGACCAACCATCAGGAGAGACAGGCCTTATGACGAATGTCTATTTAAAGAAATCTTAGATGCATCACGGATGCACTTAAAGACAGTGTATCTAGCTGTTTTCACGGAAGAGAAGCAGCCAAGAAACAAGAATCTTATCATATTATTCTTAATGGATTTGTTTCAAGTTTTTGTATCCTTTGCCTTGGTACTGATTCTTGGGCTGTTTTTGAGACTATACAGCGCCCTGGTGGTGAAGCCGCAACGGTTGCGCCACTCGTTGGGAAAGCAGGGTATTGGAGGGCCACCGCCCACTTTGCTGCTTGGAAACATATTGGAGATAAAAAGGGCTCGAACCTCAGCCCCCAAGGCGGCGGCAGCCACCACCGGACCACCTGTTTCTCACAACTGTGGAGCTGCCCTCTTTCCCGTTTTTGATAAATGGAGGAGGCAATACGGTGGATATACTACAAACTGATCTTGCCTTTAAATTCTAAATAGATTCTTGTCCCTTATTTTTTTATTTCTCTGAGGTCAAGATTATGATATGTAATACAGGTGAAGTATTCATGTTTTCTCTTGGTAACACTCAAGTACTGCATGTGAACCAATATGATGCTGTAAGAGAGATAACCACTTGCACATCACTGGACTTGGGGAAGCCTTCATATCAAGCAAAAGAATTTCATTCTTTGCTTGGTGATGGTATCCTGACTTCAAATGGCAAGTTTTGGGCTCATCAGAGGAAGATTCTTGCACCTGAATTATTCATG
Organism: Jacaranda mimosifolia; assembly: GCA_018894105.1. Lineage (NCBI taxonomy): Eukaryota > Viridiplantae > Streptophyta > Magnoliopsida > Lamiales > Bignoniaceae > Jacaranda > Jacaranda mimosifolia. The sequence goes on from CM032123.1 coordinate 671,441, forward strand.
GACAAGGTTAAGGTAGGTGGGTGGGTGGTGTGTGTGTGTGTGAGCACATTTACCTGAATCTTGTATATTAATCAAAGAAAAAATATCTCAACATTTCTTTCTTAGCCAAATAAAATGCTTTTTGATTTTTGTAGGGAATGGTAAGTTTGATTCAGCAATCTACATTCATGCTGATAAACTCATGGGAAGATCTGATTGATGCTCAAGGTGGAATAGCAGATATTAAAATTGACCAATACCTGAGGAAATTTTCAGGAGATGTAATCTCCAGAGCTTGTTTTGGAAGTAGCTATTCTGAAGGTGAAGATTTTTTTAAGAAACTCAGAGCTCTTCAGGAAGTATCATACAAGAAAGGTTTATCTATAGGGATTCCAGGCATGAGGTAGCACTTTTCGCCTTTCCTTCTTTCAACCCTGATGATAATCAATCCAGTTCTTTGAGCAGAAAAATATTAATTTTTGTGTAAATTTACTAGTTATGATTCTTGATTATGTAGATATATTCCTACAAAGAACAATAGGACAGCATGGGAGCTAAAGAAAGATATAAGACAATTAATCTTGAAGTTAGTAAAACAGAAAAGCGAATCCAAGTTAGAGAAGAATCTGCTGCAAATGGTTCTTGAAGGGGCTCAAAGTAGTAATCTAAGCCCAGATGCAATAGATCGGTTTACCATAGACAACTGCAAAAACATTTACCTGGCTGGATATGAGACTACTGCTATTTCAGCCACATGGTGCCTCATGTTATTAGCTTCAAATCAAGAATGGCAAGATCGTGTTCGGACAGAGGTTCTTGAAATTTGCAAGGGACAAGCTCCAGATTCTGATTCCATTAAGAAGATGAAACAGGTATACAATCACCTAATCTAACAAATTGGAGTTCATGTTATAAAGTCTTTTCCTTATTGTATGTCTGAAAATGAAGCCAACTGTACTATGATTTACATTTTCTTGCAGCTGACAATGGTGATTAATGAATCACTGAGGCTTTATCCTCCGGTGTCTATAGTATCAAGAGAGGCCTCAGAAGACTTGAAATTTGGGAATATTCATATTCCTAAGGGTGTAAATATTTGGATACTGGTGACAACTTTACATACAGATCCAGAGATATGGGGACCTGATTCTTACCAGTTTAAGCCAGACAGGTTTGTGAATGGCATAACTGGTGCATGCAAGTTCCCACACTTGTTTATGCCATTTGGTGTCGGGCCAAGGATGTGTTTGGGGCTGAACTTAGCCATGGTTGAACTCAAAATACTTCTCGCCCTCATTTTGTCCAAATTTTCTTTCTCCCTCTCTCCAAAATATGTTCATGCCCCTGCATTGCATTTGGTTGTTGAGCCTGAAAATGGGGTTGATCTTGTGATGGAAAAGCTAAAGTCCCCTGTGGTTGCTTGATTTTTATGGTATCCATAACAGCAGAAAAGTCAAGATCACAGGGCCAATTCCATTAGACACATTCATGTTCCTCTTGATACTTGCACCAGAAAGTATTTGTTTCTTTTTCTCAATGGGACAAACAGCTTAAGATCTCTTGCGTGCCTATGTTTGAAGGATTAAGAGGGGATCATATGCATAAATGTGAGCCGGGGGAGAGAGAGAGAGAGACGTTGCATGGTTTTCAACTATATTTGGCTTGTTATATACTTCTGTGTTTTTGGGAATAAAAATAACCATATTTGTTGAATATTTTCATGGCTCAACCAAATTTGAAGAGAGTTCAGAACAAAATGGTTCTGAGCCAAATTCAATAAGACTTACTGGAGCATTCCAGGTGGATAAATAACTAAAGTACCACTCTTTAAATCCTGAACATTTTAAATTTCTTATTTAACAATGGATTTAATCCCCTAGAGATGAGCCAAATTCACAAGATTGGATAGAGAGAAGAAAATTCATAGCCTCTTAAAAGAGAGACTTCACATGCTACAGAGCTGAAACCAACAAGAAACCCGTGCCACCAACAAGATATATCAAACTTCTTTGGATTCTCACCATATACAAACTGCTTCAACACCTCCATATCAGCATCTTCACATACTTAACCTTTTAAACAACCCCCCCATGCACCTTAAAAAGCACACAGCACACACACAAGCATATAAAGTCCGACGGGCCTAACACAGTCTTTCGGATTATTTTAGGACAATGGCAAGAATGAGATTCAGGTATGTGTCTAGACAGGAATTTTTTCACCTCCTATGTTTCTTTGTCTGCATACTTACATTATACTGCTCATCATATACTAAATTCTTCACCTCCTTTGATGTTTATTTCTCATGCTATGACTTACATCCCATCGTACCTCAGTGTAAAATCATTCAGACGAGCATAGTAAATTCAACCTCATCACCAAGAATGAAATTAAACGCCGCTTGCATTTAATTGCAAAAATAAGGATAAAATGCGAACCTTTGAACTTTAAGCAACATATGCAATTATGCATTATCATATATTAATACCAATGGAAGATGCAACACACATTTTCATCTGTTGCGAATCATCCAAAAAGGAAAGAGCCTCATAAATTCCAATCCCTTTTTTACAATTACTCAAGATGATATAGATACAAAAATTTATACATGGCAACCTACATATAATGACCTATGGAACACAAAAAGGCCCCCAAATGTTTGGTGCAAAATTAAAAGCAGGATAAGAGGGAACATGCTATGGCGATCAATTATATACAACATATGATATATAGACAGTGACTACAAAACAATAATTGACTAGGACGAAAAGAAACCGTTTTGTTTACCATTGTTTGATGATATTAAGGAGCCAGCTTCATGTTTGCCTTGTTTCTGAAATGCTGCAAGAGACAAATCATCGTCAGGTTTGCCTTGCTTTTCAGACTTCTTGTGTAATGAACCATTTTCCACAGCTGGGCCGCAAAGTTTGCACGGGTTGGAAGATCTCTGGGAACACCAATGATCTGGAACGCTCAAAAAGTGGGTATTTATGAACTTTCTAAACCTCTTTTTGTATTCTTTGGGGGAGATGATAGTCGGTAGCTGGTTCTTAGGAACGACAAGCGAAGACTTGACCCAATTCTCGAGTTGCTTGTCCCATGTATACTGCCTGAGATAGTCTATGATGCCACATGCCAGTTGGCAAAATTGAGCATCCACTCCCACCAGTAGAGAATAGTCCATAACATTGATTGACTGAAAATGAATCACACACAGATAGTCAGCAGCAGAAGCATTGGTAGGAAATAAAATGCTATCAATAGATCAATTAAAGCTTCGGCTCAACTCACGTTGAGGAAATTAGTGTCGTTATATACAGCCCGCTGCAGATTTCTCTTTGATTTCCTACTAACATAAAGAGGTGAAATGTTCATGTCGTTGACGAAATTTTGATCCAGAAGAACGTCTCCTGCATTATTGCCAGACATATTAAATCGAGCATGGAGAGCTCCTTTAAGATCATACTGTCTGGCTATATGTCGACCAAATGAAAGATTCTCCATCACAAGGAGATCATGTCTGGTCTCCTTCCCATTTTTTGTTGCTCTTAAGACAACCTAAGGTGCAAATTGTTTAGGAATAGGCAAAAGACAGAAAAATGTAAGTTAGCATGCACCTATATGAGAGCCAGAAAACGATGCTACCAAAAGTAGATAGACTAACCTGGTAGATGCCGAGTATTTTAGCAAGACAGGTCTGATTTCCCAGCTCATAGCACTGATTCATGTACTCAAAGTAGTTTGCGGCAAACTTCATGAATGAATCAAACTCCGTCCTCTTAATTTCTTTGATAATAAATCGATCATCCAGTGTTTTAGCAAAGAAGGATTTACTTTTTCCACCTTTGGCGTCCCAATTCCTACAACGGTTAAGAGAAGCAATATAATTGACTTCAGAAGGACAACACCGATCTCGCAACAGACGGAACTGGCTTGCATACAGGCATACGACAGAGTATTTATGCTTTGCTGGATATTTCCCCAAACCCATAGAGACTTCTGGGTGGCTAGCACTGTAGGAAACCAATGAATCTAACAAATCTAAACCATCAAAACTTGATGAATGTGAATCTTCCAAGTTGGCAGGTGGAGAATGCATGCCATCAGAATCCACGGAACCAAATGAAGACCAATGAGGAGCAGTCAAAGAAAATACTCCTGTCAGTCTCTCGTTTGATTTAGCATCCATTCCTTTATCTTTCTGAGTGGCGTCAGCTAGATCCTCTGTTGCAATTGATGCATCCTTCAATAAGGTCAGAGCACAAGCTATTATGCTTGATAATTCATCTTCATAGTCAGACACAATATAGTCATTAGTACCAAGAGGAATGTGTAATCTTGAGCCCTCATCAATAATCAATTTTTGAGCCGTTGATTCTGCAGCATAACTACCAAAAGATACAATTTTTGGCAAGTATCCTCTCTGGAGGTCCTCCATGTATTCACGTCGAATGTCGGTAAAGGGGGCCCAGATCCAACCTTTATCATTTTCTAGGTTAGATAACAAAGAAAGACGATGCTTTCCTCTTAGAGAATGGTTTGATCCGGCACCTTGAATATCAGTAGCTATCAACATTGTCTTATCCTTTTGCAATTCCACAGATGAACCGAAAGTATCATGTAGAGAGTTTCCCTCAACAGCATCAGAATGATATTCTACACTTGGTGCCACCAAGAATTCCTGAACTGCTAATCCATTTTCATTCCCCCCATGTCCTCTAGATCCTTCCACTTGTTCATCAATCCGAATCTCTTTAATTGCAAAATCATTGGCTTCAACAGATACAGCCAACTTAATTTCAGACCTAGACGAATTCTCTGGAGCACCATCACTATTTTCAACAGCAATATTAGCCTCACCAAGTTCTTGTTCAGTGGTCCCATCCTCCCTCTGTAGATGTTCTTGTGCTTCTGAGCCAATTGAATCAGTATCAATCACCTTAAGGTCGGATGAGAGCAATGCATGTAGTCTTCGATCCCATATACATGATTCAAGAAGAAGTTCCAACCGAACACTATTCAAGCTTAGAAGTTTACATACAGCTTCATCTTCCCTTTCATTTTTAATGGCCTTTTGGATGTCAACCTAATATTGATTCGCATGATAAAGCAAAAATGAGAATGGCCTACAAACTCCTTTATACAATAGCATAAAGACAGAAAACCAAGATCAAAACTGCACTATAATAATTGGACAAATGCTGACTTCTTGACAAAGTTAAATTGTAGTCATTACTAGATGTCTTCACGATGAATTTGTAAACTGGAAAATATACCCTAGAAACACTGTCTCCAACTTGCAACTCCTTTTATATCTAAAATCAGAATAAGGCTGGCAAAGTAGTTTGAAGCCATAAAAAGAATTAAGATAAGACACACACACACACACACACACAAAAAGGGGGGAAAAAAAGAAAGAAGGGGGGTGGAGAGAGAGAGAGAGAGAGAGAGGAGTTAGCATCAGCTATCTCACCTCAAATTGAGATCTTTCCAGCTTCAACATCTCTTCAATATCGGAAAATTCCTTACTTGATCCCTTGATGTTCAGAGTTACCCCGACATATCGAGTTCTTATGTCCTTCAAAGACTTTGCAATATCCAAGAACATTGAAATCCCTTTTGAGTACACCTTAAAGAGAGGCAAACAAAGGTCTCAGTGAAAATAATGAAGTGAGATATAGTTACTCCTATAATAAGTTGGATCGTGGATGGCACCGGGTAGGGATAAAACAACACTATATAAAGGTACATACACTCTCAAAATCTTTCTTAAGAAACTCTCCTCTGACTGAAGAGTTGAACTCCAGCCTCTGAGGTGGCAGAGACACTGTGTAAGTTGCAACTGGTGAGTACTTGAACATTGCAACCATGGGACCTAATCTGAGTGTTAGCAAAAGATGAAAAGATGTTATTTAACAAATATGACAAAACTGGGAGCAAAAACTAGTATAAATACAAAATGGATATTGAAGCATCAAGGAACCGGCAATCACTTGCTTATGAATAGATATCATCAAACAAAAATAACAGCCTAGAATGAGGAGAGCAGTTCCCCACCCCAAGAAAAAAGATAACGACAATAATAAACAGAGAACATCCTTTCTTTATCCTCAAGAAGGAGACCGCCATTCCACTATGAAAAGCACCCGAGATATCACCATTCAGAAACATTTCACCAAAGTGCATGTCTTTCTAGAGGTAAAAATAGTCTCTCACCAAACTGAAGGCATAAGACAACCAATTGACCTTCCAATAATAATTAGAATAAGTGAAATTTGGCGTACCCAAAGAAGTAGAGGAAATCCTTATGGAAAGAATGACCACAGCTGGATGAACTATTGAATGAAGAGTGGTCTGAAAAACTGAGCTCCAAGAACTTTCCAAATGATAAACCACGGGCAGCAGTGGATATTAATACCCTCTTTGTGGATTTTGAGCTTCCATCATGGAATTTACACTGACCGCAGCGACTCCACATCCAAAGCTTCCCTTCAGTTTCCCCAGGCAAGCTTTCATTTGCAGGAAGATGTCTAACTTGTATTGTGAGTTGCTTATTATGATGTGCGTAGTAGAAAAAGTGCGCCTCAGGGGATTCTCCACAAGTCTTGCACTCAAGTCGCTGTGCAGGGGATGATTTCAGTAAGGTCTAAATTACAAAGAATACAAACCTAAAAGAATTTATTTAGGATCAACTCAGGAAAACATAGTACAATCAACTTGAAACCAATTCCTTAATACATGAAGGTTTGGATGGTTTAGTTCATTTACTTAACAGCTGCATATCCTGTTCAAACAAAAAACTAAAGCACACTCAAGTATGATCCAGAAGATTGTAGATGATAATTAAACGCTAGCTAGTTTAACAAAGAATACTATCATAGGAACCGCAAAGTATCACTAAAAGGCCCAGAGGATGGAAAGAAATGACATTCTGAGCATATTTGTCAAGCAGCAACTACTCCTGAGATAAAATGCCAGTTGTTTGTTTAATTTCATTATTATTTTCATTTGCTAGATATATGAAAAAGCATTTTACTAGTACTAGGTTACTAGTTCATATGACATCAATATAAATATATCTAAAAGCATTGTAAAAAACTTGATACCACATTTTAAGATTTTGGTATAACTTTGCCCCTTCTTCAGCAATTATGAACTTTGAATTGTAACTTAAGACTTCACAATGCAACCTTGGATATGCGAAACAAAGTTTCATCAACAAAAACTATTTAAATAATTAAGAAGACAAGTTCCAGAAAACCTGATTGAGCAAATTATCACGCAAAAACTTTCCAAGAGGAACATCGAAGCTCCGATAAAACTTAATATGAGAAAAATGACTCTGCTCACAAATAGTCCCTCTTGAAGCATTGCGGCTTGACATCAAAACTAAAATACTCTCAGAATCCAGTACTGCACTGATCTCATCCTTGCTTAGCATGTGATCTTCAGCACCATCACTATGGTTCCATGTATCTGAAGATTCTGTCTGGTGCGGCCGCTCATTATTATCAAAATTCTCTACCTCAGATCTAACCTTTGACTGGTACTCATGGCGATCTACAACCTCTGGCTCACTAGAAACCTGAACTTCATTTTGAGCCTGACCATCCTGATCTCTTCCATCAAAATCAAGTGGACTAGTTATATTCTCAGAAGAGTCGGAGAAAAGAGGAAAACTATCATTCATAACCTTTTGGATAGATGCTGAAAGAGATAACCCTGGAAATGTTGCTGGGTCGTATGACTGAAAAGACAATGAAGAATTGCCTTCTGACAATGAGATCAGCTTTTCTGAGCCCATTTGATAGAAGCCATTAGAAATAGGAATATCAGGCATCGATGAAGCATTCTGTTCTGTATCAGACTCCTTTTGGCCAGAAATTTTTGCCTCATCAGTGCCAACTGATATCAGTTGTTTGACTGTAAGGGCAAGGCCTACAACCTCACTGGGAGAAATCGTGGAGAACATTGCACTCTGATCCAGAAGGAAAGAAGTCTCAAGCATTAAATGATATGCCATGACTACGGCACACCGGACAACACATTTTATCCTTTTCAATTCATCGCTGTTAGCTCCCATCAACAGGATCTGCACAATGCCAATTATGTTAAATTAAAAAATTTCTGATTTCACCACAAAAGAAAATATAACAGTTTCGCTTACAATCTTTTCTTCTTTTCACACTTTATAAACAGGATATCATATTCATGGATCTCAGCAATATCCATATATCCTGCAAGTATTTCAGCCTTAAAAAAAAAAAACAATACATTTAGGTGAAGAAAACTTACTGTACATCCATGCCGACTAGGAGATCCTTCGAGGAACATTAAAGTTTTACTCGGCTTTTTCCCACCCTCACTGGAAACAGCATGTTCTTCCACAAACTTTTCAATATGAAATGAATCACACTGCCTAAGTTTTTGACCTACTGCAACCTCTGATGGCGAGATAGGTGAACCTATACAACGGGCAACTCTGTCCAGACGATGGAGCTTCATATCGAAGACTAGCGTCATTCCTTTTGCAAGAATAGACTCTTGTATGTCACGAGAAACTGATTTCTCAACTAAAACAACATTTGGATGGTACATCTCTATCATCTCAATGATGGATTTTAAATTGTCCTTTTCCTGTCAATGAATACATGATCGGAAAATATATACATATTTACATATATATGCAGATATACAGACTATGTTTTACATGTGCAAGTTGAAATCAGAGGTTTCCAATTTACCTGTTGCATTGATTGAAATGATGACAATCCACCAGAAGAAAGATCAAGTGAGCCTTGTATCAACAGCAGTCTTGGGTTTTTGTACTTCGTTGGCATGTGTTTGTGAGCAGCATGCTTTTTGAAGACTAGCCCTTTGATTAATTGACTACAGAATTGAAATTGGATTGAAGTTTAAATTAGATTCACCAAACAGATGACTTGTACAAAATCAATCAAGGAGTTACCACATTCACAAAAACCAATCTGACTCTAAAGACACGTGAATAACAATTCTAGTTTATAAGTCTAGTCAGATTGTGTGGTAGCCTCAATGGTAAAACCTGGAATATAGCCCCCTTGACATGAACTCAGGGTTGAGAAACGCAAAAATGAAAAGTAATTCTGTCTCATTCTATGAGAAGTTGCATCATAAAAAATATCCACGTCTGGTACAATAGCATGCAAGTTAAAGGAGTTAAATATCCATCTCAAAACCACTTCATAACAACATATTTACTAGTTCATAAAGGAGATATCTTTTCAATGAGGTAGGACAAGAAGCAACTCTATATTATTTAGCAGACATTAAGACCAAGGTCCTGACTCCATGATCTCTCCTTAAAACTCTCCAAATAAGAACTCTTTCAGGGCATCATCTAATTTAAATAGACATATGCGAAACAAAATAAATCAGGAACAAAACACACACACACACACACACACACAAAAAAAAAAAAATTGATTATTACCTCTGAGTGCGCAAACCACTTTCAATACATTTAACCTTCACATATCCATCAGGATCCATTGCCCTACCCTCATATGTGTCAGGCTTCACGAAAGCAGCAGCCTCCCACGATAATGAGGTCACTATATACACCCAATTCTCACCATAATTTCCAGAACAATCAACACCGACGGACTTAACTAATTGACTAACAAGGGCCGTAAATTTCCCGTTCCTAACATTGTTCATTGCTTTAAGCTTTTCCTCTTTGAACTTGTAACTTCCACTACCTCCTCCTCCGAAGCTGCTTAAAGAACTAGGTTTAGCCCAGGTGACGCCATCACCACCCTCATCATCATCATCATCGTAATTTGCAACACTACCTGTTATATCATCCTCCCGGTCTTCTGGTTCTGGAGGAAGCCAAAATTCAGCATCCACTTCATTATCTGAAAGAGATGTCCCAGATCCCTCAACAGATGAATGCACTCTTTCCACTTTGTTCTCTGCTCCTTCGTGACCTTCAGCAGTTTCTAGATTTCTGCTAGACCCGAAATTATCGGTATTTATAACCTCTCCACAATCATCTTTCACCAAATTACCAGGTTGATGGAAACCATTTAATTTAACTCGTAAGTTCGAGTCATCCGGATGCCCTTCTAATAAAGAACTGGAATCTTCTTGACTGCTGTCTGTGCTTCCGTCTTCCACATATCCCCTGCCAGAGAATAAACAAAATTAACTTAAGCTCAAATTGAAGTTGAAAATATGGAAAGTTTTGTAAAATTCAAGTGAATTTTTCTTCTCAGATAACATTTTTAACCATTAACAGAAGGAAACGGATTGTATACCGGTCATAAAAATTTGCGATAACTGAAATATCACCTGAAAAAGAAGGTTATAAGTAAAGGAACAGAGAGAAAATAATAGAATGTTGAACAGAGAAATGACTAAGGAGCAAGAATTTACTGCAATTTGATACAGAACTATCACTGCTCCTTAATGAAGCAGTAGGACTGATTGATGGCATTGTGAGAGAACTTCTCTCAATTCACAGAGTCCTTATAGTTTTTTCACCAAAAAACTTGCAAGGTATGGAAAGCATGCCCTAAATTTAATTTCATAGAATGCCAATCTTCCTGTTCTGTGCGGTTACTTGATTGCCAACATCACGCCACAATAACGTCACATATTACATTTGATACCCTTTCAGCCTGCATATTAAATGTAAACAAGTTCAGAAGTTCAACATACTTCAGCTAAAAAAGTGACAAAAAGGAGTTTCCAATATGTAAAGTGAAAAAATCCAACATTTAAACTGAGAAATACATAAAGGACCAATCTCCCAGAAGGTAAACAGTAAAAATAATCATGGTATTTAAATGTTAGTGCTGTGACATGCATCATTAACCTAAAAGGCTTACACAATGAAGAGCATTTTCCCTGAAGAATGAGAATCCAAACATTACAGTTGACAATGATATTCAACACTAGAAATAGTTCAAAAACTCATAGGGAAAATTAAAACACACACACACACACACACAAATACTCAGATTTGGAATCAAATATGGTGAAGAGTTGCACAGATGAACATACCATAAAAATCCAGAAATAATTACTATACAAGCACACAACTTTTTGCCTCCCCCTATTCCACCAACCCATTATTGGGGAAAAGGAAGGACTTGGTAGCTGACTTTAATGAATAAATTACACTTAGAAAAAAAAGAATAAAATAAAGAAAGAAGTATCCTTAAATACACGTTAGAAACAATTACATACAGACACTCAAATCAGTTATTCAAAATTCAAACTTTCAATTGGAACACCAATCTTTAAATATGACGAGAGGCCGATTCTTTACTATTGGCATGAAGAGTAAAGTTATAATCTCGAAGTTTCCATAGCAAGGAATAGAAGACAATCATTTGAACTCAACAGAAATAAATTACCAAAGGGAAAAATTGAAAAGTTCAATTATCTCATGCTGTAAATCCAAGTTGAACATAAAAATTTTAATATCCAAATCGTGCAGAATTTGAAATTCCTGAACTCAACGAATTGAACAAGTCAAAATCTTGAAATTCAAATTAGTAAAAAGAAGAACCAACCACCAAAACTACCAAGAATTTAACGGCGGTTGATCTGTTCACTCTCAAGTCAATATCATATCCGGTAAATCATACTATCCCATCATCAAGAACTGCAAAAATCATTAATTCAAACAAATCCAACGGAAAAAGAACATAACCATACCGTTGATTTAGCCACATGAAGCTTCCGAAACAACAAGTTCAAGAATATAAAGAAAGAACAAAAGGAATGATGATTGAGATAACTTACTCTCTTACAAATCCACTGAACAAGTAATCATGACCTTGAAATACTTCCAAAGAATATTATTGGCATAACCAATCTTCAAAGCCCAGATGACATCTCTTTCTTCAAGAAACAAAGATTTGAAAATCTTGGACATTCAAAAATTCAAGTACCTTAAAAAGGGTCAATGAAAAAGCACTCTCAACAAGAATGAAGTTGGACAAGTTTGCCGGTGTAGAGAAGAAATGAGAAAAAAAGAAGAAAAAAAAGATTTGTCTCTATACTGTGGCCCACAGCCCTGTTCTTCACTGAATTTTTTTGAATTTTTTCTGCTATTCATTGATCCAAGGGTAGCATAAATATATGTGTAGGTGACATTATTTGCATTAAAAGTCAAATTATTTTGAGGTTAAAATTTTCCCATCATTAAAGGGTTAATTGTACAGTATTCAAGAAAATTTATCCACTTTCACACACTTGGGGTCTTGTCTTGATGCATATGGATATTCCATTTGCCTTATCATGAAATTAATCATGTAATAAATGAAGTAGATTTCCAAAGGACATCATTAGATTTTTGACTTCTTAGGTTATTATATTTTTATCTTGAGTAATCATATATATATTAATATCATAAATTTTTTAACGTTTTTAGATTTTTTTTTATAAGAACTAATTGTAATTCTAATTACTAATTATAACAACGATGCTTTATCAATAATTTTCAATCATTACTTTTGAAAATAATAACATAAATCATGTGCAGCATATGTCTTTTCAATAAACATAAATCATATATACTTCGTCTGTTCAATTTATATAGATTAACCTAATTTTCTTCCTAATCAATTAGTTTGATCACAAAGTAACAATTAATTCCTATGTAAAATACCCTCAAAGGCAAGAAGCAATAACTAGAGGTGCAAACGAGTCGAGTTGAATCAAGTTCGAGTTCTAATTCGAACCAATCATGAGCCATCTGTATCTAGGTTCAAGGATCGCGATCCAGTATATAATTAAATTTTATTTTTTATTTTATTAATAAATATATGTTATATTTCTATTTTTTATTTTGAGTTCGAGCTCGAGCATACAGTTTTTTACAATTCATTTGTCAATTTGAGCCTTATCAAGTCAAGCTCGAGTTTAAAATTTTAGACTCGTTGGAGTTCAAACTCGAGGCTAAACTATATATTTCGAGCTCGAGAAAATTTTGTTCAAGCTTAATTTGATTCGATTCGACTCGATTGCACTACTAGTAATAACACTTGAGAAAAAGCTCCCCCTTCTACTTAAATACGCGTACTTTGGACTCAAAAGACATGGTTCAAATCCCTCCTCGTTGGACGGCCTTTTGTCGCATTATTGGTTGAACTAAAATCGGGTATCTTTGGTTTAGCCCCTCTAAACATTAATTAAATTACTACTAATATTATACTTTGTGAACTCATTAAAGAACTCTTTCTTGCATTCTAATCTTCAGTTTCGACTCGTTTAAGATTGTTTCAATCTTAAATGACAATTAAACTAAACTTGAACCATGATTTCATATTAAATAAATTGTTTGAGCTCAATTTGACATTGTTGATTTTATATTGATGGCGTTTATATTTTTTCATAAATAAAATCTGTGAACCATTAAATTAAACATGACAGTTTTAAGGCCCGTTTGATTTTATTTTCATTTCAATCATTTTCATAAATTTTAAAAATTAGTAGTGAAAATAAATTAAAAATATGTTTGTATTCGGATATATTATTGAAAAAGTAATGATTATGTCAGGTTTATTATGTTATAGGTGGTGAGAGATAGTAATAATGATAATAAAGCAGAAAATATATAGAGTATTGGGAGAAGATATATAAGAAATATGTTTTGAGAATAAAAATAAAAATATATTAAGTAAAAATATGTATAAATTAATGTGTTTTAATTTTCAAATACTAAAAAATATGAAAATGAAATTTAAAAAAATAAAACCAAATGGGGCCTTAGTGTTTTATATTATGCTTAAAAATTCAATAATTCACATATATTCAAAGGGGCTAAAAATCTTCCTTCGCCCTATGATACAATAAAAATCCACGTCCCAAAATTTCAACCAATTAATTTCTTACATATATTGAAATCAAGCAAAAAAAAATCTTTTAAGATAAGGTGCAAATCATCACAAATTTGGCTTACATAGGACTTTGCATGATTGCAACTATGAGGTGTTCTAGTTGTAAAATGACTCATAGGTCCTCAAAAGAAATATTTGGTAAGTACAATTTTTGAGCTAAATGCCTATTAAAAGAGTCGTATTATTTTGTATCACTTTTCAACGGACAACATTAGAGAAGCTTTCAAGTGGACAACATCAACTTTTTCAACTTCTAACCAACAACATGTCATCAATTGGTTAAGATATTTTTGGATAATTTGGTCTTAATCACATGCCTTGTTTAAATTTGAATGAGACTAATTGCACTTTTGGTTTTCTTTTTTTTTTTTTCTTTCCCTAATTTATTATGATTACTCATAAAGTTAGATATCATATTAAATGAAGGTGACTTTGAATTATTCCAAATTAGAGCATCTTGTCATGGATTGTTTTGCAATATAAATATCTATATTAAATGCTTTAATGTCCAACGTCATGATAATGTTATATTAATTGCGGAACTTATTTCGTACTAATATATTATGATTTTTATTTTTTTATGTAAAATATCTAATCTAAGTTATCATGTATAAAAATGTTGTGTTGTTGTAATGAAGTCATTCATTTATTTTCTTTTCTCTTGAATTGATGAATCGTTTTTTAATTTTCAATGAATTAGTGAAATAGTATACCTGTCCTAAAAATATAAAAAGAATTAAACATATTGTGTTTGATATGAGAGTTATGGGAGCGGCCAGCCCACCTTTTGGTGTCAGCTTGATACTGTAGCGATAATTAGGTAAGATTGTAATCTTGCCTCGGACATGCGATTATATAATCATCTCCTCCACTAAAAATCTGCTCCCTTGCTAGTCCTCTTTTTTTTTTTTCAAAGTTATTCCAGTTGTGTCTTTTGAAAAATCCCCAAATGTGGCCTTTTTTTTGTTATTTGAGCGTAATTTTGTCATTTAATTTATTTAATCTCACACATCAAACATGCATCAGAAATTAGAGTAGATTATAATTGTATCTAATTGTAAGGTCAATCTTCTATATCCAATAAACTAATATATCATTCAATTTCATTTTATCTTCTTCTATTCAAATCTTCACTATTATTTACATTCCAAATCAAATGTGACCTCCCATCGGGAGCATTCTTGGTATATTGTTAGGAGAATTTTTGGAATTAAAATAAGTTTAGGGGTGTCTTTTGCATATACTATTGAATATAGATATTTTATATTGTGATTATGTCAATATTATCCATAAAAAGACATATGCTATATAGAATATAATTGCAGGGGCCTACATATGACTTTTATTTTATTTTTTAAAATTTTTGTGCTAGTAAGATCGCAAATACTTAGGGTTGTATTTAAAGCGAACATCGTTTAGTTGGCAAGTCAAGATGGGCAGATGCCGACATACAATCTAACTTCTAATTTTATTTTATTTTCTGTTATGTGTCGAATAATTTTTATAAATAATTAATTACTATGTAATTTTCATTTAGACAAAATTAAAAAGATAAAATTTTCACTACATTTATCGTAACACGACGACAACACTCCATATTTTTAAAAATTTCACACAAAGTAATTACATTTATACCCAAGAAGTATTTTATTTTATTTTATTTTATTTTTAACAAGATTTATTAATTTATTATTTGTTCGAATTTTTAATTGTCATTTTCCAAACAGCCGTGCCGCTCGGCAAGCAAGCTGGTCGGGTGTTTGCCAATGAGACTTCGGGCAAAGTGGATAGGGATAGAGAAAATTATTTCTTTTTATATATTTTGTCACCTCTCACCTGCAACTAGGAAGAAAATTATTATTTTATATTTGGAATGAATTTCAAGATTTATAATTTTTAACTATTATAACATCGAAAAATTAGAGATGAGTCGCGTAAACTAGTTAAAAAAAAAAATTAATTAGGATTTTATTTTTCGTGATATAATTATAAAATTACGAACACTGACATATTTATTAGAAGCTTGAATTTCGACATCAACATGAATAAGAATTCCAACTCGTAAGTATGAAGTTTTAGTCTGGAGAATAGAAGTAAAAAATATTAAATATAGTATTTTTTTTAAAAATATTTTTAACAAATAATTTAAAGTTTGGTTGTCAACATGTTGTGCTACATGTTCATAAGGGTACTAAACAAATTCTTATATTTGATGTTCTTTTTGTATTTGGAATAAGAAGTTTAGTGATGAAAAAACTAATAAAAAATATTTATTTATTTTTTTAATTTTAAGATTTAAAATTTTTATATATGGAGAATGTGGAAAACATCAAATAATATGTGTGTTACATCAATAAAATATAGGTTTCACAGTGAATATAACATGATTCTCTTCATTTGGTATATTTATACTACATATATAAAAATATAATTTTTTTAGAAAAATAATATTAATGGTTTGTTAAATGTCAATTGCCTTATCCACTGAAAAGTGGATTTCAGTGCACCAACTTGCACATAAATTAAAAAACATTGCCTACAAAATGTACCAAACTTTTGACACTTAACCTTCTCCATATATTTATTATTGTTACCAATAGTTTTCACAAGAAAAAAGGTTTTTTAAAAAAAGTTATGTTTAAAGGATTTGAAAAGTTCAGCCTCTTGACAACTAATGCATTGAGAAGGTGGATGAGCTTCATCGTCGAGAGAAATAATTCGGATCACCAGTTAAGGTCCCTAAATGATCGCTCAATTATAAAGGAGGTAAGGGTGCAGAAACAATTAGGACACTTGTCTAGAAGGAGCCACCCTCGAAAGAGTGCGCTATAACTCACTAATCGAGCACAAAAAATGAATGGGACTAAACGATTTATCAAAGTTGTGAGATGCAAATTAAAATATATCAATAGGGAATCATTCTACCTTATAAGGAAGCCTTTGAACGAGCAGAGATAGACAAAGTGGAAAATCATATTTTAACAATCACATAGGCCACATGAAATGACAAAATTTCTCCTTCAAATTATCAAGGTGCACCATCCAAGTCAAATTGAATTATTTTTTTCTATAAGATATAGAAAAATTATTAAAATCACATGAAAAATGTATCTTAAGTGTGCATTAAGAAAATGTGTGAAGAGAAATAGTACCTTTAATTTCATTTTTCTAATAAATATTTACTTAAATGCTTTTTTATTTAAGCTTTTATCTAATTAATAGTGATAGACATATTAAACTTTTACATTACTAATTATTTGTTATTATATTAGGATCATGATTGGAAACTACATATTCATGTTAAGATACTATTGAAAAATAAAATTTATAATTTTTATTGACATGTTAATTTGATAGAAAAAACCCTTATCCAAGATTTGTGCATTATTTATGGTTAAAATTTAAAAACAGTTTTGGCCATGAAACATGTGTAATGGTACTATGGGACTGGTCCCAAAAACTATTGCACCAGCAAGATTGCAAACATCCAAATTGAGGGAGATCATGTCAAAATTCTTTCATGCCGTTGAGTTGGCTTAAATTTGGCCATGTCAAGATCCGAACTCAATCATCTTAGATCATGTATTCCATATATGTCAAGTATACAATTCACAAATAAATATATATATATATATATAGTATTTTAAAAAATATTTAATACACTCGATAAGTAAAATAAAAGATGAAACACTTGTCACATAAGTAAAATATAACTTAAAATTTTAGCTGAATTTCCCACCTATTGCGTGGTCTAATCCCACATCATTTAATCAATCTCACACAAATTAGTTTCTGTTTGTTTGAGAATACTAAGGACGCACACAATGCACAAGAACACTCAGTAAAGTCACAACACATTTACAAAATCAAATCTCAATCTCAAGGTCCCGAGCAAATATCTAAAAAACCTGCCAAAGCTTTTGCAATTAACGTCCCCAACTACCAAGGAAAAACTGAACCAATCCTGTCGAGAAATGAAATAAAAAAATGAAGTAAAAATTAAAATAGAGCATCTGAACTAAAATCAACAGGACTTTTCCTTGAATAGAGTTTTACAACTGAATCACATATCATTGTCATTCTTCCACAGCAGGGCAGCAAAGCTGGGATCACCAATGATCTGGAAGAGTCAAAAAGTGGGTCTTTATGAACTGCCTAAGCCTCCTTTTGTATATTTTAGGAGGGACAATAGTTGGCAACCGGATCTTAGGAACAAGTGCAGACATGGCCCAATTCATAACTTGCTTGTCCCAAGTATAATTCCTCAGATAGTCTATGATGCCACAGGCCAGTTGGCTACTTTGGATATCCACTCCCACCAGTAGTGAATAATCCGTCACATTCATCGACTGAAAATGAATCAAATGCAAATAGTCAGCGGCAGAAACTATTAGCTATCAAATAAGATTCCATCAATGGAGAAGATTTTGACAGAGCTCACATGGAGGAAATTAGTATCGTTAGATAAAGCAGACTGCAGATTTTGCTTGGATTCCCTTGTAACATAGAGAGGAGAAATGCTCGTATCTTTCACAAAATTTTGATCCGAAAGAACATTTCCTGAACTAGTGAACTGAGCATCCTGATCAGCTCCTTTTAGAATATACCGTCTATCTATTTGTCGACCAAATGAAAGATTTTCCATCACAAGGAGATCGAGATCTTGCCTGGTTTCCTTCCCATGTTTCGTCCCTTTTAAGACAACCTAAGTGCATATTTTGTTTAAGAATAGGCAGAAGATAGAAAAAATGGTGAGTTAATTATATACATCTATGCAAGAGCCAGAATATGCATACATATTTCATCTTCTGCTCCACTTTATGTGTATATATTGAGTGTATCTAATCCAGTGCAGTATATTTGGCATATGTACACAAGGTGTAAAAGAGATGAAATATGTATTAAAATAAAGGACCTAAACTGCAGAGGAATGATGCCACCAAAAATAGATAGATGAACCTGATAGATGCCGAGAATTTTAGCAAGACAAGTATGATTTCCCAGCTCATAGCATCGATTCATGTACTCAAAGTAGTTTGTAGCAAACTTCATAAACCAATGGAATTCCATCCTGTTAATTTCTTTGATGATGAATCGCTCATCTAGTGTTTTAGCGACGAAGGATTTCAGCTTGCCACCATTGGCGTCCCAATGACTGCAACGGCTTAGAGAAGCAATATAACCAACTTCAGAAGGACAGCAACGCTCTCGCAACCGAAGGAACTGGCTTGCATACAGGCAGACAACAGAGTATTTCCCCAAACCCACAGAGACTTCTGGGTGGCTACCACTATAAGAAAATTCTCGTGTAGAGCTCTCGTTTGATTTAGCAGCCTTCAATAATGCAAGAGCACAAGCTATTATGCTTGAGAATTCATCTTCAACAACAGACACAATATAGTCATTAGTACCAAGTGGAATGTGTAGTCTTAAGCTCTCATCCATAATCAGTTTCTGAGCCATAGATTCTGCAGCATAGCCACTAAAAGATTCATTTTTTGGCAAGTGTCCTCTCTTGAGATCCTCCATGTATTCACATCGAATGTCACTAAATGGGGCCCAGATCCAACCTTCATCATTTCCTCTTAGAGAATGGTTTGAATCAGAATCAGCATCAACCACTTTAAGATCGGATGAGAGCAATGCATGTAGCCTACGATCCCATATGCATGATTCAAGAAGAAGTTCCAACCAGATTCTATTCGAGCTTAGGAGTTTACATTCAAAATCTTCACTTTCATCATTAACAGTGTTTTGGATGTCAACCTAATGTCAATTTGCATGATCAAGCCAAAATAAGAATGGCAGTTCCAATCAGTTGCAGTAGGAGTTTGAGACACAAATCAGCAAAATAACCGTTCAACATTTAAAATTGTTTATTAAAAAGAAATTCTTGAAGAGCCAGAAATAGTTATTCTTGTTCACAGCCGTATATGTTAGTAAGGCGTGATATCATAATAGAGCATTTCTTACGATGTTCTGTGTCAATTTGAGCATATGTTTTGCCCCATACAGATGATCTTATGAGTGTGACAACCAACTTGCAACCCATTTTGTATCAATAATCAGAATATTAATTAACGGAAGATGAGAAAGAAATTTATTTGGCAGAAACTATCAGACCTCAAATTGAGATTTTTCCTGCTTCAACATCTCTACAATGTCAGAAAATTCCTTACTTGATCCCTGAATGTTCAGACTTCCCTCAACGTATCGAGTTCCTATGTCCTTCAAAGACTTTTCAATATCAAGGAACATTGAAATCCCTTTAGAGTATACCTTAAAGAGAGGAAAACAAAGGTCTCAGTGAAAATAATGAAGGGAAATATAGTTACTCCTATAATAAGCCTGGTGGTGGCATGGACAGGTAGGGACAAAACAACAACAGTATGCAAAGGTACGTACATCCTCAAAATCTTTCTTAAGAAACTCTCCTCCATCTGAAGAGTTGAACCCCAGCCTCTGAGGTGGTAGAGACACTGTGTAAATTCCAACTGGTGAGTACTTGAACATTGCAACCATGGGACCTAGTCTGAATGTTAGCAAAAGATGAAAAGATGTTATTTAACAATATGACAAAACTGGGAGCAAAAACTAGCAGAAATAAAAAATGGATAATGAAGCATCAAGGGACTGGCAATCACTTGCTTATGAATACATATCATCAAACGAAAATAACAGCCCAGAGTGAGGAGAGCAGAGGGGTCAGGAAACTGGTTCCCCAGCCCAGGAAAAAAGATAACAAAAATAACAAACAGAAACATCCTTTCTTTATCCCCAAGGAGGAGACCACCATTCCACTATGAAAAGCATCTGAGATGTTATCATTTGGAAACATTTCACCAAAGTGCATGTCTTTCTAAGAGTAATAGTCTCTCACCAAACTGAAGGCACGAGACAACCAATGACCTTCCAATAATAATTAGAATAAGTGAAGTTTGGCATACCCAAAGAAGTAGAGGAAATCCTCATGGAAAGAATGACCACAGCTGGATGAACTATTGAATGAAGAATGGTCTGAAAAACTCAGCTCCAAGAACTTTCCAAATGATAATCTATGGGCAGCAGTGGATATTAATACCCTCTTTGTAGATTTTGAGCTTCCATCGTGGAATTTACACTCACCACAGCGACTCCACATCCAAAGCTTCCCTTCAGTTTCCCCAGGCAAGCTTTTATTTGCAGGAAGATGTCTAACTTGTATTGTGAGTTGCTTATTATGATGTGCGTAGTAGAAAAAGTGTGCCTCAGGGGATTCTCCACAAGTCTTGCACTCAAGTCGCTGTGCAGGGGAAGATTTGAGTGAGGTCTAAATTACAAAGAACACAAACCTAAAAAGAATTTACTTAAGATCAACTTAGGAAAACACAGTACAATCGACTTGAAACCAATTCCTTAATACGTGAAGGTTTGGACAGTTTAGTTCATTTACTTAACAGCTGCATATTCTGTTCAAACAAAATACTAAAGCACACTCAGGTGTGTTCCAGAAGATTGTAGTGACAATTGAACGCCAGCTAGTTTAACAAAGAATACTAACGTAGGAACTGCAAAGTATCACTAAAAGACCCAAAGGACGGAAAGAAATGACATTGTGATCATATTTGTCAAGCAGCAACTACTCCTGAGATAAAATGGCAGTGGTTTATTTAATTGCATTATTGTTTTCATTTGCTAGATATATGAAAAAGCATTTTACTGGTACTAGGTTACTAGGTCATATGACACCAATATAAAGTATCTAAAAGCATTACAAAACCCTTGAGACCACATTTTATGATTTTGGTAGAACTTTACCCCTTGGTCAGCAATTAAGAACTTTGAATTGTAACTTAGACTTCACAATGTAACCTTGGAAATGTGAAACAAAGTTTCATCAACAAAAACTATTTAAATAATTAAGAAGACAAGTTCCAGAAAACCTGATTGAGCAAATTATCACGCAAAAACTTTCCAAGAGGAATATCGAAGCTCCGATAAAACTTAATATGAGAAAATAGACTCTGCTCACAAATAGTCCCTCTTGAAGCATTGCGGCTTGACATCAAAACTAAAATACTCTCAGAATCCAGTACTGCACTGATCTCATCCTTGCTTAGCATGTGATCTTCAGCACCATCACTATGGTTCCATGTATCTGAAGATTCTGTCTGCTGTGGCTGCCCTTTTTTATCAAAATTCTGTACCTCAGATCCAACCTTTGACTGGTACTCATGGTGATCTACAACCTTTGGCTCACCAGAAACATGAACTTCATTTTGAGCCTGACCATCCTGATCTCTTCCATCAAAATCAAGTGGACTAGTTATATTCTCAGAAGAGTTGTAGAAAAGAGGAAAACTATCCTTCATAACCTTTTGGATAGCTGCTGAAAGAGATAACCCTGGAAATGTTGCTGGGTTGTATGACTGAAAAGACAATGAAGAATTGCCTTCTGACAATGAGATAAGCTTTTCCACACCCATTTGATGGAAGCCATTAGAAATAGGAATATCAGGCATCGATGATGCATTCTGTTCCGTATCGGACTCCTTTTGACCAGAAATTACAATCTCACTGGGAGAAATCGTGGAGAACATTGCACACTGATCTAGAAGGAAAGAAGTCTCGAGCATTAAATGATATGCCATAACTACGGCACACCGGACAACACATTTTATCCTTTTTAATTCATCGCTGTTAGCTCCCATCAACAGGATCTGCACAATGCCAATTATGTTAAATTAAAAAATTTCTGATTTCAGCACAAAAGAAAATGTAACAGTTTCGCTTAAAATCTTTTCTTCTTTTCACACTATAAACAGGATATCATATTCATGGATCTGAGCAATATCCATATATCCTGCAAGTATTTCAGCCTTAAAAAACTAAAAAAACCAATACATTTAGGTGAAGAAAGACTTACTGTACATCCATGCCAACTAGGAGATCCTTCGAGGAACATTAAAGTTTTACTAGGTTTTTTCCCACCCTCACTGGAAACAGCATGTTCTTCCACAAACTTTTCAATATGAAATGAATCACACTGCCTAAGTTTTTGAACCACTGCAACCTCTGATGGCGAGATAAGTGAACCTGTACAACGGGCAACTCTGTCCAGACGATGGAGCTTCATATCGAAGACTAGTGTCATTCCTTTTACAAGAATTAGCTCTTGTATGTCACGAGAAACTGATTTCTCAACTAAAACAACATTTGGATGGTACATCTCTATCATCTCAATGATGGATCTTAAATTGTCCCTATCCTGTCAATGAATACATTATCAGAAAATATATACATATATTTACATGTATATGCAGATAAAGAGACTATGTTTTAAATGTTCAAGTTGAAATAGGAGGTTTCCAATTTACCTGTTGTATTGATTCAAATGATGACAATCCACCAGAAGAAAGATCAAGTGAGCCGTGTATCAACAGCAGTCTTGGGTTTTTGTACTTCGTTGGCATGTGCTTGTGAGCAGAGCGCTTTTTGAAGACCAGCCCTTTGATTAATTCACTATGGAGAAATTGGATAGAAGTTTAAATTAGATTGACCAAAAAATAACATGAGAAGTTGCAGCATAAAAATGTCAGCAGGTCTGCTACAAAAATGTGCAAATTCAAAACCACTTTACATCAAGTGGATCACTAAACAGGATCATTTACTAGTTCAAATGGAGATATTTTGTCTGTGTGGGCAAAATTACTCAAGAAGCAACTCTAAATTACTTAGCAGGCATGACCATTAAGGCCCTGACCTCATGGTGTCTCCTTCAACTCTCTAAACAAAAACCCTTTCTTCAAGGCATCGTCCAATTTATATAGACATATGTCAAACAAAAATAAAATCAGAAAAAGAGCAATCATTACCTTTGGGTGCGCAAACCACTTGCAATACATTTAATCTTCACATATCCATCGGGATCCATTGCCTTATCCTCATGTGTATCAGTCTTCAGAAAAGCAGCAGCCTCCCATGATAAAGAAGTCACTATATCCACCCAATTCTCACCATAACTTCCAGAAGAATCAACACCCACAGACTTAACTAGTCGACTAACAAGGGCCGTAAATTTCCCATTCCTAACATTGTTCATCGCTTTAAGCTTTTCCTCTTTGAACTTGTAATTTCCACTGTCGTCTCCTCCAAAGCTGCTTGAAGGACCATGGTTAGCCCCGGTGACGCCATCACCACACTCGTCATCGTAGTCGTCGTCGTCGTCATAATTTGCAAGACTACCTATTATATCATCCTCCCAGTTTTCTGGTTCTGGAGGAAGCCAAAATTCAGGATCCGCTTCATCGTTTGAAAAGGATGTCCCAGATCCCTGAATTGATGAAATATCCCCTGAAAAATAAGCTTATAAGTAAAGGAATAAAGAGAAAATAATAGCAGATTGAACAAAGAAAAGACTTAAAGAGCAAGAATTTACAGCAACTTGATAGAGAACTATCAATGCTGATAGAAGAAGCAGTCCGACTGAATGATGCCATTGCGACTTGCGGGAGGACTCCGATTCTCTTGATTTACCGTCTTTATAGTTTTTCCACCAAGAAACTTGCAAGAGTCAACAGCCCGCCTTAAATTAAATTCCCTATATTGCCCAGCCATGGATTAGTGACATATATAAAATATAATAATATGTCATAATATTAATTTAAAATATTTACTTAGTTTTTAAAATTTATTAAATTTAATTTTAATAGATAAATAGTTAATTTTATTTAATACTTTAATATTTATTTTATATTCAAATCAAATATTAATAAGCATCAAAAATGAATTGTCTATGTTTATAAACCAATCAAATTAAAAATATTTGATATTATCACTTGATACTTAATATTATTTATTAATATTTGAAATAAAAAATATTTATTATCTGTTGATATTTGATATTATCTTATCGAAAAAATAATTATTAAAAAAGTCAAATCAATTCTATAATCAATCATCTATATAAAAGGGTTGTATAAAGCTTATTTAATAGGGGGGTGATTAAAGCTTATTTGATACACAATACAAGTGCTAATAAATGAGAGAAATTTTAAAAAAGTCTAGGTAATGTTTGGTTATAACTTGTATGGCTATATTCTTTAATATTTTCTCTTAATATTTTCCAACTTCCAGAATAACCCAGAATGTGTACATATTCTCCAAATATTCTCTCAAAACATAAAAATTTTATATCCAAAATCTCTCCCAAAATGCTTTCAAAATACCCAAACCGACCCTGACACCCCCAAACATTTTGTCTGCTCCTCTTCTCACTTCCCCCCACACCCGTCTTCTCACTCCTCCACTCCTGTCTTCACCCCTTCCTCCCCAGACCCCATTGTCCTTTGCAAAAAAACCATTCTCCCAATAACAAAACACGAAACACCTCGACATTGAGTATGGTTGAAATTAAATTTGGTTCTGTTGCGAGAGAGAGAGAGAGAGAGCCCAGACCTCATTGTCCTTCGCAAAAAAACCATTCTCCCAATAACAAAACACGAAATACCTCAACGTTGAGTATAGTTGAAGTTAAATTTGTTTCCGTTGAGAGAGAGAACGAGCGAGCGAGCGAACTCCCTTATACACACAATGGCGGAGCCAGAAAATATTCTCAGTCGGATCAAAAATTTTACTAAAATAGATCATATTAACTAATTATGAAATTAAAATTTAATTATAGTTTATTAAGAAAAATTCTAGGTTTTTACATAAAGTAATTTGATTTTTTTTACTGTATATAATTTCAACTTTTGTGCATTTATATTTTAACACAAAATTTAAAAAGATAATATTAAAAAGTATACCAATTAATCAATTAGTCACTTATTTTCTAGTTGAAATGTTGACCCCCTCACTAAAGAATTTTTATTTTTTTCACTACAGTCAATTGAAGGTAAAATTTATTTTTTTAAAAATATTACATATATATATATATATATATAAGGGGAAAAAAAATTCAGGGGGTCATTTGATCCCACTGAAGACTATGTGGCTCCGCCACTGCTTTATACATCAATTGAAGCTCGCTGTAAAAACTTGTTCATCATTTTATATACAATAGTTGAAGGTCGCGATTTTCAGTTATGGTTTTGGGCTTATTGTAAATCACGTATGCCCTTCTTTTGGGCTCCGATTTGAGGGTGTGGATTTTCCAATTCAGTCTCAGTATTGTGCTTTGTGTGATTGAACAAAACGAGAATTGATTGTTGATCTTCTTTATTTATCGATTTACCTCACAATATTGCATTCTCTGTTCTTTTATTTTCTGTGTAATGTTCAGGTGGTCTGAGTTGTTGGTGTAGTTGTGGGCCAAATGCATGTGAGTGGGGATTACCTTTCACACACTATACGGTATTGTTTGTGGCTCAACCAATTTCTTTTTCTATGAATGTCTCCGGTGCATGAAGTAGTGAGGATTTTGATGTACATGTGTTGTGTGATTGTCAGAATTGAAATTTGGCGGATGGATCTTGTCAAATATATGTTGTTCACCTACACGTGCATGTGTTAATAGGGATTTTTATTATGCATTTCAATTCTGCAAAGTTGGATTTTTGTTTCTGTAAATTTATGCTAAGTGTATGGGGGATCCTCTGTTTAATTGATGAAATTAGGATATTATCGGGTTTGAGGTAAATTCTTTCTGTAATTTTGGAAGATTATTGAGTTGACCATGTTATTATATCTATTTGAGGCTGAGGAAATACGGATTTACATTATCATTTTTTGGTCAACAATACATGGCCTTAGTCTATCTTTATTGTGGCGTATTTTCTTTTACTGTATGCTCCTAAGATGTGTGACTATCACTTTTTCCTCACATGATATGCACTGAAATCATCCTGCACAAGGTAGCCTGCTTTTGTGTTCTTTGAGTAAGGCTGACAAAAATAGCCTGTGATATCACATCTAATTTAAAAAATTGGAACAAGAAATTCATGGTTTATGGCTGCACTTTCTTTACTTATGACCTAAAATTCTTCTATATATACATGTCCTAACACTGCTCATACTATGCTAACCAAACATCTTCCAGCTATGGGGACAATTTGGGGGTTGTTGGGAGTGTGGATGTTGATTCTGGAAAGGGATACTTGAAAGAATCATCTCTATCTTCTGCTCTTAGTTCTACTATGAATTTTTTTAAATTTCTTTATTTGTTGGAGTTACTTATGCATGTTGTAAATCATGTTAGTAGTGTAAATTGAATGATTTTGAGTACTTTATGAGTTTTGTGATGCTTATCTGTAAGAGGATTATATGGTAGTTTGAATGTTGTTTCACATACCTTGTTTACTGTATATGAAAGATTGTATGATTTCTACAAATATCTTTTCTTAGTTGCCTGCTAAGTTGCTTGAGAAGTATGATACATGCCATCTATTAATGCAAAGGTGCCATGCTTGGGTTTCTCCACCCCTTGAGTGGAGAAATAAGTGTACCTCAATGGTTAGTATTACATCGTATCTGTTGGAGACAACTGATTTGCCTCCATTTTATATAGCTACCTTTTTAATGTGATTGTTTTCTATGAAGTAGAAAACTGATTGCCATGAGACAATTACTGTTGACTGTACTGGTGCAATCTTGTATGTTGTTAGGCTTTGTGTATAGAGTTAGTCACTTTGGAGCCTTAAGTCTTGAGTGTTGATTAATGAGTCTTTTATGTTATTGCTCCAGGAAGGTCTTTTTTTATTTTTTATTTTTCTGAGCTCATTAGTTTGGGGTGTTAAGTCTTGAGTGTTGAGCAATAAGTCTTTTATGTTACTACTCCTTATGTGGTCTTTTTTTTTTTAAGAGTTCATCAGTTTGAGGTCTTAAGTCTTGAGTGTTGAGTAATGAGTCTTTTATGTTATCGCTCCATATGTGGTCTTTTTTTTTAGCTCATAAGTCAGCCTACCAGTGGAGTCTTCTGTCTGCATTAAAAGCACTCCAGATAGGGTCTTTGTTCTGTCCACATGGTAATGTCACATGTTATGAGCACTCCTTTTGTGTCTTCATTATTTTGGTTATGGCTTGAATGTGTGGCAATTGTAGGGTGTTTCCTGGTTACAGTTGTGGCTTTGTTCTTCAATGTTTTCTTTGGACCAATTGTGGCAATTTCTTCATGCATATAGTCCAGTAGTTCGCTGCAGGGGGTGTTTAGGTGTGTTTCATATAGTTGGGCTTAGTCCATGTGTGTCAAGAAGAGTATACAAGTATGTCAAATCATTTTCGAGACGTTTGTCGTATGTATGGAGTGATAACACATTGAAAACAAGGGTGGGAGTGCACATGAAGGGAAGTGGCTTCTTATGTCATGATCCCAAGCAAACCACCCAAAATTTTCAACTAGAATCTATTGACTTCTGTCCCTTTTGATATGATAGGGTTGTAATTGAAGGATGAGGGCACCATTTTAGTAGTGTTGCTGCCTTGTTGCTGTCTTTAGTTAGTAATATTGGTTTCAAATTTATGTTATAACATTATTAGTTAAGTGTAGAAACCATATGGTTATAAATAGACATTGTCGTTAGTTTATGTTTTTTTTTATTAATAATGAACTATTTATACTTATGATTCCCTTGAAGAATGATTTGGATATTTGGTAATATAGTATGTTACTTTCATTTTTATTATATGTAATGTTTACTTCATCCTTGCAATATTCATCTTAGTCTTTTTAATTGAATTAGTGCTCGGTTCATGTTAATTATATTAAAATGGGGTCTGCACACCACTTATTTAAATAAAATGTCACCAAGCGAGCTTATTTCCATCCTTATAATAAATATGATATTAAATTTTGCAAAATGATTTAAGTAAATTATTTAATAAATTTTAAAAAATGTAGCAACAAGTAAACTTATGTTCATCCCAATACAAAAATACAAATTAAAATTTGGAATATCATTTAAATAGATTACTTAAATAAAAGCAACTAGTTAAATTATTTAAATAAATTATTTATATTTTACTTAAGTAAATAGCAACAAGTGAACTAATATTTATTCCAATAAGAAAATAGAAATTACAATTTGGAATATCATTAAAATAAATTATGTAAATTTTACTTAAATAAAACATCAGCAAATGAGCTTATTTCCTTTTCTATAAGAAAGATTTACTTAAATTATTTAAATTATATTTACATAAATAGGAACTAGTGAACTTATATTCATTGCAAAAGCAGTATTTTAAATTTGAAATATCATTTCAATAAATTATTTAAATTTTACTTAAATAAAATATAAACAAATGAGCTTATTTCCATTCCTATAAGATAGATGTAGTTAAATTATTTGAACAAATTATTTATATTTTATTTAAGTAAATGGCAACAAGTGAACTAATATTTTATTCCAATAAGAAAATAGTAATTACAATTTGGAATATTATTTCCATAAATTATTTAAATTTTGCTTAAATAAAATATCTACAAATGAGCTTATTTCCATTCCTATAAGAAAGATTTACTTAAATTATTTCAAAAACGTATTTAAATTATATTCAAATAAATAGGAACTAGTGAACTTATATTCATTCCAATAAGAAAACAATAATTAAAATTTGAAATATCATTTTGATAAATTATTTAAATTTTACTTAAATAAATTACGAACAAATGAGCTTATTTCCATTCCTATGAGATAGATGTAGTTAAATTATTTAAATAAATTATTTATATTTTATTTAAGTAAATAGCAACAATTGAGAGATATATTCATTCCAAAAAGAAAATAGTAATTACAATATATTATTTAAATTTTACTTAAATAAAATATCAACAAATGAGCTTATTCTCATTCCTATAAGAAAGATGTAGTTAAATTATTTAAATTATATGTAAATAATAGCAATTACTGAACTTATTTTCATTTCAATATTAAAATAGTAATTAAAATTTGAAAAATCGTTTAAATAAATTATTTAAATTTCATTCAAATAAAATGTCAACAAATGAACTTATTTCCATTCCTATTAGAAGATGCAACTAAATTTGTTACAATTACTTAAATTAACTATTTAAAATTTCTTTAAATAAATAGCAACAAAATATCTTTTTTTTTGCATTCCAACAAGAAAATCATCATTACAATTTGCAAAATTATTTAAATAAATTATTCAAATTTTATTTAGTTAAAATATCAACAAAAGAACTTATTTTCATTCCTATAAGAATGGGGTATATAAATTTGGGTTCAAAAAAAGAAGGGACCAAAAATGCAATGTAAGAGTAAGCTTTCAGTTATTGTGATATAAAACTTCAGTATACTAGTAAGATATATTTATACTTCTTGAACACACATGGTTTAGTGCGTAGTATTAGTATGCCTATAAGAAATTCAAATTTTTTAAAAATATTTTTAACAAATAATTTGAAAGTTTGGTTGTCAACATGTTGTGCTACATGTTCATAAGGGTACTAAACAAATTCTTATATTTGATGTTCTGTTCATATTTGGATTAAGAAATTTAGTGAGGAAAAAATTAATTAAAAATATTTTTTAAAATTTTTTTTATTTTAAGGCTTAAAATTTTTATACACGCAGAATGTGGAAAACATCAAATAATATGTGTGTTATATCAATAAAATATAGATTTCATAATAAATGTAACATGATTCTCTTCATAATAAAGGTCTTAGGAACAACAAATGCAGACATGATCCAGTTCATGAGTTGCTTGTCCCAAGTATACTCCCTGAGATAGTCTATGATGCCACAGGCGAGTTGGCTGCTCTGGATATCCACTCCCACCAGTAGTGAATAATCCGTCACATTCATCATCTGAAAACGAATCAAACGCAAATAGTCAGCAGCAGAAATTATTAGCTATCAAGTAAAATTTCATTAGCAGATTTTGATAGAGCTTACGCTGAGGAAACTAGTATCGTTGAATAAAGCACGTTGTAGATTTCGCTTGGATTTCTGAGTGATGTAGAGAGGCGAAGTGCTCGTATCTTTCACAAAATTTTGATCCAAAAGAACGTTTCCTGAACTAGTGTATCGAGCATCCTGATAAGCTCCTTTCAGATTATACCATCTATCTATATGTCGACCAAATGAAAGATTCTCCATCACAAGAAGATCATGCCAGGTTTCCTTCCCATTTTTTGTCCCTCTTAAGACAACCTAAGTGCAAATTTTGTTTAAGAATAGGCAGAAGATAGTAAAAATGGTAAGTTATTTATATACATTTATACAACAGCCAGGAAATGTATAAATATTTCATTTTCTACTCCACTTTATGTATATATATCGAGTGTATCTAATCCAGTGATGCAGTATATTTGGCATACATACATAAAGTGGATCAGAGATGAAATATGTATTAAAATAAAGGACCTGAACTGCAGAGGAATGATGCTACCAAAATTAGATAGACGAACCTGATAGATGCCGAGAATTTTAGCAAGACACGTATGACTTCCCATCTCATAGCATTGGTTCATGTACTCAAAGTAGTTTGTGGCAAACTTCATAAACCAATGAAATTCCGTCTTGTTAATTTCCTTGATAATGAATCGATCATCTAGTGTTTTAGCGAAGAAGGATTTACCCTTTCCACCTTTGGCATCCCAATGACTACAACGGCTTAGCGAAGCAATATAACCAACTTCAGAAGGACCACAACGCTCTCGCAACTGAAGGAACTGGCTTGCATACAGGCAGACAACAAAGTATTTCCTCAAACCCATAGAGACTTCTGGGTGGCTACCACTGTAAGAAAATTCTCGTGTCAGGCTCTGAGAACTCTCGGTTGATTTAGCAGCCTTTAGTAATGTAAGAGCACAAGCTATTATGCTTGAGAATTCATATTCAAAGTCAGACACAATATAGTCATTAGTACCAAGAGGAATGTGTAGTCTTGAACCCTTGTCAATGATCAGTTTCTGAGCAGTAGATTCTGCAGGGTAGCTACTAAAAGATACGATTTTTGGCGAGTATCCTCTCTTGAGATCCTCCATATATTCATGTCGAATGTTGGTAAAGGGGCCCCAGATCCAACCTTTATCATTTCCTCTTGGGGGATGGTTTGAATCAGAATCAGTATCAACTACCTTAAGATCGGATGAGAGCAATGCATGTAGTCTACGATCCCATACGCATGATTCAAGAAGAAGATCCAACCGGATTCTATTCAACCTTAGGAGTTTACATGCAAAATCTTCTTCACTTTCATTGTTAACAGCGTTTTGGATGTCAACCTATTATCGATAAGCATGATCAAGCCAAAATTAGAACGACAGTTCCAACCAGTTGCAGTAGGAATGTGAGACACAAAATTGAAAAAAAATCCATACAAGCCTTTAAAATTGATTGTTAAAAGAAATTCTTGAAGAGCAAACAGAAATAGTTATTCTTGTCCACAGCCATTTATGTTAGTAAGTCGTCAATGGTATCATAATATCGGGACATCATCAGCACATTTTAAGATGTATTATGTCAATTTGAACATATGTTTCTGTAGCAACAATCAGAATAAGACTGGCGAAGTAGTTTGAAGCCATAATATTAATTAAGAGAAGATGAGAACTAAAGTTATTTAGCAAAAACTCTGACCTCAAATTGAGATTTTTCCTGCTTCAACATCTCTATAATGTCGGAGAATTCCTTACTTGATCCCTGAATGTTCAGAGTTGCCCCAACATATCGAGTTCCTATGTCCTCCAAAGACTTTTGAATATCAAGGAACACTGAATTTCCTTTAGAATACACCTTAAAGTAAGAAAAATAAAGGTCTCAGTGAAAATAATGAAGGGAAATATAGTTACTCCTATAAAAAGCCGGGTCGTGGCGTGGACAGGTGGGGACAAAACAACAACAGTATGTAAAGGTACATACATCCTCAAAATCTTTCTTAAGAAACTCTCCTCTGTCTGAAGAGTTGAACTCCATCCTCTGAGGTGGCAAAGACGCTGTATAAGTTTCAACTGGTGAGTATTTGAAAATTGCAACCATGGGACCTAATCTGCATGTAGCCAAAGATGACAAATGTTATTTGACAATTATGAAAATACAATAATAAACAGAGAACACTCTTTCTTTATCCACCAATGGGACGACCACCTCGCTATGAAAAGCACCCCGAAGTACTGCCATTTGGAAGCAAGAAACTGCATGCCTCTCTATAGGTAAAAACAGTTCTCTGACCAAACTGAAGGCATAAGAAAACCAATTGACCTTCGAAATAAGAATTAGAGTAAGTGAAATTCGGCGTACCCAAAGAAGTAGAGGAAATCCTTATGGAAAGAATGACCATAGCTGGATGGACTATTGAATGAAGAGTGGTTTGAAAAACTGAGTTCCAAAAACTTTCCAAATGATAAACGACGGGCCCCACTGGATATCAATACCCTTTTTGTAGATTTTGAGCTTCCATTGTGGGGTTCCACCTGACGGCAGCTACTCCACATCCAAAGCTTCCCTTCAGTTTCCCCAGGCAAGCCTTTTCCGGCTGGAAGACTTCTAACTTGGATTGTAAGTTGCATATTATGATGTGCATAGTAGAAAAAGTGCACCTCAGGGGATTCTCCACAAGTCTTGCACTGAAGTCTCTGGGATAGAGATTTTTGGTGAGATCTAAAATACAAAGAATACAAGCCTAAAAGAATTCATTAAAGGTCAACCCAGGAGGATGAGTTCCACATACCTGATTGAGCAAATTATCAACCAAAAACTTTCCAAGAAGAACATCGAAAGTCTGGTAAAATTTAATAAGAGAAAAATGACTCGGCTCACAAATAGTCCCTCTTGCAGCATTGCGGCTGGACATCAGAACTAAAATACTCTCAGAATCCAGTACTGCACTGATCTCATCCTTGCTAAGCATGTGATCTTCAGCACTATCACTATGGTGATCATGATTATCTGCAATCTTCAGGCCACTGGAAATCTGAACTTCATTTTGAGCCTGCCGGCCCTGATTTCTTCCATCAAAATCAAGTCCGCTGGGCATACTCTCAGAAGAGTCAGAGAAAGGAGGAAAACAATTGTTCTTAACTATTTGAATAGATGTTGAAGGAGATAATCCTGCAAATGTTGCTGGATTGTATGACTGAAACAACGAAGAATTGCCTCCTGTATCAGATTCCTTCTGGTCAGACATGTTTGCATCATCAGTGCCAATCGATGTCGATAGTCTGTCAGTAAGGGCCAGGCCCACCGTCTCACTGTGGGAAATTCTGGAGAACATTGCACTCTGATCTAGAAGAAAAGAAGTCTCAAGCATCAAGTGATATGCCATGACTATGGCACACCGGACAACACGTTTTATCCTTCTCAATTCATCGTTGTTTGCTCCCATCAACAGAATCTGTGCAATGCCAACTATTTTAAACTATAACATTTCTAATTTCACCCCAAAACACACACACACACACACATATATATATATAAGTATTTCTGCCTTAAGGGGGAAAAAAATATTTAGGTGAAGAAAGACTTACTGTACATCCACGCTGAGTGGGAGACCCCTCAAGGAATGTCAATGTTTTGCTTGGTTTTTCTCCAGCCTTATGGGAAACAGCATGTTTTTCCACAAACTTTTCAATACGAAACGAATCACACTGCCTAAGTTTTTGACCAAGTGCACCCTCTGATGACAAGATAGGAGAACCAATAAAATGAGCAACTCTCTCTAGATGATGAAGCTTCACATTGAAGACTAGTGTCATTTCTTTTGCAAGTTTCAACTAAAATAACATTTGGATGGTACATCTCTATCCTCTCAATAATGGATTTCAAATTTTCCTTTTCCTGTCAATCAATATTTGATCAGAAAATAAAAATATATGCAGATATAGAGTTACATGTTCAAGTTAAAGTAGGAGATACCTGTTGCATTGACTCAAATGATGACAATCTATCAAAAGAAAGATCGAGTGAGCCATGAATCAACAGCAGTCTTGGGTTTTTGTACTTCCTTGGCATGTGTTCGTGAGCAGCATGCTTGTTGAAGACCAGCCCTCTGATTACTTCACTGCAGAGATGAAATTGGATTGAAGTTTAAACTAGATTCATCAAAACAGATCACTTATATGAAATCAATAACGGAGTTAATGTATTCATAGAAACCAATCTGACTCAGAGACAAAACAATTCTATTTTATAAGTTATAGTCAGTATAGCCCCCTTGACATGAACTCAGTGTTAAAACTAAACAGGGTCTTTATATAGACATATGTCAAACCAAAAATAAAATCAGAAAAAGAATGATTTACCTTTGGGTGCGCAAACCACTTGCAATACATTTTACCTTCACATATCCATCAGGATCCATTGCCTTACCCTCCTGTGTATCAGGCTTCACAAAAGCAGCAGCCTCCCATGATAATGAAGTCACTATATCCACCCAATTCTCACCGTAATTTCCAGAAGAATCAACACCCACAGATTTAACTAGTCGACGAACAAGGGCTGTAAATTTCCCATTCCTAATATTGTTCATGGCTTTAAGCTTTTCCCCTTTGAACTTGTAACTTCCACTGCCGTCTTCTCCAAAGCTGCTTGAAGTACCATGTTTAGCCCCGGTGACGCCATCACCACACTCGTCGTCGTTGTCATCATAATTTGCAACACTACCTATTCTATCATCCTCCCAGTTTTCTGGTTCTGGAGGAAGCCAAAATTCAGCATCCACTTCATCGTTTGAAAGGGATGTCCCAGATGCCTGAACTGAAACATCACCTGAAAAATAAGGTTATAGGGAACAAAGAGAAAACAACAGCAGATTGAACAAAGAACAGACTTAAAGAGCAAGAATTTACAGCAACTTGATACATAATTATCACTGCTTCTTAAAGAAGCAGTAGGACTGGTTGATGTCATCGTGAGAGAACTGGAATTCTCTTGATTTACAGTCTTCACAGTTTTCCCACCAAAAGAATGCTCCCCTTCTTTCTCTGTGAAGTTACTTGATTTTGATGACTTCAGGCTACAACAATATCACATATTATTACATCTGATACTTTTCAGCTTGCACATTAACTTTGAAAAGAGTTCGGTAGTTCTGTCTACTTCTGCGGAAACAGTGACAAAATGTGCTTCCAACATGTAAAGTGAGAAAATCCAACATTAAACTGACAAACACATAAAGAACCAAGGCGTAAAGTACTTGTTCTCAAAACAAGAATCCAAACATTACGATTGATGGTGAAATTCAACGTTAGAAATAGTTTAAAAAATCATAAAGAAAATCAAAACAGACGGATACTAAGGTTCCAGATCAAATGCAGCCAAGAGTTACACAGGTGTACATAGCATAAAAATCCCGAAATAATTACTACACAAACCCACCGCCCCCTGCGCCCCCCACCTCCCCCCCCCCCCCAACCCAACCAACTTCACTGCCCATCTTGGGGGAAAGGAGGATTGAGCAGCTCACATTAATGAATAAATTTCACTTCAAAAAAAAAGAAAAAATAAAGAAAGCAATATCTTTAAATATACATTAGGAATGATTAAATAGAGACGATCGGATCAGTTGTTCAGAACTCAAACTTTCTGTTTGTATAAGCATCAATTTGTAGATACAATAATAAATCATTTGAACTCAACAGAAATGAATTATCAAAAGAAAAAATTAAACAGCCCAATTATCTCATAGTGTAAATCCAAGCTGAAACTAAAAATTTTAGTATCCAAATCCTGCAAATTTTGAAATACTAGACATCAACAAATTGAACAACCAAAATCTTGAAGTGCAAAGCAGCGGAAAAGAAAAAAAAAAAAAAAAGAACCAACGACCAAAACTGTCAAGAATTTATAGACCGTTGTTGATTGTGATTCTCAAGTCAGCATCATATCCAGCAAATCATGCTATCCCACTATACTGTAAACGACGTTAATTCAAATAAATCCAACCAAAAAAAGAACATAACTTTACAACTGATTGAGCCATAATAAGCTTCAGAAACAACAATTTCAAGAAGATAAAGAAAGAACAAAAGGAATGATTGTGATAACTTACTCTCAAGCAAGTAACCATGACCTTGAAATGCTTCCAAAGAATATTATCAGCACAACCAATCTTCAAAGCCCAGATGACATCTTTTTCTTCAAGGAAAAAAGGTTAGAAAATATGGGCTTTCAGGAACTCAAGTCCCTCAAAAAGGGTCAATGAAATAGCATGGTCAACAAGAGTGATGACAGACAAGTTTGGAGGGAAGGAACTACTGAAAAGAATAAGGTCTCCAATGTGGGGCCAACTTCCCCATATGTTTACTGCTAAGATTTTCTGCTATCATTGATCCTAGGTAGCATACAAATTATGTACAGGTGGCATTGTCTGCAATGAAGTCAAATGTTTTTGAGGATAAAAATTCTTTCTTTAAGGATTTCTTGTACGTATTCATTTGAAAATTGGGAAGTTTTACTTTCACAAGCTTGGGGTCGTGTCTTAATGCATATGGATATTCCAATTGCCTTAACATGAAATTAATTGTGTGGATTTCTAAAGGATTTCATTAGATTTTTTTGAATTATTATATATTTAATTAGAGTAAACCATATACATATGCAGGCACATTTGGATACATAGATTGGACTTAATAGATT
The DNA here is from genome assembly GCA_018894105.1 of Jacaranda mimosifolia. Lineage (NCBI taxonomy): Eukaryota > Viridiplantae > Streptophyta > Magnoliopsida > Lamiales > Bignoniaceae > Jacaranda > Jacaranda mimosifolia. The sequence continues at coordinate 708,837 of CM032123.1, forward strand.
ATATTATCAAACTCCATCAAATATTTAGTTTTGGAGAAATAAGCTATTGATGGATAAAGGGCCCGATTTATAATCCACAAATCAATTGATAAATAATTTCCACAATTTAGCCTAAATTATATAATCCTTTATCATGGTGGAAAAAAATAGTTAGTTGTTTGACAATTATATCCATAAAACTCATAAATTTTGACAATATTACATGACCCAATTATTTTATCCTTACACCCAAATAAGAGATTGATAAAATAAATACATTTTCAAAATGTGTAATCCTAGTTACTAACCACAATATTATATTATTTTCAACAGTATAATCCAACCATATTATTATAATTTTATCAATCATATCTATAAATCCAAATATGCGCTGTTTGTAATAATATTATAAATTTTTAACCTTTCTTTATCTTTCGTGCGAAGTAATTATAAATTTGAACTATCAATTATGGTAATGATATAAAATATTAATATATTATCACCTCTAATTTATTATTCAAAGATTAATGACATAAAATTATACAAAATATGCATCTATTTCAACTATATTTTAGGCTTCATGTTAGGACAAATGAGATCTATTATTGTAAAATAAAAAAATATTACCTCGGCAACACTCAAAAGTATAAAACTGTTACACTTGATGGTGCCAATTTTTAATTTTATGAAATTATGGAATATAAATTCAGAAATTCATAAATATCCAAAAGGGGTGTTAAATTTCCCCATGGCTCTATGGTCCACGCACATTACCAATCGACATGTACAAATGTCAACCAATTAATTTAATTTCTTCCATATAGTGAAATTATAAACAAAGAAAAATCTTCTAAGGTAAGGTACAAATCATCAGCAATGTGGCCCACATATAGGACTTCGTATGATTGTAAGTGTGAGGTGTTTTAGTTGTGAAATGACTCATAGGTCCCCAAGAAAAAAAAAAACATTTGGTAAGTATATTTTTGAGCTTAAACCCCATTAAAAAATAGATGCATTAGTTTGTATCATTCTGCTCCAATAATAACAACAATGTTTGGTTTTTGAAAAAAAAAAAAAAATTTGAAACTAATGATATAAAAAATACTATGATTTGAAAATTTGTATTATCAAGATTATTAAAAGATAATATAAGAAAATCTGTGGTGGACTGGTGGCGTCTTGTATGGGTGAATATAGGGCCCGCATCCCATGAATAACTGGATTAGTTCATTGATTCATCTGGGCTCATGTAGTACCCATTGAGGCATTTTGCAAGGCAGTCTTTATAGGAGTGGCAATGGGGCAAATTAAAATTCGAACTCAAACTCAACCCATCTCAAATAGAACGGGTTTGGAATGATTTAATGGAGTATGAGTCGGGACATGAAGCATAATTTTCATAACTTAACGTATTGGGGGTGGAGTATGGGATTTACCCAACTCGCCCAATGTGCCTCCTATAAATTATACATATAATAATAATATATAATTAATTTTATATTTGTCATATTAAGAATAATATTTAAATAATTTAGGGTTGTTACTTTAATTATGTTTTTATCTCTTATTTTCCTTCTAGAATCTTATCTTGTTTTCATAGATTTTTTATTTTTGTACTTGAAATTTGAATTTTAATTGATGTCAAGTGCTTTTGATTTGATGTTTTTATTGATTGATTCTTATTTTTCTAATTCTTTTCGGACAGGACGAGATGGGGTGGGGTAGGATCTTTTTGGGGCAGGGTGGGGTATGGATTGAGTCAAACCCGCCCCATTACCATCTCTAAATTTTTAAAACATTTAACCTATTGTTGATTATCGTTTATTAACTAGTGATTAGATAAAGGGTTGCTTTGTTTACATAATAGCAAGTTATTTGTTAATTGATCGAGTGATACAATCATCGCACTATATATCTAACTTTCAAGGTTCAAACTTAGATAACCCCAAATACATTTGTGAATAGAAGAATATTATAAAAGAGAAGGTTTAATTATTGTAAAAGAACTATCAAGCCAATGTGGTACAATATATTATAAAAGAAAATTGTTCAGGGGTTTTGGTTGGTGTAAGAAATGACACCCATTTTCTGTATTATCTCTCGATTTGGGTGAATCATATAAATTTTAATATTATGGTTTAGTTTATATTCTTAATTATTTTAATTTATTATTAAAGGAGTACATTAAAAATCTCTAGAACCCCAAATCTCATGATATGCACTTAGTTGTTAAATGTGATAATCTTCTCAAGTAAACAATCAAAGTTGGATATCAAGTTATTTAAAATATACAAACAAGTATTACATAGGATACACAATAACCCATTATTTATTCTAATCATCCGTATCGTGTCTAATCCAAACACGACAAGCAAAATGAGCTCTTAATAAATGTCTGTTTCATGTAAGTTTTTGTCTAATTAAAATGCTAGTTATGTTAATTTTTCATATTATTTATTGATGTAATACTTTGATAAGGACCCTTATCCAAGATTTATGCATTATTAATGGATTTTTTTTTTTGAAAGGAAAAGTTTTATTACTGAGTGATAGAGTCACCGTTCAAAGCTATTACAATAAAATGAGGAGGATTCACATCCCAAAAACCACAATCAAATAGAGAACTTGAAGCCAGTGCAATCGTATTCACTTATCGTTTAATAAACAATATTCGAAGATGAGCGATATCTTTTTTAAGCCATTTGCAATCTTCAGCAATGAAACCAAACGTTGAAGGAAGAGTTTCATTATTAATGGATTAAAACATAGGAAAATGGTATTATGGGACTAGCCCCAAAAACTATGGCACTAGCTAGCAAGATTGTAACATCCATATCGACTGTAGACAAGTTCTTTCATGCAGTTGAGTTGGCCTATATTTTGCCATATCAAGATCTATATTGAATCATCTTATATCATGTGTTCCCATATATGTCAAATCACAAATATATATATTTTAAAAAAAATATGTAATAGACATTTCACAACAATTAAAATAAAATATAAAACACTTATCACACCGATAAAGTATGATTTCAAATTTTAGCTGAATTTTTCGCTTATTGCATGGTCTAATTCCACATCAATTAGTCAACCCTGCACAAATTCATGTTTGTTTGTTAAAGAGTAGTAAGGCTGCAAGCCAAGCACATAAAACATACAAGAACTCTACGTAAAGTCACAACACAAATTTACCAAAAAAGAAAAAAAAAACAAACCAATTTCCACGTCCCCAACAAATATCTGAAAATCCTATCAAAACTTTTGCAGTTGACATCCCCAACTGCCTAGGAAAAATCGAACCAAATACAAATGATATAGAAAAATAAAATAAAAAATAAAACATCAATCAAAATAGAGAATCTGAATTGAAAATCAACGGCATTTTCTTTAAATAGAGTTTCACAGCTAAATCACATATCATTGTTGTTCTTCCATATGAGGGCGGCAAAGTTGACATGGATAGGAAGATCTCTGGGAACACCAGTGATCCAGAACACTCAAAAAGTGGGTATCTATGAACTTCCTAAGCCTCTTTTTGTATATTTTAGGACTGACAATAGTTGGAAATCGGTTCTTAGGAACAAATGCAGACATGACCCAATTCAAACAACTAAGAACAAATGCAGACATGACCCAATTCATAAGTTGTTTGTCCCAAGTATACTTCCTCAGATAGTTTATGATGCCAAAGGCCAGTTGGCTACTCTGGTTATCCACTCCCACCAGTAGTGAATAATCCGTCACATTCACTGACTGAAAATGAATCAAACGCAAATAATCAGCAGCAGAAATTATTAGCTATCAAATAAAATTTCATTAGTAGATTTTGATAGAGCATACGCTGAGGAAACTAGTATCGTTGAATAAAGCACGTTGTAGATTTCGCTTGGATTTTTGAGTGATGTAGAGAGGCGAAGCACTCGTATCTTTCACAAAATTTTGATCCAAAAGAACATTTCCTGGACTAGTGAATCGAGCATCCTGATAAGCTCCTTTTAGATTATACCTTCTATCTATTTGTCGACCAAATGAAAGATTCTCCATCACAAGGAGATCATGCCTGGTTTCCTTCCCATTTTTCGTCCCTCTTAAGACAACCTAAGTGCATATTTTGTTTAAGAATAGGCAGAAGATAGAAAAAATGGTAAGTTAATTATATACATCTATACAAGAGCCAGAATATGTACACATATTTCATCTTCTATTCCACCTTATGTATAATTTCGAGTGTATCTAATCCAGTGCAATATATTTGGCATATATACATAAAGTGGGAAAGAGATGACATATGTATTAAAATTAAGGACCTAAACTGCAGATGAATGATGCTACCAAAAATAGATAGAGGAACCTGATAGATGCCAAGAATTTTAGCAAGACATGTATCACTTCCCAGCTCATAGCAGTGATTCATGTACTCAAAGTAGTTTGTAGCAAACTTCATAAACCAATGAAATTCCGTCCTGTTAATTTCCTTGATGATGAATCGCTCATCTAGTGTTCTAGCAAAGAAGGATTTAAGCTTTCCACCATCAGCATCCCAATGAATACAACGGCTTAGAGAAGCAATATAACCGACTTCAGAAGGACAACAATGCTCTCGCAACCGAAGGAATTGGCTTGCATACAGACAGACAACAGAGTATTTCCCCAAATCCACAGAGACTTCTGGGTGGCTGCCACTGTAAGAAAATTCTCGTGTAGAAATCTTGTTTGATTTAGCAGCCTTCAATAATGTAAGAGCACAAGCCATTATGCTTGAGAATTCATCTTCAACGACAGACACGATATAGTCATTAGTACCAAGAGGAATGTGTAGTCTTGAGCCCTCGTCCACAATCAGTTTCTTAGCCGTAGATTCTGCAGGGTAGCTACTAAAAGATTCATTTTTGGGCAAGTATGCTCTCCGGATATCCTCCATGTATTCACGTCGAATGTCACTAAACGGGGCCCAGATCCAACCTTCATCATTTCCTCTTAGAGAATGCTTTGAATCAGAATCAGTATCAACCACCTTAAGATCAGATGAGAGCAATGCATGTAGCCTACGATCCCATATGCTTGATTCAAGAAGAAGTTCCAACCGGAATCTATTTGAGCTTAGGAGTTTACATGCAAAATCATCTTCACTTTCATCCTGAAAGGCGTTTTGGATGTCAACCTGTGTCAATTTGCATGATCAAGCCAAAATGAGAATGGGGTTTCCAACCAGTTGCAGTAGACATTTGAGACACAAATCAGGAAAATAACCATTCAAACATTTAAAATTGATTGTTAAAAAGAAATTCTAGAAGAGCAAACAGAAATAGTTATTCTTGTTCACACCCATATATGTCAGTAAGGCGTGATATCATAGTATCAGGACATCATCAGTGCATTTTTTACGATGTTTTGTCAATTTGAATATATGTTTTGCCCGATACAGATGATCTTATGGGTGATCTTCACAGAAAATGGGAAAGAAAGTTATTTAGAAGAAACTATCTAACCTCAAATTGAGATTTTTCCAGCTTCAACATCTCTAGAATGTCGGAGAATTCCTTACTTGAACCCAGAATGTTCAGACTTGCCCCGACATATCGAGTTCCTATGTCCTTCAAAGACTTTTCAATATCAAGGAACATTAAAATTCCTTTAGAGTACACCTTAAAGAGAAAAAAAAAAAAAAGGTCTCAGTGAAAATAATGAAGGGAAATATAGTTACTGCTGTAATAAGCCGGGTGGTGGTATGGACACGTAGGGACAAAACAACAACAGTATGTAAAGGTACACACATCCTCAAAATCATTCTTAAGAGACTCTCCTCCGGCTGAAGGGTTGAGCTCCAGCCTCCGAGGTGGGAGAGACACTGTATAAGTTGCAACTGGTGAGTACTTGAACGTTGCAACCATGGGACCTAATCTGAATGTTAGCCAAAGATTACAAAATGTTATTTAACAAATATGACAAAACACTAATAAATGGAGAACACTCTTTCTTTATACCCCAACTGGAATTGTGATGGCCTCCTCACTATGAAAAGCACCCCAAAATATTACCATTTGGAAGCAAGAAACTGCGCTCCTTTCTGTAGGTAAATATAGTTCTCTGACCAAACTGAAGGCATAAGGAAAATAAGAATTAGAAGTGAAATTTGCCGTACCCAAAGAAGTAGAAGAAATCCTTATGGGAAGAATGACCATGGCTGGATGAACTATTGAATGAAGAGTGGTCAGAAAAACTGAGTTCCAAAAACTTTCCAAATGATAGAAGACGGGCAGCGCTGGATATCAATACCCTTTTTGTAGATTGTAAGCTTCCATTGTGGAGCTCACACTGATGGCAGCGACTCCACATCCAAAGCTTCCCTTCAGTTTCCCCAGGCAACCTTGTTTCGGCTGGAAGATGTCTAACTTGGATTCTAAGTTGCATATTATGATGCGCATAGTAGTAAAAGTGCATCACAGGGGATTCTCCACAAGTCTTGCACTGAATTCTCTGGGGGAGAGATTTTTGGTGAGATCTAAAATACAAAGAATACAAGCGTAAAAGAGTTCATTTAAGGTCAAACCAGGAAGATGAGTTCCAGAAGACCTGATTGAGCAAATTATCGACCAAAAACTTTCCAAGAGGAACATCGAAACTCTGGTAAAACTTAATACGAAAAAAATGACTCCGTTCACAAATAGTCCCTCTTGAAGCATTGCGGCTGGACATCAGAACTAAAATACTCTCAGAATCTAGTACTGCACGGATCTCATCCTTGCTAAGCATGTGATCTTTAGCACTATCACTATGGTGGTCATGATTATCTGCAATCTTCGGGGCACTGGACATCTGAACTTCATTTTGAGCCTGAGGGTCCTGATTTCTTCCATCAAAATCGAGTGGACTGGGCATGCTCTCAGAAGAGTCAGAGAAAGGAGGAAAACTATCATTCATAACTTTTTGAATAGATGTTGAAGGAGATAATCCTGGAAATGTTGCACTCTGATCTAGAAGGAAAGAAGTCTCCAGCATCAAATGATATGCCATGACTACGGCACACTGGACAACAGCTTTTATCCTTTTCAATTCATTGTTGTTAGCTCCCATCAGCAGAATCTGTGCAATGCCAATTATGTTAAACTATATTAATATTTCTAATTCACCACAATATATATATATATATATATATATATGGTAAGGATTACAATCTTTTCTCCTTTTCACATTTTATGAACAGGATATCATATCCATGGATCTCATCAATATTCATTACCCCTACATAAGTATTTTGGCCATACACACACACACATTTAGGTGAAGAAAGACTTACTGTACATCCATGCTGAGTAGGAGACCCCTCAAAGAACATCAAAGTTTTACTTGGCTTTTCTCCAGCCTCATAGGAAACAGCATGTTCTTCCACAAAATTTTCAATATGAAAAGAATCACACTGCCTAAGGTTTTGACCAATTGCAACATCTGATGACAAGATAGGTGAACCAATAAAACGAGCAATTCTCTCTAGACAATGGAGCTTCACATTGAAGAGTAGTGTCATTCCTTTTGCAAGAATAGATTCTTGTATGTCATGAGAAACTGATTTTTCAACTAAAATAACATTTGGATGGTACATCTCTATCTTCTCCATAATGGATTTCAAATTGTCCATTTCCTGTCAATTAATATATGATTAGAAACGAAAAATATATGCGCACATAAAGACAATGTTATGCATGTGCAAGTTAAAATAGGGGATACTTGTTGTCTTGACTCAAATGATGACAATCCACCGGATGAAAGATCAAGTGAGCCACGGATCAAGAGCAGTCTTGGGTTTTTGTACTTCGTTGGCATGTCCTCGTGAGCAGCATGCTTTTTGAAGACCAGCCCTTTGATTACTTCACTATGGAGAGATTGGATAGAAGTTTAAATTAGATTGACCAAAAAATAACATGAGAAGTTGCAGCATAAAAATGTCGGCAGGTCTGCCACAAAAGTGTGCAAACTCAAAGCCACTTCACATCAAGTGGAACGCTAAACAGGGTCATTTACTAGTTCAAATGGAGATATTTTCTGTGTGGGCAAAATTACTCAAGAATCAACTCTAAATTACTTAGCAGGCATGAACACTAAGGCCCTGACCTCATGGTGTCTACTTCAATTCTCTAAACAAAAACTCCCTCTTCAAGGCATCGTCCATTTTATATAGACATATGTCAAACAAAAATAAAATCAGAAGAAGAACGATCATTACCTTTGGGTGCGCAAACCACTTGCAATACAATTAATCTTCACATATCCATCAGGATCCATTCCCTTATCCTCATGTGTATCAGTCTTCACAAAAGCAGCAGCCTCCCATGATAAAGAAGTCACTATATCCACCCAATTCTCACCATAACTTCCAGAAGAATCAACACCCACAGACTTAACTAGTCGACTAACAAGGGCCGTAAATTTCCCATTCCTAACATTGTTCATCGCTTTAAGCTTTTCCTCTTTGAAATTGTAATTTCCACTGCTGTCTTCTCCAAAGCTGCTTGAATGACTCTGTTTGGCCCCGGTGACGCCGTCACCACACTCGTCGTCGTAGTAGCCGTCGTCTTCATCGTCGTCGTCATCATAATTTGCAACACTACTTGTTATATCATCCTCCCAGCTTTCTGGTTCAGGAGGAAGCCAAAATTCAGCATCCGCTTCGTCGTTTGAAAGGGATATCCCAGATTCATGAATTGAAATATCCCCTGAAAAATAAGGCTATAAGTAAAGGAATAAAGAGAAAATAATAGCAGATTGAACAAAGAAAAGACTTAAAGAGCAAGGATTTACAGCAACTTGACAGAGAACTGTCACTGCTTATAAAAGAAGCAGTAGGACTGATTGATGCCATTGTGAGAGGATTAGAATCCTCTTGATTTACAGAGTCTTTACAGTTTTTCCGCCTAAATGGGTTAGACCTCGCAATTGGATACCATGGGTAACCCAATTACGGGTCCTAATGAGTTGAGTAAATTTATTCATAGATAAATTTATTTATTTTTGAATGAGTATGAGATAGATGATTCATTACTCATGAGAATGGGTAATGAGTAATTCACGGATATCCATAAGTTTTTTTAATTTTATTATTTTTTTTATAATATTTAAAGGTAAACTTGATGTTATTTAAATATTGACTAAATAAAACTATAAAAAAAAAAAGATTATAAATTTCAAACATTAAATTGAACACCTAAAGCATAATAATAATATTATAGTTTAAAATTTATATCTTAAGTATTTAAAATCTACCAAATTTAAAATACATCACATTCAAAAGTTCAACTTAAATTCCGTTACATGCCAAAAGTTTTTTGAATTGAAAATTTAAATATCAATCAAACATTGTTGTTTTTGTGGAAAAAGATGTTGCATCTATAGGAATATGCACAACAAGTTATTTTAGGATGTAATTTAATTTAATTTGCTATAAATTTTTAATTTATGAAATCAAAAATTAATATTTAGATTAAACATATTTATATGTAAATATTTATAAATATATAATATATATTTATATAATATATACATAAATAAAAAATAATAATTATGGGTTACCCACGGGTACCCGCGGGTTGGGCCAAAAGTTGGCGGATAAATTTGGGTATGGGTAAAATTACTTGCAATTTTTTGGGTAAGATAAACAAAGCCCATTACCCGTATTGTTTTGGGTACCCGTGGGTATGGATTGAATTTTGCCATGTCTAAAATGGGTAGAGTGTTAAATAGGTCCAAAATATTAATATCATATTCATACTTATTAAAGATAATGTAATAGATATAAGTAAGATCTGTACTCATAAATTATCTATGTATTCATACTAAAAAATTACTTATTACTTTATACTTAAATTTAATTTATGAACCTAAAAATTATTTACACCTAAATTAAATTCGTATTAATAATAAACTTTTTATATATAAAAATTAAAAATATGTAAATGAACAGTAACAACAAAATAATTTTTTTCATTAAAAATTAAACTAAATTAATAAAGTTAATATATTGGGATAGCAATTTTTTTTCTTAAAATAGAATAACAATAGCAACAGTTGAAAATTTTTCATTAATAAAATTAAGAATATTAAAATTAATAGTGGAATAAATAATTTTTATAAAAACAGTTAATAAAATTAACTTTGTTAATGAATAAAGTTTATTAATATAGAAATTAACTGTTTTCATAAAATTAAATATAGAAAAATATTTTTGCTTTTAAACTATTTTTATTAACTTTTTTTAGTTATATTAATTTAATTAGCAAAAAGTTTAATATTAATTATATTAATAAAGTTTAACTATTATATCAAAAAACAATTAATTTAATTAGCAAAAAGTTTAAAATTTAATGATTAAATTAAATTAAATATAAAAAATTAGTTTTTGTTATCATATGCGAAATAATATTGTTAGTATATATTAAGAAAATAAATATTTACATTAAAAACATAAGTTCAATAAATTATACCCAATAGGTCTTAGGTTAGATAGAGTAGGATAGGATCAGGTCTTATCCTTCTGGGTATTTTAGGATATGATAGGATTGGGGTCTCATTCTTCTGAGTATTTTAGGGTATGGATATGGATATGGTAATACCGTACCTATTTACAAGCTTATTTCCACCAAAAATTTGCAAGAGCAAACTTGAAATGCAAACCAGGAAAAAAGATGAACCAACTACCAAAACTGTCAAGAATTTATGGACCGTTGATTGTGGCCCTCAAGCAGCATCATATCCAGCAAATCATACGAACCCATTATACTGTAAACAACGTTAATTCAAACAAATCCAACCAAAAAAGAACATAACTTTACAACTGAAGGAGCCATATTAAGCTTCAGAAACAACAATTTCAAGAAGATAAAGAAAGAACAAAAGGAGTGATTGTGATAACTTACTCTCAAACAAGTAATAATATTATCAGCATAACCAATCTTCAAAGCCCAGATGACATCTTTTTCTTAAGGAAAAAATGGGTTGAAAATGTTGGACATTCAAGAACACACAGTCCCTGAAAAAGGGTCAGTGAAACAGCATAGTCAATAAGAGTGTGACCTGGCAATTGGGTACCCGTGGGTAATCCAATCACGAGTAACAACGGGTTGGGTAAATTTATCCATTTTTTATTGGGTAAGAAGTAGGGCACTCGTTATCCATCCTCACGGGTAACGGGTAACCCGTGGGTACCCAATAATTATTATTATTTTTAATATTTAGAGATAAATTAATATTCAATTTGTGACTTACATGATGTTACTCAAATTTTAACTAAATAAAACTCAAAAAACAAAAAAAACTACAAATTTCAAATATTAAATTGAACAAATACCTAAAGCACATTAATAATATTGTAGTTTAAAATTTACATCTCAAATATTCAAAGTCCCCCAAATTTAAAGTACATCACATTCAAAAGTTAAAACTTAAATTCATTACATGTCAAAAGTTTTTTGAATTGAAAGTTTAAATATCAATCAAACATTGTTGTCCTTGTGGATGGGATTTTTGTTATTTAGGGTTTTATTTTATGATATAATTTTTAATTTAATTTGTTATAAATATAAAATATTTATATGTAAATATATATATTATATAAAATAATAAAATATATATTTATAAATACGGGTAACCTGCGGGCCATGTCAAAAAGCGGCGGGTAAATTGAGTACGGGTAAAATTATCCTTATTTTTTGGATTGAAAAAATAAGACCCATTACCTTTATTTTTTTGGATATTTATGGGTACCCACGGGTACGGGTTGAATTTTGTCAGGTTTAAAGAGTGATGACAGACAAGTTTGGAGGGAAGGAAGAAATGGAAAAAAAAAAAGAACAAAAATTGTATCCAATGTGGGCCCAACTGCCCCTGATGTTCTACTGCTGAGATTTTCTGCCATCAACGATCCTAGGTAGCATCCTTGGTAATGATATATGTACAGGTGGCATTGTCTGCACTGAAGTCAAATGTTTTGAGGATAAAAATTCTTTCTTCAAGGATTCCTTGTACCTATTCATTTGAAAATTGGGGAGTTTCACTTTCACAAGCTTGGGGTCCTATCTTGATGCATGTGGATATTGCATTTGCCTTATCATGAAATTAAACATATAATCTGTTAGGCTTAAACGCTTATTACTAGGTTAAAAGTTATAATTGTTAGTAGAGATGTAACTTTATTTTCAATTTTTTTATATATTTGACAACGCAAATCACCTTATCAGGCTACAGTCGCTTGAGGTGGCTGCGCTTTATAAGCGCCATGGGTTGGGCAGTTAGTCTCTAATCAAAAAATAATGCAGATAATAAATCCAACATAATCAATGAAGTAGATTTTTCAAGGTTTCATTAGATTTTTTTGACTTATTATATATCTAATTGGAGTAATTATATACATATTCATGCACTAATATAATAAATTTTTAACCTCTCTTAATCTTTCGTATGGAGAAATTATAAGTTCAAACTATTAACTATGGTAATGATATAAAATATTATCACCTCTCATTTACTATTTGTAAACTAATAACATAAAATTATATAAAATATGCATCTATTACAACTATAATTTGGGTTTTATGTTAGGCCAAGTGAGAACTATTATCATAAAATAATTAAAAAATATTACCTCATCAATACTCAAAAGATTAGTTCAATAGTATAAAAATCTTACACTTGGTGGTCATAATTTTTTATGTTGTGAAATTATGAAATATAAATTAAAAAATTCGTAAATATCGAAAAAAGGGGTGTAAAATTTTCCCATAGCTCTATAATCCACGCACAATACCAATCGACATGTATAATATCAACCATTAATTTCTTAGATCCCTAAGGAAAAAAAAAATTGGTAAGTATAATTTTTTAGCTAAAACCCTAATAAAATAGATATTGGTTTGCATCACTCTACTAAAAAAAAAATAATATTTAGTTGATTTTTTTAAAAGCAATATACATTTTGAAACTAATGGTATAAAAAATAGTATGATTTGAAATTGTATTATCAAAATTATTTATAAATAATGTAAGAAAATCTGTGGTGAATCGGTGAGGTTCTCTTGCAGGGGGTGAATATTGGGCCTGCAGCCCATGAACAACCGGACTTGTCCATTAATCCATTCATGTGGGCTCTTCCTACAACCATTGAGTCGTTTAGGGCTGTCAATGAATTGAATTTTAATTTAAATCTAATCTAAATTCTATCTAAATTTTAAAAATTTTATTCAATTAAAATATTCAATGAATCAAATTTAATTATAAATATTCTTAATTCAAAATAAATGAATTAGATGTACAATTAAACAATCCAATCCATTAAAGATTCAAATTCGAACTTTAATATTTTTTATTAAATTAATACTCTTATATTTAGTATTAGATAAAAAATTTAAAATAAAATTTATATATTATATTGACATTATATCTATATTAATGTCTATACTATAATGCTAATATTAAGTTTTAATCTAAAAAATAAGAGGAATATTGATAAAAATGTCAAATATAATAATATATAATAATTCATCTATGCATTAATATAATGTGAAATCAGAATTTAGTATTCAAATATTTAAATTTTGGACTAATATATAATAAAAATTATTAAAAATTCAAATATTACATATATTCACTTTATAAATACAATATTTTTATTAAAATTCAAAAAGAAAAAAGAAAAAAGAAAGAAATAAATTAGGTTGAATTACTTAATGAAATTCTGGATATCAATCGGATTTGGATATGGTACTAACTAATAAAGATTTTATAGAATTTCTTGTCGAATTTGAATATGAATTTTAATAATCAAATTTGAATTCAAATATGTTAGATTCAATTCAAATTCAACATGTTGACAGCCCTAAAGCCGTTATTAACTAGTGGTTAGATAAACACGATTGCTTCATTATATAATAGCTAAAGTTACTAGTCAATTGACCGGGTGATACAACCATTACACCATATGTTTAACATCCAAAATTTAAATCTAAATGACTTCAAATATATGTAATTAAAAAAAATTATAAAAAGCAAAGGCTTAATATTATTAAAAGACCTATTGAGCTAATATGGTACGATATATTATAAAAAAAAAGCTGTCCAAGGTTACGATTGCATAAGAAATGACACTAATTTCTTGTACTATCTTTCGATTTGGGTGAATCATATAAATTTTAGTACTTATTAATTACTATAATTTTTTACTGAAAAAACACTTGAAAAATTTCTAGTAAATCGTCATGGCTTGACTAGTTGAGATATATAAAAGGAAGTTTTTTTAGGGTACGTTTGATTTGTTAGACACGATTTGATAGACCTAGCAAAATTCTACCTATACCCGTGGGTATCCATAGGTATCCAAGAAAATATAGGTAATGTGCCTTATTTCTCTTGCCCAAAAAAATACGGGTAATTTTACCCGTACCCAAATTTACCAGTCATTTTTTGGCCCAACCTGCGGGTACCTGTGGGTAACCCATAAATATATATATATTATATTATATAAATAGATATTACATATTTATATATATTTACATATAAATATTTTTAATCTAAATATTAATTTTTTATTTCATAAATTAAAAATTTATAGCAAATTAAATTAAATTATATCATAAAATAACTTGTTGTGCATATTCCTATGGATGCAACATCTTTTTTCCACAAGAATAACAATATTTGATTGATATTTAAATTTTCAATTCAAAAAACTTTTGGCATGTAATGGAACATCTTAAAAATCTACCAAATTTAAAGTATATCACATTCAAAAGTTCAAACTTAAAATACATGCATCTTTATGTATTTGTTCAATTTAATGTTTGAAATTTGTAGTTTTTTTTTCCATAGTTTAACTTAGTTAATATTTGAGTAACATCAAGTTCACCTTTAAATATTATAAAAAAAATAATAAAATAAAATAAAATAAAATAAAATAAAATAACTACGGATACCCGCGGGTTATCCGTTACCCATCCTCATGGGTGATGGGTCCCATATGTCGTACCCATTAAAAAACGAGTAATTTTACCCGCATGTAAATTTATCCAACTCGTTGGTACTCGTAATTGGGTTACCCATGGGTACCCAATTGCCAGGTCTACGATTTGATAGATAATTTTATTAAGTTATGTCAAGTGTTTGGATATAATGATAAAAGTACAAGATTGATATAAGACCCGATCCACAATCTTTAATTCAATTGATAGTTAATCCCACCACTTAGGGTGAGATAATATAATACAAATTAGTGGGAGGAATAAGAAATTAGCCTTATGACAACTATACCCATTCATATTCATAAATTGGATATTATAATGGGTATTTCAGTAAATTTATTAACTCAATTATTTAATCTTTATATTGAAATAAGGGATTAATAACATAAATACATATCCAAAATATGTAATGCTAATCACCAAATACAATATTATATTATTTTAAATAGTATAATCGGATCATATTATTATAATTTTATCAATTTTATCTATATATCCAAACGCGCCCTCAATTAATAAAGCCATCATATTGATGCAGCTTTGGGTCTATGGACAACCAATGAATGTTTGCAGCTTTTCTATTAGGCCGGCCAAAAGGGCTTTGTATTGAATGAAAAATCTTGACTGACCAAAAAAATTACTTTTAGAAAGAAAAAAAAATACACACAAACACACACATAATAATTGGGCCTATGGGCTTATAAATAATTTATTTATAGCCTAAAAAGGCCCTTTTTTCAATTTTTTTTTGGGATGGAAAAAGGGTCAAAAAAGGCCCTATTAAATGACTGGCAAATGGTCCATATTGTACCCGAGTAGGAAATGCCCATAAATAACTCTAATTCTCTCAGCCATAATTTTTCTCATGTGGGTCCAAAATTTGGTTCCAATTCCGGCTGAAAACGCAACTCCTTTTGGGACCACAAATTCCTAACTTTAAAAAATATAAAAATAAAAATAAAAATAAAATAAACAAAATAATCGTCAAGATCAATAATAGTTTGATTAAAATTATATGCATGACATGACCAATGAATGACATCCAGCTATGCACTTCACAAGTTTTTCCTTTTTTTTTTTTTTTTTAATGCATACACAAATCTAGGTTCGTTCATGTCCGAAACCCATACCTCACAGTACAAGAGCGGTATTTTTCAATCAATCAATCAGTCATGTCCATAATAATAATTATTTTTTTTGATATTAGGATTTTGTTTATTATTCAAAAAAAATTGAATTTTTTAAAAAAACATATTTGATTTTAATTTGGAGCTAACTATACAATAAGTGGGAATGGGTCGCTCATGACTCTAACCTACTTACGGTCCATGAATTAATTATGGTATTAATTGCTCATAATCGTGAAAAATATACTCAAACATTCCCACAAACACACATTTTATAGGGTGGCTGTGAGCCCTATCTTTAACCACTTTCTTGATGTTTATCAATTGAGTGACTACTCGCCCACAAATCATCCAAGTACACGTGGGATTCAACATTCCTCGATGATTGGGATTATGTTTGGTATAATTTAAAAAAAAAAAAAAATGTGGTTTTATGCAATAATGATGGTATATTTAGTTTATTTTTTAGAATTAATATTTATTACATGTCTGTTTCATGTGAGTTTTTGTCTGATTATAATGTTAGTTATGTTAATTTTTTATATTACTAACAGTTGTTGCATGTAATTTTTACGCGCATAAAACCATGTATTGAATCATTTAAAATTAATATATGAAATAAATTAAATTATGAGTAATGTTAAAATTATTGTAGATATTTTGATATGATAAAGAAAATAATGAAAGATGGAATTTTGATAATACAAATTTATGGGTTTGTGGATTTTGTAAAAAATACAATTGTGACCTTATTGAACCATCACTTTTAAATGACAATTTAAATGAGAAATTTGGAATATTAGTAAATTTGGTATTCAAACCACTTTTTTGTACTGAATTCTTCATTTTATCCCTCAAACTGCATTACCCATTTTAGTTGCCGAAATAATTGAAGGATAAATTATGTAAAAAACCACAAATAACTTCCACTTTGGGCACAAAATAGCTTTTTTTTAAAAATAATATAGATATAGATTTATTAATGTAATAATTTGATAAGAAGGGCCCTTATCTAAGATTTATGCATTATTAATGGATTAAAATATAGGAAAATGGTATTATAGGAGTAGTCCCAAAAACTACGGCACTAGCTAGCAAGATTGCAACATCCATATTGACTGGAGACAAGTTCTTTCATGCAATTGAGTTGGCTTGAATTTTTGCACTATCAAGATCAGTAAATATTAGCTGCCAAGAATTGATAGGCTTCCATGCATATTTGACACTCCACCTCCAACCCCAATTTCACATCCCACCACACCAACACCCCCCCCCCCCCCCCCACACACACACACACACACAAAATAATAATAATAGTAAATATTTGTGCGAATAAAAAGAAAAAATAAAAGATTATCAGAGTATTGTATTATGTCCAAGTGATATCTGTATTTCCTATTAAGTGGGAGGTCTTGTGTTCGATCTGTAATGGGCGCATTGTACACTTTATGTATTTTGATTATTTGACTTGAAAATAAGAATATATTATTAAATTGAAAGGATAACATTTAGTCACTTGTAATACTCTCTAAAAAAAAGTAATATAAATTTTTAGTTAGGACTGAATATTTATTTTTTTATTATGTGGGTACGATAGCTACATGACTAATTCTTTGTATAATTGATTACATAATATTTTATTCCTCAATAATTTGATATTATTATCAAGATTTATTGTCCTACCCCTATATTTAATGATTATAACTACCATGATGCTCTTAAACATAGATAATAGCTAGCCTTGAAGAATTTTTGTACTCAAATTAATTTTTATCAATTTTTTTTCCTCTCTCTTTGATTTCCATTTTGATTGCACATTTTACATACATATGAAAAATGTCACAAACCATGGGATAAAGCTATCCCTATAGTGCCACTACAAATATTAAAAGCCTACAACCACTTTAGGTACTACATTACTATAAATGCTTTGTGATAGGTCTTTTGCTAGTGTCATATGAATTTGTATAGTTTTAGAAGTTCCCTCTTTTAGGGGTGGAGAAATTGCCAATGGGGCATCCATAGTGGGAAGGAATCTTGAAAGTGGGCCTTCACCTAAGATCAAAAGGAACTACCCTAGCAAAGTTGAAACCCCTCTTCCCTATATGTGCTAGCCCTAGAAGTGCAATGGACTATAAAAAAGGGAAAAAAAAAATTAAAAATAAAATAAAATAAAATAAAATTGTGATTTTTTTAAAATTATTGTGAAGATTTTATTCTTGTAGTTTTACTTTTTCTCTTGCCAATTCATCATTGTAATCACCCTCATTCCTCTCTCTTTTGTTTACAATGGTAATAATGTTGTTTGGTTGACCTTTAGGTTCAATCTCCTCTCTCCTAGTTTTCTATCATGATTTTTATTTTAAAAATAAATAAATATTGAATTTTACTAATATGGTTGATTCCCTTTTTCAAATTCTATTTCTAGTAAGGTAACTCTCAAAATGCTCGATTAAATGAACTAGAAACGTGAAATTAATTCAATTAACCTTCAGAAATCACTTAATAAAAGTTAAAATTTTAAAGTTTAATAACAATTTTGATGTCATTATATTTATTCTTGTGTTCATTTGTCCGTTTCAACTTTTGTATTGGAAAACTCATGTCTAGAAGTTTTACTTGATTATTTTGGAATTAAGTGGTCAATACTATGGTCTACTCATCTGTCACACTTTTCAAGGGTAAACCAATGATCCCATATTTAATTAGGACTATAAATTAATTAAAAAACTTTATGCATCTTCGTCAGCTGACTTTAAAACATATAATACATTAGACGTAGTCGAACATATATAAATACATGTAAAATTACTAAATTGTAGCATCTTGAACTATAATAAAATCTCATATATAAATTTATTCAAAAAGTTGTTAATCTAAACCTAGCTATTGCATGATGGACTAGACCTCATTTATGTGATGTGTTGCTTTAGCAAAAGATGGAATTTTTTTTCATTGAATAATAACAAGGACAAGTGTCCATTTTTCATAATAATTGATTGCAGAGGAATAATTTCAATTGTGTGCTACAAAAGGCTTAAAAAGGCCTATGCCAATTTACTGCAACACTTTATTTATTTTTCCTTTTCTTTCTTTTCAATTGGAACAGGAAAAAGAGATTGGTTTAAGTGTTGGTCATTGTTACAATTGCCTGCCCCAAATGAGACAATGCCTATCATAAAAGTAACAGCTGTAAGAATCAATTGGCTTGAAATGACAATTGCTGAAACACAAAGTACAATTTGGTATTGATTGTTAATCATGCTTGTTTCAATTTTCAATCAATTTTTTTCTTTCTTTAAATTAATATTTTCAATATTGGATTTTGGTAAGACATATAATTAGGAATAGTTTTATTGTGATTATTTATTAATATCAACATTTATTTCGCTTAGGTTATGTTTGGTTATGTTTTTTGTCTGAATTTATTATGCGTTTTGAGAGAATGAATTATTGGAGAATGTGAATTTTTATTTTTTTTTGTATGTTTGTTTATGTTTTGGGGGAGATATTTTTTTACTGTAACAGTCAAATCAATACTTTTTTGCTTAGTTTTTGGGATAAAAATGGAATTAAGTGATTATTTTAATATTAAAATAATAATAAAATATATATAATATATATTAGAATAATAATAAAATATATATGATATATATAATATATGTATATACATATTGAATAATGTACGTTTTGGAGGGAAAATATAGATATGTTTGGTTATATTTCTCCAAAATAATATTATTTCGGGAAAATATAATCAAACAAAGCCTTAGCTTTTTCATTATATTCAATCTGCTATTAGGAAAAAAAGAAGAAGAAAAGAATGGATGTTTATTTTGCTAAAATCATTATTAAAATAGAGCAGATATATATACACCTTTTTTAGCGTATGAAAATTAAAGTGATTACATAGACATCAATTGTAAATTTAGAGACAAGAAAAGGTAATTATAAGTTAGAACAACAATAATAATAAGGATATATATTAGGCTTTTCTTTGAAGAGAGTTTTACAACCACCAAAAAATGATTATCTTTAGAATTTAGATTGTCACGTAAGGATGCTTTTGTTATACAAATAAAAAAAAATATTTAATAGTCGGCAAAATATGTATAAACTAAATATTCATATATAAAAATACAAATAGAAAACATATTTGCAGTAATAGAATATATGTATATTTATAAACTCAAAAATGCAAAACTCAGGGCCTGTTCACTAGCATTTTGATAATTTTCTAAAATTTTTTTTGGAAGAATAAGTTTTTGGGAGAAACCTTGAAAAAGTGTCAATCGTTTGTTTATGTTTTGGGAAAATAAAGAAAATGAATTGAAAATGAATTGTTTGTTTGTTAATATTTTGGTGGGGGACAAATTTTACTATAGATATCAAATCAATTACTTTTTTGTTGGATTTGTAGGAATTTTTATTTTTTTTAATGTAATGTGTATATATATACTATATGTAGGGCTAGGGTAATGTGTAGGGTCTTTTTGAGATTGAATTCTGATGATTTTTGGGGTATAAATTTTTGTATTTTGGGAAAATAATTGAAGAATATATATATTTTTTGGGATTATTTTGAGAGTTGGGAAACATTTTCTCAAAATGCTAGTGAATAGAGCCTCAACTTTTATGCAATATTCAAATTAAATCCCATTAAGTTTATATTGACATAAAGAATACTACTAGCATTAAATAACATTAAATCTATAGTTAAAATTTAGATGAAAACATAAAGTAATCCACAAGATTAATTTAATAATTCTTGATTATGATTACCCTAAATTTTTTGTTTAATTATTTTGACCAGCAAGTAGTTGAAAAGATAACTTGGAGGGGCCGAACTAAAGACGAAGTACACTTTCAGAAGTTTGGCCATTTAAATGAAAAGCTTCCATTTGTGTAGTTGGCACCCCCAATCATGCTAATGAATGACTTAGGTAACTAAATTTTTTCTTTTTCCCCATTTCTATCTCATTTTTTCTGTAAATTAATTGTTTCTTTCCTTTAAAATTAATCTATTTATTCCCCAATCGTAGAGAGAAAAGAAAAAAATAACACCATATATATAAGCAAAACAAATTTTCTTCAATCCTTTCAATAACAATCTTTCAAAGAATAAATACAGACTTAGAGGGTGTTTGATTTAACTTATTCAAAAGGTTTTATAAGCTTTTATATCTTATAAGATGATTTTGAACTTATAAGATGCTAGATTTTAAAAAAAAAAAAAAGTTGTTAAAGTGCTTGGATAAAATAAAATTTTAAAACTTATAAGATATTAGTAATCGCAATTTTATAAATAATATATTTAAAATAAAGGGAATTTGTTAAGATTTTCGAAATAAGTTAGGAACTCCTAATATTTCTTAAAAGAGCTTATAAACTCTTAACATCTTATCTTAAAAGCTTATAAGCTCTTTTTTAAAAATAATTTATTAAATACTTTTTGACATCTTAAAAGCTTTCAAAACATATTCTCAAAACATATTATAAAATATTTTGAGGAACTTTATAAGCTCACCCAAACACCCTTTGAATTTAATCGTAAAATTTAATATTTGATATACAATTTTTATATATTTGTCCGACCTTAATATTTATCTTGTGATTTTTAAAATCATATTTCGGGAGTGCCATGACGGAATATTTTCTAGGTAATAGAAAAATTGAAGTTTTAAAAATCTTTGAATATTATATTTGGGGAAGCTAAAAAAAATAATGTCTTTTCTTTCTTCTATATTTCAAAAGTAACACCACTAGTTCACCATATCAATATAAAAATGAAAAAAAATTAATTTTATTTATAATTTAAATTAACAAGATAAAGTATATGGAACTTAGATATTGCACATGAATTTCTCTCGATAAATCTTTTTTAACTTGTCTATGCCTAAAGTCCAAATACTACATACTTTAGGGGCCAAATTGCAAATTATCAATACCCCCTGTTTATTTACTATCATGCATGACCCATTAATCCATGCGCAGGAGCTATCATCTTAAACAAAGTGGGCTTTAATCAATTCCTTTATCTCATTATTTTGTAGATAGAATCATAGAAACTGAAAATTCAGTGGTCCCCTTATCAAGCATTTCAATTTGACAACCAATATGGCTAAACAACTTGCTATTTACAAAACCAGTCCACAAATAAATATAAATTGCACAAAAACACCTCCTAAAAGCCAAAATTTTAGTACAGATCTAATTTGATCAAGCTCAACTAATCACATCATGACAAATATAAATCTATCAATGCTGTCATGGACTAGGGTTCGATTGAATTGAAAACAAACTATAATTTTTGCCCAAGCTGATAAATTAATTGAATTTGCAATTTTTGAATTTGTTTCATGATTTTCTAAATTTGGGGAAATTAATTATTTTCAAGTTATTCATTGTAGATAGTCATTTATAAGATTATTTTCATTGATGAGAGGATATGGACCATACAGTTGGATCCATCTAGGGTTCATTAAGTGGAAAATGAAACATTCTTGTAGAAAGAATTTATAGAGCATGGCATCATCCTCATAGGATGGAAAAGGATGGTGGGCATAGATATAAATTAAGCACCTGTGAAGCTACATATGTAGGTTTAGTTATGTAGTGAAAAGGGTGAGGTTTTAGTCTATATAAATTAAAATATTATTCTAAATAGAGTCTATGGATTAAAAAAAGTAAAAATAAAAAATTCGTTACTGAGTTCCTTATTGCATGATAAAATTTGAGAATAAAGATATGTGCTGTTCGACAGAGAAACGTGATATCAAAAATAGCAGTTAGCAAAACTACTTTTTAGAATACAAAATTGTCCAAATACCTCAGGATATATCTATATTTTTATTTGAATCGGGTTTGATCCAACCTGAACTGAAGTATGAATTGTCTGACGAAGATATGTGGTGACATCTTACATCACATGGTCCTTACTGATCTACATCAGCAGTACCGTATAAATATTTCCAACCTCATGTTATGTTCATTATTGTTATCTTATTGTTTCTCTTTTCTTCATATTTGACCACTTAGCCATACTGAAAATTTAAGTATTGGAGGGTATTTGTCAGCATCCCTCCAAGTGATTTGTAACTTTTGTTTCTGTTCCAAGTTTACACTTCTCAATCATTCAAACATTCTCAACTTCAATCATCTGATCTATTAGAGCAAAAAATAGATTGGCCTAAATCGATCTCTTGACGACTTGTACCAAAGCATTTTCTACTAATTTAATAATTCAAAAAATATGCAAAACAAAGAATCAAGTAGGAAATTTCCTAGACAATCAACATGCCCTCTCTTTTACTTTTGTTTTGAAATCTTTCGTGATTATAATGATTGTGATGATCACGAGTAAATGCAACACGTTGTGAATTTCATAATTAACGTTATTATGATGCTTGTAACTCAATCAAAATAAAACTTAGGGTTCTAACTACTCATTTGTTTAGACAAAATTCAGTTAGCATCTATAATATCATTGTAATCTAGCCTTTCAGCAACAACATTGTGTGGATGAATGATTGTGATAAAGTCCAATCAAGAATCAAGTTGCATGGAAGTTAAATGATTAATTAGGGTACTCAATCCAATTTACATATCAACACCCTACCTAGCACTACTAGAAACCCTAAGGGAGTGTTTGGTTATGTTTCCCCAAACCAACATTGTTTTGGGAAAACACACTATAAAAAAATTGTATATTAGTGGCATTAAAAAATGCCATTTAAATAGAATTATAGTGATATTTTTATGTATAATGGCACTTTTTAAGAAGTGCCATTTAGGTGGGTGAAGTTAAAGGTATGAATGTCACTACAAGAAAATTGTATATTAGTGGCATTAAAAAATGCCATTTAAATAGAATTGTAGTGATATTTTTATGTATAATGGCACTTTTTAAGAAGTGCCATTTAGGTGGGTGAAGTTAAAGGTATGAATGTCACTATTTTATTCTTTTTGTGGCATTAATAAAATGCAACAAGAAATAAATTAAATGACATGTTAAAATGTCACAAAAAGTACATTAAATGATAGGCTAACATGTCACAAAAATTGCATGTAGTGACGTATTAAAATGCTACAAAAAATCTCTTAAATGACATTATAGCATACCATAAAAAATACAATAAATGACATGTTAAAATGCTATGAATTTTTTTTAATGACATATTAACATGCTGCAAAAAATACAGCAAATGATATATTAAAATGTCACCAAAAGATTCTTTAAATGACATGTTAGCATACCACAAAATAATATATTAATGGCAGACTAAATATCAAAAAAGATTTTTTTAGATATATATGTTAACCTATCCCAACTCCCATATTTCCCATTTATATCTTAACCTATCCCCACTCCCCAATTGTGAGACTTCAACATGGCTCCATGGATCATAATAAGATTCGAATACACAACCATTTGTTTGTAAGAATATGAGTTTACCATTAAGCTATCCATCAATTTTAGTATAATTAAAAATATTAATTTATTTGTATAGTTTAGAATTACATTTACTCAATTATTTAAATATATGAATGTGCTCAAATTTATTATATGAAATACACTAATTTTTTCTTAAATTAAATAGGGCATCAAAACATTAATGATAATATATATATATAAATTTATAAATTTTATAGTTGTTGATGTGCCTATTTATTATTTATCTACTTCGCAATATTTTTTTTTTATATTGCATCATGATTAAATTATGAGTGACTTTTTTTTTTTTTTTTTTTTTTAAGTATTGATACTAGTTAAATGCCTTTAACATATAATTATGTTGGTTGTTTCAATAAAATGCCACTACATTTTTATAATATTTATTAATCAATTGACAATAAGTATTACATTATAGTGATACTTTTTTACTACCATCACTATACTAATTTAATATATCACTATACTATAAAATATCATTACTGTATTGATTAACTATTATGGCATCTTTTTCATTGTATTGCTTTTATCACTGTATTACTTTTATATGGTGTCACTAAATAATTTGTGGCATTTTTTTCAAATGACACCGCAATTAAATAACATTAAAAATTTTTAAGAAAAAATAGTGGCATTAGTTGAATGCCCTTGAAATACATTTATGTTGGCATTCTCAATCAAATATCATTATTTTTATTTGTTATTTATTAATCAAATGCCACTAAATATTATAATATAGTGATATTTTTCAATCTATACTACTCTTGTATGTCACTACATTACAGAATGTCATTAAGTTAGAGCCACTAAAATATTTCTTGATATTTTTTCCTAAATGGCATCATAAATAAATGAGTAGCATTTTTTGAGAAAAATTAGTGACGCTAGCTAAATTCCTGCAAAATATATTTTTGTTGGCATTTTCAACCAAATGCCACTATACATCTTATATGTCATTCAATAATCAAGTGCCACTAAATATTTAATTATAGTGGCATTTTTCTAGGACTAACACTATATTACCTTTATATGTCATTATACTAGAAAATGCCTTTAAATACTTTATGACATCTTTTAAATGACACCATAACTACATATTAGTGGAATTTTCTTAGAAAAATTACTTGCACTAGTTAAGTGTCTTAGAAATAAATGTATCCTGACATTTTCAATTAAATGTCACTAATTTATTTGTCATTTACAGCCAAATGCCACCAAATATTATACTATAGTGGCATTCTTTTACAACTATCACTATCTTAATTTTTTGTGCCATTATCTTATAAAATGCCACTACGTTGATTCCACTAAATATCATATTTGTTGTAGTGATATAACCAAACATATCTTCATTTTCCCTCCAAACTTTTCATTTTCCAATACATACATACATATATTATATATATACATCATATATATTTTATTATTATTCTAACAATAAAAAAAATACTTAATTCTATTTTCATCTCAAAATCCCAATAAAAAAGTATTGATTTGACTGCTACAATAAAAAATGTCTCCCTTAAAACATAAACAAACATACCAAAATACAACTTTTATATTCTTCAATAATTCATTCTCTCAAAATACATAAACACATAATAAAATTACACAAAAAACAACCTTTCATCTCAGAAACCCAATAAAAAAGTTTTGACTGCTGCAGTTTCTCCAAAACATAAATAAATATACCAAAATACAACTTTTACATTCTCTAATAATTTATTCTCTCAAAATACATAATAAAATCATACAAAAAACAGAATTAAACATTCCGTAAGTAATTTTTTTTTCATGCATTTAGAACACTATAAGGATGGTATATATAGGCTCCGATTATTTATATTCTAGACATTTTTTTTTCCATTTTATACTATATTATCGAAATAAAGGGACTAACACTTTCAAACTTGTTATATGTATGTATATCCTTCCAAATGAATGAAATCCAACCTAACTTATTATTAACTAGTTATTTCTTTTTTACCTTCCCTTGATAGGGAATCACTCTAAATTTATTTATAATTCTCTATCCCAGCATGATTCGATTGATTAGATACAAAAAAAAGAATAGTGGGCCCATAATAAATTAAATAATAATAATAATTAATATTATTATATTAAAATATTCATCACTACTATATTAAAATAACATTTTCAATCGACCTTTTCTCAAAATTCTTACAATATTAATCTAATCATGTTTTTATTTTTACATGCAAGATAATGTTAAATAAAAATATATTAATTAAAAATAGTGAAAATAGAGAATAAAAATAAAAATAGAATCAATTCAGTCCTTAATTTCCCAAACCCTACCATTCTAATTTCTTAATTTTTGTTAATTAGTTTTGTGGGTCTTAAAATTTAAATGATGCCCCCATTTTCTTTAAAAATAGCAAAAGATCAAATACTAATATCTCCATATTTTGTCAAGAAAACCCAAAATGAAAAAAAAAAAGGTAAAAAAGAGAGCAAAATTTAAAAAGGGAGTGCCCAAATCAATGGTCTTAAATATTGGACCATAGTTCCCAATAGATTCACTTTCCAATGAAATCTCAAAAGACCAACATCCTCTCAAGTGTCCCATTCTCCAAAAACCCACGAGCACTCTCTTATTTAAAAGACCATATATTACTAATAAATAAATAAACAAATGCATCACCCAATATAATTAAGATTTTCTTGGTCCCCCATCTTCCATCTAGAAAAGATGCATAAAGCATTTAAATAAACCAAAATTATATATAATAATACAATTAATTATTTAGAGAAATTATTAGATGATGGGCTAATGCTCTATAACATCATCTTGATGTTATATGACAACCTTTCTCCAAAGTTCAAAGACCCTTTCTAACATTATTAAATACTATCTCCTAAGTAATTGCTTGTGCATGTAATTATGTGTATATGTATGTTTCTTTTCTCTTTTTTTTTTCCTTGACAATTTCTCTAAAGGTAAAGAAAAGACTAAGAAATGACAAATTACAAAAAGTAGAGACTATAATCCACAAATCAAGTGAAAAAATTCAAAGAAATTTAAGCAATGAGAGAGGATAGGACCCCATAAGATGATTGATGGGGCCAAAGGGCCACTAATCAAATGGGACTGCTTCAAATATCATGTGGGTTTGTTCATTGTAAGGTCTAGGGGGAGCATCATATGTTGTACGACCAAGAAATGAAAAAGAGTAGGGTGAAAAAATAAAATAAAATTAAAAAAAAAAAAGAATCTTGAAAAGGAATAGAAAAGAATAGTAGAAGGGTTTTGGGTGGCCTAAAAAGACTGATTTTTAGTAGAGAGGTACACAATTACAAATACAAAGAAAGAATCCCATCATTCCAAAATCCCTTTAAAACAACTTTGGGGGGAAAAAAGAAAAAAACCCATGAAGAATAAGATTGTAAGAAGGATAGATTTATATCTAGGAGAAAACAAAAACCCCACATATTTCAATGGAATAGAGGGGAAGTAAAGGAAACAAAGTCAGTTGCTCGAGGAAGAAAAGGAGGAAAGAAGAAGCCAAATAGCACTAAAATCAAAAGAGGGCCAACTCTTCTAACTGGTGCCCATTAACCCAAATGCAAGAAAGAATAAGGAAAGAGTAGACTTAGTTTTGGGTGCCCAAATCCCAGTCAATCTGGTCAAACATTTTACAGCCCAATGAACTCAATCTTTAACATCATTGAAAACTTTGTCCAAAAGGGGGCAACATTTTCAAGTGCCAACTTGTACAATTTTAATTGTTTTTCTTTGCATAAACAATTCATTTTAGCTGAAAAAAGGGGAAGAAATTAGAAGAAAGCTCATGAGGATTTCATGACCCTCAAGTATTGCATGCTTTCTTTTCACTCTCTTTTGTTTTTTTGAGGGAGGGGATTTTGTTTTCCCCTTTCCTTGTTTGCTTTCTTTCTTGCTTTCTGCCCATTAAACAATGAAAAATGGCAGATTACCAATCATCCTTTCCCCTCTATAGGAAACAACCATCATTGCTCCCAACAATCCTTTTCAACCTTTAGGAACCTGAGTTTCTAAGATTGATATTCCCTCCTTTCATTCCATTCATTTTCATTGCCCTTTTTCCTCTCCCTTAAATATCACACTCTTTACAACCTATTTTTTCCTCCCCTCTTTAAACCTCTTTTTAACTATCCCCCCTTTCATATTTCACTTTCCTTTTTTCTTTATGATGGATCCTTCCTCTACCAACTCTGTCAATGGCTTCTACAACTTCCTAACTAGAGGGATTGATGATCTTGAACGCGTGTTTTTGTCTAACAACTTCATGTCAATTCAATTCCTCCAAAGAGTTTTGTCCCTTTTGAGATCATTCCACACTCAGTTGACACTTTTGGTTCAGAAACTCCACTTGCCTGTTGGTGAGAAATGGCTTGATGAGTATATGGATGAAAGTTCCAAGCTTTGGGAAGTCTGCCATGTCCTTAAAACTGGCATATCAGGGATGGAGAATTACTACTCTGCTGGTCTGAACATAACTTCATCTCTTGATGGTCATCGCCGTTTAAGTCCACAGCTTTCCCGTCAGGTAAAATATATAGACAGAGTACTCTGCTGACTGTATTTCTAAGCCATCATCAAGAATCATTCTTTGGCAAAAAAGATCAGATTTTTTTTGATGGGGTGATGTTAATTCATTCTGTCTTTCATTTACTTGATTGGATTCTTGATAAAAACAGGTTATTCGGGCTATATCAGGATGCAGAAGAGAGGCTGTGGGGTTGGAGGAGGAAAACAGGTCTCTGATGGAGACAAGAATTGAGCCTCTGTCATTGAAATTTGATGAGAAAGTATCTGTAGAATCAAAGCTGAATGGATTCAATGGGTTCAGGGGAGTTCTATATGCAATGAGAAATGTCAGTTCACTTCTGCTGATGATTTTGCTATATGGATTAGTTTACTGCTGGCCCGAACCAAATTTCTCAATAAATGGATATGAGGGATGCCTTTTCTTTGGATCAGCCTTCATGATCTCAACAGCAAGGCTGCAGCAGAGGGTGGCATCTGAGATCAATCAAATAACGGGCCGGACTGGAGTTCTGTTGTATGAGTTTAGAAGATCAAAGGCTGCCATGGATGAGCTAAGGGGAGAGCTTGAGAGGAGATGCTCACAAGGGGTTGTGGAGTGGGAATCAGAAGTTGGGATAAGAGAGAGAGTAGAAAGCTTGAAGGGTTGTTTTGGGGTTTTAAAGGCTGGAACTGAGAACATAATTGGACAGCTTGATGATTTTTTTGATGAAATTGTTGAAGGGAGGAAGAAACTCTTGGATTTCTGCAGTCATAGGTAGAGAATTTCACAGCTTTTTTCTTTTTAAATTCAAGAAATGTGAAGGAAAAGAAAAAAAAATGGAGATACAAGTGTAGGGAAAATTAGTAGTTGGTTGATTGTAACTTATTTTCTTTTAGTTTCTTTTTTTTTTTTTTTCTGAAAAAAATATATTTCCTTCTCCCTATCTCTCTCTTTGCTGTGGATCCTTTGTTATTACAGCAACTAAAGATGGGAGCTTTTGCAGCTGTCTTTCCTGTAAGAACCCAAAGAGGAAGTCTGTTAAAATAAAAGGAAAAACATAATGCAGCAAAAACATGGTTTTCGGACAATCAATCAAGCATGAGAATCCAATGGCCAACAAAAAGATAACATTGATATGACTACCACAAGCTGTAATGCAGAAGAAACATAGTTGAACCAAACATAAAAGTAGAATCTCTCTGTTTATGTTTCTGTCTTCCATATAAAGAAAGCAGTAAAAATAAAGAATGGAAACTTCCTATTGCTCAAACTTGGTAGGGTGGGTTGGGGGTGGGGGGTTGGTTGGGAGACAATGGTAAATCTTGATAATTTTATTCATATCTTTTTAATAATATTTTTTAGCATTATTGTACTACAAAGTCATTGTTTCTGCTGCTACTTTGAATACTTAGTAGACTTTGGTTGCAGGAATGATGAAAGTGGAAGTTTTAGGACAGTAAGAAGGATTCTTAGATTCCTGGATTTGGCTTTAATGTCAAAAGCAGATGCATTTTTTTGCATTCTGGGAAGCTTTTGTCTGATTCAGTTTCCCTTTGAAAGCAATGGTCTTTGATTTTGAAAGGTTCTTCTTAACCCAAAATCCTCTTTCCCATGAGCACATCAATTTCAAGATGATTTTATTCTTTTGTAGCCATTTTCTTCCCCCTTTCAGGGGTGGAATATTAGTATAATAGCATAAAAAAATCTGTTGTCCCTTTCTCCACCTTCTAACCGGATCTCATGCTTTTTGTCCCCTGCCGGAAATTCGTGAGACTTGCTTAAATAAGATTTTTCTTAATAAAAAAAAGAAATACTAAAGAAATGTATAATCAGAGTCAAAAACATTGATAACCAGGGGCACAACTGCAAATAATACTTTGTATGGATTCTTTCATGGTGCTAAACATACAATATCAGACCTGCAAGTACAAGAAGAAAATACAGACAGATATTGTCAAGCTGAAAATCTTACAATTAATCCGAAGTCTCAACAGCTCAGCCTATTACAAGATCATTCATATGGCTAAATTTGAATGATGAAAGTAAGATCCTTGTTCATACTTCAGTTGCATTATTCATGCATGCAACTCTAGCAAAGTGTCAAAAACCCGATTATCTTTACTATTCATACTCAGGGAATTTCAGTCTATTTGCAGCAAAACTTCATGTTGAGCTGTGCTATTACAAGGGATGAGATCTTTTTGATCAGCAGCTAGACAGCCTCTTCAGTTTGCAATAGAACTGCACGATGAATTGATCAGTGGGTTCAAGCATGAAAGTTTGCCTATTTGTCCCTCAACAGTCTCAACAGGAACATTGTTAGATGCTATCTCATCAAAAGAAAAGTATCGTGGGAGAAAACATAGATAGGCCCAAAAATAAGAAATGTGGAGTCATGTCGGTTAAAGACTTCTGTGATTAGCATGAAAACAGCACCAAGTTCGAAGTTCTTGTGAACTGTGAATTATAAGTTCACAAACAATTCAAAGCACCCTGAAACTAAATATATTTGTCCAAATTATTACACTCATGTAGCTATAAAGCATGTAACCATAATTAGAGAGATTAGTTTGCATTTGTCTGGATGGAATTCATGAATCCATTGTAAACAGATTTTTCACAAAAATTGTCTTTACAATGAAGTACTTCCTTCCAGAATAGGCAGTGAAGAAGCAAAAGTATCTTATTTCATGAGAGGGTTGTCATGAAATGCTGATCAGATCATAAAGAAAAATATAACTGGAAGAAACCTGCACATCAAGAGGGATTGACAGCGTCTAGAAAGGATGGTTCAGATTGATTTCCAGGGAAATTGGGCAGTGGAATTGGTCTCTAAGTTGATCATGGCAACACAGATGATTTACACCCATGGACCATCTGAATCAAGAAGTAAACAGGCAAATCATTAGCCGCTTATCACCAAAAATATAAGCTTGGGACCAAATTAAATGAATCAGGACTGGAGCTGTTACAACATAACAGTCAAGCAAGCAGATTTTATCCAGATATTCATAAGATAACAAGAAAATCTTCGACAGGTAAGATACAAGAACTCAGAAGAGAAGCACAATGAAAACGATGAAAATACAAGATTAACTCATGACGATGAGAGTAGATGGGATAGTATTATTCCCTAAGCATATTCCAACATCAATCCGGAAGTGTATGCCTTCCAAGTTCCTACCATTCAGATAGAGATAACATAAACATTGATATTGCAGTGCAGGAGATATGTCTGAATCAGACAACAGGTTTGACTAAATAAAAAGCAAGGATTATGCATTGATTCAAACTTTTAATAATCACATATTATATAGGCAATTTCATTGATGTTGCAATTCAAAGATACCATCTTTCAGACTCTCCATTGTTACTTGAGCTAGCCTGAAATTCTCACAAAAAGGACTTGAATAAATTGCATATACTTGCACAGAGTCAAACAGACACGGGTATATTCCCACAACCGTCGTCCCTTATGTATAAAGAGCAGGGTAAAATCCAATTCTGTTCGAGCAAACAGTTAGACCAAAAAAAAAAAAAAAAGGGTAAATAAATAATCCCAGAACAGATTCAACAGAAACTGTTGCTTAAGCAACATACAAGCCTGCATCAAATTGCTATGGAATAGTAGAGAAAAATCAGATAATTGTTGGCTTGGAAAAAGAAATGACAAATATGTGTGAGGAAATGAAATTTAAAAAAAAAGAAAAAAGAAAAAAGTAACAGGAAATACAAACGCTGCCACATGACATGTGGCAGCTTCAAGGGGGAGTTGGGTGCCACACAGCAACTCCCCGTCACATATGGTAGAATAAATTCTTACATATTTACCTTCTGAACATATGATTGCTACAAATTGTAGAAAAGTTTTTGCCATTTTTCTTGCAAGAACTGAAACAGAAGAGCGAACTAGATCCCAGAAAAGGGTCCCATTGTCTTGAAGAGAATGACTCAGAAAAAGGTGCAATCAAACAAAACTCAGCTTGATCAGCGGCAAAGAGACAAATAATATATTGACAAGAGAAAGCATGCATGCAAAGACTTGGGAGGCTTTTATTACTCATAAATATCCCACATATGCAGAAAGATATAGTCTTATCTACAACGTAAACAATGGAGTTAGTGATGTAGTCCTGATCTCTTACAATGGCTCCCCAAAACTGACTAGAAAAACAGAATTCAAAATAACTTGAATCTAAATCCTAAATATCTTCTTTTATGTCTGAATTTATGCACCAAAATAGTGTTTCTTCAAGTTCAAAAACACCAGTTTGATGGAGAAACCTTACTTCTTCTTCATTGCTGTTGCTGCGTTGATATTAAGCAGCACTAAATTTTGCTTGGCTGGAATAGTTTTGAACGAAACGGTAGACAGAGATGCACTTCTTGCTTTCAAAACAAGAGTCATCTCAGACCCTTATGAAATCTTGACCAAAAACTGGTCCATTGATACATCCATTTGCAGCTGGATTGGTGTTTCTTGCAGCAATATAGACCATGAAAGAGTCCAGCCCTTAATTTCTCTGGTTTTGGCTTTGAGGGATCTATTGCTCCAAATCTTGGCAACTTAACACTTCTCAGTTCTTTGGACTTTAGCTCCAACAATTTCACAGGCTTTATACCCCATGAGTTGTCCAATTTACGCGGCTTAAAAGTGATAGATATGAGATTCAACGGCTTCACTGGAGAAATACCGTCATGGTTTGGAACCTTGAAGGAACTTGAGTCCATTTTTCTGGACCACAACAGTTTCTCTGGCAGCATTCCAGCATCATTAGGCGACAACTCAAAGCTAAGGATACTAAACTTGGGGTACAATTTTCTTGGTGTGAAAATCCCACAAGAGATTGGTAATCTTTCTTCCCTGGAAAGATTAGACCTGAAGTATAACCAGATTACAGGTCCCATTCCAGACAGGATCTTGAACTTGTCTAGTATTGAAAGAATTGATCTCACAGATAACAGCCTCTCAGGTGGGCTCCCAAAGGATATGTGCAATACTAATTCAAAACTCAGTGGACTTTCTCTCTCCAGGAATCTACTTGATGGGCAGATTCCATTCGATATTTACAAGTGCAGAAATCTTCAGGATTTATCGTTATCTTCTAATCATTTCAATGGAAGCATTCCAAGTTCAATTGGCTGGTTGACCAGGCTCCGGAGCTTGTATCTAGGGATAAACAGCTTCCAGGGTGTGTGTTTCTTATATCTTTGTAATCTATGAAACTCCTATTAAACTCTTTATTAGAACTCATCACAGTGAAATCTTTCCCGTTGTTGACTATTTTTCAGGGGGAATTCCATCAGACCTACGTAATCTGTCACGTTTGCAGGTGCTGAGCATCCAAGGTGCCTCCCGAACAGGGCAAATTCCACCCTTTATCTTCAACATGTCTTCTTTGGAAGGTGTCGATTTCACCAACAATAATCTGTCAGGAGGCCTTCCAGTGGGCATGTGCCATAATCTTCCCAATCTTGAGGAGCTGCATCTTGAATCAAATCAGCTAACTGGCCAAATTTTGGAAAACATATGGGATTGCAAACGGCTTTGGGTTCTATCATTGTCAAATAACAAACTCACAGGTCACATACCCAAGCAAGTTGGCAATCTCACGGCGCTGAAATACCTTTATCTTAGTAGTAACAACTTCACAGGTATGTTTATAGCTTATAAGTCATGATTAGCCTAATGAAATGACAAAAATTCCCATGTTTTTTCTAAGTTTTCTTGCATCATGACAGCATAAACTTTCTGTCTAGATGAAAATTCAAGAATATTCTTATTATTAACACAGCATTGGCAGGTGAATTACCAAGTGAGCTTGGTAAACTTAACCTTGTGGAAATCATTGTCTATAACAATGGATTATCTGGTGCAATTCCACTCTCCATGTTCAACATATCAACATTGAAGAAGAAGGAACTTTCGGCCAATCACTTCTCAGGACAGCTTCCTTCAACCATGGGGCTTTCACTTCCGAATCTACCGATGCTTAATTTGGGTGAAAACAAACTCAGTGGAGTAATTCCAAGCTCGATCAGCAATGCTTCTAGTCTTACTACCGTAGCCATGGGACAAAACTCTTTTACTGGTCCTATACCAAATTTGAGTAATTTAAGATTCTTACAACGCCTTTTGGTTGAAGGAAATAATCTAACAGGAGAATCTCCAAACCAGGAACTGAGATTTCTATCCTTCTTAACAAACTGCCGGTATTTGCAGGAAATAAGTGTGTCACAAAATCAGCTGGATGGTATACTCCCTGCTTCAATAGGAAACTTGTCTACTTCTCTTCAGATTTTTAGAGCATTTGACTGTAGACTCAAAGGTTCTATTCCTGGTGAGGTTGGAAACTTGACAAACTTGAGAGACTTATATTTGGAAAATAATCGCTTGACAGGAATCATCCCAAGTACACTGGGAAAGTTAAAAGAAATCATACGTATATATCTTGAGCATAACAAGCTAGAAGGACACATCCCTAGTGATCTTTACCAATTGAGCAATTTGGGGGACTTGTACCTGACCAACAACACACTTAATGGGACGATTCCTGCGTGCTTTGGTGAACTCAAATCTTTGAGAGGATTGTACTTAGACTCCAACAAGTTGGAGTCTAATGTGCCCTCAAACTTGTGGAACCTTAATGATCTCTTGGCCTTAAACTTGTCGTCTAAAGTTTTAAATGGCTCTATCCCATCTGAGATTGGAAACTTTAAGGTTATGAGAGATTTAGACTTGTGCTGGAATCAGTTCTCAGGTGATGTCCCAAGTTATATTGGCGAAGCAGAGTCATTGGTTTTCCTGTCTTTAGCACATAACAAGTTTCAAGGTTCTATTCCTGAGTCCCTGGGAAAATTAAGAGGCTTGGAATCATTGGATCTCTCCTGCAATAATTTTTCTGGTTCTATCCCAAACTCGCTAGAGGGACTCACCTACGTTCAATACTTTAATGTTTCTTACAACAGATTAGAAGGACTGATTCCTACAGGAGGTAATTTTGCAAACTTTACTGCTCAATCATTTGTGGAAAACAATGGTCTATGTGGTGCAACTCGTCTACAAGTTCCACCTTGTGGAGAAAGTCCTAAGAAAACACGGTCCAAGAATGCTGTCACACTGGTGAAATATATTGTGCCTTCTTTTATATCAGCCATCATTCTGGTGATCATAATTCTTCTGCTAATTAGAAGGCAAAAATCGACCACACAGCTCCCGGACAGTGAAGTTTCTTTGCTTCATTCTTGGAGAGGAAGTTCTTATCTGGAACTTCGAAGGGCAACAAATAACTTTAGTGAAAGCAACAAACTTGGGACTGGAGGTTCTGGTTCAGTATTCATAGGAACACTGTCTGATGGCCTAACTGTTGCAATAAAAGTTTTCAATCTGCAGTCCGAAAAAGTCACCAAAAGCTTCAATACAGAAATAGAAGTACTTAGTGCCATTCGCCATCGGAACTTAATCAAAATCATTGGCTGTTGCATTAGTGAGGATTTCAAAGCCTTGGTATTGGAGTACATGCCTAATGGCAGCCTGGAGAAATGGCTATATTCCCATAACCATTTCTTGGATTTGTTGCAAAGATTAAACATAGCCATAGATGTTGCATTACCCTGAGAATATCTTCATTTGGGCCACACTTCCCCTATCGTTCATTGCGACTTAAAGCCTAGTAACATCCTGCTGGACGAAAATACGACTGCCCATGTTGGTGATTTTGGTATAGCCAAACTCTTCGGCCAAGGGGAGCAAATGGCTCAAACGAAGACCTTAGCAACGATCGGATATATGGCACCAGGTGAAAAAAACTTCACTTTTTCATTGTCTTAGTTCCAAAACTTCAAATTTACACATATTCTTTTGATTTCATTGCAGAATATGGAGCTCAAGGCATCGTATCCACTAGTGGTGATGTCTATAGTTATGGTATCATACTGCTGGAGATGTGCACTAAGAAACGGCCAACAGACGCAATGTTTAGTGAGGATATGAGCCTGAAGAGGTGGGTGAGCCTCTCATTGGATAAGAATATGATAACTGAAGTTGTGGACGACAATTTGCTTGGAACAGAAGACCAAAATTTCTCAGCGGAGGAGCAATGTTTATTATCTATTCTGCGTTTGGCAATGGAATGTTTAGCCATTTCACCTTCGGATAGAATCAGCATCAGTGAAATCGTGGCCAAACTAGAAAAGATTAGGACTGTGTTATTAGCAACTAATAATAATAAGTTAGCAGACAACAATGTTCCATTTCTCTGATAGATATCTGCATAACTTCTGTACCATGAAAGTATACTTAGGTTGTTGAAACTATGAGTTAGTATGTTACTTTTTCTTGGTGTTATTTGGCTGAATAAGGAAAGTTTATTTGTAATATTTCTCTTTGTTGGATAATGTAGAAATAAAATAAGATTGATTAATAGTTTTCATGTTCATTAATTTTTATCTTTATTTTTATTTTTCCATGTACAAAATTATATTTAAAATTTCAATGTCCTTTAATAGAAATATGGCCATTTTTTTTGTTGAACTTCGGACAAAAACAAATGAAACTGAGAGATAATTTATTGTACTTATAATTGTTTTCACTTCAGATAAATATATTATCTAAAAAATAATTAAAGAACAATTAATATAAGGCAATTTCGTTTGGTTTTTAAGCAAAATATGTATACTAAAGTACATAAAAGTAAATATATATTTTCAACTATTTTTAAAAAGGAAAAAGAGTTAAATTTAAGAAATAAAATTATATGTGCTTGCTTGAGGGGTCAAATGTATAGGATTATACTTTGAGGGGTCAATGTGTTATACGCATAGAGTCGAGAGGCAGAAAGTGAAATTTAACCAATATATAAATACAACCCTTCGAATCAAAGTCTCTGGCTTTAGCGGATCCTTGTACGAAACCAAAAAGCCAGCACCTTTTATTCTTTCCAAAAAGATGGAGTTTTTTTTCACATGAATCATTCTCAATTACCTACTGGGATTACTTCAATTTTCTTCTTCTTCGTCCTATTGTTGCCGTTCTTTTTTCCTTCTCCTTACTCCACTTTGGTAAGCTTTTCTCTCTATATGTGCGATTGAGCTATTCTAGTATTTATTGTGTTTGCCTACTAACTTGCCTTTTCTGTCTCGTTCTTGATCTGGGCTATTGAAATTTGGTTTATTTTTGCTACTTTATCTTTTATTGGGGGAATGGGATCTTGAATTTTACCAATTAGGATATGATTTTTGAGCTTCTTAATCTGAAATACTGAAAATTTACCTGATGAGAGTAGGCTTTTTACTTGATTGGTAGGTTTTGTGTAACTTGGCCTAATCTTTTGGATGTGGAATCTTGAAATGCTGCAATTGGGACTTTTCTGAGCTTTCTTGAATCTGGGGTTCTTGAACTTTTGCCTAAGGGCTTCTTCTCTTTTTCTGGGGGCTGCGTGGGTTGATCTGT
Source organism: Jacaranda mimosifolia (assembly GCA_018894105.1). Lineage (NCBI taxonomy): Eukaryota > Viridiplantae > Streptophyta > Magnoliopsida > Lamiales > Bignoniaceae > Jacaranda > Jacaranda mimosifolia. Next base: position 747,380 of record CM032123.1, read on the forward strand.
GTAGGCTGGTTCTTGGCATGGAAGCTGGTGCTGGTTCATGTACCTCTAGTGCAGGAGATCTTTGGTCTGTGGAAAAAACCTGTCAAGCCAAAGCCAGCTGGTAGAAGAAGATTTACTAATATTTACAACAAAATTAATGCCCAAAATCCCTCGTTAGACTGGTAAAATCTCCATCTTTTAACTTTCCCATAGGTTGCATTTGAATTGAAGGATTTGAATTTAAGGGAATGATTCTATGGATTTTAAATGACACTATTGTTTGAGGGATTCGAAACTGATGACAATAATTGGAAAAATGGGTCAAATTGTTGCTTTAGAACTTGAAATTCTCAACAGGTTATCCAACTATAATACAAATTCAAATACTTCTGTAATTAGCATGATATGAGCACCAAATTCAAAGTGCTTCTGAACGGTGAATTATTAGTTCACAAACAATTCAAAGCCCCCTGAAATTGAAGATATTTGTCCAAATTATTGCTCTCATGTAGCTACAAAGCATGTAACCATAATTAGAGTGGTTAGTTTGCTTTTTTCTGGATGAATCCATGTGTCTAGTGTAAACAGATTTTTCACAAAAATTGTCTTTACTATGAAGTGCTTCCTTCCAGAATAGGCAATGAAGCAGCAAAAGTATCTTCCTTGCTCAACACCTTGAGAAGGTTGTCATGAAATGCTGATCAGATCATAAAGAAAAATCTAATTGGAAGAAACCTGCACATCAGGAGGGATTGACACAGCCTAGAAAGGATAGTCCAGATTGATTTGGAAGGAAATTGGGCAGTGGAATTGGTCTCTAAATTAATCATGGCAACCCAGATGATTTACATCCATGGACCATCTGAATCAAGAAGCAAACAGGCAAATCATTATAATGTATATCTACAGCCGCTTATCAGCAAAAATACAAGCTTATTGCTACCAAATGAAATGAATCAGGACTGGGGCTGTTACAGCATAATAGGCAAGCAAATAGAATTTTATTCAGATATTCATACAATAACATGAAAATTTTCGAACTTGATTAAATAAACAGCAAGAATCATGCACTACTTCGAACATTTAATGATCATATATTATACAGGCACTTTCCCTGACATTGCAAAAGATACCATCTTTCACACTCTCCATTGTTGCTTGAGCTGGCCTAAAATTCTCCTAAAAAGGATTTGAAGAAATTGCATATAGCTGCACAAAAGGGTAAAATCCAAATTTGCTCAAGCGAATAATTAGCCCAAAAAAATAAAAAAGGGAAAAGCACAATAAATAAGTAAATAAATAATCCAAGAACAGAGACTGTTGCTTAAGCAACATATAATTGCACAATGGTGAGCAACAACTATTGACGTAATCTTGTGGATTTTTATACCAAAAAGACGAGCTAAGCTAATTGAACTGAAAAGCAAAATGATATACATTCACCACCACAATCATCATCATCATCATCATATATATATATACATATATACATACACAGCAATACTTAGAAAGGTTAACGTAGGAACAGAAGCAGCGGCAGCAGCGTCTGAAGCAGCTAAAGTAGCAGTATTGAAATGGGCTTTGACGATTGCCAGGAATTCATGAGGAAGTTGATGAAGAATTGGGGCTGTCGAAGGGATCCCCATCGGAGTTTTACTGAAGGCAGCTTTTCCTCATTTTGTCCACATGTTTGCACTAAAATCATGTTGTTCAAATAGTATTTCTTGGTTAGATTTTAGTATTCTTCAATTGTAATGGGCACGTATCACATTTATCTGGGCCGCATTTGATTCCATCTAATAGTTCCTATTAGCTGTTTTGATGTCGGCTAATGTATTGTTTGATACACTTGATTGAGGTGATCAGGCTGATGCATGTTATGTTTGAACTAGCATCGAGCCCACATTGTGCATGAGATTAGAGTGTAATCAAATTTCGAGGTCTAGGAAGAGATTCATAATTTTTCCTGGTCGATTATCTTGTGAATTTACCAATTATTCTTCAAATTCCACTAGCAAATTGCCGTGAAACCCCTTAAATCAAATCAGATTCAAACGTTGCTAACTTTGGTGCATATTTATATTTGTGATGCCTAAGCGAGTCCCTTGTACACATTGGTGTATATGCTTGCGAGAAATGCCTATAATACATTGGTGTTGGTGTATCTTTCATTTTCCATATCGTGCCTACGCATCTTCTATTTGGTAATAAATAATGTATTGTATGGCGCATCAACAATTACGCTTTATATGAATATGCACAGATATTGCCAACTCTGGCGCCTAGTCGTGCATCCATGATGAGTAGGTACAAGTTTAAGAAAAAAATCAAATTTTGACGAAAAAACATCTAATCAATTTTTATGGATCTTCTTATATATAAACAACTCGTTGGATATGGGGTCACAATAAAAAAAAAAAAATAATATAGAGTTTAATCACTAGTATCAAATATAAAATCAAGGCTTGAATACATTATAGTGTCAAATATGATCTACAATATCAAATCTAAGATTACACTAGCTGAAATTATGATAATCACACATAATTTTCAGCAGGGTTGAAATTATATTAAATTATTAGTGGGGTTAATCAAACGCGGCCGTGGCAAAGAACACAGTAGTGCCCTATGGTATAATTGCTACAAATAGTAGAAAAGGTTGCCATTTTTCTTGCAAGAACTGTAACAGGAGCGAAATAAATCCCAGAAAAGGGTCCCATTGTCTTGAAGAGAATGGCACAGTAAAGGGTGCAATCATACAAAACTCAGCTTGATCAGCGGCAAAGTGATAAATAAGCCATTGACAAGAGAAAGCAGGTATGCAAAGACTTGGGAGGCTTTTATTACTCATAAATATCCTACCTACGCAGAAAGGTACAGTCTTAATCTACAACGGAAACAATGGAGGTAATGATGTGCTCCTGATCTCTTACAATGGCTCCCCAAAACTGACTAGAAAAACAGAATTCGAAATATCTTGAAGCTAAATCCTAAATATGTTCTTTTATGTCTGAATTTGTGCACCAAAATAGTGTTTCTTCAAGTTCAAAAACACCAGTTTAATGGAGAAACCTTGCTTCTCCTTCATTGCTGTCGCAGTGTTGTTATTAAGCAGCACTAAATTTTGCTTGGCCGGAATAGTTTTGAACGAGACGGTAGACAAAGATGCACTTCTCGCCTTCAAAACAAGAATCATCTCAGACCCTTATGAAGTCTTGACCCAAAACTGGTCTATTGATGCATCCATTTGCAGCTGGATTGGTGTTTCTTGCAGCAATATAGACCATCAAAGAGTCACAGGCCCTTAACTTCTCTGGTTTTGGCTTTGGGGGCACTATTGCTCCAAATCTTGGCAACTTAACATTTCTCAGTTCTTTGGACTTTAGCTTCAACAACTTCACAGGCTTTATACCCCATGAGTTGTCCAATTTACGCGGCTTAAACGTGATAGACATGGGATTCAACGGCTTCACTGGGGAAATACCATCATGGTTTGGAACCTTAAAGGAACTTGAGTCCATTTTTCTGGACCACAACAATTTCTCTGGCAGCATTCCGGCATCATTAGGCGACAACTCAAAGCTAAGGATCCTATACTTGGGGAACAATTTTATTGGTGGGAAAATCCCACAAGAGATTGGTAATCTTTCAAAGCTAAGGATACTATACTTGGGGTACAATTTTATTGGTGGGAAAATTCCACAAGAGATTGGTAATCTTTCTTCCCTGGAATGGTTGGACCTGAAGTATAACCAGATTACAGGTTCCATTCCAGGCGGTGTCCTCAACTTGTCCAGTATTGAGAGAATTGATCTCACAGGTAACAGCCTTTCAGGTGGGCTACCAAAGGATATGTGCAATACTAATTCAAAACTCAGTGGACTTCATCTGTCCAAGAATCTACTTGATGGGCAGATTCCATTTGATATTTACAAGTGCAAGAATCTCCTGAACTTATCTTTATCCTTTAATCATTTCAATGGCAGCATTCCAAGTTCAGTCGGCTGGTTGACCAGGCTCCAGAGCTTGTATCTTGGGATAAACAGCTTCCAGGGTGTGTCTTTCTTGTATCTTTGTAAACTATGAAACTCCTATTAAACTCTTTATTAGAACTCATCACAATGAAATCTTTCCCGTTGTTGACTATTTTTCAGGGGGAATTCCATCAGACCTACGCAATCTCTCACGTTTGCAGGTGCTGAGCATCGAAGGTGCCTTCCTAACAGGGCAAATTCCATCCTTTATCTTCAACATGTCTTTTTTGGAAGTTATCGATTTCAACAACAATAGTCTGTCAGGAGGCCTTCCAGTGGGCATGTGCCATAATCTTCCCAATCTTGAGGAGCTGCATCTTCTATCCAATCAGTTAACTGGCCAAATTTTGGAAAAAATATGGGATTGCAAAAGGCTTCGGCTTCTATCGTTGTCAAATAACAAACTCACAGGTCACATACCCAAGCAAGTTGGCAATCTCACGGCGCTGAAATACCTTTATCTAGCTGATAACAACTTCACAGGTATGTTAATTTATAGCTTCTAACTCATGATTAGCCTTATTAAAAGACAAAAATTCCCATGTTTTTTCTAAGTTTTCTTGCATCATGACAGCATAAACTTTCTGTGTAGATGAAAATTCAAGAATCTTCTTATTATTAACACAACATTGGCAGGTGAATTACCAAGTGAGCTTGGTAATCTTAACCTTGTGAAAATCAATGTCCATAACAATGGATTATCTGGTGCAATTCCACTCTCCATGTTCAACATATCAACATTGCAGATGATGGAGCTTTCAGGCAATCACTTCTCAGGACAGCTTCCTTCAACCATGGGGCTTTCACTTCCGAATCTACAGACACTTTATTTGAGTGACAACAAACTCAGTGGAGTAATTCCTAGCTCGATCAGCAATGCTTCTAGTCTTACTATCATAGACATAGGACAAAACTCTTTTACTGGTCCTATACCAAATTTGAGTAATTTAAGATTCTTACAACTCCTTTTGGCTGAAGCAAACAATCTAACAGGAGAATCTCCAAACCAGGAACTGAGATTTCTATCCTCCTTAGCAAACTGCCGGTATTTGCAGTATATAGGAGTATCACAGAATCAGCTGGATGGTATACTTCCTGCTTCAGTAGGAAACTTGTCTACTTCTCTTCAGGTTTTTAGAGCATTTGACTGCAGACTCAAAGGTTCTATTCCTGGTGAATTTGGAAACTTGACAAACTTGAGAGACTTATTTTTGGACAATAATCACTTGACAGGACTCATCCCAAGAACACTGGGAAAGTTAAAAGAACTCATACGTATATATCTTGAGCATAATAAGCTAGAAGGACACATCCCTAGTGATCTTTGCCAATTGAGCAATTTGGGGGACTTGTACCTGACCAACAACACACTTAATGGGACGATTCCTGCATGCTTTGGTGAACTCAAATCTTTGAGAGGATTGTACTTAGACTCGAACAAGTTGGAGTCTAATGTGCCCTCAAACTTGTGGAACCTTAATGATCTCTTGGCCTTAAACTTGTCGTCTAACGTTTTAAATGGCTCTATCCCATCTGAGATTGGAAACTTTAAGGTTATGAGAGATTTAGACTTGTCCTGGAATCAGTTCTCAGGCGATGTCCCAAGTTATATTGGCGAAGCAGAGTCACTGGTTTTCCTGTCTTTAGCACATAACAAGTTTCAAGGTTCTATTCCTGAGTCCCTGGGAAAATTAAGAGGCTTGGAATCATTGGATCTCTCCTTCAATAATTTTTCTGGTTCTATCCCAAATTCGCTAGAGGGACTCACCTACCTTCAATACTTTAATGTTTCTTACAACAGATTAGAAGGACTGATTCCTACAGGAGGTAATTTTGCAAACTTTACTGCTCAATCATTTGTGGAAAACTATGGTCTATGTGGGGCAACTCGTCTGCAAGTTCCACCTTGTGGAGAAAATCCTAAGAAAACATGGTCTAAGAATGCTGTCACACTGGTGAAATATATTGTACCTTCTTTTATATCAGCCATCATTCTGGCGATCATGATTCTTCTGCTAATTAGAAGGCGAAAATCGACCACACAGCTCCCGGACAGTGAAGTTTCTTTGCTTCATTCTTGGAGAGGAAGTTCTTATCTGGAACTTCGAAGGGCAACAAATGACTTTAGTGAAAGCAACAAACTTGGGACTGGAGGTTCTGGTTCAGTATTCATAGGAACACTGTCTGATGGCCTAACTGTTGCAATAAAAGTTTTCAATCTGCAGTCCGAAAAAGTCACCAAAAGCTTCAATACTGAAATAGAAGTACTTAATGCCATTCGCCATAGGAACTTAATCAAAATCATTGGCTGTTGCATTAGTGAAGATTTCAAAGCCTTGGTATTGGAGTACATGCCTAATGGCAGCCTGGAGAAATGGCTATATTCCCATAACCATTTCTTGGATTTGTTGCAAAGGTTAAACATAGCCATAGATGTTGCATTAGCCTTAGAATATCTTCATTTGGGCCACACTTCCCCTATTGTTCATTGCGACTTAAAGCCTAGTAACATCCTGCTGGACGAAAATATGACTGCCCATGTTGGTGATTTTGGTATAGCCAAACTCTTCAGCCAAGGGGAGCAAATGGCTCAAACGAAGACCTTAGCAACGATCGGATATATGGCACCAGGTGAAAAAAACTTCACTTTTTCATTGTCTTAGTTCCAAAACTTCGAATTTACACATATTCTTTTGATTTCATTGCAGAATATGGAGCTCAAGGCACAGTATCCGCTAGTGGTGATGTCTATAGTTATGGTATCATACTGCTGGAGATGTGCACTAAGAAACGGCCAACAGATGCAATGTTCAGTGAGGATATGAGCCTGAAGAGGTGGGTGAGCCTCTCATTAGATAAGAATATGGTAACTGAAGTTGTGGACAACAATTTGCTTGGAACAGAAGACCAAAATTTCTCAGCAAAGGAGCAATGTTTATTATCTATTCTGCGTTTGGCGATGGAATGTTTAGCCATTTCACCTTCAGATAGAATCAGCATCAGTGAAATCGTGGCCAAACTAGAAAAGATTAGGACTGTGTTTTTAGCAACTAATAATAAGAAGTTAGCAGACAAAAGTGTTCCATCTCTGTGACAGATATCTGCATAACTTCTGTACCATGAATGTATGTTTAGGTTGTTGAAACTATGTGTTAGTAAGTTACTTTTTCATGGTGTTATTTGGCATGACTATATTTGTAATATTTCTCTTTGTTGGATAATGTAGAAATAAAATAACGTTGATAAATAGTTTTCATGTTCATTATTTTTATGTTTATTTTCATTTGTTCGTGTACAAAATTATATTTAAAATTTTAATGTCCTTTAATAAAAATATGGCCTTTTTTTCATTGAACTTTGGACAAAAACAATTGAAATTTATGGATAATTTCTTGTACTTTTAATTTTTTTTCACTTCAAATCAATATATTATTAAGAAAATAATTAAAAAAATTAATATAATATTAGACAATTGTGTTTGGTTTTTAAGCAAAAAATGTACTAAAGTAGGTAAAAATAAATATATATTTTAAACTATTTTTTAAAAGAAAAAGGGGTAAATTTAAGAAATAAAATTATATGTGCTTGTTTGAGGGGTAAAATGTATAGGATTGTACTTTTGAGGGGTCAATGTGTTACACGCATATAGTTGTGAGGCGGAAAGAGAAATTTATCCAATATGTAAATACAATCCTTCCAGTCAAAGTCTCTGCTTCACCGGATCCTTGTACGAAACCAAAAGGCCAGCACCTTTAATTCTTTCCAAAAAGATGGAGTCTTTTTCCCGTGGATCATTCTCAATTACCTACTGGGATTACTTCAATTTTCTTCTCCTGCGTCCTATGGTTGCCGTTCTTTTTTTCCCTCTCCTTACTCTTCTCTGATAAGCTTTTCTGTCTCTCTATGGATGCATATGAAGTGTTTGTATATATGTACGATTGAGTTATTGTTGTATTTATTGTGTTTGTTGTGGTGCGAGCTTTTATGTTTTTATATATGGGTTGTTGGATTTGCCCACTAACTTGCCTTTTCTGTCTCGTTCTTGATCTGGGCTGTTGAAATTTGGTCTATTTTTTGCTTCTTGATCTTTAATTGGGGGAATGGGATCTTGAATTTTACCAATTAGGATATGATTTTTGAGCTTATTTATCGGGGATGCTGAAAATTTACCTGATGAGAGTAGGCTTTTTACTTGGTTGGTGGGTTTTGTGTAACTTGGCCTAATCTTTTGGATATGGAATCTTGAAATGCTGCAATTGGGATTTAGGACTTTTTTGAGCTTTCTTGAATCTGGGGTTCTTGAACTTTTGCCTAAAGGCTTCTTCTCTTTTTTTGGGGTGTGTGTTGATCTGTGTAGGCTGGTTCTTGGCATGGAAGCTGGTGCTGGTTCATGTACTTCTAGTGCAGGAGATCTTTGGTCTGCGGAAAAAATCTGTCAAGCCAAAGCCAGCTGCTAGAAGAAGATTTACTAATATTTACAACAGAATTAATGCCCAAAATCCCTCATTAGACTGGTAAAATCTCCATCATTTGACTTTCCTGTAGGTTGGAATTTAAGGGAATGATTCTATGGATTTTAAATGACACTATTGTTTGAGGGATTCGAAATTGATGACAATAATTGAAAAAATGGGTCAAATTGTTGCTTTAGAATTAGAACTTGAAATTCTCAACAGGTTATCCAATCATAATTCAAATTCGAAGACTTCTGTAATTAGCATGAAAAAAAACCAAATTCGAAGTTCTTCTGAACGGTGAATTATTAGTTCACAAACAATTCAAAGCCCCCTGAAATTGAAGATATTTATCCAAATTATTGCATTCATGTAGCTACAAAGCATGCAACCATAATTAGAGAGGTTAGTTTGCTTTTTTCTGGATGAAATTCTCGTATCTAGTGTAAACCGATTTTTCACAAAAATTGTCTTTACTATGAAGTGCTTCCTTCCAGAATAGGCAATGAAGCAGCAAAAGTATCTTCCTTGCTCAACACCTTGAGATGGTTGCCACGAAATGCTGATCATATCATAAAGAAAAATCTAATTGGAAGAAACCTGCACATCAAGTGGGATTGACACAGCCTAGAAAGGATAGTTCAGATTGATTTGGAAGGAAATTGGACCGTGGAATTGGTCTCTAAATTGATCATGGCAACACAGATGATTTACACCCATGGGCCATCTGAATCAAGAAGCAAACAGGCAAATCATTAGCATGTATATCTGCAGCTGCTTATCAGCAAAAATGCAAGCTTATTGGTACCAAATGAAACGAATCAGGACTGGAGCTGTTACAGCATAATAGGCAAGCAAGTAGAATTTTATTCAGATATTCATGCGATAGCACGAAAATTTTCGAACTTGATTAAATAAACAGGAAGAATTATGCGCCGCTTCAAACTTTTAGTAATCATATGTTATACAGGCACTCTCCCAGATATTGCTAAAGGTACCATATTTCACACTCTCCATTGTTACTTGAGCTAGCCTAAATTTCTCGTGGAAAGGACTTGAACAAATTGCATATAGTTGCACAAAATCAAACACACACATACACCCCCCACAACACACACAAGAAGAAAAGAAAAGGCATAATAAATAAGTAAATAAAATAATCCCAGAACAGAAACTGTTGCTTAAGCAACATATAATTGCACAATGTTGAGCAACAACAATTGACGTAATCTTGTAGATATTTATACCAAAAAGACGAGCTAAGCTTATTGAACTCAAAAGCAAAATGATATACATTCACCACCACCACCACCACCAACACCACCATCATCATCATTATCATATATATATATATATATGTATACATACAGCAATACTTAGAAAGGTTAACGTAGGAACAGAAGCAGCGGCAGCAGCGTCTGAAGCAGCTAAAGTAGCAGTATTGAAATGGGTTTCGACGATTCCCTGGAATTCTTGAGGAAGGTGTTGAAGAATTGGGGCAGTCGAAGGGATCTCCATCGGAGTTTCGCTGAAGGCCGCTTTTCCTCTATTGGTCCGCATGTTCGGACTAAAATCACGTTGTTCAAGTAGCATTTCTTGGTTAGATTATAGTATTCTTCAATTGTAATGGCCCTAATGGGCATGTATCACATTTATTTGGCATAGATCACAGTAGTCCCATATGGTATGATTGTACAAATAGTAGAAAAGATTGTCATTTTTCTTGCAAGAACTGTAACAGAAGAGAAAAATAAATTCCAGAGAAGATTGTGCCATTGTCTTGAAGAGAATGGCACAAAGGTTGCAATCATAAAAAAACTCAGCTTTCAGCGGCAAAGAGATAAATCAGAATGATATTGACATGAGAAAACACGTATGCAAAAACTTAGGTGGCTTTTATTACTCATTAATATGCGCCTATGCACAAAGGTACAGTCTTAATCCACGACTTAAACAATGGAGTTAATGATGTGGGTCTGATGTCTTACAATGGCTCCCCAAAACTGACTAGAAAGACAGAATTCAAAATATCTTGAAGCTGTATCGTAAGGGCTAAGAGAGTGATTGCTTGTAAGATAATATTTCATTTTTTATATCTTAAAGATTTTGAGATTGTTTTGGTATTTTAAAAATATGAGAATGAAAAATGAGATTGTGATCGGTTGTGATATAACATATAATAATTATGTTGATGTTAGTTGAGATTGTTTTTTAAAGATATATATTTGAGAGAAAGAAAATATTTTATGAGATTTGTGTTTTGGGTTTGTTTTAAATTGAGAGAATAGTAAAAAAGAAAATTAGTATACTAGATAAATTTTTTAATTTGTTAGACATTATTTAAATATGGTCAGTGAATTATTTTATTAATCAAGGAAAATTAAATTCCATCTATGTAAAAGTTTATTTTTATTTATTTTAATTTTTATTCCTCACAATCGTGAATGAGATATTAACAATTTTCATACTAGTTTAATTATTTATAATTTTTGTTTTTTATTAATGTATTAAGTAATTAGGAAAAACTGTCTAACACACAATTTTATCATTATGCATATTTTTATTTGGAAATTATGATTGATAAATCAAAAAAATTTCTATTATGTAAAGTCCGAATATTTCATCCAAATAAATTCCGTAGGCAAATTTAAAATTTTCCACATCTTTTCCGTGACTTAATTTAGAATAATTTAAAATATATATATGTATGGTAATTTTTAAAATAAAACCAATAGTTTCCATAAATTTAAATTTAACAAATTATAAATTAAATGATATACCTTTTATTTCTTGTAAAATGTTAAAAATTAATGAATTTAATTTTTATTGTTAAATTAAATTTTGAGAAAATCTGAAAAGAAAAGTAAATTAAATTATTCTTTTCAAAACATGAGAGAGACCCATTTTGAAATGAGAGACAATGAGAGAAAGGGATAAGTGGGAACTAAAGTCAAAATAGTAGGTATGAATTTAAAAGTTCGCTCGCTCTCAAATCTTAAAGACAAGAGGTGGCATGACTTCTTACTTATTCCTTGTTATTGAGACGCGAGGAATGAGATTTTTTTAGTAAGTAATCACAACCTAAATATCTTCTTTTATGTTTGAATTTATGCACCAAAATAGTGTTTCTTCAAGTTCAAAAATACACCTGTTTGATGGAGAAACCTTGCTTCTTCTTTATTGCTGTTGCAGTGTTGTTATTAAGCAGCACTAAATTTTGCTTGGCCGGAATAGTTTTGAACGAAACGGTTGACAAAGATGCACTTCTTGCTTTCAAAACAAGAGTCATCTCAGACCCTTATGAAATCTTGACCAAAAACTGGTCCATTGATGCATCCATTTGCAGCTGGATTGGTGTTTCTTGCAGCAATATAGACCATGAAAGAGTCCAGCCCTTAATTTCTCTGGTTTTGGCTTTGAGGGATCTATTGCTCCAAATCTTGGCAACTTAACACTTCTCAGTTCTTTGGACTTTAGCTCCAACAATTTCACAGGCTTTATACCCCATGAGTTGTCCAATTTACGCGGCTTAAAAGTGATAGATATGAGATTCAACGGCTTCACTGGAGAAATACCGTCATGGTTTGGAACCTTGAAAGAACTTGAGTCCATTTTTCTGGACCATAACAATTTCTATGGCAGCATTCCGGCATCATTAGGCGACAACTCAAAGCTAAGGATACTAAACTTGGGGTACAATTTTCTTGGTGGGAAAATCCCACAAGAGATTGGTAATCTTTCTTCCCTGGAAAACTTAGATCTGAAGTATAACCGGATTGCAGGTTCCATTCCAGGCGGCATCCTCCACTTGTCCAGTATTGAGGGAATTGATCTCACAGGTAACAGCCTCTCAGGTGGGCTCCCAAAGGATATGTGCAATGCTAATTCAAAACTCAGTGGACTTTATCTCTCCGAGAATCTACTTGATGGGCAGATTCCATTTGATATTTACAAGTGCAGAAATCTCCAGGACTTATCGTTATCCTTTAATCATTTCAATGGCAGCATTCCAAGTTCAATTGGCTGGCTGACCAGGCTCCGGAGCTTGTATCTAGGGATAAACAGCTTCCAGGGTGTGTCTTTCTTATATCTTTGTAAACTATGAAACTACTGTTAAACTCTTTATTAGAACTCATCACAATGAAATCTTTCCCGTTGTTGACTATTTTTCAGGGGGGATTCCATCAGACCTACGCAATCTGTCACGTTTATAGGTGCTGAGCATCCAAGGTGCCTCCCTAACAGGGCAAATTCCATCCTTCAGATAAGAACATGATAACTGAAGTTGTGGACAACAATTTGCTAGGAAGAGAAGACCAAAATTTCTCAGCAAAGGCGGCTAAGCGGGGGGCAACCTTTCTTCAAGATCCTAAGGGGACGTTGCAAATTTGAATGGATGCAGAAACGAAATCAATCTCCCCCAACTGAAGCAACGTTTGACATCTCCCCCATTGTTGAAAACGCCAAGGAACTGATAAAAACACCGATGTTGTATTTGGCGGTCATAGAATTAGCAGTAAGTGTGTTGCTAGTCCAAGAGCAAGATAGAAAGCACCTACTCGTATCTTACGTCAGCAGACTGCTATCAGGGCCGAAGCTTAAGCAACCCCAATCGAGAAGTTGGTTCTCTCAATTGTGGTGGCAGCTAGGGGTGTAAACGAGCCCGGGGCTCGGCCAAGCCTATACAATCAAGCTCGAGATCGGCTCGTCAGAATAGGCTCCGGCTCAGGCTCAACTCGTTAAGATTCGATAAGGCTCGATTCGTATAAGCTCGAATGAACTCAAGCCCGTTTAGGCTTAAAACAAAATTTATAATAATAAATACCATATTATTATTATTATTATTATTATTATTATTATTATTATATAAAAAATATAGTTATAATAAAAAACTCGTTTAAACTTGCGAGCTTGAGCTCGGCTCGGCTCATTTAAGGTCGAGCTGAATTCGAGCTTTCATTGAGTTGAACCCGAACCATTCACGAATAGTCTCATCTCATTTACACCCCTAGTGGCAGTTCGAAAATTGAGTTTATTAGCATGAAGAGGAGCCCTCGTCTCCCCCTTTATTTTGTATATTCTTTAGATTTTAGAATTCCCAGCCAGCATCCATTAGCTACCCCTTTTTAATGGAAAAATGCCAATTTTGAGAGTTCTCAATGATCAGTGGCATTTGATCCCCTTGTTTTACTCTATATGTGTATTTTTGTTATTTAATTATGAAATCTTTTACCTCGATTAAGCAAACATAATTGCTTTTAATTTTAAAACTTAAAGCTTGGTAAAATTTCTCTTAATAATATTCACTACAACAAAATTATACATTTGAGGCATTAAAAAATGCCACGTACATAAAATTATAGTAACATTTTTACATGTATTGATATTTTTTAAAAGTTCCATTTATGAATGTGTAGCTAAAGGTATGAGTGTCGCTATTTACCATTTTATAGCATTAATAAAATGCAACATAAAATACATTAAATGACAAGTTAAAATATCACAAAAATACATTAATGACATATCAAAATGCTATAATTTTCTTACAAAATGACATACAAACAAGCCACAAAAATTGCACGTAGTAACTTATTAAAAAGTATCACAGAAAATTTCATAAATGATCTAATAGCATACCACAAAAAATGGAATAACTGACATGATAAAGTGGCATGAAAGATTCTTTTTATGACATGTTAAAATGCTATAAAAGAGTACAATAATGGTATATTAAACGCAACAAAAGATTCTTTTAAATTACATGTTAATCTGCCCCAACTCCCTGTTTTGTAAGACTCCAACATGACCATTATCCCAACTGCTCTTTACAAGAATTGAATCTATGACCATTTGTCTGCAAGAACATTAGTTTACCACCAAGATATCCATTAATGTTCGATATATATTTTTAAAAATATTAATATACATTTGTGCTTTGAAGTAAATTTACTCAGTTATTTAAATATATGCGCTGGAATTTATTATGTGAAACAAATATTTGAAAATTTGTCATATTAAATTTAGAGAAAGAAAATATCCAAAAAACTAGAGAGAGACAAAATATATTGTATAGGTGAGGAGACAAAAAATAGAAGAAACTTAAATTTGTGATACTTTTTAAAATATGACTAATTTAACCAATACATTAGAAATATATCAAGTAGTTAATTTAATCAATACATTTATGATAACATATATATATATATATATGTAAATTTTATAGTTATTAATATACATTTACTTTATCTAATTTTTCGATACTTTTTCATGTTGCATCATAACTAAATTATGAGTGACATTTTATTCCAAACAAAAATAGTGATACTAGTTAAATGCCTTTGACATACAATTATGTTGGTTGTTTCAACAGAGTGCCACTAGGCTTAGCAACATTTATTAATCAATTAATACCAAGTATTATATTGTATTGACATTTTTTCACTACTATCACAATATTACTTTAATGTGTCATTATACTATAAAATATCATTAAGTTAGTGCTACTAAATAATTTGTGGCTTTTCTTTTTTTGGCAAATGACACCATAAACAAGTATAAGTGCATTTTTTAAAGAAAAGTTAGTGGCACTAATTAAATGAGTTTGAAAAACATTGGCATTTTCAATCAAATATCAATATTTATATTTGTCATTTATTAATCAAAAGCCACTAAATATTATACTATAGTAGCATTTTTCAATAATTATCACTATATTAGTCTTGTGTATCTCTACACCACGGAATGTGATTGAGTTATTGTCATTAAATATCTTGTGGCATTTTCCTAAATGACAACATATATAAATGTGAGTCATTTTCTAAGAAAACTTAGCAGTACTAATTAAATGACTTTAAAATATATTTTTGTTGGCATTTTTAGTCTAAATGACTCTATTTTATGTCATTTATTAATTAAATGTCAGTAAATATTTTATTATACCAGCTTTTTTTAGGACTGTCACCATATTACTTTTGTTTATCATTACACTAGAAAATACCACAAAATTAGTGTCACTAAATACTTTACGATATTTACTTAAATGACGCGGCAACTACATACTTGGGCCATTTTCCTAAAAAAATTAATGGCACTAGTTGAATGTCTCTGAAATATATTTATATTGGCATTTTTAATTAAATGTCACTATTTTATTTGTCATTTAGTAATCGCATACCACCAAATACTATATATATATATATATATTATAAGACATTGCTTTACTGCTACCACCATATTACTTTTTGTGTCAATGCTTTATAAAATATTACTAATTTAATACCACTAAATATCAATTTTATTTTTAAGTGATTACCTAAGAAATGATTTTAAAAATAAACTTTTAGCAATCTTATATGATGTTATGATTCCTGCAATAATTGCGGTACATCTCATGCACAATACTATGTAATTTATCATTCCCAAACATTTTTCTTTTTGAAACACATAAATATCTCATGACCAACAAAATGTCCAACTCCAAATTATGAATAACGTGGTCCAAACATTATAAATACATACATATAGGCAGACGTCAAGAAAAGGGTAGCTTTCAACTTTTTCAGCAGTTGTAATTGGGAAAATGCATAAATTAAATGTGGCAAAGAATTTAGGGCTGTCAACGGGTTGGATTTGGATCAGATCTGTCATATTCGAATTCGATTCACAAAATTAATATCCAAATTTGACTCGAAATCCTATAGGATCTTTGCTAATCAGTGACATATCTGAATCCGATGGATATCTGAAATCTGATTAAAAAATTCGATCCAATTTATTTTTTTCTTTCTTTTTTTTTCCTTTTAACTTGTATAAAAATATTGTATTTATAAAGTAAATATATGTCATATTTGAATTTTTAACAACTTTTTACTATATATTAGTTCAAAGGTTAAATATTTTAATACTAAACTCCTTTTTCACACTATATTAATGTATAGATGAACTATTATATGTTATTATATTTGATATTTTATCAATATACCTCTTATTTTTAGGTTAAAAACTCAATATTAATAGTATAATATAGATATTAATATAGATATTAAGTCAATGTAATACATAAATTTTATTTTCAAATCTTTATTAATATTATATATAAGAATATTAATTTGATAAAAAATATTAAGGTTCGGATTCAGATCTTTAACGAATCGG
Source organism: Jacaranda mimosifolia (assembly GCA_018894105.1). Lineage (NCBI taxonomy): Eukaryota > Viridiplantae > Streptophyta > Magnoliopsida > Lamiales > Bignoniaceae > Jacaranda > Jacaranda mimosifolia. Next base: position 764,001 of record CM032123.1, read on the forward strand.
ATTGCTTAATTCCATATTTGATCCACTTATTTCGAATTTCGAATATTTATAATCAGATCTAATCCATCGAATATTTTAATCGAATAAAAATTCTAAAATTCGGATCGAATTTAGATCAGATTCGGATTAAAATCCAATCCATTGACAGCCCTAGCAAAGTTATGTGAGGGAGTTGCAAAATAAATTCCACTTCACCATTTGCAATCTACAATTTGTAATAAGGAAAAAAAAAATGTTCAATTGCCCAACCTTATTGTTAACGGATGAAATAATTTAATTTGTTAAAAATATTAAGATTAGTATACATTGGTAAGTTTATTAGGTAGAAATCACCCACTGTGAGTTTGAGGCCATCTGTGTTGCCACTTCTCATGCAACTATATATACTACGAATTTATCATTTCCAAACTTCGATCTCTTTTTCTTTTTTTATTTGTGGGGACTGAAAAATGTTCTCCACATCTCATAACCAACAGATATTTTAATTTAATGGCCAATCAGTAAACTTGTCCAACTACTTCATGCAAATTCCTCCACTAGTACAAGCATACCATCACACTGCAACTACAAATGCCTATTGGAAATACAGTGTTTCAAGCATTAACTGACCTGTTCAAGTAAATACTGTTAAAGGTGATTTGTCAAAAAAAAAAAGAAGAAGAAGAAGAATAGAAAATGAGTTAACATTAGGGGTGTAAATGAGGCTGAGCCTGGCAGGTTCGGGCTCAGCTAGTTTACTAATTCATGAGCTCGGGCTCGGCCGAGCCTAGACAATCGAGCTCGAGCTCGGCTCGTTAAAGCTCGATTCGTATAAAGTTAGATGAGATTGTTCTAACTCGATAAAACTCGATTCGTATAAGCTCAGATAAGCTCGAGCCCGTTTAGGTTTGAAATAAAATTTATAATAATAAATGTCATATTATTATTATTATTATTATAAAAAGCTTATTTAGGCTTGTGAGCCTGTCGAGGAGAATACTATTGAGCATGGTTCGGCTTGTTTGATTGGAGAGTTTGGGCTTGGCTCGTTTAAGTTCGAGCCGAATTAGAGTTTTCATCGAGCCGAGCCCGAACTGTTCGCGAATAGTTTCATTTTATTTATACCCTAGTTAGCATGCAGGTCAATGGGAGTAGAATGGATGGACTTTGTAATTTGGCTTCTTACACCGACAAATTAAGCATGAAATTAGTTAATGTTAAAGTGTCACATCGCATCATGAGTTGCAATTGAATGCTAGAATTTTCATATCTTTAATTGCTGATATTTACATAGGAAAGTTGAGTGATAGAATTGTCTTCTAAAGTACAGTGTATTACAAGGCTTTAAGCCAGCCTAGTTTATTATAAATACGTATGTAATGTTTATGAGCAGCAATTTGTGTAGAGGTAGAGAGGGAAAAGAACAGAGAGAGGGAGAGAGAGCGTAGCTATTTTGAGAGCAAAAATCACATTGTATTATCGCAACATTATATAAATTTTAGCCTCCAATTTATCAATCTCTCTTTAAAAATATATTTACACCCACTAAATACTATCTCCACGATTATATTCTCCAGTTTAGTGTAGATTAAAATGTATCCAGTATCAGTTGTTCCCAGTTCAACCAAGAATGTTAATTCAAGTAATATTCGTCGATCAGTAACATATCATCCAACTATTTGGGGAGACTACTTTCTTGCATATGCTTCAGATCACATTACGGTATAGTTATAATGCCTTTGTTTTGTTTTTCCCATAATGAAAGGTTTGCATATTTGACAATTGTAATCTTACTTATCACATGCCACATTTTGGCATATTGAGCAGGAAGTATCTACTAATGAAGAGGAACAACTTCAAAATCTAAAAGAAGAGGTGATGAATCTCTTGGCCACGACACCAGATGATTCATTGAATAAACTAGAACTCATTGATGCAATCCAACGCCTTGGAGTTGGTTACCACTTTGAAGAAGAAATTGACAAATCCTTGAGATTCATATATGAGGAGTATCACCTAAATATATGCAATGGCCAAGAAAATGATCTTACTTCAGTTGCTCTTCGTTTTCGGCTACTTAGACAACATGGATACAACGTCTCCTGTGGTAAGTACTTAGGTATCTGTTGTAATATAAGTGAGAATTGAGGAATTATTATTATTATTTAAAAAGTAAACAAAATGTATATCAAAGTTCTTAAGGCCAATGGATTTTAAATTTTCTATGTGTTTGACTATGTTTCATCCCATGAACCATTCACAATATAAATGAGTGGTTAAGTTTTGCCACTCACAAAAGATTTGTTCAATGTAATGCCTGTGTACCCAACTTTTTTCTATGATTAATGTACTATCAAACTTAATTTTCTTGGTTGAATCAGATGTTCTCGAGCAATTTAAGGATTTTGAAGAGTCATTGGTTAGCAACCCTCAAGGAATGCTAAGCTTGTATGAGGCTGCACATTTTGGAGTACATGGGGAGGAAATTTTAGATGAAGCACTAGACTTTTGTACGAGGCACCTTGAGTCAATGGTCCTTCACATGAGCAATTCTCTTGCTACAAAGACTAACGAAGCTTTGAAGTTGCCAATTCACAAAAGTTTGAACAGACTTGGGGCCGCAAAATTCATGTCCATATATCAAGAAGAAGAATTTCATAATGAGATACTACTAAGATTTGCAAAATTGGACTTCAACGCACTACAAAAGATGCACCAAAAAGAGCTAAGTGGAATTACATGGTTAGATTGCATGTTTTATGAACCCACATTGACACAATTCCACACTTCATTTTTTGGTGGAAGTAGTTATCTGTGCATCAAGTTGTAATATGAGCACTAAATTTTGTAGGTGGTGGAAGGCTCTCGACTTTGGAAATAAATTACCTTTTGCAAGAGATAGAGTTGTGGAATGCTACTTTTGGATATTATCAGTCTACTTTGAGCCAAAATACCAACTTGGGAGGAGAATATTAACTAAAGTCGTTGCCATAACTTCCATTATTGATGATATTTACGATGTTTATGGAACCATAGATGATCTCCAACTTTTTACAAATGCAGTGCAAAGGTACCATTTAATTCTTTCTTCAATATATCACTATATGTATAGCTAACATATTTTATTTATTAATTACGTACTACATAATGGTCTCAACAATTTGATGGGCAGGTGGGAGTTATTTGCCTTGGAGACATTACCACCATATATGAGAATATGCTATCAGGCTCTTTTAGATGTTTATGCTGAAATGGAAAATGAAACGAAAATTTTAGAAACGTCATATCGTGTGCATTATGCAAAAGAAGAGGTAGGTATAATCTTGAAAATAGTTGGCTAACAATTAAGTGTGCACATTTCATGATATATACATATATTCACACTTTGTAGATGAAAAAATTGGTTCGAGCATATTTTGAGGAGGCAAAATGGTTGTACAGTAACAACTATATTCCGAAGATGGAAGACTACATGAAGGTGGCGCTTGTATCTGGAGCTTATATGATGTTGGCAACAACTTCATTAGTTGGAATGGGAGGTTTAGTAACAAAGGAAACTTTTGAATGGGTTTCAAATGAACCATTAATTGTGCGAGCGTCATCAATAATTTGTAGACTAATGGACGATATGGTTGGACATGAGGTCAGAAACATACATTTTGACTATCTTTTATTATCGATTGCCAATTTTATGTCATTCATTATATGAATGTTGTATGTCTATTTTTTTAATAAGTTTTTCCAATGCAGGTTGAACAAAAATTCACAGCAGTGGAATGTTACATGAATGAAAATAATGCCTCAAAGGAGGAGGCATTTGGTGAATTTAAGAAACAAGTCAAACGAGCATGGAAGGATATAAATGAAGAATGCCTTCATCCAATAGAAGTACCAATGCCGATTCTAATGCGTGTTGTCAATCTATCACGCGTGATAAATCTTCTATACAGTGATGAAGATGGGTATACCAATTCAAAAACAAAGCTTAAAGACTTCATAAAGACAGTGCTTGTTGAACCTGTTAGCTGAAGATTTGTATGAAAGCCATTGTAGGTGGCAACTTGGAGGTTATTATAATGAAAGTATGAATAATTAGAAGTTCATTGTTATTATGCATTGTTTAACTTATACACGGACGTATGAATAATTAGAAGTTCTTTTCCCTTTTTTGTTTGCAATAATGTACTCTTCTTTCAATTGTATTTCAAAATATAAGTACAATTAGGGATGGTAATGAGGCTGGTTTGACTTAAATTGTACCTCACCCCACTAGACCTTATCCTGCCCCAGACCTCACCCCAAAAATATCCCATCCCACCCTACCCCATCTCGTCCCGTCGAGTTGGCGAGTTAAACCCCCCAACCCAAAAAGAATTAGAAAAATCAAAATTAGTCAATAAAAGTATCAAATCAAAATCACTTAACAACAATTAAAATTCAAATTCCAGGTACAAATATGAAAAATTCATGCAAATAAGATAAGATTCTAGAAGTAAAATAGCAGAATAAGAGTAGAATTAAAGTAACAACTAGCACAACATCCAAATTATTCTTAATCTGAGAAATATAAAATAAATTATTATTATTATTATTATTATTATTATTATATGAGGCGGGTTTGGGATGGTTTAGGTAAATCCCATATCCGGCCTCAAATACTTCGGGTTATGAAAATTATGCTCCATACCCCAACCCATACCCCATTAAGCCACCCCAAACCTATCCCATTCGAGAAAGTTTGAGTTCGAGTTTGGGCTTTGAACCGCCTTATTACCATCCCTAAGGACAATGCTTAAAAGACAAATTACACTTTCTTAGTTATCTGTACTTAATAAGCACTACAAGAAAAATTGCATTTAGTGGCATTAAAAAGAGCCAGTTAAATAGTGTTATGATGGAAAATTAAACCATCTATTTGTAAATATATGAGTTTACAATCAAGCTATCTATCAAATGTTCAATATATATAATCAAAAATATTAATTTATTTTTATACTTTGAAAGTCTCTTTTTTTGAAGCATTTAATATATCAAACTTATTATATTAAATAGCACATTTTAAAAAGTGTGAGTGATTAAATTTAGAGATAGAAAATATTTAGGAAAACATAATGTATAGGAGAGAGAAAAGTAGGCAAAAACTTAAATTTAATACTTTTTTAAAAATATGGTTAATTTAGTTAATATATTAAAAGTATACCAAGTAGTTAATTTAATCAATACATTACGGTAAGATATAAATTTATAAATTTGATAATTATTAATACATGTATACTTTATCTAGTTTGAAATATTTATTTCATGTCAAATCATAACTAAATTACGTAAGGTATTTTTTATATTAGTTAAATTCCTTTAATATATAGTTATGTTAGTTTCTTTAAGAAATTATATTTATTTAATATTTATTAATCAATTACCATTAATTTTATATTATAGTAGCAGTTTTTTTATTACTATTACTATATTATTTTAAGGTGTCACTATACTGTAAAATAATGTTAAATTAGTGCTACTAAATAGTTTGTGGCATCTTTTATAAATGATATTACAAATAAATATTAAAGATATTTGTAGAAATAATTAGTAGCACTGCTAAATGCCTTGCAAATATATTTATATTGACATTTTCAATCAAAAATCACTATTTTTATTTATCACTTATTAATCAAGTGCCATTAAATATTATATTATAATTTATTTTTTTTACAATTATAACTATATTACTCTTGTGTATCGTTAAACTATAGAATGTCACTAATTTAGTGCCACTAAATATTTTGTGGCATTTTTTTAAGAAAATTAGTGGCACTTATAAACTACCTTCAAATTATATATATATATATTTCTTTTATATTTGTAATCAAATGCCACTATTTTATGTGTCATCTAATAATCAAATACCACTAAATATTCTATTATAGTGACATTTGTTTTGTCTATCACTATATTATTTTTGTGTGTTATTACACTATAAAATACCGCTTAATTAGTCCACTAAATAATTTATGATATTTTTTTTCAAATGACACCATAACCATATATTAGTGGCATTATTCTAAAAAAAATTAGTGGCAATAATTAAATATCTTTGAAATACATTTATCTTATCATTTTCAATCAAATGTCATTATTTTGCTTGTCATTTAATAATCAATGCCACTAAATATTAAACTATAATTGCATTCTTTTGCGATTATCATTATATTACTTTTTTGTATCATTATATCACAAAATGTTATTAAATTAGTGCTATTAATGTAAATCTTCTTGTAGTTAGGACTAAATATTAGAGTTAGTGATTTAACTAGCCATTAGGTCAAGGAGAAAGATAGAACAATAATAAATACATAACTATAAATGATAAAAATTATATTGTTCAAGAATCGCTCGAAATATTTTTCATGAATGGCAATGTTATGCGTCATGTTATAGCTTTTGGTAGCGCCAAGTCTATTATAATGGAGACAGGCACATATTACATGTGATAAATATATATATGAACATGAGAACAGCTTTGAGTGGACAGAATGACTCAAAGATTGTCCCCATTTTGTTATTTTTCTAGCTTTGTCATTTTGCATCATATTCTCATATGCACTCAACATCACTTGCAATGTTTTACATGCGTAGCATAAAACTATGCAATAGGATTCTATTGTGGCTTTCATAACTTTTATACAAAACTTTGGAAATAGTCACCACAAAAAAAAAATAATAAAAATAACAAAATAATATAAAAATTATTGTTAATTATACGTATTAAGTGACAATAATTTTTATTTTTTATTATTAATGATAACTTTTGAGTAACAATAATATTTATTTTGTTAATAATATGACTTACTAATGACAAAAGCTAGTGTTTTAAATTGTCATCATTGTAACAATTAGTAACACATTTTTAGTTACAACTTACTTACATTTAAAATTGTAATAGTACTTATAACAAGATTTTTCTTATCACTAAATTATCACTATAAATGTGTTATTAATTACTTATGGTGACGATTTAAGCATAATTCTTGTGATTATTATTGACCTTATGAAAGTTATTATTGAGACAGAATAAATTTTTTACTATTTAATATATAAGATTAATGATTATTTTCATATTATCACCACTTTCTTTGGTCTTGTACTGAATTATGAAAAATAAAGCATTCTTCAAAGATCCGCAGCTCTATATATATATATATATATATATTATTGATTTGGATTATACATATCCAATAGATAATGATGACCTTTATTAGGAGAGAATGTGAATTTTTTGGAAGTTTCTCGGCATTAATTTAATTATGTTTTCTTCACAAATTTCTCCCAAAATATTATTTAAATGAGATTTGTGGGTAACTATAAACTAATAAAGAAATCATCTCCCCGTGTAATTTGTTCTAAAATATTTAGGCTATGTTTGGTTACATTTTGGAGAAATAATTTTGTTTTCCCAAAATGTAACCAAACATACAAAAGTTTTCCCTCCAAAATGTCAATTAAATTTCCTAAAATACCATCTTCTATCTTTTATTATCCCAAAAAATTCTCCATTATCCAATATATGCATATATATATATACATCATACATATTTTATTATTATTCTAACAATAAAAAAAATTACTCAATTTTATTTTCACCCTAAAAACCCAACAAAAAAGTATTGATTTGACTGCTACAATAAAATTTGTCTCCTCCCAAAACATAAACAAACATACCAATTTTTTTCAAAATAATTTTCTTATTATTACCAAAATATAAACAAGCATACATTACATTTCTCAACTCCTGTCTCAAAACTCATTCTCCCAAAATACATAATTCATATTCAAACATTATCTTGATAATTTTGATTCTCATAATTGAATAACAGCTATATGCATGTATGCCCACATATACACGTTACGTCTACCCACACGCCCTAATAATAGCATGTATTTCCTCGCTTCCATAAAAGTCCTTGACCCTTGTTGACTTTCTGTAGGATATAAGAAAGTCAAGGGCTTGATCACTTGTATTTTGGGCATTTTTTTTTAAAAAATTTGAGAGAATGAGTTTTTGGGAAAAAAGTGTTAGTTGTTTATTTATGTTTTGAGAAAATAAAGAAAATGGATTGAGAATGTGTTGTTTGTTTGTTAATATTTTGGTGGAGGGACAAATTTTACTTAGATATCAAATCAGTTACTTTTTTGTTGGGTTTATAGGAAGAAATTATTTTTTTATGTAATGTGTGTATATATATATATATATATGATGGTGTGTGTATATATATACTTGAGTGTTAGGTAGGGCATGGTAGTGTATAGGATTTTTTTGAGATTAAATTTTGAGGATTTTTTGGGTATAAAATTTTTGTATTTTAGAAAAATGATTGGAGAATATGAATATTTTTTGAGATTATTTTGGAAGTTGGGAAATATTTCCCCAAAATGCGAGTGAACAACGCCCAAAATCTTGATTCTTTGTTTCACATTGCCCTTAAAAAGATAAATATATATTTTCAAATTCTACAACCAAACTTTTCATTGAAATAACATTATATGTTTATTTATTAAATAAAGGTTTTAAGGGATTACCAAATTAACTCCAAAATTAGAACAGCACGTGGAAATGTAGCATGTGCTTGCACAGGATATAACATCCCCTTGAAAAGAGATTTTGACTAAGCATGCCAATAGGTCTAAGTAAATTAGGACCTCGCCCCGGATCCACTATTAATTGAATGGGTTATGAGTCAAATAAACGGGACAATGTAAATTCAATTTTCATTTCACATGTGGGATTCCCAGGGTTAGGAGGGGCCACCATCACTATAAGAAAAAATAGGTTTAGTAACCAAATTCTCAGTGACCATGATAAAATGGTTGTTGTATATATAATTTTAGCGGCCAAAAGTAATGTGGTTGTCGAAATTAAGTTATATGATTACTTTTACGATCAACCAATATTTGATAGCTATAAATAGTTGCTATAATTTGACTGACCTTAGCCAGTAGTATAACAATCAAAATTGGGATATTTAGCGAGGATTTTTATGGTTGCTAAATATGAACATAAATTGCGATCAATTTAACAATAAAATATTGAATGGTAACTGTAAGTCTTTTAACCTGATGATTAACAACCAATTATTTTGGTTGCTAAAGATAAACTTCTAGCAACTAATATTTTATGATCACTAAGAAAAATATTCACAGCAAGCAATTTTATGTGGTTGCTAAAAAAATACCCATATCAATCCAATGGGTTTTATTTCTAATTAGTTCTTGAAAAAAATCTCAAAAAAAAAAAAAACCTTTAAATTGAGTTTAAAGAGCTAAACTAATTTTGTAAAAAAATTAATTTAAGTATACAAAAAATGATCAAATGGCACAAACGAAGACCGTAGCAACGATCGGGTGGACGACAATTTGCTAGGAAGAGAAGACCAGAAATTTTCAGCAAAGGAGCAATGTTTGTTGTCTATTCTGCGTTTGGCAATGGAGTGTTTAGCCATTTCACCTTTGGATAGAATCAGCATCAGTGAAATTGTGGCCAAACTACAAAAGATTAGGACTGTGTTTTTAGCAACTAATAATAATAAGTTAGCAGACAACAATGTTCCATCTCTCTGATAGATATCTGCATTGTACCATGAATGTATATTCAGGTTGTTGAAACTATGAGTTAGAATGTTGGGTGGCAATTTCCAATGACACGATAACTCGACAAGAATTCGACACGAATAAGGTCGACACGAATAAAAACCCCAAAGAAAATGGGTCGGGTTGGGTTGGGTTGAATTTTAGGTTACACCAACAATTTGAAATTTGATTGTGGATCATATGACAACCTGAACGAACTCAATCCAATCTGAATTAAACAAATAAAATTTAAATTTTTAGCGGAGTAAAAATATAAAATAACAAAATAAAGCTTAAAAATTTTAACTTTAGTAATATCAAAATTACTAATTTGGCATTTTTCGATTTTATTTATTTCACAACCGTATAGAATAGATTATTATAATTTTAAATTACGTATAATGGTTATTTTGTGTCCAAATGAATATGAAAATTGTACCACAAAGAGTTGATTTAACTACTGAATTGTCCTAAAAAAATTTCTTATGTCTTATACAACACAAAATGTTTTACATATAAATAGATAAGAATTATTTCTGTTAAGAGGTTATAAAAAATTCAAAAAACTTAAGCAAGTTTTTATAATAAATTATGAGTGTAATTAAAATATTTGTTTACTTATTTACTTGATGATATATTTTTATTGATTTATGTATTGCTTAATTGAATTAATATAAAGTTAAAAAATAATGGCGTTAATTTTAAAAAGTTAAAAGAGACAATTTAATCAACACAAAAGATCCAAAAATTAAATAGAGTGGGTGAGTAAAACTTGAAAAAGTATGATATTTTTAAAAATGAGACATTTCGTGTTTTCAATATTTTTATGACATCGATAGATACTAGAAAATGAAAGGAACAAAAGTTTTAAAAATCAATATATTATGTGGTTCAACTAAAATTATTTGAGTGCATTTGTGAAATTATAATGAAAACTCATTACTCCTATTTCAATTTATTAATTATTAAAAATAGATAAAAATAAAAAATAAAAATAATTTCTAAAAATCAAAATAATTATTTAAAAATCAGATTAACCCGAACCTGACCTGATACGAATCAGGTTGGGTTAGGTTGAGCACTTTCAAGTTGTCATTAGGTTAGATTGAGTTTGAGTTGAGAAAATTAATATTATACTCCTACTTCAACCCAACCTGAACCCATCCAATCTAACCAAATTGTCACCCTGGTTACTTTTTCATGGTGTTATTTGGCATGACTACTTTTTCATGGTGTTATTTGGCATGACTAAGGAAAGTTTATTTGTAATATTTCTCTTTGTTGGATACTGTAGAAACAAAATAAGGTTAATAAATAGTTTTCATGTTCATTATTTTTACCTTTATTTTCATTTGTACGTGTACAAAATTATATTTAAAATTTTAATGTCCTTTAATAGAAATATGTCCATTTTTTCATTGAACTTTGGACAAAAATAAATGAAATTTAGGGATACTTTTAATTTTTTTCACTTTAGATAAATATATTATCAAAAAAATAATTAAAGAACAATTAATATTAATATTAGACAATTTAGTTTGGTTTTTAAGCAAAATATGTATACTTAAGTACATAAAAATAAATATATATTTTCAACTATTTTTTAAAAGAAAAAAGAGGTAAATTTAAGAAATAAAATTTTACGTGCTTTTTTTTTGGGTTGGGGGGGCGAGGGGCGGGGGGGGGGGGGGTTGTTGTTTAAGATGTATAGGATTATGCTTTGAGGGGTCAAAGTGTTATACGCATAGAGTCGAGAGGCAGAAAGTGAAATTTAACCAATATATTAATACAACCCTTCGAGTCAAAGCCTTAGGTTTCGCCGGATCCTTATACGAAACCAAAAGGCAGCACCTTTAATTCTTTCCAAAAAGATGGAATCTTTTTCCGATGAATCATTCTCAATTACCTATTGGGATTACTTCAATTTTCTTCTCCTTCGTCCTATTGCTGCCGTTCTTTTTTCCCTCTCCTTACTCTTCTTTGGTAAGCTTTTCTTTCTCTCTATAGATGCATATGAAGTGTTTGTATATATGTACGATTGATTTATTATAGTATTTATTGTGTTTGTTGTGGTGCGAGTGATGTTAAGTGTTCTTATGTTTGTAGATATGGGTTGTTGGATTTGCATACTAACTTGCCTTTTCTGTCTCGTTCTTGATCTGGGCTATTGAATTTTGGTCTATTATTGCTACTTCATCTTTTATGGGGGAATGGGATCTTGAATTTTACCAATTAGGATATGATTTTTGAGCTTATTAATCTGGAATACTGAAATTTTACCTGATGAGAGTAGGCTTTTTACTTGATTGGTGGGTTTTGTGTAACTTGGCCTAATCTTTTGGATATGGAATCTTGAAATGCTGCAATTGGGACTTTTCTGAGCTTTCTTGAATCTGGGGTTCTTGAACTTTTGCCTAAAGGCTTCTTCTTTTTTATTTTTATTTTTATTTTTTTTTGTGTGTGTGTTGATCTGTGTAGGCTGGTTCTTGGCATGGAAGCTGGTGCTGGGTCATGTACCTCTAGTGCAGGAGATCTTTGGTCTGCGGAAAAAACCTGTCAAGCCAAAGCCAACTGGTAGAAGAAGATTTACTCAATTTTACAACAGAATTAATGCCCAAAATCCCTCATTAGGCTGGTAAAATCTCCATTATTTATACAATATTGATAGTTAAATTAAAAATAGTCTTATTTTAAAGTTAAACTCAAATTTTGAGAAACAAAATCATTCACGCATATAGATAACATTACAAATAAATATATTTACTAGAATCAAAGTATAATATATACACACTCATATTTGCTAGATATATGTTGGAAGAATATTTCATGAAATTATCTATGTGAGTGGACATATTGCCATTCTTGCATAACTTTATTGATGCAGTTCAAATTTGGAAGAAGGGATTTCTTTGGAGATTACCAATATGCCAGTAATTGCAGTGGGTCTCTGATTCATGAACACTAATATTTGTTCGAATAAGAAGTAATGTCATTAGGTGATCTTTTACTTGATGAAAAGTTTACTTCTGGAGTTGCAAGTCCTTCAAAGTTCATAAGAAATGTTAAAAACAACAAGAAAACAGAAGCTTTCTTGGTCACTCCAGAGACTTAGACATTCTCACAAACACACAAGAGAATTGTTGTTGTCTTCAACTAAGTAGTTGATGTTGTTATTAAATTGATTCTCAAGGTATTATTGGTGTTAAGGATCAATTTCTATGTTTTGGAATCACTAAGAATGAAATAAAATGATTCCCTAGAAACCTTAGCCAAAAATATAATCATGCATACTATAGAATGAAAATCATAGTAACATGAGGCCTTCCTAGGGCCCAAACTCATCAGGTGGAGCTTACTTCACTTGTGTTTTTTAAGTAACTTCCCAAGATCTATCCGTAAGAAGAATGCTTGGTAGAAATAACCTACTTCTTGGGAGATTGTATAACTTATGTATGCAAGAGTGTGTTAGCTTGTGCATGTGCCTTAAAATTACTTTAAATGTCCAGTCTGGTTTTAGAGCATGCATTGGTACCATTTAGTGTTGTGATTTTGTCTCATCTCATTTCATGATTTTTTCTTGCTTTGAATCCAGAATGCCACTCAGATTGGGGTGCTCTCATCGATCCATTGATCCAAGCTCACAACATTAACCTGGTCACTGTTGTAAAAGTGGAGGCTTCAAATTGATGGCGACAAGCAGAGGACTGCAAGAACTAATTTACCTTGTACAATAAGTCATTGATAGATGCTTGTAAGTAGGTCATAATTTGTAAATAATATATAACAACATTCATCAGTTCGCTACCATTAATTTATAATGACATTTATCAGCCCCTTGAGCTTTTCTTGACCAAAATGCCTTCTTCAATCATCGTAAGAGCTTATAGGTTGACATCATTATTAGTTCAATATACACATGTTTCCTGATATGGTCCAGAGATCATTTGATGTCTTGTTTAAAACCGAAATGGCTACAGAAGTTTTGTTCTTGATTTCCTTCTTCCATCAACAAGTTGGGCTCTTGCTTCTTGCTTTAGTAGCTGCATACGTCGAAAATCTTCTTGATCTCCTATGTATGGTGTTTCTAAATATCGTATGGCATATATAAAACAATAGTTGCATCCATCGAGGATCTTTCAAGAATATTTTTATCATGTATGGGATTATGAATGTGAAATAATAATCGCATCTATCAAGAATATTTCAAAAATCTTCTTGATCGTGTATGGACTCATTGTTTACGTAGATTGCATTAGGGTTGTCAACGGATTGGATTTGGATCGGATTTGTTATATCCGAATTCGAATCCGATTATCAAAAGTCATATTTGAATCCGATCCGAAATCATATAGAATCTTTGTTAGTCAGTACCATATTCAAATTCGATGGATATCCGAAATTCGATTAAAAAATCTGACCCGATTTATTTTTTTCTTTTTGAATTTTATAAAAATATTGTATGTATAAAGTAAATATATGTCATTTGAATTATTAACAACTTTTTATTATATATTAGTCTAAAAGTTAAATATTTAAATACTAAGTTTTTATTTCACATTATATTAATGTATGGATGAATTATTATATATTATTATATTTGATATTTTATTAATATTCCTATTATTTTTTAGGTTAAAAACTCAATATTAATAGTATAATATAGACAGTAATATAGATATTATGTCAGTAATATAGATATTATGTCAATATAATATATAAATTTTATTTTAATATCTTTATTAATATTATAAATAAAAGTATTAATTTAATAAAAAATATTAAAATTCGGATTCGGATCTTTAACGCATCGAATTGTTTAATCCATATTCGATCCACTTATTTCGGATTTTGAATATTTATAATCGGATTTGATCCATTAGATATTTTAATCGGATAAAAATTCTAAAATTCGGATCGAATTCAGATCAGATTCGAATTAAAATCAGATCCATTGACAGCCCTAGATTGCATCTCTTGCTTCTGTCTGAACATTGAGCTCAACCCAATTGACCCATCATCAGTGAGCCTTACCCAAAATGTCTTTAAATTTATGCCAGCCAGTGTGAACTCCTAATGGGCATTATTTGTAATCCAACCCGTTCTCAGAAAAGTTTTAGTCCAAACCCGGTACCTTTTGATAATGTCCATAGGTTTTGACCCGTTTTGCCGTAACACCAGATTCTGTAATAAATTAATACTCATAAGTATAATATTAATAAGATTTTAAAATAAAATTTATATATTATATTGATGTAATATTTGTATATTAACGTCTATCGTATACTATTAATATTGAATCTTTAACTTAAAAAATAAGAGAAATACTGAAAAAATATCAAATGTAATAATGTGTAATAATTTATCTATGTATTAATATAATGTAAAATAGAGATTTAGTATTTAAATATTTAAATTTTGAATTAATATATAATAAAAAGTTGTTAAAATGTAAATTTATTTTATAAATACAATATTTTTATACAATTAAAAAAAAGTTAAATTGCAGTGGATTTTTTTATCAAATTTTATATATTTATCGAATTTGAATATAGTACTGACTAACAAATATTTTTTAAGATATCAAATTTGAATTTGAATTCGAATATGGCTAATCGAATTCGTTAACATCTCTAAATACAGGTTACCGGATGTGAACCCACTAATGACTGAACTTGTTTCCTTAACGGGCCAGCCCAATCAAGCTATAAATTTACCTGTTCTCTCCCAAAACCTCATACGCTTCTCCAGAACAATCGCTATTCTTCCGATCAACGCCTCAACGTCGACGTTTTCTCTTGATTTCTCGTTGAATTAGGTTTTCTATGGCGTCCGTGCCTTCAACCACGGCGGCTTCCGCCGCTTCGTCGTCCTCCCAGTACGCATATCCTGCTGCCGCCACCTCCTATTTTCCAACGCCGTTTCACCTTCAGCAAACGCCTCCGCCACCTCCCGTCCCTTACATCGGTGCCGCCCCTCCGCCCGCTGTTCCGGCTGTCACAGTACCCGTTTATCCCGCTCCTCCCACCGTCTATTCTTTGCCGCAATACCAACAGGTAAGTATTAAACAAGTGTTCATCATATTAAGGAATTAATGTTAAGCATCCACTATGGATTGCTTGGAGTGCTTATTGAGAAAATAATAATTCGTGCACATTCGTTCGTGCCTATTGATTCTCTTTTTGTTCTAATGGTGGGTTTTCATGTTGACAGGCCCAGCAGTTGTTTCAGAGGGATGCACAAACAATAACACCAGAAGCTCTTGAAAGTGTGAAAGCTGCTCTTGCGAGCAGTGATATTGAGCACAAAGCTGAGACTAAGAAGAAGGCAATTCCTCGGAAAGCTGCGGGGCAGGCTTGGGAGGATCCCACTCTTGCAGAATGGCCTGAGAGTATGAGTCTACTGCCTCCCTGTTTATATGTCAATTTCTGTATTAATTTGGCCAGCATGCTTAACTCTACCAATTATTATTTAGTTTATCTTTTTCTCCTTGGTACCTTCGTCTTGGATTTATGTTGAAAAATTAAGAAACAATATCTGCAAGAAAGATTACTATGCATCTTGTCTCTTAAATTAGTCTCAGTTTTCCAGTATTTGACATCCAAACCATTTAATTTAAAAATAATTACGGAATTGTAGTTAGATAATGCTTGATTTTCACTGAATATCTCTATCTAGGTTTTAGTTAGCATGCCCCTTTCTTCGATATATAATCAACTCGAAGCACAGTTACCAAAAACTATGATTTTTTAATTGAGTGCTTGCTTTTTATGGTCTGCAACTTGGGTGATTCCAACCCATAAACCTATCACATGGACAGGCACACTGGACTCTGTTACCCAGTAGTGCTAATGACTGACGAAGAAGTGACTATCATCCAATTCGAGATGCAACATACTTTGCTATATGGGGTTTAACTAGCTCCAACACTGTCATTGAATTAATTTTACGAGAATGATGGACAATTAGTAATTCACACTTCTTCTGTTGATATGCATGGTAATGCCCAACTTCACTATTGGAACTAGCATGCAGAAAAGTGGATCTATACTGGTTCCAAAATCAAGAGACAGTCAAAGCCCATCCTACACGACCTAATTGCCGGTTTTGGACTTCTGTTATTGCTTAGCAGAAGTAGTTTTCAGCTGTCACTTTTTTTGTTTCCTCCTGCTTATCTTTTCAGCAGTTATACTTGTAGGAAGCAATTCTCATTTCTTGATATTATGACATCTTGCAGATGACTACCGTCTATTCTGTGGTGATCTCGGAAATGAGGTGAATGATGACGTTTTATCCAAAGCTTTTTCAAGATTTCCTTACTTTAATATGGCCAGAGTATGTTCTCTCAAACTCACTGAGATCTTTTTTGGTGCATGGTCTAATTGGCTTTTCTTGCAATCATATTTATTTGACATATTTTGAGTATACATGAGCATTTGCATGTCCTGTTCGGATGTTAATTTGAAGTGCATGGAGCCCTCAATTGACTCATAATAATTAAGGTAGAATTCTGTTGTTTTAACCTGTGTTGTGTTTTTCACAATGCATTGAATGACTACTGCAAATAAAATTGAATGCATTAGCATCTGCCACATTGCTTCCTATTAAGTGATCTCTCCTTGAATAGAGCAATGACATTTACAGACCTCTAGCTGATGGCAATTTCACAAGCTATGAAGAAAGGTAGTATAGGTAGCTCAGTGTTAGGTTTTGGAGATATTATATAATTAGTTGAGGAAATTTATCAGCCTTATTCTTGTTATTTTTATGTATTTCCTTTTTATGGATAAATATCGGATTACAATTTTCTTGTGCTTTAGATGCATAAATTTGCTAATCTCTGGTTACTTTATTTCTTGCCTGGATCTATGGCTGTTACTGCAATTTATTACATTCAAGAGAACTTCTAAGGAAAAAATTGGAAAAAGAACAGATGAGTTCACAAGGTCTATTGCTTCAAGGTTATTTTGTGAATTCTATCAAAAAATACAAAGGCTATGATCTGTTAACATTTTACTATTGAAGGTCATCTGAATGTTTACCTGATCAAGAATTTGAGTTGTGAGGTGTTGCTCCATTTTTGAGGTATTTTGATTAGTGCAATTTACCACTATTCCTCTGGGATATGAATTTCCTTTCCTTATATCCCCTCTTCTGTCTAGTATCTCTTGTTGCTGCGCTCTTTTTCTTCTCTGCATATATGGATCTATGTTGCCCTGTTATACTATTATATGATTTGACTATAACTAATGGTGGCTTATATTGGATTAGGTTGTTAGAGATAAGCGTACTGGCAAGACCAAGGGCTATGGGTTTGTTAGTTTTTCTAACCCAACAGACCTTGTGGGAGCACTGAAGGAAATGAATGGTGAGTTGTGTTTTCGTGTGGATTTTTTATACTTCTTTTAGTTTGTATTTCTTCCACAACCCCCATATGTTTTTAAACATGAACAGGCAGGCCCTCCTTTTCCTAGACTCTTACAATATGCCCAAACCTTATTGTGTGGGACTGCTAGGGACTATGGGCTTCCTTCCACCAAGACCTTTTTTGAATCCAAGACCTGCTTATGCAAAGTCAGCTATTGGAATAGTTTAGGATGACCTTTTATTGTCTTTATTTAATTTTTGAAGTAAAATATTATTGCTTCAGGGAAATATGTTGGAAATCGGCCAATTAAACTTCGCAAGAGCACCTGGACTGAGAGGACTGATCATGAAGCTCTGGATAGACAAAAGGTCAGTCTGATTTACTCCTGATGTGTGTGATGAATAATTTTACTGGTCTAATGGTTAAGCTTTTGTTCTTTGCCCTTTTGTTCCCTCCTCATTTTCTTTGTTTCTGTGTTGCAGAACCACTCTCAGAAGAAGACAAAGTTATCAAAGAAAAGCGTGTTGCACAAATGAAGTCGTCTATCAATTACAGCCCTGTTGGATCTGAAGAGAACTTTGAAAATTAATATGGCCTTCCCTAAGAAAAAGAGGCTCCAGCACTGTTCTTTAACCCCACTTTAATATCATTTATGTATTATTAGAATCATTTTCTTGTTGGAACAGAAGTATCGTTGAAGTGTAAAAAGATAGTACGCTTCTGCTTTCTTTACTGCTTTCTTTGTACCGAAATATCGACTGGTTGCTATATTACATCTGTTATGGTACAAACGGCATTTTTTCAGTTGACACTGCCTTGCATCTTTGCTTATTATTAGCTTTTGATTTTGAAAAGCCCGTGAATGTGAATATAAAACCATGCAGGCAAGCAAAGTTTAATCACATTCTAGCACTTAAATTTGTTGGTAACACAAGAAATTCTTCCTCCAGTGTCACCCCTTTTCTCTTTAGTAACCGTAACAAGAAACACAAAATAATGTTGCACCAGTCTCCTTTGGTCTTAAAACAAAAATGCCTGTAATTCAAGCTTCAATGCATCTTGGAGAGGCCTCCCAATTGTGTTATCTATGCAATAAATTGCTTTTGAATGACGAATGGCCAAGGACGTATGAACTGTAACTATTGGCTATCAACTCCAGCAACTGAAGCTGGCTGCTCAGGTGACTGCTCTGGCACCATAGGAGGTTTCTTTTTACCAGGTCCAGATGAGACCTTAACCATGGCAGGTCTTAACAGGCGGTCTCCAAGATAAAAACCACGTCGGAATTCTTGGATAATGATTCCTTCCTTGAATTCCTCTGATTCCTCACGTGCAATAGCCTCGTGCACCTGTATTCAACAGTCGAAATGACGACTTAAAGAAGGGAAACTTGATGCACAATTCTGCAAATCTAATCAATCTAAATGCAAATAGCAGCAAAGTATCAGTGATATGCTTATACGCCATAGATCACAACCAATCAAATATTGTGTTAGAAGCATAGGAATCATTCAAAATCCATCCTGCAAATTCCATCCACCCTCAGAGCAATCCTAAAGAACGTTTGATACAGGAATATGTTTTTATGGCATTTGAACTTAAGTTTAATTGCAACATGTCAAGATTAAGATGGTCATGGAACAGAAAGTCAATAAATGAGCAATCTAAGAATGAGGGAACTTTGGCCCCATGTAGTTGGGAACTGTGATAGCACTCAGAAGGTCAATTTAACTTGCAATTTGACAGGTTAGAAGTGCCTAATCTGAATAGCATAATAATTTCAGTTTTGACAGCTAGGATATTATATGCTAATTTAACTTGATAAAGGAGTACTTAAGTTGCTCGAGTACCTTTCAGTTGAATACATTCTTTACGTGGATTTCCCTGCTACTCTTCATAATAACAAGTTCAGTTTTAGCAGCTCAGATGTTATATGCTAATTTGACTCAATAAGGAGTTCTTAAGTTGCTCGATTACCTCTTAGCTGAATACACACTTGCATTACATTAATTTCCCTCCTACTCTTTGTACAAATCAATAGAACTTGAGATTTGTACGTCTTATGGTTCAATGTTCTAAAGCCGAAGATTCTTTTTCTTTCTTTTCTTTTGTTTTCTGTTTAGGAATATAAGTGTAACATTCAGTTTGAGTTGTCTATATTGAAAAAAGTGACTAATGTCTGACAGCATAACTCCACAAACTGGCAAACAGGGTGTACAGAAAAGCCTAGCAGCATATCTGAAACCAAGAACCTAAGGAGTGGTTATATCTCAAACATCTAGGTTTCAATGATCTAAGACTCGAATAATTCATTTAACCTAATTATTTGAAGCATTAGAAAATGACATTGTAGTATCTTGTGAAAATCATCAATTAGCAAAAGAAGTGCTTCCATATTTTTCCCTCAAAATTGCCATATCTGCATCACCCAACCGTTACTAAAGGGATTATTGACTAATTCCAGATGTCAAAGAGTGCCTACTTCAAGTCACACACTCTCCTTGAGGTGCAGAGAGGACATTCTTATTGTAATCTAGGTAATCCATAGATCAAGCCGACTTGGAACCAAAGCATGAAATGATTTTCACAATCATCTAAGCCCCTCCCAGCCAATGGAATTGAACCCACAAACACAAAAGTTAGGGAGGGACTGGGGAGAGAAAGACTGAGAGGGTTTCGTCTTACCGAAGGATCAAATGGCTTCCCAACTGTTGGAACAACAGCTACCCGCAAGCTCCTCATAATTTCCACAAATTGCTTATATATGCCTTGGTAACTTGTATCAATATTTTTTTCCTTCTCAGTCTCTATTTTGATCTGTTGTTTGGCTCTCTCAAAACTATCAACCATCGGCAAGAGGCTTTCAATCACTTCTCCTTGGGCATCACTCCTCACTGTTAATCTTTCCTTTTCCGATCTTTTTCTGCAGTTCTCAAAATCTGCCTGCAAACGGACATATTTTTCCTTTCCTGAAGATATCTCTGCGGACAGAGCTGAAATTTTCTGGGCCAGCTCATTTTTCTCTTTTTCAATCATAAGTATCATATCTTCAACTTCATATATAGTTTTTCCATCTCCATCTAAAATGGCTTCCTTGTATGCCTGCATGAGGAACTTCAGACTGGATGGAAGCTTTTTATCCGCTGCTCTTTCTGGCAGTTGGAACTCACCTGAACCAGATCCATCTTCATTGTTTGTCTACAAGTTTGATTTGGATATCTCACATCAGATGACTAAAAGTTTGAAATTGTTCGAGTTCTAAATCATATGAACTCTTGATCCAACAAATATTTTGCCACTTTGATTGTATGGAGACATAAATTGCAAGTTAAACTATCTCATAAAACAAGATATTTTGAACTAGGAGATCAATGAATATCAGAATTTCCTACAAACAGGTTAAGTCATGAAAAACTTGATACAGACATCCAATGATTTGGTGCTTTTGCATAACTATCTTATCCAACCGCCTATTATATCCAATTACTTATTGTTTCCTTGGGAGCAGCGATGGCAATTGAATAGTCATATACCACCTTAATTACAAGAAATTCAGTTTTATTCCAAGCTCTCCTCCACCCCTAGTGAAGTTTCAAATTGTGATAAGCAGACATGATTAAAGTGGAGCACCAAATATGCAGTCACTCTCACATTTTTAGACCAAATTAACCATAAGCTCAACTGCCTGAGTTAATAATTTGTTAATCTTTGAGAATTAAACCAGATAGATTCTACATAAATTAACTTGATTTGAACTACCCTTCAACTTAAAATAGGCCTGAGAAATTACAAAACCATGATTTCACACACGAATCATCTTTATTAATTTCGGCTCATTATGGTTCAGATGAAAGTTCCATTGTTCCACTAAGCTAATATTATCATTTTATGGACAGTCTTGATACATTAGAAATACAACTCAATATATCTAAGCATTTAAACTTGATCCTGGCCTTCTCACAGTTCCATCTCTAATATCTGATTCAAGGTCAAACGATAGCCATAAATTCCCCAAAATCAGCAAGATGCCAGAATTTCCGAAAAGATGGGGAGAAAAATTTTACCTCCAAGCACTTGTCCATAATTTATCAACCAATTAAAGTCATAACTTTTCTCAGGAACACTTAATCGATAGCTAAATAAACAATTACAAAATCAAAGGCAGTCCAAATTATGTAAAAACTTTCGAACAGCTATGCCCCCATCTCCCCCCATCTCTTTTTTTCCGACCATTAGCAATTTAGCATTAATATCTTTACTTGTATTCATCAAATCAAAGAAACGATAACTATAACAAATTCAAAACCATAAAAGTTTCAGCTCTTTGTGTGTGTGTGTGTGAGAGAGAGAGAGAGAGAGAGAGAGAGAGATACTTGGTGGGGTTGATTTTCTTGTTGGGCTGAAACAAAAGGCTTGAACAAAGAACGCCTGTCATACTTACACCCATCGTTTATAATTCTTGAATTCCCAAATTTCCTAAATGCATCAAAAACAGGAAAAGAAGAAAAAGATGTTCTCAAATTTTGTTTTCCGGGAAAAGTATATTGTTGACAACTCGTGTGTTGAAGAGATAAATGGCAGGTGGGTCTTGAAGAAGAAGAAAGAAAGAAGCTGTGGGTAGTGTAGAGAGAGAAAGAGCTGGAGAGTGAAGCGGAAGCCGCCATTCTTGTTATTACCACTGAAAGAAACAAAGAAATAAGAGAAAGGCAGCAAGAAGATAGAAAGAATGCCTTAAATTATTAGGTGAAAATGGTGTCTTGAATCTGTTTTATTGTAGAAGAAACTAGAGAGGATATATTTATTTCTTTTCTCTTTTTGATTTTCCTTTTTTACCCCTCGTGGAAATACCTCACAAATTAACCATGTGCTAGAAATCAAATTTCAAGAAAGAGTACCTTTTTAGGTTAAGAAATTGATAGCGAGATCTTGAATCAATTTATTGGTCTTATAATATATTCCAGTCTCGAGGATGATATCAAATATTTTTGTTTTTTATAAGCTCTCCTGACGAATGGGTAATACCTGAAATTGTTCTTTATGATGTTATGCAATTTGTGCGACCAGGGATACACACAATATGCATGGGATTAGCAAATAAGGGAGAATTTTGATTTGAATTTTGTCACTTTGATTGCATGTTGTCACAATTAAGTTTTAATATAAAGAACATGCTTCTTCTTCAACTAAGTTTATTGAATTTTAGCTCTTATCTTTTAGAGTAATTGTTATAAGATGAAAATTAGGAATATAATGAGTCGAGTGTGTTCACGAGCTTCATACACCAACTCAGAGAGTGTTTCGCTAAACTTATTTTAAATATTTTTTAAGCTCTTACATCTTATAAAATATTTGTGGAGCTTATAAGATGTTAGATCTTATTTTTAAAATAAGTTGTTAAAGTGTTTGGATAAACTAAGATCTTGGAGCTTATAAGATATTAATAGTGGCAAATTTATAATTAAAATAGTTAAAAATGAAAAAGTTTATTAGGATCTTAAAAATAAGTTAGGGTCTCTTTATTTTTTTTTAAAAAGGTTTATAAGCTCCTAACATCTTATTTTAAGATCTTATAAGCTCTTTTTTTTAAAAAAATTGCCAAATATTTTTTATCAACTTATAAGCTATTAAACATCTTATAAGATATTTTGAGGAGTTTATAAGCTCACCCAAACACCCTCTCAATTGTAACTTTATTCGAGTTTGAGCTTTTCGAATTCGGATTGACCAATGAATTGAGTTCATGTTCTAATTTAATTTTTTGGCAGGTTGCAAGCTTTTTATTTTTTATTTTATTTTTTTATGTTTTAATTAAATAATGATCATATATGTTAAAGTTGTTTGAATGATTTTATTTACAAGCTCGAGCTCTTTCTTCTTATTTTGAGCATTTCGAGTATATTATTGTGTATTAGTATTATATATTTAAATTTTTTTTAATAAACCTATTTCATTATCTATGAGTGTTTAAATAAATTCAATAATTTTAATAAGTTTGTCAAATATACAATTTTGATATCAATAGAAATAGACCTGGCAAAAAATTACCCAAACCCATGGGTACCCAAAAAAATGCAGGTAATGGACCTCATTTTCTGTACCCAATAAAATGCGGGTAATTTTACCCGCCGTTTTTTTGCTCAACCCACGGGTACCCACGGGTAACCCGTGAATAGTTATTTATATTTTAATTTTTAATTTTTCTCTAATTTTTGCAACTATTTTGGAAGGTGTAACACTTTTGTTTGTTAATGATATCAACAATATTTAAGTGGTGTTTAAACTTTTAATTCAAAAAACTTTTGACATATAATGAAATTTAAATTTAAACTTCGAAATGTAATATAACTTAAATTTAATATATGTTTAAATATTTAAATTGTAGTTTTCAAACCAAAACATTTGACATGCTTTAAAATATTTGTTCAATATAATATTTGAAATTTGTAGCCTCTTTTATTAATTTTATTTAGGTAACAACTAACATTTAAATAATATTATGTAAATTTAAAAAAAATATTAATTTTTCTTTAAAAAAAAAAAAAAACAGTACGGGTACTCGTGGGTTACCCATTACCCATAGTCACGGGTAATGGGTCCACTATCTCGTACCCAATAAAAAATGAAAAATTTTACCCGCGAATAAATTTACCCAACCCATTCTTACCCGCTCTTGGGTTACCTGCGAGTACCCATTTGCCAGGTCTAAGTAGAAGGAATACTTGCCCATTTTGCTCCTTAATTGTGATAAAAGAATTTCCTCAAAGAAGAATCCCAAAGTTTCACCATAAAAAATAATCCTTTACATAAATAAGTTAAATTAAATAATTTTTACATATTCAATTTTTTTCTTGAACAAGCTAACTAGCCCATAGTAGCTTTTACATATTTTCCAATCTTTAGAAATAAAAAATATTGGAAATAATGCATGGGGAAAGAATTTTAATTTTTTATCCCCTTAAAAAAAAAAACTAAAAAGAAATAGAATGACAAAAATAATTAAAAATAGAAATGGGGTCGCAAAAAATAGGGAATATCAGTGACTGTTCATGGCAGTTATCCAAATTAGAAGGAAGAACAAACACAAAAAGTATTCTTGTGCACTTAAATATAGTCAAAGAATTCTTGAACTTTAATCAAAGCCAAATACTTGTCCAAATTCCCAAGTTTCAGTTTCAAGATCTGTTATTGGAATCTGCACATCAATATGATTCACTTTAAATAGTAATGATAATAGACTCATAAATAAATAAAACTAGAAACAAGAATCTCTTCCCACGTGTACCATCCACAAATATCTTTACTGCCCAATTCTTTCAAGATTTCCCATCAATCTTCATCAGTTTACAGCATATATATCAACCTCTTTACTGTATAAAGCTAAAAAGATTAGAGAGTCTTGAATTTTCTGTAGTTCATCATTGCAATGGACTATCCTTGTATGCTAAACGGCAATTTTCCTTCCAGTTCCAATGTTAGTGCTTCAAAAAGCAATTCTAGATGCCCACAAAATAATACCCCATTTAAATTTCTTCACCGGAACGCTTCAATTCCACTGCCGCATAGAAATAATCTTGGTTTCTGTTCTGTTAGACCCATCAGAAGGAGTGCTGATAGAATTACCGTCTCAGCTGTTTCTCCGGTTGAAACCAGGTAAAGCTCTCTACTTTCTTGTCATTTTCTAATTTTGCTGGATTGGGATTTTAGCAGAATATATGAAATCTTGCAAATAAAAGGAAAAGAATGAAAAGGAATAAGACAAGGGCAAAAGCCCACTGGCCCTCAAACTCAACACGTGTGATAGGAACCGTAAACCAAAAGATATATACTGCTGGGAGCCTGGGAGTGGTAATTTTGTTGTAAAGATTGAATCTTGCTGTTAGAATTTGAGAAGGAAAGTTCTAGGATCAACTGTTTGGGAGGGGATAACTGACAATTTTTATTATTTCGATGTCTTATGGTTTTAAGGGATGAAGAAATCAAGAAGGAAAATGGAAAGAAAAGGCAGTCTAAAAGGTCAGGTGGTGACAAGGTGAAGCTGAAGTTTAGGCTAGATCACCAAGTTGAATTTGGGGAACATGTTGCGGTTTTGGGTTCCACGAAAGAGTTAGGATCATGGAAGAAGAAGGTGATGATGGATTGGACAGAAAATGGATGGGTTTGCAATATGGAACTGAACAGCAATGAAGAGCCTCTTGAGTATAAGTTTGTGATAGTAGGGAAGGATAAGCAGAAATTAATATGGGAAAGTGGTGATAACCGCATTTTAAAGTTGCCGGGAGAAGGGAATTTTAATGTCGTTTGTAAGTGGGACAGAACTAATGAACCGGTAGAAGTATTGCATTGGGAGGATGAAAGCGAGAAAGAAGAGAAAGCAGGAGAAAGTGAAAATGGGAATGTTGTTCCTGCTGCATTAGAAGAGGCAGTTACCACAAGTTCCTTTGTGGAGCAATGGCAAGGGAAGGATGTTTCATTTGTTCATTCAAAGGATCATCTGGATGCAGAGAAAAAGAGAAACTGGGACACTGCCGGTCTTGAAGGGATTGCTTTGAAGTTAGTGGAAGGTGATCGCAATGCTCGGAACTGGTGGAGGAAGGTATGAATTATTTTGGTTCCTCCTACAGACTTAAAATGACATGAGCATTTACATTGTTGAAGTTCATTATGCCAAATGCAACTTTTTTTTGTAATTCTTGTTGTTTTACAAGAAGCAAGATTCAAGAATATGAATTATTTGCTCCATGTTCCTTCAGTGTCTTTTCTTGCTGTTAACTTGTTAATTAAGAGTGTTTTTGGCAGAGTGTATATTAAGACTAAAGTCTGTTCTTTCTGCATTTCTTCATTTGTGAAGCTTGAAGTTGTTCGAGAGCTTGTGGTTGAAAACATCGAGACTGGAAAGTGCTTGGAAGCTCTTACTTATGCAGCAATATATCTGAAGGTTTTATGACATAATAGTTTTCAATTTGCTTGAATGGAGAAATTAGTTCATGTCCTTATCAGATGATATTGTATTATGCAGTGGATAAACACAGGTCAGATTCCTTGCTTTGAAGATGGGGGCCATCATCGACCAAACAGGCATGCTGAGATTTCGAGGCTTATATTTTGTGAATTAGAAAGAATTTCCAGCAGGAAAGACACTTCACTTCAGGTGGCCTTCTATAGGTTTTTCCATTTTCCATAGGTGGTGCTAACTGATATGTTTTTCCTCCCCTGACGAGTATTGTATTATATGCAGGAAATACTTGTTATCCGCAAAATTCAACCTTGCTTACCATCTTTTAAGGCAGAGTTCACTGCATCGGTTCCATTAACAAGAATTCGAGATATTGCTCATAGGAATGATATCCCTCATGACCTTAAGGTTAACAATTAATTCATATTATTTTTTATTCATTTATTTTCAATTGAAAATTTTTGAGTCACTGACATAGCAGTATAACTTTCCAGCAAGAAATTAAGCATACAATACAAAACAAGCTTCATAGAAATGCTGGCCCTGAAGATCTAGTTGCTACAGAAGCAATGCTGGCTAGAATTACGAAGAAACCTGGAGAATATAGTGAAGCATTTATTGAGCAATTCAAGATATTCCATCAAGAACTTAAAGATTTCTTCAACGCTGGAAGGTAATGTACTTTACATTTAATGCTTTTCTCTTTCTAAATTGTTAAGTGTTTCTGATGGCATGTATATATTCTTTTATTCTTCAATAAAAGGAAAAAAAAACAAAAAACTTAAAACAGATTATGCTGAAGATATCCACCTAATTATCTATAAACTTATTCAATATTTAATCAGTTTTCCCATAATGCTATCATACTATTATGATCCAGTTTTCTTTCAGTAGAAAAGATGCATTATATGTATCTTTTTCCTTGGTACTAGTTTTCTTTGGGTTCTTTCTTCAGCAAGAGTTGGAGATTGCTCATTCTTTTAAATTTATGTTTTAAATTAAGTGAACCAATTGCCTTTAATTACAACGTCTCCAGTCGACTGACTAAATGATGTGCCCGTATGTGATATTACTTAAATCCATTTGTGAATCTTGAGTTGAATTATTTTAGCTCAAAACTAGTTCTTGATTTACACTATTGAGAACTTTTTCAAATTTGTCTTGCTCCCACGTGTATATACAATTCAATATCGAAAATGTTTTCTTGGAGAGTAGAATTTCTGGTTAACCATCCGTCAGAGTTTTCTGATGCTTTGCTTGTGATCCACTTTATTGAAGTCTGGAAGAACAGCTGGAATCAATTAGAGATTCACTGGATCAAAGCTCAGATGCCCTACCTGTGTTTTTAGAGTCAAAAAAGGTATCACTTCTGTGTAGTTCTAATCTTCAAATTTCAGATTTATATTGTTGTTGGAAATTCATTGTTTCCTTGAAGAAACAAGTACATTATAGCCATCTGTTGAATTGTGTTTTTGTATCATCATAGCCTTATTGTAGAAAACTATCATCGATATTTCTCTTCAGGCACTAGATAATATGGATGTTAGTGATCATATTTCCGAAAGTGAATGGATGAGAGTGTTGATGAAAATAATACAAGCTCTAAATAATCTTCGCCAAGAAATTGCAAAGGGTCTTGAGAGTGGGCTTCGAAATGATGCTCCTGATGCTGCAATAGCAATGCGCCAAAAGGTAAACTCATCTCTTTATCTCTTGTTTTGCCTCACAATTATCAAATATCAGGATGTCAATCAACCATTCTACAATGATTGCAGTGGCGTCTTTGTGAGATTGGACTTGAAGACTATGCATTTGTTCTTTTAAGCAGGTATTGCATATATGCTGTATCTGTTTGACTCTTAAGATTATTGACTACTGATTGATTATTTCTGATGGGTATAATTAAGCTTGCCTATTTTTATGCCACGATATAGCATATATATGAACTATTTGTTTTCTTTCCTAGGAAATAAAATTATGCCATGATATGTGTGAGTAAGACCATTATTAGGAACTAAGCTACCATGGTCCGTGCAGCCATTTCACAAATCAAATCTGATAATTGATAGTGTGCTTTTATAGGTTTCTCAATGCACTTGAAGCTGTTGGAGGAGCCCATTGGCTTGCAGAAAATGTAGAGCAAAAGAACGTAAATTCATGGAATGATGCGCTTGGAGCTCTAGTCATCAGCATCCACCAGTTGGGCCTATCTGGCTGGAAGCCTGAAGAGTGTAAAGCTATTGGGAATGAACTTCTGGCATGGAAAGAGAGAGGTCTTCTAGAAATTGAAGGTACTTTTTTCTCCAGTACATACATAATATTGGTAATGTTTTACTGTGCTGATTTTCCTAAGATACTTTTTGATAATCATTTCCAGGCGGTGAAAATGGTACAAGAATATGGGGCTTAAGGCTTAAAGCTACACTTGATAGAGCTAGGAGACTGACTGAAGAATACTCTGAGGCGCTTCTTCATATATTCCCTCAAAAAGTTCAGGTAAGATAAGTTTTAGATTCTCATGTTTGATGATTATGCCTGTTCATGTTTAATAATTCTTAATTTCCTAAAGATTTCTCCGCTTGCTTTTTCCTGTTATGATTATGTATTTCTCCTGGTTTAAATTTTCCAATACTGCTTAGCTTCTGATGGTATACATGTTCATAAAACATAGTGCTTTATATCTGTCAGTATGTCAAAAACCTTCTTTGCAATTCCTATATTGGGAATTTTGTATTTTTATCTTTCTTACAGATTGACATAATTCACCATCATCAATTGTATGGTAAATTTGAGCCTTGGTTATTTGAAAATTGACCCATTTTTGGGCTTTACAGATATTAGGAAAGGCTTTTGGGATTCCGGAGAATACCGTGAGAACGTACACTGAAGCTGAGATTCGTGCTGGGTATGATGCTGAAGTGCCACCAAACTGGTTTTCTGGACATTTGTTGGATAATTTTGAAGTCATTCTAGCCATCTAATTTTCTGTTGGAAAATGTAGTGTAATTTTTCAGGTTTCCAAACTGTGCACCCTTCTTTTGAAGGCTGTTAGGAATGTTCTTGGATCTCAAGGTTGGGATATTCTTGTACCAGGAGATGCTTGTGGAACCCTCATCCAGGTACTCTTTTATCTTTTTTCTCGCAAACTCGTCAAAATATAAACCGTTTGAAGAGAATTTTGTGAAACAACTATGGCAAGTTTTGCTTTTTATAAGATTCTTGGTTCATCTTATGTCAAAATCATCTGTGGCATCACTCTTTGATAATCCCATCTCAATAATCTTATCTTGAGAACTTTTGATTACATGCCGGTGTTCTTGTGCTGACTTAACATGTCTTTATGCAACTGTTTTTCCAGGTAGAGAACATTGTTCCTGGGTCAATACCAGATTCTGTGACAGGACCAGTTATTCTAGTTGTGAACAAAGCTGATGGAGATGAAGAGGTTCTGATTCTTTTACATTTCTATATGTTTTGATTTATAAAAATGTAGGATATTTAGACACATATTAATACTCAAATGCATAAAAGTCAAGTAAACATTGTCTGTTTCTGTCGACCGTCTGCCAGGTAACAGCTGCTGGAGCTAATATTGCTGGAGTTATACTCATGCAGGAGCTGCCCCATTTGTCTCACCTTGGTGTCAGGGCTCGCCAAGTAAGTCTCATGCCATCTCTCTTTTGTAGTTTTTAAAGAACATAAACAACATTGCGTCGATTATAAAGCCGTTGCCATGCATTTCAAACTGCAGGAAAAAGTTGTCTTTGTGACTTGTGAAGATGATGAAAAAGCCACAGATATCAAAGCACTAAATGGGAAATTTGTGAGGTTATGTCTTAGATATCTCGCTTTCTTCGTCTTTTATTGCAGCATTTTTCTAATGCCCTTTTCTTGACCAACTCTTTTCAGGTTGGAAGCATCATCAGCAGGTGTCAGTTTGACTCCAACTTCAACAGACAGCAGCAAAGGTGATATTCTGCTGGAAAATCAATCAACTACTGTTTCATCCAACATTGGAAACTCAGAAGAAAACAGCACTTCCTCGTTTACTGCAAAAACCTCGGATGTCAAGAAGGTATAAACTGCACTAAATTAGTGGATAACGTTTGTGCATTCTGATGTTTCTGAACGTTTATGGATGCCATTCAGGTTGGAGGTGTTATATTACTTGAGAATGCTGATCTACAAAGCTCTGGTGCAAAAGCTACGGCTTGCGGCCAACTAGCTTCTTTGGCTTCCGCTTCTACTAAAGGTAATTAATCCAACTTGTAAATTAACTATATGATGATTAGCAGCCAAATGCTATGATCACCTTTTTAACGGCTGTGATTAACAGTGTACAACGAACAAGGAGTTCCTGCTTCGTTTAACGTCCCAAATGGAGCAATATTACCTTTCGGTTCGATGGAAATAGCTTTGGAACGCAACGGATCAATGGAGACATACAAGTCACTAATTCAAAGGATAGAAACAGCTGAAATTGATGGAGAACTTGATATACTCTGTAATGAACTACAGGAGCTCATTTCTTCCTTGAGTCCTCCAAAAGAAATAATCGAAAGCTTATCAAATCTATTTCCCAAAAACGCACGACTAATAGTCCGTTCTAGTGCTAACGTGGAGGACTTGGCCGGAATGTCAGCTGCCGGGCTTTATGAATCAATTCCAAATGTCAGCCCTTCTAGTCCAATCATCTTTGGGCATGCCATCAGCCGTGTCTGGGCTTCTTTATACACTCGAAGAGCAGTTCTAAGCCGCAGAGCTGCTGGCGTGCCCCAAGAGGCGGCTGTGATGGCTGTTCTGGTGCAAGAAATGCTTTCTCCAGATCTATCTTTTGTGCTCCACACTCTCAGCCCCACAGACAAGAACCACAGACTGGTTGAGGCAGAGATTGCTCCTGGGCTTGGAGAAACTCTTGCTTCAGGCACAAGGGGCACTCCCTGGAGACTCTCAAGTGATAAATTTGATGGGACGGTGCAAACTTTAGCGTTCGCGAATTTCAGTGAGGAATTGGTGGTGAATAGTGGTGGCCCTGCTGATGGAGAAGTTATAAGGTTAACTGTAGATTACAGCAAGAAACCTTTGACGGTGGATCCCATTTTTCGACAGCAACTCGGCAAGAGGCTTGGTGCTGTTGGTTTCTTCTTGGAGCAGAAGTTTGGGTGCCCACAGGATGTAGAAGGGTGTTTGGTTGGCAAAGACATCTTCATCGTACAGACACGCCCACAACCACAGTAAGAGCTCGTGGGTGATCAAGGCTCGTGCCAGGACAAAACCTTAAAGCATATACAGTTGCCATTGTAATAGAACATATAAGTCTTGAATAAAAGCTCATTGGAAGTGCATTATGTCCAGTGGCCAAAGCATCTTATGTGTACCTTGTTTAAGCAGTTTGAATAATAATACCAGAAGAAATTAGTGAGGAAAATGTGTGTTGTATATTATTACTTGGAAAGAGTATGAGAAGGAAAAATACAGCCAATCAATCATGAGACATGAAGTCTCTACTTAGTTTATTATTACATGAAATGTAAGAGAAGCTAAAACATCCTTGTTCATCAGCATTTACATATTCTACCCAAAATAACTATTGATCACACTTTTAAGACAAAATAAACTAGACCTTTTCTAGGTTTACAAGTAGTGATTTACATACAAGTCGCAATTAATCAACATCCTTATGCCCAAAAAATTACTATACAATCATATTAATCACACTTTTAAAACAAAATTAAGTGAATTTTTCTCTGATTACAAAAGCAGCTGAACAAACGGTCTCCCAGCTGCACTAGGCTGCATCCGAGGATGGCTAGGTTGGTGGTTCATTACATTCTTTGCATGTACGTCTTCTACACGTACATCTCACATTATGTTGTGAACCACCTCCAACGCGCCCGGATGTCTGAATGATCTTTCCAAACAATTGGAAAGAAAAGTTGGAATGAACACTGCCCTGACTGCCAGCTGATAAATGGTCCGCATTTGAACCCCCAAGACCTAGTACTGTTGGGACAGTTCCCAACCCTTGTTCAATTTCATTCCTTGGGAGTTCATTCGACCTTTGGTTGGGCTTATCCCGATTACCATCGGATGAGCCCGAGATACAAATCTGATCCCGCCTGGGTCCCTGCAAGCCAGCAGAAGAACGAGAACTGGATGGTCCCACATGGGAACCATACTCTCCGTCACCATCGGGTAGCATCCCTGGATCTTGCAGAAATCTGAACCTCTTAGAAGGAGGAGCTGTGGAGCCATACTCCGGAGTGTGCCTAACATGTTCGACTTGCCAAGGGCTCACTCTATTTGCATTCTGCAAGGTTTCGGGTACATCCCAAGTTACCTACAGTAGGAAAATATATAATTAGTGTTATACAAGGAATGAATACAATGATTAGAACTGCATGCATGAAATGGTAGTGTGTGTGTATATATATATATATATAATACCTGGAGCATGCGCCATGGAGAACCACACCACGGCCCACTGTTGGGCAGCGAAACAGCGGCAACCGTGCCGTGAAACCGTGTCGTCCGTGATAAGTCGTCGGTTTCCAGCGTCATCCGAACCCTCATCCCCGGAGTCCAGCAGATCTGCAAGGCATCTCTTACCTTTTCCTTCCTAACTACAAAATCTGGCCATCCAACTTTTGGATAGTAGACAACCTCAAATGGAATTCCTCTTGCCGCATTTTCGATTGCCTCGAACGACTGACCGCCGTCCCGGCCGTCGTTGCCGCTAAATCTTAGGTTTCTCCTTACACCAACAAAGAGCTCGTTCGTCGAACGTTTCCTCATAAATACAACGGAATCACCGGCCACGAGGCGCTTGGCGTTAACGTACTTGCTCCATCCGGTAGTTAACAAGTGGCGGCGAGGAGTGCCGCGGAATACGTGTCGGAACTCCCATGCATTGTTCAGAGTGTCCCTCATCGTCAGATTCTGAACCGGCGTATCAACGGCAAAGTCCAGCTGCGGCAAAACCAGGTCAGCGCAAAACCTCGGAACTGAAAACCCTCCGCCGCTGTTGGCGTCCGACGGAGTAAGAACCTTCACGAATGAGACGACGTCGCCGTTTTGATTGTTGTTATCATCATTAACGTTGTTCATGGAACCTGACTCGACGGGCATGAGGAGGAATTTAACGAAAACTTGATCGGATGAAGGATTTGAGAGGAAACGAACGGATAGAACTTGGCAAGGGATCACCGGACGTTTGAGGGCAAAACCAGAATTATACATGAAGGGCGACGAGGAGGAGTGCTCGAGGTGGCCTTGGGGGAAGTAGTAGACGTATGAATAGACGGAGGGGATTTGAACTGAGGAACCGGAGACAGCGCGCCAGATGGCGGCGTCTACTTCAATGGCGGAGGCGGCAGAGGAGGAGGAGGAGGAGGCAGCCATTAGTGGTGGTGGAGTGGTGTATGTATTGGCTTATGGGAGCAGTGGTGTGGTAGAAGGCTTGGGGGGAAAGGGTATTTATAGTGGTGGCAAAATGGTCTGGGGTTTTGTCTGTGAATTAAGGGGATTTTGAGGATGACGTCATCACTGTCTTGTAGTAATGATGGGAAAAACATCGTTCTCCACGCGCCTGTGCTGTCGTGTAATACAATTTAATTGATTAATTTGTAGGGGGATTTAATTATTTATGAGTATTCCCTCTTCTCATTATTATATATCCAATTTAATAGGATATGCAAATTTAAGTATAAGTTACAAATTTATAAGTTGAATTATAGTTGAAAAATTTTCATTTGGAGTAGTGGTTTAGAGTTAATGTGTCCTATTTTTTACATTAAAATGGCATTTGTGTGAAATTAATAAATTAAAAATAATGCTTTGTCTTCTGAGACATTTTAAGATAAAAATTATAAATTTAGGATATTCTTTTAGCGCGTGATGAAATATCGCGGTTTCATCCGTGTGGGTGATATTTTTCTTTAAATTTCAATTTTCAACATGTTACAAGATTTTGTAAGTATTCACTACAGATTACTTTCCAGTCAACGATATATTAATATGAATTTTGTAATTTGAATTTGGATTACATATTTTAGAGCTTTTATGCTGATTACATAAATCTAATTATTTGGGACGTGTTAGATTCATGTAATCCATTTTGTAATATTTATTTCTCATCTAATTCTTTTTATAATTTACTTTTCAGTCAAACAGGTTGACGTTAAAATATAAATGCGGATCGCACATTAAATTACATATTTTAGAAATTTTAGTGCAATTACATAAATTTATTACAAAAATTAAAATTTCAATTATATGTATTTTCGAAATTTTCATTTATAATAGTGGTTTAGATTTAATGTATAGTATTAGGGCATTTATGTGAAAGACTTATAATTTAAAGCATAAGATTTTATTTCTAAGTCATTTTAAGGTAAAAAGCATAAATTTAGGACCATGAAAAATATTTGTTATTTTTATTCTTTTCACACATGAAGAAATGGCTTAGTTTTATTCTAGTGGTTGTGGCATGCTCGACGCGTGTACAGTTACTAATAAATAAAAATAATAAAATAATATAAATGAAAGATATCATAGTTGCAGAATAATTGGAAGGAAAAAAAAATGGAGAAGTAAAAATATATATAATATTCTTGAATTATTGTGGAATTAAGTGGTAGTAATGGGGTAGGAATAAGGTGATAGTTATTCTATAGTTATTGGGATAAAAAATGAAAATAAGAATATTTTAGGAAAGTACTTAAAAACACACCAATAAATGGTAGACACTTTATTAATAGTATATATTATTTTAATTTTCAGTATTGTTACAAGATTTTATCACTCATTACAACTCACTTTCCAGACAATGAGGTTGACTTTGATATATACATATGTATATATATTTATATATGAATATCATTTGGGACATTTTAATTAAATTCATGTAATTGTTTTCATTATTTACTTTTCATTTATAACTTATTTTCCAATCAAATAGGTTGATGTTAAATATGAATGTGGATCTCATAATATTGAATAAAATACCTTAGAAGTTTTAGTGTGATTACAAAAATTTATTACAAAATAATATGGAACGTGCGAAATCCATGTAATGGCATTGTAATATTTATTTCCCACCTAATTCATTTTATAACTTATTTTTCAGTCAAACATTTTGAGGTGAATATATAAATATGGATCTCATAATTTGAGTTAATTTGAATTATGAATATTAAAAAATTTAGGTTATAACAAAAAATCATTATAAAATAACTTGAGGCGTGTTAAATTTATGTAGTAGCTTTTTACCTAATATTTACTTCTTAGCTATTTTTTATTCATTTATTTTGATATTATAAATTAATGAATTAGTATGAAAAAAATTATCAAGTGATGGTTTAGATTTAGTGTGTCGGTCGTATTTGATGATGGAAATTTTGGTATTATGGACTTCTGGGTCTTAATCTGAGGGGACTGATTGACTAGAAAGTTGAACAAAGATGTGGGTTGGATCCTGCAGCCACGAAACAAACATTAGGCTAGTCGAAAGGGTTCTCGACTAAGTCCATCCGACACTTAAGTCAGTATCTCGACCTGAAAATATTTTGACAAAATAACAGTTTAAAGATTGTTTGTAAGCTCACCACTGTTACTTCTAGAGGGTGGAGTATTTATAGCATTCATCAAGGGGTAAAAAGACGAGTCTCTCAATATGTTTCAGTCACTGTTCTAGTGAGTAGGGGCCACTTAGGTCTTTCCGACCTAAGCCAGAGCTTTACAAATAGTCGGTTGGCTGGAGAGGAGACCTATATTACCATTAATACGGAAGTGATGCGCCGTCAAATTAATTAATGCGGACAGGCTAATTGTTGAAGCGCATTTAATACAGATCCGAAGGTGGCAAAGGCCGCCATTAATGTTTTTGCCTTACTTATAACGACTTTGTGGTCGATAAACTCAACCTCTTCGGTCGAAATGGGGTTACCTATTCCCCCAAAATGTTCTCTTGGGCCTGTTATTAGGCTTTTGAGCCCTTGGACATGTTGAGCCTACCCATATCAGTATTATTGTTTTAAATAACTTAAAAAGTATTTATGTAAAAATAAGGAAATAAAAGCTTACTTTTGGGACATGTTAAAAACAAATAGAAATCATGATTTTAGAACCAAAAAAGATTGTTGTCAAGTAAAAGCATTTCTATAAATATTTTTATAGTTTTTCCAATATCAAGATAAGGAAAAGTATTGTATTTTCTATTTTGTTCATGCAAAGCATTAGTTATTTATTGTTTTAACATGTGAAAAAATTGTCTTGCTTTTGTTCGTGTAGATGATATTCTTAATAAAATTCATTTTTAGACTTACATTCATTTGATGACTCGTTATAATTTATCCCAATATCATACAAGGTTGACAATAATAGTACATCTAAATATAAGTTTTATAGTTCGAGATTGAATTACATGTTTCAAAAAGTTAGTATCTGATATGGGATGGCACAAATACCTTGGCCCAAACCAAGCCGGCCCAGAGATGCAGCACCAGACCCAATGTTGCATCTGAAGCCCATAGGCGCAATCGACCTAGATCGACCTCTCTCTGAGCTGTGCTCCCGTGACAGAACGGTGTCTGGTCGACCTTGTCAACCGGACAAGTCAACACAATATTGTACCATGCCACCACATTAAATGCACTGATGGGCGGCATACCTCCGCATTAATGGCGCATGCCACTCCCCCTCACCGCCTGACATAGCAGGCGCCTCAACAGTGTACTGTCATGTCCTTAAAACCTGGAAGGGCAGTTATCTGGTAAGATGCAAAGAGAGGTAATTACTAATCACCCCTTGCACAAGGGGAAAGGCCCCTGAGGGCATTGGGGGTATCTCAGACAATTCCCCAAAAAGGGGGAAGGCTATAAATATTCTCATTTTCAACCTTTCTAAGGTACGCACTCATACATACACACAAAGCCCTTACTCCGCTGCTCGATATCTCATCAATCTATACTGACTTGAGCGTCGGAGGGCCTAAGCTGAGGGCTTCTCGACTAGCCTAACGTTTACTGTGATTGCAGGATTCACCCCACCTAAACAAGAATCCCGACCAATTAGGTCGAGTCTCATTCAAATCAGTAGTTGGACCCATATCCAACAAATCGAACCCTCATCATTTGGCGCCGTCTGTGGGCAGATGAACAGATGAAAGAGATTGGAAAATTTTTCGAAGCTGGCGGGCTAGTTGAACAGATGCATCAAAATAATGAAACTACAGATAATGGAGAAATAGTTGGGCAGCAGTTGGGTTATGCACACTTGGAGACCCCTAAGCAGATTAACCATACTATCACTTAGGGGGAACCTAAGACCACATTTAAAAGCGTCCTCAAAAACAATTATACAACCTGCTGGAGGACGATGCATTCAACCAGTCCCCCCGGGAGTTAGAAGCTCGTATTCAATGGGAATATAATATAACTGCCTAAGGCATCTCAGGTCGACAGGGTTCATGGAAGACACAATCTCGCTATAGTGATTTGGCATGAATAATCGACCCCGCGAAGGAGGAATTTGGCTTGGCCCAGCTTCATCCCCCTCGCGGTCACGGCTCGAGCTGCTGGAATTGGAATCGTCACTCGATGACTCATTGGACTGTCCAATAGCATATTTAGGCCTATCAGATTGGGTGGCCTCACTATCCTACCCTCGACTACCCTCAGAACTGTATAAACCCAGTATGATGCCAAATAACTAAAGGACAGGAAGTAGAAATGAACGAACACTTACTGAATGCAAGAGCTAAAAGCAAAAAATCTTGGATGCGAGGACGTTTGGGCAAGCGCTCGACCAGAAGCTAATGCGGTAAAAGTAAAAATAGTTAGTTTTACCGCGGATATTTATAAGGGGGCAAACACAGGAAACCAAGCGCCTGTAATAATGCATGTAATCGCCACGCCGCCCCATGTGCGCCACGATGTAACCGCTCAATAAATGCGCCATACCCTGGTCGATATTCAAAAAACCCTGG
Source organism: Jacaranda mimosifolia (assembly GCA_018894105.1). Taxonomy (NCBI): domain Eukaryota; kingdom Viridiplantae; phylum Streptophyta; class Magnoliopsida; order Lamiales; family Bignoniaceae; genus Jacaranda; species Jacaranda mimosifolia. Next base: position 802,905 of record CM032123.1, read on the forward strand.
TCGATTCTTACAAATACCCAGTAAACTACTTCCCAACGCCTCTCGTCAATTCCTCGTTCAGCCTTGCGAAGTGGGGGGACTCATGATATGGGATGGCCCAAACCAAGTCGGCCCAGAGACGCAGCACCAGGCCCAATGTTGCATCTGAAGCACATAGGCGCAATCGACCTAGATCGACCTCTCTCTGAGCTGTGCTCTCGTGACAGAACAGTGTCTGGTCGACACAATAATGTACCATGCCACCACATTAAATGCACTGATGGGCAGCATGCCTCTGCATTAATGGCGCATGCCACTCCCCCTCACCGCCTGACACAACAGGCGCCTCAACAGTGTACTGTCATATCCTCGAAACTTGGAAGGGCAGTTATCTAGTAAGATGCAGGGAGAGGTAATTACCAATCACCCCTTGCACAAGGGGAAAGGCCCCTGAGGGCATTCAAGCTCAGACAATTTCCCAAAAAGAGGGAAGGCTATAAATATTCTCATTTTCAACCTTTCTAAGGTACGCACTCATACATACACACAAAGCCCTTACTCCGCTGCTCGATATCTCGACGATCTATACTGACTTAAGCGTCGGAAGGCCTAAACCAAGGGCTCCTCGGCTAGCCTAACGTTTACTGTGATTGCAGGATTCACCCCACCTAAACAAAAATCCCGACCACTCAGGTCGAGTCTCATTCAAATCAATAGTTGGACCCATATCCAGCGAATCGAACCCTCATCAGTATCGTTACATAAATTTATATTAATAATTTATTTTTTATTATCTAACACAAGAATAAAAAGAAGAAAGCAAAATTGGTAACAAGAGAAATAGAAAAGTTAATATTTTTCCCACTTTATTTTATTTTGCCAAACAAAGGATAAAAATTAAGGTTTATTACTTTTTGAATAATACCAAAGGGGTAAAAGTATTGATATATGTAAAGATTGTAAAATCTCAAGTATGCTCAAAAATTTTAATTTAGTTAAAACAATAAAAAAGATCTCAATAATCTACGGCCAATATAGACTCTATTCGACTCAAACACACAGCTAATCCTAATAATTTGTAATTCAAATAACATGACTACCCCTACATCCAAACACCTCCATGGCACATCACGTGTTAAATGACGTTGATGATATGTATATCCTCGTTCGCAAATTATAATACATAATTTATCCGGTACCTAATCGGATTAAAATGAATTACCTAGTACCTATTTTACAATTTGTTTCCTTTGATCATTTTATCTATATAATCATTAACCATTTTCTATACTTTCAAGAGTCTCGTTTCATTTGAATCTAATTGATCAACAAGCGCCTAATCAATTTTTAACTCACTATCTGACTTACGAATTTTAAGTCTCTAACCCAAATCAAATTCTGTACTTAGAGGATGTTTGGGTGAGTTTATAAACTCCTCAAAATATCTTATAAGATGTTTAAGAGCTTATAAGTTGATAAAAGGTGTTTGATAAATTTTTTAAAAAAAAGAGCTTATAAGATCCTAAAATAAGATGTTAGGAGCTTATGAGTTCTTTTAAAAAAAGTAAGGAGACCCTAACTTATTTTTAAAATCTTAACAAGCTCCTTCATTTTTAACCATTTAAATTACAAAATTGTCATTATTAACATCTTATAAGCTCTAAAATCTTATTTTATCCAAACACTTCAACAACTTATTTTAAAAATAAAATCTAACATCTTATAAGCTCCAAAAACATCTTATAAGATGTAGAAGCTTATAAGATATTTAAAATAAATTTAGCCAAACACCCTCTTACTCGGCAAAAATAAGTTCTACTTGTTGAACCAAATGAGTCCTCAACACAATATATATATATATATATATCAACAATTTTTTGACTAAATTAGCAAAATAAAACAGCAAAGGGAGCGTGCCCTACACAGCCTCATTGGAGATTCCCTTACGTGCGCCTTAACACCAAAAAAGAAACTGAGAACCAAACATGTCAGTCAAGATGACCAAAAAACCCCCACCAGCACAACCGAAAATGTCCATCTAGCGTCACGTTTTCCTCCCCTCGCCACATAAGCAAAACTTATCTCGTATTCTCCGGTGGAATAGACCACCTTACCACAGTCCCAACGAAACCAGCTATTCCCTTTTTATTTTTTTATTTTTAAAAATTTCTTGTATTGACAAATTTCAAAATAAAATCATGTAACACACAAATATTTGTAATTTAAGAGGAAAAAAAAAGAATTTTTTACTTAGGTATAACATTAGACAACAAGGCTAGGATGGGGAATTGGGTGGCTGGGCGGTAGCACGGGATATGGCATGCACGGAATTTCTGTGCCATCTTTGACTGACACCCTTATTTTGCGTCTCTAAAGAGGTGCTCCCAACGTTTTTTCTTTTGTTTGAATTCGAACATCTATCAACCTCTTTTGTTCGTTCTTCATTTATTGATGAAGATGGTAAAAAAAGAGGTGGTTGGATTTGTCTTGTTTGATTTCAATTTCACAAAACAAACACATACTCTGGTGAAATTGCACCAAGTGATCTGAAGCTTAATGATATAAATCTCCCACATAATGTGGGAGAACAAAAATTCGAACCCTACAAGCTCTTAATATATGTGTATATAAATAAATAAATAAAAAAATACTCTGACAAAATTGCATTTAACATCTCATTTTCTTTTCTTAATCCTTTTTCTTTCGTTTTTTTCGTTAACCCACTCTTAATATGAAGACCCACCTCATGATATCGCAAAAAATATTTCATATTAAGTTATAGTATAAGTTGATGAGCAATGCAAGCATAGTCTTTAAACAGTACAAGCATAAAAGAATTCAATCCAGATGGATCGCGGGCCAGAATCCATAATCACCACCACCATGGAAGAAATCCATTATTTTCGAAGAAATAGAAAATGTCACAAGAAGGCAAAAACGCCATTTCAGACATCATGTCCAACAAACCATTCTCACACCTCGACAAACACTTGAACACCAAGATGACCAACAAAGACGCAACACTACCACAAACTCAAGGCCCCAAACAGTTTAAAGGCTTTGAAAAAGCCTCTAAACTCACAATAGCTAATATCCTACACACTCGACACTAAAATAACTAGACCACCCAAACAATAACAATGGCATTATTATCACACTAACATGCCCACAGCCGTTATTGCATTTGAGTACTGACAGAGTAAAACTGAAACGGGTGATGGTAAAGATAGGATGAATGGCAATAAGTCGATATAATTACTCCTCTTCAGATTCAGACTCAGCATTCTGCAGCCACTCCACAAATGGCTTGACATTCTTCCAAATCGGGGAGCTTTTATTGCCACCATTCAAGCCCTTCCCATACCAATCCACAATAACCTCTTCTTCGAGCACATCATTGTCATACAGTGCCTTCAAAACCAAAGCCACCTCTTTAACTGCATCAGGGCTTGCTTTACCACAAAAGTTTTCTAAGGAATGCAGCAGAATAAGCTGTGAGCCCTCTTCCTGAACCGCAGCTGCAATGTAGTTCTTCATCTTCACAACCTCCTTAGAGAACCCTTTTCCAACTCCCACAAACAGGACTTCAAATAAAGCATCAATGATCTCTTGGCGCGTGCCAGAAAGAGACTCCAAAAAGGATTTGAATTTGCTTGCAGGTGAACCCTTCTTCACATACTCCTTTATTGCATCAACAAGTTGCTCTTGATTGCCGGATTTAACACCATTTGCCTGTCCATTAACTTTAGGTTTCCCTTCCCTTGATGGAGAGTTCTTCCCTGATTTTCGCTTCTCCTCATTGGCTGAAAGCATGACCATACTAGCTGTAACAGCATTCAGCTGCTCTTGTATTGTTTGTTGTGCAGCCACTGCAGATGTGTCAGTCTGCCACTGGACATCATCATCATCGCTGTCGGCAGCACCTGCCGCTGCTTCATGCTCATCTGCCTGGCTACCACTTGGAGAGTGATCCTCATCAGAGTGATGGGATTTCTTCTTGCTGGATGCTTTTGAGACTGCATCTTTTGAACTACCAGAGGAACCTTTTTTCTTTGCAGCCTCTTTTTTAAGTTTCTTCAGCTCTTCATCTGCTGCCTCTCCTTCCTTGAGTCTCTCTTTCTCTGCCCTCCTCATTGCCTTTTTGTCTTTTGATCCTTTCTTTGCCTCAGGAGGATTTTTTAAAATGAATGTTGTTAGCTTGTCCCTCATGTCAACCTCAGAGATGAAGCCACAAGCAGCACACTTAAGATTGATCATTTGCGACTTTGTGATGATAATTTCAGTTTCAGGGTTCCCACAACCATAACACTGAACAAATTTCTTGATAAAGTTCTCGAGAAGTCCAGCAAGCTTTGCAGTATCATGAGCCCCATTGACGTGGGAAGTTCCAGTCTTCTCATCAAACTTCGATTGAGCGCCAAGTTCACAGCCAAAATACTTTGTTGTGTAAGAAGCAGGCCTGCCCAGAGCCTTTGCAATGTCAACCATATTGACTACATTGGTCTTGATACCATTCCCACGGCCCTCAATTTTTGTTATCATTTTAGGCATCTTATACCTATAGAAGGCATCATCCTTGTTCCCTGCACCAATATTTTGCAAAGCCATTTTCTCACGATTAGGGAATGACAGATAACAACTTTATCAGAAGGGGGGCAGATTGTCTTCTATAACAAAAGGTTCTTCAATATAGTAGAAATTCCTCGCAAAGGGAGCACGCTGCCTAAACTGGCAATCTTGACAGTGTCTGTTAAATGCTTGGTGTGGCTCGAGATGCATGCAGCCAACTTTGAGAGCAGAATGTCTATCCTTTTTCCTTGCCGGAGGACAGTATTCTCCAAGCAACCCAATTGATGATAAAAAGCAAGAGACCCGTTCAGACATAAAAGAAGTTTCTAGCTTAACAACCTCCACGTTTGCTGACAGCAATTACCACAATGTGCACCAGCTAAAGCCCTGGGCAAATTTGCAAATTTAGAGAGGTTTCATAACAGAAAAAACATAATTCATGTGATCATCCCTAACAAAAGTCTCTCTAAAAGAAAACCGCTCTGATAAGAAAAATAGGATTCAAGCATATCAATAGCAAGAAAACTGATAAGTCTTTAAAGATCAATAAGATAACAGACCATAGGTGCACATTCGGCCAAATTTTGCTAGATAACATTAAGAAAAAAGGGTTCAGACTTGCTACTTCCTATTTTCTAATCCATAACTTAAAATAAAAACAATATTAACTCAAAAATAGAAACAAAATTCATGACAATAAATCAAGCTTTAATAAAGGCATAATCAATTGACACCCGCCCCCCTTCCCAGAATGACATGATCTTCCATTTGATCAACAATGAAGTTAAGTTGTACAAGCTATTATCTGCACAAACTTACCAATTTCACACAAGCATCCACATATTTGATATAAATATTTATGATTTCTATATGGTAACAAAATTACTAAATCTCAACTCAAAAATAAACATAAACCTCTGTCCTTGAAGCACATAACAAGGATAGTATCAATTTCAAAAGAGATGAAAATCCAACACATCGTCCACGAATTTGTCAAAAATCAGAACTCACTAGCAACCGAATAATCAAAACTCATCGCCGATTTAAACTAGCAGATACCGAAGTACAGGACAATTTTCAGATCCCATGAGGCAATACAAAAAGTTCAAATCTAGATCATCAAAAACAAAAATCCAGATTGAGACTCAACAGCCATCCGATATCACAAGAAAACTCCAAGCATCTCTATCTCAATCAATTTAATTTGCAAATAACAATTTAAAAAGATTCCCAATACAGATCTGAAAACCGATCCACAAAACTAGCATAAAGTGAGAGTAAGAACATCCGAATCGAGGAAAAAATAATCACTCGAAAAAACTCAAATCAAAACCAATAGATCCAAAAGATTAAAGCAATGGCTACATGATAAATCCGAGTAAGGGTTTCGAAAATACCTTATTGGATAAGAGGAGAGAAGAAAAATTACAGCCGAAGATAAACAAGGTATAGAGTGTGGCTGAGAAATAGGTATAAGCTATCGGGTAAGAGATATATATAGGGACAAGAGGAAACCCTAGTTATGAAGGATTAGGGCTAAGCCAACCAGAACACGGAGGAAAAGAACAAACACCACCGCCTCTCTAATTTTTTTCTCTCTCTTCAGATTTTTTATACGTAATATATATTAGAATTTTATTATTATTTTTTATTTATATACACACACAAAATATCAGGAATTCGTTAGACTAATTCATTAAAATTCAAATTTTTAATTTTTTATGTTATATTAAAATTTTATACTATTGGGCCACAAATCATTCTATAAGTTGTTGTTGTTGTTGCTGCTGCTGTTAACACTTTCATCATAACATTTTGATTTTTAAACCTAACAGTTTTATTATTTATACCAACACAAACACATTTAGAATTTATTACATGGATGAGTATAAGAATGATGTCATAATTGTAATTGTTAATCTAAACATTTATTAAATTTTAGGTTTTATTTAATTATTATAGTAATTAAGTTTGAGCAATTTTATAAATTTATATCTCTTTATTATGTAAATTATCAAATCGAGTGAAACTTATATCTTCTTTGTTAATAGTACTTAAACTTGATTTGTTATGCTCAAATTTTTTGATAAATTTGAACTTTGAGGTATAAAGAAGTTTAAAGCTTGTTCCCAAAATCGTTCGGAGAGTTGGCAAAATGGCAGTTCCAACCCAACCCATGATCCGGGTTGGATTTGATATATTTTTAGTGGATCTGGGTTGGACTAAATTTAGTATGGATTGGGCTTATTTGGACCCAATTGAATTTTGAGTTAACAATGGATGTGATACTGTTTTGTAATGAGTTAACACAACAACAAGAGCAAGAGTTTTTTTTTATATAAATGTACGCACATTATGAGCTTGTTCAAACTCAAATTTCTGACCTCTCACATTATATAGGAGATTTATGCTATTATGCCACAGACCACTTGACATAACAAGAGCAAGAGTTAGAGCAAAGACTTTTCACTGTACAAGGCATTTAAGAAATGATCGTTAGTTTATTTAATTTCTTATAGTCTCTAATTTGGATTTTGTTTTTATACATATTTTCACATTATTAATTAATTTTTTAGATGCTCATTGTTTTACTCTTTTTCCTTTCTTGAAGAGATATCTAATTATTATAAAAACAATGAGTTGATGTTCTTTTATGTTAAAATTTTTATATTTTATTTTGACCAGTTTGCTAACGTCTTTGAGTGGTTGCTACTTCCACTCCCGATAATAAGTTTGGTTTGAGACGTGTTATCCGTCATGAAAAGGGCATGTTTCGTGTTGCATTAAGCGTACCTCTTTGTGGAGATATATCCCTGCTATTAGCCAAGGCTTTAAGTTTCTAAGAAGCATTGAGTTAGGTTAAAAAAGTCAATCTAAATCAAGTTCTATTTGAGTTGGATGTACTAGTAGTAGTTGATGCTATGTCAAATAACTTGAATGAGTCTTCTTTTTTTTATTTGACTTATTGATGATTGTAAAATCTTTCTACCTGAGTTGGGTTCTCATATTAGCTAAGTTAGGTGCTCAGCGAACTAGGTTGTTCATTGTGTTGCAAGGGCATTTATTTCTTTAACTGAATCAGTTGTGTGGGAGGATCATCCCTCTACTTCTTTATGATGTTCTTGTTATTGTTTTGAAATGAAATTCTCCATTTACAGTAAAAAAAAATAAAAATAAAAATTTATTAGGTTATTTTTTGGTACGAGAGAGGATTTAATCCCTTGGATATAAGGGTTGGCAAATTATATATAGCCCAAGTTGATATTTTAATTAAATTATATAAAATTAAAATTGTGAATATTATAAAACTATATTCACAAGGCGTACTTGTTTCTAAGGTGTCTCAAGTAGTTTTACAATATAATGTCATGCATTGGACATGAACTTTTCTTGTTGTGGATGCATATAAGAAAAATCTTCATTCATAATCTTCAAAAACGTGATTTTGTGAACCTCGACGATTTTGCTTAGACTGATATTTTAGATTAGTCGACCCTCTATAAACTAACACTTAATTCATTTGTTTATATTCTCGCAGGCTATTTTCATTTTCAATACTATTTAAAAATTAAAAATCATCAATGTATACATATTTTTATAGAAATACTTCTTAATTTTATTTTCAATTTCTCCTAAATCTATGCCATCATTATCATATTAATTAGAATTAAATTTAATTTGACATAAAATACCTAATAACATTATCAAAAGTTAAAATATACATTTTGAAAAAAGATGTCTCTTCTAAATAATTTTTAACGATGTACATATTCTAGTCATTATTTTTAATTCATCTTTATTTTCAAAACTAGGACTAATTTTTCAATTTCTGAAACTATTAGAACGAAAACGAAAATGAAAACATATCCAAATCGATCGTAAAAATTCTAGCTTCATAATGAATACTAATGTAAGATAAAAATGGCTCACACGAGGAAAAAAAAAATGAAGAGGGCTATACCTATGATGGTGACCACATATGCTGGCATGTGATGTTTGGACATAGAATCGAGTCCTTGTGAATGGGCAAAGCCAGGTGCTCTTATTTTGCTCGTTCTGGAATTTCGGGATCTGTCCACCTTCTTCTCGAAGAAAAACTGAACTGATCGCTGCTGAGGTCCAAACAGGCCAAAAACGAAAAGAAGATGACGATGATGGTTTGCCTAACGTGAATTCATGCCTATTCCGGTGGTGAATTGAAACCTAGCTACCCTCGTCTGATCGGACGGGGGCCTCTTTCTGTTCCTACGCTTGGCCTTTGAGTTGCCTTCACACGGCCGTCAAAGACAGATCTTCACCAGACTCCTTCTTTCTCTCCTGCATGAGATCTTGACTATTGGGGATATCCTTAAGAAAAGAAGACAGAAGGTGCGAAGCGATTCCCAAATCATAATAGGAGATGCACGATTTTAGATCTTCAACCGGACTCCAATTTCCCGGTGGTAGGGATCCTCCATTCATCCGACCGGAGGTGTGGATAACGAGGCCACCTTCATCCCTTTCTTCGGAAACCCCTCAGAGAGGACATTCTTCACCCCTTGGATTGGATCCCGTTTTTGGATGTCACTATAAGCACAGGATGTGCTCCTAGTTGTAATAAAAAGCTTTGCTCGATTCCTAAAGAATGGGATAATAAGGGCCATTGAGCTGAGTTATTGGCCCAACCTAAAATGGGCCAAATTACTTGAACTAAATTCGGTTGATTTAAGTGGCATTTAAGGCGGCTTCCATGTAGTAGTGTTGCTCAATTTCTAAAGAAAGATCCATAAGGATTGTTAATGTATTCAATTCTCAATTATTGATTGAATTATGTTTATAACTATTTAATTGAAATATGTTTAGTAAATTATTCAATATTTGCATTTATTCAAGTTAGTCGATTTAACTGCACAAACTGAACATTCTATATATTTTGAAAAACTCAGTCATTAACTAAAGTACTAAACAAATCTCAAAGAATTTAAGGAAACATCGATAAAACAATCAAGATGGAGCAAATATTTTTATTACAACTAATTTTTCAATAGGGTTTAAGTTAACATATTTCCTTATAAAAAGAATTATGCGTATTATACAATATGATAGGATACTTTCCAATACTCATTGAATATATATATATTATCGAATACTTTAAAAAATGCCCAAAAGATTATTGATAGGAAAATTAATAAATTAATTATACCCATGCCCAACATTTTTTATATGTATATTAAAATAAAACACAAATCATGTAATAAAAATACATAACATATCAAAATATCACAAGTTTAATTATGAATAAGTTTATTGTCTAGACTAAGATGTCAACAACTAGTTAATTTTTTCCCCATTATGTATTACATTAGTAATAAACATTCGTTCCTTGATAAGATTATAAAACTACCTATTCTATGAAATAAGTCAAGTAGATAGTAATAAGCATTTGCAAATTGGTTAATTTAAAGCACTGTTTGTTGAAGATATGCATTTAAATGGCCCGCAGCTTTGCAAGACACGTGTCAACATCCAATTGCACTTGGTGTTGGGCATCGATGAAGCCAAAAGTTGAAACTTATTCTGACATTTTTTTTTTTTTTACGAATCAAAGCGACAAAGGGTTGTATCTCAGCAGTGAAACTTATTCTGACTTCTATCAATCCTTGTCACCTCATTCATCTTTCCTCGTATACCCGTATCTCTTGACATGGGGCGTTTAAATTGCATCCATTCACCAAATTGGGATGTTGTGAGATTTATGATTGGACATAGATAAATGATGGAAATTTTTGAGCGGATTACTTAGGTTTGATTATATTTTTCTAAAATAATATTGTTTTGAAGAAATATAAGCAAACATATTCCTATTTTTCCTCCAAAACGCACATTATATATATACACATCATATATATTTTTTATTATTCTAACATTAAAATAATTACTCAATTTTATTTTCACCCCAAAAACCCAACAAAAAAACATTGATTTGACCGCTATAATAAAAAATATCTCCCTGAAAACATAAACAAACATACTAAAAAATAAATTTCACATTCTTCAATAATTCATTATTCCAAAACACATAATAAGTACATAATAAAACCAAACAAAAAAATAATCAAACATAACCTTAATACTTGTTATTTTATACAACCGATCACATATCTAAAATTTATTCTCATATTTTAACACACTAAATCTCAATTTTTATCTAACAAGGAGAATAAAAAAAAATTCACCAGCAACCACTACGGTATACTTTGACATGATTTAGTTTTCTTTTCTTGCCTAAATGACCAAAAAAAGAGAAAGCTGCGAGTTTTAAAGAAATTGTTATATTGGGGTTTGGATTAGCTTTTATTATTAAAAGATAAGGCAACCTTAGCATAATCGAGCGCGAATCTTTAGGCACAATGGATGTTTTCATGCAAAAAAAAAAAAAAATCATATCAGAAAAAGGCAATCTTTTCCTTTTCACAGTCTTCTTGGGAGTAGCGTGATCACTTTTGAAGATCTGTCACGACATTCATTGAAACTGACCCAATTAAAGCACCTTCCGATTTCCTCAGTAAGAAAAAGTCTCTCCTCAAGAATCAAGATCTTCCCTTACTGTTCTTTTTTCTTTCGGCTTGCTTTCGCAAGATGCATTCTCACTTTCGTCTCCAATTCATGGTTTCTCCTTTCCTTCTGCCGGAAATTTTGCTCTAGATCTCCGCCGCACTTGGCGGATCTACGGATGGTTCGCTGAAGTTTCCGCATTGCTGTTTTTGAGCTAGGGTCTGGTTTGTGTTTAACTGATTAATTTGTGGGTTTAGTGAGTTAAAATCGATGGGCGGACTTCGAATTTCTGAGGAGAAGTGAATGCAGTTTGTCGGCGGCGGGAGGTTGTTTTGGAGAGTGCTCAGCAGCGCTACAGTTTTATGAATTGAAATCTGAGAGAAGATGCTCATTTGTACTCTTCTTCCTCTGCTTACGCTGCTTCCTACTAATTTCAGTACGTAGGCACTGTGTGTGTGTATCGTAACTTTTCTGCAAGAACGTATTTTCACTTGATTTTTGAGCAAAAATGGGGAGGAGAAAGCAAAGGTGCTCGGACAAGCTATGCTTGTTTGATTTACATTTTAGAAATTGTCGAAGTAAATAAGCAACCAATCCCTCGACTTATGAATTTTAAAAATATTACACATAAGAATATACAGTGTGGTAAGCTGCTTCTGCTAGTTAATTTACTTTATGCCGCACGTCTTTGAATTTACTGTTTAGTGAAATATTTTTTCGCTGGTTTTAGGAACTCCTTCACTTCACTGCCCATCCATTTATCTCCGACTCAATCGCCCGCTGCCAACCCTACCATCATTTGCGTGGATGGATTCTCTACAACATGGTAATTAAATCAGCCAAATGTTTTGCTGTTAAAATGATATATATAGTTCCACACTTGATTATTTGTTCCTGTTGCAAGTGTTGTTTATTTTTATTATAGTTTTGGCGGATAGAATTATTATACAAAAGCAAGATCCAGTCTAATGGAGATTAGTGTGAACTACTAATCCAGAAGATGTAATATTACTGTGTGCAGTGAGCATAACATCGTTGAGTACGTTTGATCCATTTAGGCCTGTTCGAAGGCGACTTTTTAAGTACATACCAGCAGCACCGCACCGGCTTCTGCATCACAAGGTATCAAAGTTGCCTATCATATCATATATATGAACCAACTTTTGTTGTGTGGCCTAAAGAGAAACCAGACCATCAGAATTTCCTCCGAAAATGTAGGAAAGGTTGTTTTTCTTCAACTTACGACATATTACCTGGCAATTGTTTTCAACTACTATTCTTTGTCTAAGAACAAATTTTCATACATTACTCACATATTGTTGCATTAAATGAAAATCAAACCTAACTGAAATAGCAAATACCAATATCTTTAAATATATATTATATTTGAGTCATATCAAACCTTTACAAAAAGGATGTAATTAAAGCTGTTGTTTTTCTTTTACTTCTTTTCAAGGGCTCAAAAAGTAATTAACATCTTGTGTGAAAAAAAAAAATGTTTCTCTTTGGCTAATTCCTTGTGGCCAGTAAGGAAGTTCAGTCTTGGTATGAGGATAAATGCCACCATACACCATACAATTATTAGAGCAATATGAACTTATAATCCAGATTTTTATACAGTTTAGGAAAATGTAATTAATATTACAATTCTATTATTTATTATTTTTGCTAAAATAAAAATTTTGTTAATATTATTCACAACATTTTTCGTTTTTTTTTTCTTTTTCTTTCATTTAATTTTTCTTGACTTGCATTTCTGAAGTAATCCGTATATGTGGATTTATATGTTTATCTCTCAAATCTGCTTTGAGTTGGTATTGAAGATATCTGCTAAATTCTTTAATTAGGTGGGGTTTCCTTCTCGTTAGACAGTTAAATCAGTTGTTAATTAATTCCTGATGGCAGTTGGGGTTTTGGTTAGTTTGTTAATTAGTTTCTGTGCTTTGTTAAATAGTTGCCGCTGACTTACAAATTAAGTCGCATTCACGTTTTGTTAATATGTTGATTGTCTAATTGTTGGTTGTTTGTATGTCCATATGCATATGATAAAAATGATTGATGATGCTGCCAATATGCTGATGACTGGAAAAGAAAAGCTGTAAACATTCAAAATAATTTAATTAATCCATTTCATTTGACTTGTCAATATGGGCATTTTATAGAAGCAAGTCCCATTATAAATTGTATGAGTTTGCCTCAAATTTTTAATTACCAGGATTTGGTTACTTTTGCAATTGCTTATTGGCTTTAAGTTCTACAAATTTTTTGAGTTTCATCTGATTAACTTTGATTAATATTGGGCAATCCATATTTTATAGCCATTTATCCTTGTTTTTGTTCCATTTTAGGATTCAGAGGGAGGAAGCTAAAATTACTACCTGGGAGAACCTGAGAAAGTAGAAGTTGATGCTGCAATAGTGAAAACTAAAGGTACTTTACAGCTACCCTTTCTCTTTTGCTGCTATAAAATATGGAAAAAATTTCAGCTTTATATTATGATTGCATTGTATTTGTAATTTGGCTCAAGTGAAGAAGATAAAACTTATAATACAAAAATAAAATTGGACAAAAATACCACAATGGAGAACACAAAAAACGCACACCCCAATTTGTTTTGCTAGTATAGATTAATACTCAGAGCAGACTAAAATTAAAGAGATTAAAAGAAACCAACAGCCAAAACATCTACTTTTCCTTTCCCGAAATCCTTTTGTGCACTTTCAGAAAGAGATAAAAGATGATCGCAGCTAGGGATGCAAACGAACATGAGCCAGTTTGCGAGCCTGATAAGCTGGCTCGAAAAGTGTTTGAGCTCCAGTTAGAAGAATTCAAGCCTGAGCCAAGCTCGAGTCGAGCTTGTGTAAGTTTCGAGCTGAGCTCGAGCCAAATAATTCTTGTTCGTAAGTTCACGAGCCAATATTTTTTATTAAAAAAATATTTATATATATAAAAATATAATAAAATATACTAATTTTAAATTTTTTTATAAAATAATTTAACTTTTCGAGCTCGAGCCCGAGCCGAACTCGAGCCTATAACTTGATTTTATAAAAAAATATAATAAAATATACTAATTTTAAAATTTTTTATAAAATAATTTAATTTTTCGAGCTCGAGCCCGAGCCGAACTCGAGCCTATAACTTGATTGTGAGTTCGAGCCTAATGAATCGAGCTAAGCCGAGCTCGAGCCTGAAAAAATAGTTAAAGCTCGGCTCGGCTCGACTCGACTCGTTTGCATCCCTAGTCGCAGCAATGTTGAAAGTTACGGCCAGAGAATGAAGTATAGACCTCTTTTATGGCTTGATCACAATGGTGTCGCTTTTACTCTCTTCCCTTGGTGTCAGCATCTTCTTGGACTTCAATTTGTAAATTCCATCCTCATTTGTGTGTCGCTTTTACTCTCTTCATTCGGCACCAGCCATGGTAATGGGTTTTTGACCTTCTTGCTTTTCAGCTTGCAATTTCTATCCTCATCACACTTAATGCACCAAGATGGTAATTCAATCTCCCACCACTTGGGGAATTTCAACTCTCTACACCTTCTATACTGACTTCCGCCAGTGGGCTATAATTTAAGGGTGCAAAATGCCAAAAATTCTATTTTTAAAGTTCGTAAGCTGAGGGGTTGTTTGCTTGTTCAATCTAGCAACTATTTATGGTAAACAAAAAAAGATTATCTTGCTTCTATTGTATTTCTGATATGATTACTTCTTTTTGCGCAAAAACATACACTTCAGCAGAATCATACATAGCTAGGGGGGATATTGCAGCAGCAACAAAAACATAGCTTTTCCTCTTATTAATTAAACCAGCAGCCATTGCAAATTCTTTACCAAGCAACTCAAGTACAAGAAGGAAATTAAGGCATAATGTAAGAAACAAAGAACATCAATAGCCATCGAGAATAAAAATCGGTCCAAAACCAAATCTTGGCGCCAAAAAAATCTGAAAAAATGTTGAACCTAGATATGCAAAAAACAAAAAAAAACAAAAACAAAAAAACACTGAATGCTAAAATTGCCCACATATAATGCTTAAAACACCCATATACAAGTCCATAGAAATATTGACCTTTCAACATTTTTCAACCATTTTTCCAACTGAACTTCATTCAAGAACATAAAAATGAGAACTCCCTTCGGAATACCAAAAGGTACACGAATGCTAACGAGTAATACTCTTTGATTTCATTTCATCACATAATGCTTAAAACACACATACACAAGTCCATGGAAATATTAATGTTTCAACATTTTTCATCCATTTTTTCAAGTGAACTTCATTCAAGAACATAAAAATGAGTACTCCCTCCGGAATACAAAAAGGTACACGAAGGCTAACAAGTAATTCTCTTTGATTCATTTCATCACATAATGTTTAAAACACACATACACAAGTCCATAGAAATATTAATGTTACAACATTTTTCATCCATTTTTCCAAGTGAACTTCGTTGAAGAACATGAAAATAGGAACTCCCTTCGTATTGGATTACCAAAAGGTGCCCGATGGCTAATGAGTAATACTCTTTGAACTCATCCCATCCTTTTTGCAGCCAAGTTCACCATTTCTACTTCAAACTTAGGTCAACTTGGAGCCGTGAGAAAAATGCGGTAAAGGCAGAGAACATTACCAATAGGTACTGATAGAAGAAAAAAACGCATTAGTTGATCCCAACTGTAAAATTGAAATCAAATTTTCAATCTCAACTGTCAAATCATAAGATCAAGGGTGGTGAGAATAAAGCCAAATAAATATAAATATATTTATTTTAGGGGAAAAAAAACTATGAAAAGTTTTAAGATTACAATTTCTTATTTTAATTTATTTTATATTTTATATTTTATCATATAAATATATGTCAAGATCATAAATTTATAACTATGTTTATTTGAGGATATGATTTAAATCTGACCTTTTTAGCATGAAAGGAATCTTTCTATTGCTAATTTCTAGGGAACATTTACCTATCCATTTTATGCATCGACGAAACCCAAAAGGTGGAACCTATTTTGATTCTATCAATCCTTATTGCCCCATTCATCTTTCCTTGTATACCTATATCTCTTGTCTTGGGGCGTTTGAATTGTATCCATTCAAAAAATTGGGATGTCTGCAAGTTGGTCTTGTCGATTTCAATTTGAACAAAAAATTTAACATATTTGCCCCGTAAGGTCCAAATGGTATTGTAATCTATTTTGATCAGAGTTCTCATACTTTGAGCAATGGCGAAGATTATTTCTCCCTAATAGTATTCAACCGCCAACTTAGGAATCCGAACCCAAGTAACTGTAGAAGTGATTTTATGTTGAAGCTTGAAACTCAGGAAACCATTTTCTAACGTTTATATAGTTCCCAACAATCATCCATGGACCCCCAATTAAAATATCTGACACTTTTTTCTATGTTTCCTAGCTTGAGAATATAACAACTATGCTCCAAGTCAATCAACTAAAAATCATTCTCCAGCTTCCACATATTGTCAATTTTAGTTGACAGAATACTGTAATACGTATGATAAAAGATTCTTGCCAAGCTTCTCTAATGTTTTGTATGATATATCTGTATTTGATATAATTATTCAGATGCATTCATATTTGATGTAAATTTATCCATATTCAAATTATTTTTTTTATATTCATAGTCAATGATAATTATTTAGATATCAATTTACGAATATTTAAATATGTAAATCTATAAACATATAACAAATAAATATTTTTAATTAATAGAATGAACTATATAATTTCATTAAAAAAAAAGCAATGAAACAAATAGTATAATGTATAATTAATAATTGACTTTATAATTGATTATTAGTATGAATTAATATTAATAATATTTTAAGTTTATGAATTATAAAGTCAACCAACAATAATTATGTTAATTAACTTTATTCATTTTTTCCCCTCTATATTACAATAAGTTTTTAAATTTATTTTTTTCTTCCGAATTCTTTAATTATAATTTATGTATATGCATATATGGATTATGAGATTTTTATTGAAAAATATAAACAATATGTTATTTAATAAATATATATTTAGAGTGGATATTAAACGAATCAGATACGCATTTATCATATCCGTACTATTTATAATCGAATATCTACCAATCGAATATGGATAATATCCGTTTTAAACAGATGCAGATAAATTTTGTATAAATAAATACGAATGCGAACAGTAAATAAATTTTCAAATGTCCATTTACAGCTCTCTATATATGCATATATGTAAATATATATATGATTGATTATGTATACTCTCTATATATGTATATATGTAAATATATATATATGATTGATTATGTATACATATAAATACATGTATTAATTTTCATATATTTAAATAAAAAGAAATGATATGTTTGAATTCTATTATTTAACTTGTATACTTGTATCTTTATAATTTTGTCTGCTAGATATTCAAATAGGAAATGATAAATAAAATATTTAAAGAAAAATAATTTAAATAGAGGAGGGAAAAAACTTTAGGGCATAGCGTTACCCAATATTACTAAAAATTATTTTTTTGGTATTTTGTTATTATATTTTCTAAAAAGATGAAATATGGCATGTGAAGAAATTGGAGAAAATAAGAGATTTAACAAATTTAGATGTTAGGATTAAACAAACTAAAAGGACAATTGTGGTATTTAACTTGAAAAAGGATAATAATCTTAAATTATCTCTATTTTATTTATCTTAACAAAATGCCGCTTGCCACAAAATAAAATTGTACATGATAATAAATAAAAACTACATATTTAGAACCACAGTAAGCAAATTCAGTTTCCTTTTCTTAACTCAAGTTCCAGTACATTAATAAGCAGTTTGTATTTTTTCCTTCTCATGTTTGTGCATGTTACTCAATACTTTCTCTATTTTTTTATTTTATCTTGCCCTCAGGCCTATCGCCAGAGTTATTTCTAGTGAAAGTTTTTATTTTGAGCAAGTCCTATATGTAATTTCCATTATTGTAGTCATGGTGGGCATAACTTTTTTATTTGCAAGAAGAATAACAGTTGTACATATTCCCCCAAGACAAGCAAAACTCCTAATGTGGCAATTTCTTCTTGGAAGTTTTGGTCCAACAGATAAATGCCTGTTGGATCATAGTCTTCCCCTGCTTTCTTTTTCTATCTAATGATTCCATGTGTAAGTGTGCTTTTTCGTTTTATATAATAGAGATTATGCTCTAAATTCATGTGTAATGGTTCCAGTGAAACTTGTTTAAGTTTTTCAAACTACACTTTCGAAACCACCTTAGATTCTCTATTCCATTTCGTATTTCATTTCCTATTCCAATGTGCCGTATATGTCAAGTATGTCTGATTTTCAATAAATTATTTTTATAGGAAATATTTATTACACGTGTCGTATATGTACGTAGTGGAATAAAGGATGAAATATAAATTGGAATAGAGAATCTAAATCGTATGTAATCAGGGCCATTTTTTATGGTTGTGTAGATCGGCAAACCCAATTTCCTCCCCTGACATAACTCCGATAATTTACTATTATACATTTGCCAAAGTTGGATTTAGAGAGGTTGGCAGCCAAGATTTGAAGGTGGTCTCCAAGGTGTAATATGAAAAACTTAAACAACTTTCACAAGAACCATTATACATGAATTTAGAGTATAATCTTTACTATATAAAACAAAAAAGCACACTTACACATGGAATCATTAGAAAGAAAAAGAAAGCAGGGGAAGACTATGATCTAACAGGCATGTACTTGTTGGACTAAAAGAAGAAGTTGCCATATTAGAAGATTTGTTTGTCTTAGGGGAATATGTGCAACTCTTATTTTTCTTGCTAATAAAAAAGATAAGCCCACCATGATTACAATAATGGAAATTACGTGGAGTACTTGCTCAAAATAAAAACTTTCACTGGAAATAGCTCTGGCGATAGGCTTTAGGGCAAGAAAAAATAGAGAAAGTATTGAGTAACATGCACAAGCATGAGTAGGGAAAAATACAAATTGCTTATTAATGTATTGGAACTTGAGTTAAGAAAAGGAAACTGAATTTGCTTACTATGGTTTTAAACATGTAGTTTTTATTTATTGTCATGGACAAATTTATTTTATGGCAAGTGGCATTTTGTTTAGATAATTAAAATAGCGATAATTTAAGATAATTATCCTTTTCCTAGTTAAATACCACAACAATCTTTTTAGTTTGTTTAACTCTAACATCTAAATTTGTTTAATCTCTTATTTCTCCAATTTCTTCTTATGTCATATTTCATCTTTTTAGAAAATATAATAACAAAATACAAAAAAATATTTTTTTAGTAATATTGGGTAGCGCAGTGCCCTAAAGTTCCCCCTTCCCCTCTATTAAATTATTTTTCTTTAAATATTTTGTTTATCATTTTCTATTTGAATATTTAGTAGAGAAAATTATAAAGATACAAGTATACAAATTAGCTAATAGAATTTAAACACATCATTTCTTTTTATTTAAATATATGAAAATTAATACATGTGTAATGCTCTAATCCTTATACGGTCGCTGATGAGCTCTTGTTTGCTTTGTAGACCCTGTCTTTCACCCGACATCTTGCCCTATCCGCTGCACATTACCGAGACGATTCCCTAAGGCTGGAGGCAGAGTTGCAACATCACAAGTCTGAATTGCAGAGGCTTCGCCGCACTGTTGAATCCCACATGACCGAATTCAGCTCCTTAAAGCAGAAACAGGAAGATATGGAGAAGAGAAATATTGAACTCTACGCCGAGGTAGCCAGGTTGCAGAGGGAGAGAGATTCCACCAAGTTAGATTTAGCGAAAGCTCGCGATGAAGGCAAGAAAATCGGAGAGACAGAGTCCTTGAAGTCTGCTCGATTCCAACACCTGGTTAGATGCCATCGCTTCGAGGGCGCTCAAGACTTCCTCTCTTCTGCTGCTTTTAGTGCACTCCTTACCGATAAGACCGCTGAAGAAAGCCTTACAAGCTTTTACAAGTGCGTGATCAACTGGTTCATCTGGGCGGGTAGTTTTCTTACATTATATTTTTTTTAATTTTACTTTGTCTTAAATTATTATGAGTTAATTATTATTTCTTAAATAGGCACTCTTCCAATAGGGAACATTTTGGTATCTAGAATTTTAGAAAAATTGACATCCGAGTACATTCGTAAGCCCATGTCAGACGCTAAATGTGCGAAAAATTAATGGGTAATGGACTAAATGTGTTAACCCCCAACACAAAAAACTGACATCAAATGGGCAATAATTGAGAGACTAAAATTGCATTATCCCTGATGAAATTTATCCATGAGGTTAAGAATGCATCGGTATTGGATCATTAGAATCCACTGCTACTGCCTCTAGTTCCAAGTCCTTTAGTTTTTGAGTGTAGTTCTCGAGAAAATTTATAATGCCAGCCTCCTTATGCTCTTGAAAATAGGAACTCCCTTCTTATTAGAATACCAAAAGGTGCCCGATGGCTGATGAGTAATACTCTTTGAACTCATCCCATCCTTTTTGTGGCCAAGTTCACCATTTCTACTTCAAATCTTTGTCCACTTTGAGCCGTGAGAAAAGTGTGGTAAGGGTAGAGAACATTGCCAATACGTAATGTGCAACTTGAGATGCTAAACAACTTTCACTGGAACCATTACACATGAATTTAGAGCATAATCTCTACTATATAAAACAAAAAAACACACTTACACATGGAATCATTAGAAAGAAAAAGAAAGCAAGGGAAGACTATTATCCAACATGCATGTACTTGTTGGACCAAAACTTCCAAGAAGAAGTTGCCACATTAGGAGTTTTGCTTGTCTTGGGGGAATATGTACATATCTTATTTTTCTTGCTAATAAAAAAAACTACGCCCGCCATGATTGCAATAATGGAAATTACGTAGAGGACTTGCTAAAAATAAAAAATTTCACTAGAAATAGCTCTGGCGATAGGCTTTAGGGCAAGAAAAAATAGAGAAAGTATTGAGTAATGTGCACAAGCATGAGAAGGGAAAAATACAAACTGCTTATTAATGTACTAGAACTTGAGTTAAGAAAAGGAAACAGACTTAGCTTACTATGATTCTAAACATGTAATTTTTATTTATTGTCATATACAATTTTATTTTATGGCAAGTCGCAATAAAAGAGAGATAATTTAGGATAATTATCCTTTTTCATGTTAAATACCACAATTGTCCTTTTAGTTTGTTTAACCCTAACAGGTAAATTTGTTTAGTCTCTTATTTTCTTCAGTTTCTTCACATGTCATATTTCATGTTTTTAGAAAATATAATAACAAAACACAAAAAAATATTTTTTAGTAATATTGGGTAGCGCAATGCCCTAAAGTTTTTCCCCCCCTCTATTTAAATTATTTTTCTTTAAATATTTTGTTTATCATTTTCTACTTGACTATTTAGTAGACAAAATTATAAAGATACAAGTATACAAATTAACTAATATAATTCAAACGCATCATTTCTTTTTATTTAAATATTTGAAAAGTAATACATGTATTTATATGTATACATAATCAATCATATATATGTACATATATATAAAGCTATAAATGCACATTCGAAAATTTGTTTACTGTTGTATTCGTATCTGTTTATATAAAATTTCTCCGCATCCATTTAAAACGGATATTATTCATATTCGATTAGTAGACATTCGATTATAAATAGATACAGATATGATAAATGCATATCCGATTCATTTAATATCCACTTCAAATATATATTTATTAAATAATATATTATTTGTATTTTTCAATAAAAATCTCATAATCCATATA
Source organism: Jacaranda mimosifolia (assembly GCA_018894105.1). Taxonomy (NCBI): domain Eukaryota; kingdom Viridiplantae; phylum Streptophyta; class Magnoliopsida; order Lamiales; family Bignoniaceae; genus Jacaranda; species Jacaranda mimosifolia. The sequence goes on from CM032123.1 coordinate 824,771, forward strand.
TGCATATACATAAATTATAATTAAAGAATTGAGAAGAAAAAAATAAATTTAAAAAATTCTTGTAATATAGAGGGAAAAAATGAAAAATAAATTTAATCAACATAATTATTATTGGTTGACTTTATAATTCATATACTTAAACTATTATTATTAATATTAATTAGTACTAATAATCAATTACAAAGTTAATTATTAACTATAAATTATTGTATTTGTTTCATTGCTTGCTTTTTAATGAAATTGTATAGTTCATTCAATTAAATAAAAATATATATTTGTTATAAGTTCATAGATTCACGTATTTGAATATTTATAAATAGATATCTAAGTAATTATCATCGACTACGACTATAAAAAAATAATTTGAATATGGATAAATTTAATTAAATATGGATGCATCTGAATAATTATAATCAAATACGGATATATCATACAGAACAATAGAGAAGCTTGTCAAGAATTTCTTAGCATACGTATTACAATATTCTATCAACTAAAATTTAAAATATGTGGAAGCTGGAGAATGATTTTGCGCTGATTGACTTGGGGCATAGTTGTTATATTCTCAAGCTGGAAACATAGAAAAAAGTGACAGATATTTTAACTTGGGGTGCATGGATGTTGCTGGGAACTGTATAAAAGTCGGAAAATAGTTTCTTGAGTTTCAAGCTTCAACAGATAAAATCAATTCTGCAGTTAGTTGGGTTTGGATTCATGAGTTGGCAATCGAATACTATTAGGGAGAAATAATCTTCGCCATTGCTCAAAGTATGAGAACTCCGATTAAAATAGATCACAATACCTTTTAGGCCTAACATGGCAAATATGCCAGATTTTGTGTTCAAATTGATATCGACAATACCGATTTGCAGACATCCCAATTTGGTGAATGGATGCAATTCAAACGCCCCAAAACAAGAGATACAGGTATACAAGGAAAGATGAATGAGGCAATAAGGATTGGTAGAAGTCAGGAGAGGTTCCACCTTCTAGGTTCCGTCGATGCATAAAATGGATAGGTAATCTTAAAACATTTCATAGTTTTTTTTTCCCTAAAATAAATATATTTATATTTATTTGGCTTTATCCTGACCACCCTTGATCTTATGATTTGACAGTTGAGATTGAAAATTTGATTTCAATCTAACAGTTGAGGTCAACTAATGAGTTATTTTCTTCTATCAGTACCTATTGGCAATGTCCTCTACCCTTACTGCATTTTTCTCACGGCTCCAAGTGGACAAACGTTTGCAGTAGGAATGGTGAACTTGGCTGCAAAAAGGATGGGATGAGTTCAAATAGTATTACTCATTAGCCATGGGGCACCTTTTGATACTCCAATACGAAGGAAGTCCCAATTTTCATGTTCTTCAACGAAGTTCACTTGAAAAAATGGATGAAAAATGTTGTAACATTAATATTTCTATGGACTTATGTATGTGTATTTTAAGCATTATGTGATGAAATTAAATCAAAGAGTATTACCCATTACCATTCGTGTACCTTATGGTATGCCTTATGTGATAAAGTTCTCAGTGGCTATTGATGTTCTTTGTTTCTTACATTATGTCTTAATTTCCTTCTTGTACTTGAGTTGCTTGTAAAGAATTTGCAATGGCTGCTGGTTTAATTAATGAGAGAAAAAGCTATGTTGTCGCTGCTGCTGCATATCCTCCCCAACCATGTATGATTCTGCTGAAGTGTATGTTTTCGTGCAGGAAAAAATTAATCATATCAGAAATACAATAGAAGCAAGATAATCTTTTTCTGATCACCATAAATAGTTGCTAGATTGAATAAGCAACCAACCCCTCGGCTTACGAACTGTAAAAATAGAATTTTTGTCATTTTGCACCCTTAAATTATAGCCCACAGGCGAGAGCCAGTATAGAAGATGTAGAGAGTTGAAATTTTCCTAAGCGGTGGGAGATTGAATTACCATCTTGGTGCATTATGCGTGATGAAGATAGAAATTACAAGTTGATGAGCAATTCCTTAGGAACATTTACAGATTAATTTTATGTATTCAAATGGCTTTGGGATGATCACTGAATTGCTTTGTCAACCTACCTCCAACGTCTTTTTTTTCTTTCATTTTTTCTGCATTTTCTTCTTCTATCTCCTTTTTCCTTTTTCTTCTCTCTCTTTTTTCCTTCTTCATGTTCTTATCTTTTTTCTTTTATTCCTTTCTCTTTTTTACCCCATATTTTGTTCCTCTATTTTTTCTCCTCTCTTTCCATCTTCCATTGTTTTTTCTCGTTCTGTTCGCTGCTTTTTTCACCATTTTGTTCTCTCTATATTTTTCTTCTTCTTTTTTTTTTTCGTCTTTTTCTTGTTTCCATGTCTCCCATTTTAAATTTGGGAAGTGTAATTTGCACTCCAAATTTTGTTATTTGCACTCCAATTAGTCTTTAATTTATAGAAATGGACCATTGTATCCTTTTATTTTGAAGATATGATTTAATTTAAATTTTTGGACAGTGATGCCTTTGATAGACTATTTATTTATCTATTAAATATTAATCTTCACCCATTATCAGCCTTCTTTAGAAAAATATTGATCCAAAAAATCCCTTTTTTTATGCTTCTTTGTCGCCTTTTCTTCAACCAATTCCTACACCCAATTTTGCTATTTTTTTTGTATAGCAATTTATACCAATTTCTACACCCTTTTCTTCAACCGTCACGTTATCTTGCTCCAAAGCAATCTTATGAACACATTCTTGAAGCTCTTCACGGCTAGCAAAAGTTTTACTTCGCAATTGGAGCAATGAATTATCCTTAGCATGGTAGTCTTTATTCTCAGTCTCTTTTATTTCTGACATAATATCAAACTTAGGTACTTGTTTATCAAAAATAGTTTCTTGCAAATCTTCTTCAGTTGCTATATTTGCGAGTCAGTCAATAAAAAAAATCATACTAACAAATTTTGACAAATATTCAACACTGAACTCTACAGAATAAAATTTTGCATCTTCTATTTGATGAATAACACTAATATAACTTCTTCCATTATAAATTGTTATACAAAAGAAATAGCAAAAATGGGTGTAGAAATTGGTTGAAGAAGAGGCAGTAAAGAAGAGAAGAAAGCATAAAAAAGAGATTTTTTACATCTATACTTTTCTAAAGAAAGTTGGGAATGAGTGAAGATTAATATTTCATAGATAAAGAATAGCATATTAAGAGCACAATTGTCCAAAAACTTAAATTAAATCATATCTTGAAAGTAAAAGGATATAATAATCAATTTCTATAAACTAAAGACTAATTGGAGTGCAAATAAAAAAATTTGGAGTGTAAATAACACTACCCTTTAAATTTATCTGTTCTTTCTTTTTCTTCTCACCCATTTTGTGTTTATCTTTTCCTTTTTCCCGTTTGCTTTGAGGTTCAGCCAATGCCAATCCTAGAAAATTAACCATAAGCAGTATAGCAAAATCATTTTGGCTGTCCATCTTCTCTTTACTCCAGATATTATGATATTCTAAGAAGAAACGGGAAAAATGAGCCTAAAAATGAAAGCACACATTTTTCAAACACATACATAACTGATATAGGAAGCCTGATATACATCAACAACAATCCCAGGTGCAGTACTTATTAAAGTGTTCCAAACTGCAGGGCCATAAGTCCAAACTAGACACACACAACTTAAATTATAAACATAGACTTAACACGATTCATGTCTTTAAACTTCTAAAGCAAACTGCTTTCTCTCCTGAAAGCATATTCATAAGGCTCCCACAACTGACCATATACATAAAACGGTGAAGTAGTGATATTTCAGTCCAATACGTTGCAAGTCTTCATATTGCCTCCTCAAACGGCAGTTTCTCCTCTCCTCCAGATAGATTCATCGTGCCTGCATGCCCACAAGAGAAAGGGAAAACAACAGACAATTAGAACATTGGTTTTGCAGAAGAAGTGTTTATGGATACACATCCAATGAAAAGGTAAAGATGGAATAGAAAAATAGCATAAACAACAGGCCATATATTATTAAAAAGAAAGCAGAAATCACAGACCTCAACAAGATTCCTTCAGTAATTTCTGCCAACGTAGTCCGAGCGGCACAGTCGGGCGCGAGCCCTCGCGCACCAGTGCAGGCCCCCCGCTCCTTCTCTAAGGCCTGCACTGAGAAGTTGATTGATTGCTATTCAGAATCTTCATAAACTTCTCCATCATCAGAAAGATCATCAAATGCTCGGACATCCAACTGATAGCGAAGGATTCCTCCGATTCCGCCAAAACCTCTGCAAAACTGAGATCCCTCTTGTGATTTGTTGGTGACAAACTCAAGTGTGCAACCAAAGCGCCTATACTCATTTGCAAACCATTCAAGCAGCGACATTTTTTCCTGAACCTCCAATTCAGCATTAGTGGCTTGATCCCTGAAGTTACTCTGATCAGACTCCTGCTCCTTGTTCAAGTGTTTTATGATAATTTCACCAGTAGTTGTATTCTTCAGTGTATATCTAGTCATGTCCAGATTTTCCCACACAATAAGCGTCTCAACAGCACCCATTTCCAGGACTTTCAATGTGTCATCGACACCAAAAACATACTTGCCAGTATCCTGACTAATCTCCTCAAAGTACTTGCCTATTAAACGCTTCTCTTGTATAAATTTCACATTGGATAGGATCTCAGAGGACAGCTCAATTGCCTGATTGAAGCCGTTTTCCCCTCCATAAGAAACATCCACTACATTCAAAATCTTTGCCTGTAGACGAGGATCAAACATATCAGACTGACTGAGCTCCGTCTTGAAGTCAGCTGAACCAGCAAGTATGAGTCCTGCCACATTGGGCTGACTTGTCTGAGGATTGATATAAAATTGAGTAGCAAGCTCTGCTGTCTTCCTCACATAGTTGTGACGCTTCTCCATTCGCAGACGAGCAAACCGCAAAGCAGATTGCCCTCCTCTTCCATGTTTTTTAGGAAGGTCCACAGTGAATTTGTGAAGAACCTCCCTAGTATTACCACTCAAGGTTCCAAAAAGGGTTCCATTACCATCCATAACAATAAACCCAAACTTGTCATCAGATTCTAAAAGTTCATTGAGTGCCTCAGTGTGGAACTTGTTGTCGCAGAGATAAAGAGATGCATTTATAGGCCTGAATGGTTCAAAGTCAATTGTTACCTTCTTTTCCTTCCCATCCTCGGTAACAATGGTTCCAGTGTAAAGCACAAGTCCATTTGGAGGAACCTTGTTGTACAATTTCAGCCTCTGTTGAGCAGATGTAATCGCACCGAGAACAGATTGCCGATTTACTCTGCTTTTGATGTTAGACGCAGTTCCAAATTCATCTCCAAGCATCTTAGTAACACGAGATATTTGATCACGCGGAGGCATAATAAGAGAAATCATACTGGTACCATTGCCTCGAGCAGCTTCCAGTGCCTTAATGAGCTTCTTGATTTTCCATATCTCAATATTCTTATCAGTTTCATGAGCATCCGCCATCGTTTTCAGTTGTAAAACTGATGCTGCAGATAGTTCTGAATAGAGTCCAAGCAGAAATAGTTAGGAAAAAGAAAAGCACAATTCACATACTAGGACTGTTAAATGAAGCAAGGCATAATTAGAAGTATGATATACATTTAAGGTAAGATACAAGAATTTTATTCCAAATCAATACTAATGATAGAAATGTTAAATTATAGGCATCCATGATGATCAGGAGGGAAGAGCCAACGCCAGCCCATCCCAACCCACAGAGGCACACACACCCACGCAAGCAAGAGAACAGAAAGGGGAAGAAAAGAGAAGGAGGGGTGTGGAGAAATCATTTCACTGCTGATTTAAAATCGCATTAAAATAAACATGCTAAAGGTATAAAAGTGCAGATCTGAAAGCATAAGTAACATATGAAACAAATTATTAAAGTGTTTGAGAACAATCTAGTGCATTGAGTAAGACAAAATAGTTTTAGATTTTTCTGCACAAAGATGTTCAGATATAAAATAGAGGACAATATGTCTCAATCTAAACCACATGTGCACATTTACCTGAAAAAAGTTCCCCAGTGCTACCACATTTTTATCATTACCATAAGTCAAATCATAAAGAGCCAAGTTTAAGAAACTGAAAAAAAATAAATCCTTAATGAATATATTCACAACTCTACGAAAGCATTCACTGGGACTATAATGTTACACAACAAGTCAAATACTAAAATCAATCTACATAGATATAGCGAACAAAAGAACCTTCTATCACAACGTATAACAACTCAGAAAAAAGGAAGCACTAAAATGGATGCATACAAATATAGAAAATAAAAGCATCTTCTATCACAAGACATAACAACACATGATCATCCCTAATCCATCCATCTACAATCCTTTAACACTAAATCACCAAATTTACCACATATTTTACAAGCATATAAGACTTAAAATAAGCCTAGACATCATTTTGAAACTTATTAACATCCTCAACTAGAAAACATCCAATAATTTTCATCAGCAAGTTTACAGCAAACAGCCTACAATACATCCCAAACCAAAAAAAAAAATTACAGACTTCTTGCAAGTGGCGATAGAAACCCATACATCAACTGAAACACCTCAGAGTCAGTCCAAAATAAATAAAGAATCCCAACATCAAACCCACAGTTGTACATCCATTAAGCATCAGCACATAGATTCAGAAATCAAATGAATTATTACTAGTTTTTGGGAAAATTAACTACACAATGAATTACAAGTACATCAAAGAATTTCCAGTATTTCAAGAAATTACAGCTCCAGAGCTATGAATTAGTTAACTATGATTATGGAATTTCACGATGCACAAGTTGAAAAAGTTAACTATTATCAAGTAAAATAATGCTGAAACCGCTATAAGTCCTTTAAATTTATACTCCTTTCTTAGATCCACTCATCCGATCAGATATATATAAACAAGAATCGAATAATAGTAGGAAGTTCAGAAAAAAAAATAATAATAATAACAATAATCGATCACCATATACGCATCAGAAGACTAATAAAAAATTATCAAACAAAGAACAAAACAAAAAAGGCGATCCATCATAAGCGATTCAAATAAAAATAACTCGATCGAAAATAAATAAATTAAAAAATACAACTGCAAAACTAAGATATACCTCGGAGGCAGAGAGCAAAAGCTTTATCTTCACGCGGCAGCACCACAGAAAAATACAATTTAGATGGCGGTAGAATATATATATAGGCGGAAAAAGAAAAACCCTAACTCCAAACCAACCATATTACACCACAAAAATAGATTGCAAAATCTAGCTATGATTTGGGTTCGGAAATTTATTTTATTTTGATTTCCCAAATTTGCCCTCCCCTGTGAAGGAAAAAGAAAAAACCAAAACCGCAACTATTTAGTCCTCTTCTGTAATTTCGCGGATCAGCCATTTGACTTTCTTTGAGATTATTGTTGTCATTATTTGGCTTCACAAAATTAAATTTGATAAATAAAAATAAATTAATAAAAGAAAATTAGGATAATTTATAGAACCGACTTTCGAAATATAATAATCCCATGTAGATTAGATTTTTATCTTTGGCGGTCTCACGATCCTAAGAAATTTTCTTGATTGATTCATATAATAAAAAAGGGTGTATCATCATGTTCAAATCATTTTTTAAATATTTTATTGAAAACATAATGTCAAAATTTTAAAATATTCTTTATTTTTTGGGATTATGGTGTGGATTTTCAAACTATAACTAATATAAACCACTGATAGTTTGATATTAGCTATGGATGTTTTATTCATTTTAAAATTATTAAAATATGTCGTTGGTCGGGAAGATAATTTTATGTAATTTTGGTTTACTTTTAGTGATTCGAAGAAAATTTCTTGATTGATTCATTGAATAAGAAAAGTATATTATTGGGAATTTTTTGATTGATTCATTTAATAAGAAAAGTATATTATTGGGATCGAATTATTTTTTTTAATATATTCACTAACTATTGGGCATAAAACTTTCAAAATTTTATTTATTTAGGATTATATAATCAATATTACATTGTTAACTTAACATTAGTAGTTGTTTTTTTTTTCCTAATATAATTTTACGTAGTTTAATTTTTATCCTTGGCAATTCACAATTTTATAGAAAATTTCTTGGTTGATTTATATAATAAGAGAAGTATATTATTAGGGCCAAATTTTTTTTTAACATATTCACTAAAAATTAGGTATAAAATTTTTATACTTTTATTTATTTGAGATTATAATATATAATCAATCATTCGTCAATAGTTTAATATCGACTATGGAGTTTTTTTATTGATTTCTAAATCATCAAAACATGTCAAGTAATTGAGTATAACAATTTTGTGTAATTTGAATTTTATATTTGGAAATTCACAAGCTTATAAAAAAATTCATAATTGATTCATATAATAAGAAAAGTATATTATTCGGATCACATCGTTTTAAATAAAATCACTAAAAAACAATATGTATAGTCAATATCTCATTGATAGTTTAATATTGGACATGAATTTTTCTTGGTCTTTAAATTATCAAAATATGCCAATTAATTAAATTTAATATTCTTTTGATATGATTTTTGAACACGTATATAGAAATTTTTATCTCATTATATATATGAAAATTACGTAGTTTAGTTTTTATCCTTGACAATTCACAATTTTATAGAAAATTTCTTGGTTGATTTATATAATAAGAGAAGTATATTATTAGGGCCATTTTTTTTTTAACATATTCACTAAAAATTAGGTATAAAATTTTTATACTTTTATTTATTTGAGATTATAATATATAATCAATCATTCGTCAATAGTTTAATATCGACCGTGGAGTTTTTTATTGATTTCTAAATCATCAAAACATGTCAAGTAATTGAGTATAACAATTTTGTGTAATTTGAATTTTATCTTTGGAAATTCACAAGCTTATAAAAAAAATCATAATTGATTCATATAATAAAAAAAGTATATTATTCGGATCACATCGTTTTAAATAAAATCACTAAAAAACAATATCTATAGTCAATATCTCATTGATAGTTTAATATTGGACATGGATTTTTTCTTGGTCTTTAAATTATCAAAATATGCCAATTAATTAAATTTAATATTCTTTTAATATGATTTTTGAACCCGTATATAGAAAAATTTATCTTATTATATATATGAAAAGGGTTCTCGATCATAATTATATAATTTTAACTAAATTAATAATAACTATTTTTAGGATACTTTTTAAATAGAATTTTCAAAAAATATAATCTTATGTAACTTATATGTTATATTTAGCAATTCACAATCTTAAAGAATTTTTCTTGATTGATTCATATAATAGGAAAATATATTATTGGAATCCAATTATTTTTTGGAATATAATCACTAAAGTTTCAAGCATAAGATTTTCACAATGTTTTGTATTTAGGGTTATAATGTCAATTGGAACTTGTAATCAATATTTCAACAACATTAACATTATTGTGATTTTTTATTTTTTTTTCACTTCTAAGCTATCGAAATATGTCAATAAATCAAATTTTTTGTTCTTACAATATTTTTTAGATTCATTTGTATGTATTTATGAATTTAAACAAAAATAAATTGTACTATTATACGTTAAAGGTGTTTTGAGCCGTAATTGTTATTAAAATTATGTTTTTTTAGTATAGTTATTAAAAATAAGGCAAAATTTTCCAATAAATTTTGTCTAGGAATATAATATGATTGTAATTTGTAATTTTTAAAATTTATAAATTTTGTAGTTACTTTAAATCCTTTCATATGCCGCTTAAACTTTGTGATTTTCTAATTATCAAAACATGATAAAATTTAATTTGATGATATTATATTAATCCACAATATTATGTATAGGATTTGAGCATTTTTACCAATCATATAGTTTTGACCAATTTTAAACTTTTATAGTTCTAAGCAATTTCATTATTTACTTAATATTAGTTGTCGATTACTTAATTTTATAAATCATATAAAAAGTCAATTAACCCAAATGTAATAACAATGATATCTTCATTCCATTTTACTTGGAACATATATTGTATCAATTTAAATTAACATCATTTAAATTATTTACATTGATTTTTATATATTTCATAATAGTTAAATTGAACATTCAAAATTAAATTATTTTTGTATATTAATGAAAGTGATAATAAATCCAAATTCCAATCTTTAATACTTAGTTATTTTAAATATGTATCATATGTTTACATTAGCTTAATTTGTATATATCAATATTACTACCGAACATATAGATTATTATATCAATAAGGAATTAACTTACAATCAACTAATAACTACCATAATACATTGATTAAATCCATATTTTAAAGGGTTTGGACACAAAAAAGACCTCTTAATTTTGTGAATTCAGTCAGTCGAACTTCATGAAATAAATATAGTTGATTTCAATCGTCTCACACAGTCACACTTACAGTCCAAACTAGCACTAAAACATAAAAGACCATAATTTTAGTTCTTTAAAAATAAAAATTACTTTCACATTTTTAACATAAGCATATTTTTGTGAAATATTGGCAAGAAATAAATTGGAAATTAGAATGGAGATTCAAAAGGCTCAACCTTGCAAAAAGAGCACTTATGGCTAAGGGTATTCACAATTTGGTAAACTGGTCGAACTGAATCGGAATCAAAATTTCGGTTTGTACCGAATATCGAATCGAAAATTTTGGTTTGATTTTGATTTTTTGTGCTGGTTAACCGAACTGAACAACCGAATTTTTAGTGTATATATATATTAATATTAAAAATTAAAAAATTTGGTATTTCGATTTTTAACCGAATCAAATCGAAAAAAAATTCAATTTTAACCGAACCGAACCGAATAGTTCGATTCGATATTCGGTATAATATTTTGTTGTACTGAATTTTCGGTTCGATTTATAGTAAATGAACAACCCTACTTATGGCATTACTTGCAAGATCTTAAAAGATGAACTATTTCACCTAACTTCTTGACAAATTCAACTATCATAATTATTATTATTATTTCACTCATTTTATAAAATTTAGATTCCAAATTTAATAATTAAAGAATCACGAGACTAAGTCAAAAGTATTAACTAGTATATTCTATTATAACTTTTTCTCATTAATACATACTTTAGTTTTAAATTGCGATCATACCTAGTTAAATTTGAAAATAATGCAATAATAAACGAAATTAATCATTAGTCCCTTAAAATAATGAATCTACAATTTCAAGAATGATCTTGTTTCCATAAAATATAAAAAAAATATTAATGATTAATTACTATTGTTCACTCTAAAATAATCAATATACAAGAATTAAGGCTTAATAGTAATATTCTATTTGAATCATAGACAATTCCACCTAATTTATTACCATGGCATTGGCCTTAACGTCTCGCCCGAGGACATGTTTGACACGTACCTAATTTTTCGCCCAACATGCGAAAATTATTTCATTACTACGGTCCAAAGTCCAAAGTCCAAAGTCCAAACCCGCGTCCATAAGTCTTCGACAAAAATAAGAAATAAATATTGTAATCTGATAATTATTTTCACAATCCGATTGACATTCTCCATTTTTCAGCTCCCATCGCCGCCTCTTCTCACGTTTCTCCCACTACTCCGTCTTTATAATCCCGATTTTGAAGGTAGACTTTGGTTCGACTTCTGGGCTTTCCCTTTTTCTTTCTCTTGAATCTGTGTACTGTGCAGAGAGAAAAAGGGAAAGAAGCAGAACTATGAAGGTTAAAAGCAATGGGAAGGTTTCTGCTAAATGGATTCCCATTTTCTCCATTTGTTTCTTCTTCATTGGCATGATTTTCACCAACAAGTATGTGTTTAGTTCAAGAATTTCGATTTTATTGTCTGTTTTAGTTTTTTTTTTTTTTTTGAGATTTTGAACTGTGGTGATTTTGGGATTGATTGATGTGGGTTTTGCAGATTCTTGGGTCCTTTGGAGTCCAACAATCAGCTCATTACTCAGCAAAGACGGGACCAAGAGTTGCAGATCGTCTCTGAGGACTGCAATACTAAGAAAAAGGTTTAATCTTTATGACTTACTGTTGGATTTCCAAGTTGAATCTTAAAACCTTCGGCATTTGATTTTCTTCTTTTTCATTTTTATGTCTTGGAAATGTTTGAAGTCGAAGTCCTGAAGATTCAGTATTTGAACTTATTTGATCAAAAAATGAAAAAGTGGTTGAGGTTTCTTCTGGTTTATCTTTATGACTTAGTTGGAAAATTTTGAAGTCAATTTTCTGGAGTTCTGTTTTGCCTATCCTTTCAGGAATGAAGCAGCATAAGCAATTTTATGTTTCATTTGGGATCATAAATAACTCTTGTCTTAAGGTTTTTATGGGTTTTAATCTTTTTTTATAAAGATTCAACTTTTGAAGCTTTTTCCTTTTCTTTGGTTGGGTTGAGGTGTGGAAGGATTGGTATATTTAAGGTTTAAATGTTCTTTTGATAGAAAGAAGGAGATCAGGACAAGAATGTAATGAATGAGGTGTACAAAACCCATGAAGCAATCCAGTAAGTTCAGAATTCCCTTATTTTAATTTGTCCATTTTTTTCCTCTTCTTTGTAAATTTAATTTTGCAAGTTAATTGATGGTAAATTTTATTCTGAGGTTGTTTTAGGTCATTGGACAAGTCAATTTCAATGCTCCAGATGGAGCTGTCTGCATCTAGGAGTGCTCAAGAGAAAGGGAAAACTGATGGGTCGTCAGTATCCTCTAATGAGGGTCCTCCAAGGAAGAAGGCATTTATGGTAATTGGTATAAATACAGCTTTCAGCAGTAGGAAGAGACGTGATTCTGTCCGAGAAACTTGGATGCCTCAAGGTAATATCTAGTGCGATCTCAATTGAAGTATATTCTTTGTTTTGCTTATGAGGATGTAATTGAATATTTGCATGATTTGCTCAGGTGAAAATCTTCGCAAATTGGAGCAAGAGAAGGGGATTGTTGTGAGATTTATGATTGGACATAGGTAATTTGCTGAAATTATGAGCGGATTACTTTCTTAATGCTTGTAATCTCGCAGCGTTTATTTTATAAATTTGAGGGTTGTATTTCTATAGTTGGCATTTTTGCTTTACAAAAGTCTTAAGGCCTAGCTGTGCTATGTCAAGTATTAACCTTGGGGCTCGTTTATTTAGATATCGTTCCTAGTTCATGGATACGTCATTCTAAGCTTAAAAACTGCAGCTTCTGATTGTTCAATTTTGTTTGCCCTGCTGCGTTAAATGGAATGAACTAACCAGTTAGATATATTTCTTGATTGATCTAGCGCAACATCTAACAGCATATTGGATAGAGCTCTTGACTCAGAAGAAGCCCAACATAAGGACTTTCTCAGGCTGGTAAAAAGAATTCAGCCCAATGCCCTTGCTTTTTCCTCTTAAAAGATCTGTTTTGAGCACTAAATCTTAACTGTCCAATATTGCAGGAGCATGTTGAAGGGTACCATGAACTGTCGGCAAAGACAAAGATTTTCTTTGCTACTGCTGTTGCAAAGTGGGATGCTGATTTTTACGTCAAGGTTGATGATGATGTCCATGTTAATTTGGGTAAGAACTTCATGCCTCTTTTACCTTCATTATAAAACGGTAAAAAAATTTAGCGCAATTGAACTCCACTAATCAAATTTTTTGCTCCTACAGGTACATTTGCTGCAACTCTTGCCCGTCATCGATCAAAACCCAGAGTTTACATTGGTTGTATGAAATCTGGGCCAGTTCTTTCTAAAAAGTAATCATTGAAACTGTACAACATTATTCTGTTTTTATGTTTCTTGTGTTTGTGTTAGATATTTAACTCCCACATATGTTGTCCAGGAATGTTAAATACCATGAACCAGAGTACTGGAAATTTGGAGAAGAAGGAAATAAATATTTCCGGCATGCAACTGGACAGATTTATGCTATTTCAAAGGATTTAGCCACCTACGTCTCAATTAACCAGTAAGGATTGCCTACTTTTCATTAAGCTAGAGGTTATTCTTGTACCATTTCTTGTTTCCTATGAGTTATATATTTCTCTATCACTAAAATTACAGAGGATTGACAATTACTATGTTGTTAAATTGGAGGGGCGAAAATATATGCCCTGCCACCAGGAAAGGGAAAATATCTGAGTTTTATATCAAGCTAAAATTACAGAGGATTGACAATTACTATGTTGTTAAATTGGAGGGGCGAAGATATATGCCCTGCCACCAGGAAAGGGAAAATATCTGAGTTTTATATCAAGCCGGCCCAAAATAAAACTAGCCCTCTATCAAAAAGATTTTGATGTTCCATTTATTTTGACTTTAGTTTATAAAACGAGAATCATTTTAACTTATTTTATTATGATTGCAATTTGTAGGCCCATACTGCACAAATATGCCAATGAAGATGTATCTCTTGGTGCTTGGTTTATTGGTCTTGAAGTTGAGCACATTGATGAGCGCAATATGTGCTGTGGTACTCCACCAGGTATAGTTTTCTGAGGCTTTGATTCCAAATGGCTGTTTATGACGAGCATGCCTCAATCTATTACTTGCAATTCTGAAAAGCTATTCTTCATATGACACTAACCTCAAACCGACTGATGTATCCTCAAGACTGCCTAATCTTTCTCAATCATATATTGGCTCACCTCTTCTGTGTTTTTGTTGTTCAATATACATCTTTGAATTTAATGTTCTTATTGCAATACTTGCTGCTAATTTGCAGATTGTGAGTGGAAGGCACAAGCCGGCAATGTATGCATCGCCTCATTTGACTGGACCTGCAGTGGAATCTGCAAATCAGTAGAAAAGATGAAATTTGTACATCAGCAGTGTGGTGAAGGAGAGGAGGCTCTCTGGAATGCTTTATTATAACATCCCTTTTACAAAAAAGGTTTGTTAGCTGACGAAAATGTAGGCTCCATTTTCATCCAAAAGTGGTCAATACCCATTAAAAAGAAATGATGCCACAGCTATCGAGGTTTATTGGCATCAAGAAGTTGTAGAAAGATTTGGTGATAATGAAAGATATTAGTTTCTTCTCATAATTTTGTCTACAGACGGATTGGGTTGGGTTGGATTGAGTAGATGGTGGTGACCGTAGCCGAATTCTTTTTCAGCATATGGACAGTTGGATGTATGTACGCATTGTTTAGAGAATTTAGATAGTTGGATTTTGGAGCTAACATTTAGTCAAAAGTAGAAGAACACACATTTAGCAAGCTAGATGCTTGCCATTTATGCTACTCAAGATCATGGAAATGGTAGCATTTCTGCTGATAACTGCTTGATTTCTTGGTCCTATGTTGTATGGCCAAATTTTGCTCAATGTCCCATGTCCATCTTTTTCACTCTACTACTTATGGTTGCTTTGGTGATCATTTGAAGGTTTCCATCCAATCATTTGTGCTTGTGTTGAATTGGATCAGCAGTCCATTTTTAGCTTGAGAAACTGCTTTCTAAGTTGGTTCGATGGTCAATTTTTATCCTCTTAATGGGAGTGTAGCTTAATTGCTGCATACTTGCTCCCACTTGAGGTTGGCATAATCCCCTCTCCTCTTTATTAAATTAACTGTGCATGATTGTCATTAGTTTGTATTGCACTTGGAAGTGATTGTCGTCAGGTTGTGTCGAGTTTGAAGTCTTGTACAATTTGTGATGAACTCAGATCAAGTGATTATTGTTAGATCATGTTGAATCCAAATTAAGTTAAGTTTTGTCAAATGTTTGGAACTTTTATACTCAACATTCTTACAATAACAAGTCGCGTTTTTATGCTAAACATTTCGATAACAAGTCACATTTTTATACTCAACTTTCTTGTTATTGTGAGTCATCAGCTCATAATAGTAAGTCTATTGTCGACTCGTGATGCACTTGAATTAAGAAACTTGCCATCTTGTGTTGAATCTTAAAGTCATGTTCAACTTGGGTTGAGTCCAAATAAAGCTACTATTGTCAGCTCATGCTGAATTCAAACTAAAGTCGCGTCAAAATTTTGGCATGATTATACTCAACATTCTCGCAATAACATAGCTTATTTATGTGTCCTACACTTTATACGGATGGTGAAATTTAAAAGTTATTATTATTTTGGAGTGAAGATTATTTCATACACTTTATATACATGGTGAAACTTGAGTTTTATTATTATTATTTAGAATTAAGACCATTTCAACATTTGTATATTACAATATTTAAATTAATTAAATATTATCAACGAATTTAAATCAAACCATATCTTTAAGAAAAAATTAAGCTGGGAAAAAACGATTGGGTTTGAATGGTATGAAGTAGGGTTGTTAAATGGATTTTAATCCGAATCCAATTTGAATTCGATTCGATCCATTAATAATCATAATCCGAATATATATAGTATTACATGTGTATATATAGTATTATACATATATATATACACACATTTGGATTAAAAAAAGTAATGAGTTTCTATGCAATATATCAAATCAGTTGATTTTTCATATAAAATGTTAGATTTGGAGGTTATCTACATCATAATTGCATCACTTGTTTCTCTATTTTTATAACAAAAAATGATGCAGGAAAAATAATGAGCAGGAGCTAAATGTTGTAATACAAAAGAATGCAATGCAAATTTCAATTTGATTGAAATGAGTTTTTTTTTTATTATTGTTATAAAACTTTAAGTTTATAATTAATTGATTGAAAAATCAAGTATATATGCATTTATAATGTCAAATAAGTACTATTACTAGCGGTAGAACCTGAAATACAATGATATGATAAATGAATATGATTAAGTTATATTCTATTATTGCTTTTATATGATAAATAGACTTAAAAATTTATTCGTTAATATGTTTGTGTATATTTTTTTAAGGATGCATGTTTTGGATTTAAATTCTACTATTTTTTTTAGAAAAATAACAAATATATGATTTTTGGGAGTATTTGGATTCGGATCTTTTTTCGGATTCTGATTTTCATATGGATCAGAATATGGTTATAACAATCAAGATCCTATAGCATCTTTGATTGGATTCGGATCCAGCATGACCCGATCCGAATATGACCCACTGACAGGCCTAGTACTATGAAAACCCAAAAACATTTGGGTTCCTGATTCACTAGAAATTCGAACAAGTCTCGGCCCTGAACCAAATGGGCCTAATATCTGGACTGGGCCGACCAGATGACAATTTCTATGTTCAGTTATTGTCCATATTAGTGCATCACACATTTCTTGACTCTGAACCCAAACACACTAAATCTAAGACGTCGGTCCGATCGATCGCCGATGGAGAACTCCGATGCGTTCGGCTCGTCGACGGCACCTCTGACGTGGCACGACTTCCTAGAGCGGATGCGCCACCCCTCCGCTGCCGACTTTGTCAAAGCCATTAAGAGGTAATGTTATGCATAAACGCACACTATTCGTGTGTTTACAAGGTATTCGCTATCTTTTCTTGAATGTTTAATTCAGTGATGTAGAACTGTTATTTCCACTATCTGTTCCACTATCTGAGGTCTTTATAAAGTTAGTCATTGCGAGCTGGAATTATTGTTAGCATTACTAGTTGTTAGATGACGAACAGTATTAATGCTGAAAAGGGTCATTGTCGGTGGCTCATAAGATGCCAACCACTTGGATGCTACTCAAATGAGAGATTTCACAGCTCAAAACCCCACTCGAGTAATTTTTGAGTGCGTGGCATGAAATTTTTATATTTTGCTTAAGTATGGATTTTGCTTAAGTTAGCTAAGCTTCCGAAGATTATTATTATGTTTTTTTTTTTTTAAATTGTGATTTTGATTTTACTATTGACTTTCAATTTATTTGTGTTGTTGTTGTTGACGATGATGATGATGAGGAGGAGGAGGAGGAGGAGGAGGAGGAGGAGGAGGAGAAGGAGGTGGAGGAGACTATATTCAAATACTACTAGTAAAAATGTCATTAGTGCATAAGCCATAAAGTCTGCGCTTTTGGTGTTAGCATCTTATGCTATTTAATTAATATGAATTGCAATATCTTATTACCTCTTCTCTCTATAATTGCCTCTTTAACTAGTTGGTGTCTAGAGCAATTTAACTTTAGACGTGAAGCATATATAATCACATTTTCTTGGAACTATCTTACGTTTCATTAATAATGTAGGATTTTCATTTTCTCTTCTATTTATGCTTGTCACATGTAAATCTACTAAATATTTCTAATTTGGAATTTGGCAGTTTCATAGTGTCGTTTTTTAACAATGCACCAAATCCGGAAAGGGACAGTGTTGCTGTGCAGGAGTTCCTTGGCAATATGGAAGCCGCATTCAGGGCTCACTCCCTTTGGGCTGGATCGTCAGAAGAGGAGTTAGAGAGCGCAGGTGAAGTGAGTATAATTACCTTCCCCAATACCACATGATATGTTGATTAGGTCAAGATAATATTTGAAAAAAAAGGGGTATATTTGGCTTGAATTATATTAAGGGTAGGCTAATTTGCTTAACATTGTCATTATTATCTTAGTACAGTACCACCTTTCTCGTATTTCATCATACCAACACCTATTGTTGGCATGTATTTTGCACTAATACACACTGTCAACGACAAACTTAAATAAACATCAGTACAAAATTAGGCACTCATGCACAAACTTATTTCTTGTTTCAAGATGACATGTCTATCAAAAAGACGCATTTGGGCTCTTCAATCTGGGCGATATGAATTTCATGATATTGATCAGCAACATGTCGTTTAATTATATGATTTTCGTGAATATGTGGAAACCCAGGTTCATTAAATTGAGGGCATGTTGAAAATAGTAAACTATCATGAATGAGCATTGAAAATTCTTTCTCGCTTTCCATTGAAAAAAGATGCTTCTCTTTGGAATGCGAACTAGCTATAAGAAGTGTTATGGTTATACCCAAAGGCAGACTAACATTTTTGACAACAATCTGATGTTGAATACAGTAATTCCCCTCAGAAACCGTTATTATATGAAATTCGTGCTTTTCAAATCATAGCTTTAACTTGCTAATCCGTTCTTATATTATCACATCATGCCATTGCTGTGAGTGGAGAAGTTTCTTTCTTTTTATTTTGTTAAGCTCTTTGTTTTTCATACACATTCTTTCAATTACAGGGTTTGGAGAAATATGTCATGACAAAGTTGTTTACTCGTGTATTTGCTTCAACTCCTGAAGATGTCAAAGCAGACGAGCAGCTTCATGAAAAGATGGCTTTGATTCAACAGTTTGTTAGGCCTGAGAACTTGGATATCAAGCCAAAATTTCAAAATGAAGCCTCATGGTTGGTGAGTAAAGAAATTAATCACAGAGTGATTTTCTTCATTACACAAATGCTTCCACAATTATGTGAAAAAGTTGAAAGGTGATTGCTACTAATGGGCTCTACTGCAGCACTCTTCTCAATATTTCCGATCTGGCATCAACAATGTAAAATTGGTTACATGAGTGACAATTTTGACTCTGATAGGAATTCAAGAAGCTATTATTGTTTTACTGTTGCTAGTGGAAAAGTTAGCTTGTCTCTCCTAATTATGATGAAAATGAATTTGCTGGACAATATGGAGCCATATTGATGCTTCTTCAGGGAAATTTCGATCGGTTAACTTTGTGAAAGCTAACATTCAAAGATGAGGTGATAGATTAAGTAAATTTTCTTTCTCAATAAGTGGATTTTACATGTTGATGCTCCACAGAAAGCCATGGTGAATGATTGTTTTCCCTTGAAAAGAGAAGATTGAATCCAGATTTAAACTCTTACCTGATTAATTTTGTTTGTCTACCACTCTAGTTTCATCAAATTTATCATTGTGCAAACTGTGTCTTAATTTAGTGATTTCAATAGTTCACATGAGAAGCATTCTGTCAATGTAATGACATGGTTTCAATGCTAATCCACGTTTGACTTATGAGTTTTCTTCTATATCAAGTTGTTAAAATGGGTATATGAAACTGAATAATAGTGTTTTCTTTGAGAAATGTGAGATATCTTCTCTCTGTTGCCATGAAAAGTAACTCTTGGGAAGGTTTTCATAGTTTTGGATGTTTGAGATGACGCTATATATGACAAAAAATAAAAAATAGCGATGGTGGGCATCCCTAATTTGCATTAACAGATATATCTAATAGAGAAAAATGTGCGAGAACGATAAAACGTTTGCTAGGTTCTTCAGCAGGAAGTCTAACTCCATTATGTACCATTTTCTTGCAGCTTGCTCAAAAGGAGCTGCAAAAGATTAACATGTACAAGGCACCGAGAGACAAGCTTGTCTGCATTCTAAATTGTTGCAAAGTCATTAATAACCTATTGCTCAATGCATCCATTGCATCAAATGAAGATCATCCTGGAGCTGATGAATTTCTCCCAGTTCTAATTTATGTCACCATAAAGGTAATTCTGCCTTTTGCCAGTATTTGATGCAGGATTGCTCTAGAAGGGTGTCATTTATTGTTCAATTTTTCTATTATTATCTGGTTTGTTAACTTGCCCCTGTACTGTTGATGCATGATGGAGAAATGTAATAATATCCAAGTTATTGCTCAAATAAATATCCACATTGATGTGAAGCTGCACATTGTTGCTATAACATTTGTCTGCAGGTACTGGCGACACTGCGAATAACCCCGAACTGATATCTTACTGTGTTTGTTATCTAATGTCCCTGAGGACCATACATGGAAACTAAAATGAAATGATGGAAGGAGGATTAATTGGGGACAAGATTTAGGTTTAGAGGCTGGAAGCACTCTAATTTTTCTTCCAAATTCAGACAGCATGCTTGAATTTATGATTGCTCAAACCTCAGACATGTTGATTTCTGTAGTGCACTCTCTGCTTTGATTAAATAGCTTTGCAAATCCACTACAAAAGAGTCATGATCACCTTTTGTTTTCAATTGCCTTGAAAACTCCCACTTTGGTCCCCAGTGCTGGTCCAGCACCTAATATAACCATCCTTAATTTGATTGCCTCTCCAGAAATTCTCTAAGCACGCCAACTTCCATAAACTTAATATACAAATAATGCTAATGCCTTTTCGATTAGAGCTAACTAGTCCAACAATTGTCAATTTGTTTAATGCAGTCTTTAATCAAAGAAGGTTTCTTTAATGCAGTCTTATACTGGTAGTATGCACATGTCTAAATTATTTAGTCCTCAGATCTCAATTGTTAGAATGTACAACTTAAACTAATGCAAGTTGTCATCATTATGAAAAAAGATAGCATTTTCCGGAGAATTTCTAATACTTATTTTACTCTAGCCACGTCATATTATCTGTGGATATTGATCCTCTTATATGATAAATTGTATGGTATGGCATTAAGTAATATCAGGTTGTGCTATATAGTTATATTGCTTTTGGAGTTAAAAGGTAACTTGTACTTTAGGAGTTATCATCTGTAATTTTGCATAGAAGCCATTTTTTTTTACTCCCCCATTTTCTCATTATCACTGAAATTTATAATTGAAACTTCTTGTGATATCTTGAACAGGCAAACCCACCTCAACTGCATTCAAACCTGTCATATATACAACAGTTCAGACGCCAAACTCGCTTGATAGGAGAAGCAGCTTACTTCTTCACAAACATGCTCTCTGTAGAGTCTTTCATTACCAATATTGATGCCAAAGCCCTTTCAATGGATGAACTGGAATTCGAAAAGAACATGGAATCTGCGCAAATACTTCTCTCTGGCCTCTCCGAGAGCTCAGATAATAACTTGTACACTCAGACATATCAAAATTTTGGACATGTTCCCAGCACAGAACCCGTGGAGCCAAAACCAGCTTTGAATTCCAGGATGCATCAGCATGCAGCAACATATTCTCAGTCTCCTGTCGAGTCATCCGAGACTAAATCCAGTAATGAAGAATTAGATGGGAAGGATCATTTATCATTAAATAAAACTCCATCAATCTCAGACCTAGAAAATAAAGGTGCAGCTAAGCTGTTGAAGGAAGAAGATGTGAACCAAAATTTCCGGGATTTCCCTTACTTGTATTCCCATGCCGGTGATCTGACTTTTGGCGATGTAGAAGATCTGCTAAATAACTATAAGCAACTGGTATTCAAGTATGTTTGTCTTGCCAAAGGTTTGGGTGTGACAGCTCAATCTCCTTTATTATCTAATACTCACATCCCAAACTTAGAACAGCCTGAAGTTGCAAAGGATTCAGAAGAGAGAAAAGAAGCTAATCCCAATGATTATACACAAAAGGACCTTTCTACGGTTGGAGATGATTCAGGTGAAGGATCAGATCTTGGGTTGGAAAATGCTGAATCAAAGGGGCGGGAAGAAGCAGCAGTTCAAACGCAAGTTGATGGAGGCGATTCAGGTGAAAGATCAGATCTTGGGTTGGAAAATGCTGAATCAAAGGTGCAGGAAGAAGCAGCAGTTCAAGCGCAAGTTGATGGAGGCGATGAAAATTCTGAAAGATGATCACCACCAAATGTAAAGAAGGGTCATTCTTCCGTCTATATTTCTCTTCTTCCAATTTTATTATTTTCGGCAAAAAGTAGGATAAAACCATGATTTGTGTAGTTTGTATGATGATAATCATCAGAGGGATGATGGTGTAGCCTATGTATCACTGCCTGACTGATCCATAGGATGGGATTATGAGATGGCACAGAAAAAACTCCGACTTTTACTTTTTAAGGTAACTTTTTATCTTATTGTCGAATGTTCAGTGTTAGTCATAACTACTGTTAAAAGGACGGTTAGATTATTACAACCTTAGATTAAGGTTGTGATTTTTCCTGGCTTTGATGTTGTTAGAGAATTAACATAAGCAGTTAAAGAATGGAAAATTGAACCCCAAATTAAAAGCGCTTTCAAATGAACCCATAAAAATGTTGCTATCAAATATAATATATATATATATATATATGGAAAGAAAAAGAAGAATATCAATTAGTGTTCCTACTTCCCTCCATATATTCAAACTGCTCCACGTTTGGTTGTCTGTTCATTGATTGGATCATAAGATCCATTGGGATCTGCAGAAAAAACCAAAATTAGAAGTGAAAACGTTAGACAAGACAACCTGCAAACACAAGAAAAACCAGTCTTTTTAATTATTCTAATATGGGGTCAGCTTTATTTTACCTGTTTCTTGGCCCCTTCACAGCCAGGCAAACCCATTAAGCAAGGCATTGTGTGTGTGTGTGTTTTCCCTCTCCCCCAGAAAATGGGTTGTTTTTGTAGCTTTAATAATATTACTTATAATGTGTTACATAGGAATAGTGGGGTGTGAAATAATTGTAGCAATCTCATATTTTATAATGTAGCATGTATGCAAATTGCAGTGTTCTCTCTACATGTGCCCAAGCCAAAAATTATTATCTGCACTCAGGTTATGTTTGGTTATGTTTGATTTTATTATATATTTATTATGTATTTTGGGAGAATAAATTATAAGAGAATGTGAAAGTTGTTTTTTGATATATTTATTTGTATTTTGAGAGAGAATTTTTTTATTGTAACAGTCAAATCAATATTTTTTTATTGGATTTTTGGGGTGAAAATAGAATTAAGTGATTATTTTAATGTTAAAATAATAATAAAATATATATAATGTATATATAACATATAAGTACGTATATATTAGAGAATCTACGTTTTGGAGGAAAAATAAAAATATATTTGATTATATTTTCCAAAACAATATTGTTATGGGAAACATAATTGTGATCAGGTTGTAAGAAATTTCCTTGTGACTAAGGAGTAGCAGTGTTGCTTGGGCATTTACTGTTCCACCACTTGATCACTTCTTCCCTTGTAAAAATAGAAATTAATTAACATTATGCAAACTGACCCAAATACCATCTATTACTGAACTGGCGGCAGCTCATCTCTTTAAAATAAGAAAGTACATCAATATTATAATAAATTCAATTTTTTCACTTCATCCTCTTGTCTCACATAGGAATGCCGCTGACTTGCAAAGTGTTTGAACTCAAGCAAAATAATTCTTGTTCATAAATTTGTAAATTTATATTTTTTTTAAAAAATAATATTTATATATAAACATTATAATAATACATTAAAATTATATATATATATATATTATAAAATAATTTCATGTTTCGAACTCAAGCTCGAGCCCTAACTCGAGCTAAAAGAGAATGTTATGTTAGCGAATATGATGGTAGTTGGTATTGACTTGAAATGATTGTAATTATTGTCAAAAGTATGGGTGCAAACGAGTCGAGTTGACTCACGAACTTAACGAGTCGAACTCGAATTCTAATTCAAACTGATCTCAAACTATCTGTATTTAAGTTTGAGGTTCACGAGCCAGTATATAATTAAATATTTTTTATTTATTAATAAATATATATTATATTACTATTTTTTTTATTTCGAGTTCGAGCTCAAACTCGAGCCTGTAATTTTTTACAATTCATTTGTCAATTCGAGCCTTATCAAGCCAAGCTCAAGCTTAAAATTTTAGGCCCATTGAACTCAAACCTAAAATATATATTAGCTTGAGCTAAAAAATTTTGTCCACATTCGACTCGGCTTGACTCAATTGCACCCCTAATTAAAAGAATATAACAATATTCTTGAAAACAGAAAATAATAATTTATAGAAGAAAAAAAAAGATTAAAGTAATTAAGTTAGTTAAGTTATGTTTGGACTTTAAATTTTAAAAATACCAAAAAATAAAAATGTTAAATTTTATATTTTGTCTCCTTAATATCTAAGCATAACAACATTTAAATCCTCCACCAAAATTTAGAAGTGAAATTTCCAAGTAAAGGGGGAAGAAGGAACAATGTTATTAAATCGCAAAGGGTCCCACGTGTACTTTATCACGTGTTCTCCACATGCTGACAA
Organism: Jacaranda mimosifolia; assembly: GCA_018894105.1. NCBI lineage: Eukaryota > Viridiplantae > Streptophyta > Magnoliopsida > Lamiales > Bignoniaceae > Jacaranda > Jacaranda mimosifolia. The sequence goes on from CM032123.1 coordinate 849,598, forward strand.
ATATGATGTCGGCTAATAAGACGCGTGTCCACCGGCATTCATGTGGCCCAGTCGCATCCTGCAATTTAGGAATGTTCAAATTTAATTCAATTTAAAAAGAAATCAACGAATCAATCCAAAAAATAAAAAATTGATTAAAATTAATTTTTTGTTTAAATTGAATTTTTTTTTATTATAATCTATCGATTCAGTTAGATTTTCGATTTGAACCTAAAAAATTGATTCAATCCAAATCGAATCGATTTATACACTAATAATATAAAATTATATATTTTAATTATAAAAATATATAAGTATATTTAAATAAAACTAAACCTATAAGTGTAAAGTGTAAACCCTAAACTTAATTTTTCACTCATTCTGTTTAGATTTAATTGTTATTTATGTAAATTTTGGACATGTCCAATTTGTGTATTAACCCTCGAAATCTGATTATGCTTGGAGATTGCTGAATGTATTGGATTTGGATGTATTTGTTGCTGCTATTGTGATTCTTAATGAGGATAGTCTCTGCTGGAATTACCTTAGCTGCTTTAATTTAATTTTATTTTTTGAATTGGAAATTCGAACCTATGTTGTACTGGAGGCTGCAATTTCATCACAGCTTCTTCTACTGTTGCTGGCCAATTACTTTTGTAATTGCTCTTTTGAAAGTAAAATTTGAAACTTGATGGATTTATGAATTATGTTTATTGTTGACTTCTTGTGCATTTATATAATTTTATAATTTAAGTGTTCTTACTTAATTTAGTTCAATTCTGTTGCCAAATGATATTGTTTTTGTTTACTTTTCAAAAAAAAAAATAAATTGAAAAACCAAATAACCGATTCAATCCAAATCAATTTAAAATAGATTGGATTGGATTTACAATAAGAACCAAACTGATTCAAAAAATATTATACAATTTGGATCAGTTATCTTTTTATCTCAAAACTGATCCAATTTGAATACCCCTACTGCAATTCACCTTCTCTTTTGTTTTCTGTTCTAACTTTCAATTATCTAATTTATAACAACAAAAATTTTATCTTATATTTTATTTATTAACAGTCATATATTAAGTTGCCAAAAGTCAGTAAAATAAGTAATAATTAACATTATTAATGGATATGGTCAAATTTCTCCTTTGGGGAACATTATTTAGTGCAAAAATTTTATTGATTTAGTAATTATTAATGATGAAAAGGGCAAGCCTTTCTTTTTACCCTAAAGGTGAATACGGCACTCAAAAGGCAAAAACAATGGTGCACCAAGAGAAATGAGAAGCCATCACAACATTCCATTTCCTTTAAATGGAATGTTCCATGTCTGAAATTTATCACTTTCATTTTTTATTTTAATTTTTAAAGAGAATCATAATTGATTTTGCCACTATTCGTTGTGGATCGTTATATGTGATTGATCTATAAAATTTATCACATGAATAAAGTTTTTATAAATTCGCCGAGTAGTTTGTAGCCCTCTAGCATAAGCCTCCTATATTATGTGGAAGGTCAAGAGTTCGAATTCAAGTGAGCTCCTGATGCGCATATATATATATATATATATTATAAATCCTCATCAATTCATTGATTGTTTTATCAATTATCCAACACCCTATATAACCCTCCATATCCATCTTAACCCTAGTTTTAAATGATAATTATCAATATTGGTTTTTAAAATGGTTGTGGTTTATACTTCCTACACTACAATGCTATCTTCATCTAACTTTCACAATTTAAGTAAATATTTTTTTTTATTGTTTTTTGAGAGAGAGAAAACCCAAAAATATTTAGAGACATTTGGAATCAAAAAGTTAATGTTCACTAGGTCCAATGAGTTGACGTTGAATACACCTTTCTAACTTAAAATTTACTCCAAATTAAAGATGTGGATGCATTGAGACTCTCAAATTATAGCTTTCTATGAAAATGGCCTAATAGTTAACCATCATATTTCCCATTGCACACTCTCAATGAGTTGTTAAGCCATTTGGTCCATATAGATAGCAACCTTTGAGACAAAGGAATGGCATCTTAATTTCACTATCTTTATGTGAAATTATTGGAGTCACCATCTATGACTCTTCTCATTAAAAGGACATGAACTAACACAAGCACATTAAATTTGCATTGCATATACTAATAATTCGACATGATTGATTTTGAATTTAAAAAAAAAATATATATATATATATACATACAACCAAAAATTTTAAAATATCTCGTATTGTTGTCATTGTATGAATATATCAACTCAATTTGATTGACTTGACTATAAATTCTAAGGAAGAAAAATTATATATCTATTTAAATATTTTTTAGTATATCTTACGTTGTTCTAATCAAAAGTCCACAAAGGACCATTTTAGACACACAATATCCACATTTCTAATGGTTTATATGCGTCATAAGAGTCAAACAATATGATCACATCCATAGAATTAATAATCTTTGTGAAGAAAAAAATTCAAGGTAGTTTATGGTACATAGTTTCAAGTTGTGGGCATTTAGAAGACTCCAAAAGACTAGTCTCTCATAATTTCCATTTCCCATACCTTTTCCATGAAAAGATTAGTCCATACTTGGAGAACCCAATTAATTTTTTCTAAGTGGTTGTTGACCCGACTTCAAAAATATGTCAGCAAATACCTTTATGTATGTGTGGTACATTTTGGCAACATAGTTCCTTAATTATCTGTATGAAAGAAAACTTATTCTTAAAAGGTTTTGAAATTTTGGGTTTGAAAAAAGTTAAATTTATGAGATCTCATACCTAGTGGCTTAGTTAACAAACTCACTAGAATCGCAGTGAATTGAGTTTTCATAAAGCAATTGTCATTGTTTATAGACCCAAATTTAAATAATGTATCTATGACCAGCGTGAAGTTTGAATGAAATTAAGTGAACTTTCGAACCAACTTTTGAAAAATCAACGGATGATGAGTTCAATACCACTCAATCCCAGAAATAGATGGTTTTCCTTAAAGTACATCATATATATATATGTATATATATGTATAGCAAAAACAATAAAGGATTCCAAGTGTTAAAATATATACATACATGTAGATTTTTGAACATGCATGGCGATGATGTATGTGTGTTTTTACATATACATACGAATGTGTATAATTATACATATATAAACATATGTATATACACACACACACATGCTTTGTTTGACTCTCTTTCTCTCTCCCTCTCTCCATCTTGATCCTTCCCGTCCCCTTCTCCTTATTTCTCCACCGGAGGACACGCACACACACAGGAACAACACACCAACATATATAAATATCTACACCAACAGAAGTAACACAGACAGAAGAGTAGAAAAGCAAAATGGGCAATGGATATGATCATCATCATGGCATCCACCACCACTACTTCCACCAGAAGGCCATTTTCTTGCCAATGTTCTGCCGCTTATCTATCAAAGACATAAAGCTAAGCAACCACCACAGAGATCCAATATCTGCCGGCGACGAACCCTCTTCCCCTAAAGTCAGTTGCATAGGCCAAGTCAAAAGAAACAACCGTGTCATCTGCTTCCCCGGTGCCGCCACCCCCGCCACCGCCGTCGCAACCCACCACCACAGATACTCAAAGCTCAAGAAACTGTTTTCTAGCAAAACCCTTTTGCCCCCAGCTACTTCCTCCATGGCCACCACCATCCCTGGCGGCGCCGTTGTTGGAGGTGGCAGAAGCGGAAGCAAGAGTTGCAGAAGTAGCAGAGAGGTGTGTGTGAATAATTCAAGAAGATTAAAGCTGAGGAATGATATTGGTCATGATCATAAATGTGAACAAGATTGTCTTAAGGTGGTGGTTAATATTGCTGAACTTGATCCGCCTTTGCCGGTGGTGAAGAGGATGGCGCCGCCTGGGGATGGCCGCGATGAGGTAAATCTTTGGAAGAGAAGATTTGATGGGGCGGCGCTGAAAAGCTTGCAGATTGAACGGATCCAATTGCCCAACAGCAATTCTCAACCTCCAACTGTATGACATTCATATTTGGAAATAGATTTGAGGTAATGGATCCAGTCTACAATTAGTAATATCAATGTAAATAAATTCAAATTGTAGATCTTATTTTTATCTTTTTATTCTTTTTTTTCCCTTGATTTTTAGCACTATAATTTTGACAGTAATAGCCAAGATTTTATGTTCACCTCAAAATTCAAATCCAATATTTTCAAGAATATTCTCTAATTGTCTTCTATTGAAATGGAAGTTTGAAAAAGAGAAAAGACAATAGCAATAATAATAATAATGCATCAAGATTTACGCCCATTGTTAAGGAATGAGTTGGATCTAGTCCATCATTGTCAGTGTTTTGAATTTAAAAAGGAAGGATAAGAATTCAACTACTTTATTTTCAATTTCAACATGCATGGGTGTTTTTGTTTTTTTGATAGTTTAATGTTGAGAAATTTTAATATAGTGAAATATATGAAATCTTGTACAAGTATAAATCATTGAATACAAAGCAATTCCATGGTGAATCTATATTTATTTGACCTTATAATCGGTCACTTGTCCCAAATCGAACTAAAAATTTACCATATAAATGATGGATTATGGATATGGATGTATGCATCGAAGTCAAGTCCTCGATCAAATGAACACAAGCGTCATATTTTGTTTATATACCATAATGTGGTCAAAACCACTTTCTTCTAGCTGGTCTAATCCCATCATTATGTTCAACGCCATGCGCTCACGCGGAACTTAAACCCTGTTTAATTGTCTTAAGATCCTAAGATCCGTAATTTAGTACAAATGATTCAATTACTAGAACAAATTCTCAATTAGGCCCAGATTCCCAGTTTTCAAATTAATATTGAGATCCACAATGCTCCCCATTGGGGGGTCTTAGAACTTTTTACCGAAGAAGGGAACTATTCTAGTTCAGTCAATATAGGTACACTCCATTCTCCATACGTTGCTATGTGCTACAATTCTACAATGCTAATTATATTATGTCAAGCAAGAAGTTAAGAGAACCATTTAGGTCAACGGCTACCACCTGAATCATAAGGTTTCTGTTGAATTTTCTATATACAGACAGAATTTACTGAACAGCAGCGGAGGCAGAGAAGAGAGAACCCTCCGTATCCATAAGATCAGCCCTGCTCTTTATAAGGAGTCCATATCAACTTACTGACATCAACGTCCAGACCACCGCGGCCTGCTGCCTTAAGATGACGATCTAGGACCTTAGGATCTGCACATATAACATGCTGTCCCTTGCGGTACTGAATCAACTCTAAACTCTGAAGGGTCGCCAAAATATCCTCTGCCTTGATGGCTGTCATGTCACTCAGCTCCTGGACAAAGCAATTAAACAAGGAAACAAATTGGGTGTGAGACAAAAGGGATGGGGAAAGAGGAAGCAAGGAGGATGAGTCAAAATGAAGCGAAAAGTATATGGGAAAAGACAGCAAGAAAGAAGAACAAGCGCTGAATTTAGGCACTATTACCTTCAGAGGTGGAACAAAATTGGCATGTCTACAGAACACAGAGTATATGTGTCAACATGAGTATTGGTAACTTGAGAGCATGCAACAAGCATATTCATTTCACAAAAGAGAAGAGGCCCCAACTTAAAATAAGATAATCTACCTATTCATTCCGACAAGCTTCAACACCCAGGCATTCCATTGCTAACTATAATATAGATGGTGGTTATAATACTTGACTGAATCATGCTCAGAATCCGTTCCTTTTAAGAATCTCTTACTTCTTTTTCTATTGTTCTGCCCATGCTTGTTTTGGAACTTTTTTTATGCATCATTCAGAGATTGGAGTTTAGGGCTTCATGAAACATTAAAGTGATTCTTCACTATCTTTCTAGTTTGATATGCCTTTAATGCATTAAAACTGCTACTTGAGAGGTGAAAGCATCCACTCATGCATCAGCAAAGCCCACATATAATGCGATAAATGACAAGACGTAGCAACTTTCAGGTTTATTTTGATAGAACCCGTGGTAGACTCTCCAAGCGCGGTAAAGGGGAAAAATCTACTTCAATGCTGATAAAATGTGGCATGTAAACATAATGTAAAGAACATGAATGTCCTAACCCAGCTCTTCCAGTTGGAAATTGTTAAAATTTGAAACCAATTGTTCAATGCAAACCTTAATAGAGATGTTGCCCTTGTGCTTTTTCAGTATATCTAGAAGAACACGCGTCCAGTATCCCCGGTAGCTCAAGAGTCCCAGGTCTGAGAGGGGTCGTTCCGGTGTTCCAACTTTGCCTTCCTTTTTGGAAAGCTCATATGCTGCATGGACAGTCAAGTTACATGAGCAATTTTGTACAAATACATCAAAAGATGAATCCACCGAATAGAACCAACAAAAGAGTACATATATCAACTAGCAGTTCTTTTTCCTTTTTTTTTGGCATGAACAGAGTTGCAAGCAGCCTAGAATTGCAATTCTGAATGGAGCAAGTGGGACAACCTAATCCCTCCGAAACACGAATTCTCATTTCTAACAGAAGGTTGCCAATGGATTTTGATGCGGAAAGGACACATCCATTGCTACCCAGCAAAATCTGAAATCTAAAGTACCCAACTGCCACATCTCATGGAGATTTCCCCAATTTGATCAGCAACCAATTCTTTTCCTATTTACGGTTGAACAGAAAATTTCCTTTGGCTGAATTTTATTTCCCCTTTTTGTATTAAATGTATTACCCTATTAAAAGTATGCATGTACAGGACCGAAGGGAGGATGACAAGTGAAGAGCTTACAAAAAGCGATCAGAAATTTTCCATAGCCTTTTCTCTGATAAGGAGGAAGAGTAAGAATGCAAGCTAAATTGTAGGACTCCTCTGAATGCTTTTCCTGCACATCAATCCAAGAAAAAGTTAGAAAATGAGAAAAATAATTATCCTTGGACACTTTTACAAACAGAATTATCAAAAGCCAACTTCTATCCACAGCTACTAAGATCAATCATCAGATATTAAATATCTTCATATCGCATGAGCAATTATTAGATAAATAGGAACAACTTGGTTCTTCTTCACCCCAGAGAGGAGTGGACAAGTTCAATATGAGTAGCATAAGATGAAGTTTGCATAGAAGTAATCGTAAGTGGCATTGCTCATGCACCAAAATAGCTTGGGATAAGAGCTATTCAAATGGTGTGCGTGTACTAAGAAGTTTCTCTAAGTAGAAGATCAAAAGGCTAATATTTGGGAGTATACTGGACAATCCAAATTGAAAATGCGTGATAATACGGCTGCAAGGACTTTCCTAGAGAAATATAATTTTTTCCCTGAATTGGGGACGGAAATAGCAACATGAGGTAAAAAAATAGATCAAGTGTAAATCACGTAGATTACCTTGGAGAAGTAGCCGACCATGTGGCATCCTCGATCATCGCATTCACACAGCACATAAAACAGAAACAGATCGACATCATAGTACAGGGTCTTGTGATCAAGAAACAATTTAGCCAGATAGCAAAGATTTTGCCCATAAACCTTGTTCTTTTTGCCATCAACCTGTTTCCATGCATTTCAAATTTAGATAACACTTCTTCCTGACAAATGCACTTAGAAATGTTGGGCCGAGGGACATTACGCCACAAAGATGAAGTCACAAACAACAAATAGTGAATGCAAGACAATATCACATGCCAAGTGCTAAAAGATACTCAATTTCTTCTTGTATACTTCAACTCCAATTATTCAAAGGTTGGTGCAAAATAAACGAAGGCATCAAAAGAAGATTAGGTGTGCAATAATCAAGAACAACCATATTATAGGCAAACAATTTCTAGCAGCTTAAAAACCAATAAATGCTTCCTCATTTTCCTATTAAATATAGTCAGTCTCAGAATTGAACAAAGATAAGATTTGTGTGATTTCTCAAGATGTCCACAAATTGTGTAAAGAGATTTTCAGCTTCAGGGGAAAAGAGTAAGAACAGAGGAAATAAGGTTGCAGATAAAAAAATTTGTTAGAGGAAATAAGGTTGCAAATGAACATCACATCAGTTGTACTTATTTTTGAGAAGCCATATGGTAATGACAGGGAGCAGAAATGGGCATTGTAACAAAGGTGGACATGCTAATGTTTGTCATCATCGTGATGGTAGAAGATTGCTGGCAATATTGTGAGAGTGGCAACTAAAATGTCAGCTTCATGAAGTTGGTGAGGGTGGAAATATGCTTTTTATAGGCCAGAAATGTGTCACTTTAGCGGATAGTAGGGAACAAGAGATGAAGCAATGACAATAGTGTTTTTAGCAGAACATCTTTCACAGAAGTTTCACCATGTTCAGTTAACCATTATGTCAAACATCAGAAAAACGAAAGAATGCAATAAAACTAAAAAGGAGTAATATCTGCACAAACCAAATTTAATATGAAAAAATATTGGTAGACTATGAGTTGTGGCATCGTGAGTAGGAAGTATAGAAATAACTTGATCATACAAGAAAGTACACAAAATAAATTAACACAACCACTTACAAGCTAAAACTTATACAGCAAGTACAGTGATAAATTGAAGGCATTGTACTTTCATAAATATGCCTGTTCTTCAACATAACGATTATGAGTTAGATAAAATCAAATAAATATAAAATTTTACCTCAAACATTGACAAGGTTCCATTTCTGTATATCTCATCACCAGGAGGATGCTTCAGATCACATTTCCTCTACAGATGAAAAGTAAATACTTTAAACAATGAGCACTGCAGCCAATGTTCAATTTAAAAGAAGACTACAAAGCACATAAAAAAAATGCATATGTGAATAGATGGAAAATTTGCAGAAACAGAATTGAACTCATCTAACTAGATTGGCGCCCATGGAATAGAAGGAAGGTGCACTGGTTCAGATATATAACTGAAGAACTTTCTTACAGAACACCAGAGTTCCATTAAAAGTCAAATGACCATGTAAGAAAGGCATGGCAAGAGGTGAGAAAGAAAGCTCACCATATGTCTCTGAAGTTGCTCTTTGCGCTTCATAAAGTTCAGGCAAAATTCACAAAAGAACAACTTGGTACAGTCATTGTATTCTGGAGGAAAGGGGGAAAAATACCAAGTCTCAATCTCATATTTTCCAAGTTCTATTGTGGCAATATTTTTTACTTTTGTAAATTCTTCATGTTCACGCAAGCTAGCCGCATCAAGCTCCTCATGGCCCTGCATAATTTCAAATAACACCTCTTAATCATCCAAATGAAAGTTTGATGCATTTCTGCACAGAACATAAAACCGTTCCAGTTTGAAGTTTTTATATATAACACACAATGTAATTCTGACATATGTCTCCCTAGGGACAATATTGTAGCTATAATACTAATAATGACAATACACACAGATAAATGATCATATTGTTGTTGATTAACATAATAACATAACAAAAGATCAACTGGAGTACCTCCACATGTGTCTCATCAATTTTACGTTTTTGATGCCGAGTCATTTTCAAGCTAGTTACCTGAAAATTTCAAATGTCAGCATATTCCATATAGGGAGCAAGGAAGACATACAGATATTTAAACAGTAAATAGAAAATTTTCGATCAAGGATAGCTTTAACCAAATAACAAATGAGTTGCTAATTCATGAAAAGAAGTAGCAGCACTACAACCTTCCCAAAGGAGAAAGTATGAAAGTACACTTATACATATCCAAGAAAGGTAGTGACAATTTTAACCAGAATTAATCTCCCAGAAATCGAAAACCATTACAGAAACTAAGGGAGAAAGCCCAGGAAAACAAAGATATGAAACATATGTTACCTTGTCCTCGACCTTTTCATCCACATCAGTTTCTACAGAGTTGAGATCAAGTTGTTCAAGTTTTGCCCATTCATCAAGTCTACGGTTAACTGTCCAAGAAAATAAATACATGTAGTCGTGTATTAAACGAATGGAATCAAATTTCGTGAACAGCAGGGAAACTCGAGCAACAAGTAAAAATCCCAACTCCTCTCATTTGAAATCTCAGATAAGTAGTTCAAGAGCAATACTGAGGAACACCAAGCACAAGCTAACAGCTCAGCATTTGCTATCAAGAAATTGAAGCTTTAGAATTAAAATTAACAATACTTCTGTTCAAAATTGAATAAATTTTCATCAAGCCAGATCGCAGTAGTCCAATATACATGGATATAAACAAGATCACCAGCAAGGATAACAATTTCTACCACACCAACAAGAAGCCGACGGAATAGCAAAATCCCACCCAACGTTAAAGAACTATTTTATATCAGTACATACACATGATTTTTCCATCAAGCATGGGAAGACCAATAAACCCTAACCTAACCCTAAATTCAAAATAGACAAACAAAAAGGAACTAAACAAAATTCTCACATTCGGTGTAGTGAACGTAGTACTCATAATCGTTAGCTCCACCACCAGGAAGCTTGCGGCGCTCGATAACCTTGACAGGATGGTATTTTCCGTCCCGCCACCGGCAATTAACACGAGTCCCGACCTCCAAGGGCATACTTGTTATTTTCCTCTTCCGAGAAAGGTCTGTCTCCGGCTGAGAGCCATTGAACTGTGACACCAGAGGAAAGACGGCACCATCAGAAGCAGCCGCTTTGGCAGCGGCGTGCCCATTCGCGGTGGCGGCAGTTGCGCCGTTCTCAATTGAAACCATTTTTTCTGTACCAAGTATTTTCTTGGGGTAATTTGTGTAATAATATTTACTTGAATAATTGGTTTTCTATTTGCAGAAAGCTCCTTTGAAATATCTATATAACAGATATCACCCCCTACTTTCGCAATTCGCAGGAAATGCCGTTTATACGAGTATGTACCAACATCAACTATTTCTTTTAAATCCATAAAAGTGTTAGGGTTATCATAGTCATTCAGCAAAAGAAATCCAATGCTCTAAACTAATACATTGAGGGCTTATTTGCTTGAATTGTTTGGATTATGTATGATACGTATGACTAACATAAATAGTGGGTTATTGTGTATTCTATATAATATTTGTTTACATATTTTAAATAACTTGATATCCAATTTTAATTATTTGTTTGTCATGATTATCCCATTTGATAAACTATAATTTATTTATGACTTAGGTTGGAAAACATCGCACCCCAGGGCTTTGATACGCAAGCCAAATTTGGCCTTAAATGCATGCTGGGTTCTAATTGTATCAAGGATTTCTAAAAATGAACTAAACATTAGAATTAAATTGGATTGCGTATCTATCATACAATATCAAAGTAAGCAAACGAGCTTTGAATTGATATATGAAGGCGACTTAAAGCAAATGCCAAAAATTATACTATTACAATATACATTCTTTTTATTGTTGTTGAAAGATAACATTACAAATGACAAAATTTATCCTTTCAATAAGTCAATATTATTTTATTCTCAAATTAAATAAATTAAAATACAAACTATATAATCAAATGCACATAACGTGCACAATAACGTCCATTCAGGTCAAATACGAAATATCCCATATAATAGGAATGACTAATACTATTAAATTACAAGCAAGTGACTATTAGAATATACATTTCAAATGCTATTAATGAGGTTATTTACACCATAAATAGTGCTACTGGCAAAGCCTACATGCTCTTATCTGGGTAGTCCATTAGTCCATTATTCATTAAATCCAACACATTTCATTTGAATTTTGATCCAACTACTAAAATTTACACCCAAATACTAGAGATGGGCCAGATGGCAAATTGAGTTACAACCCATGGATTCAATCCATTTCACATGATTATAGGTTGAGTTGGGCTCTGAAATTTTAAAATTGCGTTGAAATAAGTTGAATTGAGATGGGTTTTACTAAATTGTGGACTCAAAATGAGTTGAAGGAGTTTAAAATTGGAGGAAGTCTACCCTTTGAAGTTGGTAAGTTATATTGATTCATCAGGGTTAAGTAAGTTGTGTGTCCATTTGACACCTTGGCTTCATCGTCTTGCTCACATCAATGTCAACATCAGATGAATGAGATCTCCTTTTAATGAGATATCCCAATCAAAATATCTAACTAAAATTTAATAAATTAAAAAAATTAATGTTGAATTTATAATCATAAATCTATATTATTTTTACTTCTTTATTTTTGTCAGAGTCTTGTGTTTGGATTATTAATAGTCTTTAAATTGACCAAAAAAAAAAAAAAAGAACTTTTATGACTTGAACATATTAATAAATTAGTTGTCTAAAGTTCTTTCAAAGTACAAATTTTAGTGACGAACAATATATTTAAGTTGTACAAATAAATGTTGTATTCATTAATCTAATATGTTTTTTTGTTTTTCCAAAATTTATTGCCTAGCTGATATTGCATGCAAATAGTAAGATTGACAAGCAATTCATTCATGTATATTAATTCTTGAAAAATAAAAGTTAACAAATTCATTATTAAAATTTTATTATACACCTGCCGAGTGGTATATGGCCCGATGGTATAAATCTCTCACATAATGCATGAGGTTGGAAGTTTGAATTTGAACGAGCTCTTGATGTGCGTACGTGTGTATAAATAAAAAAATATATCTTATGCACCTATTCATGTAATAGTTGTGCAATTTTGTTCAAAACAATAAATTGTGTTCCAAAATAAGTACCACGACTACAAAATCAGTCTCCCCTATTATGTGAGAGGTCTCGAGTTTAAACCCAAATGGGTTCCTTTGTGCACTTTATGTACATCTGGTTGTGCAATTTGTACTTTCATTTACTTAATTTTGATAATTGGATACTATTGACTTGTTGTAAAGATAGTTTTGTCATTTGTAATGTTCTTTATCAAACAAAAAAAAAAAAAAAGAACTACAATAATTTTTGTTACAAATTCATACTATAAAAAATAAATAAAATAAGCATATAACATAATAAATAATCTTGTTATATTATAAAATTATTTAATATTTTGTTATAATTTTATCAATTTTGTTAATAATTAGTAAAATGAATCTTCTTTTTTTTTTCCCCAATATTGGACCCATTTTGAATCAAGTCCAACTCATTTTAGACCTAACCAATTTTTACTCCACCTGCTTCAAATTCAGATCGAACGCACCATTTTAAACTAACCCAATTAAGCTAATGCTAACCCAAATCCAAGCTAATTCACTCATTTTTCATCCTTACCGAATACCAATTGGATGGATAGTAAGTAATAACTTCAAGCCCAATATATGCTTGAACTTTAAGAAAGGGCTAAATTTATTATTTCTCAATTAAATTTATTTATACATACAAATAATAGATTCTTAACTAACTAAATCCTTCAAAATTACAGAATGACTAGGGTTCTATTTGTTTATATTTTCCCAAGACAAACTCCAATTCTCAAAACACTTTTAAATAAATGTTTGCAATTCTCAAAAACAATTTTAAATAAATGTTTGCGTCTTTAATGCCACTATCAAAATAATATTTTCTTTCCCCAAAATATCTCTCAAAATAGATCATAATTGTACATATGTATTATAAATCAATTATTACAATACATAACAAATTAATTACAACACACACACACACACACACACACACACATATATATATATATATAATATTTACTTTCACCCCACCAACCCTACAAAAAATTAACTAATGTGACCATAACATTTCTCAATAACCCCAAAATAATAACAAACAAACATTATATTTCCTTAGCCCACTACCAAAATATAATCTCCCAAAACATTTTCTTGAAGAGACCAAAACACCAAACAAACAATAAAAAGTCTAACAAAGCAATACCAATCTCAATGTACATTCACCTTCATCAAGGGATCCCCATATACTGAAAATGTATTTGCAGCATCTTTTATAATGAACTGAGTTCACATTTGCATTGATCGTAGGTTAGGGCATGCACTGCAGGAGGCAAAGTTATTACCACTACAGCACATGAAACCATGAACTAGTGAAGTATAATGTCATCTTGATCAAGTTAATTTCTTAATACTAATCTACGTGGGGAAAGGATCAAAGTGAGTAGGAATTCCACCATGATGTATAGCTAAGTGATAAGAAAAATTAGTGGCCGTATATCAGATAAGAGAAAATGGATACAGAAAATTTTTACTTTGGAGATGCAATACAATAGTATAATTACTGCTGAAAAATATGGAATATTGTTCAAATATCTAATATATAATTTAAGGATGAGCACTTGTGATGCAATGTTCTCTAAAATACTGTCATTTTGATCGACTAATGGTAAACTTTTTGGATAGATCGAGTGTGTTGTACTTAATTTATTTTAAAATTATTAATTAATATATATTATAGGTAGATAATCAGGCAAAGCATGTGATGCAATATTCTCAAAAATACCCTTCATTTAGTGAGCAACTCCTGTTGTAAGATTCGCTTCATCATTTCAGAGCCCCATTTATCCACCCAAGTCACATGGCTCACTAAAGATTTTATGAATATGATCTCCAGATCAAGCCACTTCGCCTAATAACAATTATTTTGATTGGATCCTCTATTTCATTTTATATTTTTATTTTTATTTTATTTCATAACTATGTGTCAAGTGTATTAAATATTTTGTCATAAAAATAATTTATTGAAAATCAAATACACCTAGCATATATTCATCAAATTAGAATAGAAGATGAAATACGAAATAAAATAAAAAAATAGAACACAAAATAGATTATATTATTACCATATTTTTCAGGTATGACACCCTAATTATTAATATTTACATTGTGTTTTTACTCCAAGTAATATTACCACTGCATCCTCCATATAAATTTGGGCTCCAAGGATTTTTGATGGACAGTCGAACTTATAAACACAATTCAAAACACACACACACACACACACACACACACACATACACACACACACACATATATATATATATATATATTTGTAATGAGGTTATTTTTAGTGTGGTGGATCTTTATGTCTTGACTTGAATGTCACTTTGACCGGAAAAAATAGCTTATTAGGGTGTAGGGTGGAACCTGTAGCCAAGGAGCAAACGTCAGGCGAGGGTCCTCGGTCTAAAACCCTCCGAAAATTAAGTCAGTAAATCAATTTAGAAATTGTTGGACAGAGTAACAATTCAAAAAATGTATGTTTGTTTATCGTTGCTCCTGAAGAATGAAGTATTTATAGTGTTCATATATAGACAAAAAGACTATATCTCCTCCAACATATTCCATATGCTCACTTCTTAAGTAGGGGACCTATCTTGGAGGTGCACAAGTGTCCGCCTAGCTGGAAAGGGGATCCTTACCGTCATCAATGCGAAGGTGACTGCCATCAATCCATTTAATGCAGACAGTTTAGTGATTGAAGCGCATTTAATACGGATGAGATGAGTGGTAGAAACTGTCATTTTGGGCCATTAACGCTTCTGCCGCACTTAACCCGATCTCCAGGTCGCTTAACTCGACCCCATGGTCGAGTAAAGGCTAGGGCTTCGATCCCTATGATCGAGTAAGATCTTGGGCTTGTAGGGTTGATGGCCTTAGTGGGTGTATTTGGCTGACCCGTGTCAATATGAAATTGTAAACTAGAAAAAAAAGCCAACAATTCATGCCAAGAAAACAAGGGAGAAGAAAATTAATAGGCGTATCAAAATAAACCTTAACGCCATATGGGGCACTTGCTCTCGTCTCTAACAACAATGAGCGCATTAATCTAAAAAGCACAATTTTTAACAATTTTGGTCCAGAAATTATGATATAACTATAGTTTGATAATCGAATGTGGGAGACAGCGCAATAGCACACTAGCAATAGCAATTTTGTGTGGAGGTGCATGTTCATTTGGACCACTTTGTGGGACAGAAGCTTACTTCTTTTACAATTTTCGACAGTGGACGCGGTTTTGATCCCATGCGAGCCAACTTCAGTTGCCTATAAATGCCTCATCACTCCATGCAATGAAATTCATGGTTGTGGGATAGGTTTGAATTCAAGAATTAATCCATTCCCATGGATGCAAGAAGAATTTTTAGTGTAGTTTTCTTTGTTCTGGTGTCTGTTGTGATATGTTCGGCAGCTAGGACTCTTTTAGAGGGTGGTGGCTATCACACTGATGGTTTAAGTGTCAATATTGGTGCAGGAGTTGGTGGTGGTGGAGGGGCTGGAGGAGGTTCCGGCGGAGGTGTTGTTGATCATGGCTCTGCAAGTGGTGGTGGGAGTGGAGGTGGTACTGGCTTTGGGTTTGGTGGCGCTGGTGGAGGGGGGAATGGAGGTGGAGGTGGTCATGCCGAAGGGGGAGCGAATGGCTCTGGGGTTGGAGGTGGGAGTGGAGAAGGACATGGTAGTGGAAGTGGTAGTGGTGGTGGTGTAGGTGGAGGTGGTGGCGGCGGCGGTGGAGGAGGAGGAGGTGGTGGAGGTGGAGGTGGTGCTGAAGGGGGAGGGAATGGCTCTGGGTTTGGAAGTGGCGGTGGAGAAGGACATGGTAGTGGTGGTGGTGCAAGTGGTGGTGGCGGCGGCGGTGGAGGAGGAGGAGCTGGTGGAGGTGGAGGTGGAGGTGGTCCTGCTGGAGGGGGAGCCAATGGCTCTGGGGTTGGAAGTGGTAGTGGAGAAGGACATGGTGAGGGTAGTGGTATTGGTGGCGGTGCAAATGGTGGTGGTGGTGGCGGCGGTGGAAAAGGAGGAGGTGGAGGTGGTGTTGCCACAGGTGGAGGCCATGCTGGTGGATTTGGAGAAGGTGAAGGTGGAGGTGAAGGAGGTGGCTTTGGTGGAAATGGAGGTGCCCATGGCGGCGGAGGTGGCCACGGCGGTGGAGGTGGCGGTGGTTTCGCCGGTGGTGGACATGCTAGTGGGTTTGGTGAAGGCTCCGGTGGTGGCGAAGGCGGTGGTCATGGTGGCTATACTCCTTAGAAGAAATAGTGTCTTGACACTATTACATTAATATTATCCATGGATGGATAAGAAAATGGACATAGAGTTCTTATTATTAATACTAAAACTATAGTACTAAGAATAATTCTAAGTAATGATGCTTTAGTATGTTTGTGTGGATGTACTTAAAGTAGTGCAAGGAAATGTATAATTGTGCTATTAATCATCAATTATATCAAGATTAATTACTTAATTATCATGCACAAGTCACTAATGGTGGATATTATTTATTAATCAAGTGATAAAATCCATGATTTGGCAATTGATCAAGATAATTATAGAGATAAATCATCTCATCAACACAGTGAAATTAGTCAAGATAAAATGTGGCTTAATTAGGAAATATTTCATAGTAAACATTCGTTTAAATTAATTATGACAGCATTTTTATGGGAAAATTAATGTTGAAAAGGATCGCTTAATTGATATAAATTAAAAGGTGTATTAATTAATTATTAACTCAAGTAAAATAATAAGTTAGTGGTATTAATCTTCAATATTTTGACATTATTCAAATGTATATGACTAAGTTAAATGAAAAATTGCAAAGAAATTTCAGTATATGACCGGAGGCGGAGGCGGAGGCAGATGTCTGCAGCCGAGGAAAGCCATGGCCGGTGGTGGTGGAGCCACCAAAATGGACGAAATAGAAAGTAATAATGATAGCTTAAATAAAATTAAAATTTTCACCCAAAATCCAACTTTTTCTCTCAAAACATTATTTAAAAATTAATCGTTTTAAATTATTGCATCATTTGAAATTTTATATATTTTATATCTTTAATTAATTATGTTTTTTAATATCAATATATATTTTTAATTATTAAATCTCTATTAAAAATATATTAAAATTTGACAAAAACGAAATGCTTATATAAAATTTTTGATAGAATTTATCTTTCTCTCAAAATAAAATTAAGAATAATTACTATGTTCTTGATATCTTCTCCAATATTTCTATTAAAATTCATTCTCCAATGACAATCAAAAATATATAATTTTGAAATGTTGTCTTACTTTTCCTGGTTCCTATGCATCATTTTCCTTTTCTTTTTCTTTTCCTTTTCTTTTTTCCTTGCTCTCATTCGTTAAGATGTGATAACAAAATTATGGTGTATGTTAACCCTTTGATGGTTTATTAATTTTGATTATGATAAATTTTGCGTTTGAAGCATGCCATTAAATTCAAATCATCTTCCTATTAGGGTTAGTTTGATTGGATTTTTAAATTATCTCATAATTTTTTATCATGTGATAATTTATGTGATTTTTTATCATTGTTGTTTAATTTGATTAGCATAATAATTGCCTTTAAAAGATAGTTTTGATACTATTTTTTTTGCCTTTAAAAGCTTGAAAATTGCCTCTAATATGAACGGAGACGTTTGAATAAATAACCTTCACAGTTGCAGTCACAAATTATATAGAGGTCATTTTATGGCTTGCCTTTATATGAAATAATAGAGGAATTTTTTCATTATTTAGATGCTATTTACCATCATTTGTGGGCTATTCCAATATGTGCATCAGTACATAGGCCTCCAAATAATTTATAAGAGCAATTAATATTAAATTATTCACTTAAATTATTATCGGTAACCATTTTAAGATATGTTTTTATATATTTGCCTCTAATTATATAGTTTTGTTGTAATGTAAATAAACTCATAGAGATGGTAGGTTAATTTATCATAAAATTTATACACATCACGGACTGTTGGTATTCATGCGAGCTTGAGTGTTTATTGTCACTCCAATCAAATAAAAGAAAATTGCGATAAAAATATTGTATCATATCTTATCATCCCAATCAAACTAACCCTTTTGTTTAGGGATATAAACGAGTCTTGCAAAATTGCAACAAAGCCCTCGGATTCTCCAAAAATTACGTATGGAAGTGCCCCTGACTTCTAAGTTGAGTGTGATTTCCACACTCAAGCTCGTAAGTCACTTTCATTCTGTTTGCCCTTTGATTCCGAGGACTTGTCGGCGGCTCCGGCCTCCGGTGTCAGTTTCTGGTGCCAATACTCTGCCTGGTGGATTTTCACATTTGTTGAGTAGTCATCAGATAGTAGGAAACGACACATGCAAGAAGTTGCATTCCGGCTCCAAGAAAAAGTCGTCGACTCCGGGGCGGCTGCCTGGACCTGGAGGTGATATTTGGGTTGAGACTGAGGAGTACTTTAGGGAATTGACAACTAAGGACATTGACGGGCTTGGCCCAGTTTCCTAAGTTAGGTTTTCTGGCATTGATAAATTCTTCTTTATTCCTTCTTCGGATGACATTGGTACATACTTCATGTGGCCATTATGATCGATCCATTTAACAGAATGCTTGCAAATAGTGTTAAGAAATAGATATTGGACCTAACTCAACTTCAAAAATTAGCTAAAGATATGAGGATTGTCCAATACCATATAAAAAGATCACAACTTATTTATTTTACCGATATGGGACACACTAACACATCCATGATATATACTTCATCTGGCCTTTATGATCAATGCATTTAATAGAATGCTTGCAAATGGTCTCAAGAAATGACCTTGGACCTAACTAAACTTCAAAAGTTAGCTAAAGATGTGAGGATTGTCCAATATCATATAGAAATACCACAACTTATTTATAGAAAGACCACAACTTATTTATAGAAAGACCACAATTTATTTATTTCACCGATATGGGACGCACTAACACATCCCGTGATATATACTTCATCTGACCTTTATGATCAATGCATTTAATAGAACGCTTGCAAATGGTGTCAAGAAATGGACCTTGGACCTAACTCAATTTCAAAAGTTAGCTCAAGATGTGAAGATTGTATAATATCATATCCAAAAATCACAATTTATTTATTTCACCGATGTGGGACACTAACATACCCCGCGCACGCCCAAAAATGAACATCTAGACTGTAGAATAACATGAAATGGGTGGCTCAACAACATTCGGTAACCCAACATCGGGAATGAGTGGCTATGATACCATATTAAATAATGAACCTTAAGCCTAACTCAACTCCAAAAGCTTGCTCATGAGGTGAGGATTATCCAAGTCATATATTTATACTACAATTTATTTATTTTACCGATGTGGGACACTAACAAATGGTTGTGAGAAAGATAGCTTGAATTCAGTAAATGATGTTGAGTTGATTATTGATGGAAAGACTAAGCTTGAAGAAATGATGGTGCAAGAAAAAAAAATGGGCCTCATTCTATGGATATGGATGGTGAACAGAATGAAGAGAGGGATTTTTTTTCACTTAGGATTCAGATTTATTTATCTACGGAGCGGTCCTCTAAGAATTACGGAAGCTTTTGGGGAAGGATGCATGATTGGAGAAATTACTCCTCCTGGCTCGTCCAGTTGAAGGGTTAGATTCTATTTATCATTATTATAGTTATGATGAATTGGGCGACCCCCTGAATTGCTCGATTAGGTGTGATTCTTGTGGAATGGTCAGGTACAACGCTTACTTGACAGTAGCGACTAATTTTATTTAGAAATGCATATATTTAAATATGTCAATATAGCGACAAGTATTCCTTTGTTAGAAGAGGTCAAATTTGTTAATAACCTTCTTCATGTGTTATTTGCCTCAATGTGTCAGTCTTACCAGATTTTGGATGACGTCCTATCATTGGATGACTTCCGTCATGTAGGTACGAGACTATCTGACGGTAAAAAGTCCCTTATGTTTGCTGCTTCTTAGTTACTTCCTCTAGATTTCTACACAGGGTGGCAAGAAGGAAGACTGTTGTGTTACTTGAATCCTTTGGCTTCTTGATATCCCTTTGTGTTGGACTATGCCGTATAACCACTTGAACAAGTGGCTATAGATTAACCTTTTTTGGGGGGGCAATAAGAGAAGTCTTCTTCTTTTGTATTCTCATTTTTTTGTGCTCTTTGGTTTGGCGCTTGGTTTGATTGTTTTTATTAATGTAAACAGGACTATAAAAAGAAAAATTGAAGTAAGAGAGGTGGAAAAGAGATATTGTTTGAGCACAAAGAGAAAAGTAACTCTATAGTCTATTTTGATGCTGTTTTCGGAGCTTGAGCATGAAGAATAGGGAGATACTTTATATGATAAATGGTTTGTTTTTACTTATATTGTCCAAGATGAAATTTTCTTTATATAAAGTGAATTTTGGAATATAATAATCCCGTTTTAGATAATACATTTGCTTTATTTATATATGTCAAAGCTCGATAAATTATGAACTATCATTTAAATGCTTCTACTTTTATTTAAATAGATGCAAACCATTGAACTATTTAATACTTAAAAAGTATATTTATTTCAGACAATAAAGGAGGTCCTAACTTAAAATTATGTAATCAACCTATTCATTTTGTCAAGTTTCAACACCCAAGCACTCCATTGCTAACTATAATAGTTGAGTGAATCATGCTAAGAATCCTTCCCTTTCAACAACTACCTACAATTAAAAAAAAAATTATGACATAAATTACTAGCTTATGAATAATACCAGATGGATATATAATTAGTTCAAGAAAAAGAAGAGGGAGTTGATATAAACTTGATGTGGATTGGGCTTTGGGCTTAGGTTAATGTTGAGCTAAATTTGGTAGGCCCATAAGTTCTCTTATTTGGGCATTCTGTTGTCTACTACTTATTGCAAATACCAATTGGCTATATAAAAAAGCAAAGCAAAAAACATTTGGTCACAGACAACAACTCTCAAACTCAAAAATAGCATCATGGTGGATAAAGGCAATGGCATTCCTAGCCAAAGGCTTTCCTTCCATCCGATAACCAAAATGATATCTCTCCAGCTCAAAAACAAGAATGGAGTCACCAAAATCAGTATCAAAGAGTGGAATGAGGATTTGCCTTCTGGTGCAAGAGAGCAGCCTGCTGCAAAAGTGGAAACCATCTGTATTAGGCCACACACAGAAGAAATATTTAGGCCAGAAGACTTTGTTCCTCACTGGGAGGTATTGGTGCTTGTTAGCTTAATGATAGCAAAAACAGTGAAATATTGGAATGAAGGAAAAAATTATTAGAACATAAGGGAAAGAAATGTTATGTTTTTGTGTGTTCTAATTTCAGTTGATGCATCTTTTTTGCATTTCTTCAGTTGTATGAGGTGAAAGGGAGAATGAAAGATATAATTAAAATGCTTTTGTTTCTGTGTGTATAGATATAATCAAGATGAGCCACCAGAGTCCTTCTCATCATGCACTCATCTTCTCCATCTCCGACACAGCTCAAACCTACCTTGGATACTTCATTATCCTAATTAACACGACTAAGATAAAAAGAAAAAAGATCAATAAATATCATAAATTTGAAAAAAAAAATATATATATATATATATATATAGGTTTATACAGACATATATATATTTATTTATGCAGTCATATAATATATACACATACATACGTAAATAGGTTCACCGGAATAGAAGTTTTCATCGGAGCTACATCGTGAAATGTCGGCTTCGGCCGTGGGCGGACATGTTTTAGAGTTGAAAGTAGGAGGAGGGTTATTATGTGAAGAGAGGTGGCTGTGGTGGCCAAGGACGGTTCCAAGAAGCAGAGGCCATTCCCTCCCCAACTTATTATAAATATATACACTACTGTTTTATTAATTAATCTTTAAATAAACTAAATTTTAAAAAATAAATTACTTAATATTAATTGAATAATTATTTGTAATATTCATTCATTAATTATTTAGATTTATAGGGTTGTATTTAATTTATTTTTAACTAAAGATAAAACTAAAATTTACTGACTAAAATTTTATCCTTTTTAATTTTGTAGAACTCAAAGGAATTAGATACATATTTGCAATTAAGCAATCAAGTCGTTGGCTTGGTGGTATCATCTTCACACATATGACTGTAAGACCAGGAATTCAAAGCCTTACAAACTATTGGTATGCACATGTATACATAAAAATAATTAAATCAGGCTCACTATTTTATTTATTTGAAAAAAATATTATTGGTTTTCAGTCAAAGAAAGCCTTAAGGAATTTGCAAAATAACCAAATTTTCTTTTTTTAACTTCAATAAGATTAAGATAAAAAGAGAAAGATAAGTAATATTTAAAAGAAAAATGAATTTTTCTTTATCTTTCAAGAGCTAAAATTGAAAAAAACTATTTCCGCTATAAATATTGTCAAGAACAGTTTTAGAAAGCCTTAGAGCCTATGATACTTGTAAAACAATCAAAATATTTCTTTTTTACCTTCAAGATTAAGATAAAAAGATAAAAATAAGTGAATATATAAAAAAATTGAATTATCCTAATTAATTAACACGACTAAGATAAAAAGAAACAAGATCAATGGAAATGTCTAATTGTGCTATAAATCATCAATGATATCAAGATTTGCTTACTTATCATGCAAAAGTCACTGATGGTGGATATTATTTATTAATTAAATGATACAATCTATGATTTGGGAATTGATCAAGATAGTCATAGAGGCGAATTATCTCATCAAATAGTGAAATTAGTCAAGATAAATGTGGCTTAATTAGGAAATAATCCATAGTAAACATTCGGTTAAATTAATTATGACAACATGTTTATGGGAAAATTGTTTAATTGATATAAATTAAGTAACTCAAGTAAAATAATAAGTTAGTGGTATTAATCTTCAATATTTGACATTATTCAAATGTATATGACTAAGTCAAATGAAAATTTTGAAAGAAATTTTGGTATATGACGGGAGGCGGAGGCAGATGTCTGCGGCCGAGGAAAGCCACGGCCAGTGGCGGAGGCGCCACCAAAATGAACAAAATTGAAAGTAATAATAACAGCTTAAATAAAATTAAAATTTTCACCCAAAATCCAACCTTTTCTCCTAAAACATTATTTAAAAATTAATCATTTTTAATCATTACACCATTTAAAGTTTTATATATTTAATTAATTATATTTTTTAATATAAATATATATATATATTTTAATTATTACATCTCTATTAAAAATATAATAAAATTTGACAAAAACGAAATATTTATATACAAATTCCGATAGAATTTATCTTTTTCTTAAAATAAAATCAAGAATAATTACTTTGTTCTCGACGTGTCATCCAATATTTCTGTTAAAATTCATTCTCCAATTACAAACCCAAATAATTTTGAAATGTTGTCTTACTTTTCCTAGTTCCTATGCATCATTTTCCTTTTCTTTTTCTTTTTTGTTTTCCTTGCTCTCATTAGTCAATATGTGATGACAAAATTATGGTGTTTGTTAATCCTTTGATGGTTTATTAATTTTGATTAAGATAAAAGTATGTGTTTGAAGTATGCCATTAAATTTATAATCTATACTATTAATAAAGTGTCTATCTTATCGGTGTATTTTTAAGTGTTTTTCTAAAATGTCCTCATTTTTATTTTTTATCCCCATAATTATAGAATAACTACTACCCCATTACTACCACTTAGTTCCACAATAATTCATGAATATTATACATATTTTTATTTCTCCATAATTTTTTTCTTTTCAATTTTTCTGCAGTTATATTATCTTTTATTTATATTATTTTATTATTTTTACTTATTAACAATTGCACACGCGTCGAATATGCCTCGGCTGCTAATATTAATAAAACATCTATCTCTTTTTTGGCTTGTTTTTAAATGATTCACCTAAAATACCCTCTCTTCTTTCTTTTAATTCTAATTAGTAGAAGTTATACAATAACTGCTATTTATAACTCGCCTATTTTATATTTACAATTACCATTATCATAATTTTTAATTCTTATTTACAAAAAAAAATAAAAAATTAGATAAATATATTGAAATCACTAAACAAATTTATTATAATAATAATAATAATAATAATAAGATACAAATATTAGCACATGCATCGAATGTGCCAAATTACTAGTTCAAATTATCTTCCTATTAATGTCTACTTAGGGATATAAACGAGTCTTGCAAAATTTAAAAAAAGCCCTCGAATTCTCTAAAAATTATGGAAGTGCCCCTGAATTATAAGTTGAGTGTGATTTCCAAAATAGGAGATGCATATGATCTCATAAAACAGAACTGCAAAAGTAAAATTTAAAAACAAGAGAGGTGGAAAAGTAATCCTATAGTCTATTTTGATGTCGTTTTCGGAGTTTAAGCATGAAGAATAGGGAGATACTTTATATGATAAATGGTTTGTTTTTATTTATGTTGTCCTAGATGAATTTTTTTTTATATAAAATGTAATTTTTAAAATATTATAATTCATTTTTAGATAATAAATTTGCTTTATTTATTCATGTCAAAGTTCGATAAATGATGAAGTATCATTTAGATGCTTCTACTTTTATTTAAATGGATGAAAATCATTTAAGTACTTAGTGTGTAACGCGGTTAAAATTAAATACCGTAAGAATAGTCACATAGAATCCATGTGTTGGAGTCTCCAGATCGATTAACTAATGCTCCTTTGTATCCCGCAGAACACTAATTTCAAATCATTGTTTTAAATTATGTGATTTTGTTTATTAGCAATTTCACTTCTAGTTTTTATATTATTATTTTTTTTTTATAGTATATAACAATTAAAAAATATATTTATATTAAAATAATGATTTGAAGATTCAAGTATATATGTTTTATTGATATAATACTTTAAAATGATTAGAATTTCTTAATATTATTTTAGGAAAATAAAATTTAAATTTAAAAAATAATTATTTTTGTTTTAAAAATATTTTTGAAGAGTTAAGATATTCTTCAAAAACAAATTCAACATAACTTTCAGTGCTTCCAAAGAGAGAGGATTGAGTTTGAAATTTTGCTATCCACTTCTATCCACCACATTGTATCAAAAACAAATTAAATATATTATTATTATTATTATTATTATTATTATTATTATTATTATTATTTAATTGAAATTCGGCCCCCCATAGTTGAAACTTGGAAAGGGCCTTCAAACTTTTTATCATCCAAATGCTTTGGAGTTTGGACAGAAAAGTTGTTGGACAGGGACTTGTGGAGTACAGTTCAGGTTGGCCCACTAATGAATTCTTTGACTTTATGTACCTACTCATAAGTCACAACCTTCTGGACTAAATTACAATCTTGCATTGCACAATTCAAAAGTTATGTTCTGACAAATCCAATATGCTTTTTGTTAAGTTAATATATTTAATATTCCATTTTGATGGAACAAATTCTATTTTCCTCAATTATCAAATATGAAATAAAGAATATGTAAAGATCTGCACAAATAGGGACGGATCCATTATTGAGAGGGAAAAATTATAAAAATAAATTTTATAACTTATAAATTTGAAATACATGTGGTCATCGAATTTGAGCATGATATTCTTTTATAGCATAATATGCATCAATATGATTGAACCAATGTCACATTTTTTAACAATATCTTTTTCAATATAAGTAATTAAAAAATCACCTTAATTCCATAATTTTGACAAATATGTTCTCAAACAAATAAAATATAACTGCCCTAATGAGCATAAGCCTAACCTAATTGTAAATTATTTGATTGTGAATATAGGCATAAAAGTTTGCTTTAAACTTTATAAAACTAAAATAGGTAAAGAATTAATAAAAATTATTATTAAAATTTTAAATATATATATATATAAACTAGAAATATTACAAAAAATAATATATATATATATATTGAGGAAATTATTATTAAAATTTAAAAATATAAAAAAAAATATTAGAAACTGCGAAACCTCACGCCCGCACCCCAACCCACCCAACCAATCCGTCATTGTGCACATATTATGATTTGGGACTAGTATAGGACTTTCTTTGAGATAAGTTGGTTGAAAATGGATTAAGTTGGTCCTGAATGGGATCAATGCTATTTTATTTTTTTTCTATTCAAAAAATTAATTTAAAATACAATAGTAATATTAATACATTTTTTGCGCTTTATTTATAATTTTATAATATAACAAGATATTCTATTTAATTATATGTTTAATTTATTAATCTTTTCTACAAAATTTGTTTTGAACCCATTTAAACTCATTCTCAATCCAAAACTTAACAGATAACATAAATTAACCTACTTGAATAGTTGAACTCATATTTAAAATTATAAGGCTTAAGAGAGTGTTTAGCTAAGCTTATTCAAAAGATATTATAAGCTCTTACATCTTACAAGATGTTTTTGGAGCTTATAAGATGTTAGATTATTTTTTAAAAATAAATTCTTAAAGTGTTTGGATAAAATAAGATCATGAAGCTTATAAAATGTTGGTAATGACAATTTTATGGTAATATGCTTAAAATTAAAGGAGTTTGTTAAAATTCTAAAAATAAGTTAGGAATTCCTAACGTTTTTTAAGAAAGGTTTATAAACTCTTAATATTTTATTTTAGAAGCTTATAAACTATTTTTTAACAAAACTTACCAAACACATTTTAAGTTAAACCATAATCAATCGAGTGATTTGTGATCTAATAGCATAAGTCTTCTACATAATATAGAAGATTAGGAGTTTAAGTCTGAATGAGCTCCTAATGTGCCTATGTTTATGTTGGTGGGGGGGGGGGGGGAGGGGGAATAATATATAATCATTTGAGTTGGATTGGACCATGAGTTTGTAACTTATCTTGCCATATCTAAACTTGATTCATAGCATACTTTGGTCTACCTAATCCATTTTTTATTCTTAACTTTTTGTAAGAAAAGTTTTCAAAAACCATTAAATCATATTAGGGATGATGAAAAATTATTTATTCAGAACTAACGGACTGTTTGGTTTTATTTTCAAACCCCATTTTCACCTTTTCAACTATTCTAGAAATAAAACACATTACTTTTTAATCATTTCCACCCAACATCATTTTCAAAATATATTCTCCAATAACCTATATATTTTCTCTCTCTATTCTATTATTTATATCTCTCTCCACCTACAACCTATTAAAACCAATATAGTCGTTACATTTTCAACATAATCATTACATTTCCAAACATTTCATCCAAACATATTTTCATTTTCACATCATATCATATAACTAATTTTCACCAAAATGGAAATGCTGGAAACTGAAAATAAAAATGAAAACGAAACCAAACAGCCCCTAAGTTGACATCATTTGATTGTAAACAATTTTTGAAAATTAAAATAAAAGAAATTGCTATTTAAGTTGGGCGAGAAGGAAAAGAGTAAGAGCATGTCTTAATTCGGTTCTTGCTTGAGAAGAAACCCTAGAAAGAAAATTCCCAAATTCTAGAACAGCCTACAATCAATCCATCGCAATCACACCCAATTTCCGTGTACCCTCGATTAATCCAACAATCGACTTGATCAGAGTTATCTCAATTATTACGAGCAAGAAGTAAAAATATGGATTTGAGAGAGATGGTGGCAATATTCGGACCCGGCATCGCCGGCGCAGTGTTCGGCGCCGGGTGGTGGTTTTGGGTGGATGCTGTCGTTTGCAGCTCCGTCAAAGTGCCCTTCGTCCACTACCTCCCAGGTATGTTTATGTGCGAATTATGCATGAAAATTGAGTTTTTCTTTCTTTGTTTTTTATGGTTTTATGTTTGTTTCGTTCTGTTTTAACTTCTTATTTTTTATCATTAGGGATTTTTGCTTCTTTGTCTGCTTTGATGTTCAATTGCGTGAGGAAAGAGGATATTGACTACTCGCCGTATGATGAGGGTGAATGGAGGTTAATATCAGTTTCTTTTTCCTTTTTTTAATTTCGTTATTACTGTTAATTGTTGTTAGTTTCTATGAAATTTTTAGTTAAAGGGTTTTGTGATTGGGATTCCTCTGAAAGAAAAACAATGGGGTGTTTATTGATCAATTAGACAGTAAAGATTGTACTTTTGTTGATCAAGTTAAGAACTTTAGAGAGGTATTTTGAAGATTACATAAAGGTTGTTGAAGACAGTAATCTGTTACCGAGGTTTTAATCTTGTCTTTTGTTGATGAGCTCATTCCTTTGGCTTGTTAGCATTTTTTTTTTTTTAAGACATGTTTTAGTTTCAGGAAATAAATTGATGGAGTCTAAAATTCTGATCAGATTGATATATGGATACTGGATTTCATTTGATCAAGTACTTTAATTATGTTGTAGATAAAATAAGCATTCTAATATCTTTGGAATTGTGAGATCCTGTTGCATTCTCTCTGCATATCCTATTTTATGCTGGAAATGAGGAAGTCATATCCCATCTACGAGACCATTTTGCTTCAAACTAAGTTTCAAGATGTCAGAATGAAAATATTAGGTTGTGTTTTGTCTGCTTCTGTGATTGCTGAGTCTACACTTCTTCAAAAATTACATCATTAATTTGTTTTCAGATATTATAGTTTCTGAAAAATGGCAGGTTGAAACTCTGGCTTTTCATTGCATACATTGTGTCGTTTGTCTCGTTGGCTGCTTCAGTCGGCCTATTGATACAAGATGCACTGGTGAGTTCTGGTCCTTCAGCATGGACCGGAGTTGCAGGTGTTCTTCAATGTGTGTTTGTACTAATCAGGTAAATTTTGTTGTTTTTCTTTTCTTTACCCTGACCGGAGAACATTTTAATAGGTGATTTTCTGCATTGACAAAGGGGTTAGGAGATATGGGAAGGGGGAAAAAGGGGGAATTGCTCCCTGAGCTACTAAATTCATAGTTGGAATGAGTGGCTTGGTAAGGGAACCCAATGGAGCAGTAGAACAGTGATGAATGGTTTTGTTGTTAGTTTTAGATTTCGAAGTGTATGTTCTGTTCTGCCTCACTTTGTAAGCACAAGAAGAATTTTGCAAAACTAGTATAAAATCTAGATTAAATGGGGATATATCAAATTTTGTTTCTCTTCCATTATAAATATCCTCCTCAACAGATCATAACATTTTTTTGTCTGTCTGTGTGAATTTTCTTGCAGTGGCCTGATTTATTGGGTATCTCATTCGGAATAAGCAGGCATGTGCAAGGAGTCTTATACTGGTAAATTGAGATTATTTGTGTCAATCCATGCTCGTGCATAAGTATCCCTCTGGTAAACTGAAGTTAATCCTCTCAAGTGTCATCCAAGCGAGTGTATCTGAGTACTTGTTATCTGCTGGCACAGAAGTTCAGTTACTCCCTGCACGCTTTGTTTCTTGTGAAATAGGAGAATCCACTGGTTGTGAATTTCTTCTGAGGGAAAAGTTTAGTTTGAATTGTTAAATTGTGATCCAAAGGTTTTTGCATGATGAATCACATCTCCATCACTCACTTCTCTAACATTTTCGAGTTGAACATGAAAAGTTTGAGTTCAATGAGAGTTCAGAGCATCAGTTCGGCTCAATAAAAATTTAAGCTTGACTTGATTATACTTGAATTTTCAAGTGAATTTCGACCCACTTTGAGATTGAACTCAAAATTTTTAATTTAATTATTAATAACTCAAATTTATAATCATAATATTCACCAATTCATCGTTGACCATTATAAATTATCAGAACGAACTTAATTTCATATGAGCTAGTGAGCCCTGATCCAAATAGTTCGAGCTTGAGCTTTGTTAATGAATTGGCTTGACTCATTTGCACTCTCATACTAAAATAAGAACTTCTGAAACTAATCCTGAATATTATGTTTTGCCACAACAAATAACTGATCTCAAAGCAAATGTACGTTAAGGAACTGATTTTCAATAAGACGTGCAAGGTTTTGGTATCAAAGGATAAGAATCACGCGTAGGTCGAAGTCAACAAACATAAAGCGTGAACTTCGATGAAAATGATCTTACAATGTGCTGGCAATGTGCGGGAGGCACTGGAGAAGAAAATTTAATGAGCTGAAGAAGGATGTCAAGGATGAGAACTGACAGTTATAACTGAAGCAAATGGAGAGACAAGTGCAGATTACAAATCAATTATAAGATAATTAAGGTCACATAGGACGCCAAAAGCAATTATCCATGTGACCGTTTTGCCTTCCCACCATTTACAAGCAAAGAAATGAGCAAAAAATTTAGAAGGCAGAGCATAAATCCACATAGACACAGGCGCCAAATGGGATTATAATCTGTAAGAGGAATAAGTTGAGAATATGGATCTTCTAGTGCAGTACGCCTGATGCCATGTTAGTTTGAACGTTCAGTTCTTGCAAAGATATTGATTTGCATGAGAAAAAACTCAGAAAGTGAAAGCACAGATAAGTAAAACTACGATCGACTATCCATTTTCCTTTTCCTTTCTGTAAAATTGATCAAAATATGGTAGAACTTTCTCTCCCACTATAGATCTCAGGACAAATGACAAAAATATGTCAGCAAGATGAGCTAATGTTAATGTAGCAATTTAAATGCAAGACAAATGCATTCCCTATCCTATCTGTTCAAGCATGATACCACCAACTCCCCTTCTGCCAGTATTAACCCCTGGTGCCAACAATTCTTTATTCCATTTTCCATTCCATAGATATCCAAAAACCGAGCATCACCTGAAGCTCTCCACTGAAGCAAAAATATACGCGCAAAGGAATCAAACCGTCTGCCAACAAAATTGAATTTATCAAGCATCAGATTCGGAGGAGCTTGATTCACAACTCGCAATGCAAGAAATAGCAGAGTGAAATTCAGGTGGTGCTCCACAGTTTGGCTGACAACTTCTACTCACTTCCAAAGATGGCCTTCTATTCATGTACTGCAAAGAAATTTTCCGGAAATAAATTAATGAACAGCATTCAACTTAATTGACAATTATGATCGACTAATAGAAGCAAAAAGTTGTCATGAACTAACTCGAAAAAGAGGTCACCCCTGTATAGTTCCATATATCAGTCTATCTCAGGCGTAGCAAAGTTAAAGAGGGAATAATCTCATTCCCACTTACTGGTATAATGATTCCTTGCATGCAACAAAAGTGACTAGGAGGGGGCAAGTTTAATTTATGTACTTGTTTTATTTACTTTTCTTTGTTTAGGAGACAGTTTATTGGTAGTCTACCAACCTAGGGTTTTCAAGTTCAAACTAGCAAGCATAAAACTCAAGTACAATCTTTTATGTATTGGGAACTGGTCCAGGAATACACCAAATTAATAGTAAATTAGAATAGATAATTCTCACCTCCTGATAAAAGGCATTGATCTCTTCCTCTGTGAGGCCTTCATCTTCCCCGCCATTTTCCTCCCAACCAAGCGAACGAAGAAATGCAGCCTCTTCCTCTTCTGGACAAATTGCTCCATTACAAAACAAGTTCTCTCCAACATCAGAAAAAATTTTAGACTTCTCAGAAACGTCATGTCCATTGCCATTGCAGATCATCTGACTACCATTCTCCAAAACTGGATGACTTACCGGAGGTTTGGCGCCTTTAAATATTTCTCCAGATTCCTGTGCCCTGGGAGATGAAACAGCCAAACTTGAATCTGAGGGAATGTTTGTAGCATTGGGTGTGGTTTTTCTCCTCATGAGATTAAAAAATTCACTTCTGCTTTGAGCCAGAGATTGGGAGGATCTCTTATCCATCATAGATCTGGGACTTAGTGATAAGGCGGACACCTTGTTTTCAAGAGCAGAGACCACAGAATTGTTTAGACTCACTGATACAGATGGAGTTGGTGCAGCCATAGCAGGCTGGCCATTAAGTACCCTGCAATTAGCATCACCAGTTGAAATAGATGCATCCTTTGTTACAATATTGACACCATTGTCACGCCCTGGTTTAAGAACCAGAAACTTCCCAGTATGAGAGGTACTTGTAAAATCAGATCTGACTTGTCCAGAACGAGAATGGTTAGAAAGATGAGGTGAATAAGGCTGCGGCTGGACACCCTTGGAGGCCACAACCATCTCATTAGTTCTGACTGCAATCTTTGATTGTTTTGATTTGTCTCCAGAACAAAGACCCTAAAAGAATATTTTAATTAACTTCACCATCCTCATTCTGCTTATCAGAAGATATTGAAATATCTTGTGCGTCCAAACACATTGTAGCATGCATGAAAGCAGCAACTAAGTGGCAATAACGACATCTAGAGATACAATATTAACATGACTCAAATGTACTTATTGTAACATATAGCATCGAATTTATTATGAAAAACAGCACTTTCACTGGAAAGCGTAAAACTCACATCAATATCCAATTTTGTTCCCAACTCAAATGAACCCAGGTAGCCACCAATCACAGTGCAAACAAGACATAGCCTGATAAGTTTCATATACTTCAAGAGTGAGCTGGTGGGTCATCGAAGTTTTGAGACTATGCAGCAAATTTTTAGTGGCATAAGGCCCCAAGACATGTGACAATCAAACCAGAGAATAAACACAGCAATCCATAGTTAAGGAAGAGGTGAAGAGGGATGTCTAATAAGCTAAAATTACTATTTCCTAATTCTCAATGAATCCTCATGATGAATATCTTCCAACATCCATAACACAAGCAAATCTATAGATAATAATATGTATGTACCAGATTCTCCCTCGGCAAACTACTATAGATTACAAACCCTAGGTAAGATGAACTATCAAAGGAAAAGAAAAAGAAAATAGAAAGAAAATCTGAGTGATGATTGCACCCTGAACAAGCAATATGACAAAAGAGGGTAGAACTGAGAGACAATGAAAGAAAAGATTATTATTTCACAAATAATCCTTCTAGCTATTTAATTTGCCCCCTAAACACCTTTCATCAAAAAGGTGTGTTTTTTCAACTATTTTTATTTCATCCTTCCATAATAGGAAGGTTTAATAGCTGGAATAGATGTCAGATATCATTATCAGTTAAGTACTTAGTGTTCGAACTTCGGATGTCAGTAAGCCATTTTTTATGTTCTCAGACATCATTCAGTTTGTCCCTGAGCACACGTGAAAAGGAGAAAATACGAGGAAGAGTCAAGTGAAATGAATATAAGGCTCTTCTCGGTATAATTCCTAAAACGTTTCAGTCCAGTTCTGAACCAATTTCGATAAACCATGTTACGATGATTTTTTGTCAAAAACTGGCTAAAAGGCATTTGTAGGTTTACAATATGTTATAGTTAAACTGAATTCTACAAAAAAACAAATAGGAAGGTTTAATTTTCTTCACTTAAAGGTGATCCTAGTACTTAAAAGAAAGCACTCAGATTATACTTGCCTGTTCCAGATAAATTAAATCAACCTTACTGTAAATTTGTTTATGCCGGTTAACTGGAAAGACAGAGATGACTGGAAAGGGCCCTTTATTCTGTAAACAGTAGGACAGAAACTACACATTGGACACAGCCTCATAACTAGATTGTTTGTCATACAACTTAAGTCTCAAACTTGATCAAACCATTAGTTATAATCATCTCACTTTCAGTCATGTAAGTATATTCTTAAGATTTAGATCAATAGCATATATAACTAAGATCACCAGGCTTGTACAGAGCTAGAAATCTAACACAAGGGAGTATCACCCAAGGCAAAAACATGCAAATAATAGAACTCGCACCACATAGATTCAAATAAACACTAAAGGCACAACCTAATTGAGACAGAAAAATTTATTGATAATTCCATTCCTGTGGATTTATTTTACTGGCAACTCTGGCCAATGAGAGTTGGTAAAAGATTCAGTAAATCAAGTTGTTAGCCTTGCGTCCATCCACACGGTCTAAAATGCCAGCATTGTCTTAAGGAACTTCTTTCACAGACCTTAAGCATAGTGGTAGCACTCTTTAGATTCCTAATGTCTAATACTCTAATTCTTTTTTGCACTTCTTGAATAAGGCCCACCACGATATCTTTGTCCTCTTATTTCCTTTCCAAATTTGAGTTTTTAACACACATCCACCCCCACCCCCACCCCCACCCCAACAAAAAAATAAAATAAAATAAAGAAAGAAAAGGAATGCTGTCTGCTCCACACAAGTGCCACGACCTACCTGTGGTCTGAATCGATGACAGACACGCTTCTGGCAAGATCAGGCATATCATTGACACATAGTTATAGCATTATAGCCAATTCTTGAAACATTTTGCATTTTTCCTACCACCTGGATTGGCATGTAGCTAGCTTTTGGTTCAGAGCAGGAGATGTAGAACGAAAGAAACCGAGTAAAATAGAAACAACCACCAAAAAATATCCACAAGACCAAATGAAATTAGGAAGCAATTACAAACCCAGAGAAATTTAATTGGAAATATAAGTTCCAAGATGTCATCTAAAATAAAAGAGAAAATGAGAACGCCATACAATATGTCCTTTTACCGTGGTTTTAGGCATTGAAGGTGTCATAGGAATTAATTGTCTGGACTGCTTGATAGCTAATTCCTCAAGCCTCTGGCTCTTATCAGGCACCTGCAGGATGCGTTAAAGTGCGTATTTAAATCAACCTGGTTCATCGCCGTAAGAAAAGACATAAAAGTGTTATAAATTACTTACCTGGGTAGTGGTACGAACTCGGGTTGGAGGCTGTGACAATGCCTCAGCCATGTTGAGACCTGCTGTACAAGAGGCCCCAGATGCAGAAGTCAGAACCGTAGCCACATTCTGTTGAAGAGGAGACTGGCTCATGCCACTCTTGGCAAGAATAGCAGGCACCTCTGCTAAAGCAGAAGTCCATTTCTCTCCACCAAGAAACCCCGAGTTGCCAATGGGCAAACTCTGAACAGCAGAGCTCAAACCAGGAGACAAGACTCTCCTAATTCCAGTTACATCTTGCTTCTCTTCAGTTCCAAGTGATGGAAAATCCTTCTCAAAAGCAGACTTTTTAATGCCACTAAGATTACTTACCCCAGAAAGCACAACACTGCTGCTACTCTGACTGCCACTACTATTTTTCGAGTCCTCTGCTCTGCGAGGCAACATTTCACCAGGTTTTCTAGAAACCAACGATTGAGAACGCCCAAAGCCATTCCTCTCAACTCTACTACTTAATACACCAGCCAAGGGATCCAAAGAGCCATGGTCCCAGATGTCCACAGAAAGAGACTTCTCTTTCTCTCTATCACGGGGTTTATCTCGGTGACTCCTTGTGAAACTACTATATGGATGCTTTGCAGAACCATTACTACTTGAACTACGGCTAGAATCAGATGATAAACTTCTGTCAAAAAATCGTGGGCTGTCTTTCTCACTATTGCTCTTAAACGATCGACTTCGTGTGGAGTGCATGGAAGAAGAAATATCTACCAGAAAAAGGCACAAAAAATCACATTTGTGGAAGCTTAAGGAGATGAGCAGAAATTACAACAATATAAATAAGTAGAAGAGCTAACAAGTAATGATACCTGAGTGGTGGAAAGATGCACCACCTCCAGCAACATTTCCTGTACATCTTAACCATTCAGGAACTAGTGCGTGTTCAGTTCTTTCCATCAGCACCTAACATGATCTAAGTACTCTATTGAGGGGGAAAAAAGGCAAAAATGATAAACTCAATGCACCTCTTTGATTACCCCAATTCGTTTCTCCTCATTAACGAGTTCTATACAGAAACACCCAGATGCTCCCTTAATGGGCAACAGAAACTCCTAGAAATCCAAGCTTTCACCAGTGCCGCAAGCCAATTGCGTTCAATAATTACCAACACACTAATTAGCATTCAACAAATTCAACTACAGGGATTCTCGTTCTTTAACTTTTCCACAATTCCTCTACCAAGAAAATTACTGAATCAACCAATGAAAGGAAAATCCTCGCTGCCCTTCACTCCATTCTTCGTGCCAACCCACTTAACCAAATTTCATTCTTCGTGCCAAGCGGTACAATCAAAATCCTAGAGCGGAACACTTTCCTCTCTTCAAACCACTCCCAGTCACAAACTAAAAACCCCCCAACAAAATGTGGGGGCGGATTAATCAAAGATGCAAACTAGAGCCCTCGAACTAAAATCCCCCGCGTACCAGGGTTCTCTTAGTACACAACACCACACAGAAAACCAACTATATCACCACGAAATGAACCGTTACACGTACACAAAAATCTAAACCAAACGAGAGATCAATAAAAGACGAGTAACCCTACCTCAAATAGGGTAAAACCAAAAAGGGATCCAGTAAAACCCCAACCGCTCCAAAAACCGCCTAAGTACAATTAATATATATATATATATATGTATATGTATATAAGGCGATAGTATATAATTCCGGCGGCTTCTAATATATGTTCGTAGAAAAAGATGCAAATATATTGTACGTATATTGCATGTATGAACAATTTTTCCGGATTGTGAGAAGGAAAATGCAGGTGGCGAATTTGAGAGAGACTTATGTATAGAGGTTTGACAATGTGAATGCAGAGACGAATATATGTATATAGTGAAACATTAGGGCATATACAGAGAGAAGAGAGAGAGCAAAGAATAAATGAGGTGGTTATAAAATGGTTTTTCTGTTTCTAAGTAATTAAACTGAAAACCTCCACTCTCAATTTAATTGTGTTTAATTTTTTTTTTTTATTTTTTAAAAATACTATCAATTTTAATCGAACACGAGACCTCCTACATAATAAGTTCTATTTAATTTTCTTTTTAAATATGTCTATTTAAATTATTAATTAATTAATTATAACAGTACAATATAATTTAAAAGAGCATAATCAATATTTTATACATCAACATCAACGTCAACAAATTCATAGAAATTTGTTATGCTGAATTGATTGGTAGACTCCTATTTTATTTCCATATTGACCAAAAATAATCATTTTTCTACTTAGGTGACATAATAACAAAAATAATTTAAATTAAATTATCGTTCATTGACTCAACCGATCATCCTCGTATATTATATGGGTTTGAAAGTTTGAATTTTAATTAATTTTTAAAGATATATGTGTGTATAAATAAAAATACATAAAAAGATTCAAGCCAAGCAAAGTTGAATAAGGCATACAAATATTACTACTATTTAGTACTTACTCGTAATCAAATTTTGCCGTCTAATTATTTGAATTGAAAAACATGAAAAGTTGAATGTAAATGAATAGTTAATTATATAATTTATAAAAAATTGCAGCTAAATCTTGTTGAAAAGTGTATCCCTATTTCAAATCGAGACTATAATATATAATCTTATTTCGTATTGAATGAATCCCCAAAATTTTTAAATCAAGGGCTTTCAAACTTTTCAATTGTTGCTTCCCTTCTTAATTGTATATGTACTTTTTTATGATTATATCTCTAAAATTGTGTTGATTAGATATGAACATTTATATTTGATAATAAATTTAATTAAATTCGTATAGAATATGATAAGTTTTCGAATTGTTAAAGCGTTTAGCCAAAAGAATAATAAGAGTGTAAAAAAAATGAGAAGAAGAAATTCTTTCTCGAACTGTCCAATATATTCGACATTTAGAGAAATTTTAAATAATTAATTATTAATTTTTTTTACATAAATTATAATGCATGAGTAAAGAGATTTATATTTACTTTTTTTCTTGATAAATATTTGAAAATATGAAAATCGTTGCAATTGAAGTACTATAAAAATTGAGATGTATTTTGGATGGAAAGCAAGTGTATTTGCTATAATTTTGCTTAAATTTATGGCAAATTTCTAGATGTCCTCGCAATTCAAATGACGATTAGGATGTGTCTGCCTTTCTTCCTCGGTTCTTCGTATTAGTCCAACGTTTCCGGTCTGCTGTGGTGGCCCACGACTAAAGAATTTCATCACCAGTCGAGGCCTACACCTAACCGTAGCAGATTGGATTCTTTCAACACGTGGAAATAGGTGCCCTGATTTTATCCACAAAAATTAATTAAAAATCTCCTCTTTTTTTTTCTCTTTTTCTTTTTCATGCAAAGCTGATGTAAGTGGGATGATGTGCTGATGTGGTCAAATGACGTCAGCGTGGAATCGGCAACTACATTTCACGTAATTTTTATTGTAGCTAGGTTCAATGAAAGCTTGTTTGGTATGTGTGTTTGGATTATGTCCGATGCACATAATTAGGATAATTTCTGAGTTATTATGTATCATATTTAGACTGTGTTTGATATTCACTATTAAGGGCCATTGGAGGTCATAATTTGGGCTAATATAATGTTTGATATATGAGATAAAAAATGCAGGTTGACCCGCATTTTGTGTGTAGCCCGATACCATGCCAAGATTAACTTATATTCATGTCATGTCCTTGTTTCGTGGGTGTAATCTTTCCATTTTCAATATAATTCATATATTGAAAATTAAAAATTTATAAAAATTGATAATTTACAATTTATATATAGAAAATTGAAATTTTAAATTTTAAAAAATTAGAATTTGTATATTGAAATTTGAAAATATATAAAGATTGATAATTTATACTAAGTGTGAAAATGGAAGTTTTTAGGTTAATTTATATATATAATTTAAATGCTATGTATATGTTTTTTTTTTCAAGGACAAAATAGTCAGCTAAAATGCAATATGGCCAATCAAACACCTGATATCAAATTATTAGAGATTTCAATTGTGCTTAATTTATATCACAATATATAATATCAAACAAAATAATATTTTTTCTAATTTCACTTAACAACCCACTATTCTAATCTCAACTATTACTCAAATTCTAAATCAAACATGGTCATAATGTTTGTTTGCATATTTTAAATAATTTGATATCTAATTTTGATTGTCTAGCCTATATTGGAAAACATATATATCATAAGGCCTTGATACACAAATCAAGTTTGGCCTTAAATGTATATTGAGTCATAATTATATTAAGAGTTTATAAAAATAAACCAAATATTGAAATTGAGCTTGATTATATATCTATCATGCAATATTAAAGCAAGCAAACATGCTCTAAGAATATTTTGGAAAAGTCGATTTTCAAATAATTGGGTGAAACTACCATTCATAGATTTTGCAGAACAAATGATCATTTTTTTTAATATATAAATATAATTATGCCTAGAGTTTAAAATTCTTTATTTATTAAGAAAAATATGAATAAAATTATGATGGCTGATTATATTTATAACTCATGGTAAAATTATAAAAATTCTAATAATTAGGCAAAGCACGATCAAAATAATTAAATTTCAAAGAATTGTTTGGTATTTTATCATAAGTATTGAAATAAAGGAAAGTATACTATTACAATGAAGTGTCAAACAATACGAGTTTTTTTATAGATCTACAACTTCATATTAAGTTGTTGCTGTGAAATCGTTTTTGGACAACAACTTGATCCACTTCATCTTACGATTTACTTGTCTTGTAGCTACAAAATTTTGTTTTAATTACTTGTCAAGATTTTATGGTTTCTTTTTATAAATAGGAGTTGGTATTTAAGTATTTTTTTTTCTTAATCCAATCAATTAAGATGATGTTTGGGTGAGCTTATAAGCTCCTTAAAATATTTTATAAGATATTAACGAGCTTATAAGTTGATAAAAAGTATTTGATAATTAAAAAAAAATATAAAATTATAAAATAAAATGTTAGGAGCTTATAAGTTATTTAAAAAAAAAAAAAGGAGACCCCAACTTATTTTTAAGATCTTAACAAGCTCTTTTATTTTTAACCATTTAAATTACAAAATTGTTATTATTAACATATTATAAGCTCTAAAATATTATTTTATCCAAACACTTCAATAACTTATTTTAAAAATAAAATATAACATCTTATAAACTCCAAAAATATTTCATAAGATATAGAAACTTATAAGATATTTAAAATAAGTTTAGCCAAATACTCTTTAAGTCAGTGAAAAAAAGTGTTAGTCACATTAAGGACTCAATAATCAATTTAAGAATTCGTGCCAAATTATAAGATTTCTTGTTCAAACTATTGAAGAACTCTCAATTTTATATAACAAAAAATCATTATAATAGTTGTTAACAAAACAAAACTCGATTAGATGTTTACTTTTGCGATAGAGGTTGAATGCAACATCTATGATAGAGTGTGAAATGAAATTTTTTTTTTTGGAGAAATTCGATTATTCAAATTAAATAAGTTGAGTTTCAATATTTTTAGTAGTAAAAAAAATTCGACTTGTTAAAATTTAATTTCAAACTATCTGCACCCATATTATTGATCCCAATTTCGATTTTATAAAATTCAATTTAAATTCATGTTGAAATAAAAAAAAAAATATATATATTATTTGAGAATCTAACATGATATTTATTTCATGCAGTGTAAAAGTGGCATAACACTTATCGAAACAAAAAAATTAAAAAAAAAAAAAATGAAAAAATGGAAGGGGGATTGGGTTGTGGGGCCCACATTTATAATGAATAAAAAATGAAAAAGAGTCCTTAAAACTAAACCAGTAGCCAAATTGGAAATCCTCATTCCCAGTCATCACTCCAAGTTGGCACCGCGTTTCCTCCACAGTCCTCCGACGCCGTTTTACTATTCTCTATCGTCTCTTTCCTTCCCAGTTCCCACCAACGCCCCCCCCTCTCTCTCTCTCACACACACACACACACACACACACATCGCGGAAAAAGTGAAATTCCTGCGCCAAAACCCACAGCAGAATCTCACAAACCACCAAATTTTCGGAGATTTCAGAAAAAAATGAAAAATTAAAGCACAAAATAATTACATCTGGAATGTGAGCACTGAAGAAGAGCTCAGGGTTGTTCTTAAATCGATTGATGGGTTTTGCTTCTTGTATGCACAATGCATCGCTTACCAAAAATCTTCTCCCGTAGTTCGGACCGACGCAAGAATCGCATGGACTCCAGGTCCAGTTCCAGTTCCAGCTCGAGCAGCCAGGCAGGCAAGCCGAAGAGGCTCGACCGGCGGAACGCCGTCAAGAACATCGATTATGAGTTCTCTCCTTCTACTTCAGCTTCATCATCATTGTGGTCATCGCAGGAATCCCTGCGCACGCGCTCCCTCGATTTGTACAGCGGCAAGGCGAGCTTACGTGTCGACGGGACCGAGGGCGAGTTTGAAACTATTTGCAAAACCTTTGGGTTTTCTGGGATTGATGATTTTGGGATATCGCCAGAGGAATATGAAGCGATGAAGGTGAGATCATCCTCTGGTCCTGTTGTGTTTAGTCAGAAATTCGAGCCTATAACTTATCAGGAAACCGAGGTGGGTTGTGACGATGTTGTTGAATGTTCCCGTGATAGTGGTGGCATTAGGGTGGTTGATGTAACTAATCGGCAAAGTGAGGTCAGTGATATGCGTGGTGAATGTTTATATAATGATAGTGATGTAGTTAGTGTGGATAGAATTAGGGCTAATGCTTTTGGTACTGATGTTACTGAACTATCGAAGAAATTAGGGGATGGCGTAAGGGTAAGCGATGTGAATTTTAGTGACAGAATAAGTAGTAGATCAAGTGAATTCCGTGGAAATGGTATTAAGGGTGTGCGGC
Organism: Jacaranda mimosifolia; assembly: GCA_018894105.1. NCBI lineage: Eukaryota > Viridiplantae > Streptophyta > Magnoliopsida > Lamiales > Bignoniaceae > Jacaranda > Jacaranda mimosifolia. The sequence continues at coordinate 891,669 of CM032123.1, forward strand.
CGCCACTTCTGGTGCCACCACCTCTAACAACGTTACCTGTGATAGATAATGTGTGCTCCACATGGAATACATCGAGAGGATTTGTGCTGGACAGTAATCAATGTGTTTCAGGGGTTGAGAAAGGAATTTATTTGTATGAGGATGAGGAAGGGACTGAAGAAGTTGGTCGGAATAGGAGTGAGCAGCAGGAGGAGGATATGAGGAGAAGGGTGATGACGGCAGAAGAGAACTGTGTGCTGTTTGAGTCATGTTCTTTTACCACAACTTCAACTAATGATGATACTTCAAGTACCACAACAGAACCGACATCGAGCATTTCACCTAATGGGAAATTTAGGCGTGTTATTGAGGATTGGCAGAAGGGTGAGCATTTGGGTAGTGGATCATTCGGATCTGTGTATGAAGGAATTGCTGAGTAAGTGCTACTTCAAATTTATATTTATTTGATTGTAAATGCAACCTTGCATTATTAATTTGGAGCATGGAGCGGAATGTAACTTGCTTATTTGAACTTCTTAAATTGTTGTCTTATGCAATTTGGACAGCCCAAGTAATACTCAGCTGATAGGCTTAGTTTCGGGAAAATCCTGAAGTTAGCCTGAATTAACCAAAAAATGTTCGTAGCATTATTACTCCTCCTTCTCTTCCTCCTCCTCCTCCTCCTCTATTGTAATTATTGTTTTTGTTAGCTGAGTTCTGTTGATGCCAGATAATGAGTACTTATGAGACTTATTTGTTTAGATGGCACATCTGGCATTTTTACATTATGACATTATTCATTCAATAGTTTCTATGAGTTCTCTAGAAGTTGTTAAAGACCCCAAGCTTGGTGAAAAAAATGGTGCAAGCTTTCTTTATGTGCTTTGAGAACTGAATTTCAGTCTGAAAACCATTTCAAACGTTGAAAGAATTTGAGAGAAATAGAGTGACGGGATTTTTGAGAAGGGTAGATCATTTTAGTTTGTGTACTGAATTTTGAGGGAGGGAGCAAGGCCCATTGGTCAGGACTGTGGCTGGTGGCTACTGGCTTTTTAATTTACAGAAGAGATCCACACTGGAACCTCTTCCTGGATCATTTTTTCCATTTTCTTTTTGGTTTTTCTTCGTTTCCATGTTCCCCTTCATTTGCTTCTTTTCCAATTCATTGTGGCTGGATAATGATATCCTTGTGATGGGCCATCTTGATGATTCTTGGTGAAATTTCATCTCTCATGCTGTAAGATGATAAAGGTTTTATGCATTCTTTGTGTAAGAAGATTTAAGCTTGATCTAGGAGGTGGCACTCACATTTAAGGTGTTCCCTTTGACTTATTGTTATCTTTGTTGCAGTGATGGATTCTTTTTTGCTGTGAAGGAAGTATCTTTGCTTGATCAAGGGGATGAGGGAAAGCAACGTATTATCCAACTTGAACAGGTCTAGCAGCTCTGATCATGATATTTGTGCTCACGCAACTTTATGTTTCCAGATTTACTGGCTCTGATAATTCACTATTGTGAAAGTGCTGCTTGTTCTTTCCCAACTTTGATCTTCTATTTTTTCTTGATCTGTTCAGGAAATTGCTCTTCTGAGTCAGTTTGAACACGAGAACATTGTCCGGTATTATGGCACAAAAAGGGTATTACTTTTGAAATATTTCCACCTAGCTTTATATTATTATTATTATTCTTTAAGTTTCTCATTTTCATGTTAGATTTTCCATGTTATCATCTTTTGCAAACTCATCTTATTTTCTGTCTATTGCTAGGAGTGAAAGATGTGCTAATATTTCATCCTTTTCCCCTTCTTTGTAGGATAAATCACATCTCTATATTTTTCTTGAGCTAGTTACCAAAGGCTCCCTTTTGAGCCTTTACCAGAAATACGACCTCCGAGTTCCACAAGTATCTGCTTATACAAGGCAGATTTTACATGGTTTGAAATATCTGCATGACAGAAATGTGGTCCACAGGTGATTAAACCAGACTATTAAGATGTTTTATGCTCTTCTGCTTTTCATCCATTCTGATTATTTCCAACAGAATATTCACTTGCAAATTGGAACAAATTTCTTGGTATCAGATCATATTATCACACCTATTCATGAGGTGTATGGCTATGTCTGCTATATGGTTTTCTGATGGTTTTGGTTATGACATAATTCCATTTCATTTCTTGCCGTCATAATTTTTAATGCTCATTTCTTTGTGATATTATTTATATGTAAATTTCTTCATCATTAACATTTTTCTTCTAAAAAAGGTGGAATTCCTACTTAATATTACTTAATAGAGGATGATTCTGATTTATGTGGAACAGGAATTTATGGTTAGAAAAAGAATGAATACAACGTAATTTAATCTACTCCAATAATTATGTTTATAAAAATATCCCAAAATATTACATGTGGAAAATGTTTTCTTTTAGTTTTCCTTTTTCCTTTCCTCGTATTTGCACAAACTCGTGTCCCTTGTTAGCAGTTTACCATTTAAATATCTACATTGTGTTTGACTTGTTCTTGAGCCGAGTGAAGCTTCCTTTGATGCCGCATTTCTTTAATTATATGTCTGAAAACAGTCCAAAATCCACATTGAATTTCTTTCGGGATAAGTAAGAGAGTAAAGTAAACCATCTTTTGTGTGATATATTCTTTAAGATGAATGCAGAATATTAGAGTAGATAAGTACCATCCCCTGTCTTAGGGTCCAGTATCCATTATGAGTACTTCATCGACGAGCCAATCACATAGCTTCTATTAATCTTAGAAATAAGTGTGTTGAGTACTTGCGTCATGGAAAACTCTTCGAGAAAGGAATCACTTTCTTAGATAATAGAATGCATCTTATTAAGAGAGCAAGATGAACTGGTATAAGTATTGTAGAAATAGGGTAATTATAATTTTTCCACATAGGTATTACCTGTGGGCATTTGGTCCTACATTTATATAGTCTAAATTATCTGGATAAAAATACATGATGGAGCAAAAGTTTTTGGTGATGTGCACTTTGATGAGATCCTTGCCCACATTGCCAAGGTTTCAAATTCACCCAAGTGAGTTGCATTTCATAGGGCAATGTGTATGGGTTCTTTACTCTACTAACCAGCACAGTAAAGTTTCATACATTTCTTTCTTTTGTCTGTTACAGAGATATAAAATGTGCAAATATATTGGTGCACACAAATGGATTGGTGAAACTTGCAGATTTTGGTCTTGCAAAGGTTCAATACCTTATTCTCTCGTATATTTTTTTCCTTTTTTATCCACAATGTATTTCATGGCATTTAAAATGGTTTGCTATAATTATTATTGCTGTTGTACTTAACATCTTGTGATTCATTCATTATACAGGCCACTAAGTTGAATGATGTGAAGTCTTGCAAGGGGACTGCATTCTGGATGGCTCCTGAGGTTTGTCTGACTCCCTTTTAATCAGAAAGTACCATGTTTGACTTGAGTAATGTAACCTAAGTAAAACTAGAGTTTTCTCCTAATATGAGTTGACTAATTCCTGAAAAAAAGAATCAAAGAACCTACTGAACTAGCTAGCAAGAAAGAAGGCTCTATATCAATATAGTTACTTTGATCAAGACAGTGGAAACCATTGGAGAAAGGGCTCATAATGTCTCTATTGACCGTGAGATTAAGTTGCAATCATGTAGATTCACTAGAAGGACTAGTTCTTTGTTTCAACCAAACCTGAAGGAGTGGGGGAAGTTGGAATTTCTCAAGCATAATCATAAAATTTCACGGCAAATTTTTCTTTCTTTTCTGCTTGCTTAATCCAAACCTTTTATTCTCTTACAAAATCTTGTCCAACCCCTTCCGCTTTAGATATCTGTACAAAATCCATGTATTTGAAAAATGGCTAACACTTTCAAGTTGTAGACATACTTTTTGCCTGAAGTGAGAAATGCCCTGCTTGCCCAAACCTTTGCTTGGCAAACAAGAAATTTTGCCACATAAATATTTGAATTTTGATCATCCTTGTGTTTCCTGCATAATTTAACATGTCATTTGATGTTGTGACTAACTATATTTTTCCTTTTCTGTTGAAGCCAATGGAAGGTCTATAAATGAAACATTGATGGTGCCACTTCTTACTAATGATCAATTAATGCTGCTGCAGGTTGTTCGGAGCGAGGGGTATGGACTTGCAGCAGATATATGGAGTCTTGGATGCACAGTCTTAGAGATGTTAACTAGACAATTTCCATACTCCAATTTAGAATGCGTAAGTAAAAGCATCTTGCTTGTAATTAGCGAATTTATGTCATAATTTACCAAAATTGGATTTACTGTCACAGCTATGCTTTCTATATTTTTCACTATCAAAGTAACAAGTAGAGGAGACTGTCATATGAGAAGAAGAGATGCCCATATAGAAAAATCGTGCAGGAAATATCTCATATATATATATTTATATGCTTCTTTTGCTATAAGCTACAAAGGCAACTTAGCTTTCAGGATTCCCTTTCCTATTACATTTATCTTATGAATGGGGGCATCAGTATTCAAGCCAAAATAATTCCATAGTGGCATTAATTTTACAGATGGATATTAGATGCCAGATTGAGTTTTATAGCTCGATCTCACCTACAAAAAATAATTTTGATTTACTTTTTAATTGTTTCAAGTAATATTATCATTCTTTGATTCTTTCATCATAATATTGATATATACAATAATCAATAAATCCCATTTTGTTATTAATGAAGATAGTAACATGATTATTCTTTCTACTACTACTGATAATAATATTCAATATTTAAAATATAAAAAATTAGAAAATTAAAAGCTTCTGAGAACACTTATATTGAGTTCAATAAACTTGAGCTTGGAAAAACTCGAGACAGCTGTACTCTTTTCCTCAACCAATTCGGTTGTGTTAGCCTTGGTCTAACATTTTGTCATGAACTGGCTGGACAAAGATGGGTTGAAGGTTAGATAGATTGGAGTGAAAGTGGCACAGGACCTTCGATCGACCATAGGGTGGTTGCACTCTAGCGTGAACCTCACTTTCACTTCTCACGTAGTGAGTGGATGGTTATTACTTTTTTGGTACAGTAATCACATATGATATCAGATAGCTGGCCTTTTCTTAAGTGACAAATTCAATGAAGTTTATTAGGGTGGATATCCCCTCTTCCAACTATGTAACTATACATAGTTTTTTCTGGATCTTGACAGTTCATTCTTTCTCATGTGACAGATGGCGGCATTATTTAGGATAGGAAGGGGTGTGAGACCACCTATTCCTGATTTGGTTTCCAGTGATGCACGGGATTTCATACTTAAATGTCTACAAGTTGACCCAAGTCTGCGGCCAACAGCTGCTCAGCTATTGGACCATCCCTTTGTGAAACGACCCATTCCATCATCTTCAGGCACAATGTCTCCTCACAGTTTTGGCAGGCAGATTTAAGCAAGATTTCCAAGTGCGGTAAGCAAAGAATCTGTTGTTCCAGTTACAAATTCCAGCATAGCTATTCACTGTCTCACTAATATCTTAGTTTAAGAAGCCTTGTACATGAATCAAATGCCCTATCACATCTAGCCACCTGAAAGTTTTGTTTCATAACTTCTCAATGGACATTCTGTGATAACAATCCATCGTTTGTTCTTACTTTGACTGGCAATTTGATCCTCTCTTTCCACCGAAACCACAATGCAACAAAAGAAGAGTGATAAATGAACGAGCCACCATAAAGTTGAACTGTATGTATGCTCTTTGTGACATTTCTTTCCTTCTGAATCCAGGTTTTCAATCTTCCTACAAACCATGGTGTTTATATGCTGAACCTGCGGATTGCATTTTGTTTTGTATATGCAAGATTCAAGAGTTTCCACTTCAATTATATTCAGATTTTTGGATTATTTCACTCATTTTTGTGTTGTTTTGTTGTATCAGCATTATTGTTTCCTCTATTTTGAGGATCGAAATCATTTCATGTAATCTTGTCTAGTTTAAGTGTATATATCTTCTTGCTTTTTAGTGTAAAAATCTCATGTCAGATACTAATTTGTTTCTGATGAACTTAAATTTGTTGCGGCGAATTCCCAGATTGTTTTTTCTTTTTTTATTGCTTTCTTGAAAAAGGATCACTTATTCTTTCGTAATCTTTCTTTCGTAAGATTATGTTTGGCCCTTGAATTTTAGTACAAAGAAAGTTAGAAATACAACATAAATTTGCTAGTATAATATAAGAGTATTTGCTATGCTCAGGCATGCTGTAAAGCAATTTTGAATTTGGTAATTGGTTGAACTGCAATTTTTGACTCTACAAAATCCTTGAGACTTCTCCAAATCAAATTTAATACTCAAGACTTTGGCATTCAATGTTCTAGACTAGTCATTAGTCCATGGAGACAATGACAGTCTGTTGGTTATTCAAGATTTGAAATTTCTAGCAAGGCTCCAGAAAGAGTGAGGAAAAGTGGAAAGGATAGAATCCAATATATAATTCCACAAAGAATAAAGCCAACAAATTTATCAATTTTTTTATTTAGCTTCCAGGAAAATTCTAGGTCAATTTTTTGGGTGACAGTATATTTTACACATAATGTTATCACATGCAACCTCAATGATACTTAGTGTATTCTTTAAACTGTTCAGACACAAATAAATCTATACTATTATCTATAGAAAGTGGGATTTGTGATCAAAATTATGTGATTTTGAATTTTAAAAAGTTCTTTAAAATTAATTATAATTATTTCTTTAACGTTAAATATGAAAATTATTAAAATAAGTACACTAACTTACCTAGTTATCTGCATATGAGTAAATCTATTTTTATTATATATCAAAAGTATCTTTTTTACTACAATTATACAATTTTGACCATTAATTGTTCGACATAATTTCCTTCAAATTAAAGAAATTAATCGTCCTCTCATTTATAATCTCTATATAAAAAAGAAAGGCCCTTTATACATTCAAAGTGGTGGTTACATCATGCAATACCAAAATTTGCTTTACCAATTATATCCTTAATCTTCAATTTAATTTCAAAAGTGAATTTATCACTTAACGTAACACTAAAAACACAAATAATATAGTGAAAACATAAGAACAAAATTTATGAAATGTATGGGTAAATATATTCAATAGTTTTAAACTTTTGATGTAGAAATAATTTGCTAAATATGAGTTTATATTAATGGATAATTACTATTGTATGCTGTTGATGTGATTATTGTTAAAACTATGTTATTTTTAATATACACTGTAAAAAATTGAATATTTTATTTATTAATATAATTTAGTATCAATAATATGATAAATTAATATGCATGTAAGGATGGCGTGTCACAACGACTAGTATTTTCTAATTTGAAGGAACAAGACATACGTGTAGAGGGACAAAATAAAATTCAGGGCAGCACAACAAATTTCTCCCCATATTACATTTATCCTATAATTGACTAAGGTTCAATAAAATTAAATTTCAACTAAAATTTTTGGAGTCTATGATAATACAGCTATGCCATGAAAAATGTCATCATAATGTGGTAACTTAGAAACATTCGCAATCTACCCTCGAATTCTATAATATACCCATTAATATGCCCACTATCCCAAAGTGAAAAGAAGCTAACGTGCGCGGTGTGTGAGAGAGAAGGAGGCCCTTGAAATTTCCATTAAATTTGCTATTTTAATTATCATAAAAGGGATTTTCTATCTCATTTTTCACCAAATACGCTTGCAAACCCACATCGATTTTTGCCTATCTTCACTCTGAGGTAACCGAATTTCCAATGTGTAATTTACTGGCGAAATTTTCAATTTTACGCGGATGTGACTCTGTATTTTTTGTAATTTGGATTTTTCGTTTTTCTCTGATTGTAGATTAATGGGTTTTTCTTTTTTCTTCTATGGATTTTATGAATGGCGAGATATTGTAATTAAAAGTTTATTTTTTCCCCTCCTTTAGCTGTTGATATTTGATGGTAATTTGCTGAGTACTCGAGAAAATAATTGACAAGTCTTGGTTTTTCTGCTGTTTTCTGATGCCTTTAATGGGCTGGAATTTTCTTCGTTGAATTTGGTTATGCAGAAAAATTACATCTTTATGAGTGACGGTGTTGTGGTTGGTATACTATGGTTTTATATGCATAAGTGGGCGCATGATTTGAAAAAAATTAATCAAGTGAAGTTTCAGAGAAAATGGAGTTCAAAGTGAGTGATAGTGAAAAATTGGCTTCCTTGATGCAATTGTTGCACCTGCCAGAAAGGACTGTGAAAATGAGAAATGCTAAATGTTGAATGTGAAGAAGTAGTGCCATTGCATGAAGAATTCATGGAGCTGTCTGGGTGCAGTTCTATGAGCGTTGATTTTGGTGTTTTTTATGAAGTTCTACTCTAAGTTTTCATCTGTGTTATATTTCTTGGCTGCTGGAGTGCTTGCTTTTCATAATATGTCATTTGGGATTTATGCAATTCAGATTTTTGTAGGTGCAAATAACTTCTAAGTTCTATGGAATTAGGTATCGTTTGTTTTGCAGATTCATCTTTGTATGTTATTATGTGAAATCTTTTGAAAGTTATGCTTAATGTAGCCTCAGAATTAGTGAGAGAGAGGGTTGGGAGAGGGTGTTGGCAGTCAAAGTGCCTTATACTATAGTGAGGACTACCTCGACTTGCCTTTGTTCCCATACTCTCTTTATTCTTTAATTTGGGAACCATCCCTTTTTGTTTCATTCTACTTTAGATTACAATCTACTATAATCTTTAGGATGAAATATCAATAGATTCGGAGGCATTTCCTCTCAAATCTGTTATGCCGGAATACAACAAAGTGCTGGTAGCTAAGGGAAATATTGCCATAGTCTCCATTGGTATGCATCTTTGTTCTTGTTGCTTCTTGTGTTTCGAAACCCTCATTGTAACAGTTTGATGAGAAGAGCGTAGTCATGAATCTTGGTGTCTGTGTGAAGAAATATTGATTGGAGTTTGGACTTAAACCAAGGTTCAGAAGATGAGGAAAAAGAGAACAAGAAGAGGGGAATTTCAGTCATTGTTTTCCAGTTGAAAAGAAAAAGGATGCAAAATACAAGGGTGATACTAAAGATGGAAGTATTGAACACAGAGAAGTGTGTTCTTTTTGGAAGAAATTATAATTCATGAATTGAATGTGCCCTAGAAGTAATTTAATGTTTAGGCTGCTGAGTTCAAATAAACAGGGTTAAAAAGATACCATTAGCAAATGCTGCTAATAATGAAGTTGCCTTGTGAAAAATTGCAATTCACATTTAGTGATCTTTCGTGAACTTCCTTTCTTGAGATGTATATTGTTTACACATCATTAAGCTGATTCATGCTTCTTCCTTTGTCATTGATTTGGATTGTTATTATTTATCACTTTATTTTTTGTGGTGGGGCAGGGGTGCTATTAGGGGTTGAATTGTGCAAATGGCAAAATCCAAGAAGCCGCAGCAAGAAACTGATTCCCGAGGACATGGAGCTAGCCTGCACAAGCTATCATCTCGGTGCAAGAAGGTTTGTCGCAATGCCCACCATGAGAAGCTACAGGTGAAAGCATCAGAAAAGAAAGAGTGGGAAGATGCTGTATGCTCCGTCTGCATGGAGTTTCCTCACAATGCCGTGCTCTTGCTTTGTTCCTCATATGACAATGGCTGTCGTCCTTACATGTGTGCCACTAGCCATCGGTATTCTAACTGTCTTGAACAGTACAAGAAAACCTGCACTAAGGTTTCCTCAAACCTGACCACACAATCAGGGCAAGGGTCAATCGACAATATTGATTTCTCGCAAGAAGCAGGTTCGCCTGATGGGAAGAGTGAAACGTCTGAGCTTTTGTGCCCACTTTGCCGAGGACAGGTTAAAGGTTGGACTGTGGTGGAACCTGCTCGTAGGTACCTTAATTCAAAGAAGCGAACCTGCATGCAGGATAATTGCTCGTTTGTTGGGACCTACAAAGAGATCAAGAAGCATGTGAAGCTGGAGCACCATCTGGCATGCCCTAGAGATGTAGATCCTACACATGCAGAGAAATGGAAAAAGCTTGAGAATGAGAGAGATCTCAATGATGTGTTTAGCACAATCAGATCTACTATGCCTGGGGCGATTGTCATTGGCGACTATGTAATAGAGAGGAATTATCGTGGCATTTCTGGAGATTATGATGCAGATGACTATGCAGACAACACTTTCTTCAGGTTTCCAACTTATGGCGGGAGCTGGAGTAGTCCCCTATTCTCTCCTGATAGTTTTGAGGAGGATTATGACTCTTTAGATGAGGATTATTTTCGCAGGATGCGACTTCGAGCTGCAGTAGCTTCTAGAAGCATGGGACGAAATGTTCCCCGACTTGCCCGCCCTCATGCAAGGTTGATGTTTGCGAGGCAGGCAAGAAGGTTTAGAGCAGGCCGGTAAATCTTGGTACGTTTAGTACGATCCATCCCCCTGAAAGATCACTATGAGCTGCAACTTTTACTACATTTTGAATGAACTGATACCAATTATTTCCGCGACTTTGGAAAATTTCAGGTTGTTTTGATACTGTCTTTTGTACAGCTGTGCCTGGGGGCATAAATATCTGTGTTGGAACAGATTGTCAACATCTTGGATTATGAATTGTAGGTCTAGGAATGACTAGTGAATCAACCATTCATGAAAATTCTCCCACACTCTTGATGGGTCCTCATTGTTTATCTTGTATCTGACAGTAAATTGCCATTACAGCCATTGTAGGTTGGTATTGCTTTCAGTATTATCATGAAGCTTTCATTCATGCCCCACCTTTCCATTTTCTTCCCTCTTTGCACTTTTAGTTTCTCTTCTTGGAGTGATTTCTATGATATATTGTTATGAATTTTGACTGTATTTTTTAACAAGAGAATCATTGCATTCTTCCTTTAATTTTTCTTTTATAAGAATTCAGTTCTCTTGAAATCAACCAACCAGGACTTCACAGCTTCTCTTAAACAATTCAGAAAAGCAAATTGGAAAGTGTTGAAAAGGGGAATATCATCTGTCATAAACTATTGCAGCAGTTATTCTCATTAAAACCAATCCAATTCAAACAACTTCAAAGAGACTGTCAGTATCTGCAAGCTGCTTAATGCATCTAAACAAAATCATCAAGCTATAATCAAAGAGCCTTTGCCTAATCAATAAGCAATCAGCAGCCTCTATTTTTGCATTTCCAGGCCCTGGATATCTTCTTCAAGAAGCACTTCAATTTCTTCTGCCGAAAAATCACAGAACAAATATAAACACTATTTGAGTAAATCCCATAAAAGAATTTCTAATTTTTGAGTAGGATCAATACTACTAAACTCACACAAAAATGGGAATGTCCTCTTCTACGCGGGTTCGCCTTTCCCTTTCTATTCTTCAGCCTTTCTTGCTTGCAAGATCCTTCACCATTATCATAATCCTCTGTCACAATGGGCTCATACCTCCATTTCCTCTTTATCCCATCAAACGGCAAAGACAATATCTTCATCTTCTGTACAGCAACTGACCACCTCCATTTCTGTTGGATGATTTTTATTAATTACATCACAAGAAATGAAAATGGAGAAAAGGTCTTCTTTTTACCTTTGGTTTTTGCCTTGAATTCTTGAAGGGCCATTGTACTTCTTGTGCATTTGCATGTCTTAGCTCCTGAGCGTAGGCGAGGAGCTGCGCGCGGCGGTCGTAGCCTCGTGCTTTGAAAATACGAGGCTGAGAAGATGTCAGATTTGGATTGATTTTCTTGATGGGATTAGTTATTTTATCAGATCGAAGAGTAGTTGTTTCTACGTAGACATTGATGATAACTTTTTTGTTGTTTGACATTTTTTTCTGTCATGAATTTTTCCTACATTTTTTAGTCTGAATTTTTCAAAAAGAAACATCCGTTTGTAGCTCTATAATTACTCCTAGGTTTTTGGAAACCATGTTGAACTAGGAAAAGTTTACTAAAGCATTTCCAAAAATAAATTTTATCTAATAAATGGTGAAAAATATTAGTCGTGTTGCATTATTCGTTCTAAATGATGAACGTTGATGATCATATCATGTAAGGTAAATGGTGATAATCGTATTATATTTATATGTCAGTTATCGAATAGTCAATTAATTAAATAGTATCATTCTTACATCTGTTTAAGATTTGAGTTCACATAAATTGAAGTTGGTGTGTTTCATGTAAATCTAGGAACTAGCCCATAAAATTAGTGGTTCGTTAAACTTATTGCATCATAATTTGAGCCCACAAACATGAATCTATCATAGAAGATCAAACTTTTTACTCTTCGAATGATAATTCCTATAAGTAGCTCTCGATGTACTTATCTAATAATTCCATCCCTATATACTTATTTAATAAATGAAATTAAGAATAATAAAAACACTCCTGATTTTGTTATATTTTATTTTTTAGTATATCGAATTGAAGACGGATATCTAACATTTAATGCATTAAAGATTATTTGATTTTTACCTTTATATAATTTGCCAAAAAATTGACACCCTATTAAAACAATTAAAATTTTAATTCTTTAATGTTTATGATATTAAGAGCAATAAACGTATTCTCGACCTCTCTCTCTCTCTATTTTTTTTTTTTTGGAGAAACAATAATATTATATTAAATAGAATTCAGGGTAAGAGCCTGAGAAATTATATTAGTTGCATCTATCTCATTATAGTGAAGGGATAGGGCAATTTTGCAAGAAAATGAGTACAACTATTGGCATTGCGCCTAATATGATTTATGTATCTTTCCATCTCTCTCTCTATATATAATTTATATTTTTGTCAGCCACGTTTTTCTAACCCCCAATACTTAATACATTGAAAGTAATTTATTTTGAACTTTACAAAACTTGTCAAAATACGATTATGTATATTAAAACAATTAATTTACAATTTGTTAATAATTATTTTTGAATTAAGAACAATAAAAACACTCTTAACTCTGCTCTCTATATTTCTAGATTTTTTTGTTTCTCGTATTTAAGATAGATCCCCAACATCTAATACACTAAAAAAATTTTTTTTTTAAGATTTATATAATTTGTCAACAATTTGATACACACATTAACACAATTAAATTTGCAATTTATGAATAATTGCCTATAGTAATATAATCATTAAGCTTAAGAACTTAACCTCTTTCTTGAGGCATTTACACTACTTGACTACCAATAATGAATTTAGACATTTACTTATTAGCTTTAATAGAAACTTTTCTAAACTTACCAAAAAACAAAAATAAAAAATATTGTATATACCATAAATACTAAAAACAAATAAAAGAACAATGAAAATTCAAAAATAGAGATACGTGGGCCCACCAAAATACAAAAGAAGGATATAAATAGTGTACGTATACATACATACGTACATGTAGAGGAAAAAAAGAAAGAAATAAAGCAGACGTATAAATAACAGAGATAGATTGACACACAGCTTGTGTTCTATTTTTTTCCAATTTCCCCCTTTTCTCTGCTAACTTTTTGTAACAGACATTCAGAGATGGTGGATGGGGCTCAGCCGGCGGATGCCGTCATGTCGGAGGCGGAGCCACAGCCGCCGCCTCAGCAGCAACCGCCGTCGCAGCCGCTGATGGATCACATACCTGCGACTCTTAGCCATGGCGGACGGTTTATCCAATACAACATATTCGGCAACGTCTTCGAGGTCACCTCCAAATACAAACCCCCAATCATGCCTATAGGAAAAGGCGCATACGGCATCGTTTGGTAACCAAACTTCTTGATTCTTTTGGCTTCTTCCGTTCACGCAATTGCTTAATAATTGATTTTTTTTTTTTTCTATGGAAAAAAGCTCGGCTTTGAATTCGGAGACGAATGAGCATGTGGCGATAAAGAAGATAGCTAATGCTTTTGATAATAAAATTGATGCGAAGAGGACTCTCCGTGAGATCAAGCTTTTGCGACACATGGATCATGAAAACGTTAGTGAACATTATTATTTCTTGTATATGCACACATGTGTTAATGCGCTTATTACGCTTGTATAAGTATATATATCTGTTATTTTTGTTGTTCTGTTACTACTGCAGGTGCAGAAGGTATATTAATAGTTAATTTTATGTTCAATTTCATTCATTCTTTTTCTTTTAAAACAATAACTGGTTGGATCATGTTGTGTGTGTTTAAGCTTTCATTGAATATGAGAGTTCGATTAATAGCTGGTAATGGAATTCTTGACCAATTTGGATGAATTTGGGTAGTTTGCTTTTCAAGAGAAGTTCTCTTGCAGAAGTTCACAGATAAGCATTAGCAAATAAGTGGAGAGAAACAATTTGATTTTTAAATGTGTGAAAATATTGGAATGTGGACACTTGGGGTTTTACAATGTGATTTTGAATTTTGGAGCCTGATGTTGATGGCTGATTAAGTTTAAAGAGTAAGTTTCAGTATGTGATAGTTTTTGTTTCTGTTCAACTTGATTAGAGTGATTTTGGACTCTCTCTCTCTCTTCCCTTTTTATTTTTTATTTATTAATTTTTAAACTCAATTACTTGTTTCTTGTTTAATTGTTTTGTCACAATTGAACTGAAGTTCTTGAATAGTTATACTGCTCAGATGTGAAAATAGTTAATAATATTTCAGTTTCTCAAATTCATGATCCGAGATATTATGCTTATGTCTCCCATTTTATAGAAAATGGTTTTTTGTTCCTCTCCTTCCTTTCTATATGGATCTATGCTAGAGCAAGAAGACTAAACTTCAGTGCTGGAGTAAACTTGCTGATAAGTGTAACTTATAAACAATCAAAATAATCTTGAAATCAATATATTCTACCTTATGTGGAAGTGGAAATGGAACCTTATATTCCTATTTTGGTTGAAGATGCATGTTGCAGTTTTTTCTTTGCTAAAATTTCCATATAATGGTTGTATTCTTTCTTCAAGTCCATTATGTGACAAGCTAAAATTCTTTAAGTCCTACTTTTGAAACTAGAAATGAAAAATAAGCCAAACAGCCGTATTCCAACTGTAGCTTTCAGTTTGTTGCCAATTTAATTTTGGAAGTTCAATCTCAAATGGAAGCTTGGGTATTTATTGCCTAACGAGTATGAACTGGACTTTTTAAAGGGTTATATTGCTGTGCATCATTAAATATCTGCAGAGAAGAAGCTCAATTTCCCAAAAATTGCGAAAAAAGATATGGTGTTTCGTAGCTAGTAATATTTAAACCTTGTATTACCTTCTGGGTTTGCGGTTTTGAAGCACAAATGTACTTATTCATAGCACAGCAAATTTGACTGGGAAACAGCAACATTAGAGAACCTGCACCTGCATATGTTTGAAACTATATTTAGTGTTCTTCGAGTCTTTTGGTTCCTCACCTTATGAAAGGCGTTTCATATATATGAACTCCCTACTTTATCCTCCTTTTTCCATTTAATACTAGGTTGTGACTTTGCCAAGCTGTTCAGCAACTTTTAAATTAGTATTTGCTGCTTTTCAGTTTATCAGTTGTTAGCACATTTATTGAAGCTCTCATTTGCATTTTACTCTACAACTAGCATGTTTAATTAGTGCTATCGGATCTTCTTGATATATAACCATACATTAATCTGAGTACATCTTTATAAGGATTAGAAGTCTTACAGAAGCAGAAAAACTGAACTGTGACGCATTCTTTCTTTCAGCACATTTTGATAATTTAATGATGAAAATCTTGTTTATTGCAGGTTGTTGCAATCAGAGATATAATTCCACCTCCGAATAGGGAAGCATTTAATGATGTTTACATTGCGTATGAACTTATGGATACTGATCTCCATCAAATTATCCGTTCTAATCAAGCTTTGTCAGAGGAGCACTGCCAGGTTCTATTTTAATGTCTTTCTGAAAACTCGACATAACTGCGACATCTTAGACTATGAGTCAGGCTCTTTGTTTTCATCACTAACCATGCAATTTCTTGACAAGGCATCATGTGTTTCATAATTTCTGTAAACTACTTTTAACTATTCTTTTTATAGGATGTTAGCTAAGTTCACGTGGAAAGATATTTTTAAGCTTGATTTCCAAATCTAGTCAGGATCAGCAAGTGCAATTACTCTAAGCCTTGACTATAAGAATAGAGATCCTATAGATATTCCTTATTATTGCTCACTGAATCCTAACTTTAGTTGGAAGCCTTGCCTCAAACTTCCACCCATGAAAGGCCAAGCTCAAAGCAGTGACTGAGTAACAAAGGATACAAAGAAGGTCAAATGGGTAGGGTGAGGAGGCGCCTCTCTCTCTCTCTCTCTCTCTCACACACACACACACACGCGCGCGCGCGCGTGCCCGGCGCTTTGGCTGGTACTCGTTTAGTTGGGGGAAATTACTGTTGAGGCACCCATCAGCTTTCTGATGAAATCATTAGTCCTGATGATACTTGAGTAAATGTTGCAGTAATTGCTCCGTGAGAGGTATAATAGTGGTGATGGAAGAAATGCTGGAAGGCATCTTTCTCTCATGTTTTTAATCTGAAAAACTTTTTGTTATTCATAAGTATCCTAAACGATGAGGAGTTGGGTGACTTATTGCTTCCATATTGACAGGCATGTCTCAGATTTTCTTCCATGAGTTTTAGGTGACTTATTGTTTAATGCAAAATTTTCTAAGAAACAACTATTCTGCTTTTTGGAGTATATTTTATACCATTTATTGCCTGTTGTATAGTCCTTAATGTCAAAAGATGGCACCATGGTTCTTAACTGATCTTGCACTATTTTTTTGTAGCCTGTAAAGTTGTGTTTGCATTTATTTTATGAAACCTTTATGTTAGTATAACTATTTCCATGTTTTTCTTGCAGTATTTCCTGTACCAGATACTCCGTGGGTTAAAATACATACATTCGGCAAATGTTCTGCACAGGGATTTAAAACCTAGCAACCTTCTCCTGAATGCGAATTGTGATCTAAAGATATGTGATTTTGGATTGGCACGAGTCACATCTGAAACTGATTTTATGACAGAATATGTTGTTACAAGGTGGTACCGGCCACCCGAACTGTTGTTAAATTCATCTGATTATACTGCAGCTATTGATGTATGGTCAGTGGGGTGCATTTTCATGGAATTGATGGATCGGAAGCCATTATTTCCAGGTAGAGATCATGTTCACCAGTTGCGCCTGCTCATGGAGGTATCTCTCCCTCTGTTTATATCTAATTTGGATGTCAAAAGTCGGAATACTCGGAGACTTTTTATTGTAATTTTTTTTCCATTTTAGTACTTTGGTTTTTCCTTAATTTGGTGATTAATCTTGAGAAAAGGAATGAGAAGTGTTCAATTAAGTTTTGCAAACACAACTTTATACATCTAGATTTACATCTATTTAATAGAAAAGAAAAAGAGTAATATCAAGAAATGAGTTTTCTCTTGATGCATGTGCTTGTATTGATTCTGCAACTTAATCATGAAAGAAAACATTGGCCTTGTCATTTATTTACCTTTTTTTCCCCCAACATGCCACTGAATGACTACTGAGACAGGCACCGAGGCATGTGTTTGAATAAATCCTCCCAAACTAATATTTTCCCCATTCTTAGTTGTCCTTAGAAGGAAGCACCACCTGCAATATGAGTTCCTCTGAAACCTTCATTGATGTATTTCATTTATGCATAAGGCATAATCCTATGCTTAAAGCGTGGCTAAGGAGCTTGCTTGTGTTGCAGCTGATTGGCACCCCGTCAGAGGCTGAGTTAGGTCTTCTGAATGAAAATGCAAAAAGATACATCCGACAACTCCCTCTTTATCGCCGTCAATCATTTGTTGAGAAGTTTCCTCATGTGCACCCTCTTGCTATTGATCTCGTTGAGAAGATGCTCACATTCGATCCTAGGCAAAGGATTACAGGTAAGAAACATATCCCTACCCTGTAAGATCTTCTACTCCAAAAGGTGTATTCCTTATCATATTTATGCTGCATTCTGATTTCACCTATGATGAACCTTCATTTCATATGCAGACATGTTTGACTTTCCAATCAGCCATAATTATGAATGATAAGGGAGAAACTAAACTTTTTCTACATTATTTATTTCCAATGATTAGATTTCTTTTCATGCAGTACCACACAGTGGAATAGCAAATCTTTCATGTTAACTACATAATAATTTTATTGTGATAATATGAAACTTACTGCATAACTGATTGCCAGTGCGTATGTCAAAAATCTACTATTTTTCTTGGATTCCATATTTATTCAGATTTGCAAGTGTGAATTTTTGCAATACTGTCTCTTACCCAAAATACATTATATGCTTAAATATAGTAATCATAAAATGTCTTTGCGTGTATATTTGACAAAAACTAAGGGTTCGTTTGCTTCGAATGCTGTGATTAGAAGTGCTATATAAGCAAATGGATACATTTTAAGCCCATTAGGATAGAATATCTTAATTTTATGTTTAGTTGGTAAGATTAATATATAAATAAATTAAAATATAATATATATAACATATAAATTTACTATTATATCCTTTATACTTTTTAATAAGTTTTTCACAATTTCCTCATTTTTTCCTGTTCTTAGGAACAAAGTTTAATTGAAAATAAGATAAAAAAATAGGCCATATTTGATCTTTGTAATTCTAATCACACCAAATCAAGCATTCCCCCCCCCCCCCCCGATCTATTTTCCAAAAGCAACAATAAATAATGATGAGCCTAGGATTTATCAAGAACTTTTATTAATTGAAACAAACATTAAAAGAAGCTTGATTAGGTATGTATCACACCCTATAATGCAAGGACACGCCCAAAAATCGCTTCGTGTAGTGTCGGACACGGACACGGGCTTGACACGGCAAATAAGTGTCCAAAAATTAAAATAAAAAAGATAAAATCCGACATGGTGTCGGACACAGCAGGGCTTTTGTTTTATTATTATTAAACTTTACAAAATTTAAAGACTAATAAATAATATAAAAACTTTTTAAATGACAAACAAAGTTAGTAAAAACCCTCACTATGATTATAATATCCTAATAAATTTAGATGATTAGACACATTACGAAAAAAAGAAAATTTATAAAAAATAGTAAGTGATGATAACTTGGCAGTTGGCACTAATTATTTATATATAAGTAACAAATATTTTTTGTTCTGTCACAAATAATAATTTTTACACGTTTAATAATGGCAACAATTGTATTTAAGTTATCACCATTGATAACTGATAGCAAATCTTTAATGATAAGTATAAATCTTTTCAAATGTTATTAGTTATAATTTTTACATTATCACATATTTTTTTTATAACTAATATTACATTTTTTTTGTATTGAAAATTTCCATTATATAATTTACATGGAGTCTAATACTTATTCCTATTTAGGGGATTCGTTATTTATTTGAATTTAAAATATACTTATTTAATGTTCAATGTTGATTTTTTTTCACTTTACTTTGATATATATATTTTATATTATATATATTAATATGACTAATAAATACTTATATATAATTATATATATTATGATAACCGTGTCGGTGCCGTGTCGTGTCCTAAAATTTTAAAATTTAATGTGTCGCTGTGTTCGTATCGCCGTGTTCGTATCTGTGCATCATAGATCACACCAAATCAAGCCAAGCAAACAAGTCTAAAGGGATTGCCATACAAAACTAGCTCTAGATTGCTTATTGCCTAGATCCTTCCCCTTTTCAGAAATTAATCTTACATGCGACAGAAATATTTCAATTGTTATATACTTGACTCATTCTATTGCAGTATCTGTGTCTTTTCAAGTCTACCCTCTTTGTATTTGTGGGACATGCTATCACTTGACAATTGTTAGCTAGATTACATCATTCCACGATTCATTACCAAACCGTTGATTCATCAAATCCATTTTGATTATCTTGTGAACATCTGTCGCTTCCAGTGGAAGAAGCATTGGCACATCCATACCTGAACTCACTACATGACGTCAGCGATGAGCCTGTTTGTATGACTCCTTTCAGCTTTGACTTCGAGCAACATGCACTGACTGAAGAACAGATGAAGGAGCTGATTTACCGGGAGTCTCTCGCCTTCAATCCTGAATATCAGCACATGTGAAGAAGAACTGTTCATCTCCTTATTGCTGTGGGTTTCTTTTAATGCTGTAGTACTAATGTTGTATGTGATCTTCATTAGATTCATGTATATACTGGTCCATCTGAAACCTGAATGACTTTGATTTTTAATACATTCGATGAAGCCATAAACTAGATTTCAACATTTTGATGTGTTTTCAAGTCCCTCCAGCTGCATTGGCTCTGGGGTTGGCTAATTGGATGGCGATGCTGGGGCAAGGAATAAACTGACATGTACCTGTGGATGGCTTGCTTTATTTGTTCCTAGTTATCGATATATTTTCTGATAAATTGAAATCATAAACTGAAGTATAATTAGATGAATCTGTTAACAGGCTGTTGAAGTCGACAGCCACAATCTGGATTCTATTCCATCCCATGTATGATGGGATTGAAACATCCATGAGCATAAGGATCTATGCTCTTACCATTATTGAAAACATAAAAGACGATTCTGAAAGTGACCAGCATCTATTTCCCCTTATATATATGTATGCTCAAGTCCCAATTAACTCATCTCAACATTGATCTAAAACTCTCCAATGGCTCAATCAAGCTCCATCTCAGCTGAAATAGAGACCCTCAATCATGTCTGGGGTCTAATAGAGGCCTTTCGTGCCTTCGACTCAGACAACGATGGATGGATCAACGCTCAAGAGCTCTGTGGAATCATGGGATCTCTTGGGTACAACGTTAGCGAACAAGATGTCCAGCCCATGATGCAGAAGGAAGACACAAACAGGGATGGATTTCTAAGCATCTCAGAATTTCTCGAGATGAACACTAAGGATTTGGAACTAGGTGGCCTGACTGCTCTTAAAACAGCTTTTGAAGCATTGGG
Organism: Jacaranda mimosifolia; assembly: GCA_018894105.1. Lineage (NCBI taxonomy): Eukaryota > Viridiplantae > Streptophyta > Magnoliopsida > Lamiales > Bignoniaceae > Jacaranda > Jacaranda mimosifolia. The sequence goes on from CM032123.1 coordinate 912,552, forward strand.
TGTTGAGGGAGATGATTTAGTAACAGGAGAACAACTCTATGAAGTTGTTGGGAGTATGGGAATTGAGTTGTCCCTGGATGACTGTCTAGATATTGTTGCTTCTATGGATGGAGATGGGGATGGAGCCGTTGCTCTTGAGGATTTCAAGCTTATAGTGAATTCCCTGGTTTAAATTTCTCTAAACAGTAGAGTTTAGTACAGCTAGAGCTTCCCTTATGTCTTGTAATAAATGTTTGATACTATGAAGCATATGTTGTGTGCTATGCTATTTTGTTCTGTCTTATGAATTATCTAATGAATAACAACATTATTTGTTATAGCAGCATTAACTTCGATAGCATCAAAATCTAACATAAGAAACTAACGTCACTAAAAATAGCAGTGGAGATGAGACATACAAAGATAATACATATATTTTAAAAAAAAATAGGAAGATCTCAATTTATTTTATAAAAATTAGAATTTTCTTTTTTCTTTTAAATATTAATAGTGATTAGACTTCGAGTTTAAAAATAAAAATAAATCACAAATTATAGGATTTAAGTCTATACAGTAATTTTTAAATTTAATTTTCATGTCATTGAATTTATATTGTAAAGTTGTCACTATTTAAATAATACTTTTAACATTTCTAATATTTTTATAGGGTAGATTTAATTTTGTGACACCATTCCAATGTATTTTTACATGTACTTTTTATGCATGACTCATTGCTATTCCAACGAGACGTAGACCTAAAAAAATATTTAGACCTCTCATAGGTAGTTTTAGTATTACCAATTACCAAAGCATACACAAAAGTAATTACTTAGAATTCTTCACACCCGCACCCCCCCCCCCCCACCCCCCCAAATACCATCGATTGTGTGTGTCGGCAGATACATGCTAAAGGAAACGAATCAGATTCGATACATTTTAGAACTAATATATAAAGTAATTCAAATGGGCCGTAGTTTGGTCCCTGACCTAAGCCCAACCCATTCCAATATCTTGTCCACTTCCAAATGAAAATTACTTGGAATATTGGACACCCAATTTATACATATCCAACTGCCAAAATAAGGCTGTCAATGAATCGAATTTTAATTCGAATTCAATCTGAATTTAATTTGAATTTTAAAATTTTTATCTAATTAAAATATTTGATGGATTAGACTTGATTATAAATATCTATAATTCGAAATAAGTGGATCAGATATGGAATAAAACAATCCAATCCGTTAAATATCTAAATTCAAACTTTAATATTTTTTTATTAAATTAATACTCTTATATATATATATTAATAAATATCTTAAAATAAAATTTATATATTATATTGACCTAATATTTATATTAACGTCTATATTGTGCTATTAATATTGAGTCTTTAGCCTTCAAAATAAGAGGGATACTGATAAAGTATCAAATATAATAATATATAATAATTCATCTATGCATTGATATAATGTGAAATAGAGGTTTAGTATTCAAATTATTAATTTTTGGACTAATATATAATAAAAAGTTGTTAAAAATCAAATATAACGTAAATTTACTTTATAAATACAATATTTTTATATAATCCAAAAGGGCAAAAAAGGAAAAAAAAATAAATTGGGTTGGAATTTTTTATTGGATTTCAGATATCTATCAGATGCGAATATGATATTGACTAACAAAAATCCTATCGAATATCGAGTTGAATTCGACTATGAATTTTTGAAAATCGAATTTGAATTCGAATATAACTGATTCGATTTAAATCCAACTCGTTAACAACCCTAGCTCCAAATATCTTTAGTCTAAATCTAAAAGAATTGACTTAAATTATTACTGCACAATTCGTTTCATACTTAAGAAAGTATACGTATACTTCAAGGAAATATATATATATATACTTTATACATGTACATATATTAAGAATCAAAAGCAAATCAAGTTAAAATTATGCGGAAAATTCTGCAGTGCAAATTTTTGGCTTGGTTTCCAATTCTGATGATAATTTCAAGTCATTATATGGTTTTATGTTATTGAATTTTTTTTCCATTTGAAGTTTATAAAATGATAGATTATATAAAAAAAGATTATCACATTATTCTTTGCGTTTAGTTTAAGAGTAATTCAAATTTAGCACCAACTCAATTTTTATTTAAATTCTTCAGATAATTTGATAGAAATAAAATCTAACTTGTCAATTTTATCTCATGTTACTTCTAAAATATATACTTTTCTTATTTAAAGTAAGTATTTTTGCTTGGCTTTACCTGACCCCGATGGCGGCTTGGAATCAGGGTGGCTTGCTTACCGGACTTGACTGAATTTTGAATTATTGTTTTCAATGATGAATTACATAAGATTTTTTACATTTTTAATACTCATCTAAAACTTGATGCATGTCTCTACAAACGAAAACTTTAGCGGAGTAAGCCAGGGTAGGTTCGAGTTTCATTCCTAATAAATATTCTATTTATATGTTGAGTGCAAATTGCACTCATTTTTATTATTTTTTCTTTTGTAAAATAAAAATATGGTTAGATTATTTGTATGAAAATATTAATTTTATAAAACTAAAAATGAGTATAAATTTGATTTATATTTTTAAGAGTAATTTTATACAGCATATTTTATTCAAATACTTCAACATGCTTATTTTTAAAATAAAATTTAACATCTTGTAAGCTTCTACATCTTATAAAATCTTTCAAATAAACTTAGTTGAACACATATAAATATTTTCTTGAATAAAAACTTGACTATAAAATCATCATGTAAATATTCATAATGTGACATAAAAGATATAAAAACACCTAAAAATATTGAGAACTCAAAACAAAATGAGTAAGGTGCTAGAAAAATATATACTAATATATATATATATATATGTATTAATAAGGGATACTAATCTAATTAAATAGGTAGATTATTTGTTCTAGCATTGGACTATTACAATCAACTTAAGTGACCATTCTCAAAGCTTTCTATCTTGGAGGTATAACCTATATTTTTCCATCCCGGAGGTACGAAGACAACATCATTCCACTTCGATTTTGTCGAGCAATCCTGCAAAATTAAGAAACTTAATTTAATACTCACTATATTTTGGGGGGTGTTTGGTTTATAAGATTAAATATTGTGAGAATTATAATATATGGAGATTACATGTGTTTTGATAATATGACATTAATTCTCATTTGATGTCCAATATTGCACACACATATTCCTTTCCGCTAAATCTCTACTAATCTTTATCCTTGTTTGATACATGATACTAAACAATAAAATGACCTTATTGCCCCAATACTAATTTTTTTTTAATCTCCATCGGACCCACCCAAGGGTTACAAAAGTAATTTTTATCGATTTTTTCACTTGTCTGGAGAGATGATGTTACCAATCACACCTCCTCACCTAAGATTTCAATATACAATAATATAGTGAACATTTATGGGGCCGCATATTAATCTCCACATGCCTGCAACTTGAGTATTGGATATCAAACAATGATATTAAGCTCCATTAATCTACCAATATCATTTAATTTGCCAAATCAAATGCCCTCTAGAAATATTAGCAAATTATAATTCAAGCACATTTCTATGAAAAATCTTTTCAAAACATTTTTTATGAAATATAATCATAAATTAAAATGAATATCAATGAAAAATTGTATATATAAATATATGCATGCAGAGAGTAGTTAAATAATTCTTGACCTTCATTTCTTCTATTATGTCTTCAAGAGCCGTCACCTAGAACACCAATTTGAATATTATTAATCTGCATATGGAATTGAAGTCATTTTTTTTAATGCAAAAATCACCTGAACAATTTCACTCTCTATATCAGTGTGATTCAATATTTTTTCCTTATGTAGAGCATTTTCAAGATCCTCCTGCATAATTTACAAGGAATATTATATAGATATGTTAAAATACCTATATATATACTGAAAATTAAATTATATAGAGCACGGAAATATTGCTAGGGATAAAATATGTCAAATAGTATAACCTTTTTTTTTTTTTTTTTTAACTTACCTTTCTGAAGAAAGCAGCCGGATAGTTATGGTTTTTATTGAATATCACTCTTACAGCATCTGACTGCAACCCAAAAAAAAAAAAATGATTATTAATTTATAGGTGTGCAATTCTTGGTATAATATCCAAATTTGTTGTTAAATATGTAAAGACAATTTTATAAGATATCTTAGTTTTAGTACATATCATCGTTTATAATATATAAGACAAAAAGTAGATATCTATCTCTATAACAAAATTTTGGAATAATAAGTAAATAAATGGCTTAAGTAGGAAAACAGCTTATTCTTCATCATTCTTGAATCTTGACTCTTGAGCCATGAAAATAAGAAAGCAGACACAAAATTATTTCAAGGACACACACACGCGCGCGCGCGCACACACACACACACACACACACATAGAGAGAGAGAGAGAGAGAGAGTAAAAATATTAAGGCTTTATTTGGTTATGTTTCCCTGGAACAACATTATTTTGGGGAAACATAACCAAATATATGTCCATTTTCCCTTCAAAACCCATATTCTTCAATATATACATACATATATTATATATTTTATTATTATTCTAACATTAAAATAATTACTCAATTCCATTTTCACTTCAAAAATCAAACAAAAAAACATTAATTTGACTGCTACAGAAAAAAATGTCTCCCCCAAAATATAAATAAATATATCAAAAAACAACTTTCACATTCTCCCAAAACACATAATAAAATCAAACAAAATCGTAACCAAACACAACCTAAACAACATAAGCTAATTGGTTAAATTTTTGAGCATATAAAATGCATAATATAATACGAATTCAATCTCGTATATTATTATTATTGTTGTTGTTGTTGTTATTTAGTAAATTGAACCTGAAAAACGGGAACCCCTGAAAAGGTGTCGCCATGGAGACCAGCCTTATTTCTTTCCTGCAGAAAATAACAAAATATATATCTAACAATTCACCCTGCAATTGCTAACAAATTAAGACATGAAAAACACATGCTTTAATTCTCTCACCTTTAGGGCATTTTTGACTTGAGTTGTATCTGGCACTAATCTAATTGGCTTCTGATCTTCCTCTGCAGTATCAAGAGCCTGAAATTAATACATATTAGAAATCTTAGGTTGGTCAATAATCTGAAATTAATACTATCTAACATTTTAGAAATCCTGAATAATAAATAAAAATAAAAAAAAAACAAAGAGAGAGAGAGAGAGAGAAGATAGACAGGAAAAGATCAATTGTGTGTGTGTGTGTTTACCTGGGCAAGTGGAACATTTATGGAGACTACCCCCCTGGCAGCATTTTTTGAGCTTCCGGTTACCAGTCTCGACACACAAGCCTGAGCATCTGGTTCACTGAAAAAGCATAATATAGCTTCCCTATCCGCTACGTAAGAGACTAGGGAGGCGACGGCTGAATCTTGGTCGATACCCATTGTATAAACAGGTACACATCCGAGCCGCTCTTTGATTTCGTGATCAGTATTCTTCTTCTTCTTCTTGCATGATGGATCATCTGCAAGATCAATATTTGATGAGGGCCCACCATTTTTGCTTCTGCTGCTCTCTGAAGAAGATGATGAAAAAGTGATTTTATTAATGTTGTTGGAAAATTGATCCGCAATTCTTGCCCATGGTGGAGGTGGAGCCCCATTTTGTAACGAATTCTGGTCATGATCACGTTTGGAATGAAAAGCACTACTAGGAATTTGAAGAAAGTTGGCGAAGTGGGTTTGTAGATTATTCATTACGTGATGAAGGGGGTTGGATGGCTGCTGCTTTGCCTCTTTTGCTTTGAAGAAGAAATTCATGGTTTTATTAATTTCTCTGCTACTATTTCGAGTTTGGAATTCGGATTGATGTTTTTAATATTAATGGTGCATATTGTGTACTGTCATATAAATTTATAAAAGGTAATAGAATATTTACTTATTGGTATTTGATTTGATATATATTATTATTTCCATATGGGTAATATATGTTTTTATTTAATTTTATTTTCCTTTCGTGTACAGGAAGATTTCCCTTAAATATCATGAGGGTCGATCATGCCTTTCCAAAGAATAGCTACGTACGAACCATTTAAATCGATCAGCAAATTAAGAGTACAATGGATTAATTCAATTTGGGGTCAATTTTCACTAAAATATAACTTAATGGGGTTTCTTCGTTTTGGAATGAGGAGTGCTGGCCATTAACTAGACTGTGTTTTCTTTTGAAGAAATTACACATACATCTATAAATTTGGACCAACTAAATTATCTTTCTTGATATATCATATTTAAATAATTAAAAATAAATAAACAAATCAAAAACATAAAAAAATTATTAACCATATAATGACTTAACTCCATAAATAAAATGATTAATCATGTATTACGAAAATTATCATGATTAATGTGGTAAGACAACCAAAGAAAGATTGCACCATAGAATATTTCACACGGCTTTAGTTTTATATATATATATATATATATATAGACAACACTCACACACACACACACACACACACACACACACATATATATATATTGTATAAGGTAAGATAGGGGAGGAGGGGCCATACGTAGAACCCTCTGTGGCATAACTATATTATTATTAGGAGTACTCCACCGGCGCCATTGTGAAACATGATTTTAGTTTGATTTTTATTGATTCTCAATAAATGCATACATATAAAGTATGTGTATACTTCCTTAATTAGATACATGGCTTGTGCAATAGAAATAATTTAAGTAACCCTTTTTAGATTTAGAGTATATATATAATGTAATTTACATTAAATTAAATAATAATAAATTGTGCAATATGATTTTTAATTATGTGATCATGATATAAATTACTGTTGTTGTAGTGTGCATTAAAGTTAAAGAAAATAAATTGTTTGATCATAATTAATGACCTAAATGATGTTATATCATGAATGTATTATACGCATGATTCTTACGTTTGATTTGATATAAATTATTCAATATGCAGATAAAATCAACATAAAATATGTTCGAATTACTTTTAATTGAGATGCTGGATTATATGCTAGATATAAACACTTGAGCACATTAAAACTTTATTATTTTAGGCCGAACTCAAATAATGATAAGCTTGATTGGATATTATTAATATGTGTGTGTGTGTGTGATTTAACCATCATTTTTACTTTTTCAATCCTCATCGAGTTCGCCTGATTACCTTGATGGGCACTTTTTCATACTTCCAACACTTTTAGAGTTGAGATACTTTTACATTTTAAAAAATAAAAATAAAAAAATATTTTGGTTAATTAAATAAAAATATTGATTTTATTTTTACGGGATTGGTAATGAAAATGCAGCTAACACTCATGGGCTATAGGCGAGCATTGGACCGCCCTTAACAGCCCATATGTCATGAATAAATCCACACTCTAAATTCATAATCTATTGGATGGATGGATTTGCCGATTTGGAATGAAAATTTTAACTTCACAATAATAAACTTATTGAATTTATTTGTGATTGTCGCAAACACAGGCCCATAATTAATATAGTGTACGACGTATATAATGTGTCCTCAAATATTTGAACATTATTTCGTTCCAAAAAAGGGGGGAAAAAAAATAATTATGAAAAAGAAATAAAGTAGCAAAAGAAATCTTTATCCAACTAGATTAATAAGTTCTACTCATAGTACGTTATAGAATGTTCTGGAAATTTCGTCCATCCAGGAGCCATGAAGACAACATCGTTCGACTTGGACGTTGAGTCATCCTGCAATACATATATGTGTATACACACATGAAATTATTTACTTTCATATATAGCTAACAAAGTTGGGTCACAATAAAAAACCAACAATTAATTAATTAGTAGATTAACATTAATAATTAGTATAAGCTGCTCACTTTCATTTCTTGAATTATATCTTCAAAAGCTGCAACCTATCAGGGTATATGAATATCAATCGGGAAAACTTGTTATGTAAGCATAAATAGAAGTAACAATAATAATAGTAATTATAACGATGAAGATGAAGAAGATGAATTAAAAAGGATCGAACTTGAATGGTGCTTTTATGTTGTGATCCTTTTTCTCTAGCTAAGGCCTCTTCAAGGTCCTCCTGCACATGAATATATACAATTACACCAACTTTGAATTAACATCCATGTATGTATGTATGTATGTATTATAGAATATGTGTAAAACCTTATAATTAAGGAGATTAAATGTTAAAATTATATACTTTACCTTTTTGAAGAAAGCAGGACGATATTGGTATGGCTTAATTGTATTGCGTTTTAATATTAAATCATCTGACTGTAATGCACATACAAAAAATTATAATTAATTCATACATTGAATGATTCTACTGATAAATATATAAAAAAAAAAACACAAAAAATTAATCAATGCGAATATGAATAGAAAAATGGGCCTACATTTGATGAAGAAATGAATAAAAAAATCCTCATAATGTAAATATGTATAAATTAAGTCTCCATCTTTGCACTTGAAGTGTATATGCGTCATTCGCCTGTCCCTCGGCTGATAAGTAGTGAAAACCAGATGGCCTTTACTCATATTTACACACACACACACACACACACACACATGTAGTGAATAATTACCTGAAAAATTGGAACTCCAAAAAAGGGCTCATCATAATCAAGAAAATCAGCTCCAATATCTTTCTTCCTTTCCTGTGTGGAAAATAAGAAGATGTACGTACCACATAAATATGTTTTTATCCATTACTATATACTACTGTTATTAATTGAGTCAGTAAATAAATGAAATTTTTCTTAGACACGCATTAATTAAGATCTTAATATATCTCAAAAACAAGCAGGAATGTTGTTTCTACGCAAAGAAAACGCAATTAATTACAAATTAAGAAAAAAAATTAATTTTATTATATTACTAATTAATTAATAGCTAGGCGATCAAATATATCTCACATACCTTTAGTGCATTTTTCACTTGAGATAACTCCGGTACCAATCTCATATGAGAGTGATTCTCATTTCTCTCCGACAATGTTAGAACCTATATATATATATATCATACAATTAAATCATTAATGTATCATGCATAATAAAATTTATGTACAGACTTGAACAACAAGATAATAATATTGATGAGAGAACATGCAGTAGTTACATATATACATATGATGAGTTAATATAACGTGATGCGTGCATGTCCTAATTATTAAAAGAAGAAAAGAAATATTTAAAAAAACTAAACCATAATTAATGATATAATATAATCGTACATTTGAAAGATCAACATCCTGGACAATTATTGGGAAGTTGTTGTTAGGGAAGTCGTCGTTAGTCTTGAAGACGACATTTTGCCCAAAATCGTCCGCATCTGCTTTACTGAAGAAGGTGAACTCAACGCTTCTATCACCAGCATAAGAACACACTTGAAATTCATGTAATGAAGAATCGGAGAGTGTATATATAGGGATTCCAATCATGCGATTCATGATTTCTGCATCAGATAGGGATAGATGATCCTTCTTCGAAAGTGGATTAGGTATTGAGAATTGGGGAATCCCAAGATTGATGTTGGAAAACTGGGTTTTAAGATTGTTCAAGGCATCATGAATAATATTATTTTGCGGTTGTTGGCCTTTAGACGACGACTCTTTTGGCTTCTTGAACCAATTCATTCTTCTTCAACAATTTTAATTGTTTTGCATGCCAATTTTCTCACAAGATAACATACATATATACACATAAATTTTGTGCCAATTCGTAAGTACTTACCTTTCTTGATTATATTTAAGGAAATCAATAACATATATAAAATCTTTATTAACCATATTATTATTCAACTCCATAATTTCAAATGATCAACTACGGATGGAAACTATCAATAGGATTGGAAAGAGAGCAAAAAAATTGGACTACAGAATTTTCCACATGATTTAGTTTGATATGCATATTTGATTCTTAATCTAGTTACACTTACATACACACACATTCTTAAGTGGTGATGTGTATGGATTGTTCAATAGGAATAGTTTAACTCAATGTTTTTAAGATGGCCCAATTTAATATCCGGCCACTTGGATTGTTCAATAGGAATAGCTTAACTCAAATGTTTTTAAGATGGCCCAATTTAATATCCGGCCACTAAAGACAACGACAAAGGATATCTTTGCCATTCTACATGCTTAAAATTAGTAGAACTAGTAAAAAATTATGACCCATTTTGGTCTAATACAATCAATTAAATTACAAATCTAATTAAAATTGGCTAATATATAGTTGATTATAAGTGTGTTCGGTGACGTAATTTTGAGTTTTTAAGAGGGCCCAATTTAATATTCGGCCACTAAAGACAACGACAAAGGATATCTTTGCCATTCTATATGCTTAAAATCAGTAGAACTAGTAAAAAATTATGACCCATTTTGGTCTAATACAATCAATTAAATTACAAATCTAATTAAAATTGGCTAATATATAGTTGATTATAAGTGTGTTCGGTCATGTAATAAATTAATATGAATATTGTTGATTTATATCCAACTAAATCAACAAAATTTAAATCCACATTTCATAAATATCATCATAGAAGAGAAGACAGAAAAAGCACTTGACAAAACTATTGGAAAGGAAAACACAAAACAAAGGCAATATCATCATATTTCATGAAGAAACAAAACTAGTTTGACAAAAATACCACAATAAAGAACATAAAAAACATACACCACAACTTTTTTTTTTTTTGGTACAATGGTAGACAAATATATTTCCTTCGTCATTTCTAATTTCTCAATGTAATGTTAAAAATTTCAGGTGGACTTTGGAAAATCTAAAAAGTCATAACAAAGAAACTACTCAATCTGCGTTTACACTTTACACAATGGTCGAGTCTTCGACATTACCCCCACAAAAGCATCGGGCATTCCAAGAACCCGCAGACTTACGAGAGTAATACAACTTGTTTTGCCACAGATTAATACTTAGTGCATATACCAAATTAAAGAGAGAAACCCACCCACCCCTCTCTCAAAAAAGAAAGGAAAACAGAAGGCAAGAGCCAAACATCTAGCTAGTCTTTCTTTCCCGACGTCCCTTTGCGGATTTTCGCTAAAAGATAAAACACAGCCACACCAACAACAACGCCAACAATCACCGCCGCCGGGGAATGAAAGGGAGAAGTCTTTTGCGGCTTGCTCACAATGGCTCCACTTGAAGTCTCTTCCGTCGGAGCCGGCATCTTCTCTGTCTTGGGGTTGCCATTTCCCACCGCGTATTTCACGCTCTTCGTCTGTATCATGCAATTTCCAGTCTTGTCACGCACCATGCGGAGATTTGGCATTTCAATGTAAGGCGGCTTGGGAAATTTCAACCTTGTCTTCCTTTCATACTCAATTTCTGGAGGTAGTTTTTTTCTGGTCTTTGCCCAGCTGAACATTCAGTCACTCTGATATGATGATATTTTGGTTGGGGAGCGGGAACATGGTGAATATTTTTAGAGGCTGAAACTAAGGAATCAAAGATTGAAGATAAACTTATAATGTGTGCTTGGAAGAGGCTGAAACTAAACACAAAGATTCAGGATAAATTTATAAGGTGTGCTGGGGAGGATATTGAACAGGTACTGCAGACCCTGAATATAAACAGAAAAGCAAGAGCTTCTTGCTGCAACTGACCAGGAAAAAACGGCTTGGAGCTTTTTTTGTGAACTCCAGTTTCGGAATACCTTGCATGCTTCAATTGTTTGTGTATCACAAATGAAGTAATATGATTATGACTTAAATTCTATTTGTATTTCTTTTTATTTTGATTCTAATTTTATGTCTATATATATATATATCATATAATATTTCAATGAGTTTTTTTTTTATTTCTTTTTTCTTACTTAATATATTTTATATAATATATATATATAGGCAAAAATCAAGGAATAATAAAGGTAAGAAGGAATTAGATAAGTACTCTAATATATATATATATATATATATGTCATAAAATAGGAATTAGAGGGTAAATTTCTGATGGAAATAGGAGGAAAGTGATTTAGAGGGAAATTAGAGGTAAATATTTTGGAGAGATTAATTTCAGAAGGAATTCGAATGAGATAGTTATGAAGGAAAATTGAAAGTAAAATTTTGTAGGGCGAAAAAATTTAATATCTAACCAAAAATTTGGATACCTATTCTTTTGATTATATAGACATTTTTTCCACTACAAATGTATAAAAGAGTTTGTAACAAAATATTCCTGCTAAGTATAACAATATTTTAAACATAACAAATTTATAACTTAGATGATGATTTTCTAGTTAATATAGTTACCAAAGACGTGCTTTTATGATAATTAATATTTTTTACTGGAAACAGTTTTTTCAATTTGTGACTCAATAGGTGTTCTTTAGAAGGATATTAGAATTTTGTAAATATAAATTCATTTATCTAATATTTTTCTACTTTGATGCATTTATTTTTGTTACGAGAAATGCATTTTCTTTGCAGTGATATTTTTTATACTCTATATTACTAAAATGATAACTTTATAATATATTATACAAAAAGTTGGAAGTTCAATCTCTTAACATTCGATTTAATTCTTTGCATGAGACACCAGTATTTAAAATGTGAAAGTAGAGCACATTATATGATTAATGATTTTCATTTCATGGTGTTGAAATATGAGTATTATAATTAACAATCTATATGTAACTTACAAATTTAGAGTTAGCACTAACTCATATTTTTATAATATATTCAAATATAAATAATTTTCAAATATAATATTTTAAAATGAAATATCACTTTTTTTTTTCAATAACAAACTGATTTTTCTTAAAATGATTAAAAGGAAATTATTTCTCTTTTAATCACAAGTTAAAATGAATATTATAAAGTAAAATATTTAATTATTTGAATTATTCTCAATGCATTGCACCTAACACATACTAATAATAATAATAATAATAATAATAATGACTTGTAGTTCGACATTTAGCTTTTGGTCCACATATGATAATAAGTTGTTATTCACACAGTAATTTGGATCAAATTATTTTTTTGTCATTATGCACTGCATGCGATCCAAAGAATAAAAAATATGAAAATTTTAATTCGATCATTTTTTTTTTTCTTATTGAGTTTTGGACATTCGTCTCTTTCGAAAATAACGTTTTACATATGAAAATTAATAACTAAATTTGGACTCCAATGCTCCATATTTGATCCAAATTCGACATGATGTTTCCTAATCTTGTAGACGGTAGAACTAATACTCTTTTCAAATTTCAATTGTTAGTAAATTCCAATCTGTCCGACAATATGGCCAACTCAGATCAAACCTTCCATGGTCTATTGGACTTCAAAAACTCATCCCCATATATTAACTGACACACTCAAATTTCAATTGTTTATTAGAGGACTTGTGGCCCTAACCAATCTAGCCAAACATTGAACCAAGCCTAAAGCCCAATCCACATCAAGTTTATACCATTTCGCTCTTCCCTTGAACTAATTATATATCCATCTGGATCTCGTATTATTTGTAAGCTCTTAATTTAAACTTCTCTCTCTTTGTTTATGGGAGTGGGTTTTCTCTCTTTCTTGAGGGTTTGCATCTACTTTTCTAGGTGATTTCATTCTATACTTTTTTATGGTGTTTGATTGTATAAATTAGGTGTTTAGGACTCCAGGGCATGAATATTGTATGAAAAATACATACGAAAAACTAACGACTCAAAGAATAGTGTGCTATTGGTGATTTAATTAAGTTTTCAAAATGAGGACAAAGTACTTCGATAAGAGAGAAATTATACTTTCTCATGAGAAAACCATAAAGTCAAAATTGCGTGTAATAATAACTTACGCATTGATCATTTCTATTGTGGTTGTGCTTTAAGTTTTGATTGATAGGTTAACGAGAATGTAGTAACAAGTTCCTCTTTTAAAAATATCTAAACTTTTTTATTTTTTTTATTTTTTTATTTATACACACGCACATCAGGAGTCCGTTTGGGCTCGAACTCCTAACCTCCCACATTATGTGGGAGACTTATACCGCTGGGCCACAGGCCACTCGGTCTAAACTTGAAATATAAGAATTGACAATAATAAAACATTCCAATGATTTTCACCCACATTAATTACTAAACATTTCATATCTAATGATGGTCTTCAAATTAATTACTCTTAATTCCTAGAACAAGCAGAGGCGACGATGGGATGAGGTGACAGCGAGAGTAATTCAATTCTAATCAGAAATATTATGCCATAATACAAAATTTCTACTGCACTTGTTTTTCTAGTTATTTCTAAGGGGATGAATGGTAAAAAAGACTAAAAGGGTGTCTTGGAGATCTTATAAATTTATCAAAATATCTTAATAGATGTTTAAATGTTTATAAAATATTAAAATGTGTTTGGTAAATTTTTTTAAAAGGAGTTTACAATATCATAATATAAGATGATAGGATTTTGTAAGTTCTTTTAGAAAAAAGTAAAGAAATTCTAACTTGCTTTGAAAATCTTAATAAGCTCCATTAATTTTAACTATTTTAATAACAACAAGCATCTTATAAACTTTAAAATCTTATTTTATCTAAATACTTTACTAACTCATTTTAAAAATAAAATCTAACATCTATAAAATGTCGGAGCTTATAAGATCGTTTAGATAAGTTTAGTCAAACACTTTTTAAGTCTCGAGGCATACGCCTTTTTAAAGTAGCATATTATAAGCTTAAATTTTAATATTTTATAAAATTTCACATTTTATAAAATTTCTTAAATAAATATAATCATCTACCTTCTAAATACATAAATATTCTCTTAAAATAACTACTTGACTACAAATCATCACATAAATATTCATAATGTCAAATAAAAGATAAACATAAAAGAAAAAAGTACTAGAATTCAGAAGGAAAAATCAGTAAATTAAAACCAAGGCGGTGCTTTGGAGAGGGTCTCCAAGATTCAAGATATTGAACAAAAATAGAAAAACGTAAGGGTCTTGCTGCAGCTCAGCTCAAGAAAGACGGCCCTAGATTTTTATTTTTATTTTTTTATTTTTTTATTTTTTGGTTTGCAAACTCCAATTTTAGCAACCTTGACATGCTACAATGTTTTGTGCATTACAAATATAGTAATATGATTATGACTCAAATTCGATTTCTATTTCTTTTTATTTTGATTCAAATTTTATATCTACATTTTTCATATAATATTTCAATGAGTTTTTTATTTCTTTTTTCTTATTAAATATATTTAATGCCTATAAAAATTTTGTAGTAATTAAATAATATAGTAAATATGAAGGCAAAATCATGGAATAATAAAGGTAAAAAGGAATTAGATAGGTACTAATTTATATATATATATATATATATATATGCATTGAAAAAAGTGAAAATATACTCTATACATTTACATATATTAAGAATCAAAAGCAAATCAAATTAAAATAATGTGGAAAATTCTGCAGTGCAATTTTTTAGCTAAATTATCAATTCTGATGATAATCATCGTACACAGTTAATTATTTATTTATAAAGTCAAGTCACTATATGGTTATTAATGATTTTATGTTATTGATCTCTTTCATTTTGGGTTTATAAAATGATAGATTACATTAAAAAAAATTATCACAATTCTTTGCGTTTAGTCTAAGAGTAATTCAAATTTAGCACCAACTCAATTTTTATATAAATTCTTCACATAATTTGATAGATATAGAATCAACTTTGTCAATTTTATACTGCGTTGCTCCCAAATATATACTTTTCTTATTTAAAGTAATGATTAAATATTATTATTTGAATTACTATTTTCACTTTTCAATGATGAATTATGCCAAATTTTTAATACTCGTCAAAAACTTCATTTGCGTCTCGTCAAATGAAAGCTTTAGCAAAGCACGTCAGGAGCTGACCCGAATCCATTGTCCTTCCTAACAAATACTCTGTTCATATGTTGAGTATAAAATTGCACTTATTTTTATTATTTTCTCATCTATAAAATGAAAATATGGTTAGCTTATCTGTATACAAATATCAATTTTATAAAACTAAAAATGAATATAATTTTGATTTATGTTTTTCAGAGTAATCTACATATCTTATTTTATTGAAACAATTCACCAGATTTATTTTCTAAAATAAAATTTAGTATCTTATAATAAGCTCACATATCTTATAAAATCTTCCAAGTAAATTTATAAGTCAAACACCCTTAAGTAGTATATAAATATTCCCTTCAATAAATACTTGATTATAAATCATCCTGTGAATATTCATAATGTGATATAAATGATAAACACCGAAAAATATTAAGAAATCAAAAAGAAAATGAGTAAGGTACTAGAAAAGCATATATTAATCTAACTTGGTAGATTATTTGTTTTAGCATTGAACTGTATATATATAATCAACTTAACTGATCGTTCTTAGAGTTTTCTACTCCGTTCGGATGTATAATTATCTATAGTTTTCCATCCCGGAGGTTTGAAGACAACATCGTTCCACTTTGATTTTGTCGAGCAATCCTGCAAAATTAAGAAACTTAAATACTCACTATAATCTAATTAATTAACAAAATTATTGAAGCACATTTTTATGAAAAATCTTTCAAAACATTTTTTAGAAAATATAATCATAAGTTAAAAGAAATCATCAATGAAAATATGTATGCAAATATATATATATATATATATGCATGTAGAGAGTAATTAAATAATTCCTAACCATCATTTCTTGTATCATGTCTTCAAGAGCCGTCACATACAACACAATTTGGATATTATTAATGTGCATACGGAATTAAAGCCATTTTTTTTTAAATGCTAAATTAAAGTCACCTGAATAATTTCACTATTTGTATCATTGTAATTCAATATTTTTTCTTTACGTAAAGCATTTTCAAGGTCCTCCTGCATAATTTACGAGGAATATTATATAGAGATGTTAAAATACCTATATATATATACAGAAAATTAAGTATGGAGCATGGAAATACACCTAGGGATAAATATGTAACATAGTATAACCTTTTTTTTTATTTATTTTTTTATATACCTTTTTGAAGAAAGCAGCCGGATAGTTATGGTTTTCATTGAATATCACTCTTACAGCATCTGACTGTAACCGGAAAAAAATAAATAATGATTATTAATTTACAAGTGTGTAATTCTTGGCGTAATATCTAAATTTGTTGTTAAATATGTAAAGTCAATTTTATAAGATATCTTCTTTTCAATACATCTAATCGTTAATATATAAGACAAAAAAAAAATAGATATCCATCAATCTATAACAAATTTTTTGAATAATAAGTAAATAAACGGCTCAAGCTCAAGTAAGAAAACAATTTTATTCTTCATGATTCTTGAATCTTGACTCTTGAGCCACGAAAACAAGGAAGTAAACACAAAATTATTTCAAGGACATATATACAGAGTAAAAATATTAAACAACATAAGCTAATTAGTTAAATTTTCAAGCATATAAAATGCATAGAATACTATAATATTAATGCAATCTCGTATATTGTTATTATTGTTATTGTTGTTGTTGTTGTTTAGTAAATTGAACCTGAAAAACAGGAACCCCTGAAAAGGTGTCACCATGGAGACCAGCCTTATTTTTTTCCTGTAGAAATAATAATAATAATAATAATAATAATAATAATAATAATAATAATAATAATTCACCCTGCAATTGCTAACAAATTAAGACACAAACAGGGATGGACTTCTAAGCATCTCAGAATTTCTCGAGATGAACACTAAGGATTTGGAACTAGGTGGCCTGACTGCTCTTAAAACAGCTTTTGAAGCATTGGATGTTGAAGGAGATGATTTAGTAACAGGAGAACAACTCTATGAAGTTGTTGGGAGTATGGGAATTGAATTGTCCCTGGATGTCTTTCTAGATATTGTTGCTTCTATGGATTGAGATGGGGATGGAGCCATTGCTCTTGAGGATTTCAAACTTATAGTGAATTCCCTGGTTTAAATTTCTCTAGACAGCAGAGTTTAGTACAGCTAGGGCTTCCCTTGTGTCCTGTAATAAATATGATGCTAGTATTTGATACCATGAAGCATATGTTGTGTGCTTTGCTATTTTGTTCTATCTTATGAATTATCTAATGAATAACAATATCATTTGCTACGACTTCGATAGCATGAAAATTTAACTTAAGAAACTAATGTGATTAAAAGGAGCAGCAGAGACGAGAGGTACAAAGATAGTACATATATTTTAAACAGAAGTAAGAAGATCTCAATTTATTTTATAAAAATTAATTTTTTTTAAAAATATTAATAGCGATCAGACTTCGAGTTTATAATAGAGAATAAATAAAAATAAACCATAAATTATAGAATTTACGTCTCTATAGTAGTGATCTTTTAACTTAATTTTGATGTCAATGAATTTATATTGTAAAGTTATCACTATTTAAATAATACTTTAACATTTCTAATTTTTTTATAAGATAAATTTAATTTTGTGACACGATTCAAATGTATTTTTACATGTACTTTTTATGCATAACTCGTTGCTATTCCAATAAGATGTAGACCTAAAAAAATATTTAGGACCTCTCATAGATAGTTCTAGTATTACCAAAGCGTACACAAAAAGTAATTACTCAGAATTCTTTTTTCTTTTTCTTTTTACCCTTAAATACCATCCATCGTGTATTTCGGCAGATGCATGCTCAAGGAAACGAACCAGATTCTATACATTTAGAACTTAATAAATAAAGTATTTTAAATGGGCCGTAGTTTGGTCTCTGGCCTAAGCCCAACCCATTCCAATCTCTTGTCCACTTATAAATGAAAAGTTGCTTGCATTATTGGACACGCAATTTATACATATCTGGCTGCCCCCATATATTGACTTAAATTATTATTGCACAATTCATTTCATACTTAGGACTTATTTGCTTTAATTGATTATGCTTAATAAATACATAATCACGACTTGATACATTTTTTTTGGAGTGGATAAGATTCAAAAAGATCAAATTACCTTGATTAGTACATAAAAAGATATATTAAAATAAATAATAAAAGATTATAATCGTAAAACCATATATTTTGTTATAATTTGCTTTTCAGTTAATCTTACCAACTAAACGTGAAATTATATTGCTTTATCTTGATAGACTTAAAACATATCAATTTGTTTATGTATCATTTATAATCACATCACTGCAAGCAAACCAGCCTTTAAGGAAGTATATGTATACTTCAAGGAAATATATATACTTTATACATATACATATAGGTATAAGAATCAAAAGCAAATCAAATTAAAATTATGAGGAAAATTCTGCAGTGCAATTTTTTGGCTCAGTTTTCAATCTGATGATAATTTCAAGTCATTATATGGTTATTAATGATTTTATGTTATCAATTTTTTTTTTCATATTGGGTTTATAAAATGATAGATTATATAAAAAAAAAAATCACATTATTCTTTTCATTTAGTCTAAGAGTAATTCAAATTTGGCACCAACTCAATTTTGATTTAAATTCTTCAGATAATTTGATAGAAATAGAATCTAACCATAATTGTTCAGATAATTAAGTTCTAAAAGATGTAATTTTCTTATTTAAAGTAATTATTTGATATTATTAATTGAATTATTGTTTTAAATGATGAATTACACAAATTTTTTTACATTTTTAATACTCATCTAAAACTTGATGCATGTCTCTACAAACGAAAACTTTAGCGGAGTAGGCCAGAGCAGTTTCGAATTTCATTCCTAATAAATATTCTATTTATATGTTGAGTGTAAATTGAACTCTTTTTTTTTTTCTTGCCCTTTTGTAAAAAAAAAAAAACATGGTTAGATTATTTGTATGAAAATATTAATTTTATAAAACCAAAAACGAATATAAATTTGATTTATGTTTTTAAGAGTAATTACATCTTATTTTATTTGGATACTTCAACAGCTTATTTTTAAAATAAAATTTAGCATCTTATAAGCTTCCATATCTTATAAAATCTTTTAAATAAACTTAGTCGAACACCCTTAAGTATATAAATATTTTCTTGAATAAACACTTGACTACAAAATAATCATGTAATGTTCATAATGTGATATAAAAAATAAACATGTAATAATATTGAGAATTCAAAAAGAAAATGAGTAAGTAATTGGAAAAACATATACTGATCTAATTAAGTAGGTAGATTATTTATTATAGCATTGGACTATATGTATATAATCAACTCAATTGACCATTTTTAGATCTTCCAACCCAGCCCGTAGGTACAACCTATAGTTTCCCATCTTGGAGGTATGAAGACAACATCGTTCCACTTCGATTTTGTCGAGCAATCCTACAAAATTAAGAAACATAATACTCTCTATATTCTAGAAATATTAACAAAATTATTCAAGCACATTTTTATGAAAAATCTTTTCAAAACATTTTTTAAAAAATATAATCAGAAATTAAAAGGAATAATCAATGAGGATATGTATATAGATATATGCATGAATAGAGTAGATAATTCTTTACCTTCATTTCTTGTATTATGTCTTCAAGAGCCGTCACCTACAACACCATCTAAATATTATTAATCTCCAAACGGAATTGAAGCCATTTTTTTTAAATGCACAAATCACCTGAATAATTTCACTCTCTATATCAGTGTGATTCAATATTTTTTCTTTACGTAAAGCATTTTCAAGGTCCTCTGCATAATTTACAAGAAATATTATATAAAGATTTTAAAATACCTATATATATATATACTGAAAATTAAATATGGGGCATGGAAATATAGCTAGTGTCTAGGGATAAAATTTTCAAATAGTATAACCCCCTTTTTTTTTTGTGGGTTTTACCTTTCTGAAGAAAGCAGTAGGATAGGTACGGTTCTCATTCAATATCACTCTTACAGCATCTGACTGCAATCCATAAAAAAAATAAAAAATAGAATAAAAATAAAATTAACAATTATTAATTTACAAGTGTGCAATTCTTGGAATAATATCTAAATTTGCCATTAAATATGTAAGATCAATTTTATAAGATATCTTATTTTTAGCACGCATGATTGTTGATATATAAGACAAAAAGTAGATATCCATCACTCTATAACAAAATTTTTGAATAATAAGTAAATAAATGGCTTAAGTAAGAAAACAGTTTATTCTTCATGATTCTTGAATCTTGACTCTTGAGCCATGAAAATAAGAAAGTAGACACAAAATTATTTCCAGGACATACATATAGAGTAAAAATATTAAACAACATAAGCTAATTGGTTAAATTTTCAAGCATATAAAGTGCATAAGCATACTGTAATATGAGTGCAATCTCGTATATTATTATTGCTGCTGTTGTTGTTTATATTTAGTAAATTGAACCTGGAAAACGGGAACCCCTGAAAACATGTCACCTTGGAGACCAGTCTTGTTTCTTTCCTGCCAAAAATAAAATAAAATAATGATAATAATTCACCCTAGAATTGCTTACAAATTAAGACATGAAAAACATATGGTTTAATTCTGTCACCTTTAGGGCATTTTCGACTTGAGATGTATCTGGCACTAGCCTAATTGGCTTCTCATCTTCCTCTGCAATATCAATAGCCTGAAATTCGTACATATTAGAAATCTTAGGTTGGTCAATAAAGAACAAATTATGTGTATATATATATATATATGAAATACCTGGGAAAGTGGAAGATTTATGGGGACTACCCCCGTGGCAGCATTTTTTGAAGTTCCGGTTAACAGTCTCGACGCACAAGCCTGAGCAGCTGGTTCACTGAAAAAGCAGAATATAGCTTCCCTATCCGCTGCGTCAGAGAGTAGGGAGGTGATGGCTGAATCTTGGTCGACAGCCATTGTATAAACAGGAACACATCCGAACCGCTCTTTGATTTCTTGATCAGTATTCTTCTTCTTCTTCTTCTTGCATGATGGATCATCTTCAAGACCAGTATTTGATGAGGGCCCACCATTTGTGCTGCTGCTGCTATCCGAAGAAGATGATGAAAAAGCGGTTTTATTAATGTTGTTGGAAAATTGATCAGCAATTCTTGCCCATGGTGGAGTTGGAGCCCCGTTTGGTAACGGATCCGGGTCATGGTCATGTTTGGAATGAAAAGGATTATTAGGGATTTGAAGAAAGTTGGTGAAGTGGGTTTGGAGATTATTCATTACATTATGAAGGGGGTTGGATGGCTGCTGCTTTGCCTCTTTTGCTTTGAAGAAGAAGTTCATGGTTTTGTTAATTTCTCTGCTACTCTTTGGAGTTTGTTAGATGTTTTTAATGTTGGTGGTACGTATTATGTACTGCATGTGAGAAATTTACTAAAGGTAATAGAAGATTTACTCCATGTGGGTAATATATATTGTTGTTTAATTTTCTTTTCATTTCTCGTATAAGGAAATTTTCCATGAATATAAAGATTCAATCATGTCTTTCCAAAGGATAACTATATGAACCATTTAAATTAGTAAAGTAAGAGTACTATAATAGATGAATTCAATTCAGAGTCAATTTTCACTATAATATAACTTCATTGGGCCGGGTTCTTGGTTAAGGGACGATGAGTGTCGACTGACCATTAATTATGTATTCAACTTATCATGAGGATTGGAAAGACAGCCAAGAAAGATTGTACTGCAGAATATTTCATTTGATTTTATTTATTTATTTATTTTTGATAAAAGAAAAAATAGGGAAGGATGATTAGCATAGTAACCCTTTTTGATGTGATTGAATTTATATTGTAAAGTTGTCACTATTTAAATAAAACTTAATATTTTTATTTTTTCTTTTAGAATAAATTTAATTTTATGATACCACCCAAATGTACTCTTACATGTACTTTTTATGCATAACTCATTGCTATTCCAATGCGATGCAGACGACCTGGTAGCCTTAGTATTACCAATTAGCAAAGCATACACAAAAAGTAATTACTCAGAATTCTTTTTTCTTTTTCTTTTCACCCCTAAATACCATCGTTTGCGTATGTCGGCAGTCGGCAGTCGGCAGATGCATGCTAAAGGTAATAGATCCAATACACCCCGTTTGGTTTTATTTTTATTTTTAGTGGAAATGAGTTAAAAATTAATTTGTATTTAGATGAATTGTTGAAAAAGTAATAATTATATCGAGTTTAGTAGGTTGTAAGTAGAGAGAGATAAAAATAATGGAATAAAAAGAGAATATATATAGGTTATTGAGATAAGATATATAAATTATTGGAGAGTATGTTTGCAAATGAAATTAAAATAATTTTAGGTGAAAATATGTAAAAAGTAATGTGTTTTATTTTTAAAATAATAGAAAATAAAAAAAAGGGCTATGAAAATGAAACGAAAAGGCGCCTTACAACTTAATAAAAAAAATAAGTATTTTAAATCTAAAAGAATTGACTTAAATTATTATTGCACAATTCATTTCCTACTTAAGGAAGTATGTGTGTATATATATATATATATATTTGCAGTGCAATTTTTTTGCTCAGTTTTCAAGGTAATTTCGATAAATAATCAATTATTTATTTACAGGGTTAAGTCATTATATGATTATTAAACACTTTATGTTAGTGATTTGTTTCATTTTAGGTTTACAAAATGATAGATTACATAAAAAAAAAAAAAAAAAAATTATCACATTATTCTTTGCATTTAGTCTAAGAGTAATTCAAATTTAGCACCAACTCAATTTTGATTTAAATTCTTTCATAGTTTGATAGATATAAAATCAAACTTGTCAATTTTATGTTGCGTTACTTCCAAAACATATACTTTTCTTATTTAAAGTAAGTATTTGATATTATTAATTGAATTATTGTTTTAAATAATGAATTACACAATATTTTTACATTTTTAATACTCATCTAAAACTTCATGCATGTCTAGTCAAATGGAATCTTTGGCGAAGCAGGTTAGGAGCGGGCTCCAACTCTACCCAAAACCATTGTCATTCCTAAAAAATATTCTGTTCATATGTTGAGTGTATATTGCACTTATTTTTATTATTTTCTCTTCGTAAAATGAAAATATGGTTAGATTATTTGTATAAAAATATTAATTTTATAAAACTAAAAATGAATATAAATTTGATTTATATTTTTGATAGTAGTTTTATGAATTTTATTTTATTCAAGCATTTTAATAGACTTATTTTTAAAATAAAATTCAACATCTTATAAGCTCCCACATCTTATAAAATCTTTCAAATAAACTGAGTCTAACACCCTTAAATATATAAATATTTTCTTGAATAAATACTTGACTATAAATCATTGTGTAAATATTCATAATGTGATATAAAAGATAAACACCTAAACATATTGAGAATTCAAAAAGAAAATGAGTAAGGTGCTCGAAAAATATATACTAAACTAATTGAGTAGGTAGATTATTTGTTCTAACATTGGAGTACATATATAATCAACTTAATTAACCATTCTTGGAGCTTTCTATCACGGAGGTATAACCTATGGTTTTCCATCCCGGAGGTATGAAGACAACATCATTCCACTTCGATTTTGTCAAGCAATCCTGCAAAATTAATAAAGTTAATACTCACTATATTCTAGAAATTAATATTAACAAATTACTCAAGCACATTTTTATAATATATAATCATAAATTAAAAGGAATGATCAATGAGAAGAAGTATATAAATATATGAATGCGGAGAGTAAATAGTTTCCTGACCATCATTTCTTGTATTATGTCTTCAAGAGCTGTCACCTACAACACTAAGTTGAATATTGTTAATCTGCATATGGAATTGAAGTCAGCCCTATTTTTTTTTAATGCAAAAATTACCTGAATATTTTCACTATTTGTAACGGTGCGATTCAATATTTTTTCTTTACATAAAGCATTTTCGAGGTCCTCCTGCATAATTTACAACAAATATATATACATATATATATATCAATGTTAAAATGCTTGTATATACTAAAAATTAAATATTATGGAGCATGGAAATACAGCTAGCGATATATAACCATTTTTTTATGTTTTATTTTTACCTTTCTGAAAAAGGCTGCCGGATAGTTATGGTTTTCATTGAATATCACTCTTACAGCATCTGAGTGCAACCCACAATAAAAATAAAAATAAAAATAAAAATAAAAATAAATAATATTATTAATTTATGAGTGTACAATTCTTGGTATAATATCTAAACTTGTCGTTGAATATGTAAAGTCAATTTTATAAAATATCTTATTTTCAGTACATATGATCGGTAATATTTAAGACAAAAAAGTAGATACCTATCACTCTATAACAAATTTTTTGAATAATAATGAACTAAATGGCTCAAGTAAGAAAACAGTTTATTCTTCATGATTCTTGATGCCTGAAAATTGAGCAATTAAATCCAGAAAGTAGACACAAAATTATTTCATGGATATATATATATATATATATATAAGCTAGAGTAAAAATATTAAACAACATAAGCTAATTGGTTTAATTTTAAGCATATAAAATGCATAAGCATATACTATAATATGAGTGCAATCTCGTATAGTAGTAATAATAATAATAATAATAGTTTTTGTTTAGTAAATTAAACCTGGAAAATGGGAACACCTGAAAAGGTGTCATCACGAAGACCAGTCTTGTTTCTTTCCTGCAGAAAAAAAAAAAACAAAATAATAATAATAATAATTCATGCTACAATTGCTTACAAATTAAGACATGAAAAGCATATGCTTTAATTCTCTCACCTTTAGGGCATTTTGGACTTGAGATGTGTCTGGCACTAGCATAATTGGCTTCTCATCTTCCTCTGCAATATCGATAGCCTGACATTCATGCATATTAGAAATCTTAGGTTGGTCAATGATCTGAAATTAATACCATCTAGCATTTTAGAAGTCTTGAATTAACAAAGAAGTATTTATTTGTTGAGGAGCCTGTGGTCGAGCGGCATAAGTCTCTCACATAATGTGGGAGGTCAGGAGTTCGAGTTTTAACGGACTCCTAATGTGCGTGTATATAAATAAATAAATAAAAAAGAAGTATTTATTTCTTGAATGAATTATATATATAAAAAAAGAAAAAGAAGTGTGTGTGTGTGTGTGTGTGTGAATCACCTGGGCAAGTGGAACATTTATGGGGACGACCCTCCCGGCAGCATCTTTTAAGCCTCCGATTACCAGTCCCGACCCAAAAGCCTGAGCAGCTGGTTCGCTGAAAAAGAATATTATAGCTTCCCTGTCCTCTACGTCAGAGACTATGGAGACGACAGATAAATCCTGGTCGATACCAATGTATAAACAGGGACACATCCGAGCCGCTCTTTGATTTCCTGATCAGTATTTTTCTTCTTCTTCTTGCATAATGGATCATCATCTTCAAGATCAATATTTGATGAGGGCCCACCATTTTTGCTGCTGCTGCTATCTGAAGAAGATGATGAAAAAGCTATTTTATTAATGTTGTTGGAAAATTGATAAGCAATTCTTGCCCATGGTGGACTTGGAGCCCCGTTTTGTGACTGATCCGGGTCATGATCACGTTTGGAATGAAAAGGATTGTTAGGGATCCGAAGAAAGTTGGTGAAGTGGGTTTGGAGATTATTCATTACATTATGAAGGGGGTTGGATGGCTGCAGCTGCTCAGCCTCTTTTGCTTTAAAGAAGAAATTCATTGTTTTGTTAATTTCTCTGCTACTCTTTGTAGTTGGAGTTGGGATCGATGTTTTTAATGGTACGTATTGTGAACTGTGATATAAATTTATAAAAAGTAATAGAATATTTACTAATTGGTATTTGATTTGATGTAGACTATTAATTATTTTCATGTGGGTAATATATATTTTTATTTATTTATTTTTTTTCATTTCGCATATAAGGGAATTTTCCATGAATATTAAGAGTCAATCATGTCTTTCCAAAGAATGGCTATATATGAACCATTTAAATCAGCAAAAAAGAGTATACATAATTAAAAATAAATAAATAAATCAATGACATAAAAATCTTTATTAACCATATAATGACTTATGTATTATGGAAATTATCACGCAGATTGGAAAGAAAACCAAAACAAGATTGCATCGCAGAATATTTCACATGATTTTAGTTTTTATTTTTATTTATTTTTTATATATATAGAAGAAAAAACAAGGGAGGGGTGACCAAAAAATTCTCTTTGGGCGTAAACATATGAATGC
The DNA here is from genome assembly GCA_018894105.1 of Jacaranda mimosifolia. Classification (NCBI taxonomy): domain Eukaryota; kingdom Viridiplantae; phylum Streptophyta; class Magnoliopsida; order Lamiales; family Bignoniaceae; genus Jacaranda; species Jacaranda mimosifolia. The sequence goes on from CM032123.1 coordinate 939,722, forward strand.
TCCACCGTTTTTGTGAAATATAATTTTAATTTGATTCTTATTGATTCTCAATATACATATATATATATATAATATGTATACTGGCTTAATTAGATATGTGGATTGTGCGATAAAAATAATTTAAGTAAATCTTTTTAGCTTTAGACTATATATATATATAATGTAATTTACATTAAATTAAATAATAATAACTTGTGCAACATAATTTTTATGTGATCGCGATACAATTAGTATTGTTGGAGTATGAATTAAAGTTGAGGAAAATAAATTGTTTGATCAAAATTAATGACTTAAATGATGTTATATCATGAATGTATTAATTATCAAAGTATTATATGCATGATTCTTATGTTTAATTTGATACAAATTATTCAGTATGTACATAAAATCAGCATAAGATCCTCAAAACAATGATAAGCTTGATTGGATATTATTAATATAATTTAAACATCATTTTTATTTTTTCAATACTCATTTTTTTTAATCTATATATATGTACACACATCAAAAGCTCGTTCGAACATAAACTCATGGCCTTTTAAATTATGTGGGAGACTTATGCCACTGAGCTAACTACAGGCCACTCGATACTTTTTAAATACTCATCGAGTTCGTCTGATTAACTTGATGGGCACTTTTTCATACTTCCAACACTTTTAGAGTTGAGATACTTTTACATTTTAAAAAATAAAAATAAAAATACATTTTGGTTAATTAAATGAAAATATTGATTTTATTTTTATAGGATTGATAATGAAAATGCAGTTAAGACTCACGGTCTAGAGGCTAGTTTTGGACCGCCCTTGACGGCCCATATGTCATGAATAAATCCACGTACTAAATTTTAACTTCACAATATTAAACTTATTGAATTTATTTATGGTTGTCGCAAACACAGACCCATAATATAGTTATGACATATATAATGTATCCTCAAATATTTGAACATTATTTCGTTCCAAAATGGGGAAAAAATATTAATAATTATGAAAAAGAAATAAGGTAGCAAAAGAAATCTTTATCCAAGGACGGATCTAGGGGGGGCAAGCAGGGGCCATTGCCCCCCCAGGTTTAGTACAATACATATATATATGTATATATATTAGTATAATTAATTTAAATAATATAGTAAAAAGAAGGAGTCATTTAATATTAATTAAAAGTAACCAATTTTAATTATCATTCATTAACTTTTTTAAAAAATTAACTTTTATTATGAGCCTTAAATTAAAAATTAATCATCTAAATTTATTGAATTGAATTTGAATTTATTTTTAGTTAAAGATAAAAATTAAAATTAATTAATGAGATATCTATCTATTTTATTTTCTAAAGTTCAAAACAAATTCTTATGTCCATATTTACAATCAAGTAATCAAGTGAAAACTATTAAATTAGGCTAGTTAAGTCATTTCTATTTTATTTGTTTGAGAAAACACTACTAGAGTTTAGCCGATTAAATTTTATGAAACTTGCAAAATAACTAAAATATCTCATTTTGACTTTACTAAGATTGAGATAAGAATAAATGCGAGTGAATATTTAATTTTTGATTTTTTTTGTGTGTGTTTCAATAGCTACAAATGGGAGAACTTTTTTTCACTATGAATATTATCAAGAATATGTTTCAGAATAAGATGAAAACATGTTTTAGAATTTTTTTGTCCGACTTTTTAGTTACTTAATTAAAAAAACTATTACTAAAAATTTTGACATTGATTTTATTTATTTACAATTTTTCCAATATAAAGGAACATTATAATCAACTTCAATGAAAATGTATATTTTGAATTAACAAATATAAAAATTATACTTAAACTCTTAACCTTTATAATTTTGGAATCCCCACCCCCCCAACTTTTGTTTCTGAATCCGTCTCTGTGTTTATCCAACTAGATTAATAAATTCTACTCATAGCATGTTATAGAATATTCTGGAAATTTCGTCCATCCAGGATCCATGCATGAAGACAACGTCATTAGACTTGGATGTTGAGCCATCCTGCAATACACACACACACACACACACACACACACACATTGAAATTATTTACTTTCATATATAATTAACAAAGTTGGGTCACAATAAAAAATCAACAATTAATTAATTAGTTGATTAACATTAATATATAATTAGTATAAGTTGCTCACTTTTATTTCTTGAATTATATCTTCAAAAGCCGCAACCTACCAGGGCATATATGAATATCAATCAGGAAAACTTGTTATTTAAGCATAAATAGAAGTAATAGTAGTAATTATAACAATAAAGATGAAGCAGATGAATTAAAAAAGATCGAGCCAGAATGGTGCTTTCATGTTGTGATCCTTTTTCTCCAGCTAAGGCCTCTTCAAGGTCCTCCTGCACGTACACCAACTTTAAATTAACATTCATGTATTTATGTATGTATATATGCGTATGTATGTATTATAGAATATATGTAAAACTTTATAATTAAGGAGACTAAACATTAAAAATTATGTACTTTACCTTTTTGAAGAAAGCAGGACGATACTGGTATGACTTAATTGTATTGCGTTCTAATATCAAATTATTTGACTGCAACACACAAAAAAAATTATGATTAATTCATATCTTGAATGATTCGATTAATAAAAAAACACAAAAAGCTAATTAAGGCGATTTGAATAAAAAAATGGGCATGCATTTGATGAAGAAATGAATGAAAAATCCTCATAGTTTAAATATGTATAAATTGTGTCTCCATCTTTAATATATATGCGTCATTCGCTTATCCCTCGACTGATAAGTAGTGAAAACCAAATGGCCTATACTCATATTTGGATACTTCAACAGTTTCTTAGAGATGAAAAATTGTCAAAGTTGGTAAAACATATGCTATTCTTGAAGATAAAAATTGCCCAAGTTAAAGATGAAAAATTGCCACAAATATTATATGCTATTCTCAACTTTGAGTGTGTGGTCCTTGTTGGTAAAGCCAGATTGCTGCTAGTGCTAACAATATCTTCATTTTAGTTATCTGATGATCAAAGTTTGCTGTGTTTAGCCATTTATATGAACTATCTATCTGGCTAAACTATTTTAAACCACAAACTTTTTCCATTTTGATAGTTGGATATTTCAGTTGTTGATAGTGGTCAGTAAAACTCCTGTTAATCTAGGCACTAGAAGCAACACCATTTTAAAGCACATGAGACCATTTTAATTAAACACCATGGGGAGGGAGGAAAAAAAAAAAAAGATAGAACAAAAAGTCAAGGGACATTAAAATGACAATTACTTAAAATGTGTACACCCATCCTTTTACAATTTGTGCTATTTCATTCTTCTCTTTCAACTTTTATAAATTGAAAGAATGACAAAAACCCATGTACCTCCCCAAAAACATACCAAAACACAATATTTCTTCCTCTTATCTCTTAGTCATTTCTTCCATCTCTCATATTTTTCACTATTGTGGCCAACATCAAGCCAATCAACACTACATACTTCTTCGTTTTTTGTCAAAATCTCATACTTCTGAATTATTAATAATTTCAAAATTTAATTATACATCTTAGGCTTAAGAATATAGTAATAAATTAATTGTCTAAAATTCTTTCTACATGTAAATTTTAGTGTATAAATAATAGTTTGAAGTCATACATAGAAATTTTGTTTGTATTATTTCTTACATAATACTTTTGATGTTAGCGGGACGAACTTGATTTTTGACCTGAAATTGTTTGTGCTAAGGTCTGGATAATTTCAAAAATGGATGGCAACATTATACTTGATGTGATTACTCAATTTTGATTAAATAAATATGTGGTGATTTTAAAATTTAAATTGTATTGGTTGTTTTTTAGTTTGACTCATGAAGACCTCAACACTTGAGTGTTGATTGTTCTTCAATTTGACTTGTAGGTGAGCGCTCTATATGTATTAATTACTCTTTAACTTGAGATGTAGATGAAATTTTAATACTACTTCATATTGATTGTTCTTTAACTCGATATGTAGGTAAAAACTCAATATTTAAGCATTGGTTGTTCCTCAACTCGGCATGTAGGTGACACCCTCCTATAATGAACACTAATCACAATTAGGTGGACCCCCGTATAACGAACACTAATCACAACTCACATGCAATACAATTTCAATTATATCCAGAATTTGTTAATAACGCATACAGTTATTATTTTGACATTAATGAGCACAATTCTTGAATAACAAAAATTTTCTTTTAAACGCATTAAATTATTTTTTTTCATGAACTTTATTTTATTTACTCTTTATTTTCTTTTATTGATTAAGTCATCATATTTTTTCACATTCATCTTTACTCAAAATACTTCTTGTTTTTTCACTTACCATAAATCCTGCGGACTCATAAATGTGAGTATCGAACTGATGCTTCTATAATTATTTTATTTTATCTTTTGGACACGATTTTTCAGCTCGTGTATTGTTCTTTGGGATAATTCATTTTTAAAATGTGAGGAAATATATGAATATAAGTTTTATCAATTAATTTTATATTATTATCTTTTATTACCACATTTTTATTTGTTAATTTACTATCATTTTAGTTCTGTTCAAATATCTTTCTATCATTAGTTTAAGTACTGTGGTCTTTCATTTAATTTCTCATATTATTTGTTATATCCTAATTACATTATTTCTTTACAGTTACTAATTTATGTATCTTTTCACAAGTTTTAATGTTTCTCCAATATTTTTATGCATTATTCGTTTAAATAAATTTGGTACAAAAAGTGTAATATACACCAGACAATGGATATTTAGCAAAGATAGATCAACTTATTTTACTAAATGAATTTAGTAAACATGCAGAGAATTTCCTGATTCTTATTCCTGCTAGGCTTGCATTATGATTGATTGTGTTTTATAGCAGCTATTTGTATTTTTTCATTTTTTAAATATATTCATATATACATATATATGTTAGGATCTGTTAAATTTTGATTGTGATTAGGTTAGAATTCTGATATGAGATTTGTATCATTAAATCAAAAGCCAACCAATAATTTTACACAAGTTCAAAAATAGGAAAATATTATTATTTAGACATATTTTTAATAAAAATATAATATTTTTTATCTATTATTTTCAAATTTAAAATACTTATTAATTAAAAATAATTAAATTACATTAATTTATTTATTTTAATTTCATATTTGATTTCAATTAGGTATTAGTTTATAAGATCTTGTAATTTATGGATAATGAAATGGGCCTTAATTGATCAAACTAGTTAGAGTGGATAAGAAGTTAAAGGTTTAGTAAAAGTGTTCTTTTTGTTTAATAAATAGACCCAATGAAAATTTGTTGGCTCCTCAATAGATTAGACTAGTCAAAATTAGAAAGAAATATTGGCGCAATTGTTGAAAGAGTTTTAGCTACTATAAGCACCGCAAACTTGCACGGAAAAATTGATAAAAAGCCAGAAAAAAAAAATCTCCTTTTCAACTTAACAATTTCTTGGGGATGAAAACTTTTCCAAGTTGGTAAGACATACTTTATTTTTTAAGATGAAAAATCGTTCAATTTGTCTCAACCTACATCCGGAGCTAAAGAGCAATCAATGTGTATTAAGTCTCACCTACAATTCAAATTAAGAAACAACCAATGCTCAAGTATTGAAGTCTCACCTATATGTTGGGCTGAAGAACAATAAGTGCATAAATGTTAGGATCTCATCTACATTTCAAGTTGAGGAATAATCAACGCTCAACTGTTGAGATTTCACTTACAATATGAGCTAATGAATAACTAATGCTCAAGTGTTGAGATTTCACCTACATGCTGAGTTAGGGAACAATAAATTTAAATCTTCTTACCCTTGTTAAAATATATATATATATATATTATATTATCTTTTATCTCATCTTTATTGCTTCTCTTAATCACATTAATTTATTATGTTAAATTTTGATACAATCAAAGTTGCTGATGCTATAACAAATAATGTTGTAATTCATACAATAGAGTAAAATAGCATAGCACACGACATATGTTTTATAGTATCAAACACTAGTATCATTTTTATTACAAACACATAGGGGAAGCTCTAGTTATACTAAAGTCTGAACTATTTAGAGTTGTGTTACAGGCACAAGTAAAGAATATCTCACATTCTATGTTAGTTGGTTATACATTTCTTCTTGTGAAAATGGAACTATTTCTATAGGCTTTCACTCTTTATATTAACCTATAGGAATATTTGAATTAATTTATCCTTAGTTTTAGTGTTATGTACTTAATGTTTCCCAACCCAACATGTAGGTGGATTTTTCACAAAAATCAAACATTTGATTAATCTTTTATCTAGTGACAATTTAATTTAAGAATTGGTGTTAAAATGAGTTTAGAGCTAACCTCTAAGTGTTAGTTGCATTATTAGTATCTCTAAGTTACATTTTGTGTACAAGCAAAATGTCCTCTAAGAGTTAAAATGAGTTTAGTTCATATATACATGTTTGCCATCGGTTTGATGTTAAATACATACAGACACATAAGAAGAAGAAAATAGTGGCCCCTCCCTCAAATATTCTTAAACCATCGCTCTCACCAAATTAAAATCATAATTACTGTGACTGCTGCTTTTTAACTGAAACATGAAAGGAAGAAAAGTAAGATAAAAAATGTGATTCAATGGGGCACATAATATTCCTAGCTATACACCTCCCTACTCCGATATTTAATTACCAATACATACATGTATTGGTATCCCTTAGAACACCAATTTCAAATCATGATTTTTAAGTTATGTGATTTTATTTATTAGTAATTTCACATATGGTGTTTATATTGTTATTTGTTATTTTATAGTATATAACAACTGAAAAATATATATTTATATTAGAATAATGATTCAAAAATACAAATATATATTTTTTATTGGTATAATACTTTGAAAGGATTAGGATCTCTTAATATTATTTTAAAAAAAATTAAATTTTAAAAAACAATTATTTTTGTTTTAAAAATATTTTTGAAGAGTGAAATTATTTCCAACAGGTGCTATATTTTGGGAAATCTGGGTTATGCTTAATTTAACTATATTTGTCTAATTTTTATTAGAACCTATTATACAATACAAAATTTGGAAAACTTGGACTGAGCTCTTATAAATTTAAAATTTGGGCTACCTAAACTACACAATTCAATCAAATATTTGTCTAATTTTTGTTGAGCCCTTTATTATGTATAGTAGGCCTCTTATGAATCAACTTAGTTGAGGATTTTGGGATCCATAATCATGACTAATTTGACGGCTAATCATATTGAACAAATGAAATAATTGCATATCCATTATAAATTCATTAACTCAATGGTTAGCTTATCAAATTTATTAAATATTAAGAGAGTGTTTGTTTCGCTAATAAGTGTGTATATGACAATTATACATTTATCTAGTGATAATTTAATTTAAGAATTGGTGTTAAAATGAGTTTAGTGCTAACCTCTTAAGTATTAATTGCATGCATTATTAGTATCTATAAGTTATATTTTGTACACAAGCAAAATGTCTTCTAGGAGTTTTATATATACATGTTTGCCAGCGGTATGCTAAAGTATATACAGACACATGAGAAGAAGAAGATAGTGGTCCTTCATATATTCTTAAACCATCACTTTTATCGGCAAATCAAAATCATTATTACTGTGAGGTTGCTTTTTAGCAGAAACATAAAAGGAAGAAAAGTAAGACAAAAAATGTGATTCTATGGAATACATAATATTCTTAGCTATACACCTTCATACTCTCACATTTAATTGCCAATATATACATATATTTGTATCCCTTACATATTAATTACTATAACTTTACTACGTCTTAGTTCGAATCATAGGAGATACCTCATCATTTTAGCATTGGTTTTTCCTCAGCTTGGCATGTAGGTGAGACCTCAATACTTGAGCATTAGTTGTTCTTTAGCTCATGATGTAGGTGATACCTCAATACTTGACTACAGGTTGTTCCTCAATTTGACTTGTAGGTGAGGCTTAACTGCTTCTCATTCCTTTTCTGAAGATTAATCACCAAATTACAAAAAAAAAAAAAAGAAAGGGGGGGGGGGGATACTAAAATGGAAGAAAATTACAATCTCTTTTGGTATTTCGACTTTAGACGTCCAAATTAGATATAAACAGAAGGAGAGATACCTCAATGAGCAGGCGTAATTGGTGTATATGATCTCTACCTGGAAGCAATAGCTTCCGATCCATCAATTCCATGAAAATGCAACCATACATCAATAGTGTTAGTGAATTTATAAACAATTCGGGTGCTCGACACCACCTTGTTCGGGTGCCCGATACCACCATACATCAATGGGTTTCTATAAATTTATATAAATTGTAAAGAAATTGATTTATATAGGGTGAAAAGGAGAATGAAAGAGTACAACTTGTATACGCTAAAGTGTTGAGATCTCTCATATGAGTCAAACTAAGGAACAATAAATTTAGATCTTCTTACTTTTGTTAATATATATTTATATATTATCTTTGTATATCTTATTGTTATTTCTTCTTTTAATCAAATTAATTTATTATGTTAAATTTTGATGCTATCAAAGTTGGTGTTGCTATAACAAATAATGTTGTAATTCATACGATGGAGTAAAATAGCATAGCTTATGGCATATGTTTAATAGTATCAAATACTAGTATCATTTTTATTACAACACATAGGAGAGGCTCTAGTCATGCTAGTTTGAACTATTTAGAGTTGTATTACAAGTACAAGTTAAAAATCTCTCACACTCTATGTCAGTTGGTTTCATATTTCTTTTCGTGAAAATGGAACTCTATCCATAGGCTTTCCTTCTCTAAATTAACCTATACACATGTGTGGATTAATATATCTTTAGTTCTAGTGTTATGACTTATTGAGCCTCAGTCCAACATGTAGGTGGATTATTCACAAAAATAAAACATATAATTAGTTTCTTATTCATTTTGAATGAGTTTGGAAATTACTATCTTATATATCAATTACTATAACTTTACAATATCTTAGTTTGACTTATGTGAGATACCTCATCACTTTAGCATTGGTTGTTCCTCAGCTCGGCATATGAGTGAGACATAAGTAATTAAACATTAGTTGTTCTTTAGCTCGTACTCTAGGTGAGACCTCAAAAGTTGAGTGCTGATTGTTTCTTAACTTGACATATAGGAGAGATCCCAACATTTATGCATTTATTGGATGTACGTAAAACTTCAAATCTTGATCGTAGGTTGTTCCTCAGTTTTACTTATAGGTGAGAGTCGTGAGACTTAATATGTATTAATTGTTCTTTCAATCGAAATGTAGGTGAAACCTCAATACTTGAGTATTGGTTGTTCCTCAGCTTGACATGTAGGTGAGATCTCAACACAAAAAAAAAAATAAAAAAATTCAAGAGCAAAACCATCTTGTCCCTTTTCCTTGATATCACTTTGCGCACTTCCACAAAGAGATAAAATATGGCCCCAACAATACTAAAAGTTACCGTTGGAGGATGATGTGTAGAACTATTTTTTGGCTTAATCACAATGACGCCGCTTTAACTCTCTTCCATTGACACCGGCACTTTCTTGACCTTGAGCTTGTCATTTTCATTCTTGTCTTGAATAGTAGGTATTTCACCTTCTTCATCTTCATCTTGCAATTTTGATTCTTATCATGCCCAATGTAGAGAGATGACATTTCAATCTCATGCCGCTAGGGAGTTCCAACCTTCTATCTCTTCTATACTAAATATATAAAGGTAGTTTAGCCTTATCTTTGTTCAGCATATCCTTGAGCCACTGTGATATGTTGAAATTTAGGGAGGGGTGGGGGGGTCGATCATGCTGAATAGCTTTAGAAGCTGAAATTAAACACTTAGAAGATTGAAGATAAGTTTACGAATGCGGTGCTTGGGAGGATTTTGAAAATTAAAGATCTTGCACATAGTTAGAAAAGCAAATAGGTCTTGCTGCAACTTAGGAAATATGGTTATAGAGTTTTTTTAACAAACTCCAATTTTAACATACTTAGCCTACTACAATGTTTTATGCATTACAAATACAGTAATGTAATTATTACTTAAAGGTAATAAATTTATAATTTAAAGGATCACCTCTTAAGTTACAAATTGAAAACATTGCTACTATTAGAAAATATTAATTATCATAAATGCACATCTTTATTAACCTATAGGAATGTGTGGATTAATTTATCTTTAGTTTTAGTGTTATGCACTTATTATTCTTTAGCCTGAGATGTAGGTGAATTTTTAACAAATATCAAACATTTGATTGGTTTCTTATCCATTTTGAATGAGTTTGAAAATTACTATCTTATATATTAATTACTATAACTTTACAACGTTTTAGTTTGACTAATATGAGAGACGTTATCACTTTAGTTGCTTGTTCCTCAACACGCATGTGGGTGAGACTTTAGCACTTGAGCATTGGTTGTTCTTTACCTTGTGATGTAGGTGAAACTTCAACAATTAAGTATTGATTGTTCCTTACATCCCAACATTTATGCACTTATTGCATGTTAGGTAAGATCTCAAAACTTAACCGTAGGTTATTTCTCAGTTTTACTTGTAGGTGAGAGTCGCGAGACTTAATATGTATTAATTGTTCTTTCGCTCGAAAATTATTATCTTGTATATTAATTACTATAACTTTATTACATCTCAGTTAGACTAATAAGAGAGACCTCATTACTTTAATTGATAGTTCTTTAACTCGGCATTTAGGTGAGATATCAAAACTTGAATGGAGAACACTAAACATAGGTTAATATCATCATATTTCAGGAAGAAGCCAAACTTACCCGACAAAAACACCACAATAGAGAACACAAAAAAATACACCACAACTTGTTTTACCATAAACAAAACTTGAAAAAACTACTAGAATGGAGAATACTAAATATAGGTAATATCATCATATTTCATGAAGAAGCAAAACTAGCTTGACAAAAAACACCACAACAGAGAACACAAAAAACATAAACCACAGCTTGTTTTACCATAGACAAAATTTGACAAAATTACTAGAATGGAGAACAGTAAATGTAAGTAATATCATCATATTTTAGGAAAAACAAAATTAGTTTGATAACAACACCACAATAGAGAATACCGAAAACATACACCACAGTTTGTTTTGCCATAGATAAAACTTGACAAAAATAATAGTATGGAGAAAACTAAATATATGTAATATTATCATATTTCAGAAAGAAGCAAAACTAGCTTAACAAAAACATAATAATGGAGAATACAAAAAAACACACCACAACTTGTTTTGCCATAGACAAAACCACTAGAATAGAGAACACTAAATATAAGTATATTATCACATTTCAGGAAGAGGAAAAACTAGCTTGACAAAAATACTACAACGGATAACACAAAAAACATACACCACAACTTGTTTTGCCACAGGAAAAACTTAACAAAACTACTAGACTGGAGAATACTAAACATAAGTAATATCATCATACTTCACGAAGAAACAAAACTAACTCGACAAAGACACTGCAACAAAGAACACAAAAAATATATACCACAACTTGTTTTGCCACAGACAAAACTTGATAAAACTACTAGAATAGAGAACACTAAACATATGTAATATCATCATATTTTAGGAATAAGCAAAACTAGCTTGACAAAAACACTACAATGGAGAATACAAAAAAACACACACCATAGCTTCTTTCGCCATAGATAGAACTTGACAAAGCTACTAGAATGGAGAACACTAAACATAGGTAATATTATCATATTTCACGAAGAGGCAAATCTAACTTGACAAAAATACTACAATGGATAACACAAAAAACATACACCACAGCTTGTTTTGTCACAGACAAAACTTGACAAAACTACTAGAATGGAGAATAATAAACATAAGTAATATCATCATATTTCACGAAAAATACAAAATTAACTCGACAAAAATGCCAAAACGGAGAACACAAAAAAATACACAACTTGTTTTGCCACAGGTAAAACTTGACAAAACTACTAGAATGGAGAACACTAAACATAAGTAATATTATCATATTTCAGGAAGAAGTAAAACTAGCTTGACAAAAACACCACAATGGAGAATACAAAAAACATACACCACAACTTCTTTTGCCATAGACAGAACTTGACAAAACCACTAGAATAGAGAATACTAAACATAGGTAATATCATCATATTTCATGAAGAAACAAAACTAACTCGACCAAAACACTACAACGGAGAACAAAAAAAAAATACACCATGACTTGTTTTGCCACAAGCAAAACTTGACAAAACTATTAGAATAGAGAATACTAAACATGGATAATATCATCATATTTCATGAAGAAACAAAACTAATTCGACAAAAATACCATAATGGAGAGCACAAAAAAATACACAACTTGTTTTGCCATAGACAAAACTTGACAAAACTACTAGAATGGAGAATACTAAACATAGGTAATATCATCATATTTTAGGAAGAAGTAAAATTAGCTTGACAAAAACACCACAATGAAGAATACAAAAAGCATACACCACAGCTTCTTTTGCCACAGACAGAACTTGACAAAACTACTAGAATGAAGAATCCTAAACACAAGTAATGTTATCATATTTCAGAAAGAAGCAAAACTGGTTTGACAAAAACACCACAACGGAGAAGACAAAAAACATATGCCGTAGCTTGTTTTGCCACAGACAAAATTTAACAAAACTATTAGAATGGAGAATACTAAACACGAGTAATATCATCTAGCTAGTCCTTATTCCCGACATCCCTTTACACACTTCCACAAAGAGATAAAACACGGCCACAACATTGCAAAAAGTCCCTGCTCAGCAAATTCTTGAGCCACTCTAATATGAAGATATTTGGAGCGGGGGGTGGGAATATGGTGAATATCTTTAGATACTAAAAGTAAACACTCAAAGATTGAAGATAAGTTTATAAGGTGTGCTTGGGAGGATCTTGAAGACGTATTGAAGACCTTGAACATAAACAGAAAAGCAAAAGGTTCTTGCTACAGTTGATTAGGGAAGACTGCTCTGAGTCATATGATGTAGTAAAATAGCATAACACTTATTGCATGTAGGTAAGATTTCAAAATTTGATCATAGGTTGTTTCTCAATTTTACTTGTAGGTGAGAGTCGGAGACTTAATATGTATTAATTGTTCTTTCAATCGAAACGTAGGTGAAACCTCAACACTTGAGTATTGGTTGTTCCTCAACTTGACATGTAGGTGAAATCTCAACAAAAAAAATAAAATAAAATTCAAGAGCAAAACCATATTTTCCCTTTCCTCAATATCCCTTTGCGCACTTCCACAAAGAGATAAAATATGGCCGCAATAATGCTAAAAGTCACCGCCGGTGGATGAAGTGTAGAACTCTTTTGTGGCTTGATCACCGCTTCAACTCTCTTCCATTAGCACTGGCACTTTCTTCGCCTTGAGCTTGCCAATTCCATTCTTGATCATGAATAGTGGATATTTCACCTCCCTCATCTTCATCTTGCAAATTTTGATTCTTATCATGCCCAATGTAGTGAGATGACATTTCAATCTCATGCCGCCTAGGGAGTTCCAACCTTCTATCTTTTCTATACTAAATATATGAAGGTAGTTTAGTCTTGTCTCTTTTCAGCATATCCTTGAGCCATTGTGATATGTTAAAATTTGGAGAAGGGCGGTCGATCATGGTGAATGGCCTTAGAAGCTGAAATTAAACACTTAGAAGATTGAAGATAAGTTTATGAATGCGGTGCTTGGGAAGATTTTGAAAATTAAAGATCTTGCACATAATCAAAAAAGCAAATAGGTCTTGCTACAACTTAGGAAAGATGGTTCTAGAGTTTTTTTTAGAAACTCCAATTTTAGCATACTTAGCCTGCTACAATGTTTTGTGCATTATAAATAGAGTAATGTATTTATTGCTTAAAGGTAATGAATTTACAATTTAAACGGTAATTTTTTAATTAATATAGTTAATAAAGATGTGCATTTATGATAATTAATATTTTTTAATAGTAGTAGTGTTTTCAATTTGTAACTTAAGAGGTGATCCTTTCCCTCTATATATTAACCTATAGGAATGTGTGGATTAATTTATTTTTAGTTTTAGTGCTATGCCCTTATTATTCTTCAACCTGAGATGTAGGTGAAATTTTCACAAATATCAAACATTTGGTTAGTCTCTTATCCATTTTGAATGAGTTTTGAAATTACTATCTTATATATTAATTACTATAACTTTACAACGTCTTAGTTTGACTAATATGAGAGATGTTATCACTTTAGTTGCTTGTTTCTCAACATGCATGTGGGTGAGACTTTAGCACTTGAACATTGGTTGTTCTTTACCTTGTGATGTAGGTGAAACTTCAACAATTGAGTATTGATTGTTCTTTAACTCGACATGTAGGTGAGATCCCAACATTTATGCACTTATTGCATGTTAGGTAAGATCTCAAAATTTGACCATAGGTTATTCCTCAGTTTTACTTATAGGTGAGAGTCGTGAGACTTAATATGTATTAATTGTTCTTTCGCTCGAAAATTATTATCTCGTATATTAATTACTATTACTTTGTTACATCTCAGTTAGACTTATAAGAGAGACCTTATTACTTTAGTTGATTGTTCTTTAACTCGGCATGTAGGTGAGATATCAATACTTGAATGGAGAACACTAAACACCGGTTAATATTATCATATTTCAGGAAGAGGCAAAACTAACCCGACAAAAATACCACAACAGAGAACACAAAAAAATACACCACAACTTGTTTTACCACAGATAAAACATGAGAAAACTACTAGAATGGAAAATACTAAATATAGTTAATATCATCATATTTCATGAAGAAGCAAAACTAGCTCGACAAAAACACCACAATGGAAAACACAAAAAACATACACGACATCTTAATTTGCCACAGACAAAACTTGATAAAATTACTAGAATAGAGAACACTAAACATAGGTAATATCATCATATTTCAGGAATAAGTAAAACTAGCTTGACAAAAATACCACAATGGAGAATACAAAAAACACACACCACAACTTCTTTTGCCATAGATAAAACTTAACAAAACTACTAGAATAGAGAATACTAAACATAGATAATATCATCATATTTCACAAAAAAACAAAATTAACTCGACAAAAATGCCACAACGAAGAACAGAAAAAATACACCACAACTTGTTTTATCACAGGCAAAACTTGACAAAACTACTAAAATGAAGAACACTAAACATAAGTAATATCATCATATTTCAGGAAGAAGTAAAATTAGCTTGATAAAAACATCACAAAAGAGAATAGAAAAAACATACACCACAGCTTCTTTTGCCACAAATAAAATTTAACCAAACTACTAGAATCGAGAACACTAAACACCATCATATTTCACAAAGAAACAAAACTAACTTGACTAAAACACCACAATAGAGAACACAAAAAAATACACCGCGACTTCTTTTCCCACAAACAAAACTTGACAAAACTACTAGAATAGAAAATACTAAACATAGGTAATATCATCATATTTCATGAAAAAACAAAACTAGATCGACAAAAATACCACGATGGAGAACACAAAAAACATACATCACAATTTGTTTTGCCACAAAGTAGTACTTATTGCATATACCAAAATTAAAGAGAAAAAGAAAAAAAAAAGCAAGAGCCGTATCATTTAGCTAGTCCTTCTTCCCCGACATCCCTTTGTGCACTTCCATAAAGAGAACATGGCCGCAACATTGTTAAAAGTCAGTGCTCAGTAGATTCTTGAGCCACTCTGATATGAAGATAGTTTGGGAGGAGGGGCAGGAATATGGTGAATACCTTTAGATACTGAAATTGAATAGTCAAAGATTGAAGATAAGTTTATATGGTGTGCTTGGAAGGATCTTGAACACAAAAAAATATGCCACAACTTGTTTTGTCACTGAAAAAATTTAACAAAACTACTATAATGGAGAACACTAAACACGGGTAATATCATCATATTTCAGAAAAAAGCAAAACTGGTTTGACAAACGCACCACAATGGAGAATACAGAAAACATACACAACAACTTGTTATGCCACAAATTAGTACTTATTGCATATACCGAAATTAAAGAGAAAAAGAAAAAAGAAAAGAAAAGCAAGAGCCATATCAGCTAGCTAGTCCTCATTCCCAGACATTCCTTTGTACACTTCCACAATGAGATAAAATATGGCCACAACATTGCAAAAAGTCCCTACTCAACAGATTTTTGAGCCACTCTAATATCAAGATATTTAGGGCGGGGGGCGGGAATATGGTGAACATCTTTCGATACTAAAAGTAAACACTTAAAGATTGAAGATAAGTTATAAGGTGTGCTTGGGAGGATCTTGAAGACGTACTGAAAACCTTGAACATAAATAGAAAAGCAAAAGGTTCTTGCTACAGTTGATTAGGGAAAAAGGCTCTGATTCGTATGATGGAGTAAAATAGCATAACACTTATTGCGTGTAGGTGAGATTTCAAAATTTGATCATAGGTTGTTTCTCAATTTTACTTGTAGGTGAGAGTTGAAGACTTAATATGTATTAATTGTTCTTTCAATCGAAATGCCGGTGAAACCTCAATAATTGAGTATTGCTTGTTTCTCAGCTTGACATGTAGGTGAGATCTCATACAAAAAAAATAAATAAATAAAAATTCAAGAGCAAAACCATCTTGTCCTTTTCCTCAATATCCCTTTGCGCACTTCCGCAAAGAGATAAAATATGGCCTCAACAATGCTAAAAGTCACCGCCGGAGGATGAAGTGTAGAACTCTTTTGTGGCTTGATCACAATGGCGCTGTTTTAACTCTCTTCCATTGGCACCAGCACTTTCTTGGCCTTGAGCTTGCCATTTCTATCCTTGGTCTTGAATAGTGGGTATTTCACCTTCTTCATCTTGCAAATTTTGATTCTTATCATACCCAATGTAGTGAGATGACATTTCAATCTCATGCTGCCTAGGGTGTTCCAACCTTCTATCTCTTCTATACTAAATCTATGAAGGTAGTTTAGTCTTGTCTCCGTTCAGCATCTCCTTGTGCCACTGTGAGATGTTGAAATTTGGGAAAGGAGGTCGATCTTGGTGAATGGCTTTAGAAGTTGAAATTAAACACTTAGAAGATTGAAGATAAGTTCATGAATGCGGTGCTTGGAAAGATTTTGAAGATTAAAGATCTTGCACATAATCAGAAAAGCAAATGGGTCTTGCTGCAACTTAGGAAAGATGGTTTTGAAGTTTTTTTTAGAAACTCCAATTTTGGCATACTTAGCCTGCTACAATGTTTTGTGCATTACAAATAAAGTAATATAATTATTGCTTAAAGGTATGAATTTATAATTTAAACGATGGTTTTCTAATTAATATAGTTACTAAAGATGTGCATTTATGATAATTAATATTTCTAATAGTGGCAATGTTTTTAATTTGTAACTTAAGATGTGACCCTTTCCTTTTCTATATTAACCTATAGGAATGTGTTGATTAATTTATCTTTAGTTTTAGTGGTATGCACTTATTATTCTTCAACCTGGTGTGTAGGTGAATTTTTCACAAATATCAAACATTTGATTAGTCTCTTATCCATTTTGAATGAGTTTGGAAATTACTATCTCATATATTAATTACTATAACTTAACAACGTCTTAATTTGACTAATATGAGAGACGTTATCACTTTAGTTGCTTGTCCTCAACACGCATGTGGGTGAGACTTCAGCACTTGAGCATTGGTTGTTCTTTACCTTGTGATGTAGGTGAAACTTCAACAATTAAGTATTGATTGTTCCTTAACTCGACATGTAGGTGAGATCCCAATATTTGTGCACTTATTGCATGTTAAGTATGATCTCAAAACTTGACCGTAGGTTATTCCTCAATTTTACTTGTAGGTGAGAGGCGCGAGACTTAATATGTATTAATTGTTCTTTCGCTCGAAAATTATTATCTCGTATATTAATTACTATAACTTTATTACATCATAGTTAGACTAATAAGAGAGACCTTATTACTTTAGTTGATGGTTTTTGAACTCGGCATGTAGGTGAGATATCAACACTTGAATGGAGAACGCTAAACACATGTTAATATCATCATATTTCAGGAAGAATCAAAACTAACCCGACAAAAACACCATAATAGAGAACACAAAAAATATACACCACAACTTGTTTTACCACAGACAAAACTTGGGAAAATTACTAGAAAGGAGAACACTAAATATAGGTAATGTCATCATGTTTTATGAAGGAGCAAAAGTAGCTTGACAAAAATACCACAACGGAGAACACAAAAAACATACACCATAGCTTGTTTTGCCACAGACAAAACTTGATAAAACTACTAGAATAGAGAACATTAAACATAAGTAATATCATCATATTTCAGGAATAAGCAAAATTTGCTTGACAAAAGCACCACAATGGAGAATACAAAAAATACATACCACAGCTTCTTTTGCCATAGATAGAACTTGACAAAACTACTAGAATGAAGAATACTAAACACAAGTAATATTATCATATTTTCGAAAGAAGCAAAATTAGCTTGACAAAAACACCATAAGGGAGGACACAAAAAATATATGCCACCGCTTGTTTTGCCACAGAAAAATTTAAGAAAATTACAAGAATAAAGACCACTAAACACGGATAATATCATCATAGTTCATAAAAAAGCAAAACTAGCTTGACAAACACACCATAATGGAGAACACAAAAACCATACACCACAATTTGTTTTGTCACAAATTAGTACTTATTGCATATACCAAAATTAAAGAGAAAAAGAAAAAAAAAAAAAAGGCAAAAGCCTTATCATCTAGCTAGTCCTTCTTCCCTGGCATCCCCTTTTGCACTTCCACAAAGAGAATATGGCTGCAACATTGATAAAAGTTATTGCGCAGCAGATTCTTAAGCCACTCTGATATAAAGATAGTTTGGGAGGGGGCAGTAATATGGTGAATATCTTTAGATACTGAAATTAAATACTCAAAGATTGAAGATAAGTCTATGAGGTGTGCTTGAAAGGATCTTGAACACAAAAAAATATGTCACAACTTGTTTTGTCACTGACAAAATTTAACAAAATTACTATATTATCTAACTAGTCCTTATTCCCTAACATCCCTTTATGCACTTCCACAGAGAGATAAAACATGGCCACAACATTGCTAAAAGTCACTGCTGAGGAGATTCTTGAGCTACTCTAATATGAAGATATTTGGGAAGGGGGGTGGGAATATGGTGAATATCTTTAGATACTAAAAGAAAACACTCAATAATTGAAGATAAGTTTATAAGGTGTGCTTGGGAGGATCTTGAAGAGGTACTGAAGACCTTGAACATAAACAGAAAAGCAAAAGCTTCTTGTTGCAGCTGATCAGGGAAGACGGCTCTGAGTCGTATGATGGAGAGCAAAATAGCATAACACTTGTTGTATGTAGGTAAGATTTCAAAACTTGATCGTAGATTGTTTCTCAATTTTACTTTTACATGAGAGTCGGAGACTTAATATGTGTTAATTGTTCTTTCAATCGAAATGTAGATGAAACCTCGATACTTGAGTATTGGTTGTTTCTCAGCTTGATATGTAGGTGAGATCTCACAAAAAAATAAAAAATAAAAAAATTCAAGAGCAAAACCATCTTGTCCATTTCCTCGATATCCCTTTGCGCACTTCCACAAAGAAATAAAATATGGCCTCAACAATGCTAAAAGTCACCGTCGCAAGCCCAAACATTAACCCAAGCTCAAAACTCAATCCACATCAAGTTTATACAAACTCGCTCTTCTTTTTCTTGAACTAATTATATGAGCTTGTTCGAGTTTGAATTCATGACCTCCCACATTATGTGCGAGACTGATATTATTGGACTACAAATCACTTGACGTATCCATTTAGTATTATTCATAAACTAGTAATTCATGTCCTACTTTTTTGAAAAATCGTTTAAAGGAATATACATTGAAGTTATAGAAAACAATCACCATTATTTTAAATTGATTAACTATTCAGCCTTAACAATGTTAGATGGGACAAAAATGTTGTATCTAATTTATTCAAAACTTTCATTTATGTATATTCTATACTACAAGTATTAATTATAATGCTATTTTTTTTTTCTAATCATTTTATTCAACTTCACTAAGTATTCATTACTAAGACATGTCTAAGTTTATTTATTGAATTTGGTAGGAAATAGTCTAAATTGAACATATACTAAACTATAATTTATTCCATTAATATTGATTATTGAAAAAGCTGAGATCCTCTTTGAAGGATATAGTTCACTAACAATGTGTTACCTCCTAATTAATTAAGATGACAAAATTAATTACTACTGCATGGTAAATTAAAATTAACCATTCAATTGTACTTTGAATTTAAAAAGTTAAACTTTTAATTTTTTTTAGAGAACATTACAAATGATGAAATTGTCCTTTCAACAAATCAATATTATTCTAGTATCAAATCAAGTTAATTGAAGTATAAACCCAATAATTAGATGCACACAAGGTGCCCACTTGGGGTTGAACACGAGACCTCATATATAATAAGGGAGGCTGATGCCACTGAGCTATTTTTTAATTATTCAAGTTGGGAGTCTTTGTAATATGACAAATTAAGACTGTAAGGGCAAAAAAACTAAAAACTAAATAATAAATCAAATTAATTAAATAAGTGTAATTTACCCTCAACACATGAATTTGATTATTTAATATAAGAAGTAGCATACTATAAACTCCCACATCTTATAAATTCTTTCAAACAAATTTAGTAGAACACCTTCTAAGTATAGAGAGAGAGATTATACAGGTAAATTTCCCAGACATAAAAACTAGATGCATGGCTATAATTCCATATGCAAATTAATAGTATTTATTGTTTTATGCTGATATAGGTGACCGCTCTTGAAGACATTATACGAGAAATGAAGGTCAGAAAATTATTAACTCTCTTCGTGCATATATATTCTCATTCATTGTTTCTTTTAATTTATGATTATATTTTATAAAAAATGTCTACAAATGATTTTTCATAAATTTATATGGTTGACTTTGTTAATTGTAGAGTAGTGAATATTAAGTTTCTTAATTTTGCAGGATTGTTGTCTTCATACCTCCGGACTGGAAAGGTCTTATCACAGTGGAATATTGATTATGTAGTCCAATGCTGGAACAAATAATTTATCTACATAGATTAGTATATATATGTTTTTTCTAGTAACTTACTCATTTTCTTTTTGGATTCTCAATTTATTTTACTTTAAATATTTATGTGATTTGTGGTCAAGTATCTATTTAAGAGAATATTTATATGCTTACGATGTGTTCAACTAAGCTTATTTAAAAGATGTTATAACATATACGAGTTTATAAGATGCATACTTCTTATATTTAAAATAAAGTCTTGACTTTTTTAATAGAATAATGTTGGACTTTATGAGATATTGGTAATGACGCACAATTTTATAATTAAAATTGCTCAAATTAAAAGTAGCTTTCAAGATTTTAAAAAGAAGTTGGAATTAATCTTTACATTGTTTTAGAAAAATCTTATAAGATCCTAATCTTATTTTAGGAGTTTATAAGCTTAATTTTTTTTTTTTTTTTTTATAAAAGAACAATTCACCAAAAACTTTATGACATGTTATAAATTAATTTGTCAGAGGTTATAAGTTCATCCAAACACTCTTGTAGCATTTCCTAATAACATAAAATAAAAGGTAAGATACAATTGATATGAAAATTTTAATTGGTTTTAATTTCCATTATCCTCTTAGTATTTCCTAATAATATAGAGTAAAAGGTAAGATACAATTAAAATGAAAATCTGAAATTGATTATAATTAATTCAACCAAATTATTGGCAGCACGTAATATAAGCTAAACTATAAATTTAGATTCTTTTAATAAATATACACAATATTTGTTTGTATGATTTCAAAATATTATTCCTACACTAAAGCTTATATGTAGAAAGAATTTCAGAAAATTAATTTATAATTATGTTCTAAGCCTAAGATGTACAGTTCAATTTTAAAATTACTAATAATTTAAAAGTACGAAATTTTGATAAAAACAAAAAAGTAAAAACAATATAGATTTTGATTAGTAAATCTAAATCATTTTCTCAAAATTATTAAATTCTAATTAAATTTTTTAAATAAATTCATTTTGAATCTACTCAGAGCCGTTTTAAATTCGTTTGAATCCATTTTAAATTTAAATTTAATAAAGCGCACTTGATCCCCACTAGCATGTTAAAATCAACACAGGCTCCCAACCAGTTCCTTTCCCCCCCCCCCCCCCCCTTTTTTTTTTTCATTTAGGCAAAAAAAACCTCAGCATGTTAAAGTGTACAGAAGTGGTCGCTTGTGAAAAATTCTCTCATTCTTCTAAAATAAAAATAAAATTTAGTATTTTAAAAAAAACAATAATGAGTTTTAGATATGTGATTGATTGTATGAAATGACACAATGATGACAATTAATGTTATAAGATGATGTGATATAAGGTTATATTTGAGCGTGAAATCTTTTATAAATATGTAAATTCTTTGTCCAACATTTTTGGCTCTCTTTCCAATCCCAATGATAATTTCCATACATAATAAATCATTTATTTACAGAGTTAAGTCATTATATGTTGGTAAAAATTTAGTATCATTAATTTATTTTTTAATTATTTAAATATGATCAAGAAAGATAACTTAATTAGCACATAATTATTGGTGATCATTTGATAAAATGATACTAATTTTAAATAAAGTTTGAAGTTAAGAATTCGAATCTAATGAACTCTTATTGTATGTGTATATAAATAATAATTAAAAAAGTAAAGAAATCCTAACTTACGTTGAAGATTTTAACAAACTCCATTAATTTTAATTATTTTAATAACAAAATTATTATTACTAACATCTTATAAATTTTAAAATCTTATTTTATTCAGCCACTTTAATAACGATTTTAAAAATAAGATCTACCATCTTATATGATGTATGGGCTTATAAGATATTTTAAATAAATTTAGTCAAACACTCTATAAGTCTGGAGGCATGCATACGCCTGTTTAGAGTAGCATCGTATAAGCTAAAAATTTAATATTTTATAAACTCTCACATTTTATAAATTTTTTTAAATAAATCTAATCAAACACCTTCTAAATACATAAATGATCTCTTAAAATAACTACTTGACTACTAATCATCATATAAATATTTATAACGAAAAATAAAAGATAAACATTAAAAAAAAAAAAGTATTAGAATTCAGAAAGAAAATTAGTAAAGTAAAACCTAGGCGGTGCTTGGGAGGATCTCGAAGGTTGAAGACCTTGAATATAAATGGAAAAGCAAAAGGGTCTTGCTGCAACTCATGAAAGACGACCTTGGCTTTTCTTTTTTTTTTCTTTTGCAAACTCCAATTTTAGCATCTTTAGGATGATACAATGTTTTGTGCATTACAAATTAAATAATATGATTATGACTTAAATTCTATTTTGTTTATTTTTATTTTGATTCTAATTTTATATCCATATTTTTCATGTAATATTTTAATGAGTTTTTTTATTTCTTTTTTCTTATTAAATATGTTTAATGCTTGTGAAAATAAGTAAAAATCATGTAGTAATTAAATAATAATATAATAAATATAAAAGTTAAAAATCAAGGAATAATAAAGGTAAGAAGGAATTAGATAAGTACTAATATATATATATATATATATATATTTGAAAAAAGGAATATATATCATAAAATAGGAATTAGAGAGAATTTTTTATGGAAATTGGAGGAAAGTAATTTAGAGGGAAATTGCAGGTAAAAATTTTGGAGGGATTAATTTGGGAAGGAATTCGAATGGAATAGCTTTGGAGGAATTTTTTTTTTTAAGTATAAGGATAATAATAAAAAAATATTGTGTATATATGTATGCATATGTAGTGAAGAGATATGATTATATTGTAAGTTTGTAATGATTGATGTAATACTTAAAGGAATTGTATTATAATATTTTATGAATTTGTTTGTTAGTTGAAATTTTGTTTAATTATTATTGTTGTTGTTACATTTTATTATTGTTAATATTATTGCTATTATTAATATTATTATTGTTACAATTTTCTTAATATTGTTATTACTATTATGCTTTATACGGTACATATGAGTGTGTTAGATTGAAAAGCAAGTCGTATTTATAGATACATGGACAAAGAAATGTGACGGAAATGAAAAAAAAAATTGTAATTAAAATCAAACTGTGCTTAAATACGGGGTGGAGGAAATTAATAATTATGATACATGAATATGAACACTCGCAATAGAATTAATAAATGTTATTATTAATATTTATATTACTATTATTAATGTTATTGTTATTATGTTGTAAGTTTGTAATGATTGATTAAATGATTAAGTGTGTTGTATTATAATATTTTATAAAGTAATATAAAAGATAAACACTCAAAAATATTGAGAATTCAGAGAGTATCCACTATTTACTCCAATTTGCAAATAAGATATATTAAAGCTATGGGTGGTAAATGGGTGAATTGGGTCAGGTAGGGTTTAGGCTTATGTGGATTGAATTTTGTATGAGTTGAGATAGGTGGATTGAAAATAGTTTAGGTTCAAAATTGGTTGGATTGAGTTTGAAATGATTCCAATAGAAACTAAAAAAATAATAATTTAATTTATTTGTTCCAAAAAATTAATTCAAAAGACCATAGTAATATTAATATACCTTCTACACTTTATTTAATATATAATTTTACAACATAATAAGATGATTTATTAAATTATATATTTATTTTATTAATTCATATTATAATATTCAATTGCATTAAAAATTAATTACGACTAGTATTTCTTTCATAGCAAAATTAATTATGAATTATTCGTATGTGGGTGGATGCTATTTTCAGTTATTATATGTTGTGTACTACGAATAGTATCAATTTGTGGAGCTATGTTGTGGTTCAAAATCATAAATATAAGCTAGTTGGCAAGAATATGTGACATTAAGAGGAATAATACTTTAGGTAAATTTTGCATAATGTTGTGCACATGAGTTAAGTGCTCGACACTTGATTTCATTTCAAGATATTCGATCCAAAATAAGACTTCATATTATACGCACCTAATTTTAGATAATTAATTTATTAATATTGTACAAAGCCCAAGATATATATTTTTACTTTTGAAATTACTAATAATAAAAAAATACGAGACTTTGACAAAAATAATAAAATTATTATTAATTCAAAATTAATTTTATGGAATTATTAAATTTTATTTATATTTTTTAACTTGGCCCATTTTAAACCCATTTAAAATTCATCTTAAATTCAAATTTGATATACCCCATCTAAAACCCAACCCCTCAAACCTATTTCTAAAATGTTGAGCACATGATTCTAGCCCAAATTAACATCCATAATAAAAGGCAAATTTCAAACACAACACCAAGGTTTTAAAAATCGGACCGGACCGGGTGGTTCGACTGGTAACCGGTGGCTGGTCCGGTCCAAATCACCCCCAAAAACTGCTTGCGCTCGGACCGGTTGGGAACCAGTTCAATTTTATTTTTATTTTTTTTTTCAATTTTCCAATTTCTGAATTTCCCTAAAAGCTTTGACTATTACTATTGATTGTTGACATTAGGTACTAATTTTTCCCAATTTTTTGAAAACCTAATTCACAAACTATTTTTGGTCTCTTTCCTTTCCTTTTTCCTTTCTCTTTCTTCCTCCTCGGCTGCTACTACAGTGCTACTACTCTCTGCCGCAATTGAAGAGAAAACAAGAAAATATTACAAGATCTTCTCTCCATAGTTCATTATCTTCAACATTTGAACAAGAAAATGGTAAGTTAGTTCCCACTTCTCACTTCCCATTTAAGAATGTTCATTTTATTTATTTTTAATTTCCACACTATTTTTAATGTGCTTATTGCTTGGTGCCGGCACTCCAACGGGCAACAATATGTTTAGGACGCACTAGGTAGTTTAGATTAATGACTTTGCTCCTCTCTTGAAGAAGAAAATTTTCTAGGGTTTTTTTTTGTTTTTTTTATTTTTTATTTTCCTTAAGATTTTTTTGGTTTAACAATTGATTATTATAATTACTAGGCAAGAAAATTATTAATATAAATTTTTTTTATAATAAAACCGATTTTAATAAAATGATTTTAACAATTGATTCTAATAATTTTATTATAATAAAATTAATAATGTTAAAAATGTTATTATAATTATTAGAGTTAGGTTTATTATTATTTCAATTTTATTAGAATAAGAAAATTAAAAATGTTAGTATTTATATTGATTCAATCATGAAGTTAATTATTAAAATTATTAACTAGGCAAGTTTATGGTATTTAATTTTGCATAATAGTTTAAATTTCCTTTAACAATTGATGGGTTTTCAATTTTATTATAATTACTAAAATAATATTCAAATGGAATCTAGAATATGAAAACTAAAATTTTTAGTATCTACATTTGATTTAATCATGAATTATTGAAATGGATCATTTAACTCTTGAAAAAAAATACTTTATGGGATGATGAGCAATTACTATTTTTATTTTAATTATCCTAGTTGTACTTTAATATCTTGTAGTTGATCTATTTTATTTTTGTACTAAAAGTTTTTTTTTTTCTTGAAATTGTAGGACATGGAAAATGCCACTTCCTCTACACCACCTACGCCATTAGACCAATCACAATCAGTAGAACAATCTGGAAGTTGTGGTCAAATTCCTCGTCAAAGGAATGACATAGCATGGAAGCATTGCTATGGGGTATATACCTTCAAGTGACAAGACGCGAACTCTCAAATGTTTATATTACAATCAAGCAATCAGTGGTGGAGGAATCAATTGGATGAAGCAACATCTTGCTGGAATTACTCGTAATGTAAAGGCTTGTCTTAAAGTTCCTATGGATGTTCATTTTCAAATTAAAGGAGCACTAATTGAAGTTTCACAAAATAAAAGGGAGAAAGATGCATCTAAGTTGGATTTGTATGATGACATTGCATGTGATTTTGAAGGAAATGATGTTGAAGAAATTCCAAATCCAACTAGTAAACAAAATGCAAGTGGTAGTAATAAAAGGAAAAAAACAGCTCACATTGAAAGTTACATGAAAGTTGGTGGTGGTATTGATTTATCTCAACCTAGTATACAAGCAAAATTGCAAAGTAAAGAAAGATGGGATGATACTAATATGGCTATTGCTTTGTGGATTTATGATTGTTAAATCCCGAGCAATGTTGTGAATTCACCATATTTTCAACCAATGATAAGTACGATAGCAACAATGGGGCATAGATACACTAGTCCTTCTTATCATGCTTTAAGAATTCTTTTACTTAAAGAAGCAAAAACCCAATGTCAGTTGGCTATTGATGCTCTTCGATCTAAATGGGTTGAAACTGGTTGTACAATTATGGGTGATGGTTGGACTGATCAAAGTCACAGGTCATTGATAAATTTCTTGGTTTATTGTCCATATGGAATCTCATTTAGTAAATCTGTGGATGTTTCGGATGTTGAAAGTGATGTAGAAACTTTATGGAATCTTTTTTCTGAAATAGTTGAGAAAGTTGGTGTCCATAATGTTGTTCATATGGTCACTGATAATGCAAAGAACTACAAGAAAGCTGAAAAATTGCTCTCTAACAAATATCCTTCAATTTATTAGTCTCCATGTTCTATTCATTGTATAAATTTGATAATGAAGGATATTGGAGAATTGTCTTTAGTGAAAATTTTGGTAGTTCTTGCTTCAAGGATTACAGTTTTTGTGTATAATCATAAGTGGCCTCATGCATAGTTGAGGAAAAGAGTTGGATGGACTGAAATTATTCGTCCAGGGGATACTCGTTTTGGCACAACATTTATAGCATTGAAGAGTCTTTATGATCATAAAGAACATTTGGAAGCTATGGTTGTAAGTGCAGGGTTCAAAAAGTTTTTGAAAACTGAAAAGGGCAAAGAGGTCAAGCAAATTGTTCTAGATAGTACATTTTGGAACAATTGCTCAATTATTGTGAAGATTATGGGTCCACTAATGAGGTTATTGCGTATATGTGATTCTGATGAGAAGCATTCGTTAGGCTATGTTTATGAGGGGATGTGGAGGGCAATAAAGGGCATCAAGGAATTATTCAAAAACAAGGAGCATTTGTACGACATTTATATTGATATTGTCAATGATAGATGGGATAATATGTTGCGCAAACATCTCCATGCAGTTGTATTTTTCTTGAACCCTGCATTTCAGTATGATTCAGAGAGCCCTTTCCAAAGTGCTGAGGCTATGAATGGTTTACTTGATGTCATTGAGAAACTTTGTCCGGGAGTAGATAATGTGTTGGATGAAATTAGTATGTTTCGAGAGAGAAGAAATAGTTTTGGAAGAAAATTAGCAATAAATAATGCAAAAACTACTCGACCTTGTACGTATTTTATATTTCTTATTTGGTCATTGATATTTTTTTTTTATTTTCATCTTATTTGTGTGCATGGTGTATAATTGTTTCTAAAGATGAATGGTGGAAGATATTTGGTAGTGATGCACCAAATTTGCAGAAGATTGCTATTAAAAAATTGAGTCAAACCTCATCTTCTTCTGGATGTGAGCGTAATTGGAGTGTATTTGAACTCATCCATACTAAGAAGAGGAACATATTGGAGCATCAAAGGTTAAATGATCTTGTCTTTGTTCATTATAATTTGTGCTTGCAACATCGATAAGAATTAATAATTTACTTTTATTTTGTCTTTATTTAATTTTTATATTTTTAGTAATTGTTTATATTATCAATTATTTAGCACTTGATATTCCTAACTAAAAATTATATTTCAAATCTTATATGGTATTTGTAGGGGTAAACAAAGAAAAAGGCCATATGATCTAATTGATTATGAATGCATTGATAAAGTGGACTTTTGGGTAATTGAGGAGGAGCCAAGTGGAAAGCTTGATTGTGATGAGTTGGAAGAAATGCTTGAGGACAAGATGTGTAATGAAAATTTGCATCCACCTAGAGGTTAATTATACACTTGATTATCTAATATTTGTTCACAAATTGTGTTGATATATAACTTTCTCGTAATTTTGCTCATATTATATAGTTATTTGTCTAGGTGATGAAGACGACACAAATATGACCAATGATCAAGTTGATTTGTCAAAATTTGGTGGCAGCTCAAGCTCGAATGATGGTGAAGTAATCGTATTTTAAGACAACAAAGGAATTACATCATTGATGAAGATGATGACTAAAGACTATGGGCAATAATGTAGTTTTTGAAACTTAAGTTTATTTATTTGAAGTCCAATGATGTGGTTATATTTTGGATAATTGATGGTTGAATTTTTTGTTGTTTTATTAATTTCAATTGGAATATATTGGACATTTAGTGTGAAAAAATATGTGTTATTTTGTTAAATATTAAACTTGAAACTTGAAGAGATGGCCATTTGTATTAATATTAAATAGTTGTGTGTTACTGTTTGAATTAGATTATATATTTGTAATTGATTAATAGAGAAATGGTATTTTCTAAAGAACCATTTGAAGGGAAAAAAATGACTAAAATATGGAGAATTTTTTTTTTTTTTCTATATTGTTGGAATTTTTCTATTTTTTACAATATATTATTATATTATATATATTTATAAAATTAAGTAGTCCTTCCTTAGCTCAACATGTAGGTGAAACCTTAATGCTTGAACCTCATTTTGACTCTTAAGTGAGATAAAGATGGAAAAAATTGTAGGTAAAAAATTATCACTTTTAGTCATCTAGTCCTTCTTCCCCGATATCCCTTTGATCACTTCTGCAAAGAGACAAAACATAGCTGCAATAATGCTAAAAGTCACCACAAGGGGATGAAGTGTAGAACTCTTTTGTGGTTTGATCATAAGGGCACCACTTTTACTCTCTTCCATCGGTGTTGGCACCTTTCTAATCTTGAGCTTGCTATTTCCATTCTTGGGATTAAGTAGTGGGTATTTCACCTTCTTCGTTTTTATTTTGCAATTTTTATTCTTATCACACTTAATGTAGAGAGGTAGCATTTCAATCTAATATCGCTGGAAAGTTCCAACTTTCTATCCCTTCTATACTAAATCTATGGAAGTATTTTAGTTTTGTCTCTGTTCAGCATATCCTTAAACCATTGTGATATAGGGATATTCAAGGAGGAGATGTCGATCATGGTGAATGACTTTAAAAGCTGAAACTAAACACTCAGAAGATTGAAAATAGGTTGACAAAGTGGTGCTTGGACAGATCTTGCAGACTGAAGATCTTGAACATAATCAGAAAAGCAAATTGGTCTTCCTGTAGCTTAAGAAAGACGACACTAGAGTTTTTATTTTTGCAAATTTTAGCATCCTCAATCAGCTACAATATTTTGTGCATTACAAATAATGTAATATGATTATTACTTGAATTCTATTTTTTTTTATTTTGATTCAAATTTTATATCTATATTTTTTTCATATAATATTTAAAATGAGCTTTTTTATTTCTCTTTTCTTATTAAATATATTTAATGCCTATGAAAATAAATATAAATAATATAATGAACATAAAGGTAAAAATCAACTAATAATAAAGATAAGAAGAAATTAGATAAGTGGTTTAAGTTTTTTATATATATTTTTTTGAAAAAAAAAATGAAATATATCATAAAATAGCAAATCGAAATAATTATGGACTGGCTGCTTTTTTAAGAAAAGTGAAAGGATGAAAAAGAAGGGAAAAAAGTGATACTATTCAACACATATCTCTAGATATATTTTCGTATCGCCGCAAATTTAGTTGCCAGTATATATATACATATATTTTAATATCTCTAAGAGTTCTTGCTGAAGACGATTCCAGTATAACATAAAAAAGGAATTTCTGTGTCAAGTGGCCTATGAACCAGTGGTATAAGTCTCTCATAAAATATGAGAGGTCAGGAGTTTAAGCCTTTATGAGCTCCTGATATGTGTGCACGTGTATAAAAAAAATCAATACAAAATAATTATTTTTGTTTTAGAAATGGTTTTGAAGAATGAAATTATTTCCAATAGGTGCTATGTTTGGGAAACCTGGGTTAGACTCTTGTAAATTTAACTATATTTGTCTAATTCTTATTAGCCCCTATTATACAATACAAAATTTGGAAATTTTGGTTGGGCTCCTATAAATTGAAAATTTGGGCTACCTAGGCTATATAGTCCAATCAAACATCTTACTCCAATTTCCTCTCATTGGAAAACACAAATATCTTACTCCAATTTCCTCTCGTTTGTGCATCTACCCCGTCAACAGTTACTCCAATTTCCACTTACTCAAAATAAATAAATAAATAAATGGCGGAAGACAAGGGCATGCCTCAACAAATGATATGCTATTATGATAAGAGCATTAAAATGACGTCTCTTCATCTGCATAGAAACAAAAATGGAGCGGCCAAGGGAATTCTCAAAAAGTGGAAAAGGCCCAAGCCTGGTGCAACAAAGCTAAGGACTGCTGCAACTGTGGAAACAACCACTATTTTGCTGTCCGCTTCGGTTGATATATTTCGGTCGGAAGCTTTTGTCCCATGGTGGGAGTTTTTTGTGCTAACTGACATTATGATAGCTATAACCATCAAATACTGGAATGAAGGAAAAATTAATTAGAAGATGAGTGAAATTGGTATTATGATAGTCAATTGATTAGCCACTGACTTATGTCTAGAATCTCTAGAAACTATTATGATGTGTTTTTTCTGTTTCATCAAGTTTATGTTATGGCTTATGTTTTTTTATTTCATCAAGTTTAAATTTGGTGGGAAATAATCTGAACTAAACATATACTAAACTATTATTTATTCCATTGATATTGATTATTGAAAATGTTGAGATCCTTTTTTGAAGGGTGTAGTTCACTAGCAAAGTGTTACCTCCTAATTAATTAAGATAACAAATAAAATGATCGACTTATAAGCTTATCAATTATTTCATTATTTGGTTGATTATTAAAGATTAAATTAAAGATAAAGATCAAAATAATAACAAAATTAATTACTACAGTATGGTAAATTAAAATTAACCATCCAATTATACTTTGAATTTAAAAAGTTAAATTTCTAATCTTCTTTTTTTTTTTTTGAGAGAATACTACAAATGATAAAATTATCCTTTTAACAAATTAATATTATGCTAAATTGAAGTATAAATCCTACAATTAGATGCACACAAGGTGCACAATTTGCTCACTCGAAATCGAACACGAGACTTCTCACATAACATGAAAAACTGATGCCACTGGGCTATTTGATTATTCAAGTTAGGTGTCTTGGTAATATGACAAATTAAGATTGAAAGGGGAAAAAAACTAAAAACTAAATAATCAACCAAATTAATTAAATAAGTGTAATTTACCGTCAACACATGAATTAATATGATTATTTAATATAAGAAGTAGCGTACTATAAACTCCCACATCTTCACATCTTCTAAATTCTTTCAGACAAATTTAGAGGATGTTTGGCTAAGTTTATTTAAAATATTTTATAAACTCCTACATCTTATAAAATATTTTTGGAACTTATTAGATGTGAGATCATATTTTTAAAATAAATTATTGAAGTCTTTGGATAAAATAAGATCTTAGAACTTATAAGATGTTAATAATAATAATTTTATAATTAAAATGGTTAAAAATAAATGAACATGTTAAGATCTCAAAAATAAGTTAGGGCTACTTATTTTTTTTCAAAAAAGTTTACAAGTTTCTAACATCTTATTTTAGAACTTTATAAACTCTTTTTTAAAAAAAATATTACCACATATTTTTATCTTCTTATAAGCTCTTAAACATATTATAAAATATTTTGAGGAGTTTATAAGCTCATCCAAACACTCTCTTAGTCGAACACCTTCTAAATATGTACTCTCTTAATTAAATAAATACTCAACTATAAATTACATAAGTATTTAAAGTGAAACAAAAAAAAAAACAAAAACAAAAACAAAAACAAAAACAAAAAACACCAAAAGAAATTGGGAATTCAAAAGGAAAATGAGTAAAGTACTAGAAAAATATATACTATTAATTGGTTCGCATTGATACGCACAAATATATAGGATATATATACTTCCTTTAAGTAGGACGTGGATTGTACAATAAAAATAATTTAAGTCATGCAAACTTTCTAGATTTGGACTGAAGATATGTGTACATATATATATATATATAATGTAATTCAAATAACTAATATAATCGGTTTGTGCAATATGATTTAATTAATGAAACCTAAGAAAATAATAGTAGAACTCGTGGATCATTGATCTTAAAGACATAAATCAAATTTATTATCATTTTTTATTTTATAAAATTAATATTTTCATACAAATAATCTAACTATATTTTATTTTACAAAAAAGAAATAATAAAAATAAGTATAATTTACACAATTACACTCAATATTATTCCACTCCATAAATTTAAATGATCAATCATGTATGGAAATTATCCGCATTCAAATCAAAGTAAATCATGTGGAAAACCCTATATAGTCCTTTTTCTTGGCTCACTTTCCTTCACTACAGATAATTTCCATATATGATTAATGATCATTCAAATTTATGGAGTTGAGTCATTTTATGGTTAACAAAGATTTTTTATGTTACTGTTTTATTTAAACATAATCAAGAAAGGTAACTTATATATATATATATATATATTCTATATATAACTTACATAAATATTATATATATGTTGTCCTTTTATAAGAAAACTGGCAAAACAATTAAGAATATTGTTCGAGAATGATGAATTTGTTCATGAAGCCTAAAGAGTCCAAGGACCAACAACCTCATAATAATACTCATCTTGCCTTGGACAATCTTAAAACCTACTTTTCCAACATTAATCTTGGGAAACCCCAGTTCTCAATACCTAATCCATTTTTGAAGAAGAATCTATCCCTGTCCGATGCAGTAATCAAGAATCGCATGATGCAGATCCCTATATACGCACTCACTGATTCTTCATTGGATGGTTTTTTTTCTGTTAATTCTGATGTTCATGGTAGAAAAGCTAAGTTGACCTTCTTTAGCAAAGCAGATGCGAAGGCTTTTTATGCCGTGTTCAAGAATCAGGACTTTCCTGACGACGACTTCCCCGTTATCCGTGATGATGTTGCACTTTCAAATGTACAATTACATTTTATCATGTAATATTACATCATATGTATATGTGTGACTGTATGCTTTCTCAATATTATATCTTGTTCAAGTCTGTAAGTAAAAATAATTATGCATGATACATTAGTGATTTAATTATATATATGATAGGTTGTAACTTGGTCCAACAAAAATGAGCATTTCTCTCATCTGAGATTGGTACCGGAGTTATCCCAAGTAAAAAATGCCCTACAGGTATGTGAGATCTGACTATTCATTTAGCAACACTAATATTGATGATGATGATGATGATGA
Organism: Jacaranda mimosifolia; assembly: GCA_018894105.1. Taxonomy (NCBI): domain Eukaryota; kingdom Viridiplantae; phylum Streptophyta; class Magnoliopsida; order Lamiales; family Bignoniaceae; genus Jacaranda; species Jacaranda mimosifolia. The sequence continues at coordinate 974,262 of CM032123.1, forward strand.
TGATATATAAAACATATGTATGTGTATTTTCCACACAGGAAAGAAAGAAAGATAGTGGAGCTTGTTTTTTTGATGATGATCAGACCTTTTCTGGAGTTCCAGTTTTTCAGGTAATTATTGAATATTTAAATTATATAGGAGGATTTTTTTACTCGTTTTTCCATCAAATGTATGTTGACTTTTTTATTAATTTTATCAATAGAATTATTCATTATATGGATTATAAATTGCGCTTTGTGCATTACAGTCAGATAATTTGATATTAAAACGCAATACAATTAAGTCATATCAATATCGCCCTGCTTTCTTTAGAAAGGTAAAGTACATAATTTAAAATTTAATCTCCTTAGTTTCAAGTTACTTACATTCTGCCGAGTGGCCTATGGCCCAGCAGCATAAGTCTCCCACATAACGTGGGAGGTCAAGAGTTCGAGCCTTAACGGACTCTTGATGTGCGTGTGTATAAATAAAAAATAAAAAAAAAAGTTACTTACATTCTGTAATACATACATATACGTACATATATACATGGATGTTAATACGAAGTTGATGTAATTATATATTCATGTACAGGAGGATCTTGAGGAGGCATTAGCTAGAGAAAAAGGATCACAACATGAAAGCGTCATTCAGGTTCGATCTCTGTTAATTCATCTTCTTCATCTTCACCATTATAATTATCATTATTAGATCATTCAAATATATAAAGTTGAGTCATTATATGGTTAATAAAGATTTTTATGTTGATGATCTATTTAAATATAATCAAGAAAGGTAACTTACAAATTAGCAAAGAATTATATATATATATATATATATTAGTGACCGAATTAGTGATCGAGACAATTAAGTGACGAGGGTTTTAATGATCGATTTTGCAAAGTTACTAATAACCCTTTTTTTTGTAGTGTGTGTGTGTATATACACACACATGCATTATTTTTTAAGTAGTGAACTGGCTAAACATATGTATTATTCCTAGCGATCGACTACTTAATTCCCTAAAGACGACGTCCCTGTTGTCCATGGCTTTGAACTTAATAAATAATTCTATTACCTTAATAAATTAACAAAGTACACACACTACCATCTACGTTAAAAACATCGATCCAAACAAAAATCCAAACCTTACAGAAATTAATTAGGCATGAATTTGTTCTTCAAAGAAAAACATGAGGCTAAGCAGCAGCCATCCTCGGAGGATCCGCACCCCCTTCATAATGTAATGAATAATTTCCAAACACACGCACTTCACCAACTTTGTTTGAATCCCTAAATTTTTTGATAAATTTTTTCAAACAACTTATAAGATCCTAATATAAGATGTTAGGATTTCATAAGCTCTTTAAAAGAAAAATAATTAAAGAACCCCTAATTTACTTTGAAGATCTTATCAAGCTCCATTAATTTTAAATATTTTAATTACAAAATTGTTATTACTAACATCTTATAAGTTTTAAAATCCTATTTTATTCAAACACTTTAATAATTTATTTTAAAAAATAAGATTTAGCACCTTATAAGATCAAAAAACATATTATAAAATATAAGAGCTTATAAGATCTTTTAAATAAGTAGCCAAACATCCTCTAAATTTCGCAGCATGTGCATGTTTAGAGTAGCATAATATAAGGTAAAAATTTTAATATTTTATAAACTCTCTCATTTTATAAATTTTTTTGAATAAATTTAATCAAACATCTTCTAAATATATATATATATATATATATATTCTCCTAAAATAAATACTAATTGACTATAAATTCATAATGTCAAATAAAAGATATACATAAAAAATAAAAATAAAAAGGATTAAAATTCAGAAAGAAAATGAGTAAAGTACTAAAAAATCATATACTAATCTAAGTAGGTGGATTTTTTGTTCCAATATTGGACTACGTAATAATCAACTTTCATAGGTCCAGAGCTTCCAATCTTGGAGGTACGAAGACGACATCATTCCACTTCGATGTCGAGCAATCCTTCAAAATTGAGAAATTTAATTAATATGCATTGTATTTTACAATGAACAATTCATTTACATTTTAATTCATGAAATTTTTTTATAAAATATAATCATAAACTAAAAGGAAAAATAAATGATAATATATATATATATATATATGTGCATGTAAAGAGTTTATAATTTCCTTACCTTCATTTCTTGTATTATGTCTTCAAGAGCCGTCACCTATGTACAACACCATCTGAATATTATTTATTTGCATGTGGAATAAAAGCTAGTTGGTTTTATGTATGCAAAAATTACCCGAATAGTCTCTAGTCCCTTTCTATCGATGTGATGCAATTCCTTTAGTTCAACTAAAGCATTTTCAAGGTCCTCCTGCACAATTTACAAGGAATATGTAAGAACGTTGAGATACATATACACACATACAGACATGGCATACATATAACTATTACATATGGGGCATGGAAATATATAACTATGAAATAATACACACACACACACACACACCTTTCTAAAGAAAGCAGGTCGCTGGTAATTTCCATTTCCATCCACCTTCCATCTTAAAACATCTGACTGCAACCCACAAAATAATTTTCAAATTCATGTTAAATATGTATATAATATCATTAATAAGATAAAATTAGATATATGTCACTCTATAAATAAAAAAAATTCTTGAATAAGCCTGTAAAATACATGTGCATGGTATACTATGAAAGCAATCTCGTATATTATCTTTATTTATATTTAGTAAATAAATTGAACCTGAAAAACGGGAACCCCTGAAAAGGTGTCACCATGGAGACCAACCTTGTTTCTTTCCTACAAAAAAATAATAATATACATATATATATATATATATTAGAATAATTCAACTTAATTAATTATCTACAAATTAAGACATGAAAAACATATGCTCTCTGTCACCTTTAAGGCGTTTTTTACTTGAGATGTATCTGGCACCAACCTAGTTGCCGTGCTTCCCTCATATTTAATAATCTGAAATCAATAATATCTATTGTATTAGAAATCTTGAATGATTTAAAAAATAATAATAATAAATAAAGACAGGAAAAGAACGAATGATATTTCAGTCATATATATATATATATATATATATTCACTAAAATTTAACAAAGAAGTGTCTCTTCAAAGAATTATTTATATATATATAATATTATATATATATCGCCAAGAAACACTCCTTCATTCACAAAAGAATTATGACGAATAGGATTCCATAATAATTTGAAAACAATTGTGATAAATTTTCGATAGATTACTAATGGATTTAAAAATGAAAGAAAAAATATTTTAACAATGACACTTGTAATGGATATGTATAGTTTATATTGATTCAAATAACGTGTCACGAACATGATTTATCTACATGTGGTGAAAATTTCATGACAAAATTAATTATTTTTTGATGCAATTTATTTTTGTTATAGAACTACTTAGTGACCAAACATATCCTAACAAATTTCTGAAGCAAATACATCATGAAATCATATTTTGTGATAGATTTAATTAAACTTATGAATATTTTTTTGTTGATAAGGAGACATTTTCTTGTCGTGTACAACAATTACCTCAGAAAGCGAAACCGCAATCATTTCAGGGACTATTTTCGTAGAACTGGCAGCATTTGAGCTTTCGATTAGATCATCTTTCAACACAAAAGCCTCAAGAGCCTTAGCATCTGCTTTGCTGAAGAAGTAGAATTCAGATTTCCTATTAGTCGCATCGTCAATGAAGGCTATCGAGTCCTCTGAATTGTTGCCCATTACATAAACTGGGACGTTGTCCACGAAGGCTACCGAGTATTCTGGATTGTTGTTCATTCTATAAACAGGGACTTGACCAAGTCGCTGTCTGATTTCCTCGGTCGAGAGTGATAGATTATTGTTCTTCTTCTTCTTGCATATTGGAACACCGTTAAGAATATTTGGAAAAGAAGATGAAAAAGTGGATTTCATGTTGTGGAATAGTTGATCAGCGGTTATTGCCCATGGTGGAGTTGGAGCCTCGTTTTGTGACGGATCCGGGTCATGATAAAGTTTTGAATGAAAAGGATTATTGGGGATTTGAAGAAAGTTGGTGAAGTAGGTTTGGAGATTATCCATTACATTATGAAGGGGGTTGGATGGCCGCTGCTTAGCCTCTTTTGGTTTGAAGAAGAAATTCATGCTTAATTAACTTCTGTGGAGTTGAGTTTTGTCTGGATCAATGTTTTTATTATAGATGGTAGTGACTAGTTTGTATTATGTGGTTTAGATTCTTTATTTCAATTTTTATTTCATCATTTATTCTACTGTATAAATATATAATATGTATATTAAATATTTTTTTATAAAAATAATTAATTGAGAATCAGATATACCTGACATATATACAGTATATTAAAATAGAAGATAAAACACAGAATAAAATAGAGATACAAGGTGTATGCTATGACAATTTATTAAGGTAATAGAATATTTACAGCTTGGAATGGAAAGTGAGTAACAATGATTTGAAATAGATTATTTTCCATGTGGGCAATATATGTTTTTCTCTTTCTTTTTCCTTTCATGTAATAGGAAATTTCCCTTAAAAATCAAGAGTCAATCATTGACTCAAAGGTAGTACCATTTAAATCAGCATATAGCATAGGATCCAATTTAGAGTCAATCTTCACTATAATATACTGAGCCGCTATTACATAAAAATAATAAACTAAACAATAAGGGGGGAAAAACTGTGTAAAAAAGAAATATATACATTTTGAGGGGCTATGGCAAAGTATATGAAAAATATAGTACTGGAAAAAAACTACATTACAACAAAAAAACTAGAACAAAATTGAAATTTTGAACTGATTCCAACAGGATTTCCCTGGCCCCAGTTTAATTAATTCTAATAATTGACATATATTATTTTTAATTGTGACTACTACTTATGCAGGAGGTGCTTGTGGGTATGGTAACTTTTGCAGCCAAGGATATGGTACAAACACTGCAGCACTTAGTACTGCTCTGTTCAATAATGGCCTCAGCTATGGGGCGTGCTACAAGCTAACATGCTCCAACGACCCCAAATGGTGCCTGCACGGAACCATCGGAGTCACTGCCACAAATTTTTGCCCTCCTAATCCTTCTCTACCCCGCGGTGCAACCCTCCTCGCCAACGACAATGGCGGGGGCTCCTCGGGTGGTGTTATCCTCCTCGCCAACGACCCCCACAACCCGGTGCAACCCTCCTCGCCTCCTCGCCAACACTTCGACCTGGCTCAGCCTGCTTTCTTACAAATTGCCCAATACAGGGCTGGAATCGTTCCAGTTTCTTTTTGAAGGTAATAACAACAATTAATCATTGATGAGTTAGTCTTTCTAAACATACTTGCCGATGTAACAATGATTAACTTGGTCTTTGGCAGGGTGCCGTGCAGCAAGAAGCGGGGGAATAAGGTTCACTATCAATGGTCATTCCTACTTCAATCTAAAACTCAAATATAAATATTAATATCTAATATATGGTATACATTATATAATATTTCATATATTGACAATAATATTTTGTCAATATCATCACCATCATTCTCTATTTATCACAAATTTACAATTCAACTTCATACTCCACATTTTCATAATATCACAATAATATTTGATCACAAGTCACAACTCACAAAAGCATTAAATCCAAACATTTGAAAAAATTTCAAAATAAAACTAACAAATTAGTTATTATTAGTTATTTGGGTAATAGACTATTATTAGTTATTTGAATTTCTTTTCCAGTTGGAGTTGGGCTTGGGCTACTAAAGTGAGTCCAAAGGCTTGGGCTTTATAATTATTTTTCAAGTTTCATTCAAAATTTTGAAACCCAAAATGATGGCCTAAAATATTCAATTAAATGTACAATACTTAATAATGTAATTAGTTTTTTTTTTTAAAAAATAAAATAAAATGAGGGTACTCAATCAGGTATCGAGTATCCTAAACCAATACCCGATACTCGATCCCCAAATTTTGGGTACTCCCATAAATATCCGTTTGTGTTTGGGGACTAAAAATACCCAACCCGAATGGAAAATACCTGATAGGATCAGGTCGAGTATCCCCAAACTTGAATCCAGATCCCACCCCTAGGTACGCCTCAATTTAGATGCTCTTTAACTCTAAAAATCTACACATCCAATTTACCATAACATCCTCATACCCATACAACAACAGTAGTGTAGGAGGGGCAAAATAGTAAAAGTGTAGTAAGTGGGTAGGAATTTAGGAATGAAAATAGGCTAGACTTTGGTTTAAATAGGTCAGACCTATTATACAAATAACAAGCCTTAGTCTAACCTATTATCTATAATAGGTTTGTTTTTTTAGGGTTAAGCATAGCCTTTAAATAATTTTTGAAGCACTAACCTGGTCTGAAAACCTACCTAACATCTTATTTTTTCCTAAAATTTCAATTAAATAAATCTAAATTTTTTATATGCTCAAACTTGTTAGTTGTAACTATGCAATAATCAAAATTATAAATAACAAATGCATAATTACGAAAGCTTAAATCTAAGTATAAAATAATATCATTTCAACAAAAAATTTATAAATTTTTTTAAATAAGGTTGAATGATTCCTTGAATGCATTACTAAGATTAACACTTCCAAAATAATAATTGTGGCAAAATATTATGCATAAATATTCAAATATAAAACAATTCTATTTTTTATATAATTTTTACTAGTTTAGTAGAGTCAAAAGTTTTATAGAAGTCTTCAGTATTAAAAATTAGTAATAAGATAATTATATTTTATTACTACTATCAATTAATGATAAATTTATATTAGTAATATTAAGTGACAACAAATTGATAAATGATTTGAAACAATATTTATATTGTTACCATATTAATCAATGTATATATGTGATAGTAATGATAACTAAGATACTTTGTAAGTATTAATCTTATATTATAATTATTATTATAAAATAAAAATTATTGTTACTTAATATATTTTGTTATTGAAAAATTTAACTTAACTATTTAACATTATATTATTAATATTATTTTGTTATATGAAGAAGGATAAACAGCCCGGCCTATCAGGCTTTACGAGCTTTTAAAAGAGCATAAATCTAGCCTATTTAGTTAAAAATACTACTTTTTAAGTCTTGACCTAACCGTTTTATTAAATAGGCTGGGCCTAGGTATGCCATAAATAGATTAGGTCATAGGCTACTGACGAGTAACTTGGGCTTTGTTTGGTCGTGAATTGGGACATTTTGCCAAAATGGTTTTTGGTTGTTTGTGTTTTGAATGGTAGATACAAAATAAATTGAGAGAAAATTGTTTGTTTATTTTGGGAGAAGACAAAATGTCAAATCAATAACTTTTTTATTAAGTTGGTGGAGTGAAATGAGTATTTTAAAATTATTTATATATGTATGTATATAAATTAAATGAGTAGTAGTATGTGTATATATTTATAACGATGAGACAATAACTAAAAATTTGGGGAATGGTTTGGGAGTGTGAATAGTAGGTATATTTTAGAAAATAAATTTTGTATTTTGGGAGTGGAATTGAGGAATGTGTAGTGTTTGTTTATTTAAATTTTGGGAGTTGAAGAATGAATTGGGAGTGGACAATCAAACAAAGCCTTGGCCTATTCCCATCCCTAGGTAGGATCATGCTTGACTTGAATATCGAGAAGCTGACTGGCGTCTGAATTCTTATGTATACCTCCCCCCCCCCCCCCCCCCCCCCCCCCGCAACACACACGAGTGTCTACTGTTTCAAAGAAAACTTTTGTCTCCTTCTGCTGGCTCTCTCCTTCGGCTTAGGGAATTAGATTGAGCATCATCATCCAACTCATGCTATGCATCTCTATTTGCCATGTTTTCGTCTCATCTTAGATTCAAATGTTCTCATAGATGGCACCAATTAATGTAAATATTTTACCTGCTTGACCAATAAGCACTAAATAAGCTTTCATGCTCAATGAATGATCCAGCAAAACAGAGTTGGTTAGGAGTGCTGGAAAGGTTTCTGATGAAAACTCTCTGATGCCTAAGTCACTTCTTTTTCGTGGTGGAAAACGAGTAGCTTATTGAATTGAATAATTTGTGTGATCGTGTTGAAAGATAAAATTTTCCTTACTTTTTATGTGACATTATTTTTGGAGATAATCATATTATTGATTTTACTTGAAAATTTGTGATTTGGTTACATCCCTTTTTTTCAATTTCATCTGTACCATTGAAATACCCAGATATCATGGGAATACATGGGAATGTGGACAGCGCTTCTAGTACTCAGCTTTGCTTTCAGAGTAGGGCAGCTTTGCCTCCAGCCTACCAACTTAGCGTTATCTCCAGGTTAGCTTTACCTCCATCCCATCAGCCTTAGGCCATCTTTGCCTCCAATCTATTAGCTTATCATTACCTCCACGCCAACTTTGCCTCCAATTTATCAGCTTAGCATTACCTCCAAGCCAACTTTATCTCCAACCTACAAGCTTAGCATTATGTGCCAGGGGTAAGACTAGTTTGAGGGTATCAACCTTGTTAAAATTGTTGTTGAAGATGCAGGATTACATCTAGCTTTTGTAATTAAGGTCAAGATTGACCTTGATAAAATTGCTGTTGAAGATGCAGGATTGCATCTAGTCATTGAAGTTAAGGTTAGGATTGACCTTGACGAAATTGCTATTAATGAACCCTCCGAGAGAAATGCTAGTAACCACTGCAAGAGAGGAAAGAGGGAATAAGAGTGCAAGAATCTATGATGTGCGACCCTTGTTATAGAATTGAAAAGGCGTTTTAATTTATAAATTAAATGCTAACTGCTTTAATTTTCCAATTTCTTTTTTTTTTAGAGGGGGGTTGTGGGAATACTGGTACCCCCAGGCTAATTCTGCTCATGCTATATAAGCTAACTTGGTAAGCTCGAGGCAAAGGGCACCTGGTAAGCTGGAGGCAAAGCTGGCCTGCTCTGAAGGCAAAGCTGAGTGCCAAATGCGCTATCCTACATCCCCGCGTAATCCCTTGATTTTCAGGAATTATCATATCCCTGCATTATCTCCTAATTTTTGGAAATTTAAATTGGTAAAGATAAAATGGAAGGAAAGAGATATAATTGAATCGCGAATTTGTAGCTGATATTCGAGATATGCTTGTCTTTAAGAATAATATCACATAATTTTATTTCTTGAGGACAAGCACACATCAGAACACATTTTTGAATATTCTATTGCCCAGTTTGCCGCTTCGAGATGCACGCCAACAAGTTAGAATATTATGCATATATAGATTTCACGTATTCCTTCCGATTGTATTAATTAATGAGTTCTCACAAATTTTATAGTTAGTGATTTTTCTAGACACATGAAGTCTAATAGCAAGGGAGTAGTACTAATCAAATATCGTGTCATACCAAACCTTTAAGGATTCATAAAGATTTCAAATGTTGCACTTGTCAAATTAAATGGCAATTAAGTATTTTCTTTTTCCTAATAATTAGCTATGTTCCTTATTTATAGGAGATCGAACAAGTATTGAAATAGAAGATCCAATATGTTAAATTTTATGCCCAGAAATTTGGTAACACCCTGTTAATAATATAGTTTAATAACACACTCAAGATACATCTCAAGCAAGGCATTAAAGAAACTCAAAAAATATTGAGTTCAATTAGAAAAAGGCTGATGTTTATATATATGTATATATATAATTGATACAAAAAGCTACAGCGTACACGAGGTCATTTTCTACCGCACTCAATGGTCTGTACTCGAAAAAGTTTTATTTCACACATTAGAATCATTACATTTTAAATAGAACATTAATCGCCATCGCAGTCTCCAAGTGTAAAATAAATGGTATTCCTCTGAATTCAGACATACATTTATGTAATGATGTAATTCTCCTAACTATAATGATTAAAAATGAGGATAAGCCTCACCCACCATCTCTCATCCTCACCTTTATATATAAGATACAGATTAACATCATCATCATCATCTCCTCACTGGTAGCTCTTTTACATTCTCCAGGAGTACACAATTTTTAGATTTCTACTCAGACCCATATTTCAGTAGATCCTACCTGAAGGGCCGGAATGAATAAAGCACCTCAGGTGAGCTTTTGAAGAGCAAAGCAGCACATACACAAACCGCAGCTATTGCAACCATTGAAAGCACGGCAGGTCAGTAAATTGTCACGGATGATGCTTTGGGCCACCTTCCATTAGCCAATTTCTCCCCACATTGCCTGCAATGTCTCTGACTGCTTCTTTTCACATTCTTCTCAGTTTGCAAGGCAGCTATTTTTGTTATTTTCTGGTCGATGCTACGTACTGTCTAATAGGGTACCAGCAGGAATGTCCACAACAACTTGTCCATTTCCCAACTTCTTGCTCCATTTCCTCTGAACTAGATGGATGTAAGAGAAATGACAGCGTAGACATGCATAGTCATGTGGTGTTAGTCCTGTACTGTCTCAAGCATTTTTCCATGCTTCAACTCCCACCTGAAAAAACGCAATCACCAAGACACCATAAAACACTTGTCTGTCTCAAGAGCAACCTTTCTTAGAAATATTTTCAGTGGGATAAATGGATGGTAAGGAAAAACAAGGCATACTGATCGAGGATCTTCATTTAATGCATCCAATATATTCTCACAGCCATCCAGACTGGCTGCTATATTAAGAGGAGTCAATCCACCAGGTCCAATGCTATCCGGCCTAAACAAATAGTGGCCCTCATTCAAGTTGCTTCTGTTCGGATCCTGTTTTATCCAAAACTTCACTTGGTTGGTATTCTAACTGAAGTTCTACCATGGTCCTGCTATTTTTCCCAACAGCTCGGTAAAGAAGGCCAACGTCCAGCAATGCAACTAGAATGGAAACGTGTTGCTCCGAATCCACAGTACCATCAAACAGAATACTTGAAAGCTTTTTGACTACAGCACACCAATCATGATCAGTGGCGAACTCAATAAGCCATCTGAAGCAATGTGATTATGCAATGTGCACGAGAGTTTTTTTTTAGTGGTGATTCATTATGCAGGTAAAATATTTACATCAAGATGTATAGATATTTCAAAGTAGTTAATAGATCGTCATAGAAAATTGACGTGATTAAGAAATCATAAAATTTACATTACATTAAATAGTATCAATTATTTTAATTAATGGAACCTTGAAAAGAAAAAAGAATGGAACCCATCAATGGTTACCCTAAACACATCAGTCACATTATTTTAATACAAGTAGTTAGATATATTTTTATTTAAGAAAAAAATAATAATAGCGTAATATATGCTCGAATTTTAAGACCTTTCTCTAATTTTGGGAATGATGCCACATTAACATAAAACGCCATTTCTGAAATCTCTTTCCAAAATAATAAACCAGCCAAGGTCCACCATCCTAGTTTACTTCTCTAAGTGTCTGATTTGGGCCTTTGGTTGAGGGAAGCCTCACAGTTGGGCTCAAAAATCAAGTGTGCCTTTGAGATAGACAACAAATTAAGACTTAAGTTGCTCATAAGAGGCCCTATGGGCCACCAAATTTAGCCCAATATTAACCCAAGCTCAAAGCCCAATTCATATCAAGTCTATATCAACTAGCTCTTCTTTTACTTGAACTAATTATTATATCCATGTGGTACTATTCACAAATGAGTAATTCATGTCCTATATTTTTGAAAAGTCGTTTAATAGAGTATATATTGAAGTTACAAAAAATAATCCCCATTATTTTAATCTGATCAACTATTCAGACTTAACAGTGTTAGATGGGACAAAAATTTTGTATCTAATTTATTCAAAACTTTCATTGATCTATAGTCTATACTACAAGTATTAATTATAATCCTATTTTTTTGCTAATCATTTTAAATAACTTCACTAATTATTCATTACTAAGACATGTCTAAGTTGATTTCTTAAATTTGGTAAGAAATAATCTGAACTAAACATATACTAAACTATTATTTATTCCATTAATGTTGATTATTGAAAAAGTTGAGATCCTCTTTGAAGGATGTAGTTCACTAGTAACTGTTACTACCTAATTAAGATAATGAATAAAATGACTTATAACCTTATCAGTTATTTCATTATTTGGTTGATAATTAGAATTAAATTAAAGATAAATTAGATCAAAATAATAAAAAATTAATTACTATTGTATGGTAAATTAAAATTAACCATCAATATATTTTGAATTCAAAAAGTTAAATTTCCAATCGAAAGTTAGATATTTTGATAATATGATAAATTAAGATTGTAAGGGCAAAAAAAATTAAAAGCTAAATAATAGACCAAATTAATTAAATATACCTTCACCACATGAATATGATTATTTAATATAAGAAGTGGCATACTATAAACTCCCACATCTTACAAATTCTTTCGAACAAATTTAGTCGAACAACTTCTAAGTATGTAAATATTCTCTTAATAAAATAAATGCTCGACTATAAATCACATAAGTATTTAAAGTGAAATAAAAAAAACACCAAAAGAATTTGGGAATTCAAAAGGAAAATGAGTAAAGTACTAGAAAAATATGTTTTAGTCTAAGTAGGTAAATTATTTGTTCCAGTATTGGACTGCGGAGTCCACTATCTATTATGGTGGAGGTTCCATCCAGAGGTATGAAGACAATATCATTCCACATGATTTTAATTTGACTCGCATTGATTCTTAATGTACGCATACACATATGATATTATAAGCATAAATTTCTTTATCTGCAAAAATTAAATTACAAGACAAGAAATCATACAAATAAAATAAAATTAAAATCTATCAATTGTGAATTCAATAAATAATTTAATCCTCTGATTCTTTCTTTCTAGATATGATCTTGAAATTTGATAAGTTCCATGAAGAACGCCTTGAACGTCGTGGATCTCCTTTAATTTAATTGAGAGAATTGCTAGACTCCTTTAAAACTCCTCTCACTTTCTAGAATTTGTGTTTTGTGTTGAATGAGCTTTGATTATGCCCTTTATCTAGATGCTTAATGGAAGACTTCCAGATTGATTTGAAATTTTTTGATAGTTTTCTTTTTGATAAGATAATATCAAATATCAAATATATTTGATTTGATTGGTTTATAGATATAAACACTTTATTTTTTTATACTTATTAATATTTGATTTGAGTATAAAATAAATATTAGAGTATTAATTAAAATTAATTAATTATTTTTTAAAATTAAATTTAATTAATTTTAAAATAAAAAAAAAAATTGAATTAATAACTAATATATTATTTCATACGTGTCACTCTCCAATTAAACAAAATTAATATGTCTACCAATACAACATAAAAATTAGAACAAAATTTGAACTGATTCCAATAGGATTTCCCTGGTCATCTGTTCCCTTACTATTAATTACCAGTTACCACCAAGAAAATCAACACATAAGAAACATCAAATTTAAATTCTAGATTGAAAATTAGAGTTTCATACAATGAAGAAGTGAATGTAGGTTGCCATCATGGTTTGGTACTGTTTGGAGTTTGTTAGATGTTTTTAATATTGATGGTTACGTATTTTGTACTGTGATAAATTTATAAAAGGTAGTAGAATATTTAAGAATTGATATTTGATTTGATATAGATTATTATGTTCATGTGGGTTACATATATTTTTCTTTTATTTTTTTTCCCTTTCGTGTACAAGGAAACTTTCCATGAGTATTAACACTATGTTTGGTTCATGGATTTTGGTGAGGAAAACAAAAGAAAATATTAAGAAAAATACTTTTAATTGTTTGGTAAGTAAGGAAAATACTAAAGAAAGAAAAAGTTGGGAAAAAATGTAATGTATGTAAGGAAAATGAATTTTCCTCAAAAATAGTGAGGAAAATGAGAAAAAATCTATTCGAACTATCTCTTATTCTCTAACACATTCTTCACCCCTCTTTTCCCCATCATTTTCTTCATTATTATTTTTTAACAATCAAACAAATATGAGATTTTATATTTCTTTATTTTCTTTTCTATTTCTCTAAAACTTCATTTTCTTATTAAAATCATTAAACCAAACATAGTGTTGGAGTCAATCATGCCTTTCCAAATGATAGCTATATATGAACCATTTAAATCAACCAGCAAATTAAGAGTGCTATAGATTAATCCAAGTTAGGGTCAATTTACATTATAATATAACTTGCAATGCCACATGGGGCGATTGGCCCACAATGCTATCGTATTCTGTACTACATACTAGCATTAGGATTATTTTAAATGGGTAGATGCACCTATTTATTTTCGGGTATGAATTTTTTCTTTTTTTGAATTATATTTTTAATTTATACACATGCACATTAAGAATATATTACAGTTCAACTTTATAATTTTATATTTTATATGTGAAATTTATACCATTAAACCTAAGACTACTAGACTCTTTTCTAATTTAATGATACCAAGTGGATTAGTATATTTTATTCCATACACTTAAAATTTTTGTTAACAATTAATTTTCACATGTAATGTTATTTTCTCTTTTAAAATAAGATTTTTTTCATCAAATTAATTTTTTCTCTTTCCATTTTTCAGCACATTATGGACATGCCCTAACATTCATTAATTTTTTGATAAAAATCATTAAATGAAAAATGATTTTATCCCACAACCCTAGAAGTATAATTTATTTTTATGAAACGCTCCACAAATTGTGCAAATGTCCAAGCAATATTTTGGTCTTTATAAATGAAAAAGGGGGATACTTTCAGTAGTTTATCCCACATTTTTGGGATCCACAAGTTCTTCTTTTTTACTTTTTCTTTGGCTAACAACAACCTACTATCTAGTATGCAACTATCTATTTTATTTTCATTCAGTACTTTAATTCATTTGTTCATATTGTGCATATTTTGAAGTAAATGTATTTTTTTTAAAATATGTTATCTATTTTGTTGGAAATTTAATATTTTTATGAATAGTAAGCATGCGTTAGGTATAGAATTTAAATAGAATTAGTGATTTAGGATGGAGGATGAACTTTGGGGGAGGGGGTGGAGCTGTCCCATGTGCTGCTATTGAATTGATAGTTGTTTGCATGCGCCTGGGGTTATAAGGCGGTAAGATATGAATCGATCTATTTATAAATCTTTGTGTGATAAATGCTTTTATTTTGTGTG
Source organism: Jacaranda mimosifolia (assembly GCA_018894105.1). Lineage (NCBI taxonomy): Eukaryota > Viridiplantae > Streptophyta > Magnoliopsida > Lamiales > Bignoniaceae > Jacaranda > Jacaranda mimosifolia. The sequence continues at coordinate 989,384 of CM032123.1, forward strand.
TTGAAAGAACTTGGATTGTTATAACTATAAGAGGAATTTTGCCAAAAAAAATTTAGGGTTTAAATATTAATGAAATATCATATAATAACATGTAAGGAACAAAATTTTGAAATGATAATGTTTAGTCAAGAAGATTGTGCCTTTTTTTTTTTTTTCCTTGTGCAATAGTCATTTAAAAATATCCCATAATGACCCCTAAACGATGAAATAAACAAAATAAACTTGAATAATTAAATGAATAAAGAACATAATGAGTAAAAGTTACCAAAGTGAAGTTGGATTGCAAAAAATTCATATCAACAGAGTAATACTAAGATGTAGTAAAGTTATAGCAATTGATATGTAAAATAATAATTTCCAAACTCGTCCAAAATAAATTAAAGATTGATTAAATGTTTGATTTTTGTGAATAAATCAATTTTTTTTCAGTTTTCAATTTCACTCTAATTGTTGTTACCAATACATTTTTTTTTAGTTGATTGTTCCTTAGTTTGACTCATGGGAAAGACCTCAATACTTTAGTGTTAGTTGTTCTCAATTCGGCATATATGTGAGACCTCAACATTTGAGCATTAATTATTCTTTAGCTAGTGATGTAGGTAAAACCTTGACAATTGAATATTGATTGTTCATCAACTCGACATGTAGGTGAGATCCCAATATTTATACACTTGTTCCTCAACCCGGCATTTAAGTAAGATCTCAATACTTGAGCGTTAGTTGTTCCTTAGTTTGAATTGTAGATGAGATTTAATATGTATTGATTGTTCTTTAGCTAGGAATGTAGATCCTATTTCTAAAAATGTTGAGCACATGATTCTAGCCCAAATTAACATCCATAATGAAAGGCAAATTTCGAACGCAACATGCACTAAACATCTGCTCTCTATTGTGCGGTACTCCAATACAACTTCCAACTTTTTTAGTAACTCTGAGAAACAAACATGGCGGACAAGAATCAAAAAGGGAAAAACATAATAGATTAGTTGATTATATATATAGTCTAATGCTAGGACAAATATTTTACCTACTTAGATTAGTATATGACTCTTTAGCATCTTACTCATTTTCTCTCTGAATTCTCATTATTGTTTGATGTTTATCTTTTGTATTACTCATCTTGTAATGCAAATCCTTCTATGAGAAGCATTGGCACGGGTGCACAAGGGGAGTCAAGGGGAGTTTGAATGCCTTCCAACGAAAGATCGCCTATTGACAAAGAAATTTTTCTTAATGACCTCAACACTGTAGCATTGGTAGTTCATTAGCTCGGCATGTAGTTGAGACCTCAACACTTGAGCATTGGATGTTCTTTAACTCATGATGTAGGTGAAACCTCAGTAGTTGAGTATTGATTGTTCCTCAACTCGATATGTAGGTGAGATCCCAATATTTGTGAACTTGTTGTTACTCAGCCCGGCATATATGTGAGACCTTAATACTTGAGCATTTGTTGTTCCTCAGTTTGACTTGTAGGTGAAACTTAATACACTTTGCTGTTCTTTAGCTTGGAATATAGGTGAAACCTCAATATTGATTGTTCCTTAGCTCAACATGTAGGTAAGACCTCAACATTTAAGCATTTGTTGTTCCTCAACTCAGCATGTAGGTGAGACCTCAACGCTTGAGCCTCAATTTGACTCCTAGGTGAGGTAGAGATGGAAAAAATTGATACAATGTGATGGATAGAAGTTGAGAGCAAAATTTCAAACTCAGGTCCTCTCTCTGAAAGCACTAAAAGTTACGTTGGATTTCTTATTGAAAAATGTTTTCATTCTTCAAAAATATTTCTAAAAGAAAAATAATTGCTTTTTTTATAATTTAATTTCTTTTCTAAATTAATATTAAGAGATCCTAATAATTTCAAAGTATTATATCAACAAAAAAAAATTGCATTTGTATTTTAGAATCATTATTTTAATACAAATATAAATTTTTCAGTTGTTATATACTACAAAATACCAAATAATAATATAAACACTAGATGTGAAATCACTAATAAACAAAATCACATAACTTAAAAATCATTATTTGAAATTGGTGTTCTAAGGGATACAAATCCATGTATGTATTGGTTATTGAATGTGGGAGTAGGGAGGTATATAGCTATGAATATTATGTGTCCCATACAATAACATTTTTGGTTTTACTTTTGTTCTCCTTATCTTTAAGTCAAAAAGCAGCAGTTGGGGTAATTGTGATTTTTGATTTGTTGAGAGTGATGGTTAAAGAATGTTTGATAGAGGGACCACTATCTTCTTCTTCTTGTGTGTCTATCTATGTATCTAGCATTAAACCGCTGGCAAACATGTATATATATAAACTAAACTCATTTTAACTCCTAGAGGACATTTTACTTATGTAAAATATGTAATTTATAGATGCTAATAGTGCAATTAAACCTTAGAGGTTAGCACTAAACTCATTTTAACACCAACTCTTAAATTAAATTGTCAGCAGATAAATATATAATTATCATATACACACTTAGTAGTGAATTATTTATTTCATGTTATAAACTATTCTTGACTCCAAGCACTATAATAGTTCTCATTAATTTTAGGACACAAGTATTGCACATATATATGGCATTACATTAAGCTTGTAGCAATAAAATATTGCATGTATTTTAACATTATAACCCTGTAGCAAGCCCGTAATTCAAAAATTAGTACTTACTAAGAAACGCTTCAGTCGCTCCTTTTTAAGAAATGCCTAGGTCAGGCATATAATTTTAAGAAATGCCTGGATCATTCCTACTTTTTTTTTTTTCAGCTGAAAAGACATCATCTTAATGCTCTCCTCAAAATAGCACACCATTTGGAGAGGAAAGCCATCATCTTTCGCCTTTTTTTTTTTTTTTTTTTTTGATAGACTTGTCTTCCGCCATTTTTTTTCCAGTTTGAATTACTGTATGTTAGAGAGGAAATTGCAAATTGTAGTAAGTAGTGGACAACAAATGCTTGTCTTTGTGTAATTTTGTTGGTATTTTGCCTTTTATATAGCTTATTTGGTAATTGACGTAAGTAGTGGACAGCAAATGGACAAATTAAAGGGCTCATGGGCCTACCAAATTTAACCCGACATTAACCCAAGCCCAAAGCCCAATCCACATCAAATTTATACCAAAAATGTAGGTTGCACCTCTGGCCGAATAGAAAACTCTAAGAATGGCCAATTAAGTTGATTATATATATAGTCCAATGCTAGAACAAATATTTCACCTACTTAGATTCGTATATGTTTTTCTAGCATCTTACTCATTTTCTCTCTGAATTCTCAATATTTTTTTGTGGTTATCTTTTATATTACTCATCTTGTAATACAAATCCTTCTTTGAGAAACTTTGGCAATGGTGCACAAGGGGTGTTTGAATATCGTCCAGCGAAAGATCGCCTACTGACAAAGAAATTTTTCTTAATGACCTCAACACTGTAGCATTGGTGGTTCATCAGCTCGGCATTTAGTTAAGACCTCAACACTTGAGCATCAGTTGTTCTTTAACTCATGATGTAGGTGAAACCTCAATAGTTGAGTATTAATTATTCCTCAACTCGATATGTAGGTAAGATCCTAATATTTGTATACTTGTTGTTACTCAGCCCGTCATATAGGTGAGATCTTAATACTTGAGCATTGGTTGTTCCTCGATTTGACCTGTAGGTGAGACTTAATACGCTTGGTTTTTCTTTAGCTCAAAATATAGGTGAAACCTCAATATTGGGGTATAGATTGTTCCTTAGCTCGAAATGTAGGTGAGACCTCAACATTTAAGCATTTGTTGTTCCTCAACTCAGCATGTAAATGAGACCTCGACAATTGAGCCTCAATTTGACTCCTAGGTGAGGCAGAGATAGAAAAAAGTTGATACAATGTGATGGATAGAAGTTGAGAGCAAAATTTCAAACTCAAGTCCTCTCTCTGAAAGCACTAAAGTTATGTTGTATTTGTTATTGAAAAATGTTTTCATTCTTCAAAAAATATTTCTAAAACAAAAATAATTACTTTCTTTTATAATTAAATTCTTTTCTAAATTAATATTAAGAGATCCTAATAATTTTAAAATATTACATCAACAAAAAAAAATTACATTTGTATTTTAGAATCATTATTTTAACACAAATATAAATTTTTCAGTTGTTATATACTACAAAATAACAAATAATAATATAAACACTAGATGTGAAATCACTAATAAACAAAATCACATAACTTAAAAATCATTATTTGAAATTGGTGTTCTAAGGGATACAAATCCATGTATGTATTGGTTATTGAATGTGGGAGTAGGAAGGTGTATAGCTAGGAATATTATATATCCCATACAATCACATTTTTTATTTTACTTTTCTTCCTCTCATGTTTCGGTCAAAAAGCAGTAGTTGCGGTAATTGTGATTTTTAATTTGTTAAGATTGATGGTTGAAGAATGTTTGATGAAGGGACCACTATCTTCTTCTTCTTGTGTGTCTATTTATGTATTTAACATTAAACCGCTGGCAAACATATATATATGAATTAAACTCATTTTAACTCTTAGAGGACATTTTACTTGTGTAAAATATGTAATTTATAGATGTTAATAGTGCAATTAATGCTTAGAGGTCAGCACTAAACTCATTTTAACACCAACTCTTAAATTAAATTGTCAGTAGATAAATGTATAATTTTTGGGACACAAGTATTCCACATATATATGGCATTACATCATTATTGTAGCAATTAAATATTGCATATATTTTAACAGTATAACCCTATAGCAAGCCCTTAATTCTAAAATTAGTACTTATTAAGAAACGTGTGGGTCGCTACTTTTTAAGAAATGCCTGGGTCAAGCATGTAATTTTAAGAAATGCCTGGATCACTCCCACTTTTTTTTCTTTTTTGCAGCTGAAAAGACATCATCTCAGTGCTCTCCTCAGGATAGTGCACCATTTGGAGAGGGAAGCCATTATCTTTCGCCATTTTTTTTTTTTTTGACAAACTTGTCTTCCACCATTTTTTTTTTTTTTTTCAGTTTGAGTTACTGTATATTAAAGAGGAAATTGCAAATTGTAGTAAGTAGTGGACAACAGATGTTTGTGTTTGTGTAATTGTGTTTGTATTTTGCCTTTTATATAGCTTATTTGGTAATTGAAGTAAGTAGTAGACCACATATAGACAAATTAGAGGGCTCATGGGCCTACCAAATTTAGCCCAACATTAACCCAAGCCCAAAGCCCAATCCACATCAAGTTTATACCAAAACTGTAGGTTGCACCTTGGGCTGAATAGAAAACTCTAAGAATGGTTAATTAAGTTGATTATATATATAGTCCAATGCTAGATCAAATATTTTACCTACTTAGATTAGTATATGTTTTCTAGCATCTTACTCATTTTCTCTCTGAATTCTCAATATTTTTTGGTGTTTATCTTTTATATTACTCATCTTGTAAACCGAATCCTTCTTTGAGAAACATTGGCAATGGTGCACAAGGGGAGTTTGAATTTCTTCCAACGAAAGATCGCCTATTGACAAGAATTTTTTTTTAATGACCTCAACACTATAGCATTGGTAGTTCATCAACATGGCATGTAGTTGAGACCTTAACACCTGTGCATTAGTTGTTCCTTAACTCGTGATGTAGGAGAACCCTTAATAGTTAAGCATTGATTGTTCCTTAGCTCAACACTGGAGTATTGATTGTTCCTTAGCTCGAAATATAGGCGAGACCTCAACATTTAGGCATTTGTTGCTCCTCAACTCAGCATGTAGGTGAGACCTCAACGCTTGAGCCTCAATTTGATACCCAGGTGAGGCGGAGATGGAAAAAATTGATACAATGTGATGGATAGAAGTTGAGAGCAAAATTTCAAACTCAGGTCCTCTCTCCGAAAGCACTAAAAGTAATGTTGGATTTGTTATTGAAAAATGTTTTCATTCTTCAAAAATATTTCTAAAACAAAAATAATTACTTTTTTTTATAATTTAATTTCTTTTCTAAATTAATATTAAGAGATCCTAATAATTTCAAAGTATGACATCAACAAAAAAAAAATTACATTTGTATTTTAGAATCATTATTTTAATACAAATATAAATTTTTCAGCTGTTATATACTACAAAATAACAAATAATAATATAAACACTAGATGTGAAATCACTAATAAACAAAATCACATAACTTAAAAATCATTATTTGAAATTGATGTTCTAAGGGATACAAATCCATGTATGTATTGGTTATTGAATGTGGGAGTAGGGAGGTGTATAGCTAGGAATATTATATGTCCCATACAATCACATTTTTTGTTTTACTTTTCTTCCTCTCATGTTCCAGTCAAAAAGCAGCAGTGGTAATTTTAATTTTTGATTTGTTGAGATGATGGTTGAAAAATGTTTGATGGAGGGACCACTATCTTCTTATTCTTCTTGTGTGTCTATTTATGTATTTAACATTAAACCGCTGGCAAACATGTATATATGAACTAAACTTATTTAACTCTTAGAGGACATTTTACTTGTGTAAAATATGTAATTTGTAGATGCTAATAGTGCAATTAATGCTTAGAGGTTAGCACTAAACTCATTTTAACACCAACTCTTAAATTAAATTGTCAGTAGATAAATGTATAATTATCATATACACACTTATTATTGAATTATTTAATTCATGTCATAAACTATTCTCGACTTCAAGTACTATAATAGTTCTCACTAATTTTGGGACACAAATATTCCACATATATATGGCATTACATTATGCTTGTAGCAATGAAATATTGCATGTATTTTAACAGTATAACCCTGTAGCAAGCCCGTAATTCTAAAATTAGTACTTACTAAGAAACACGTGGGTCGCTTCTTTTTAAGAAATGCTTGGGTCAGACATGTAATTTTAAGAAATGCCTGGATCACTCCTACCTTTTTTTTTTTTTTTTTTGTTGCAGCTAAAAAGACATCATCTCAGTGCTTACCTCATGATAGTGCACCATTTGGAGAAGGAAGCCATTATCTTTCACAATTTTTTTTTTTTTTTGATAAACTTGTCTTCCACCATTTTTTTTTCAATTTGAGTTGCTATATATTAAAGAGAAAATTGCAAATTGTAATAAGTAGTGGACAACAGATGTTTGTGTTTGCGTAATTGTGTTCGTATTTTGCCTTTTATATAGCTTATTTGGTAATTGCAGTAAATAGTGGACAACAAATGGACAAATTAGAGGGCTCATAGGCCTACCAAATTTAACCCAACATTAACCCAAGCCCAAAGCCCAATTCATATCAAGTTTATACCAAAACTATAGGTTGCACCTCGGGCTGAATAGAAAACTTTAAGAATGGTCAATTAAGTTGATTATATATATAGTCCAATGCTAGAACAAATATTTTACCTACTTAGATTAGTATATGTTTTTTCTAGCATCTTACTCTTTTTCTCTCTGAATTCTCAATATTTTTTGGTGTTTGTCTTTTATATTACTCATCTTGTAAAGTGAATCCTTCTTTGAGAAACATTGGCAATGGTGCACAAGGGGAGTTTGAATGTCTTCCAACGAAAGATCGCCAATTGACAAAGAAATTTTTCTTAATGACCTCAACACTTGAGCATTAGTTGTTCTTTAACTCATGATGTAGGTAAAACCTCAATAGTTAAGTATTGATTGTTCCTCAACTCGACATGTAGATGAGATCCCAACATTTGTACACTTATTGTTACTCAACCCAGCATATAGGTGAGACCTTAATACTTGAGCATTAGTTGTTCCTCGCTTTGACTTGTAGATGAGCCTTAATACGCTTGGTTGTCTCTAGCTCGAAATATAGGTGAAACCTCAATATTGGAGTATTGATTGTTCCTTAGCTCGACATGTAGGTGAGACCTCAGCATTTAAGCATTTGTTGTTCCTCAACTCGGCATGTAGATGAGGCCTCAACACTTGAGCCTCAATTTGACTCCTAGGTGAGGCAGAGATGGAAAAAATTGCAGGTGAAAAATTGATTAAATGGAAGAAATATTGAAGAGATAAAAGAATGAAATATTATATTTTTGTATGTTCTAATTTGAGTCAATGTATCTTTTTTGCAGTCCTTCAATTTGTATCGGGTGAAAGTGAGAATGATAGAGTGCACTTTGTAAAGGAATAAGTTTATATATTAATATGTATTTTCTTGTGTTTTTTTCACTCCCCATGGTATAGTTAAAATTGTCTATTTGTTGCTTTAGTGCCTGTGTCCAAGCTTGTCAAATTAAACCAGCAAATTTTTTATCATCAATAACTAAGTGAAGGTATTTCTAACTCTAAGTTTCAGCAACATTAATCTATCTTTGCTAACATTGGCCACACACTCAAAGTCGAGACAACTTCTAAGATTTTTCACCTTTAAAAATAGAATATGTCTTACCAACCTGGGAAAGTTTTCATCCCGAAGAAATTGTTAAGTTAAAAAAGAATTTTTTTTTATTTTTTTATCAGCTTTTCCCCGCAAGTTTACAATACTTGCTAGAGTAAAAACTCTTTCAGTAATTGCACCGGTGTTTCTTTCTAACTTTGACTGGTTTAATCTCTTGGGAGCCAACAAATTTTTATTGGGCCTATTCATTAAACAAAAAGAACACTTCTATTAGGCCTTTAATTTCTTACCCACTCTAACTAGTTTAATCAATTAAGGCCCATTTCATTGTCTCATAAATTGCAAAATCTTATCAACTAATGCTCAATTGAAATCAAATATGAAATTATAAATAAATTAATTAATGCACTTTAATAATTTGTTAATTAATATGTATTTTAAATATGAAAATAATATACATAAAATATTATATATTCATTAAAAATACGTCCAAGTAATCATATTTTCATATTTTGAAGTAGGGTAAAAATGTCGATTAACTTTGATTTAATGATATAAATCTCACACCAGAATTCTGACGTAATCACAATTGAAACTTAATGAATCCTAACATGTGTACATATATATATATATATATATATATTACAAAAGAGGAAAAAAATAAAATTATATTAAAAAACTAAACAATGAGAAAGTTGAAGATTGGTAAGTTTACAAGAGGGTGCTTGGGAGGCAAGACATACAAGGCATAATTAGAAAAGCTAAATGGGACTTGTCGCGATACAAAAAAGATTAGGAAAGTTGGCTTTGATCTTTTTTGTAAGCACAAGTTTTAGCATCCGTAGCTTGCTGTAATTTTTTGTGCATTACAAATAAATTAATAGAATTATTACCTAAGCTCCATTTATTTATTTTTTTTAATACAAATTTTACATCTATATTTTTCATATAATATTTCAATGAGCTTTCTATTTCTTTTTCCTTATTTAACTTATATTTTAACTTATTTTTATTATGAACCTCAACACTTTAGCGTTGATGGTTCCTCACTTCAGCATATTGTTTTCAAAAGAATCAGTTGATGACAAATATTGCTACGATATAGATTTTTGTAGATGTAACTACAAATTGTAGCTACAAGTTTTTCCTATATATAAATTTAATTTATTAATCCTCTTTGTATTCCAACGGAATAGAGAAAATTTATATTTTTAATTATTTGGTAAAATAATATTATCGTAGGAAAATAATATTTACAATCCATTTAAACATTATGATATGTAATTCCTAAATGCGTTTATTTCCAGATTATGAACAGTAGTGTAATAGAGTATGTGTGCAAGAATGTAACAGCTAAAGGTCCATGCACAGATTTGACATGAGTTGGATTTGGAGTATGAATTAGATTTTCCATGGTATGGATCTAGTAAGTGAGGATTTGGACTTATATACCTCAAACAATAAGCATATACTCTTGTATTTTCATATATCTTTTTTTGAAAAATAAAATGGTTATTTTCATATATCTAAAGATCCAACTGTAATTGATCTTTTTATTTTATGCAACATTATGCTTCTTTCTTTTTTCAGCACACAACAACTAGAAAACCTTTTTTAAGATTGAGTTCACTTGACATAAATTTAATAAGAGGTCTAAAAACATCTGGTACCATCTCAAGTATCTCTTTTATATATTACTAAAAAAATCATTGTTACAGGATAAGAACAGCTGAGCTAATTCACTCATTATGCTGGGCCATAATTGAGCCATAAAATTCAAATTTTGGCCTAATTCATATTGGACTCAAAATATGTGCCAATGTTCTAACTTGTGTAGTGCCCCGACGAGGAGATGCCTGCTCCCAACGGAGGTGCTACTCAATCTATATAGAAGTTCTCTAGATAAAATAACCCTTTCAAAATTCAAAGTATCTATTAAAACAGCCAACTATTAACAAAATCAACCTGTAAACGGAACTTGAAAAGATATTTCACTTAACATTGCCAGAGCACCTCAAATCTTATCTACATCAACACTTATTAGATGTAGTATAACCGAAGTACATAAATGACAACATTCTGCAGTTCACGCTTATTCTTGAACCAATAAAAGTCACAATGCAAAACTTATCCAACTTCGTTTACATAGCAACCCTAGCATATCGCACTCTATGCGTTTACATACATCCGTAAAACTATATACCTTACTTCAAATGTCGCCCGGCTCCCGTTGTAACTTACTTCTATCTAAGGTAAGGAACAACAAAAACAATACAGAAATAATCGTAAGTCCGAATGACTTAGTAAGTTGTTGTGCTGATGAATGATTTAAATACATTCTCATGTCGATCACGAAGTAAAATAGAAATGATTGTTTTTAAATCGAAGAAGTTTTCTTTTGGATCTTAAATGCTCCATATCAAACTAATGCTGAGACTTCACAAATTTCAATACCTTTCTTGAAGAAGTTTTAAACCTTAAGAGAGGGAAAATGATCAACATTGTCTTTAGATAATTAGTAAACTTTTATGACATTCTCAAGTTCCATAATTTAAATATCAAATCATAGCAGTCAATTTTGCAAAAGATTATTAGGGGTCTCCAACCTTATTGCCCTGCTTTCCAAAATACTAAAATCCTTATCCCTCTAGATTTCGAGTGGTCGGCTCTTACATAACTGATATTTATGGCATGGTCGACTGCATGCCTCATCCCACCACTCGCAGACAGCTAACTCCAACTACCTACGAGTTAAGATCGTGAGTGGATACTAGTCGGACGACCTATCACCGTCAGTTCGCTCCACCTGATTGTCTTTCCAAACCTAGTCCTGGGCCTAACTTTATGTGGCATCCCTCTGCGTATGAACTTCCCAAGGGCATCCCTGAGGATATTAAGAATATATTATATTAGCAGAATTCACATCATAATACATTCACCACACTTAAATCATCAATGTAACTCGGAATCAAAAATATTATAACTGAACATCAATACAATATCAAATTGCGGCGATGTGATCGTTTTATATGTTAAACTGCATTTTATAGGTTTCGAAGCAAATCAAGAGACCAGATATTGAAAAGAACATTTCTTGGGTAGAACTATGCAAGCTTTGACTCTCAAATATGTGAAATATATATCATAATTAAGATATCATGAAAACGTGTATAAAAAATCATGCAACAATAGTCATAGATATAAAATATAAGTTCTTTCCCCAACAAGAAAGTCTTGTAATAGCGAGTATAAAACTCACCTGACAAATGTAAAGGAACTCTCCTAGTTGTTTGGGTAGGTTGCATCCTTACTTCCTAATCAACCAAAGAATTTATTGTAAGATGACTGGAATCAATATCGTATTAACTCTTTGAATTACTAACGTTAATATACCTAGTGTCTTTATAATAATTAGTGGTCAAGGCATTCTAAACTTGTCGTATTTCCTAGTCTCGCTTCTATATCAAGGTGCATAATCAATTAGTTTGAGCATACCCCATTTCACGCCAATGTGTTGAGTAATCTCACTACCTGACTTAATTTCTAATATATCAATTAACAATTATATCAGTCCTTATCAGGGCTTAGCACAAGATGTATTTTATTTAGTCACCTTTCTTAAACCTCAATCTAACATTAAAATACTTGAAGTGTGGCTCCACTCATAATCCCATCAAATATTCATGTCTAATTATTACTTACTTTAGTTTAGAAAGTGATTCGAATTAATTATAATCTAAATCAAAGTCTCTATCAACGATTAACCAATACATGTAATCTTATGGAATTCAAACATACTGAAGCATCTCAAAGTACCAAGTCTTATTTCCTTTAATGTCTCCATCCAATGCTATATGTTTCAATTAAATTCAACCAATATTTTACATCTATCTAGGTTAATTCCTAGAGTGGCAATCATTATAACTAATTTATTTCATAACAACTTAACTTTATCTTTCTAACTTAAGTTAATTTGACTTACTAGGTCCGTTCGCATATTCACTAATTCAAGGTCAAAAATCTTAATTTATTGTCAAATTTTTGTTAATCATAGTCTTAACATATGTGATTTATATGTCTTAGTTATTAATTAATTTTCAATTGATTCAAATTAAGAAATTAATCAAATTAACAATTCAATAATCAAAAATTACCAAATCGGATCAAGTTCATGTCCAATTCAAAGTCCCAAATTAGCCCGAACGAGTCCAAAATTGAATTTTGGTGTTACTGTGTTGGAGCCATCGTCCGTCGCCGTTGGAGATGAACACTACCACCACTAACATGCGCCCCCGTCATGCTGATGAAAATCCCTCTATCAATTTCAACTTTCACCACTACTTCGCCGACCAATTTCAAGCAGAATCGCCAAGCACCACCACTTGCCACCGCCTTTAATACCCTCACCTTCGGCAGTCTGATCACAAAATTGAAGCTACCACTATGCTCCTCTCCATGAATCCGTCATAACCCAGTAGTTTATTTCCACTTTCCACAATTCGCCACCATGAAACGCCCACCTCCAGAACTCGCCGCCGTCAAGCTTACATTCCCAGCATTCTGCCAGTCTCTTCTGGTTGAATTTGGTACCGATGTGTTAGCCATGCTGAGAGGAAGACGATGAGTTTAGTTGTGTGTTTGGGCTGTAGTGACAGTGAAGGGTAGAGAAGGATGAGCTAGGTACGAATGTGAGAATTTGATGAAAAGGGGAGAGCTTTCTTTTATATTTTTCATTTTTCCTAAATTCGCATTTCAACCCCAAACTTCTTTTCAGCATTCAGGTTGGTCCTTTAAATTTTTGAATGCTTGACATTTGCCCCTAACATTCCAATTCACTCCTCTAGTTTCTGTTATTCACACATTGGTCCTAGATACTTTTATGATTTTTACAATTAAGTCTAATTTTATTAATTTTTCAATTCTTATAATTTTTTGCTATCATACTAAAACCCTAATTAATTTAAATATGATTTTCCTAAACTCCATTTCACTTTTATTGATTTTCCACTAGCTCCAATATTAGAATTCAATTCATTAAATCCGAATTTTTCTTTCTTTTTTTTTTCCCTTCCCTTTTCTTTGAATTAATTACTTAAAATCAAATTAGATTAATTCTCAATATTTTCCAAATTTTACTCCAAAAAATCGGGGTGTTACATGTAGTATTTGTATAGAGCTAAACTATGTAAACAGCAATCCAACTTCAGCCTGACATCGACCCATTCTGAAGTTTCCACACCAAAGAACTTGTTAACCCTCTAAATGCCTTAAAATCACTACAAATAGTAAAAAATATAATTCCATTTTGGTTTGATCAAATCAACTATATAATGCAATTATACTTATTATACTTATCTACTAATCATTTATTTTTATAAGAAAGATAAATCAATCATATAATAAATATAAATACAATACATGTTTTTATCCAAAACAACTCTGATTTTCCATAGAAGAAGGTTTTATTAATTGTTCATGAATTAACTCCCAACTTACAAGCAGTTGTTTCTATAATTTAATTAAGTACCCATTTTCTAAAAGATTTTGTTATCTTTTATTTATTTTTAAGACTTCCAGTCAAAGTTAAAAATTAAAATCTTACTATTGTATCAAAACAATACTTACATAAGTATCAGTAGCTTTTGATATGATCTTTTGTTAATTAAAAATAATTTAATGCTATCAATAAATTGAATAATATTTTTTATTCAGATCAAAATGATGTGGTTAAAAAAAATCATGAAATTTACAACAAATTAAAAAGTAATCAATTATAGCAATATAATTCAATTAATGGTACCTTAAAAAGAAAAAGAATAGAACTCGTTCATCTTTACTCTTAAACACATAAGTCGCATTTATTTTAATATGAATAACTAAATATAAATAATAAAAATGTTCTGAAAATATATACTCAAATTTCTAGATCCTTCTCTAATTTTCAGAATGATCCCACATTTACAGGCATTTGGGCCTATAGTTGGGCTCAAATTATGTGCCAATGCTCTATAACTAGTGGTGCTTGTAAATAATTCAACCCAACATCGGCCCAATTTGAAGTTTCCACACCAATGGACATGTTTGTCCTTCCAAATTCCTTGTAATTCACTTGAACAATTAAAAAATATAATTCCATTTAGGTTTGATCAAATCATCTACATTACAAATGTAATTATACTTGTCTAGTAATCATTTATTTTAATAAAAAGATAAATCAATCTCATAATAAATATAAATATAATTAACTTAAATCCAACCAAATTAGATATGATTTTCCACAAAAGGAGGTTTTATTATTTGTTCATGAATTAATTTACAACTTACAAGCAATTGCTTCTATGATTTAATTAATCACTTAGTTTCTAAAATATTTTGTTATCCATTGTTTTGAGAAGTACTTCAGATCCAATCAACTCATAATTTGGCTGATGCTATAATGGATCGAGTACAATGCATCATCTGGTCTACTTATGGCCATTAAAAGCTAGATAATTCTCACCACCAATCATCATTCAATCTGCTTATATTCAGTTCGCCTCTTATAATTCAACAATTATAGATCAATCGAGTTGATTCAAAAATTTATCGACCCATCTAAAAATTTCATCAGGACACCATCATCATGAGGTTGCCTTATTGTCTAATCTTCCAAAGTGGTTGTACTACATATCATGTCACATAAAGAGCTTCAATAGTTTGTCCTTTTAGAAGAAGAAATACTGTTAAACTAAAACACCAAAATAATTCTCAATTCTATTCAGTAAGCCAGATCCTTGATGGATTGTAAATGAATTAATTAATTCTGTCTGTTATGGGAAATCTTATGTTAATAAATTTTAAATTATTAAATAAAAGTATAATAATATTATAAAATAAAATGCTAACACGCTTATACATGTATAATTAATTTTGTTTTTTCACTTTCCGCCCTAGATATATTAAGTCTAGGTGATGAAAAGGAAAGTAAATATTTTTACTTACCACCAATGTGATATGTCTTAAGGTTTTTTAAGTCATTAAGACATTAGCATATGACATTGTAGTTTTGTCAATGAGCATTAGTTAATATATGTATGTATGGTTCTAAGTAAAACAATTCACAACTTTGAAAACGCAACTTTAGACCGTTCTAAGTGATAGGGATATCACTTGGAAAAGTGGAGGAAATTCATTTTGCATAATTCTCTCCAAAATGTTTCTTTCTGAAAACATGAGGCTTAGACTATTCTAGAAAAATATTGATCTGATTGTGAAGAAAGTGGGCACCTCTATAAGTGCTCATTATCTCTTTCAAAACAATCCACTTGAATCAACAATGGATTTTTCCTATGAACTTGCATATCCCACTCAAACCAACAACAAATTTATTAAATTTAAATTTGTGGTTTCGAATAGACCACGACGACCCATGACGTTGGTTGATATATAAGGCTTGATATGTTCTGAATGATAAAAGTCTTTCATGTCCTCACACTTTAAATTAGTCATTAACATTTCTTGACATACATCTTTTACGCAACTCGGATTTGACTTCAATCTAACTCAACACTGATCTGCAATTTCGACTTTTTAATGGTTACACATGAACAGATCTTGGAACAACAAGCAGGATTCATAAAATAAATTCACATAAAAAAATCTATTATCCGTACACTCATTTAAAATATGACGTACTCTTAATTATTAATTCGGATATAAATCTTGTCCAATATCATAAATATACATGAAAAAATTAAGGATTTAGTGGTCCAAATGCTACCCATAAAATCAATTAGATGATCCAAGCCATAAATATCAATACACAAGTGGAAGATATTATGCTACACTAATATAATTGCTTTGCAGTGAACTTAGAAAACATCATAATGAGATATTTCCTTTGGAATCTGGATCAGAATTGCACAAATTTCTTAACTTGCAATGATTTCTCAATGCACAATATTGAGACATTTGTTGTGTGATCACTTTCATGGTTCAAAAGTATAGTATCCATTGAGGGGTATATACCATATATTAATATGAGATGATTACAGAATCCCAAAAGCAAAAATAATTATGGTACATGGATTTTGACTTTTATTATTTTCCACAATGTCCATTTAATAATTATTGCAACATTAAGTACTTTCAAGTATTAATTGCGGGTGGCCTTGTCTGCCTTTGGACAAACCTTATGTTGGAAACGCAAACAATTCTGCCCAACATACGGTCTCACTTAATTTAATGATGTAGCCCTATAAGTCCATTGGAAAAGATAGGTAACTGACAGAAATTATTGGGTTTGTGGACAGCTATAAATATATATATATATACACACACACACACACATAAGTTTTTATTTAATTTTTTTCTTGTTCAACACGTAGTATTGAATTTTTATACAGTGTGAAAAGGATGGATATTTAATAATTTGTGCTATAAGTTTGGCTAATAATTTACTACATGATGTTTCGCGGATGAATTATTCTCTATGTACGTAGCATGAGGGAACATTCTTATTCCTCTTCAAAGTCGTTTTATATTATATTTACCTACGTTAAGTTTTTTTTTTTTTTTTTTTTTACTAATTATTATTATTATTTGATACCCCCTCGGTAATAGAAGGGAATTATAAAGTTTGGATAGTCCTTCTACTATTAGATTAGAATATTTTCTTGAATTGTGGGTGAAACGAGATTTCATAACTGTTTCTTTTAGAAAGCCTATAAATCATACGCCTAAAATCAACTAAAATATCATTAGTCTATTTTCTCTATTTCTACTCGGTAAGAACTTTGTGGGTTAATTATATTAGCAGATTAATATGAGATATTTTTGATTTGTTGTTGTCTAAATATTAATTGTATCAGCAAAATATAAGAGATTTATAATTTGTTGTTGAATTGGGGAAATGGTCCCATTGGCTTACTACTTGTCCATAGTACCAATATGATACAAAATAGATGAAAATTTTCCTAAACTCTTGAATTTTTATTGTACTTGGATATTGATTTTTTAAGTCGGGAGATCCATAGGTTCTTGATGCATATAGATATAAATGGTCCAAGAAGAGTAATAATTTTCAAGAAATTTGGAACATTTCATTTTCAAGCAGAGAGCCGCTTTCAAATAGTATTCGATCAATTATGTATTAATCAATATTTGATTGATTGGTCTTTATTTGAAGTACTTGAAATTGGAATTTTATACACTTTATATAATAGTTCATAATGTATTGTTAATAAATGTAAATTATTGATTATTAATTAGTTTTAGTAATCAATATTTCCAATGTAATAATGTATATAAGTGAATCACTTACAAAAAGTTGTTGCAATAATTATGTGAGTTATGTTTATAAATATCCCAAAATATTATTAGCCACAAAATTAGATGATATTATGAGAAAAGGACCATAAAATGGAATCAAATAAACAAATATAAGATATATAATCATGAAGCTAACAAATCTAACGGAAATGAAGCCATAAAATAATGAATTTTCGAGGGGTTATATATTTCGCACGATTATTTTTTCTTTCCCTTTTTCTGAAAATTAGAACGATTTTTCATTTATTAGTGTTTCTATTTAATTCCAAAATATTTGTCTATAATTTCCTTGAACATTTTTTTTGTTTATATATTATTATGGAGTGTGGATATATATGTACATATATATATATATATATATTCATAATAATTGAAGCCGGCAGGGACACGTGAAAATACACAGTTTGTAATCTCCAATCATCATGAATAAAAAGAATTTTAATGGCTGAAATTGAATTCTCAATAAGATAGAGAATAATGTGACATATGAATAGTCTATTATTTTCCAAATAATTCTGGACCAAAAATGATCAATCGATGTTCTATTTGAAAACAATGCAACAGTATATATAATTAGACATGTTATCTATATATGACTTGTCTTTGTCCTCATACCCTCCCAACCATTTTTAAATTGGTCCCATAAAATAAATAAATAAAAAGTCTAATTTTTATTTAAAATTTTCATTTGGTCAAATTATAATCACAAGGAAAAATTAAGGGAATGTTTGGTTATATTTTTTGTGTGATTTTATTATGTGTTTATTATATGTTTTGGGAGAATGAATTATTGAAGAATGTGAAAATTATTTTCTAGTATATTTGTTTATATTTTTGGGGAGACATTTCTTACTGTAGCAGTCAAATAAACGCTTTTTTGTTGGATTTTTGAAGTGAAACTGAATTGAATGATTTTTTTAATATTAAAATAATAATAAAATATATATGATGTATATAATATATATATATATATTAGAGAATGTGTATTTTAGACGAAAAATGGGGATATATTTGGTTATGTTTCCCCAAAATAATATTGTTCCAGGGAAATATAACCAAACAAAGCCTAAGTGCCCCTTTGGTTTTATTTTCAAAACCCCTTTTCATTTCTTTTAAAAATGAAAATAGAAAACTATCAACTTCTCTTCCATTTTCACATACATTTTCATTATCAACACATTTTCCAAACACACTCTTACATTTTCTCTCCATTTTCACTTTTTAATTTCTCCTACTCATATTTCCACGAATTTTAATACAAAAATATTATATTTTCCAAATACAACTCATTCTCAACATTACATAATCATTACATTTTAAACAAAATCTCCAAATAATATTTCATTTTAAAAAACATATTTATAACTAACTTTTCACTATTTATTTTTATTAGGAAATAAAAATGCCTCCAAAAAATAAATCCAAAGGGCCGTATGCTTACAAAGTAAGTTACAGAGAGAATTATTGTTGAAAATTCCATTTTTATTACAAATTTAAGATTTCAATGCGAATGTCTTCAAAGCGTAATGAAGAAGAATGAGAATTGTTAAAAAAGTGTGTAAGACCAAAATGAGGCAACAGCACAAGTCTCAATGCAGAAGGTACAAATCCAATACTGATACCAATTCAGTAATCCAAAATCTTTCCAGCTAAACATCATTAATAACACGTATACGTATATGGGCTGTTGCCTGCCATAGACGGCTGCTGGCCTTCTGCTCATATTTAAGCAAAAGTAAAGTGGTACGGAACCTACCAATTTGATGTGAATTCAGTGGTCCTAAAAAACATTAGACTTTAACACATATTGATGCTTTGGTACAATTCTTGTAAATGGGGTTCTCATGCTTTTCAGGCATGCAAGCAATACCTGTTTTTTGTAAAAGTGTAGCCCAAGCCAAGTTGATTAGGGTCGGTTTCTGGTTAGGGCAATCTACAATTTGATTTTAGAATGTTATTTTATTTGTTACTATTCTTGTACACTTTTTTTTTTTTTTTTTTTTTGAGGCATTTTTTTTTTCAAAATAAAACTTCTAGCAACATGGAATATTCACAACTGTCGGAATTTTTTTATACTGATCATCACCAAGAGTCATCAGCTGTCAATTTGCTAGTAAGATAAGAGTTTTAGACTCATAAATTGCTTAATTATTTAAAACATCTTATAAAATGTTAGATTTTTTTTTTAGAAAAAAGTTGTTGATGTGTTTGGATAAAATAAAATCTCAAAGCTTATAAAATATTAATAATGGCAATTTTACAATTAAAATGGTTAAAAATAAAAGAGTTTGTTAAGATTTTATAAATAAGTTAGAGTTTGGTATAAAAAAAAAAAGTTTAGAGTCTCCTTACTTTTCTTAAAAGTGTTATATGCTCTTCTTAAACATCTTATTTTATGATCTTATAAGCTTTTTTTTTTAAAAAAATTAACAAATATTTTTTATCAACTTATAAATTCTTAAACATCTTATAAGATGTTTTGTGGAATTTATAAGCTCACCCAAGTACTCTCTCAATTTTTGATGGCACATCCCCTCGACAAGCAACAAACCAATACAGAGGGATGAAAAAGCAAATTAGCGAAGAGTTTTTACCTATGTTTTTAAATAGGTGTGCCGGACGCCCTATCTTTTTATTTCGTCATTGCTTATTCATGTTAAGTGGAAGAATTTAGAGGGTGTTTGGATGAACTTATAAGTTTCTAAAAATATTTTATAAGATGTTAAAGAGCTTATAAGATGTCAAATAGTGTTTGATAAGCTTAGAAGCTCCTTTAAAAAAGTAAGGAGTTCTTAACTTATTTTGAAAATTTCGATAATCTCTTTTAATTTTAATCATATAAACTACAAAATTGTCATTACTAACATCTTATAAGCTCCATAATCTTATTTTATCAAAACACTTTCTTAATTTATTTTTTCAAAAAAAAAATAACATCTTATAAACTTCAAAAATATATTATAAAATATAGAAACTTATAAGACATTTTCAATAAATTTAGCTAAACACCCTCTTGATCTGTATTTCTCTACGCTCATTCACCTTTATCAATCAAAAAATACATGATCATAATTTTATATTTAATGAAAAAAAAATCTACTCATGGTTAAGTTAAAAGTTATCATGTGACATACATTATTAAAAAATCTTGCTATCGAGTTCACGGGAAGAATGGCAAGTTCCTAACAGAGAAGAATAATTTACAAAATGGCCAAACTTTTTTTCTTTTTTAATTTTTTCTGTTAAAGCCAAAAATGGCAGCAGCCAGCGGGGATTCTGCATTGTGTCATTCTAAAGAAAAGTATTGATTGGCTACGTACATTTTATGACAGCAAAATACTTAGTTCGACAAATGTGTCAATTAAATAAATATATTTGTTTACTAAAATAGAGATAAATAATCAAAGTCAAACGTTGTTGACCTAAGCAAGAAAGTGCGTGGCACGTTGTCGGGTGTTCCATCTTAGATACTAATATGGTTTGTATAATTTAAAATTCCCATTTTAAACGAGTATAAATTTTTGATTTAAAATTAAAAAAGTAGAAATTATATATATAATTGGAATATTAATGCAAAAGGATAAGATTGACTTAGGCACTAAGTGGGCTTCCACTATTTCCAACACTAAGGTACCGTTTGGTTTCATTTCCACACCTCATTTTCATATTTTTTACTATTTTAAAAATAAAAATCATCATTTTTTACACATTGTCTCAAAAATTAGTTAATCAAAAGCATATCCTTTTTCTTAGTAAATCCCTTCCTTTTTCTTCAGTCAATGAGGTATTAGTAATCGTTTCGAATTACTATTCTCTCTTTTAAGAACAAATTCTCATATGTCATCAATATTCTATTGCAAAAACACTATTTTTGGTTTGATCAACAAATATGAACAAATAAATTTTCTGATACAAAGCAAATTAAATGAAAATCAGCCCTAACTTAAGTATCCAATGATAATATCTTAAAATATTATCTCTGAATAGTAGCAAATTTGGATCTGAATCATACCAAACCTAATAAAAAGAATGCAATAAACAGTCTTGTTTTTCTTTTCTTTTCTTTTTCTTAAGGGCTGAAAAGTAATTAAGATCTTGTGTGATTGATAATGTGGTATTGGAGTAATGCTTCTTTTGCTAATTCCCCGCGACCAATAAGGAATTGCTGTCTTGGTATGAGGATAAATTCCACGCTAATTCTACTCCATATTTCATTTCCTATTCCAATTTGATGTACATATGTCAAGTGTATCTGATTCTCAATCAATTATTTTTATAAGAAAATATTTGATACACATATTATATATCAATAAAATAAAATAAGAAATAAAATATAAATACCACCACATTATTACTATCAGAGAAGTATGGACTTATAATCTAGATTTTTATTGAAAGAAAAAGACTTCCACCAAAAATATTCCAATTATGTATTTAACTTACATATATTGGAGAAGAGAAAAAAAATATTTTTTCCAATTATCAAAAAAGAAAAAAATAATAATTTATCTATCTTTTTCAGGAGATAATTGATATTGCTTTTTCTGAATATGTCCGAAGAAATGCACACCACATTTGTACCAAAAGTATATAATCCTCAGAAAACGTGGATAGCAACAGCCACCATTTGTGGCGGATATAATGTAATTTTAACATTTTTATTTTGGCCGGTGATATTTTATCAACTTTGGATTTTTATTTTTTAATATTGGTTATAAATATTTTTCTTCTTTTTCTACTGAATTATTGTCATTTTCTTAAGTTTCCCTAAATAGCGATGTGGGAGATAATCTATTCTTTATTTAATAATGTAGGAATAGGTCATCGTAGACGTTATCATTAAAATAAATCAGTAGCCTTTGGATATTAATAATTAATTAATATAGTAATATAATTTGGCTTATCGATTTTAGAGAGGTGGCATGAGTTTATGCTCCCAACGAAGCGAATGCATATGTCAACTGCTATCTACAATCCAATTATTTTATCGAACAAACATAAAAATCTCTAATATATTTAAATAGGGGGAGATAAACTCAAATGGGAGATGTTGTCACTAAGGCAAATAGTATCAACTAAGTTTAACGATAATACATTTATATATAAGTTCTATTATGTATAATGTCTCCAAGATGACGACGTGACGGTTATTAATATTATTGTGATTTATGTCTTAATCAAGCATAATTTTTGTATAACATTCTTGGTCAGTTAGATTAATTAAAGGCTATAATCATAAATTGTAATCTACGGTTGAAATTGGATTGTGGTTGTTAATTTTGTGCGTTCACCTAAGTTGGTCAAAGTTTTATGTCCAAAATGAAGAATTTTTTTAAAAGTTGAGGGAAAGAAAAAAGACATGAAGCATAAGTTAGGCCCACTAAGATAGGGAAACAAACAAGTCGAGCTAGCTCGCAAGTCTCTCAAGTCAAGCTCTATTCGAGCTCAAGCTATTTCGAGTCTGAATCGAGATTGAGCTCGAGCTCTAATTTGAACCGATCTCGAGCCATCTGTATTTAGGCTTGCGAACTAGTGTATAATTAAATATTATTTTTTATTTTATCAATAAATATATATTATATTAATATTTTTTAATTTGAGTTCGAGCTTTAACTCAAGTCTACAATTATTTACAACTCATTTATCGATCGAGTCTTAAAAAGTAGAACATGATTTTTTGTCAAGTCGAGCTCAAACTTAAAATTTTAGACTCGTCGAGTTTGAGCTCACGCTCATGCCTAATATATATATATATATATATTTCGAGTTCGAAAATTTTGCTCAAACTATAATTATATGTGAATTTAAATAACAAATTTTAGTGGAATACGTAAATTTTTTGTATTGAATTTTATTTTTTATTTTTAATTCGTATTTAAGTTCGAACTTCTAGAGTTTGATTCGTGGTTTTTAGCAATTATATCACATGTGACAAATCTATTACCAAATTCTACAAGGAATGCCAAAAAATTTGTGACCAATGGATTCCAAGAGAGGAAAGAAAACATCTAAAACCACAGCCACTAACATCGAAAAATTTCTTGCAAAATCAGTTGGGCCAAGGAAAAAAAAAGAAAGAAAAAGAAAAGAAAAAAGGAAAACCAGTGGGACTGCAGCAGAGTGACAGAGACTCTGCTAATAGACAAGGGAAGATCCCATAAAAGAGAACAAGGTCAAAAAGAGGAGACACAGTGTGGTAAGAAGAGTAGAGAAAATGGGCCCCACAAAGGCTAGAGGGTTTGGACTTGGAGGGACCACTTCCAAAACTTTGACCACCCCCTACAGTAGTATCTTATGGGAGTAGTGAAAAACCCGAAGACACGAATCCCAATCCAATCCACATCACTGCATTGAATTGACCAAATTACCCTCCAACTTCCAAGGAATAACAGAAGAATAATTTTCAACTGGGCTTCTGACACGTGGCTTGCCCACTTGTTTCCTTAATTAGGTTTCGAACTCTCCGAGTGACTGAACAGATTTCTTCAAAAGAAGGAAAATACTCCTATTATTTTAATATAATTTACTGAATTAGAGTACAAATTCTAGTACAGTAAAAAGAAGAGTAAACAAAGCGGGCAAAAACAAGAAACACCAGCCCATCTTTTTCTCCCCAACTTTCTCTCCTTTTTATGCCTGTTATAACTCTTCATCTGCCCCCACTTAGGCCCCCCAACCCCTCTCTTTCACTGCAATAAAAAGAAAAGCAAATGTCCCTCTCCAACTCTCTGGTCTAGAGAGAGGTTGAGGGTGACAAAACTTTGGTACACATCAGATTAAAGAACCACAGAAGCAGCAAAAGAGGGGTAGAGTGGGGTTGAGGACTTTCACATCTACAAGAACCTTTGAAATCTCACCATAAAATTTCACAATTTCAAAAACTATCTAACTTCCAATTTTTTTTTTCTTTTTTTTCCTCCTGTATGCTGTACACTTCATTATTCAAATCCCCCTCCCACATTTTGAATCTTTTTTTCTTGGGAAACTCTCTGTTCCCTATTCCTATCTTCCAAATCTTGACATTACACCAAAAATTACTAAGAAAGAACCCCCAAAAAAACCAAAATATTTCCCCTCCCAAATTTAGATGTACAAAACAAGCTTCCAACCATGGCTGATCCACAAAAACTCAGCCGCGTGCTATCTGAAATTCCCTTCTCTTGGCAGGCCCCAAACATTGGCTGGCAATGCTGCCCTTCTCCAGAGTGGAGTTGGTATCCTTCCTGGCAATGCTGCTTCTTATGACCAGGGCTTCAAGATTTAATTAGGAATTCTCCATAGTACCGTTTTGGAAAGTTAAGTATCTCATTGGTCTCACCTATCCTCTACAAATATTCTCCCGACGAAGTCACGGAATCTTTTTGAATATAGTTTTGGATCAACGGCTGAGATAGAGGTAGGGTCGACTTGTAAGGATTTGTACGCATGTTCAAGTTTCTTGCTAATGTCGTAGTCTTGTAAAATGTCAATGATCCCGAAGTAGACGACTACTTCATAGATTTCACCACTGCAGGAGGATGTCAAATGGCTAAATCCTCCAGGAGTGTACTGATCAAAATCACTCCTTCGAGCCACACGTTCTGCGCGTGCTGGCATGTTGGCCCCTAGCCTGATCAGTGGTTTTCTGATGAAGAACAAATATAACAAGAAACTCAGAACTATACTAAGAGATAGTAATGTCACCAAAGTATCTATCTCTAGGCAGCACTGGATAAAATTTGAATGAGATCACGTTAGCTTTCGACCATAGTTCTATTTTCCCAATGCACAGCAATCAATTAGCATGGAAACTTTAAACCACCATGCCTATTTGAAATGCAAAACGATATTAAAAGAATCAGTTTGCAAGAAAATGGAACAAAGACATACTTCAACATGCCCCACAAACAACTGTCTTCTCATAAAATGCCTAAACAATATAGGTACCCCTACCCCATCCAACAGCCCTTCAAATCATCTCAACCACCATGCTTAAATTCAATAGAAGAAAAATAATGGATCCAAACCTAACCAAAACTAACATTCAATTGCAGTTCTCTAGAAGAAAATCACTTTGGCTGTAATGGTTAAAATGAGGCTGACCACAATATCTAAGTATTTGTGAAAATTTTCATGCAACGAAATTACTCCAATACATAATTCCATCACACCATAATCCTATCGAGACAACCCACACAAAGAATATAATATGTGGCTTGAACAGCATACCTGCCAGCTAAAATCCGGTCCATATCTTGCAATTCTGCTTCAAGAAAACGACAGCCCCGCATGAACTTTTCACTTTTATATGAATCATTCTTTCCTGAGGAGCAAAAGTTTGATATAAGCTATGTTCAACTTCCATAACTAATCTATTAAAGACCCAAGCGTTTATCATGACATTGATAATTACCTGTTCGCAACAGAAAAGGGGACAAGCCAATTTTGTCTCCAGTATTATCATCACGAAAATGAAGACCTACTAAGAGACTATAATCCATTATTCTCTCTGCCTCCAAGAATTCACAGTCACGGTCAATTTGTCTGGAGAGATGATTAGGAAATTCAGGAAAATGCCAATATGATAAAGTACAAGAATCCAAAGGAAAAAAGAGCTATCCGTACTTGATAAGTTCTTGATACCATCTGGTTTGCAGCCGAAATACAAAGTTCAGGTCAAGGTCCTTGAGAGTTGTGGTTTCATCAATCTCTCCTTCAGGCTTATCTGTTGTGCGGCCATGGGATGATCCTTTCAAATCAAACCTTCTATGAATTCGATACTCCGAGCAGAACATATTTCCCATCACAATGAATCGTGTCTGATTTGTATCAATGTCACCACAAATTAGTTATTTGGAGGAGACTCATAACATGACCAAAGAATTGAAGCAATAGAAAGAACCACTTACCTTGACGCCCCCCACTGGTTTGACACAGTGGACGCCATAGAACTTTGTTACAAGAGAATTTTCATAGCGACAGACATGTTGGTGATAACTTGGAAGCATCTTAATAAGCACCTGAAGAAACAAATAACTGAATTTCAATTTTGCGATGATAATTGACTGGGAGATCCTCCAATCAAAAAAACCACCCCATTTACATTGAATAGTATCCATAAAAATGGTCCGGGCCAGAAATATACTTTGATTACTGCCAGCCAATTATGCCACTTTCATTGTCCCATATAATATCTCTTTTAAACATTAACAAGTCAAAGGGCTAGGCAACAAACCTTGACTTCTGATTTCTTCACAGTCTTGATCATGAACCTATCATCTTGTGTCAAGTAAAAGAAACTTCCACTCTTCCCTGGAGACGAAAGCTCTCTCAGAGCATCATTCCCACAAATGGCTAACATGTAATCCGCAGGATCTACTTGAAATAGCTCCCTTAAATGTCTGAATACCAAATAGAGAAATCCACCATTTTATGAATGATCCAAAAACTAGTACAATCTAAACACGGAAACTACACTCACAAGCGATTATAATACTTAAATAGTATAACAAGAATTGCGTTCTAACACATTAGATGGCCACATTAAAGAAGATCATTACCTAAACACCACAGGACAATAGTCCTTCCACCGGAACTCCATGGATTGATGAGGTGGCGTAATTTTTGATCCCTCAGGAGGGAACCTAGTCCAGAACTTTTCCTTAGGATCAAAATCACTTAGCTTAAGATCACGCAATATCGAAGCATGCTTTCCGACAGAATACCTAAAGAACAATACACACCGACTCAATAAAAATAAATAATAGAAACACAAAATCTTAATAAAAGTGAAAAGCATAAACAGATGCACACCAAAATCATTCGAATTAACGCTTGCATCATTCTTACCTAATACCCAATTGGAGATTGAGCATCAGATCATAATTCTTATGCCCTTTCGATATGGTCTGCCCTGGCTTCTTCACTTCCCCACTGAGGAGACATGGATTCCTCCTGAATTGCCTTAACCCATCTCGGTCAAAGACAAACCCATCTCTATACAGCATAGAAGCTTCCACATTATCAATAATATCACAAGTAATATCACCCGCTTCCCCCTCTGATTCCCAAATGCAAATTCTAGGAAAAGGCCTCTCCGCCGTCCCACTGTCAACGGACGACCTCTTCTTTCCCCCACCGCCCCCAACCACCAAATCCACGCTCTCCTCCCCAACTATCATCAAGGGTGCAGATAATTTGTGACTAAAAAACCCCTTCAAACCCTCGTCATTAACATCCCCATTGGTATTACTATTACCATCCTTGGCATTGTGAGCAGGGTAAAAAGTTCCATTCAGAATTTGGGCTCTGTTAGTATTTTTACAAGAATCATTTGACCAGCATCCAATATAACAACTCCCATCAGGCCAAGTGAAAACGCCGTGTCCTTTGGGGACACCATTCTCCCAGTTCCCATCATATCTGTTCCCATTATTCCAAACCAAAACACCCCTACCATGAATCATCCCATTCTTCCACTCCCCAATATACTCATTTCCATACCTCCACAGATACCTCCCTTGCCCATCTTGCAAATTTCTCTTCCACTGCCCCTCATAATAATCTCCATTACTGTAATTCTTAACCCCGTAACCGTGCTTCCGATCCCCAGACCAGGAACCTTTATACATATCCCCATCAGAACCGATAAAAGTACCTGTACCTTCCATCCGGCCCGACTTAAATTCACCTTCAAATGTCGCGCCGGATGGCCAAGAAAACTTTCCTTTTCCATTCGCTTTCCCCTTCTTCCAGTCCCCTTCGTACATGCACCCGTCTTTCCACAAATACTTCCCCGATCCGTGGGGCGTATTGTTGGAGAATGTTCCGATATACAGATCCCCATTGGGGAGGTGCTTCTCGAGAATATCAGCTCCGTTACTCTCAGAAATTGATGTGGGTGTTACTCTACGGCAGGTGGCTTGAGATTTGCTCCGGGGAACAATTATAACTGATCTCGGCGTAGTAGTAGTTGTAGCATTCTCTAGTAATTTCTCCTTTTCTCTATCTAAATTCTCTTCATTCGACTTTTTCTTGTCATTTTCGGCTGGCTTTATGTATGACACTGTCTCAGGCATTTTTCTCTTGACTGGAAATAGAACAAGAAAGGTTCTCTATATTTTGGCTAACAAAAATTTGTTGGGTTTGCTGAACTCAACTATGGCCGGAAAAATCGATACATATAGCCGGGAAATCCAGCTCCGGTAGCATTTCTCCGGCCTATTTTTCTTATTTTTCCGAAAAGAAAGAAAGGCAATTTGGTTTCACAGTGGCTTCTGAGGGGGAGAATAGATAGGAATCCTTACAAACAGAAGGATAGAGGGAAGGTTTGTGATATAGAGAGAGAGAGAGAGAGAGAGGGATGAAATGAATAAACAAGAAACTGAAAAAGCAAAGAGGGAAAAAAGCAGAAAAAGGATGAGAGAATGTGAGTGAATGAATGAATCAGTGCGTGAACTGCGTGAGAGAGAAAGTTGAGTCAGTAAAGAATCAGCTGAGCCGGCAATTTCCACTGTAAAAGTTGCTCTGGCCTATGTATAACAAGTTGAATGACAAATATACCCCCCAGGAACACTAAGAATATCTTCCTGACTTCATCGTGACGTGACGGGCGCTCTTTATGAGTGACAAGGGCAGGACTGGTCATTTGTGGGTACCAAAATGTCCCCCCATTTAGCTTTAAATTACCATAACGCCATCCATATATGCATTGGCTTTTATTTTATGGTGGTCCACGTCTAGGTGAACCATCCAACGTTTGACGGTTCTTGATTCCTTACAGCTTTGGTTTAAAGGCTTTTTCAATGTGGGCAGATTATGTGACCTTAATTATGGTAATGACTAATAATTCTCCCTTGCTTCTATTTTATGTCAATTATAATTGCAGATCTCAGTCTTTTGAGTTTGGTAGATAAACATAAATCTTCATAATTTATGTTTAAATGCTAATTAGGTGTTAATCTAAATCTCTAAATTTAGGTTAATTATATTAATGATGATTAAACCTCTTTTCTTAGTGAAGGTTTAGGTTTACATTCAGACACACCGAGTGGCTTGTAGCTCAATGGCATAAATTTTCTACATACTATAAGATGTCAGGAGTTCAAGCACGAACAAGCTCCTAATATACATGCATGTGTATACTAAAAAGAAAAAAGAAAAGAAAAAAAGTTCAAACACTTCGATTGAACTTTTTTCGAAAAAAATCTTAAATAGTGAGAGAATGAAAATATTTTATAAATTATTCCAAATCCCTCGACTACTCTGATAATTCGTCACATATAATTAGCATAGCATCATCATTATTTAATTTAATTATTTAAGAGTACCATACCATTAAAAATAATTTTTCTTGTTTCAATTACCTAAGCTGAGTTCAATGTTTGGTGAACTATAAGATAATGTAATTCAATCCCAATTTTAAAAATTTGGCATCATTAGCAAAGTGCCATCTGTAATCAAAATTGTCAACTTAGGAACAACATATTATTACTATTATTTTGTTTTTTATTAAATGCTATGCTAATTAGACCAATGTGTTGAGACATGGGTACAACATTGGAATAGTTCTTAGGTTTTTTCAAATTATTAATCATCGATCGTTGATGTTAATGATGATTTTTTATGTGATAATGATGTGATTATATCGGTATGTATTAAATGTTAATCTGGAAAAATTAAAGCGAATATCATAAAGAATATGCATACTTAGAAGTATATTAATTTTGAACTTAGGTTTTATCAAGAAATTTATGATTTTACATATTATATTTGATGATTATATTTTTCTTATGAATAGGGCTATTATTCTCACTAACAATATGTATTTTTACCATATTTATGTATTTTTTGGCAAATTCAACTCATGTTATGGACTCAAATACGCAAATAATATGATAAAGTTTTAAATTATTCTAACAAATGTTAGTTTTAGAAGTCAACAAGAAAATGTGTAGTTACGTCGGAATGTTATAGGATTGTATTAGTAAGTTTTAAAAAAAATAAAATCATATTTAATAAGTCATGAAGTAAAAGTGTAAAACAATCAAATAATAAACAAAAAAATGCATTTGATGACAATCTAATACGAATTATGATAAATATTGAAAATGGTAGAACGCAATAATCTTTAAGAAAATTTTGGTAGTTATGATTTTATATAAAAATTAAAATTATAACAAAATAGAGGATAAATGCATGTAGTTGGCATGTTTAATATATAGTATAAATTATAATATTCTCATGACATACTGAGGGCCCATTTGTTTTTGTTTTTGTTTTCTGAACGCATTTTCATTTTCTGCTGAAAATGAAAATAGAAAGTTATCAACTTCTTTCCTATTTTCACAGATATTTTTATTTTCAAAATATTATTCCAAACAAACTCTTTACACTCTTTCTCTATTTTCACTTTTTATCACTTTTCATTTTTTTTACTCATATTTGCATCACTTTTAATACAAAATACTATATTTTTCAAATACAACTCATTTTCAACCCTACATAATCATTACATTTAAAAAAAAAATATTCAAATAATATTTTATTTTTAAAAATACTTTTATAACTAATATTTTATTATTTTTTTTCACTAAAAAATGAAAATATCTCCAAAAAATAAATTCAAACAGCCTATAAATATATTGTCTCTAATTTACTTCAAATCCCCTAACTCAAAATTAGGGTTTTATATATGAATTTTCCTTTTACCACATTATTCTAATATTTTTTCATTTACTTATATTAAAAACTTATTAAAATTTAAAATTTTTATTTTATACATATAAAAACGAAGACGTACTATTAAATAAATTGATAATACTATCGTACTATTTTAGTTGCCACGTCAATCAATTGCAAAAAAAAGGAAAAAGAAAAAAAGAAAAAGGAAAAAACAATTTCATTATCTTTTCATCCAAGCATTGGAAATCGTGGTGCATGATGAATTGTAAAGTAATAGAAACCTAGTTGGAGCGAGTGTGGGCCCACTTAATGGCTCATTTACATAATGGGTTGCCCTGTTAGAGACCCATGATCGCAACCCATACTTACTATTTCGGACAAGAGGCCGTAACATCAGTAATTGTCATTTTCACCACTAATCACCATTTTCAAGAATGTAAAATGTCTTAATTTAGTAAAGCATGTAATAAATGAGCTTAGCCCTAGATCCTCCACAATTAGGGAACCTAATTGGGAATTAAAACGACAATATTTTACACGTCTTATCTCTTAATGACTATTATTACATAATTAGTTATTTCCGTTATCTCTGCTGATATCAAAAATTATAAGCGTCTTATCTCTTAATGATGATTATTACATAATTTAATTATTTCTCATATCGAAAAATATAAGATGTCGTTAAGAAAATGGTAATGACAATTATCCTTCTAACAATATGACGTTTACCTTAACATATAGAATTAAGGTTTAATGAAAGTGAGATTAAAAGACCTTTTTGCCCACTTGGTGCATAGGATGTTAGTATGCTTGCTTCTGATTTGTCCAACTTTTTCCCACTTTTCATAATAATGCACAATGAAGAAACAATCAGTCTCTTTGTATATAGTAAAAAGTGAAAAGGAAGTGTGAATGATTTTCTCATATTTAGTTGATTGGCCATTTATATTTTGACCATTAATTAGCATCTAATAGTAGTCAATTTTGTATAGTGAGAAACCCACGAAATTTTTGCGGGTCAAAAGTTTTTTAATGTCTGTTTGTTTATCTCAGACTTAATAAGTCAGTTGAATTGAACCGAATTTAATAATATATTAAGAAATATTTGGTGAACTTACAAAATATCTTTTAAGATATTATGGAGTTTATAAGATGTTATGAAGTATGTGTAAAATTTTCAGTAAATTTTTTTTATAAATTCTCGAAATAAAATATTAGGGTCTTGTAAGTTGTTTCAGTAAAAATAAAAAAAAAAATAATTTATTTTTAAAATTTTAATAAACTTCTATAACTTTAATCATGTTTGTTATAAAATTATCATTTATAACATTTTTATAAACTCTAAAATTTTATTTTATCCAAATAAAGAAGAATTTATTTTTAAAATAAATTTTAGCATATCTTATAAGCTACAAAAATATTTTATGAGATATATAAATTTATATGATGTTTCAAACAAGTTTAGCCAACTACCTTCGAGATTCATTAAAAATCAAGAATACCTCAAAGAAATTTTAGTGAGCCCACTTTGTCGTACAAAATTATAATTTTCAAACCACTCCTCATTCATTTTGAGCAATAAGAATCAACTAAAAAAAGTGACTTTGATGTTTCTCCTAATCTCGTACCTCAAAGTATTTAGTTTGAATCATACTAAATGTAAGTTCTCGTCTCCACATACGATCAAGTCAGCTATCTCAAAAAAAAATAATAATAAATAAATAAATCACATCAGAAACATTTTTTTAACAAAATACGAAGAAAAGTTATAATTGCAGTACAATTTATTAGTATTTAACTCGTACAAAATTATTATAATATAATTTTAATTACAAGAAATACTCTATAATTAACAACATTCCTTTCCCTTTTAAGATTTGTCATTTAAAACCTCTTATTCTTTTTGTCACTTATATTCAAATCATATTGCAGATACTTTCAATCAAATTATAATTTAAAAGGGGACAAAAAAAAAAACAACAACTATTCTATCCATTGAATACGTTTTGTTGATATTAATGTTCAACAAGATAAGCACAAAAGTATATGGATTTTGCAAGAAAGCAAGTTGATCACATGAGTGATCTTAATTCTTGTAATTATTTCTTCTTTTTCTAAAATGAAAACTTTTCCATTGGATTAATAATTTTTCTATTACGCTATAATTATACATCATTGCAATATAATAGGTCCCATGAACAATATTGCAACTTGAAGCGATTTGATTGATGCATAATTATATTTATTTGTATAATTCATGAATTAATTATATATCTTTTGTAGAGTAAATTGGAAGTGAAGCATGTGGGTATATAATAATAATAATTAAATAATTAGCATGGGTTAAATTTCTTTGATTCTAATATATTTTAATTAGGTGATTATGGATATCTAGTTCTTTTACTATATTAACAATAAAAATGTATTAAAAAGGTGTTTGGCTAAATCTACTTAAAAGATCTATAAAATTCAGAAGATATTTTTGAAATATATAAGAAGTTAGTTTCTTATTTTAAAAATCTAAAACTTATGAAATATTGATAATCGTAAATTTGTAATTAATATAGTCAAACATATATTGATATTTTAAAAATAATTTATAAACCACTTTGGAAAAGTCTCATTTTTGGATGTTTTTTCTTTCAAAATTTTTATGGAATATTGTGTACTATTTTACAAAGTCTTAATATCTTATTAAATATTTTTAAAAACTTATAAATTCAATCAAATACTCTCTAAATCAGCATAATTTATATGTTTATATATAAATACCAACATTATTATTATTATTATTTTTTCCATTGTATTGGAAATGAACCAAAATGTCCAACTGAATGGTCAGGTGCCCATGGTAGCTAGAAAATCACAATAATTAAAGTGTTGTAGAATTGGTGAAAAAAACATACGGGCAAGTATTAAATAGTGGGGTGCCCTTAACCTAATCTAATGCTAATAAAGTTGTCCAATTGATGGGTAGATATATAGTGGTGGTCGACCATAAATTCCAGTTGAATTCGACCCTTTTCATAAATTCTAAACCACGGCCCTATTTACAATCAATTGTCAATAGGGACCAACTTTTTTTTTAAATGACCATAATGCAAAGCATGATCCCCAATATATATACTTCCAACTACCCATCATTCTAAATAGAAATCTAGAATGATTTGTCCTTTTGAGTGGGTAAAATTTATGGTGATTCATTTTAATTTGGTCTCTTATTTTATTGATATATGTGGCGATTGTGGATACTGATTTTATTTTAAAAGATATTAGTCGCTTACTTTGGGTTGAATGTCAAAATATTTAGAAATTTATGCTTTTTTATACTATTCAGGGACAATTCGATCACTTTTTGAATTAATATGAGATACAAGTCGTCCATCTGTGGTACGTGGCTGGCACCATCTAATTTTATCGTGAATGTCATGTAAAATATGTTCATGCCATTACTATCGTATAAATACTTTTAACTACATGATAATAGTGACAACATTCTATTATTAGACTTTTTTTACGATATCTACTAATCTAAGCATTTGAGAGTTTTGATAACTGAGGCTTCCTAACAACCCTGATTCATTGGTTTCAAGTTAAATTTTATCATTTAGCACGTTAATATGGGTCGGATAGCATATGACTCTGTGGGCTAACTTGGTTGAGATGATAAGGTGGAATAATATTTTTATTCCACTTTATCATTCGTTCTGTTAGAGTGATAATAAACACTTAGACTTATATGAATATCAAAAGTTTGTGTTTATATTTGCAACTCCTATAATAAATTAACCTGCCACCCCCTGTTTATTTATCATGCTAACCAAACTATACCACAATGATAAAAAATCACATAAATTATCATATGATAAATAATCATGGAAGTAACTTAAAAATACAAGCAAACTAGACCTGTGAATTCTTAGACTCATTAATTGAGACTGATCAACCTAAATTCACTTACAAGTTACAAATGAGGTGCTTATCCTTTTTCACTCCTTTTCTTTTTAGCTTTATTTTTAACAAAAATGTAAATGTGCAAAAATGAGTATTAACATGGTTTGAAATAACAGTCCTCTAACTTTCACGAATACTTTTATGTCCATTGAAAAGTGACGGGGATTTTTTTTTTTTTTTTTTTTGGGTGGGGGAAGGCGGAAGAAGTGATGGCCTACTAATCCTGAAATCAGGGAAATTAAATCATCATTAAAATTTTCCACAAGATCACATGCTACATTTTTAAATTTAATATATATTTTATGAGAACCAAGGTTATATATTTAAAAGAATTATAATATAATATCATTCCTCTTGTTTTTTAACCACTTTATTCATAAACGTGGCTGTATAGACGTTGACAAACTCTTATTGCACGATTTAGTCCACAACAATAGTGTCGATAATAGAAAATTATTCAAATCACAAACCGTTAGGAATTAATTTAATAAAATTAAAATTATGGGATCTTTCGGTTTTATTATTCATTTGTCTTCGAATAATCTTAAATTAATTGAGATCGTGGGTGTCATTACTCTTTGTCTCAATGGCCAAACACTACTAAGATTATAACTTAGAATGTTAATGATATTATATTAAATTATGTTGATAATACCTAACCCTATGAAGTGCTTCCTGTCCGATGCCTACCTCTTAGGAAATTAAATGAAAAATTGCTAAAACAAAAAAATATTATATTATTTTGTTAAAAGTTACTATTTCGTTTACTTTGTGATATGGGATGTAGGGTAATATGATAAAATGACGGATGAAGAGTAGGATTAGGATAATTTTATATTTTGATTGTATGTTTACGTTGTGGGTGATATGAATAATAAAATTGAATTATTGTATTGAGAATGTTTACATAAACATGAATTATAAAACTTGGATAAATTATAAAAGACTAAAGTACTCCTAGCTAAAATATTTTTTTATTTAGCATAAAAAAAGTTAAATTTTCTCCATGTCAATATAACATCCAACTATTTCTTCTTTATTCTATTTAGCATAAAGAAATTATTTTTTCTCCACTTCAACACAACATCTTTACACAAATTATATATCGATTTTTCTTTTAATTATTTTAATATAAATATATTTCTAATATTTAATATTTTTAATTATTAGTAAATTTTTTGATTTGCGCCGTAATTAGAAAATTATTTGAAGTTGCAATGCCAAAGGTATGATAAAATCATTCCATCTCAAAGGTGGGATGGCTCATTACTTAAAATATCCGTATAGTGATGGGCCAACAGGTTCAATCAGGACTTTTATTCTTCAAAGTAAATATGAGATGAGGCAAAATGTGGACATTCATTCTACCTCATCCCACAAAGTAAACATGCTCGTAGTATTTATTTATGGAAAAAAAAAGAAAAAGAAAATATATATTGGCTAACAGCCAAACAGTTGCTTTTAACAGTTGGCCGTTAGGAATTAAGGTCTTAGCTGGACCCACCGTCTAATCAAGACGGTGGCGGCACCCGTTGAATTGGGAAGCACCAACTCCACTTTCCACGTGGCATGTCGAGAAGTGTTGTTCGGTATTTTCCACCAAGTCTAGCCTTTTATTTTAATTTAAATTTCCTTTTTAATTTTTATTTTTTAGTTTTTACTTGGGGTTATTATAAATGAATACATATGGTAGAAGGTACTAGGGTAATTAATTATGAATGTATTACATTCCAAAAATTACATAAGAGGGACTCCATGTATAAACATATGATAGTAGGTTATTATTCAAAATACAATTCTTTTTTTTTTTTCCTTTTAAAAGTATGTTATTTGATTATAATGAAATATTTTAAAGTTGATGTGGACGTGAAAACCAATGCTGATAGAATTCTTTCTCGTCTCCTCATGATTCCTACAAAACTATGTTAAAAGCATTGAGATTTGTCTTGAATGAAAATGATTGATTTTAAGTTAGAGTTTAGGTATTTCTTATTAAAAAAACATAAAATATAACAAAATAATATTGAAATCATATCACGAATTAGGGTTTGCATAACTATATATTAATTTTATCAAGTTGGTGCACACCGTAGATATACCGTTTAAGGCTTAAGCACGCTCGAGTCAATATTAATCCACAAGTTCAATCCATGGATCGAAAAATCTATTGCAACTACAAGTATGTAAAATAAAGAAATTACCTTCACATATGATGTATGATAAAGAAAAATGTGAAACAAGAAAAGTGATGCAAATTATTTGCTTCAAAGCACCTTACTCTTAAGATATTATTTTTTGAAATATTCTTTACTAATTTAAATTTTTTAGCTAAATTTATTTTTTGATAAAGAAAATGTGATACACACACAAAGACACCATGCAGACCGTGATGATAAAATGACCCACAATGCATGTGAACTCCAGCACAAGGGCTAGTTGTTGGCCGGACACAATTTCAAAATCTTTAACAAAATGTTTGGACAATCTAATTATATAGTTCCTTGTCTCTATTTTGCTTGGATTAAGCATTGCTATTGTCATGTTTCTTGGCCTGAAATGTTCATCTTCTGTTATCTTAGTACTTTTATTTGGAGTATTTGTGTGCTTGGATAGTTGTTTATATATGTGAAAGAAGATAAAATGTTATTTCAAAGAGTATTTTCTTACATATCCAATCTGGTAGATCTATTGATCCAAAGAAAAACAGAAATATCGCATCCCACCAAAGAGATTGATGGTATGAAAAAAAAAAAAAAAAGGAAAAAAATTCTTGTTAACCTTGTATCCCTATATTTTTAATATCACGTATCGATCTAGCTATTATTTATAGGTACATCATACACTAGTAGAATATCTTCAAGAAACATTGCATATTTTACAAAAGTTAACATAGTATTGTAAGTAAAAGGAGTCCATGAGTGATGTAAAATTAGCAAGGAGGACAGCACACATTAAAGAAGAGGAAAAAGCATTTACCAACAAGTTGAGATGGCCGAGTTGGTCTAAGGCGCCAGATTAAGGTTCTGGTCCGAAAGGGCGTGGGTTCAAATCCCACTCTCAACAAATTTGATATGTTTTTCAGCTTTTTGGGTTATTTCTCCTGTTTTTAGTGTTTTTCTCTTTTGGCAACTGTGGTTGTCTGATTTCCATTGTTAGGGAACTGCTGAAACAAAAGATGCCCAGACAAGACGACAACCCTCACTTTTTGACTATTTTAACCTTTTTGAAATGCCGTACACACACACACACACACACACTTATTTCGTAAAAATGGGGAAGTTCACCCTGCGTGGGCTTTCTTGTACGCATTGAATCAGAATTCGTGTAAGCCTAATAAAGACATTTT
Organism: Jacaranda mimosifolia; assembly: GCA_018894105.1. Taxonomy (NCBI): domain Eukaryota; kingdom Viridiplantae; phylum Streptophyta; class Magnoliopsida; order Lamiales; family Bignoniaceae; genus Jacaranda; species Jacaranda mimosifolia. The sequence goes on from CM032123.1 coordinate 1,027,992, forward strand.
CCATGTTCTTCCCATTCAAACACGATTTCTAGACAACCTACCATCTTTACAAGAACTGGTTCCCACAACTTACATTGCAAAAACGTGTAAACCCTTTTCTTTTTTTTCAAGTTTTCTTTTCCAAAGTTTGCCCGTCATTCAAAATTCCCTTTTGACTGTTCATCGTATTAATGTGTAGCTTTGAATTTTGTTTTAGTTTTTGGTCCAGATTTCAACTTAAAATGGGCCATATGAGCTCTCATGTTAAGGGGCAAGAAAATATTGTTTCGGTTACATTGCTTAATAAGTCTTATGAAAGCTAGGGAATTTAGTCGAAAATTTGATTCTTTTTTCTCAAATAATAAGGATAGTTATGCCAGCCCCGAATAAATTGTCACACGTATTCCAACAAATTTACAGTCCGTCCCCATTAACTGTTCGAATAACATTTGTTTCGCACCGACTTTATACTTCCAAGCAGATTTCACTTGTATGGAAAACGTTCAGGTGGGAACTGAGAACACTTCTGTTGTTTTCGTGCCATAAGATTGTACACTATATTCTTGTCTGACGAACTCGAAATAGACATATATACAAGTTTAATAAAAATTAAGGGCTGATTTGGTTTGCCATTTGTCGAGTACTCAGAATAATTGCAGCCCAGAGATTTCAAATTTGGATCAAAATGTGGAGAAAATAAAGAATGAGATAAAATTCATAATCACTGTCCAAATAGTGTTCATAACAAATACTGTCAAATTGAAGGCAAAACGGCCATAATGAACCCTCTCTAAGTCTGTAGAATGTGTAGGGAAGAGAATTGGGAAAAAAAATGGGAGAAAAATAAATCTTTATTATTGAAAAAACTTATTTGCTTCACCTAACAAACTATACAAGCGAAGCCTGCCATGAATCATGAGCTACTTTCCAATGTTTCCTAGACACTATAAAGAGAAATAAAGATAAAACTCCTCTTACTCTTCTAAAGTGTGATGTGAAGGTATCCTCTTACTCTTCTAAGGTGTGATCTGAAGGTATTTGACCAAAAATATCAGGGCAAGCTTCCCAGTTGCCCTGTTCCCTAGCTTCCCAATACCCACCAATGTAGTGATAGGTATCGGATCCTTTGTCTTTGGCAAACCATCGTGGTTTCCAGCCTCTCTCTTGCATCTTCCTAGCCTGGTTTTCATGAATTACTTTGTAGTTAAAACAAGGCCAGTGAATATATAGCTGATTCAGGTAAGAAAACTCAAAATTTTCAAAACTATATGAAGTTAAAAGGCATCGTGGAACGTTACACACACAGAGGCACATGCATGTTTATAGTTCATAATTGATCCCAGAACAACATAAGCATTTGAGTTTTGAACCAACAGTAAAGTCTCTAAGAAGCTTGAGTTTAAATCAAAAATTTCAGTCACTTGACAATAAGAGGTTCCTCAATCCATAAGATATTGAAGTTGACGAGTAACCATGTCTAAATAAAACAAGCTCCAACTAGTTACCTGGCGTTGTCTCTGCTCCAGCCGCAATTTTTCAGCATTTGCCATCTCATACTCACCATTTTCCAAGCACCTTTGATCGGGTCTAAGTCTTGAATCTGTTGGGGGCAGCCTTTCCTGAAAAAAGAGAACAATCCATTGTAGTCTTATGAATCTGATGGCCGAGAACATAAGAAAACAGCGAAAACTTAAAACCCTTTATTGCATTTTCCTCTCTTTTCCCAATGATAAATATATCAGATTTAATAACTGATGGCCCAGCTCAATGGACCATTTAGAGGAATCAGTTTGTTGATAAAAGATAAAGGGTGTATAGCATCCAGATAATAATTCCCAAAACTCAGATTCCCACTCAAAATAAGACTCCATCATAATGATTAGAAACTTGAAAAAGCCCATGGCATAAGAAACATCTAAGGGGCATCTGAACTGCATTCAAATACCACATATCAAGTCAACATAGAGAATCATGATAATACTAGTAAAAATAGGGGCAGATCCATTTCTAAACTTCAGTCAAAAGAAGATAACTCTACACCCAAAAAATCACCTTCAGCCCTGGAATAAGTTCATTCAGTGTGATAGCAAAGCGTGTCAAATTATAACGTGTAGGGAACTTTGGTGCCTTGCTACGTTTCCAGAGCAGGTGAGCTTCAGACAGAGATTCATGACCTTTTCCCTTGGTGGAGAAGTCTCCATTGACATAATGCACGCTCTCATCCCACTTTCCAAACAAAGTCGCTACAGTCTTTCCACTGTTGTCTTGGACTACTCCCTGCACCTGCAATATAAGAATTTTCTTATGTCAAAGCCTCAACAATAATACTCTAGAAGTGCACTTGCACCGAAAGCATCAAGGTACTCTCAACCTCCCAACAACTTCAAATATAAGTTTGCTTGGGATAGAATACCTCATTAATCAGAAACATGCTATGTCCTGTCAGAGTTGGAAGAGTTCTTTGGAAGTGGCAGTATAATTCTTCGATTAGTTATTTTGGCGAAAGAATTAAATGGGGCTGGAAACTATTTTTCATTTTTATCTTTAAAGTTTAAACACTGATTTTAGCACAACGGAAAACCAGACTTTTCCTAGACAGGGAGAGTTTTCATTTTTTGTTTTCCCAGCCCCCCATCATGCACCAGCGGAAATCCCTACTGCTGGAAAAGTTGAAATAGAAAAGAGGTATGGCATCCTCACTGCTTTACCTTTTTGCTGCTTTCTTAATTTTGTCTAAAGATACATGTTCCAATCAACAAGAGATAAGAAACACAGACTCATCATTCATCCGAGAGAGCGAGAGAGGGGAAAAAAAAAAAAAAAACATCTACTTTAGATAGGACCAAAGATACAACATGAAAAGGAGGGTACCTGGTGAGGATTTCTATCTATGATAGACTGCTCCTTGAATTTCAGTTTACAAGAGTAATTACGGTTTCCTTGTATCCGCATCGTACCATAGTGATCACAATATAGTTTCCCCAGAATAAGATTGTATATAGATGTTGTTACCTGTCACCACAAGGGCTATCATTTTCAATGAAATCAAACAAAGAAACACAATCTTCAATGTTTTCCAATGATACCTTGCTCCACTGGAAGACTTCTCCATCATCAAATTCAAGAGTTAAAATACCAACTGGATCAAGCTGAATGGAACGACCCCAAAATTTGCTTTTCAGATTGCTATCACCATAGAATTTCCAACCTGTACCCTCACAATGGCATGCTACAATCATGGGGTGATGACTCACCTGATCCAAAAGATAATGGCGTTGGCTATTTGTTTGATCATAACAAATCCATACAAAGGAAAGGATTTCCCCCTTTTTTAGGGAGCCTAAGCTTCAAAGCTCGATGATCAGAAGTCCAGTTGTGTCAAAATCAAAGCAAATCAGCACACATCACAAATTTACGAGTCACATGGGCAAAAATTGCATCCACTCAGACATTTGACACAGAATTCAACAGGTTATTTGCAATCACAACTGTGAACCTCCATGCACTATAAGGAAAGTGGACATATTGTAACAAAATATAGAACCATTCCACCCCATTCTTGTGTATGATAAGGTTTTGCTTGCAACTTATTTATTGTGAACCGGAGGGATGGTATGCACATAGCGCAACATAAAGTAAGTGTTCTACTGCCCCAACCTTGATTCCCCTTTGGCTTATTACTCTAGTAATTGGATTGAAGTATGTAGCAACAAATAATGAGACTCGAACATGAGGCCACTTGAGAGCTCAGCGTGTATTGCTCAAGGTAATTTATCAGAAAGAGTAATGGTGCAATGATATGTACAAAGAGGATATGAAGCAAAGGTCAGCCTTACCCTTTTTATTTATTTTACTCTACATAAATTTCACATTTTAAGCTATTTGATGGTAACGAAGTTGTAGTCGATTTACAAAATTGATGTTTAAGTGTATTTACAAGATTGTAGTTAATTGAACTCTCAGCTTGCTTAAAGCAAATTGCATAGGACATTAAATAGCAACCATAGTGCAAGGCACCATAAGGATAAGATAAACACAAATAGTTTGCTACAGGTAATGAACTGAAACCTTCTCTGAGAAAAATCTGAGGCCTTTATCTGGATAGTCCGCCTCATAAGTTTCCCCCAGCAACGGATTAAATGGTTTGCAGATTCTTCCCTCGGTAGATGCATATCCAGATACCGCAAATGCAGCCACATTTAGAATCCTCATAAGGCTGTTACCCTATACAAAAGATTAAAAGCACATATCAGATGCTAAAGCATGATAAACTACCAGCCACAAGTCTGAAATTCTAATTAAGCTGGTAGTTCCTTCTAATTCGTTCGCTCTGTCACACGAAAAACCCAGAAATTCTCATAAACTTATGCCTTGATAATTTATGCAGAAAATTGAATTCTTGATATAGTTGAACATGGTAAGAACAACGAACAGACTCAGAAACAGAAGAAATAGATGGAAAATACAAATATAAACCGACAACCAAGCTGGTATTCTCACAATAACTTCATAGGTATGTTCACCAGGAGAGCAAGGGTAGATACAATTCAAAGCCCAAAGTAAGTTATGAGACACAGTGAACATGAATGCAATATGTGAAATCAAAAGTTGATGCCACCAGTAATGAATGAAATAATGCTCCAGATTCTGTTTTTTTTCAACAGGTGCTTTCTCAGCATCCTGACATGGCCGAACAGGCCCCATACGATCCTCAAGATGCCTTCGAGGGCTTCTTAACCGAGGGGCTCGACCAGCTGGACCAGCAGCTGCCAGACTTGTCTGTATGGGATAGAGACACTCTTGAACTCAACCGGTTAGATATAGTGAGGCAGGGGCTCAAAGACCGGGGGGGGGGGGGGGGGCGCCTATATCATAACCACCATTTTCACATAATTTGGCGGGTAGAGGTGATTTAAGTGAGGAGACAGGAGCGAAAAGAGCTTAGAGAAGTTCCCTAGGCCAGACAGAGGTGTTTTCAATTAAAGACATCCTGCTTTTCTGAATCCATGTATTTTCCATGCTCACGTAACCAATAAACTCTTTTTTCTTTAATATTTTCCTGTAATAAGGGGGCTGGTGCCCAAATTAACTTAGAGACTCATAGATGTCTACAAATATAGATCCTCCTAATGTAAAATACAATTAATGTGGCTGACTTTTAGATGAATCTAAACTTAACCATTCCATAAAAGTTGTCAAAAACCAAGTCTGAACCACCATGGAGTACACAATGTAGAAAGACAAACTATTCTGCTCAACGATTCTAGTAAACATAAAAAATGAAAAAAAAAAGAAGTTTCCATGGAAACAGTGCAGCCACCCAGTCAATCAATGCTATTATCAGAAACATAGGCAACCAATTTAACTAGCACCAACTTACTCTCTTCCCCCATTCATAAGCCCGGTCGATAAGATATGAGTATTCCAAATCCTCGAAACATTTCTGTAGAGAAGACAGAGGCTCATTGAAGTAGACTGGAAGACATACTTTTGTAAGATCCTTCCCGATGTTATCTTTAATCATGGACCACAAACTCACTGCTTTCTCTTTCTCAACAGGGTCTGGCAATTTCTTCCGGCGCTTAACGTAAGGAAAGTTTGTTCCAGCAGATCTAATGGCAGGATCAATACTATCCTCGGCATCAAAAGGGTAAAGTTCATCATCATCAGATGAAAATGATGATGTCCTGAAGTCAGACTCATTGCTTTTAAAAGAGCTAGACGACAGAAAATCCCTCGTGTCAAAGAAAGCATTTTCTTCTTCATCCGAATCTTCCTCTGCGGGATCCCCTCGATCATTTTCATCTTCAGATTCACTTGCGCTTTCTGATAGAAGTATACAAAAGGGTAATGAGATATGGCTGAAAATTCATTTACACTACAAATATGTACATCAAAACCCAAAAAAGCCATACTCAACCTATATTTATCAGTGTCAAACCATTTTTACAGAATAACAATTCATATAAAGAGTTACACAACATGTAGGCACAATTTTAAGGAAAAGTAGTTGGCTGCATATTTTCAGTCACATTTTCAGCTTCTCATTATTTTATACACCAAGTTAACAAAAGCAACACAAACAAGCAACCGGTGAAGATTGACTTGGTGAGACTACTTCTCAATCATGCAGCCAAAACAAAATCAATTGAGGTTCATGTACACAATCATGTAAGCTAAAAATAAGTAGGCATGCAACGGAAAGCTTACCACTATATTTATCTTGCCTTGATGTAGAGGAAGCTCCAATGTCTTTTACCTGTCTCTGGCTTTCGTCAACAACGGTATTCTCCAGATCCACCTTTTCTGTCTACATAAAAAACAGAGACCACCTTTTTAGCCAATCAAGTAGAGAAAACCACAAGTAATTGACAGCCAAGACTCCTGCTATTCAATCAAGTGTCTTTCTTAATTGGTTCTGATGACATCCGCTGAATGAGAAAAAATTATGAAAATTTTCAATAAGGAAAACATAAAGCAAAATCCAAAAAGAAACTAGACAAGATAAAAACCAAACAGAAGAAAGAGAGTATCCTCATTCTGAAAATATAAACCAACCCTAGTTCCTCAAAATATCAAGAAACGATCACTTTCAACCTTCTAGTTTTCCCTTTATATCATAATTTCAACACTAGAAACGCAAATCTTTCAATCTCAGCCACTGCAATATGTAGGATTTCTACTCTCATGAATTTTTTTTCCAAAGATATAAATCCAACCTTCAATTACTGGATATCATTACATGCGTAAGAACTGTTATTTTATAGTCTCTTAAATAATATATCTAGTTAGAATTAGCAGTCTATGGAGTTTTCATAAAATTTTCAGAAGAACAAACTCACATAACATAAAAGGTAACGCAAAAACTTTTATTTAGGAGAACAGATGCTAAAGTGTGTATCTCAAATAAAGCCATGCAGATATATATTGCACTAGAGATAAAATCAAGTTTATAAGAAAGCAAACAGCAAAAGAGGAGTTAAACGAGTGTGACAAAAGCTAGCAGGGATTGCCATCCTTCAACTACAATGAATAACAATGGAAAATGCAAAAAAGAACCCTTAATATAATGAGTAACCTAAGGTCCCAAGTGTGATCACTTTCTCAAATGATTAGACCTCACCAAGGCTAATTGTATCAAAGTACCAAAAGGGAAAGTTCTGTTTTCTTGTGTTATTCCAGTGAAATTGTGCTAATAAACAAAAGAAGTTTAAAAATCAATTTATAATCAAGGGATCTAGACAAAAAAAATTATTAAAAACCCAATTGTTTACAGCCACTCTACTAAGCAGAAGTTAAAAAATAACAGCTCACCAGCCCAAGCTTCCCAGCTACGAACTGCGGGGAAAATTGAGAGCACTTTAATTGCACAGTTCTTTGAAGAAACTGAAGAAGAAGATGTACCTCTAACTGTCGCAGTTTCTCCGTGACGAGCCAATACCTCTGCTTCAAGATCATCAGTTGATTTTGCAGCGATGCAAATTCATTCTTCATGATCTCCTCGCTGTCCTCAATGGCTGCCTCACTCATGCGTTCTTGCAACAATCTCTGCCTCAACCTTTCTGTCGAGACAAGTACATTGTCCATTGGAGCCATTAACTCACTGTTGGACATCCTGGGGAACATGTCCTTAACAGCTTGCAAAGCTTCCATCCATGCTATTCTATCCTCTCTGCTCTCAGCCCTCAGATGAAGCCTCTTTGTGCCAGTAAAAATTGAAAATCTCCTGTCATCTGATCGGCTCTCTCTAATAGATGAGACCTACAGAGAACTACTAAATTGTAAAAGACCAAACAACACATTTTTCAATTTCATTTTAAAAGCTAATGAAAGCCAAAAAATGGAAAGATAAGTCTCCAATATGTCATGCGCTTTCAATTGAAGGTAGACATCTAGCTAAAAAGGTACCAGGACTGATCCAATAATTTTAAAACAAAGATGATTAAACAAGAACCAAAGAATAATATAAGTTGGTTATCCTTAACAAAATGCAGTATACTTTCAAACAGGTTCCAAAAAAAAAACAACAAAATTCTATTCCACAAAATTAGCCCCAATATCCAAGTAACATGTACGGCTAACTAATCTGCTAACAAACTAAAATAAGCCGACGGAAAAAAATAGAAACCAAATTAACACTTTCATAAAATTCCTTTGCATGCAAAGAATTCTCAAAAATGAATCACATACAAATCATTATCCTCTCAAAAAACCTGTTGAACAGGTCTCAAATGATCAAACTACTCCAATGAAAATAAGAACTCGAGTAAGTAAAAATAATTGCTCATACGACTCAATCGGAAAATAGTGAAACCTTTAAGTGAACTTCACCAACGGGCTTCCGGCTTTTCACCGATGAACCACTGTTCCCATTCCTATGATGGTGATGGTGATGGTGATGGTGATTGTTATGCTGCCGCAGAATCCGCCTCATTGATTCTTCCCCAATCACCCTCGATCCTTTCGCTGTCTCCTGATTAACCATAATTCTATCCGGCCCATGGATCTTATAATAACTCAACACCCCATCCTGCAAAACAAACCATCTAGGCCTCCACCCTTTCCCATAATTCACCCATTTATACAAAATCCCAGAAATACCATTCCCCACTATATCATTAATCTTCAACTCACGGCTGTGATGGTTCTGATTGTTACTGTTAACCGGAGTACCACCAAAAATATGATCCGGCCCATCACGCGTTGAAGGAACCCTAGACTCCGTTGAATTCTGACTTCTGTTCAGCGGATCGGACGATGGAACCATCGACATGTCGGAGTTGCTGTGTATAGTTATCGATGAAACGCAGCAGAAGGGATGCATAGGATTGAAATTACGATTAGCATAATTTACATTAAATTTCCAATAACTACACCAATCATTTTGGAAATTCTTGCCGATTTATCAATGATGGCCAAGAAAAATTCCAACAAAATATAACTGAAAAAGGAGGAATGGAAATAAGAAGATCGTGTAATATAGATTATGTGATTTGTATGTATAGATTTGATGGGAGATGGATACTGAATTGGGAGAAAGGAGAGTTTTCCGGCGAGGTGATGACGGGGCAGTTGTGGAGGTGGGGTTTAAGTTTAGGTTATGGCCGGCGGTTTTGGGGGAGAGGGGCTGAGAGAGCGACGGGTGGGTGAAGGATTTCAAGGAACGTGGCAATGGCCAATGAGGGAGTTATGGAATTTATGGTGCTTATATTTTTTTAAATTTCTCGTTCTTTTTTTTTTTTTTTTTTTTTTGTGGTGTGGTTGTTGTGGCCGGGGGGGGGGGGGGGGGGTTGTGGGGTTGGGATTTGAAAATATCATTTTCCCCCTTTTCTTTAAGCTTTAGCAATTTATTCTTCAATAACCACTTCGACATTATGTATATCTTACTAGCAGTCATTTGCACATAGTTTTTACGTGCATAAAATATTTTTGAATAAAAATATTTTACATCTACTATATTAAAAGTTGATATACATCACAAAACCATACTTATAATTTGCATAATTATGAAGATAACTTTCACTTAAAGTAAAATTTTTATAATTCATTGTCAAATTAAAGAAAAAAAAACTAATTAAAATAGGCACACAATGGAAGTTTTTGAATAAATGGTAGTTATTTGTACATATAAATTTTTATTGAATATTGAATAAGTAAAAGGGCAAATTTGGTATATAAAAATTTGATATCATAATTTTAGATTAAAATAAATTTTTATTCAATAAAAATAAATTCATAACTTGAAAATGTGTCATCCTTTTCGTTAAAATATGAGTACTTTATTTATGTATATTTAATAAATACTTTAAAATGAGTAATCAATTATAAAAGGAACGATAAATAAATTATTAAACAAACTTAAATAGTTAGGTAGAACTTAAGAAATAAAATTTCATTAATAACATTATAGTTTGTATTATATTGCTTATGGTCAATGCATCGAAATATTGACTTTGTCAATGATTCATCGCTACCAAACAATTACTATTTGAATTTCTAGAAATTCATAATTAGTGAAAATCTAAAAAATAAAAAAAATGACATTCCACGATTGATGCTTTGCTCTTTTTTTTTTTTTTTTTTGGGAGAGAACATCACAAAAAATTTATTTCAATATAAAGAAAAGTTTTACTGTCGGCAAATGAATTTTTAATTTTGATGAATAATATAATTTGATCATTTAATTAAAAAATTAAAAAAAAATAAATACTTTTGGCCAAGAGGTAAAAATGCAGGCCACCTATAAAGACTACGAATAAATGCAGCCCATGTTAAGGGAGCAATACCGCGTGGAATTAAAGATAGGAACTTTCTAAAAATATGTTAGGAATATATACAAATACAATGAACGATCAATACTTAAAAAACATGCATTAAAGGTTTACATTAATTGGATATTATATTCGATAAATTATTTAATTTTAAGTGGGATTTGACTTAGTATAAGCATGATGGCTTCTCTGTTGATCCCAATATTATGTTATTACAGGTCAATCAAATACATGTTCCTAAAATCTGACAAATAGTTAATATCGTCTGAACCTGCTGAAAATTCTTCGATGCACAAATTATTTTCGAACTCTTACGGCCCCGTTTGGTTTCATTTTCATTTTCAATTTTTATTTTCATTATTTCTAAAATTTGAAAAGTTAGTTAGTGGAAATTAGTTGAAAATAAGATTATATTTTGATGAATTATTAGAAAAGTAATGATTATGTTGGTTTTAATAGGTTGTAGGTGGAGAGAAATATAAATAATGAAACAGATAGAGAAATATACAGGTTATGGGGAGAAAATATATAGATTATTGAAGAATGTATTTAGAAAATGAAAATAAAAATGATGTTGGATGAAAATGTGTAAAAAATGATGTGGTTTATTTTTGAAATAGTAAAAAATAAAAAGGGGAGGGGGGGGGGGGGGCGCTATGAAAATGAAACCAAACGGGACCTTAATTTTGTGAACCTTGAATGAAGACACATAGCAAGATAGAATTTATTAAAAACACTAGAAAACTATATATGATTAGACGATACTTTGCGAGATTCTTTATAGTGATTGAGGATTGGTGAATCTTGCATAGATTGTTTCAATTGAAAGGTCGAGACCTCTTAAAATTTGACGGTTCTCATTTTGCTTCATTTATTAAGCATGATGAATCTAACCCTTAGTTGTAGCTGGCTCAAATATATAAAAATTATTGATCCATTTTATCTATCCTCATTAATACTATAAATTAAGTTCAGTGGCTTGTAGTCCAAGTGGCATTAATCTCCCTTATTATATGGGAAGTCTTGTGTTCGACCCGAATGGACATCGTTTCTCTCTCTCTCTCTCAAAAAAAAAAAAAAAAAGAAGAAAGAAATTAATACTATAACTTAATGTTATCATTTTGCATCAAGTTTTGCTATAAAATTTTCTATTTGTGGAAATCAAAGAAATTTATACATGAGAAAGTCTTGATGAAGGATCAATGCATCGGAATGAAAGTGAACTAGTTATTATTTTTATAAGCAAAATATTTTTATGTACACTTTACGTTTTGCTAATTAATGTATTAAGAAACGAATATCTGCCTTTATTTATCTTACCAAACAATATTAATAGAAAGATTCTTCCCAGCTGGTCAAGTTTTGGACAAATCAAGAATTATTATTATTAATTATAGATCCAAATACAGTGTCTTTATTTCCTCTTTTTATTTTCGGAAAAAGATTTTTTTTTCCTGTACAAAAGAAATCTGTTTAATTTTTTTTTTTTAATCTAAAAATGTGAATCCATATCGAATAATTGGTCCCATTAGTAGCAAGTCTGCATACAATTTGTTCTTTTCCATATAAAGTTAGTATTTTTATTTATTTTTTATTATGCATTATTGATCTTTTATGTATCATATTTTGTCATTTCATTGGAAATAAGCAAGCATTAAATGCATAAATATTGCAATTTAATTTAAATATAAAAATATACGGTTAGAAAAATGATGCTTTGGAATATCCATTCAACCCAAAATAGGTACTAATAATACGTTACATACAACGTTGAAACTTGAAAACGAACTTAGAAGCAAAAATATTTAATAAATAAGGGTAAAATGGTCCAAAAAATTATACTAGTTCTTATTTGTACACTAGCATGTAATGTAAGTAGAAATTTAGGCATGAATTGGTTGTATTTTTATTCTCATTTCTGTTTTCATTGTTTTAGAATGTATTTTTATTTTATCATTATTTTACGTGTAAAAATAAAAATGTAATTGGTTGTGAATTGTGAAATTTTTTTCAAAAATGTAGATTAAAAATAATATTTTAAAGTAATAGTGTTAAATATTTTAAGATAATAGTATTAATTATTATTGTTTAATTGATTATGGGTCCTATTTTCTTGAAAAGATAGAAAAAGAAATAATTATTTAATAAGTTAGTGGATGATGATGTGATGAAAAGTTAGTATTAAATTTTACGTGGGTTCCATTATCTTGTAGTGATAAAAAATTAATATTTAATTAGTTGGTGGATTTTAATTATTCTTATATTAATAGGTATTAAATTATAGGTTTTTTTATAGGTATGAAAATGAAAATGGTAACAATGGTGTTTTCTGTTTTAAAAATAGTGTAAAATAAGAAAATGGTTGTCTAGAGCACAACTAATCCAACACTTATAGCACTGGGTATTCCTAAAAAGGGCTAATTAATAATTTAATAAGATATGAAGTACAATTATTTAATTTTGAATAATATATATAAATATATATAGATATAGTGATATAAATAGTGATTAATGAGTGCAAGAAGATGGAATTAAACAAATCATGGCCACGTTACATGCGACATGTAATAGATTTGTAAGGACTTATTTCATTTTACAATTTCACACTTAGTTGAAGTTTTTTTTTTTTTTTTTTTGGCTGTTATTATTTTTTATTTTTCTGTTTTTTTTTTAATTAAGAGTTTCTATGACAAAGTTGTGCCAGATTGATAAATATATATTTTTATGCTATTGATTAATAAATTCATTTCATTTTAAATGTACAATCGCTAAGTAAGCATCAATAACAAATAAAATCTACATTTTCATGTCAACCATCATGCTTTTTGATACTTTCAAGTTGGATATGAGTTGAGAAATTCTTAAAATATGATGCAAAATGAAACATGTTATAATTTTTATTAGAGAATTTTAATTCAAATTTGAAAATTAGCTTGATCTCATCAATAATATTTAAAAATAAAAATATAAAAGTACCATGGAATGCTTTTAAAGCACAACAACTAAGCAAAGAACAAAATCCAATTTTATTAATAACAAATAAAATCTACATATTTGATTAACATAGTTAGAATATGGAGAAAATAAGTTGTTGAAACTAATTATCAATAAGTTTTGCTAGAGTTCGAAGTAACTACAGTTGCATTAATCCTAGCCCTGTATTGAATTAATTGAGATTCAGAAAGCTGAAATTTCACCTTTACCATCAATAGGTTTTGTCAGAGTGTTTATAACATGGCCCAAATAAGCTTCACCCACGGGTATCTGAGCAATTCTTTGTGTTGCTTTTACAGAACTTCCTTCTTGTATCATCAAACCATCACCCATTAATACAACACCAATATTATTTGATTCCAAATTCAAAGCAATACCTATTGTACTTTCTTGAAATTCGACTAATTCACCCACCATTACTTCATCAAGACCATGAATACGAGTAATACCATCGCCTCGAGAATGGGTTCGAGGCCACAAGGGAGTATTCAAATTAGATTAAAACAATCGCTTTAAAAAAGAATTTTTTTTTTGTTGGAGTCCAGATTTGAGCTAATATTGGAACATCGAGTACATATTTTTTAAAATATCAATCAAATTAAAATCTCTAACCAGCCACTTCACATACAACATTAACAAACAGTATGGAGAAGTTACCAAGCCATTTGGGCTGTTACCACATCTATTTGGTAATAATTTTATTACCACATATGATCCAAGTATTGATGTTCCAAGGCTGTACTTTAAGGATTTTTTTACCAGCTTCGTTGAAAAGTTTATATCATCCTTATGATCACGGGTGAAAAGATCCAAGAAACATTTACCCAAATCTAGCAATTTCTCCAAAATGGCTACGACAAATCCAGCAAATATTTTTCTAATACAAGCATACATCTGCCGACAACTACGAAAATTATTGCATTTCTTGCCCCTTATCAAGCCATCCAAATATACAACTATTACAAAGGCCACCGCAACGACTCCGTCTTTCGATTAAGAGGGTGTTTGGTTAAATTTATTTAAAATTTTTTATAAATTCTTACATCTTATAAAATATTTTTAGAGTTTATAAGGTATTAAATATTTCTTTTTAAAGATAAATTATTAAAGCATTTGAATAAAATAAAATCATGGAATTTATAAGATGTTAGCAATGACAATTTTGTAATTCATATTATTAAAATTAAGGGAACTTGTTAAGATCATAAAAATAAGTTGGGAATTTTTGACTTCTTTAAAAATAGCTTATTACGATTTTAACACGTTATTTTAAGAGCATATAAGTTTTTTCTTTTTTCGAAAAAATTATCAAACACTTTTTAACATTTATAAACTCTCAAACATTTTATAAGACGTTTTGAGGAGCTTATAAACTCACTCAAACACCCTCGAAGCATTTTAAATCCTTTATTTCACTAGACGTATTTTATTTTTTATTTTATTTTATGAATGTATGTCAAGTATATGCAATTCACAATAAAATGTATTATGCATCTGTAAAATAGAATAAAAAATAAAATACCAATTAAAACAGAGAATACGAATTCGTCTCAATTTGTCGACTTGTTAAAAAATGAACATTGAGCCTAATTCAACTCCAAAAGCTAATTCAAGAGGTGAAAATTGTCGAAAACCATATATAAAAATCACAATTTATTTATTTTACTAATATATGACACTAACACGACTTGCTGATACACTTCATATACCATTTTTAAGACAAATGGAAAACTAATCAAGTACGATGTTTGTTTCATGGACCCCTAATAAATCTTGGCTCAACATGCAAAGAATCCTTGAGAATCCACAAATTCTTTTTCATGAGAAATCCTTTGAACCTTCCCATGCCCCATGGACAAGAGTTGTGGATGACAACGTTATTAATCTGTATAGGGTTCGTTTGGTTTGGTGAACATGACTTGATAAATAATTTTTTCAAGCAATGTAAAGTGTTTGATTATAGTGACAAACATTCAATATTGATACAAAGTCCGGTAGATAATACTACATTCAATTGATTGTGTATCCACCCACTTGGGCTTTGATTGTGTAATCCAAATTAGTAGGAGGAGGGAGAAATTTGTGATGTGACAGTTATACCCATACAAATTCAATTTGGAGTTTCAATTAGTCTTCATACAATGGGTATTTTAGTAAATTTATTAACCCAATTATTTAAATCTTGTATCCAATTAAAGGATTGATAAAATAACTATATTTCCAAAATGTGTAATTCTAATTATCAAATACAATCTTATATTATCTTCAACTGTGTAATTCTACCATATCATTATAATTTCATCAATTCTATCTATAAAACCAAATGTACCCGTAGACTATAATTCATAGATATATGTCCAATACGTGAGACATCGGAACCCCACGAAAACAACAAACATATAGGTAGGACAGGCAAATGTTTCATCAAAGTTGAGTAAACTACAGTCGGAACAAGGACGAATAATACGAAGAAAAAGAAACATATGGCAACATCGAACTGTGGAAAGTAAACGAGATTACATTATTGACTGAATTTATTGTCCTCTTTGTTCATTTATGTTATCACCTCATTCTCAAAAAGTAAGTACGTGGTTGTTACGGAAAAATTGCTACAAAATTAATTTTATAGGTATAATTATAAATTTTCGTAACAACCTATAAAAATTATTAGCCGTTAATCCTTAGCCTTGTAATTAAGTTTGAAAGATGATAGATTGGTTATATATTATTTACAGAAAAATTTGGTATAATATATATATAGTCATTAGTTATGTGTTGGTCGTAACAAGGGTTAACTATGAAAGTAGTACTTTGAATTTGGTTAAATCAATTTCATAGCTAAAACTTCAAATATTTAGTATTGCCTAAATTGATAGTGCTTTTAATTTTATACTATTTGAAAATTGAAAATCACCAATTTTTATATACCTTTTTTTAGTGAAATATCCTTTGTTTTCATTTTTAATTTCTTACAAATCTACTCTATTATTTTATTACTACATCAATCAATTTTAATTTGATATAAAGTACTTGCTATCATTGTGAAACAATTAAACTACACATATTTTTTAAGAAAACACTTCATTTAGACCACCCCCTCCCCCCCCCCCCCCCCACAAAAAAAAAAACAACATAAACTACCTAAATTTTTTATTATATACCTACCATAATCATGATTTTTAAATAAAATAGTCAAATGAAATTCATTTTTAATTTTCAAATAATAATTAATTTTTTTAACTTTTAAAAATATTTAGAACAATAAATAAAATAAAAAATATATCCAAACCGGTCTATAAAAGAAGAATAACTAGTAACTTATTTTAACATTATCGACTCCTTTAATATAAAATAATAGTTTGGTATCATCAATATTCAATTCGCTGGGTTGTAAGGAGTTTGGTAGGCCAACAGCAAACATGAGTACATTAATGTGTATCTGACTATCTGAGACGTACTATTGGGAACAGCTATTCCAGGACAAACTTTGTTCTTGTCTTCATTGGGAAAAAGCTGAACCAAATCAACAATTACCCACTTAATTATATGTCGCCGAGAAAAGTTGAGGGAGTGTTTGGTTATATTTTTTTTAAAATAAAATTATTTTGTTAAAATATAATGAAATGTACACTCCTTTTTCTTCTAAAATACTAAAATAAACTTAAAATATCTTCTCATATTCTTCATTATCCCCAAAAACTTCCTTATTTTTCATATCATATATATATATATATATATTTTTATGATGGTTGAATCTATCAGTCAATGAATGGGGCTTTAGCCCAATGTAATCGACCAGGATATGTGCTAGGGTTGGATGATTTGAAGAGAGCGGGTCGAGTCTGCAGCCAATAGCACACGTCTGGCTTGCCGAGGGGTTCTTGGCTAAGACACTCTGAAACTCTAGTCAGTATATAGTCGACCAAAAAGTGGAGTAGCAGAGTGAGGGCTACAGGATAATGAGCATACCTTGTTAAGAGATGGTAATGGGGTATTTATAGTCTTTTTTTGAGAGATTAAGTGTTCTTGATGCCCTTATTCACGCAGAGGGCCATTGTCATTGCCTGAGGATCTTTAGGTTTTCTTCCTCCTGAAATCTCCTTCAGGCGGCACCTCCTCCTTCTTCTCAGGACATGGAAGAGATCTCTGCATTTAATGTGAAGGCAGAATGGTCATACAACGGAGACACCACCTGTTAGCGCATTTAAAGTGACCCAGTGGTCGTTGTTGTGCATTCAATGCGATAGTAACTTGTAGGGAATTGCTTCAAGCTTTCACCAATCGATCTCATAGGGTCGAGATATTTCCTTATTTGTGAGTTGTCTAGCCATACTCTAGTCGAGATAATGGGACCTCTTGGGCCCAAAGACTTCTCTAGTTAAGGGCCCCATATAACCATTCTCGAGCTGATTGATCACGTTCTAGTTGATTTTTTGAATGTTGGTAACTAGCTGGCGAAATAGTCTAATGAGATTTTGGGCCTGATCAATCACCTTGTCTACAGTTAGTGGACTAGGCCTGTTATTATTCTTACAATAAAAAAATAGTTAATTCTATTTTCACTCAAAAAATTTAACAAAAAAATATTGATCTGATTGTTACAGTAAAAAATGTCTCCCCCAAAATATAAACAAGCGTACCAATACTTTCCAAAACTATTCCTCAACATAATTTTTACATTTCCCAACCTCACTCCTAAAATTCATTCTCCCTTAAATACACATCATAATTAAACATAAAACATAACCAAACTTTACCTAAGAGTCTAAGACTAGCTAGTTTAGATTTGACCATGTAATGAAAAAAATTGATTAAAGTAACAAAACAAAAAGGAATTTAGCATAGGAAAAGAAAGGACAGTCGATTATCTCACATAGTATATGGTTCACGTGGTGCAGCAGATGGTTTTTTTCTTTATTGAGCTGAAGTTGCCATCAGAGGTTGATGCCAGTTTTCTTCTGACAAGTCCTTTACAGAAATGAAAACAAAGTGTAGCCACATGGACTACTACTAAATCACATCAATCCACCAGAAAATAGTTTCAATCAATGGATACAACATTGAATTATATTGTGATGAACAACATGCATGGCACATAATGCTCTACACAGTACATATATATATGTGTGTGTGTGTGATATAACACATTTACACTAAGTTCTTAAGAGCATAAAGTAAAAAGCCCACTATAACTAGTCAGAATAATAAATTAAATTCGCTTAAGATGGGTCCATAAAAGATTATGGGCCAAAGCCTATTAGAAATTCAGTTAATATAAATACTAACTTCCACAATAAAAAAAAAATTATTGAAATGTTCATTTTTTAACTTGGACATTATCTTATGTAGGTGTGTTCTTGAAGCAAAACTCTACTATTCAACAATTTATGAAAAGAACCCTATATCTGATTTTGTAATATATATATATATATATACAGTTTTACGTTCTACAAATGCTCTAATTACTGGAGTTAAGCTTGTGCTTTTTGTTTTTACTTATTACATTTTTTATATATTATATTTGATTCAAAAACTGTTTGCTGAAATTCTTCTAAATAACCTATAAGCTCCATCTTCGTTTCAAATTTGATGTTTTTCTGATTGTTATGATATATATATATATATTGTTGACTTAAACTATCCAATCCATTAAAAGTAAAAATAGATTGATTCAGATAGACCTTATATATATATATATATATATTGTTGACTTAAACTATCCAATCCATTAAAAGTAAAAATAGATTGATTCAGATAGACCTTGTGACGATCCTAGATCATATATGAAACACAATTGCTAATGCAAGCTAACTAGCTTGGAGCCTTATCAGGGCCCAAGACCAAGTAGCTTGCACCTCTTTGACCCATGACCCATCTTAACCCAAAGGTTTTTTCTCTCTGCATTCTTAGCTAGTTACAGATAGGGAGGTGCATTTGGTTAAAACCAATCGAACCGAAAGTTCGATTTGATTAACCGAAAATTTTTATTTTTCAAAATGAAAAATCAAAAATTGAACCAAACTGTGTTTGGTTTTGGTTCGGTTTTAACCGAATCGAAACCGATTCAAGGCTCCCTCACAATTTTTTATTTTTTTTTCCTTTTTCACCCAAAAGTGGTATCACTTTTTGCTAATATGAGGGAAAAATTTACTATTCTATTCCTTGAAGATCATGATAAGACTCCTAAAAAATTTAAATTGATTACCTATTTTTCCGGTACTAAAAATTGTGATAAAAGTTTGTTTGATAAAAAAAAATAATAATAATTAGTTTTAGGTAGAAAATTTGAATTGAATTACTTATTCTTTTAATACCAAAAAGTTTATTTGATAAAAAAAGTTTGTGTTATAAGAAATTTGAATTGAATAAATATTTGATACCAACATGTTTGATAAAATGAATTTTGATATATTTTGTAATAGGAAGATAAAATCAATTTTATTTTAAAATAATGAATAATTTTATTTTCTCTTTTCCTTCTCCAATTTTACCCTTTTTTCCCCTTCAATTATTTCACTTTATCAAAAACTTCTCTTTTTTATTTATCCCAAAAACTTAAAAATTCATTAACATTTATATTATTTTAAAAATTACATTTATTTATCTTAGACTAAAAAAATCAATAAAAAATATGAAATTTACTAAAATTACTTGCACATAATAAAAGATATTTGATGGGTGTCGAATCCAACAAAAATAATTTCTTACTCTAAAGATATGATTTGTAATCAGTGGTGAGTAGGGTTGTATTCCATAGAGACAGTAAATTTTGTTTCCTACAAGTTTAATAAATAAAATAAAATAAGAAGGGGGGGGGGGGGGTTTATGAAATAGAAGACTAAAATCTTAAAAGTAAGTAAATCACAAATAAAAGTAAAGAATCAATAAGAATGAAATTTAGCCTATGGTAAAAATCTCAGTTTAGTTCTCAAATTTGATCATTAATGCAAAAATTAATTCCTTTTTTCTTGAATAGACTGGTTATAGTTATTCGGACGTCTTAATAACCACTCTCTCCTTACTATCTTGATAACCAAGAGAAGTTCATTAGTTATTTCCCTTGCCAATAGACAAGCTTAAAGAAGCGTTCCTAGGATTTAATTTATCAATATTATTAAAAACTAGAGAGACCCAACCTTAACCAACAAACACACACAAACGGGGTTCATCTAGACTAAATTATTTATCCACGTAACATAAATAATGCATTTGGTCACCACATAACTATGTTATTTGCCGCAAATATTAGAACAATAAAACAATTATGGATTTAATGTTCTAATTGATAGGCCAATTATTCTAAACTATAAAATTTGGGTCCTAAATTCAATGAACCTTAATAATCGTAATGAAAATAGAAGATAATAAATACTTAAAGAGTAAAGAAAACAAATAAAATCATTTAGATTTCACAAATATTGAAGAACCAAAACTTCAATAATTTCTTAAGCTAGACAAAGAGTTTAGCAACTCATGTCTGAGAGAAAAAGCATATGAAACTAAAAATATGCTAAACAAAAGAATAAAAAACTCCTTTATGAAAGAAACCTAGTTCCCTATAAATAGCCTACTACTCCTAATGTAACTGAGAAACTAATAAGAGTCCTACCAGAATAGGAGAACTAAAATTATCCTAATTAAAGAAATAAAAATTAAAATATTCCAGGAATGTACAACTGCCAAAACATGTCCCCACTTGAACTATTCCCTTCTTCCATTTCTCGTCTAGTCGGGAATGCAATATTTGCTCCAAAAATGTCAAATGCTCGATTTTCAACTACATAAGCTTGAATTTTCAATTTACTTCACAAAATATAAAATGAAAGTTAAAATCCAACAATTAAGCATTTTTATTATTGATCACAAGGGAGAATTAAACGAATAAAAAGACAAAAATGCAACTTAACAATATTCCATACTTATATTATTGATATAGAGACTTGAATAACATTTCCTAAAAAAATTTAAAAAAAAAATCAATTGTCGGTTAGGTTAACCGAACCAAATCATTTTTTTTTTTTTTAATTTCGATTTCGGATAACCGAGTAAAAATATCGAACCAAACCAAAAATCAAGTTTTTTTAAAAGTATAAAACCAAACCGGGTTCAATTCGATTCTTTTGGTCGGTTCGATCGGTCTTGGTTTGTTTTGCACACCCTTAACTACAGACTGAACAAATAAAAATTACTACAAATTTCCAATTTACATTTGAGAGTTCATTACTGTTTATACATTTTTTTTCCTCAACATAAGGTATTACAATTTCATAACTACAACAAAAAAGCTCTTTTGTTACGCTTCAAATAATGTAGCAATAGGCTAAAATTTGTAGTAAAAGGTCTTTTGCTACAAATTTGCTACGAATTTGGTCCCGTAGAAAATACAACCGTGACCAATATTTTGCTATGGAAAAAACCTATAGCAAATGCTTTTTGCTGCGAAATTTTTATCTTTCATTATAGTTTGTTCTTCATAGCAAATAAGTGTTACAAAAGCCTTCTTTTTGATACAGAGTAGATGATCATAGACAAAAATGCTTTTACTACAACTAACACATGTAGCAAATAATTAAAAATTACTTCAAAATTTATTTGTTAGGGCTAGCTTGGCATAGCCAAAACCTTTATTATATACCTATATATAATATTATTATAATTATTGATTATAGTTTTTTCCTAGCATTTGAAAAGCTCTATAACTATTTCAATAGGAGCACCTAAATTAACAATAACCACAACCAACAAATCAAAATACAAAAATCATAAGCATAAAAAAAAATTTCATCGATACAAAATTTTAATATATCATCATAATAACCAAGAATTCCTATTGCAAAGCATTAAATATATTATTTTTCAAATTCATAAAATTACTAAGTCGATAAGTATTAATACCACATTTTGGAACCTAGGAAAAATACTTCATCATCATTAACAAAAGTTTAGAGGAGAATATATCATCATTCACAAAAAATTATATGTTCAACTACTTATCAAAATGCTATGTACATGTGCGGATTTTGTCTTTAAATTTCCACAACCTGCAACAAGGCAAAATAAATAATAAATAGCTGAAATTATAATTTCTCAAGGACATATTTTAAATTGTTGGAATAGAAAAAAAAAAAAAAAGTAAAGTCTTATAAGTACATCGGCCAATTCCCAATCAATTCATTTGTGAACAACTTCTCCAATAGTCTTTAAATCATCATGATGGATAAATAATTAAGCATTTGGCATCAAAGCCTTTTCTACATAGACCTTCAC
Organism: Jacaranda mimosifolia; assembly: GCA_018894105.1. Lineage (NCBI taxonomy): Eukaryota > Viridiplantae > Streptophyta > Magnoliopsida > Lamiales > Bignoniaceae > Jacaranda > Jacaranda mimosifolia. Next base: position 1,050,503 of record CM032123.1, read on the forward strand.
AAGTAGGCTTTTCTCGTTCAACAAATATTATCTCAACAACAATGATTGTGCCAAAATCTTTGGGGTATTTCATCACAAAATATGTACACATGAGTCCCAACCTAAGAGAGCACCATTATATTACAGCCAGTATGGAAAGAAAATAAATATTCAAATTGAACAAAGCACAAACCAAAAATAGCAGTTGTGTTGTTTAGAATGTATACTAAGGTGCAATCAATTAACTTGCAACAATCAAGAAAGAAATTCATAAGACATTATTCCATGAAGGTGGGTATTGATGTCACAATCCAAAAACAATATGCACATTAGAAACCAACAAGGAAAATAAGTCATCATAAATACCTCCTAGTTTTCAATTCTAAAAGAATCAGCAGACCCATTCAAGTTTAGTTCATGGGAGCTTGATGCATCTTGAACCTACAAGTTTCATCTTGATGCATCTTTCTCATACTTATCTGGAATAAAGATCAGAAGAATAAGTAATGAGCTTTAGTACCCAAATTAAGTATCATATTGAGCTTTGGTACCTAAATGGAGTATCACATTGAAAGCTCTCATATGGTAAATTAGTATATACTACTAGATACAAAATACTAGGTTGCTGCTCCACTTCATGAGCATAATTCATTGTTGCTTCTTAGGTTAATTTGCTAGTTAGGATGCCAATTGTTGGCAATCATTGAATAACAAATATTAAGTTCGACAAAGCATACATAAAGTTTTTTTTTCGCCGAGGCTTGCTTGTGTTGGACACCTAATTTTTAAGAATCTATTGTAATTGAATTCAAATGAATGCAAGTTTGGAATTTGAAATGACTCAAAAAGAGCCAAGTTACATCTATTGAGTTACTATATAATAGAAAGCCTTTTGGAAATTAATTGGCACACTTTAAATGAGGTTGGTTCCTTGCCATTGACAAACATTTTCTTTTGCAGAATAGATAAGGTATACAATTCGATCGATCAATGTAACTTTATTGAATGAAAGTACTCTATGATGCTTTAAATCAATTATTGAATTTTCATAAAAGGAAAATGAAATTCTTTAACAATAATAATTAGTTTCAGTAGGTGCTGTTGCAGTATTCCCTGTGCACGACCAGGAATTTGATGAGTGGAGCAGAGGATTTTAGTGGTGGAATTTTTCAAAACTGTTTTTCTGGGGTACTCTTTGAAGTGTTGGGAACATCTCTGCCAATTTTCATAGTGATACGATTCCGTTTGATTAGCAAACAAAAATTATATTTACAGACTGACAGTACAGTGGCATTTTCATAAGTTTAGAACATTGCAAGTGCAATTCCACAATCATGATGAATTGGATGAGGCTGACATTTGACAAAATTAGAGAAGAAGTCTTGAGCTACATTTCAAAAAGTAAGTAATTTTGTGCTCAGACACGATAGATACCAAGGGTGCTAAGAATAGAGCACAATTCAGGAATGAAGGAGTTTGTTGCTTTTATGCTTGTCAACAAATAAATGTGCAAAGATGACAATAATTATGGTATTAATGATGTCATTCATGAAGAAGAGAGTGAGGAAGATAATGATGAACAGCATGAGGAATTCATTATACTGGAAACTAATACCATGCTGATAACCATAAATCAAAAGCATGGAAAAGAAAATTTTCTGATTGTAGGGATTAGTGATTGCTGCCAATAGCAGTCTCCTTGCTCAAAAGAAATTAGCCATAGCAAGAATACCTCTTCAGACACAAATGATGACATTATTTCTTACAAGCACTTTCAGAAAATAAAAGAGTTTTAAGGCTAATAAAGGAAGCTTAGGGGAGCCTTAACTCAGTATGTATTCAAGCTTCCAAGCTCAAATCAACTTAGCCTCAAGAGGGTTGATTGATGTTGCCACACTTGAGGCTAACATACGAAAAAGATTAACCAACGACAGCAATCCAACAAACGATCATGAGGAATTCAAGCATGGAAATAATCTCCAGTACGTCAATTCATTATTATCTATTTTCAATCTTGGTGAGGGTTCGATTTGCTGTGTATTGCTCTAACTACGAATTTGAATAGGGCTCGACTTGAATGGTCGATATTCTTGTTCAAGTGGAGAGAATCCTGTAATCACAACAAACGTTAGGCTAGCCGAAAAGCCCTCGGCTTAGGCCCTCCGACGCTCAAGTCAATATAGATCGACGAGATATCGAGCAGTGGAATAAGGGCTTTCTGTATGTATGAGTGCGTACCTTAGAAAGGTTGAAGTGAGAGTATTTATAGCCTTCTCCTTTTTGAGAAATTATCTAAAATGTCCCTGGTACATTTAGGGGCCCTTACCCTTACACAAGGAGTGACTAGTCATTTCCTCTATTTGTATATTTCCACATAACTGCATTTCCAGGTTTTAAGGACATGATAGTACATTGTAGTGGCGTCTGCCGTGTCAGGCGGTGAGGGAATGGCATGCGCCATTAATGCGGAGGCATGCCGCCAGTCAGTGCATTTAATGCGGTGGCAAAATACTGTACCATCTCGATCTCGCTGGTCGACCAAATCGACTAGACGCTGTTCTGTTCACGGGGGCACCGTCAGCAAAGTGGTCGATTAAGGTCAATTGTGCATATGGGCCTCAGGTGCAAAATTGGGCTTGGTGCTGCGTCCCCAGGCCAGCTTGGTTTGGGCCAAGGTACTTGAGCTACCTCATATCAAATCTGTTTGGCAAGTACTTATTTATCAAAAGGAGATGAAAATTGTCCAATATACCAACTCTTCTCTTGTCAATCATACTAAACAATCTAAAATTAATTATTTCCATCAAGTTAATTCAATAGGAATTTCAGCTAATGACTCAAATTTTACCCAAGAAAACAAAAGGAAAAAATAAAGTTGCAAAAGAAGTCACCATTGAACAATTAAAATGCAAAAACAGATGGTGACTCCATGCAAACTCCAACTATATATGACAAACACCAACAAAAATTAATTTACCACAAATACACTAAGACCAAAAAGGAACTAGTTTACCACAAATACAAAAATACCAAATAAAAACTAATTTAGTACCTGATTGAAAACATCATAAAACAAGTAAAGCTCCAACATCTCACCTCATATTCATGTGATTTGCGTAGAACTACAAGAGAACAACCTTCAATAAAGCTAGGGTTTCGCAAAGAAGGTGGAGTAAAATTGATATTATTAAGCATGAGTAAATTAACAAACAAAATGGAGAAATTTGAAATAACAAGTGAATAAGAATTTACCAGGAATTGGGGGTTTTGTGACTCGAGTAAGAAATAAGTATAGCTTACCATATTAGAGAATTTCAAACTAGAAAATGCAGAATATCATCAGCAAATAACAAAATGTACAAATAATTAAGATCTGTAAAAAAACAAACACCATAAAAGCTTACCAAATGAATTGTTCTGGCGATTCTAAAAATAAAAATAAAATCATTTAGAACTTAGGTATATGGTCGAGAAAATTGCAGTAAAGTAACGAAAGCTTGCCAGAAAAACATAAGGAATAGACTAAGCTTCACCATTTTCACTAGGAAGCTGTTTCAATGGCTTGAGTTTTCTTCTATCCATGCTTTTTCGCCTTTCGGACCATGGAGCTGTGCATAAGACTGGTGATAGCGCATTATTGAGAGAGTGGGTGGCGACCGTGCATGTGAGCTGCAGATGGGCAGAACAGAGGGAAAATATGCGAGGGAAAGAAACGAAACAGGAAGAGGGAAAAAATAGGGGAAAAAAAGGAAAACAGAGGGAAAAGAGAGAGGAAAAGAAATCGGGAAAACAAAGAAAAAAATTTCTTTGTTAGACAATAAAAAAAAAAAAAAAGGGAAAATTGTGGGTGAAAACCAAAAAAAGAAAAAGAAAGAAAAAGAAAGAAAAGAAAAAGAAAAAGATTTTGTGCGTGAATTTTAAGTAAAGTGAATAGTAAAATTTGATGGTAGAAATTGACTAGAAAATTGGCAACAACTTTTGAAACTAATGTTTTTACCACATAAAAATACACTTTTTGCTATGAATTTTATAGTGTACCAAGTAATTGTTTTTATTACACTATTTAAGCATAGTAAAAAGCTAATACGACGTAGTTTTGGTATTTCTCTTGCTACACAGTCATTTCTGTAGTGAAAAAATGCTTTTTGGAACAACATCTTGCACGTAGTAAAAAATTCGTAATCGGAAGTTCTTTTTCTTGTAGTGACTTTTTAAGAAAAGTAAAGAGCTTTTAATTTGTTTTTAAAATCCTAACAAACTCTTCTTAACTATATTACTTACATAATTGTCACTAATAATTAATTTATTATAAGTTCTAAAATCTTATTTTATCCAAATATTTTGATAGCTTATTCTTAAAATAACATCTAATATTTTATAATTACAATAAAAATGTTAAATAAGTTTATCCAAATAGCCTCTCACATTAATTAACATTCAAACTGAGCTACATGTAAGATGCTGGCTGAGATGCTATTCACCTAAAACAAGACACTGTGCCAAATTTTAATGAATTAATTAATAAGACTAACCATAAATGATGACAATATAGTAATACAACTACTTCATAGTCAGAATACTGATCAAAACTAACTAATATTCTCCATTTTTTGACTTTAAAAGTGAAGTGAATTATGATCTATTAAGAAATAATTATTAACAAATAACTCATTACCAACAAAGACATACATTAGAAGCTCGTTTGCTTGATTTGACGTTGCATGATAAATACACAATTCAACTCAATTTTAATATTTGGTTCATTTTTAAAAACTCTTGATACAGTTAGGACCCCTCATACATTTAAGGTTAAACTTGATTTGTGTATCAAGACCTGAGGTGTGATATGTTTTTCAATGAAAATAAATTATACTTTGTCAAATGAGATAATCATACCAAACAAACAATCAAAGTTGAATATACATTTAAAATACACAAACAAATATTAGATAAGATACACAATAACTTACTATTTATCCTAATCATTTGTACCATATCTAATTAATCCAAATACACTAAGCAAACGAGCTCTAGAAATTAGATCACTTCAAGATTTACATAATTTTGCAGTACATGAAAAAAAAAAAATCAGCAAAGGTTCCAGCCAGCAACACTTTCAGCCAGCAACAGCGTATCAATCATAACTTTCTCTCCAAACCTGTAAGAAAATCTCAACGCTCCCTGCGAATTAACGCAGCCCTTCTGCACCGGGAAAGTCAACACCGCGATTCCGCCGTTAGCTTTCGCACAATCGAAAAGCTCTTTCATGGAGGTATGAACTTCTCCGATGTATCTATCTCCCAGCTTCCTCTTGCAGTACAATTTTACCACCAGCATCGTGTTATAGTTCTGCAACATCGACTCGCGTATGGTGTAGCTCATCATAAAATTCCAGGCCGGATTTACCTCGCCGTGCTTGTCCGTCGGCGTTCGTTTCTCGGTCTCCGGCACGCCGCCGATCGTAACCCTGGCGTGCACCTTCATCTTGCAGATTCTGCGGACGTCTTCAAGGTCTTTTGCTGAAATTAGGGTAATCTCGAACTTTCTGCAGTCCATGGAATTAAGTTTAAGTGGAAGTTTGTGTTGAAATGGGGAAGGTGGAGAAGGGGCTTTAGCCTTTATGTGGAAGCAACAGAATAATGGACTGAAATAGCATGCTTAAATCTTAAAATAAACAGCGAAGAAGAAGACGAAGAAATTATTAGTCAACGTTTTTGGATATATATTGGCATTTTATTTTCACCATAGTAAAATTGGACAATTAGCTGTAGGAGGGCACTTTAAATCTTTTATTTCATTCTTTATTTTATATTCTATTCTAACATGCTATATTTATACTAAATATATTTAATTTTTAATTAAATATTTTTATAATGAAATATTTAATACACGTGTCATTATTTATAAAATAGAATAAATGCAATAAAAAATAAAATAGAAGATTTAAACCAGCAAGCACTTATAAGTTACTGATAATTTAGCATATTCGATGCATGCGCTATAACTTTTATAATATTTTTTTCTATAATAACAATATTTATTTATTTTTCATGTAATTAATGTAAATTTATTTTAATAATTTTATTTAAATTTTCTCATAATAAGAATTAAAGATCATCATAAAATGGTAATTGTAGACATAAAATAAGTGAATTATAAATTATAGTAATTATATAACTTCTAGTGATTAGAATATTAAAAAAAAAAAAAGAGTGAGTGCGTTTTAGAAAAATTATTTAAAAACACACCAAAAGAGGGACATGTCCTTTATTAATAGTATAAATTCAAAATATTTGATATTTTCAAAAAATTTCATAAAGTTTTGATATTATAAAATTTTAAAGGAAAAAGCTATATGCTTCTAACATAATATATTAGTATCTTATAAATTCTTTTAAGAAAAAGTAAAGGAGCTTCTAACAAATTTTTAAAATTTTAATAAATTTTATTAATTTTAATCTTATTAACTGTAAATCACTATTACTAATATCACATAAATAAGTTTCAAAATATCACTTTATTAGATACTTCAATAGCTTATTTTTAAAAATAAAATTTAACTATTTATAAAATTCCAAAATATTATATATGAAATAAAAATTTACGAGACTTTTTAAATAAATTTAACCAAACATCCTTTATTTATACTAAAAAGTCTACATCTATTTCAAGATGATTTATAAATTACTGGTCCAACTAAATTTTAATTTAACAACTTTTTTTTCTTTCCATTTTTTCTTTTTTTTTCCTTTTCTTTTTCCCCTTTATAAAGATATGGGATGACTGAAGTATGACATTAGGAAGCTCTCTTGTACTTTCGTCACTCCTTTTCCAGAGAAATTAATAATTAATTAATATACATAGCATAGAATAAACCCTTAAAACCTGTCTGCTTCAATTATTATAAAATTCCCAATTGTTATAATTTTCTACTGACTTGTTTGGTTTAGTTTATAATATTGATAAAGAAGACTTGCCAATTATACAAGCGTTGGTCAATTTAGTTAGCCTGTCGGTTTCCTAACTAATTTCCAAGTGTCCCGGTATTCATCAGTTCAATCCTCTATTTCATTCTCGATTTCATCTCATATTCTATTTCATGAATATATAATATGTATATTAAATATTTTTTTATAAAAATAATTAATTAAAAATTAAATGCACTTAGCATAGATACAACAAGTTGGAATAGAATATTAAAACTTCGACTTAATTAATTAATATTAAAATTCAGTGGCTTGAAGCCCAGTGGGCATCAGTCTTCCGATATTATGTTGGAGGTTTTGTGTTCGATCCGAAATGGGTGCATTGTGCACCTTATGTGCATTTGATTATAGTATACTTCAATTTATTTGATTTGGTAATATGATAATATTGACTTATTGAAAGGATTAACTTCGTCATTTGTAATATTCTCTAAAAAAATTAATTAATTTCAATATCCACAAATTATGTCCATTTTCTTGAGAATACAGAAATAGAAAAACATAATTTTTTTTCTTGATTAATCGGAAAAAAATGAGGTATATCTTAAAGAACATATTGTAAAACATAAAATTATCGTTTTTCACATATATGTCGTGAAGAGCTAAAAAATTGACACATAATAAATTTTGGATATCTACCCTTTAATTTGCAAGTTTTTTTTTAAAATTATTAATCAGAAAGTCTATTACATAAATTATGTCTTAATTTCGTTTTACTACAGCTTATTAAGTTAATAAATGTCAACTTGTCCGAGGGAACCAATTGTTTGTTATGAAATTACATGGAAATCCTATCATTGAACAAATCAAGACAGACCTTGACTTAGTAACAGAAAGAATTGATCATAATTATTTTTCTGAATTTGCGTGGAGTCTACTTTTTACGCAAATTATTATAATGATTAGATACGCTTGGAGTTCAAAATAGGGGTGCAATCGAGTTGAGTCGAATCAAGTTTAGACAAAATTTTCGAGTTCGACGAGCTTAAAATTTTAAGTTCGAGCTCGGCTCGGTAAGGCTTGAATTGGCAAATGAATTATAAAAAACTGCAGACTTGAACTCGAATTCAAAATAAAAAAACAGTAATATAATATATATTTATTAATAAAATAAAAAATAATATTTAATTATATACTGGCTCGCGAGCCAGCTTGTGAGTCTCGAGCCTAGATACAGACAGCTTTAGATCGGCTCAAATTAGAGCTCGAACTTGAACTGTTTCGAGCTCGAGCTCGGTTCATGAGGCTCACAAATTGGCTCGACTCATTTACAGCCATAAGTCCGAAATTATTTAAAATTTTCATACTCTTTTTTGTAATACATCTTGTTTATGTCCACAGAAAAATATAAAGACCTTCTATGAATTATACAATTTACCGCTCTAATTTGGGATGTTATTGATTGATGTGGTCGGAATTAAGATTTAGTGATTTCTTCAAAATTACGTGTATCAGAGTAAATACTGTAGGAACTCGTTTGCTTGTTTTAATATTGTACGATAGATACATAATCTAATTCAATTTTAATATTTAATTCATTTTAGAAGTCCTTTGATACAATTAGGGCCCGACATGCATTTAATGCCGAACTTGACTTGTGTATCAAGGCCTCGAGGTGTGATATATTTTCTAACCTAAATTAGAAATAAATTATAGTCTATCAAATGAGATAATCATACCAAGCAAACAATCAAAATTAGATATCAATTTATTTAAAACATACAAACAAATATTAAATAAAATACATAATAATTTACTATTTATCTTAGTCATACATATCATGCCTAATTCAAACACATCAAGCAAACGAGATCTAGGTCTCTTATTTGTGGATGTGGTTGTTCATAGAATTTATTTGAGTTAAAAAAATTATTAGATGTTTCATCATTAATCAGTATTCATAATACCAGAATTTAGTTGTTGCACTGATATCCATCTTAGTACTTCGTGCTCCTCAGGAGGTGATTTGACTGGTATGCGAAATATATTATGAATCATTTCAATTCTAATTTTTATCAAGATAAAATTCTCCTCAATTAATAAAAAAAACATCCAAATATTATGGGCCAGAATTAATCATGGTCAACGGTCCCACACCTCAAATAATAAATACTACCTGTTGTATTGTTTTACTTGGTAAACTGAATAGAATCTTCCTCTAATATCCAAAAAAAAAAAAAAAAGAAAGAAGAACAGAATCTTTCTCTAAAATTAGTCTATTTTAATTAATCAACTGGCCTATTGCCCTATTGTCTTATGTTAACGAAAAATCTGCAGTGTCTTAATCGCAATTGAGTAGGAATCTTCTGCTCTCTCATATCAAAATTGGTTCACTACAACAACCATCATCGGTTTCGTTTTCTTATAAGATATTTAAAAGCTTATAAGTTGATAAAAATTGTTTGGTAATTTTTTTAAAAAAAGAGTTTATAAGATCTAAAAATAAGATGTTAGGAGCTTATAAGCTCATTTTAAAAAAGTAAGAAGACCCTAACTTATTTTTAAGATAATAACAAGTTCCTTCATTTTTAACCATTTTAATTACAAATTTGTCATTATTAACATCTTATAAGCTCCAACATCTTATTTTATCAAAACACTTCAACAACTTATTTTAAAAATAAGATCTAACATCTTATAAGTTCCAAAACCATCTTATAAAATGTAAAAGCTTATAAAATATTTTAAATAAATTTAGCCAAACACTGTCTGAGTATTCAATTAGGTTCCAGAATGTAAAATCAAGAACCTACAGACTCTACGATTGCGGCTCAATACAGCCAATAAGCCCAAAACGCATAGAAAAAAATTAATCCATAAAATACTTTAAATGACTTTAGTACAACAGAAGGTTAAAAAAAAAAAAAGAATAACTTTCATGACTTCATGACTGCACTGAAACAAATACTAATACGTGTTGTGCACTTAAGATAAATACTTTGGTCCACGACAAAATTTAGTATTTCAATACATCAAATTATTAATTAATAACTAATGAACTGTAGCAAGTACGTAACCGATCAACAAAATCCTTGTCAAATTATAAGAAAATAGTATTCTTTCCGCCTGTTAATTTATAGCTTCCATTTGATCGGAATAGAATTTTAAATGAAAATAAAAAAAAAAGTAAAAACTATATAAATATATATTACTATCTACTATATACGCGGAAGCGCATATGAACAGTAGCGGCGCGCGTGGCTTGGGTTTTTCCTTTTTTTTTTTTTTTTAATTTAAGCTTCAAACGGCGCCGTTTTAATTCATGGGACGCTTGAACTGCTTGTACGTTTTTCTGTTATTGTTGATTGAGGTTTGCCTTTTTGTCATTAAATTGGTAGGCGTTCACATGTTGTTAGAAGAAATTGGCTGCATGCTTTTCTTTTCTTCTTGAATTGTGTGATTGACTAAGTCAGCAAAGCCAAACACGTGTCTAGACTCCTCTAAGTAATCAATTAAATATTAGCCTATGAAAAGCATCTCCCAACTTAAAGTAACAATTACAAAATCTTAATTATTTGATCCGAATATTTAACAAAAAAAAAAAATAATAAATACCAGAATTGGTGTAGCTGCAGACACATGAGGATTAAATGCATTACCAGTAGAAAACAGGAGCCAAGCATTTTCAAAATTGAATAGACAATTATTTAATTTTGAAATTTAAATTTTTAAGCTCGACTTTAGGTGAGAAGGCAAATATTTTACTTTGGTAAACAGTATATATGTCATTTTATGCCTGGAATATGCTTTTTCCTCGGTCTCCAAATTTTCAGGATTCACAACATATGCATGTGCATAGTTAATAAAATTTAATTTATAAGCAAAATTAACTTAGTTATTATATTTATTACTAGAAAGTTATTTTCTTTTCTTTAATTGAGCAATTTTTTTCTTTTTCCTTTTTTTTTTTTTTTTTTAAGTTTAGGTTTTATTATAACAAACTTTTCTTTAAGGATGGCAATGGGGGTTTGGCTCAATCCATATCCCGCCCTGTTAGACCTTATCTCGTTTCATACCCCACCTTGCCCCATGTCGTCACACGAAAAGAAATAGAAAAATTAAAATTAGTCAATGAAAATATCAAATCAAGACCACTTGATAATAATTAAAATTTAAATTTCAGATACAAAAATGAAAAATTCATGCAAACAAGATAAAATTTTAGAAACAAAATAGGAGATAAGAGTAGAATTAAAGTAACAACCCTAAATTATTTGGATATTATTTTTAATTTGAAAAATATAAAATAAATTATATATTATTATTATATGTATAATTTATATGCGACATGTTTGGGGTGGGTTAGGTAAACCCTATATCCCCTCCCAAATTCATTTAATTCAAAATAAGTTGAGTTTGAGTTCATATTTTGACTTGTTCCATTGTCATCCTTATTTTTCATGTCTTCCAAACATTTGTTGGTACTACAGCGCCGCACGAGGATGGGGGAGTTTTGAATTAGCCATAAAGGAAATTAAATTCCAATAAATAGTCTTTTAGAAGGGAAATATTGAATTAGATACCTTTTTGAAATAATGATGAAGAGTTTTATTGTGACCCCACATAAATAGCAACATTTATACTCTTTTATAACCAAGCAAGGGCGCGTTTTGGCATGTGGATTTATTTATTTCTCTTTTTAACTTTTTATGCAGCCAAAGATAATTTAAATTACGCTACATAATTTAAATATAATATTAGTTTTGTTGCTGATATAATTTATTTTTCTTTGTCTAACCTTCATTATTTTTCTCTCTAATAATTAATTTATTCATCTTTCTTCTTTTATGTAAATTGGAATATTATGAAAAATAGATAAAAATAATCTATAATTTTTTATAGATATTAAGTGTGGGCTGAGTGCCGTCTGAAAACGAATTGCTAACAGACCTGCTCACATGACCATTGATAGCTTCCATGGAAGTAAAGAGCAAAAATCAGTGGAAAGTGTGAACCTGTTGTGCAAGAAATGGAGAATACCCGATTAATCTGCGTGGAGCGCATTTTATAACACAATCTGCGTATTATCCTATTTTTAGTAACTGAGAGAGAGAGAGTACATCTGTTCATTTTTAATTATTTGAAATAAGTTTTTTTATATGGGAAATATATATATATATATATATAGTTGATATAAATGAAAATTTTTAAAAGCTTGATAAATGACTACTTAAATAGTAAAAAAATATCAAATTTTGTATTTTTTTTTAACATATTTAAAAATAGACAACCATATATTTTAATTATGTCTTTAAAAATTCTGAAAAAACAAATGCATATGACGACGAAATATTTTAATTGCTTCAAAGATTTCGTGTTAGACAAATATTAATAATCTTTTTACTTTTATATCTATTAAACTAACTCCTTGTTGCTTAAGGCCAACACCAACTGCTAATCCCGAGGGACCTGCTCATGCTCCAATATTTAAATAGATTAAAATTGTCACATTCTAGGTTTACAGTAGGCCTGTAAATGGGTAGGGTATTACCCTACTCAGACCCAAAATATCATACCCATACTCATACCCGTACCCATACTTATTAAATATAATGTAATGGGTATGGGTAGGGTCTATACCCATAAATTACCCATGTACCTATACCCATACATTACCCATTACTTTATATTTAAATTTAATTTATGAACCTAAAAATTGTTTATACCGAAATCAAATTTATATTAATGATAAACTTTTTATGTATAAAAATTATAAATATGTGAATGAGCTAAATAAATTTTTTTATTAAAAATTAAACTAAATTAATAAAATTAATAAATTGAGATTGCAATTTTTTTTTTAAAAAATGAAATAGCATAGCAACAGTTGAACACTTTTTATTAATAAAATTAATAATGGAATAAATATTTTTATAAAAACAGTTAATAAAATTAATTTTGCTAATGAATAAAGTTTATTAATATAGAAATTAACTGTTTTTATAAAATTAAATATAGAAAAAGTTTTTGCTCTTAAACTGTTTTTATTAACTATTTTTTTAATAAACTGTATATAAACCGTATTTTTTTAATAAACTGTTTTTATTCACTATTTTTTTAATAAACTGTATGTTTTTTTAATAAACTATTTTTATTAACTGTTTTTTTTAATAAACTGTTTTTATTAACTTTTTTTTAATAAACTGTTTTTATGAACTGTTTTAATTAACTACTTTTAAACTGTATTTTTTTTAATTAGCAAAAAGTTTAACTGCTAATAATATTAATAAAGTTTAACTATTATATTAATAAAATAGTTAATTTAATTAGCAAAAAGTTTAAAATTAATTAATTTAAATTTAATGATTAAATTAAATATAGAAAAAAAAATTATTTTTTGTTATCATATGCAAAATAATATTTTTAGTATATATTAAGAAAATTAGTGTATACATTAAAAACATAAGTATAATAAACTAGACCCAATGGGTCTTGGGTTAGTTAGGGTAGGGTAGGATTAGGGTCTCATTCTTTTGGGTATTTCAGGGTAGGGTAAAAATTGGGTATTTTTGTTTGGGTATTTTAGGGTATGGGTATGAGTAGAGTGATACCCTACCCATTTACAGGCCTAGTTCACAGGTAAGGTCTCAATGATCCTATCCTTAGCAAAATAATCGGTCCAAGTTGTTAGAGAAGTCCAATGCACCCTAATGAATGACTTTCAAGTAGTTTCTTCATGTAATTGATAAATGCGATGACGTATTCTAACTAATCCTTAAGTAGTAAAATAAGTATGATTTTTGCATAAATTTTGCTTGGGTATACTACTTCCAAGCACTTCTGACATTTAGCATCATGCCCCGTTTCCCTTAACTTATTAAAATTGCTTCAACAATAAATAGTGTACAATTTCATGTACTGTGCAAGAAAAGTATTGGCATTAGCAAGAAATTATATATGAGATTTTAAAATTTCTTTTGCTAACATGATTTACATGTGACAAATACGTAAACATTACAAGATCCAAGATCACATTAACATATAATTTCATTTTCACTTTGGTTATGTTTTGTTGTATATGTTCACTTTGGTGAATACCATTGACATAATTAAAAACTTGAAAGTAACTACCAATATTTCTTCAATTATTAAAAAAAATAATTAAGAAATAAATGAGAAGAAGAGATAAATAAAAAAGAGAGAGAAAATCTTACGATGATAATTTATATTTCTTACTAACTAAATAATAATTAGAAAAATAGGTTTCATAATATATATTTTTTCTTTTCTTTATTTAAATACTTGAACAAAGATACATTGTAAGTATATATGTACATACACACACACACACAAATAAAGCAAGTGAAATTTGATAGTCATTTACTTTTGATAGAACAACCATATACGAAAAAATAATGCTGGACAATTCCAACATACAAAAATTAAAATATAAACTTATGTGTGCACGCGTTGAATCTATGTTAAATTAAAGAAATGATAATTATATTTGAAGTGTTTGTGATATTTTTGTGAATTTTAGCTAGCTTGCAAAGATTCTTTTTTTTTTTTTATTACATGTATTTCATTTAATTGTCATTGATAAGTTTCTTTAGCTTTTTAAATATAGTCAATTATAATTGTGAACTAAAATATTAAACTATTTGTGATATTTTTTCAATTGCAGTTTGCTATTTCTGTGAGTACTTGTTGCAGCTCTTAAATTTTAAAATCTGGTATGTATTTTTCTTAATGTTTTATTTTATTGTGATTAGTGTAAATTTATTATTTTGTTTATATAAATATGTTATATTTTAATATTATTTTATATTCTGTATAGGTAGTGTAATTTTTGTATTAAATCTAAGTTTTTAAGTCTATTGTAAAATACTACAAACATAATCATTGTGTCTTATTTTTTTGCTTCATTTCTTGTTGTTTAGGAATTTATTTTGTGATTGTTATATAAATTTGTTGTTTAGTACCTTTAAAATAGATAATATATCTTTCATTTGTTCTTATTTAAAATTTATTAGTTTTTAACTATGGATCAAACTGAAGAGAAGAAAAAAAGAAACAGAGAAAGAGCGAAGCAATGTTATCATAATATGTCTATTGAAAAGAAAGAAAAATTACTTGAGTATCGTAGAAAACAATATTTAGAACGCGTTAAAGGACTTAAAGTTCAAATGAAGTCTTCAAATAATATTCAATGTTCATCAACTCAAGTTAATACTATAGCTACTTGTTCCAATAAATCTCCTCAATCTTATCAGAGCTCATTTCAGCGTCGTAATCTACGTAGAGAATTTATAAATGCTCATATATTACAAGATAGTGAATCCAATGAAATTTCTTCTGATTGTTTTAGTTCTTTTACAATTCTAGCTCGTTTTAATCGTTTACTTTTAGTTCCAATAGTTCCTTGGATATTACCATCAACACCACCCTGTCAATATTACAATGCTCAGAAATTCATTCATGAGCCTCCTCCTTTTTGTTGTGCAAATGGTGAAGTGTCTTTAGCACCTATTTCATCCAATCTAATTTTGCAGCATCTTTTTGCTTATGACACTTCTACTATTGGAAATAGATTCAGACGGAGGGTTCGTACATATAATAATAATCTTGCGCTTACATCTATTGGAATGAAAACTGATACAAATTTTTGTTGGAGTAATCAAGGTATATATACTTTAAAAGTAAATGATCAAGTTTCTCATAAATTTGAAGCTTTTAATAATAGTGTCGAACTTCCAAGACGCCTTCAGTTATTTTTCTTAGACACAGCTGAAGATATAGGAATAAATGCTCTAAAAAAATATGATCTCGAAGCTGATATTCTTGATTTGCTGCTTCAAGCTTTAGCAAATAATCCATATTTTCAGATTTTCAAAAGGATGCGTTCTTGGGATAATTTGGAAAATTTTCAAGTTGTGTTGCGTGCTCATCCTCAATTAAATCAAAAAACACATAATATACCCACAATTGAACCGATTGCTGGAATTTGGGATGAAACTACTGATGAGCCTGAAGATATGAATCGCGATATTAAAGTATATGGCTTAGATAATTCAAGTCATACGATCTTGTATCATTATGACTGTTATGATCCTCTACAATATCCTTTACTTTTTTCACTTGGAGAACCTGGTTGGCATGCTGGTATTGAACGTTCTTCATTATCTACAAATATAAGAAAAAGATGTCGAGGATAAAACATTGTGTTTCCATCAATAGAACAGTCAGCATCTGATGTGGTGCAAATTGAAACTGAAGGTATGTTGTATTCAAATGAAAAAAACACTTTACAACAACAGATTTACTTAGACTATTATACTTATATTCATATTATTTTTGCAGTTTATCTACAAAATAGAAACAAGAAAACAAATGTCTCTTGTCGTGAACATACTGCTTACAGATGCCAAATGCGTGAAAATCATTTTAATTGTATACTTCATTCAGGAAGATTAGGACAACAATATAGCATAGATTCATATATAAAAATCGAAACACAATGCTTGGATTTCTACAGATCGGAACAACAACAATTTGATGCGAGGACTGAAAGTTTACAAGGAATAGTTGACTCTTTAGGAGTTGATGGTTTGGATGACCCAACAAAAATAGGTCGGCGTGTTTTGTTGCCTTCATCTTTCATTGGAGGACCAAGAGATATGATGAAGAGGTATATCAATGCAATTGCTTTAGTTCAAAAGTATGGTAATCCTGATTTGTTTATTACAATGACGTGCAATCCAAATTGGAAGGAATTAAAGATCATCTTCTACCAGTTGAAGAACCAAATGATCGACTTGATTTAGTTGCTCGTGTTTTTCGATCTAAGCTTGAAGAATTTAAAGAAGAAGTGGTAAAAAAGAAGCTTTTTGGAGAAGTTGCTGCTTATGTTTATGTCATTGAATATCAAAAGCGAGGTCTCCCACATGCTCATTGGATTATTATTTTGAAAGAGCTACATAAGCTAACCAGTCCATAATTATATGATAATATTATAAGTGCTTTTTCACCTAAAAGTGGTATCACATTTTGCTAATATGAGGAAAAAATGTACTATTCTATTCCTTGAAGATCATGATAAGACTCCAAAAAATTTAAATTGATTACTTATTTTTCCAGTACTAAAAATTGTGATAAAATTTTGTTTGATTAAAAAAAAAAAAAGTTTTAGGTAGAAATTTTGAATTGAATTACTTATTCTTTTAATACCAAAAAGTTTATTTGATAAAAAAAGTTTGTGTTATAACAAATTTGAATTGAATAAATATTTGATGCCAACATGTTTGATAAAATGAATTTTGATATATTTTGTAATAAGATGATAAAAATCAATTTTATTTTAAAACAACGATAATATAATTTTATTTTCTCTTCTCCTTCTCCAATTTTACCCTCCCCCGCCCCTCAATTATTTAACTTTATCAAAAACTTCTCCTTTTTTATTTATCCCAAAAACTTGAAAATTCATTTACATTTATATTATTTTAAAAATTACATTTATTTATCTTAGACTTCAAAAATAAATAAAAAAATTAAAATTTACTAAAATTGCTAGCACATAATAAAAGATATTCCATGCTTATATTATTGATATAGAGACTTGAATAACATTGCTTAAAAAAATTAAAAAAAAATTGGTTTTCGGTTAGGTTAACCGAACCGAATCATTTTTCTTTTTGATTTTGATTTCAATTAACAGAGTAAAAATGTCAAACCGAACCGAAAGTTGAGTTTTTGAAAGTATAAAACTGAACCGGGTTCTGTTTGATTTTTCTGATCCGTTCAATCGATTTTAATTTTTTTTGCACACCCTTAACTACAGATTGAACAAATAAAATTACTACAAATTTCAAATTTACATTTGAGAGTTCATATACTATTTGTACATTTTTTTTTTCCCCTTAACATAAGGTATAACTATTTTTTAAGAAAAGTAAAGAGTTTTTAATTTGTTTTTAAAATCTTAACAAACTCTTCTTAACTATATTAATTATATAATTGTCACCAGTAATTAATTTATTATAAGTTCTAAAATCTTATTTTATCCAAATATTTTAACAGCTTATTCTTAAATAACATCTAATATTTTATAATTACAATAAACATCTTAAATAAGTTTATCCAAATAGCCTCTCACATTAATTAACAAATTTTGAAGGATCAAACTGAGATACATGTAAGATGTTGGCTGAGATGCTATTCACCTAAAAAATACACTGTACCAAATTTTAATGAATTAATTGATAAGACTAACCATAAATGATGACAATATAGTAATAACGACTACTTCATAATCAGAATACTGATCAAAACTAACTAATATTCTCCATATTTTGACTTTGAAAGTGAAGTAAATTATGATATATTAAGATATAATTATTAACAAATAAATCACCAACAAAGGCGCATATATACATTAGAAGCTAGTTTTTTTGCTTTAATATTGCATGAAAGATACACAACCAACTCAATTTCAACGCTTGGTTTATTTTTAGAAATATTTGATACGGTTAGGGTTCGTCATTCATTTAAGACCAAGTTTGGTTTGTGTATTAAGGCCCTGGGCGCGATATGTTTTTCAATGAAAATAAATTACAGTTTGTCAAATGAGATAATCATATCAGGTAACAATTAAACTTGAATATTAAGCTATTTAAAATATGTAAATAAATATTAAATATGATACATAATAACCTACTATTTATTCTAATAATGTGTATCATGTCTAATCTAAACACACCAAACAAACGAGCTCTAGAAATATGATCACTTCAAGATTCACATCATTTTGCAGTACATGAAAACCAAAACTTAAAAAAACTCCTTTGCCTCTTTTTATCACTTACACACAAAAAGAGGATGATTTCTTCTTCTTCTTCTTCTTCTAAGCGGGTTCAAAATTATAAAGAAAAAACATCAGCAAGGCTCCAGCTGGCAACACTTTCAGCTAGCAACAGTTTATCAATCATAACTTTCTCTCCAAACCTGTAAGAAAATCTCAACGCCCCCTGCGAATTAACGCAGCCCTTCTGCACCGGGAAAGTAAACACCGCGCTTCCGCCGTTAGCTTTCGCACAATCGAAAAGTTCCTTCATGGAGGTATGAACTTCTCCGATGTATCTATCTCCCAGCTTCCTCTTGCAGTACAATTTTACCACAAGCATCGTGTTATAGTTCTGCAACATCGACTCGCGTAGAGTGTAGCTCATCGGGAAATTCCAGGCCGGATTTACCTCTCCGTGCTTGTCCGTCGGCGTTCGTTTCTCGGTCTCCGGCACGCCGCCGATCGTAACCCTGGCGTGCACCTTCATCTTGCAGATTCTGCGGACGTTTTCGAGGTCGTTCGCTGAAATTAGGGTTATCTCGAACTTTCTGCAGTCCATGGAATAAAGTTTAAGTAGAAGTTTGTGTTGAAATGGGGAAGGTGAAGGAGGGTTTGTGTGGAAGCAATAGAATAGTAGATAGAAATAGTTGCATGCTTAAATCTTTAAATAAGCAGCGAAGAAGAAGACGAAGTTATCAGTCAACGCGCGTTTTTGGATACATATTAGCATTTTCTTTTCACCGTACTAAAATGGGACAATCAGCTGTAGGAGGACACTTTACATCTTTTATTCCATTCTTTATTTTATCTTCTATTCTAACATATTGATTTATATCAAATATGTCTGATTTTTAATCAAATATTTTTATAATGAAATATTTAATACACGTGTCATATATTCATGAAATAGAATAGGAGATACAATAGAAAATAAAATAGAAGATTTTAACCGGTAAGCACTTTATAAGTTACTGATAATTTAGCATATTCGATGCATGTGTTAAAATATTTATAATATTTCTTTATATAATAAATATTTATTTATTTTTCATGTAACTAATGTAAATTTATTTTAATAATTTTAATATATTTATTTAAATTTTCTCATAATAAGAATTAAAGATCGATCATCATAATATGGTAATTGTAGACATAAAATAAGTAAATTATAAATTATAGTAATTATATAACTTCTAGTGATTAGAATTAAAAGAAAAAAAGAGTGAGTGCATTTTAGAAAAATCATTTAAAAACACACCAAAGGAAGGATACGCCTTTTATTAATAGTATAGATTCAAAATATTTGACATTTTAAAAAAATTTCATAAAGTTTTGATATTATTAAATTTTAAAGAAAAAAACTATAAGCTTCTAACATAATATATTAGTACCTTATAAATTCTTTTAAGGAAAAGTAAACAGCTTTTAATTAATTTTTAAAATTTTAATAATCTTATTAATTGTAAATCACTATTACTAATGTTATATAAGTTTCAAAATATCACATTATATGAAATAGAATTTTACAGGACTTTTTAAATAAATTTAACCAAACACCCTTTAATTATACTAAAATGTCTACATCTATTTTAAGACGATTTATAAATTACTGGTCCAACTAAATTTTAATTTAACAACTTTTTTCTTCTTCTTTATAACAGTATGGGATGACTGAATTATGACATTAGGAAGCTCTCGTGTAGTTTCGTCACTCCTTTTCCTGAGAAATTAATAATTAATTAATATTCGTACCATAGAATAAACCTTAAAACTTGTCTGCTTCAATCGTTATATAAGTCCCAATTGTTATAATTTTCCACTGACTTTGTTTGGTTTGGTTCATAATATTGATAAAGAAGACCGACAATCATACAAGCGTTGGTCAATTTAGGGAGACTGCCGGCTTCCTAGTTAATTTCCAAGTGTCCCTAGTATTAGTATTCATTGGTTCAGATCCTCTATTTTATTCTTTATTTCATCTCCTATTTTATTTCATGAATATATAAATTGTATATTAAATATATTTTTTTTATAAAAATAACTGATTAAAAATCAAATACACTTGACATAGATACAACAAATTTTAATAAGAGATAGAATAGAGAATGATAAAAGATCCAAAGTGGGTGTTCATCGTATCTTATTTCGATAAAATTCCCTTAGCCAATTTAATTGAAAAATTAAAACTTTGACTTAATTAATTAATATTAAAATTCAGTGGCTTGTAGCTCAATGGGCATCAATCTCCCCGTATTATATGAGATGTCTTGTGTTCGACTCAAAATGGGCGTATTATGCACCTTATGTGTATCTGATTATATTATAGTTCAATTTACTTGGTTTGTTAATAGAATGATATTGACTTATTGGAAGGTTAACTTCGTCATTTGTAATATTATTTAAAAAAATTAATTTCAATATTCACAAATTATGTCCATTTTTATGAGAATTAATACAGAAATAGAAAAACATAATTTTTTTCTTAATTAATTCGAAAAAAATAAGGTATGTCTTAAAGAACATATTGTAAAACATAAAATTACCGTTTTTTACATATATGTCGTGAAGAGCTAAAAAATTGACACATAATAAATTTTGGATCTCTACCCTTTAATTTGCAAGTTTTTATTTTTATTTCTTTTTTTTTTAATTATTAATCAGGAAATCTATTACAGAAATTATGTCTTGATTTCGTTTTACTACAAGTTATTCAGTTAATAAATGTCAACTTGTCCAAGAGGCACGAATTGTTTGTTCTGAAATTACATGGAAATCCTATCATTGAACAAATCAAGACAGACCTTGACTTAGTAACGGAAAGAATTGATCACAATTATTTTTCTGAATTTGCGTGGAGTCTACTATACAAAAATTATTATAATGATTAATTGATTAGATAAGCTTGGGAGTCCGAAATTATTTAAAATTTTCACACTCTTTTTGGTAATACATCTTGTTTATGTCCATGGAAAAATATAATGACCTTCTATGAATTATACAATTTACCGCTCTAATTTGGGATGTCATATGAATTTGTAGGGGAAAAAAAGAAAAAAGAAAAAAAAAATTGGGATGTTATTAATTGATGTGGTCGAAATTAAGATTTAGGGATTTCTTCAAAAATTAATTATATGAGAGTAAATAATGTAGGGGCTTGTTTGCTTGGACATATAGGATTAGGAGGGATTAATATGCTAGTGATACATAACCTACAAATAATATCCAAAATCATGTAATCTATTATTTGCTTGGATTTTAAAAATTAGTGATATCTCATGTTTAATAATATTTAATATTTGGCTGGCAAGATTGCTCAATGTGATTACAATTTGTAATGTCCAAAATGTCCTAACTTCTAAAAAGATAAATTTTCAAAATTTGGTAGAAGGCGTTGAGGATAGGGTTTTTATGAAGATAAGAATGTCATTTTCATTCTTTATCAGATCAAATTTGAAAGGATGGAAAATGGATCAAGTCAAGATGACTTGATCCATAAACTAGCTTGGCCCATAATATCATGTCGGACCACAAAGATATCATGGGTCATAAAAATGTAAAGCAAACAAGAGATAAAGCTTGAAAATGGTTCGTCATAGAATTTATTCGAGTTAAAAAAATAATTAGATGTTTCATCATTAATCAGTATTTATAGTGCTAGAATTTAGATATTGTACTGATATCCATCTTAATACTTTGTGCTGCTCTAGAAGTGATTTGATTGGCATGCAAAATTTATTATGAATCATTTCAATTTGAATTTTTATCAAGATAAAATTCTCCCCAATAAATAGAAAAACCATCCAAATCTTATGGGCCAGAATTAGTCAAGGTCAATGATCCCACACCTCAAATAATAAATACTACCTTCTGTATTGTTTTACCTGGTAAACTGAATAGAATCTTCCTCTAATATAAAAAAAAAAAAAAAAAAAAAAAAAAGAGAATAGAATCTTTCTCTAAAATTTGTCTATTTTAATTAATCAACTGGCCTATTGTCTTATGTTAACGAAAAATCTACAGTGTCGCAATCGCAACTGAGTATGAATCTTCTGCTCTCTTAAATCAAAATTGGTTCACTACAACAACCATCATTAATTTCGTTTTCGGTGTAATTATATAAGCTAGAAAAGAGCTACAAAGTGCTAGTCCAAGGATGAAAGTAGTACATGTTTAAGAAAAACAAATCCATCTGCAGCTTGACTTTAAGGAGAAACCAAATAAGCACCAACTCTATCGCGAGGAATCAAGCGCAACTCTGAACCATGTTTAAGAAACACATTTCCTGAGATAGGGAAAAAATCATTCAGTTATTGTCTGTCAAGAGTTGCATATCTGCCAACCAGACATTAGAATAAGAACAAACAAGTGCAGGCATTCCAGTTCCAACAAGCAACATATGAACCACAAAACAGAGAACCAGAAAAAGCGCATTTGAATTACATTCCTAACATGTTTGCTGAACACTTAATCTGGATTTAATGGAACTAGTTAAGCCCTGTTTAGGACATGAGTAAAACAGAATCTTTGCTCTTATTGATAAATCAGTAATGTTCTTTTCGGCTTTAAATTATAAGATCATACGCAGTCACATACACGTATACATATGCAGTTTCTTGATATATAAGTGTATGATAAGAGTACTTTAAACTTTTGATATGATTTAAGTCAGTTGATCTATCGAACTACTGTAAAGAATGGTTTGAAAGAGTAATAGATCGGGTATAGAAATAATGGTTCATGAAGAAAGGTGATAATACAAGCACTAAGATCTGCAAGGGGCCAATGACTTCTTGAAGTTGAGATGCAAGTTAAACAGTAGTATATCACTGTCACATGAGTTTGCAATTATATTCCAGAATGTAAAATCAAGAACCCATAGACTATGATTGTGGCACAATACAGCTAATAAGCCCAAAACGCATAGAAAAAAATTAATTCATAAAATATTTTAAGCATTAGTAGAATCTAACGCACAAAATATATGAAATGCAAACCACAGGAATAAATTCTTTTGAGCAACCAACTAACAGTATCAAGTCTCTGATCAAACAGATGCATCTGCTCTGTTTCAAACAAATAATTTACAGAGAGAATAAGGAAAGAAACTAAAGATTAAAGAAACTAAGTAGAATTTAAAATACCTGCACTTTGTTGAGGATTGATCCCAACTCCATCTGCATAATCAATAATCATTGAACAGAAAAAAGGCAGCAATTCTCAGATTTTAACCACATTTGATAGGTAAATAAAAACCCCAAAACAGCATATTTCAATTTGAAATTTCTTTTTTCCTCTTTCCATGAGTGATCCCAGTTAGAGCAAAAAGATTCAGATCGATAAAGCAAACTCAAAATTTAAGAAAACATAACCTTTACATACTCAATGCATTCATTCCAAATCCAGGAAAAAAATAAATCGAAATTTAGGAAATTACATGTCCGAGGAAAATCAGATAAAATCAAGAATTTATTTATTTTTTAGTACCGTTTGTGATGATGGCACTGGTTTGAGGAGGCACTTTGAATTCCTCAGCTGCAAATTTCAGAACTGCTGTAAACGGAGCTCCCTCTGGTACGCTAAATCTATTTCTCAATTTTTTGCGAAAAAACAAATAAATGGATAAAAATACGTTCTTTAGAAGATAAAATATAATTAACAGAAAATTTAAAGGAAAAAACACCTACACTTTGAAAGGAAGTTTGGGATCGGAGGTAAGAGTGACTTTGAAAGACACCTTTCCGCCGCCGGCGCCACCGCTCGCCATGTTTTTCCTATTACTTTTCTTTTCTATTCTGTTTAAAAAGGAGTATAAAAGGTGGTATTTATATTATGTATACAGCTACGTAATACATAGGCGCGGGGATAGAAAAAATTAGAATTGTTTATATCACAAAGGATGAATAGAAAAAAATATCAAAATGATACAAATTTATTATGATGATTTAATAAATAATTCAAAATATTAAATTTATTGTAACTCAAAATTATCCAAGCTAGTTTAATGAATTAATTATTATTTAAATAATAAATATAATATTTTTTAGGAGAACAATCTATTCTGTTATTTATTATAAAAAAATAATTAATGAATGGCATTAGTGTTGATTGATTCTATATTAGGCTGAAAGTAGATGTAGAAATTATAGGGTTAATTTGGTCACCTTGGATCATTTATTCCATTCTGTATTTCATCTCCTATTTCAATATACTGTATATATACTGAGTGAATTTGGTTCTCAATCAATTATTTTTATAAAAAAATATTTAATACACGTATCACACTTCTATGCAATGGAATAAAAGATGAAACATATAGTAGAATAGAAGATCTAAATCATGATTTAGTGGCTCGAATAATTTTTAAACACAGAGAAATTTAGGAAAAAACATAGTTTTCTATTTCTAAACTTTCTTGATTTGTAATCTATGTGTAGCATCAATAATAAAAAATTGATTGGAAGAACTTCTATTCTTGTTAGTAAAGAGTTGTTCAGAATTTAAATTGTAGTAAAAAGTGTGAATATTTAAAAATTATAATTATTTAACTTTCAACATTTTTTTCTGATTTGCCCCGTGAGAATTAAAAGTAGAAGGACGACCCTAAATACTCTACAACATCTAAAATTTAGTTAAAAATTGAAAACCAGCTTCTGAAATTGTTGCAAATATTCTCCAATGCCAGTTATCGCTGATTGACCGGTATCATGTTTGGAATGATACCGCAATATATATTATGTTCAAATTTTATACTCATCAATATTATGTTTGGGATGATATTCCAATATACATCATGTTCAAGATTTATCCTCATCATTCTTGTGTAAAAACAAGAAATGAACATCTCTATGGATAAATCTCAATATATGTATGATTTTTTTCTTTTTTTATCACTACTAGCGGTCGTTGCACGCAATTTTTGCGAGCATAAAACTACTTATTGATTAATTTACAATTAATACATGAAATAATTTAAATTATGAGTAAAGTTAAAATTGTATTAGATGTTCTAATATGATAAAGAAAATAATGAAAAATGGAATTTTGACATTACAAATTTGTGGGTTTGTGGGTTGTGAAAAGTACAATTGTGATCTTATTGAACCATCACTTTTAAAGGGCAATTTAAGGGAAAAATTTGGAATATTAATAAATTGTTCATTTTATCCTTCAAACTGCATTATTCATTTTAGTTGCTGGAATAATTGAATGATAAATTATGTAAAAAATTACAAATAACTTCCGCTTTAGATACAAAATAACCTTTCTTTTTATAATAATATAGATAGATATGTATTGTATTGGGTCAATAAGAATGCCAAACTATAAGCACCTTAAGCGCTGAAAAGTTGCTTAGGTGCTCAACAAATACTCCATAGGCAACTTGTGATTATCAAGGTAAGTATCATCATCCACCACTTCCCACCTGTTGCCCTCAATCCCGTTGCTCCACCGCAGATCAATCTGTGGTTATGATACGTACACACAGGGCGCTTCCTGCAAAATTTGGGACAAACTCATAAAAATGTCGTTTTTCTTCTTTGTGTAATTCAAGAATTCAAGAAATTCTTTTTATAGAAAAAAAAAATTACAAAAATATGATCGTTCAAATCATTATTTAACAAATGAAAATCGAAACTATTGAAACTAGTCATGCAAGATCGTAACAATTAAAAATTTGAAAACAAATAATTTTACGAACCGAAAAGTATTATTAGCATTGAAATTTTGCTTAAGTGGTGTTTGCACTTACTGAATTGACTCACTTTTAGATGCCACGCAAATAAATTTCGATACTGATAGTACTTTCCGCCAATAAAATTTTTTATTTCAATTTTTAATTCTTTATAATTTTGCATTACTGCCTCCAACAATTTTGATTTTAATTATTTGTCAAATGTCCATTTAAACGGGTCTATTTTTATAATTTCTACCCTTACGGTTTAGATTCTCTATTCCAATTTATATTCCATTTCATGAATATATGACATGTGTATTAAATATTTTCTTATAAAAATAATTGATTAAAAATCAGAGGCACTCGACATATATATATATATATATCAAGTAAGAATAGGAGATGAAATACGAAGTGGAATAAAGGATAAAAGTGTTTTATACCTGGATGAGCAGAAGGAAACAACATAGTCCGTCCCCGCACAGGTAAAAATACTGGTGGGATCATCGTACGCGTAGCTATACGCCGCCGGGCAAGCTTCCTTGAATCTCTTCGAATAATACGTCGGCTGGCAAGTTACAGAATTCCCATAAACCCCTCTGCAGCAATACTCATCCGTATCAAAAACGTCACACGCACTTCGACAGGCGACATTTCGTCCGCCGCCTCCTCTCACCGCCAGCTCCTTCGGGCAAATCGGCCGCAAATCGGCGTCGCAGCCGGCGATGCTGCAGTTCCCTCTGCCGTTGAGCGGTGTCACAACCATCGGTAGGTTGAACCCGTCAACAAGACTAACGTCGTAGAAGTCGTTATTAGCTAGCGTGAACTCGGCTAGTGATGCCGGCGGCTTGCCTGAGGCGGCGCATTTGAGGGCCGAGCCGCAGCTGCCTGTTTGGCATGAGCCGTTGCCGTTTTGATCGAAGTTGCAGCCGGTTCGACCCCATATGCGGCCAGACCAGCCGACGGGGGCCGTGAATACCATGGTTTGGCCGGGTTTTAGAGCGAAGCCGCCGCCGTTGAAGTTCTCACCAGGTGTTGCGGCTGGCCAGATTGTTTCTTTGCAGTAGTTTACTATGGTGAAAATTCTTGCACCCTCGGACAATTTTGTCCCTGCAGCGTCATGCATGTCCAAGAAATTAAAACATTAGTCACCAAGTTTTTATTTGCCGAGCGGCTATGGCCTAGCGGCATACATAATGTGGAAGGTTAAGAGTTCGAGTCTTAACGGACTATTGATGTGCGTATGTATAAATATAAAAAAAAAAATTATGATTTTATCTTTATTATTTCTTTTGATACAATAGGAGTATAAATTTGAAAGATGAAACAAGGGAAAGTATTTATACTTTTCCAAAATATAAATCCTACATATGTTAAGGAATTATGGACTAGGATTTCACGTGACATCAATAGGGGTGTAAATGAGATGAGACTATTCGCGAACGGTTCAAGTTCAACTCGATGAAAGCTCAAATTCTGCTCGAACTTAAACGAAACGAGCCGAGTCGAGCCGAGCCCAAGCTCGCCAGTCAAACAAGTCAAGCCATGCTCAATAATATTCGGTTCGACAGGCTCGTGAGCCTAAACGAGCTTTTTATTTTATATATATATTTATATAATAATAACAATAATAATATGGTGTTTATTATTATAAATTTTGTTTCAAATCTAAACGGGCTCGAGCTCATCCGAGCTTATACGAATTGAGTCTTATCGAGTTAAAGCAATTTCATCCAAATTTATACGAATCGAGCCTTAACGAGCCTGAGCCTATTCTGACGAGCCGAGCTCGAGCCTGGCAGACTCGGGTTCGGCTCGTTTACACCCCTAGACATCAATGCCCCCCTTCCCAACATAATTTCAAATAGTGAAAATATGAAGTATTATTTGTGTGATTTGTATTCTTGTTTTTGAACTGTGTAACAATAATATCATAGTATGTTGATAGACGTTAGTAATTTTTTGAGCGAGGATAGACAGTATTTTGGGGAGGATATATTCAATGCATATGCAACAGATTGTCAATGAGTTTAATGTTAAACACATATCGAGTAAGCAGAGTATGATTTCTAGCTAATGACACATGATGTATGTTCAAATCACAAGAATCACAAAAACAAATCAGAGGTAATTATAATTCACCCATCATTTAAATAATTCGAACTCCATCAAATCCGAATTATGTTAAAACTTATCTATTACTTGCATTGTGACAATGACCAAATATCTCAAACCAAATTACTAACATGTTCTACATAGATGAAATAATACACACTTGAGAAAACAAAGTTGATTATGAATAAAATAGCACATTAGTACCTGTTATTAAAAGAAGTAAAACCAAAAATAGTGACGGAGGAAGATTCTTGAGCCCAGCCATCATTCCTCTGAGTGTTTATTCCCAGTTCCTGAAAGTTCGAAAATTGTGATGGATAGCAGGGGCCCAAGGAGCACTATATATGGAGCTATCTACAGTTAAAACTTACGCAGAGGAATACGTGCTGAAGAGCATTAGAAGCACTCCAAGTTTTGAAAAGATTACTTTGTCAAAAGGAGAGAGTGATTCTTTTCCTCGTCTGTTCGTGGAAGTTAGAAGATTCTATTCTTTTTTACACTCCTAGGAAGTATGCTTTAGCATTTCTTTTTTACTTCACTAGTCATGGAATGTTAAACCATTATATGCGGATTCCAAGTTTATATTGTCGGATTCAAGTTGACCAATAAATCGTTTTTCATCAGTTAAAAGTTTGCATATTTGATACGAAAAAGGGTACTTTAAGTACTTAATTTATCCTTAAGCACTAAAATTTGTAATTTTTTATTTGGTACGACCTGATATTAACTTTGAATGAGAATCGTCAATTTGAAATATGTGGTCATAGTTCAATGATACACTTAAAGGGCGTTTGGCTAAACTTATTTTAACATCTTATAAGATGCATAAACTTATAAGATGTTTTTAGAGCTTATAAGATGTTAGATCATATTTTTAAAATAAGTTGTTGAAGTGTTTGGATAAAAGAAGATGTTGGAGCTTATAAGATGTTAATAATAGTAATTTTGTAATTAAAATAGTTAAAAATGAATGAACTTGTTAAAATTTTAAAAATAAGTTAGGATCTCCTTACCTTTTTTAAAAGAGCTTATAAGCTCGTAATATTTTTTTTAGGATTTTATAAGTTATTAAATATTTTATAAGATGTTTTGAGAAACTTATAAGCTCACCCAAACGCTCTCTTAAAGTGGACCTTTTAAATCTACTGCAACACACATATACAAATACCTCAGCTACATCATAGAAAGTACATATAAAACTAACTATTTGTATTTTTCAATACTTATTCATTTAAGAATTCAACGTTTTTCATTGAAACTATCTAACGACTATAATCTTGTATCTCAAGATTAAATCTCAAATAATTTTGTATGACCTAATTCAAAGACATGGGAATATGGGATGAGTTTCAATCCAAGTGTTGTTCTGGGCCATATTTGGACTGGATAACTTCTAGGTGATAGGCCTTTATAGAATTAGCCCAATAAGAAACAGATGCCCACGGCCCACCATTAGACACACAGCCCAATAAGCTCTATGAGCCCATTTTAACCAAGGGAACCCCACTTTCGAAAAGAAAAATGGTAGTAAGGCCTTTGACTTCACTTTTCAGAACCTCAATAGTTGTAGCCAAATGGCTTGTAGTTCAAGTTGCATCTGTCTTCCCTATTAAGTGGGAGGCTTTGTGTTTGATTTGTAATGGACACATTGTATACTTTATGTGCAGTTTATATTTTGATTATTTGATTTGAAAATATAAATATATTAATTTATTAAAAATAACATATTTCGTCATTTGTAATGCTTTCTAAAAAAAAAATAGTTGCACAACAATTTATGCTAGCATGAGAAATTTGTGAAAGTATTACAAGTATCATACATATGGATACTATGGTACTAAATTCCAATTCATTTTTGTGTCAATAAGATTGAAAAATTGGAGATTTTACTAAAATTAACATAAATAGTTTTGGGCGTATCTATCTATTATAATTGAAAATCGAGAATAATAGACAGACTTATTTTGCTATTTTCAATTAGAATTAATTAATATCAAAATCAAAAGCAATTTAATATAATTATAACATTTTGATTTTCTTTAAGGGCTCGTTTGCTTTGAATGATGTGATTACAAGTTATATATAAGCAAATGGATATATTTTAAGCACATTAGGATAAAATATTTTAATTTTATGTTTGGCAATAAATTAAAATATAATATATAAATTTACAATTATGTCTTTATACTTTTTAATAAGTTTTTTACAATTTCCTCATTCTTCACCATTCTTAGGAACATGTTTAATTGGAAATAAGATCAAAACTAAACTCTATTAGATTTTTGTAATTCTTATTACACCTAATCAGGCATTTCCCCCTTGATCCATTTTCCAAAAGCAATAATAAATAATGTTGAGCTTATGATTTATCAAAAACTTTTATTAATTGAAATAAATATTAAAAGAGACTTGATTAGGTATGTATCACACATAATCAAACCAATCAAATAAGGCCTAAGAGTTTACATGGACAAAAAAGTTTAGGTTGTGTTTGGTTATGTTTGTTGTTTTATTTTATTATGTGTTTGGGAGAATGAATTATTAGAGAATATAAAAATTATTTTTTGGTATGTTTGTTTATGTTTTAAGGGAGATATTTTTTACTGTAACAATCATTAATATTTTTTTGTTGGATTTTTGAGATGAAAATAGAATTAAGTAATTATTTTAATATTAAAATAATATATATAATATTTAATATATATGTATATATTGGAGAATGTGTATTTTATAAAAAAAAATAAAAAATATATTTAATTATATTTTCCCAAAATAATATTATTTCGAAAAAACATAACCAAAGAAAACCTTAACACTTCGATGTTGGTTTTTCACCACACGAAACTACAGTACGTACCAAGGGTTGGCTTATTTACCCATTAAAATATGTAAAATGGGACCACATTCATCAACTATGCTAACTTATAAATTAATCAAACTAAAAATTCAAGCGTCCCAAGTAATACTTCATTACTTGGTACTTGAACATAATGTAATTATTGATCTCTCTTAATCTTATCCAAATCGCATTATCCTAATTATGAATTAGAATGGTCGACGTGGATCTATGATAAATTGAAGGCCCAAATAAAAATAAAAAGAAAAGAAAAGAAAAGAAAAATTATAGCAACATGCTTGATTTTAACGCAGTGTCTTTGATTATGTAGGTCCCTATTCCTCTTTTTCTTTTGTTGTTGGAGCATCCTAGATAAATATTGTACCACAAACATTATCTACAACCAATAGAAAATCAGATAATAATTAATTTATTTTCACAAAAAAAGGGAATATGGATAAAGTATTCAATAATTTTCAACCATAGATCCGAGAAACAATCTTCTATTAACTGCTCCACCGTGAGATCACAATTTCATCCCCCACTCTACAAGTCGCCGCCGCCACTGCGGAACCTCCTCAGCTATCAACTTCAACTACATTTTTCCCTTTTCGAAACGTTGTTTTGGGTAGTTTGAGATTTTCGGAGTTTTTGTAGTTTTTTTAGAGTAATATATTCTGATATTTTCAATGGCGGAAGGTGGGAGATCGGTTGGGACAGTGAAATGGTTCAGCGGCCAAAAGGGATTCGGTTTCATCAGTCCGGATGAAGGCGGCGACGATCTCTTTGTCCACCAAACGGAGATCCAATCGGTGGGGTTTCGGACCCTCCGTGAGGGTCAAAGAGTGGAGTTCAACATCGAGAGCAACGAAGACGGACGAACCAAAGCTGTCGAAGTCGTCATTCTAGCGAGCGATTACAATTCTAGCGGAATACGCGGCGGGAGACGTGGTGGTGAGTATGGCAGGGTCGGTGGCGGTAGACGTGGGAGATTCAGCAGTGGTTTTGGTGTCGGCCGTGGGGGTGATGGAGTTGAATGCTACAACTGCGGGGGGATAGGCCACTTGGCCAGGGACTGTTATCGTGGCAGTGGTGGAGATGGTGATTATAGGGGTGGTTACGGGCGCCGTGGCGGCGGCAGGGTTAGAGGTCGAGGAGGAGGCGGCGGCGGCGGCGTCGTCGTTGGAAGAGAGTGTTATAATTGTGGAGAAGCGGGGCATCTTGCGCGGGATTGCCCAGTTCAGCAAATTAAAGTTGAATAATTATAAAAGTTATGTGATTTAATTTCCTTACATAATGTTTAATTTGGTGTGGATTTTTATTTTATTTTATTTTTTTTTAGAGGAAGGGGGATGATGATATCATCACGACTCCAATTTCTTGTCTCTCCTTGATAATTTCATATCAATTTTATACCACTTAGCATTATAATTTTTTTTTTAAAATTTCGACTACAATTTTTTCCTTATTTTTTGGGGGAAAAAATAAAGTGAAACTTTGGTGTATTGGATTCTTTTTCTATTTTGATAACGTACGCAATATCACATAAAATCACAATCATTTTATTCTCGAGTTTTAAATAATTTGAATAATTAAAAAACAACAATAATTTCTCAAACTATAATTAAAAAATAAAAAAATAATAAGAATACATTTTCTATACAAGTTTGAATTTAACTTAATTTTAAGTTCGTATATTTACATATAGATCGCTCATAAATTCAAATCTTATAAAAATAATTGAGAAATCGACAGCAATCCCCTATTTGCAGCAAAGAATTTGAACTATTTATGAATGATCCTTTGCTTCTTTGGGAGATTTTTCGGCTTCACTGGCAATTGATTCAAAAATGGACTCGACCTCATCTCCGGCTTCCTGAACCTACATCCACATTTAAAATTTATTTAGTATTTTTACTATATGACACACATTTTAATAATAAATAATCAAAAAATAAGTACAGTTACCTTGTCAATAAAATCGCCAATTGAATCAGCACTTTTAGCTGTTTTTTCGGCCATATCTTCGACAACATCTACAAGATTTTTAAGTTTTCCTTGTGGGAGATCGTCGGCAATGTCTTCCGCAATCTTATCTACTTCCTCGGCTACTTTCTCCACCACCTCAACTATTTGTTCCACTGTCTCCACAGTATTTTCTATTCTATCTGCAAATTATGATCACAAATTAAAATAAATAATTTCTTTGTTAATTAAAATAGTGGGGTGAAAAAAAAAATATATAATTCTAAAGCCCTTACTTTTGAGTACCCATAATGGCCCCCATTTGTGGGTGAAAAAGGGTAGGACCAGTGACACCACCATTCCAAGAATCCAACTCCTACTGCATCATTTTTATTGAATTAGTCCATTAGCTAGCATTCTTATATAATCAAATCAAAATTACTTAGAAAAAAAAAAAAAATATATATATATATATGGTAATGATTGAATATGAATTATGTGTTTTGGATTATGTATTTTGGGAGAATGAGTTTTGGAAATGAGGTTGGGGAACGTGATGTATGTTTGTTTATGTTTTGAGAATAATAAAAAAATTGTTTTGGGAAAATTTGATATGTTTATTTATGTTTTGGGAGGACAAAATTCTATTGTAGCAGTCAAATCAATGCATTTTATTGATTTTTTGGGATGAAAATAGAATTGAGTGATTTTTTTATTATTAAAATAATAATAATATATATGATGTACATATATAATATATGTATGTATATATTGAAAAATGAGAAAGTTTTAGAGATAATGAAAAATATAAGAGGACATTTTGGGAAATTTAATTTGACATTTTGGAAGAAAAACTTTTGTATGTTTGGTTACATTTTGAGAAAACAAAATTATTTCCCCAAAATATAATCAAACATAGCCTATACAATTGTAATACATATAGATGAAATTTCACTTACATGGAGCTGGAAGGTGGTGGCCCAGAAGGCAATGGAGCTCCCGGTACGCCAGTAGCATATATAGCAAAAGACTGCCTATAATAGGAAAAGAAAAATGAACTCGATTATTCGGCTTAGTTCTTACGTGTATCAGTCTCAAACTCATAAAATGATCTCATTTAAAAATTTAAAACGGGAAATGAACCTTACGTACCTTGTGTTTTTGTTATTTCCATATTGCACACTTGTTTTCTTGCCCCAAAAAATCATTTCATTTTTGCACTTTGCGGCAACGAAGTTTGGAATTGGAGTGCAATGCAAACTTTGAGAACTCAAATATGGCTTGATAAGAAGGCCATCGGTCGACTTATATCCAACGATGATAGATCTTGCCATCGACATAACTATTGCAACAACAAAGAAATCTTCCGGAAATTTGTGGGTAACTCAAAATTTTCTGACAAAATGTGGATTGTGTGGAAATAGCTTGCAAGATTTTCAGGATATGCACTGTCCCAGGTCTCAATTTATAGGGACGAGAATGGGATGGAATGTGGTATTCTTGTTGTCTAGTGCGGGACTGCGAGGTCATATCCAAAAGTCAAGAATGAGTAATTAGGACATGATCTTGAAACGGTCAAGTACGCCAACCTGGTCCACATGGATATCGTACGTCCAAGCAGGCAGCAGCCCACGTTGTGTGGGTTCTAGTCTCCAAGAAACATCATGGAAATTATCCAAGGTACATTAGATTTTTCACCGACAATCCAACTTATGGTCTAAGCCAAAAAGATCTTCACTTTAATTCAAAATGAGTAGTGTTGGGTTAGTCATATTGTTTGTTGGTTATCATTAAGACAAATGCATTTGCTTTATTTTGAAATACTCGCGAATTTGATAATGCTTACTTGATCCCGATTTTAAATTATCTTCTTTTTTTTTAGGGGTATAGTCATTTATATAATATTTCAGTTGATTTGTTGCATTTGTCCTCTTTCAGTGGATGAGTAGGTTATACCACCCATTAAATGGGTTGTTTGTGTTACACCATTGGGATTTTCAATCACTTGTATGCATCTTTTCGCCAGTTCAATTTAAATTGATGGATCTAAGATATTTTAGCTCTTTGAGAATCATTTTTATATGAGAGAAAATTATTTCAACCTTATGAACGAGAAAAAAGTTTTTGAACATTTGTTAAGTGAATAAATTTTTATCTACTCTTCAAATTATGGATTCCCGTGTTGAGCAGCAACTTTACAAAATCAACCCACATCTTGCATAAGCCACACTAGGCAAACCATACAAAACCACACTTTTCCTATAAACATAGATACCACACGAAACCATTTTACATAGGTTTTCTATACATGAAACAACAAAGAATGTCATTGTAATGAAAAAAACTCGATCGCCAGGGAGTACTATCTCGGGCCAGATATTTGCTGGGACGAAATATAAGAGAGAGACACATTAGAAACACTCCTATTGCTACTACAACTATTTCCACTTTTATACATTAAAACATCATCCACCCCTCCAGTTTCTTCCGCTATTGTCGAAGCCTCAGCAAACCGTCTGCCATAAAATCTCAAAAAATTCAACAACTCGAGTCTTGGTTCGCCCAAAGGCATCTCCCCCTCCAACATCCCCATAACAGTGACCATATTCGGCCTCAACCCTGGCTCCTCATGAACACAACACAACGCCACACGGACCAGTTTCTCCACTTCTTCGCCCGTCACTCTGCCCTGCAGTCTTGGATCGACAAGCTCCAAATACTTCCCCTGCTCGTGCATTTCCAGGGCATATAACGGGAAGTAAATGAGCCCCTGTCCTGATGAAGACGACAAGGTCCCACCAGAGCTGCTATTCTCATCAAGACTATGACTTTCTGTCCGGACAGAGCAGTTTTTCCTTCCACTTATTATTTCAAGCAATACCATCCCAAAACTATAAACATCAGTTTTGTCTGAAACAGCCGAGCTTGTGAGCCATTCAGGAGCAAGATAGCCACGTGTCCCTCTCATTGTTGTGAATAGACTGGACTGCTCTTGACTCAGGAGCTTTGAGAGCCCAAAATCGGATATCTTCGCCTGGAAAGGATCGTGCAGAAGGATGTTTTCTGGTTTGATATCACAATGGATAATCTTTTGTTCGCACCCACTGTGAAGATATGCCAGCCCCCGTGCTGCCCCTATTGCAATTTCAACTCTTTCTTGCCACTCCAAAACTGGTCCATTAATGCCGAAGAGAGATTTGTCAAGCGAGCCGCGGTTCATATACTCATAAACCAGCAGCCATTGTCTTCTTTGAGTACAGTATCCTTTTAACTTAACCAAATTCACATGGTGGATGTTGCCTATAACTGCAATCTCAGTGCAGAAATCCTTCTTACCCCGAACGCCCAAATTAGTTATTCTCTTTACTGCAACAAGTGTTTTATCAGGGAGAATGCCTTTATATACTGTACCAAATCCTCCTGTTCCTATCTTTGTCTTGAAATTTTCAGTGGCTTTCTGAAGTTCTTCGTACTCAAACCTCAAAGGCAATCCAGGGATGGAAAATTCCAGGTCCCCGGAAGATAGGGAGATTGCTTTTTCCTTTTGCATGTGAGAAACACTGTATCTTCTCCACAAGAGGATCCCAATTACAAATAAAAAGAGGACTCCAATTAATGGTAATAGCACTACACCAACTCTAGGAAAATCAAGTGAATCATCGTCGAAACCATTGAAATTTGTAAGTGGAACTTTAACAACTGCTTTAATAAATCCCACTCGATCATTATTCGTAGCTCTCAACATTACTGATCCCAACTCATTTTCAAGTTTGTAACAAGAACCCGAAGAGTTTTCATAGAAAACTCCCAAGCAAGAACAATCTTGCGAGCATAAATCTTGACAGATTGATAAATTCACCCCATAGTGATCAGGCAGAGTGAAATCATTTGCAAAGTAATCCACATCATAGCCAAGTTGGAAGTAAGACAAATTTGCAGAATTCGAACTACTTTTATTACCAGTACTTGAGTTGCAAGGAACAGGCAGTGAGTAAGAATTATCGGCTGGGATGCAGCTGGTCAAATTATTCGAAGCTAGCCGAAAGCCCAGCGGACAAGAACAGACAGGACTATCCACAGAAATTCCACTTGTGCATAATCCAATCTTTCCACAAACAAACGGGATATGACATTCATCAACAGGCCCAACAAAATCCTGCTTTTGGGTGGCCCCAGAGAAGCTACTCACAATGAACTGACCCGAATCATCCATCTTGGCAACCCGGAATCCAGATGGAGGCAAATTGACCCGAATCACAACTGAAGATCCATTTTTACCAAAGAGAAAAAGACCCGTTTGATTGATTTCCATAAACTCCACCCCGTAATTCAAGTTCACATAGGCGTTGATGTCCATTGACATTTTCCAGTACGTGAGATTCTCCCATCGGAGAATAGCATCAGAAGCAGTTAAAGAAAGTCCATAATTACCTGTGGAAAGATCATCACTTGAGACAGCACTTAAAAGGGCTGTCCCTACATACAACTTCTGTCCAATCACAATTGTGTCTGTCGGATTGCGAAAGCTCTCCCAGAGGGTTTCATTGGATTGATCGAGCAAGATAAGGTTTCCAGTTTCTGTCAGCTTTAGTGCAGAAACTAACGGCTGAAACCGCGGCGTTGACCATATTAAACTCCCATCTTCTTCGTATATACTGATGCCATTGCGGGTCAAATTCATAATCCCTGATTCTGATACAGGCGAATCACGATTTGCAGACCATATAACAGCGTTGGATTCCGCATGGATAACGCATAAGTAGAACCTAATCTGCTGGGCTCCAGGGTTGAACATGGCGGCTTTAAATGTACCATTTGGAGAGAACAAGAAACTCCCAGAACTATCCACGAATCTGAGATTTGAAGCAGTAAAATTTGGGTATACAAATTCTGTGAAAGAAATCCCGGAGACAAGAGACAAAGAGAGGGAGAAAATGTTGAAAAAGAACAGCAAGAAATCCATGGAAAAAAAGAGAAGAAGAACAGGAATGTGTTGGCTGACAAAAGGGATTTAATTTGGAATGTGTCTCTCTCATTCTCATTCTTTACTTCTCCTCCATTATCACTCGGAGTTGACTAATGAAGATCATTTATCCCTTTTATATTTTATGCATAATGTGTCCCTTATATCTCTTTCTTGACCAGAATGACAAAGATTGATGAGCCGTATAGAACTCATATGGTAAATAGTTTAATGAGAAAAAATGCAGTATGTCGTGCTGTATTAATTATATCTATTATTTTAGGAGTTATTACAGTCCCCCTGTTCAAACAGGAAGCGTTTACTTTTAATTATATAAATCAGACAGCTAATCCGGATCACCACTTTCTTGTCAGACTAAACAACTAAAAATAAAGATTATGTATATTAAAAAATATAAAATCTTATTTGAAGAAAAATAAAAAGAATAAATTTGAAGCATGCGAGTGACTGGGCCCGATGACTACATAATTGGACCTGTTCGTTGAGTACATGTGGACTATGTGCCATCGAGTTGAGTGGCTCTTGATTAGTTGTATAAATAAGTCTCCTATATAAAATGTGAGACGAGAGGTTTGAACATAACGAATACATGATATCTGCGCATATAAATAATAAATGAAAAAATAAAATCTCATTACAAAAATAATAATAAGAAGAAGGAGAAGAAGAAGTTAGTGACAAAATGAGTGGCAATACAAAAGTTTTCACTAATTATATATATTCAGTGACAATCAATTTTTTTTTTGTCACATTAATAATGTTTTACAAATTAAATAATAATAATAATAATAATAGGGTTTAAACTGTCACACAATTGATGATTATTGACACCCCTATAGCGATAATTTAATGACAATAAAAATTTTATCACAAATTATAGTGATAATTTTTATTGTCACTAGTTTGTCACCATATGGGTGTCACTAATTATTAATTGTGACAACTTAAAACATTAGTTTCTATCACTAATAAGCCATATTATGACAAAACAAAAATTATTGTCACCTCAAAAATATCACTAGCAACAAAATAAAAGTTATTATCATTTAATACATGTTATTAGTGATAATTTTTATATTGTTAATGATTATTTTATTATTAATATAATATTTTTTTGTAGTGTCTGTGCCTGCATGGAGGGTAATATGAAACGGACTACATATGTCAAAAGCCCACCATAAATATCCTAAATTTTGCTAATATTTTTTATATTTTGACCAATCTTCTTCCTACTTCCTCATTGATTTTGAGGTTTGAAGGTTTTGTCGTGATCCAACAATTTTATAATTTCAGGCGTCAACCTAATATCCAATAAGATTTTGAACAACAATAATCCTAACGAGCCTTGTTCCATGATCTCCAATCATCGAACACGTGTTAAAAATTGGACATTAGGCCTAGCCACCTTAAAAGCTAGCTCAAGATATGAAAATTGTTCAAGACCATATATAAAAATCATAATTTATTTATTTCACTGATGTGCTATCCTAACAACATTACCTAAAGGAAAGTTTGGTAAGAGAGCAATCTAGGTTCAAAATTCTAGAAGAATCGAGTATGACTACGGTTGTGGTTATAATTACTTGGCCATAAAGAAGTAGTGTATAGGAAAGGAAACTAGTGAAAAACAACCAGGCAGATGGCTAAAGCTGAGGAATTGGGGGAGGAATGAATTTCATGTATCATGGCAATTTATATATATTTGATTCTACGCGAAGCAATATAAGTTATTTACGTTGCAATGCGTCGAGCAACTACCAACCCTTGCTACTCTATAAAAGGAGAAGACTATAAGTTTCATTTTTATCATTTCTCATCAGGAATAAACACTTCTCATTTCACAAAATATCATTCTTGCAAAAGCAGTTTAGCTAAGAATTTCTTACAAACTTCAGGTACTTCACATATATTTATATGATTATTATCCATAATCTTCAATTTCTTTTTTTTTTTCTTATTGAAATTATTTTACAAAAGCACTATACACATCAATGCCTAGTAAATTTATGACACAAAATTTCTTTCACTATATATGCTACTTTATCATGCACGAAAATGAGTTTAGAATCCTTTTCGAAAATCAACAAATATATTGAGCTTATGCTCCTGGAACGTGCTTGTATAAAGTCGGAGCTCGAGTAGCAAAATTATTGCTTAAATGTCTTTTTAAATTTGAAAGTTAGTTTTTACAGTACTTGAGTCTTTGATGATCATGAGCTTGTGTCCACTTAAATTGGGAAACTCATTTTGAGTATGTTTAATTTGGTGAATTCAGTGATCCTTTTTATTTAATTTTTGTTTTTATGTCCTCAAAATCTTAGTTTGGCATATCAATATTTAACTCAAAATACATATCATTTCTAGGAGATCCAAACAAATTAAGACGCAAAATGAAGTCGATGAAAATGGTAATTCTTATGTTGGCCGTTCTTCTCATTCTCACCACCTCGCTAGAATCGATACTAGCGGACGACGGCCCGAGTTTTTGTGACTCAAAGTGCGCGGTGCGGTGCTCAAAGGCGGGGCGGCAGGACCGGTGCCTGAAGTACTGCGGAATATGTTGTGAGAAGTGCAATTGTGTTCCGTCCGGGACTTATGGGAACAAGGACGAGTGCCCTTGTTATAGGGACATGAAGAACTCCAAGGGAAAACCCAAGTGCCCTTGATTCCCATGCATATTCTACAAATGCATTATGTGGGTTGTGAGTAATAAGAAACACAAATATACAAGTGGGATATGAATAATGATGTGTAAAAAGTTATGTCAAATTCCATATTCTAGTAGTTATAGCATACAACATGCATTTTTATGATGCATGGATTTGTATGTATGAATTAAGTTTGAATGTTACTTGAATTTGCTTCTTATAAATGATGGATTTAAAGAATATTTGATACCCTATCTTATATAAATTAAATAT
The DNA here is from genome assembly GCA_018894105.1 of Jacaranda mimosifolia. Taxonomy (NCBI): domain Eukaryota; kingdom Viridiplantae; phylum Streptophyta; class Magnoliopsida; order Lamiales; family Bignoniaceae; genus Jacaranda; species Jacaranda mimosifolia. The sequence continues at coordinate 1,091,746 of CM032123.1, forward strand.
TGAATGAGTGGCTAGTATATAAATTTTAGTTAAAGAACTTGTGTGCATTGATTGGATATCTTTTTTGGGCAAGTTGATTGTAGCCTAATTCTATAATGCACTTGATGGGTTTGGAAGCAATTCTCGTGTCCAACGGGCTCGCAGGCTTGAGGGGTGACAAAATCAAATAAGATCTAGTTTAAGTGACAATATTGAACTTGTTGTTTTTGATACAAAAATATTCTTATAAAAATGAGAAATGTCGTAAAATTGAGTGTGGATCGATCACTGATCCAATTTGAGTATCTCTACAAATAGGCTTCAATAAAAAAAAATGAAGTTAATGATAAAAAGTGATTAAGTATAGTAGTTTACATACAAAATATTAACTCTAGAGGTATAGTAATATGGAGAAGTTGAAATTATTTCAAGTACTGACAGAATCGGAAGCGTCCCCTACTTTTAGAGAAAGGAGGATGGTTTATTCACATTTTATTTGACAGTTTGTGATGAAATTATGTAATTTTGGTTCAACGTACACCAAATATGATTTAGCTTGTAAAATCGATTTACTCAATTAATAAACGAAAAAGTTCTTATAATTTTCAATAATTATGAATTCAAAATGATGAGTCATGACAATCCTAAGACCAAGTTGAGGAAAGATTTCAACAAGGGCAACGGACCGAGGCTAGTTCATATATTGGGCTCCACTAGGCCTGATCCAATCAGAGAAAACCCAGTAATATTACTAATGGGCAATTTCGGATTGTGACCATCAGCTCTAGCGTTTTCCGGATCAAGGTGACCCAACGGGTCGGGTCTAGAACCCCTCACAGTTCAGCTGCTGAGAAAGAACCAGATTTTCAGCGAACCCTCCAGGCTTAAACCTCTTCCTCGTTCATCATTTTCAGGTGCTTATTCAATTTGTATCTTTGTTCTTTTTGTATTTTCTTTATCTGATTTCAGCTTTTCTCTTGGATTTTTATTTTCTTCACTTAGAGGGACAAAATGAAACTTATTCGAAGTGCACTGTGGTCTGCAAACGCCGCTTTGTCTCGTCAAGTTCAAAGCCCTCATGTAATTCGGGCTTTTTCTGCAAGCCCATTTCCAGGTAATTGTTTCTTTAATTTTTATTAAGCTTTTCGTATTTAATTCAAGTAAGTGGCTATGATTTGCTAGCAAAGTTGGTCTATTGGCATTTCTTGCATTCAATCTTGTTGTGGTTCGCAAATAGTAAAGGGGAAGGTAATATAGAAAGAAAATTCAGTTTATTGTTTGGTTGCAGAAACCAATTTGTATTCCTATTTCTGAAAGAAGGCCTGTTAAGGAAATGTCAATGACTGTTATTATACAAAGGTAGACCTTTGTGATGATTCTATGCGAGAAAGATAAAGCCCATTGTCTGGGCTATGGATTCTGAATTCCGCATTTGTTTTCTCCATATAATGTTTACTGTCAGTTTGAATTCAAGATTTAGTGGAGGAAATTGAAATGGAAAATCTACATCAATGAAAAGTTGTTTTATTTATTTACTTATTTAATTTTTTCTAGCATATTAAGTGTTGTGTAATGTACTCCAAATTTAGTTGAATATCGGAATGAGGAAACGAAATAAACGTAAACTAATCATGTTTCTACAAGCATTCTCTTCATGCTTTTCTTTAATTAATGGAAAATTCTTTGCTTAGTATTTTCCTATATGAATACAAGATCCCAATGGATTCTTAGAAACGTAGGCCTTCTGTAGTTTTTCTTTGTCACAATGTTTCATATCATTTAGTTTTATGATTGCATGTGGTTGCTATAGGTACAGTGGTTGTATTGGTGACCGGTTGATAGTTTTGATGCAATCTTCAGTCCAAACATTAGTATTAAGTATGAACTTTTCCATTTTCACAGGTACTAATGACAGGCAGAATTCAAACTCATCTGAGTCTGTTGATGATTTTGAGCAACGGATTTTCAGTGATGGGAATCGTTCTGGTATGAGTTCATTTTACCAAAAGCTTGACAGAGCTGAGAAGGCACATGATCAATCTGGGATGGGATTTTCGTTTAATATGGGAAACAAATCTAGTGTCATGGAAGGTCTAGACGAGAGCTACAATACGTTAACTGATGGGATGGATTATAAATTAAAGAAAGCGGCAACCTACTTTGAGTTTGATCCTGATGAAGTAACTAAAGATGATTATGCTTTCAGGCCAGATGTTAATTTTCCAAGTGGGACGACTTACGATACCAAGGTAAACTATAGAGTAAAATTTGTGTGAGCTGCTAATACTAAAGTTCTTCTATATGTTTTGTCTGTTCTTAATGTTTTTGTTTTGTGGACTGTTGTACAAGAGCAGCAGCAAGTTTTACTTTTTTCCTTGCACGTCGTAAGATTGCTTTTGCAAGGTATTGTATTTGATTTCCATCTGGGGGAACGTCATGCATTCTGCATTGCCCAAAGTGGATTGTTGGACTTGAATTCTGTGTTTGTAGACCATTATTTGTGTCCATCACCTCTATAGTTGCTTGTGACCTAAAATGCTTACTTATTGAAATGAGAACAAAATGCCACGGAATTCTTAGATTATCCATTTGTCATTGCCAGAAATCACATATTTGTAATCAACACGTGTACTAGAAGATGATTATCTTGTCTGGTTTAGTTTGTGTCTCGTTCATTCCATGAGTATGTATGGCACTTTAGTCCTTGAGTTGAGCTCTTTGTTTATTCAGACAATCTGTCTCTTCTTGTTTAAATCAATGTGGTATTCAGCTTCTTGGTATGATCACTCTTTCGTCATTTAATTACTCATGTTTGCCCTTATACCTTGCTTTGATACATTTAGGATCTTGACCTGAGGAAGCCGGGAGTACGTAAGCCTGTCAGACGGGGCGAATTTGAAACAACAACAGAGGAAGTATTACTCAAAGCTGATTTCAGGGTGCGGATGTTTGAACTTTAATCCTTATTCTTTTACAAAATCTTGCATATTGCATATCTACATGTCTATATTTTACAAGAAAAAGGGCCTCCAATTTAGTAACTACTTGCTAAATATCTGGGCAGAATGTGCGATTTCTCGCGAAATTCATCACTGAGGCTGGTATCATTATCAAGAGGAGCCAGGTAACTAACTTAGTACACTTCAATGATCCTATGCTAGTAAGTCAAATGTATTAACTGCTCATTCTAACCGTTGTTGCCCGTTGGGCAGACTGGAATCAGTGCCAAGGCCCAGAGGAAGGTTGCTCGTGAGATCAAGACTGCCCGAGCATTTGGTTTGATGCCCTTCACCACAATGGGGACCAAACAGTTTACATACGGAACAACAATGGAAGATGAGGATCGCGATTTTGAATACGAGACCTATGATCATAATTTTGTTAGCAACGACAAAGGTGATTCTATGGAGTCCTGAAACCTTTGACCTGTTTGCTCTTGTTGTCCTTATGTTCAAGGAATAGCAGCCATTGGTTTTTGTAGGAAAAAGGTCTGGTTTATCAGTTTACAGTATGTTAGGACAATCTCTAGTTCCGTATGTTTAGTTTTGATCCTGCTATTGTTGTTATTTCTTTAGAGAGATGCTGATTCAAATCCTTGTCATCATCCGTAGAATGAGTTATTGTCATGAAATTTTCTGATTATACTTAGTTGAGTATTTGTTGAGCATTTTTGAATTTTAAGCTTGTGGACATTTTGATCTTATCTGATGAGATAAAAATCTATGCTGCATTTTTAGATAAATGACAGCATGAGTTTTTAATTATAATAAATAATTTGATTGTATAAAGTAAAATTAAGAAATGAACAGAGTTGAAATAATTTATCTAAATGCAAACGTATATGCCCTTTGCTTAAATAGCCTTAATATTTCAGTTTTATTATATAAATAAGGAATATTACCTCTATCTACGTCCGAAAATCCATGATTTGCTTGAATTAAAGAAAATAATTTCAATAATTTGAAAATATTAAAATAAATAAATAATTGTCCAACTAGTATAAAATTCAATAATCAACACTTAATTAAATTTTTTTAAATAAAGTTTTTTTCTTATGAGGAATCATTACATAACGCTTGAACAATAAATTGGTTGGGGGAGGGAGAGGGGGGGGGGGGGGGGTGGATTGTAATCCCAAATTCCATGACCAGATATACAATTTGAGACCCTAGCTGTAGCATGACCCATTGAATTCAAAACATCTAACAAAAAGAGACTTGAAAATGAGTTAAATCTTCTTTAATTTTTCTCCAATCATCAATAATAAAATTTAGAGACGAAGAAAAATCTCCGTACCCATTTATCAACCTAACTGCTTCCTTTGGAATCAGATTTCAGTATCACTCTTTGAAATCTCGATTGCTTTATCCAACTAAAAGCTTCTCTAATTCCCAAATATTTTGCCATATCCACGTCAAATGTTCATTTAAAGACTCTGAATCCTGCACTTACGAAATATCCCTCAAAATCTCGAACAATCCACCCCACACCGGAAGGGCGTTTGTTTTTAAAAATTGCTGCATCAACATTAACCTTGATCCATTCACAAGATGGTCTTGACCATCCTGAATTATTCAAACTTCCTCAACACCAACAGGTGCACTGCGCTTCCTAGCTTGCCTCCACTGATTCAGGAATGAAATAGCAAAGTGGAGTATAGTGTAGGTGTAAATTTATGTTAGCATGGAATATATAAAAAAATGTGATGATTTCTGATTAGTTAATATATTTTTGATAATTTAAGAGTTAAGAAATTTACAATTAATGGTAAACAATCAATGAAATTGTTTCAAATAATTGAAAAAGTATAAGATATAAGACATTAGAATTAAGTCAGAATCCTATCCGTATATATTTGTTTTGATAAATTTAAATAATGTACAAAGGGTTATTAATCCTAGTTAGTTGACATATTTGGATATTTAAAAATCTACAAATCAACTATTAAGCAATTAATAAAATTTTCCAAGATAATTGAAAAAAATTAAGATATTGAAACAAGTTATTAATGATTTAGAGAATTAAGAAATTTTAAGATAATAAAAAAAGTATAAATTATGAGACATTAGAATTAAGTCGAAATCCTATCCATATATATTTGTGTTGATAAATTTAAACAGTGTGCAAAGAGTTAATAATTCTAGTTAGTTGACATATTTCAATATTTAAAAAGAAATCTAGAAATCTACAAGAAGCAATTAATGAAACTTTCCAAAATAATTGAAAAAAAAAAAGGAGAGATTGAAACAAGTTATTAATGATTTAGAGAATTAAGAAGTTTTAAGATAATAAAAAAAAGTATAAATTAGAAGACATTAGAATTAAGTTAAAATCCTATTCATATATATTTGTGTCTATAAATTTAAACAACGTACAAAGGGTTATTAATTTTAGTTAGTTGACATATTTCGATGTTTAAAAAGAAATCTAGAAATCCACTATTAAGCAAGTAATGAAATTTTCCAAAATAATTGAAAAAAATCAAGATATTGAAACAAATTATTAATGATTTAGAAAATTAAGAAATTTTAAGATAATAAAAAAAGCAAGTATAAATTATAAGACATTAAAATTAAGTCAAAATCTTATTCGTATATATTTGTGTCGATAAAATTAAAAAACATACAAAGGGTTATTAATTCTAGTTAGTTGAGATATTTCAATATTTAAAAAGAAATCTAGAAATCTACTAGTAAGCAATTAATGAAAATTTCCAAAATATTTGAAAAAAAATCAAGAGATTGAAACAAGATATTAATGATTTAGAAAATTAAGAAATTTAAAGATAATCAAAAAAGCAAGTATAAATTATATGACATTAGAATAAAGTCAAAATCCTATCCATATATATTTGTGTCTATAAATTTAAACAACGTACAAAGGATTATTAATTCTAGTTAGTTGACATATTTCGATATTTAAAAAGAAATCTAGAAATCTACTATTAAGCAATTAATGAAAATTTCCAAAATAATTGAAAAAAATCAAGAAACTGAAACAAGTTATTAATGATTTAGAAATAAGAAATTTTAAGATAATAAAAAAAGCAAGTATAAATTACAAGACATTATAATTAAGTCAAAATCCTGTCCGTATATATTTGTGTTGATAAATTTAAAAAATATACAATGGGTTGTTAATTTTAGTTAGTTGACATATTTTGATATTTAAAAAAGAAATCTAGAAATCCACTATTAAGCAATTAATGAAAATTTCCAAAATAATTGAAAAAATCAATAAATTGAAACAAGTTATTAATGATTTAGAAAATTAAAAAAATTTAAGTTTTTAAATTTGTATTTATTAAAAAAATTCAAAATTTACTCAAGCATATATAATTATAAGTAAAGCATACGTAATTATAATTAAAAAAAAACCTCTTTTTCTGTATTTAATTATAACAAGAAAATTAGAAAATAAAGACCGATTAGCCACGTCTTTCTTCTATCAACCTAAGCATCATAGATGAGTAAATATCGATTAGCTGCGTCTTTTTTCTATTAACCTAACAATGATAGATGATATCTACACTCTTATCAATTTTTTTGCAAATTGCGATCTGCTTTATATTCCTATATAACTTAATAAATTGAAAATAAAACTAGAGAAAACATGATAAAAACCAAACATAGCTTGTTGCAAGTCTACAATTATATAATAATTTGTATATTTTAATTTTTTTCTCGATTTAAAAGAAAAGAAAGTACCCAAAACCAAAAATATGAAAGGAAAAAAAGAAAGACAAGGAATATGAACAGGTAGAAGTGGAAGAAAGGTAGAACAAAAAGAAAAGCAAAGGAAAAAGGAAAGACAAAGGAATAGAAAAAATAAAAAAAGTCGGCGCCTCTTGCCTTCGCCGACCAATTATTACGTCCCTTTCTTCGCTCGCTCACCATTCACCCTCCTCCCTTTTCTCTCTCTATAATTATACATACATATAAGTGTATCTATAGCCTCTATTTTGGGTATTTATATGACTATATCGGTACAGCATATACATACTCATACCCTACCGCTCTGCGTTGTTTATCTTAACCTGTTCTAATTTTTTATTTTTAGTTTCTTTGTGGGTTCTTCCGTGGAAATTTTTTGGTGTAAAACGGAAGATCCCTCTGCGTAGTTTTGTTTCCCGAGATTTGATCTAATTTTTGTATTGGTTTTTTTGATTTTTTTGTTGTTAAATTGGAAAGTATGGGGGTTTTAATTGTTGAATCGAGCGGGGTTGCTACTCATACTGAAGAAATTTTTGTTGAGGATGATGTTAAAGATAATAAGAAAAAGAAGCGTCGTTCGAGAAAATCCAAGCAAACTCCATCAGGTAATATTTTCATCTTTATATGGGTGTTTTATATGTAACTATGTTTTCAGTTACCGATTCTTACGCTATGTATGTATACTAGAAGGTTCATGCCCTTCCTCTCTAACCCCATCCCCCAAACAACAACAGCAACAACAACAACTACAACAATAAAACAAAATTTATATATACTGGGGTTTCAGGATTTTATTTTTTCTAGGGTTTAAAATTTCGATGAATTTGGAATATTGTTTATCCGTAAAATTATTGATAAGGTACTTGTAGCTGGGATTTTTGGGAAAAAATGGACTCCCTTTGTTCTTAGGGTATAAAAGCAGTTAGATTGCTGCCTTGTGGAGTTAAGTTAATACTTATTTTGTTGTCCTTTGCAGTGACTGTTTTTCCATTAATACAATGTTTGGTGGACTGCATTTTGTTTCATAATACATATTCTTTTAGTTTCTTGATTTTCTGTTTGGAGGTACAACTTCTGGTGGATGGCTAGACATTATTTTCGTGTACTTGTAACCAGCTGGTTGTGCGTTCTAGTGGAACTGTATAGTGTTGCTGGGTAATTGTCGGTGTCCACTGAAATTATGTAGTATATTATGCTTTTCTCTTACCTTTCTATTTTGCTTTAAGTCACTTAATACGAGGTTATCCAGTGTTTCTTTATTTGTTAGGGTTGTCTCTCTTGTTGCTAATACTTGTGAGTTTGTTGCAGTTTGTAGTTCCGCGAGTGAAGTATGCATGGATGCGTCTAGTGTGCCGGGAGATAACATGTCAACACATAATGTGGTGTCAAATGGGCATTATCAACTGCCAACAGGATTTAACACCTCATCACACCATGTGGTGTCGAATGGGCATCATCAACTGCCTAAAGAATATAATGCAGGTTTCAACTTGATCCCCTCAATGCATGCAAATGAAAAAACTATAGATGGAAATTTGCCGAATCAGCACTCAATTAAGGAAGTGATAGGTTCTACCTCAGTTCCTGAGTCAGCTGTCAGCGAAGAGCCCATTGGACCTGTGTTGGTTGCCCGGCCAGTTGATTGTCTGGCTCATCGTAAAAATTTTCCTCCACATTGGTCCGCAGAAGCTGTTAGCAAAGCACTAGAGGTTGCATAAGATCTATACATTTCGGATATTTTGGAGTTAAATTTGATAGAGACATTATGTTTTTCCTGTCTTAATAATATTATTTTTCCTTATGCAGAAAGGTGAGATGTTCAGAGCATTATTTCGCGTCAATGCTCATAACAGACTTGAGGTTTGTCCTAGAGCTTCTTCTCTTTTCACTCATTGTGGCCATATACTTTTGTTCATTAAATGTGAGCACTCAAGAACCTTGATTTTAGGCTTACTGCAAAATTGACGGAGTCCAGACTGATGTTCTCATTAGTGGAGCGGTGGCTCAAAATAGAGCTGTAAGTATTCGCCACCTCTGATTAGTTATTTGAATGTTGACTACAAGCTTGGATTTCATTACTTTCATTTACCCCTTTTTTGTCCCTTTCATGAAATTGCATTTTATGATAAGTGAAACAAATATCTCTTGCATTCGACATTTTAACTTTCCGATTCATGAATATACGTCATGCACCTTATGTTAAGATGTTAATTTTTTCTCTTATTCTATATTGCATCATACAGGTGATGCATTCTAACTATTATCGCAAAAGAGCTGCTCATTTCTTTTTCTGCAAGGCAAACTTATGTGTAAATTATTTGACATGTGTGATAAGCTGGCATGTTCACTTTTACTACCAACATTCTTCTCTTAGCTACTCCATTTCTACTCAATTTGCCAATGTGGTAGTTCATTGTCAGAACACTTCAATGTGAACCGACAAACTGTTGCAATTTCTGCTGGTAAGCAACTCAAAATTTCTCTGTTTTGTGATATTCTCATTTTACTGAGCTATTAGTTGGTCTTAGAATGGAGATTCTCTACGATTGAAAATCATATGAAGGTTTCGTCTTGCCTCTTCCCTCCATCTACACTAGCTTGTTCTTCCTGGCCCTCTTTGCCCGCAATACTGTGTATCTCTTTATTATTTGCACTGTTTAAACTGCCCTTTCATGGGGAGCAGGGAATTGGTTGAGATGCTGGTTTTTTATATGATTGTTATCGTGCACATGTTTATGCACACATGAATTATATCTCAATGGTGCTATTTATATGCATGCATATGTTGTTTTGGGAGTGCTGAGTGCATTGCTACATTTTCCCACCATTTCCATTACTTCAGAGCTGTACTTTAGATTTCCTAACTTCAGTTTATTGTAGATTGAAGGAGACACTGTTGCTATTGTCATTGATCCTCCATCATTGTGGCCAAGAATGAAGGGGTTGAATGAAGCTCTGAATAATTCTACATCCCATGATAATTGTCATGCTCCTACACATGTCCAAGCTTGTTCTAGGGGAAAAAGCAAATTGAGCTCGGAGGGTGAGTATGCGTGTTCCAGTAATAACATGGTTTCTCCCGAAGATGGTGCTTATGACGAGAATGAGTCATCTCCTGGAGCAATGTCAGATAATAATTATGTGAATGGAGTGTTGGATAATGGCTATATTAGTGGCTGTCAACCGTCTATATCCGATTCTGCAAATTTTTTTGGTGATGCGTATGACTCAATGAGTTCATTGGAGAAGTTGTGCACCTTAGTAAGTTCACTTCCATCAAAACGACCAACTGGTAGAGTTGTGGCTATCATTGAAAGGTCTCTACGGCGAGAAACTGTTGTTGGTTTTCTGAGTGTGAAGCAGTGGATTAACAGTAGAGAGAGCAAAAAGAAGAACGCCAGGAAGAACAAACCTCAGTCAGATATCAATTATGGATATGTTTTGTTGACACCAACTGATCCCAGATTTACCAAAATGATGGTCCCTGTGAGAACCTTGCCAAGAATCATCAAGAAACGTTTAGAAGCTGGTGATTCAACAATTGAGGCTGATTTGGTTGCTGCAAGAGTAGTTGATTGGGCTGAAGACTGCCATATTCCAGATGCCCGTGTTATTCAAATTTTTGGAAGAGGTAGTGATGTTGAAGCACAGATTGCTGCTATTTTATTTGAAAATGCAATTGATGCTTCTGAGTTTTCTTCTGAAGTACTTTCCTGCCTTCCGCACATCCCTTGGGAGGTACCAGAGGAAGAATTACAAAGTAGAAGAGATTTAAGAAATTTGTGTATTTTCACCATAGACCCTGCCAGCGCTACTGATCTTGATGATGCATTATCAGTAGAAAGGCTGTCAAATGGCGTTTTTAGGGTGGGGGTCCACATAGCTGATGTTTCGTATTTTGTTCTACCCGATACCGCTCTAGACATTGATGCTCAAATTCGATCAACTAGTGTTTACTTATTGCAGCGTAAATTGCCAATGCTGCCCTCGATGCTTTCAGATAATTTTGCATCACTTAATCCTGGAGTGGATAGACTTGCCTTCTCTATTTTCTGGGATATCAATTCTGCAGGTGAAGTTCTGGATCATTGGATTGGCCGTACCATCATTCGATCGTGCAGCAAACTGTCTTACGAGCATGCACACGAGATTATTGATGGTTCTTTTGATTTTCAGGATTCTAGTCTAATCGTTAAGAACTGGCCTGAATTGCATGGTCAATTTGAATGGTGTGATGTAATTAAATCTGTGAAAAGCCTTCATGAAATTTCAAAGATTTTGAGGGAAAATAGGTTTAAGGATGGGGCTCTTTCACTTGAAAGCCCCAAAATAGTTTTCTTATTTGATGAAGAAGGCACACCATATGATAGTGTGCTCTCCGGCCGGGGGGACTCAAATTTTCTTGTGGAGGAGTTTATGCTGTTGGCCAATAGGACAGCCGCAGAAGTGATAACTAGAGTTTATCCATCTTGTGCTCTACTTAGAAGGCACCCTGAGCCTAATGCTAGGAAACTTCGAGAGTTCGAAGCCTTCTGTAACAAACATGGTCTAAAATTGGACATATCTTCCTCTGCCCATCTCTGTCATTCATTGGAGCATCTTAGGGCAGAACTGAAGAATGATTCTGTCTTGTTTGATATCCTGATGTCTTATGCTACAAGGCCAATGCAGCTGGCTGCGTACTTTTGCAGTGGAGACCTGGACTCAAGTGATCATGGTCACTATGCTCTGGCAGTTCCTCTCTACACGCACTTCACTTCTCCTCTGCGCCGATATCCTGATATTGTTGTGCATCGCACGTTGGCTGCTGCTTTAGAAGCTGAAGACATTTACTTGAAGAGGAAAATAATGTTGAGAAACATTACCAAAGAGGAAACCTTGAGCAGGAGATGCTTTACTGGTATATGCTTTGACAAAGATGAAATAGAATCTGTTGAAGCTCAAGAAGCTTTGTCCACTGCAGCATCAAAGAATAGGGTTCTGGGCACTGAAACTCTTGCTGATGTGGCTGCTTATTGTAATGAGAAGAAATTGGCCACCAGACATGTGAAGGATGCAACCGTGAAGCTCTACATGTGGGTTCTGCTTAAAAAGAAAGAGGTAAATCCTCTGTCCCTGGTGAACAACCTGTCTGGTAGTAGGGTTGGTCTGACCTTCACTTTTTTCTTTCCTGGTCATTTTAGCACGTAAGGATGACTAATGGAACCACCATCTTTGCTCTTTTTGCAGATACTATATTCAGAGGCCAGAGTTTTGGGTCTTGGACCAAGGTTTATGTCTATATACATTCCCAGGCTAGCTGTAAGCGGCTTCTTGACTTTTCCCCTTCTCTTAACGTTGAAGTTACAGGATAGCTGCTCTAGTAATTTGTCTATCTTAGCCAAAGGTGTATCTTTCTCATATTTACCAATCATTTTCCTGTAGATTGAGCGGCGGATATACTATGATGAAGTGGAAGGCCTAACAGTGGAGTGGCTTGACACTACATCAACTCTGGTGCTCAGTAAGTGTATGCATAAACGGTCAAGCAGGAGAAGTAGCCCAGGCAAGTGCAGGACGCTTCAAGAAGTTGCTCTTGTCGTCGGTCCAGATGACCCTAAGCTAGAAATGAATTTATCTGGACATTTTGGAGGAGAAAATGCTCTCCCCCAAAGATGTGAGGGTATTTCAGACGTGATAACGAATGGTCCTGCATTTTTCCCTCTCACTCTGCATCTTCTATCGACAATTCCTGTTGCTCTGCATGCTGTCGGTGGGGATGATGGGCCCCTTGATGTTGTGGCAAGGTTATACGTTAGTTCATATTTCCACTAACGGCGGGAGAAAAAATTGGTCCTCCTGCAAAAATGTTCTGCTGTAGATAAGGATAGCGTTTAGGATAAGTGTGATGGATATATGATGGATTAAGACACTTGTCGTTGGGTGGAAAATTATCTGATGTGAGGTGTATATAGGGGGTGTTCGGCTAATCCTATGTGTAGTGGCTGTTTTTAGTTTTTAGCTGCTCGCAGGAGTAAAGGGTCTGTTTTTGTTGGCCACTTGATCCCGTATAACTTGGTTGATTTCTGCTATATATTTCAGTGCCGATCACTGAACATTGAAGCCAAAAGTTCTTGCTCGTAGAACCTCCAATTTCCTGTTGGACTGCAGCCCATAATTTTTAAGTTTTTGGGTGTCTGGAAAATCTTATATAGTCTTATGGCAACAGGTTTCTGCCGGATCTTGATATGTAATTTGCTGATTTGGTAACATAAATATATATATATATATATGTAATATTGGACCCCTGCGTTCTTTATTAGACCTCGAAATTTGATTACTAGTTCTGTGATTACTGTTTCTCTACTTTCTTTGCTTCTCCGCCGAAATTTCAGTCCAAAACGACCTGTTTAACACAGTAACAAGCACATATTCATTTCCAAAAATTGCATACTATTCATGGAAGACGCGAAACCCACATACCAAAATGCTCCTCAAGCCATTTTCAAACCGCAGTAAGACAACAGTTTATTTTCTTGTCGTTGATAGGGCATAAAAGAGAAAAATGCCGACCCGAGAGGAAAGGGAGGCCCTCGACGACGTCGTGGAATGAGAAGTCTTCTCTGTTGGTGCCATTAAAATGAAATGAAAAGGAAAGGGACAAAGGGTTCTAGTTGTTTGGGCTTTACCATTGTATTTCAGGTGGGCTCAACCCCAGTTGAAGGGTTGTTGGGTTGAATTGGTGCCAATTGACCAAACTCACATTTTCTAGCTAAAATTTATATTCAAATATACCCCAACTCAATTCACGTTTCGCCTAATTTCACTTTCCAATAGTATTTCAATTTCAAGAGGGCTGCTGGAGATGCTCCATCCCATCTCTTTCCGTTATAATTCAAGCCATTGTACCTGGACACCTTCCCATGGAATGCTTAGACCATATATACTCAAATCCTTCAATTTTTCCAAAAATATTGCCATAAATTCTGGTACTTCTGAAAGGAATGGCATTGACTGCGGTTTGAGGATTCCACCTAACATGGCTTCCCCAGTATCCACCGCCGACACAACTCAGCAACAGCCCATTTCAAGTCAGGATGGCTCAGCTCAGAGCACTGCTCCTCAACCTCTCCAGGTCAATCCCATTTTCTTTTCTTTTTTCTCTCGTTTATTTTCTGCTTCATGGGCATGTTTCGAAATTGAGTTGGGATGAACCCATTTCAGTATTTTGCTAAAGATTCAATTTTGTGTTAATTGTGGGTATCTCAGATTGTTGTTAGTCCGAGTTTGACTTGAACCTGGAAACTTAAAAAAAATTTGGTGGCAGAAGTAATTGGGTTCTTCAACTCGAGGGAACGCCAGACTTGTGTTGCATTTCAAACCCGTTGGTTGTTTCATGAATTTCAAGAAAATCTGCTATCATATATGCTAACTCCTTTATTCATTAGAGGTATAATTTAAACTAGTTGTTGAGGCCTTCAAAGAAAAAAAAGCAACTTTTTTTACAAGAATAATTCTTTTAGCATCGATGTGAAGGAAGATCAAATGGACATATAGAAAGGATATCATACATCTTATAGTAACATACTTGATTGTCAATCACAGAAGAAAGCCGGATTTCTCAGAGAGCATCTGCATTTGCTAAGAAATAAAGGACCAAAATTCAGTACATTAAGGACTTATTTGCTCCTGTGAGCATGGAGCACATAAACGACAGAAATTAAATAATATATGCATGTCCATTATCAGTCGTATTCGCATAAAAGTCAAGTAGTTTCTCCATCTTTAGGCCATGAATGTTAAAAGTTCAAAATATAGTCATGTTTTACTGAAATTTCTGTGAGAAGAGATCCAACTCTGGGGGAATCTTTAAACCAACTAAAATAAAAACATTGTGTTGCTATTTCCAATTACACTTATGGTACAAAGACTGAGACCGTTAAAATGGCGAAGAAGCATAAGACGATGAAAGCACTTCAATAACTTGTACAATTTTGCTTTTGCTGGTGGAAATAAGAATTTTTTTTATTTTTATTTATTTATTTATTTTTGCTAGTGTATAGACTGAATAAAAAATTAGGTTGTACCTAACAAATTGAGGCAGTCATATATCAGAGCTTTTTTATAGACGATATTGCTTTTTTTTGTTTTTTTCGTAACTAATTCTTGGCTGGCTTTATTTGGTTTAGCAGTCTTCATAGTTCATAGTCTTCATTACATGCATAGCATATTGATGATATGTTCTGGGTTAAGACATAATAACTTAATTGTCTGTCAGCCTCTTAATTGCTATAGAATACAGCTATGAATTGATTAATTTTCCTATGATGCCTATGGTTTCTCTAATTATCTGTCATAAATTGGATTCGGTTTGATACTATGAGTTGCCTTTTTAGGTTGCTAAGCGCTTGGAGAAGTTCAAAACTACGATTTTCACGCAAATGAGTAGTCTAGCCATCAAGCACGGTGCTATTAATCTTGGACAGGGCTTTCCCAACTTTGATGGCCCAGAGTTTGTCAAAGAAGCAGCTATTCAGGCCATTAAGGATGGTAAAAATCAATATGCTCGTGGATATGGAATTCCTGACTTGAACTCAGCTGTGACCGAGCGTTTCAAGAAAGACACTGGACTTGTGGTTGATCCTGAAAAGGAAGTTACTGTCACCTCCGGGTGCACAGAAGCAATAGCTGCAACAATCTTAGGCTTGATAAACCCCGGTGATGAAGTCATCCTCTTTGCCCCATTCTATGATTCCTATGAAGCTACTCTGTCCATGGCCGGTGCTAAAATAAAGTCTGTCACCCTACGGCCCCCAAATTTCTCAATCCCCATCGATGAACTCAAGTCCATAGTCTCAAAAAACACTCGTGCAATCCTGATGAACACTCCACATAACCCAACGGGAAAAATGTTCACCAGAGAAGAACTCAATGCCATTGCTTCCTTGTGCATAGAGCATGACATATTGGTATTCTCTGATGAAGTTTATGACAAGTTAGCTTTTGAAATGGACCATATTTCCATTGCCTCGCTTCCCGGGATGTACGACAGGACTGTAACCCTGAATTCTTTGGGGAAGACATTCTCTCTAACAGGCTGGAAGATTGGTTGGGCTATAGCTCCTCCCCACTTGACATGGGGAGTAAGGCAGGCACATTCTTTCCTCACCTTTGCAACATCCACTCCTATGCAATATGCTGCAGCAACAGCTCTCAAGGCTCCTGATTCTTATTATGAAGAGCTGAGAAGGGATTATATTGCAAAGAAGACTATTCTTGTGGATGGTTTGAAGTCTGTGGGCTTCACCGTCTACCCATCAAGCGGAACCTACTTCGTGGTGGTGGATCATACACCTTTCGGGCTGGACAACGATGTTGCCTTCTGCGAGTATCTAATCAAGGAAGTTGGCGTGGTTGCTATCCCCACCAGTGTCTTCTACTTAAATCCAGAAGAGGGCAAGAATCTTGTAAGGTTTACGTTCTGCAAAGATGAGGAGACTCTAAGAAGTGCGGTCAAGAGGATGAAGGAGAGGCTATTGAAGAAATAACAGTATCGTTATATCGTAGTTTGAATTCTCTATTTCAATTAGAGTTTTATCATGTACTCTGCATTCATGGATAGAAATCATGATAGGTTGAAGAATAATTCTGTTGAAGTTGCGCTAGAGTTCTTGGCATCTATTGAAATTATTTGAAATAATTCTGATAAAATTTGATGCTAATCGAGCGCAGTTCGTATTAATGGTATAAATTTCATACATAAAAATATAAGGTTGAAGGTTCGAATTTTACAGATTTTTGTAGTGCGTTTATCTAAATAAAAAAAAATAAAAATATATTTCTCTCATCGTTTTTATGCCCATCACTTGAAATAGAAAAGAGTGGAAAGAAAATTACAAGAAGGAAAAAATATAAAACCACAATAATAATAATAATAATAATAATAAAATTGGTGTAAAAATATCTGGTGTGACTGGCACGTGACGGCCAGAGAACAAAGGCAAAGCCGCCGGATTTAGATCCGACGACCGTATATTTCTGTGAGCACCAGACACTCTCCATCGAACGGCCAAGAATCTCAGGCCAATGTCTACCGAAGATCTTCCATCCATGGCCCATATCAGACACAGGTGGGCCCACCGCATTGCTTTTTCTCCATATAAATACAGCCCACCGCATTAAACCCGCTCCACTCTGAACAATTCCAAAACCGGGGGACCTTTCTCTCTAAAACTACTCACCCCGTCGCGCACGCACACACACACAACACACAACACACAGCATTTTTTCTAAAAAGCGCCGCTGCTTCAGTGGTTATCGTGCGCATCACCGGAGATGAAACCGGCGTCGGAGCACATGATAAGATTATCTAGATACAGGAGGTGGGCCCACTAGTAGTAGAGAAGATCAGGCGGCCGAGATTGAAGTAGAGGAGGGCCTCACTTAGAAATGGACGGTCAGAAAAGCCAGGCGAAGCTCACTAGGACCAACTCTTCGCTCCTGCGGTCTTCTCCCACCATTCGGTCGTCAATCCACAGCTTGTCTTCCGTGAGCGAGATTACATCTGATCATGAAACAGAAGACCTGGAGGAGCAGAAGCCCCACAGCAAACCTAGTACATCACATGTTCGATCCGGTGGCGCACGTCTTGCGCCGGTTCTTGCCGTGCTCTTTCTCTCGGTTTACACCATTTTCGCCCTTTTCAATTGGGATGACATGTCCACCTCGGAGACTGTACTTTTAGCTTTAATTGTCGTGGCGGTTTTACTGTTTTTGGTCTCCAAGAACAAGGCATTAGTTAGCAAAAATTTTAACTTTTGCAAGCAATTGTGTGATGAATATAGTAAAAGATTGGGGCTTTCGTGTTTTACATCCAAGAATCATTCTAAACCGGTGCGATGGTTCATTGGGGAGTCAAATTTAGACATAATGGAAAGAAAACAGCAAAACAACAAGGAGAGTAGTTTTAAAAAGATTGTAAGAGAAGGGGTGGAGTTCTACAGCAATGGTGATTTCTATGAGGGGGAGTTTCACAAAGGGAGGTGCAATGGGAGTGGAGTGTATAATTACATTGTCAATGGGAGGTATGAAGGAGATTGGATTGATGGGAGGTATGACGGTTATGGGATTGAGAGCTGGGCAAGGGGGAGTAGATATATAGGGCAGTATAGGCAGGGATTGAGGCATGGATATGGAGTCTATAAGTTCTACACAGGGGATACATATGCTGGAGAGTGGTGTAATGGGCAAAGTCACGGGATTGGAGTCCAGACTTGTGCTGATGGGAGCTGTTACATTGGGGAGTTCAAGTGTGGTGTTAAACATGGCCTTGGATGTTACCATTTCAGGTGATAAGTTGTTCTTCTTAGCTCTTGTTCCTTTTAGTTTGATTCTTCTTTCGATCTTTTTCAGTTTTTAAATTTGTTTATGGGTTTTAATATGCAAATTTTATATGTTTGGCATTCGAGCTTGATTGCAATATAGTTTCAGTGTTTTTAGCTGTGATGTTTTGTGTGCTTGAATCTTATAGGCTTAGAAGAGATAAAAAGTGAACTTTTCTTTTCCATACTATTTTTGAAGCGGTTATGTACACAGTCTTTCTTAATAAAGAAAATGATTATCAAGTTTTTCTATTGTGTTTTGGGATACAATAAATTTTCACATAATTAAGGTGTACAAAATTGGTTGGATGCTTTTAAATAGTAGCTATTTATAGACTGTGAATTTGACTTTTTAATCTTGTACTACAAATTGAACCTTTTTAGGTTGGGTTGTTCTGTGGTCCATCGGTAGGCAATCCACTAATTAAATGCTATCTTAAGATTAATGATGTTGAATGCACGATTTATGGTTTTGAATGTCCTGTTGCATTCATCACTTAGTTGGGAAATTTCACCAGAAGTGAACCAATATTTGGTTGATAAAATTATGAAGTAGTTCAATTGAATACTGCATCTAACTTAGATGTTTTCATGTCAACAATTTTCTAATAATTATCTGTACTGATTGAAACTCTTGGAATACTGATGCGAGTTCACTTATGTGTTAGGAATGGAGATAGATATGCTGGGGAGTATTTTGGAGACAAAATCCATGGTTTTGGAGTCTATCACTTTGCCAATGGTCACTGTTATGAAGGATCATGGCATGAAGCAAAGAAGCAAGGTTATGGCCTGTATACTTTCCGGAATGGTGAGACGAGATGTGGTGAGTGGGACGGTGGCAATCTCAAGACTCCACTTCCACCTCTAACTGATGCAGTTCTTCGGGCAGTTCAGGTACGTTGGACTTATTTTCATAGTTTATTAACATTTTAGTGCGACTCTTTCTTAAACTCTTGTACATTTGCAGGCTGCTAGAAAAACAGCAGAAAATGCAATTCACCTTCGCCGGGTGGATGATAAAGTGAACAAGGCTGTGAGTTCTGCCAACAGGGCTGCCACTGCCGCGAGAGTTGCTGCTGTAAAAGCTGTTCAGAATAGTATTCATGGAAATTTTTGCGACCCTAACATTTGAAAACGTCTACCATTGTTGGTAAATGTAAGTTTACTCAATTCTGTACAAAGGGAACAGAATGGGCGCCCCGGTGAGCTAAAAAGGCTCACCGGAGGTTGAGAGTATGTTGAGTTTTGTTGATCCCATAGTAAGTTGTACAAATATCGATGTATACATCTATGAAAAGATCAATTTTCGGCAAAGCTCCCTTTTATCATCAAGTCCACTTGCTATGATGCATGTTTTTTCTGGTGGGGTTAAAGTAATAAGGCTCTATTATTGTGTTCTATGGACCGAATTATGATCCCAGCTTGTCTCTTACAGCATCATTTATTATTATTGCATGAGCATCTTTATCTCAGTGTTAGTGCTGTATTGGTGAAGATAATGCTTCAAGAAGCAGCAAACATCATATTTTTTCTTGGCAGATTCTTTCTGAAACCATATTTATATCACTTCACATAAATATTTACACAAAGGTATTCTTTGATT
The DNA here is from genome assembly GCA_018894105.1 of Jacaranda mimosifolia. NCBI lineage: Eukaryota > Viridiplantae > Streptophyta > Magnoliopsida > Lamiales > Bignoniaceae > Jacaranda > Jacaranda mimosifolia. The sequence continues at coordinate 1,111,404 of CM032123.1, forward strand.
TGAGATGGTAAAGATGAGGAAAAGGGGCAATCCTCAATAAATCTTGTGTTTGAAGAAATGGTCCAATAATTGCATTGCATGTTCTGCCAAGTAACTTGCTCTATCCTTTGGATCCACAAAATGTTGGATCTTGAAAATTCAGATTTATCTGAATAGTCTTCTTCAACCCTGTGAACTGCAAATACATATTACCTGCCCCTCTCCCTCCCCCACCCCCCCCACCCCCCCTCCAATTTTTATTTTTTATTTTTAAAATAAAAGATCCATGGGCGTGTCAAGCCACAAGGCATTTACAAGCAATTTAGATCATTACCGACCCGTGTTTTATCTTTTATTTCAAGTGGATTAGATAACGCGTAATGTGTATTTATAAAGTGAAATATATGATGAAATACTATTCATAATAGAGGATCTAAAATGATTTTCGAGCAACTTCTAATAAAAAATTTGTAATTTATTTAATGTGGGATCCCCATATTTCATTAAATTAGTGAAATCTCATGTGCCTCTTCATCTTCATGTTTGGATAATGCAAGAAGCTTTCATTGTGTTTTTTATATATACCATTTCTTTTTCTAATTCTTGGCATTGTTATATGGAAGCACATGGTCCAGTGGTGGTGGGGTTTCTATTATTTGGTGAAAATTTGCAACATTTCTAGTTTCATGCATGCGTCATCCACAATCTCTGCTTCATATAATATTTTTTAGTAGGGAAAAAGGCAAGAGCTTTTGCTTCTTTCCAATTTTTGAAATCAAAACCTGCTAAGATTCTTGATCCTTCCTTTCAGTTGCTTTATTCAAATCCTCTTGCTATTTTTCAAATTATCCAACCACTTCCACATGCAACTGCAAAGACAAACCAGTAAAGCACTGTTTACTTTAGGTTATTTAATTGATGATAATCAGATCTGATTCCAACGAGATGACTCAATCACATTGAGGTATTATTTTATCTAGGTTTTTGTTCTGAAAATGCACCTCAAAGAGTGAGTGACGAAAAATAATTTATAAATTATCTCAACCAATCCTTCAACTCCTGATGTAAGACAACAAGGTATCGTTATAGCCCCCAGTCGAGGGGTTTGAGAATGAGCACATGGCTGTCATTTCCACAAGTAGTGCTAATGTGATGACAAATCCATCCATTACCAATAAGAAGGGTTAGCCATATCAAGGTATCGTTCCTCTAGCACATATATGGTGGAGGATTTTGTTCTCAGTAAAAAGTCTCTAAGGATGAGATAACTATTCCAAACCACTCGACTCTTTCGATGGATGATGTTACAGTGAACTGAGTGCATTGCATTGCACTCAATCCACTCATCACCATGAAATTTAGGAGAAATAGATGATTAATTGCACTCAATCCAATCAAAAATAATATCTCCGGTATCGGACAAAATAGGCTACCATCCCTCATTAGATACTTTCTTCTAACTTTCCATTGATGCTCCAATGGGTTCGCCTAAAAGTGTGTTACATTAATCCTGACAATCGATTAACTTAGAAAACAAGCTGTCTTTAATTTAGTGCAAAAATTAAAAACTTTAGTACATGAAACTATTAAATATTTTCATTTATTTAGCTAATTTCTATGGTTTCAAAGGTTAGTAATTAATGCGACTGCATCAGCCATGACCAATCCCTTATCTCAAAGACATTAATGAGAGCCTACAACAATTCACAATATCAGAAGTGAAATATATAATAATTCATCCAATTTATTCTTCTGTGTGTATAATGTCGTGTAGCATGTCCCTTCCATTTATTTCAATAATTTTAAATTTCTCGAATACTGAAATTGATGAAATTTTAGCATAAAATAGGAGGGTATTGCTACTTCTGGTTACCCTTTTGGGGTTCAAACTCTGAAAAATTCACATTATCCAATTCTTTATTTATGGGAATTTGGTGCACTTCATGAATCGCTGATCTGGTGCAACAGGTTCATTTTTCTTTTTCTCTTTTTTATTTTTTGTATTATTAAATTATTTTATTAGTGATAATAATTAATTTTATTCTATATTGAAGTCTAGAATCGTAAAACAGTTTATAAGCTGCTACATTTCTTTCTCAACTTTCGATGTACTTTTGAGAACAAAACCTCTATTGCTACGTGCAGTTCGAGACAATATGTCGATACAGTTGGATTCCATATTTGATAACAGATATGATCATCATTATTGATGTAATTTGTAAGAGTTGATGACTATTTGCTTCTTCTCAAGTTTCCTTGACTGGGGAATTATAATGATACCTAATCTTGTCAGAGAATAGAAATTTGAAAATAAATTTTAAATTATTTAGTTATTTCAACTTTGAAGATACCTTTATAAGATAGAATCCTCATAAATGTGTATTAGCCAAACAATATCTTGACAACATTAACTTTTCATGTTTGCCGATGAATTTGATTATCATCCATCAGGATAATACTATCATTTATTCAAGCAATTTATTAATTTTTTTTAGAATATCAAATTATTATATTTGAGGGAACATTATTAATGGAGTGAATTGATTCTTCGTTATCGATTTGGTAGTTCCATCCCTCTAGCTTATCCATGACGTGGAATATTTTATTCATATATTGTTGATAGAACAATTATTTCAACCTGCTCTACTAAGATTTCTTTTTCTTAAAAAAATAAAATAGCTCATCAATGATTTTTGAATGTCTTTCTTCGTGGGGTTTGTTTTTAATTAATGTCAATCAAGTATATGAAATTTTGTCTAACATTTTTAAATTGCCTTCTTAAAGAGGTGGCACTATTTTCATTGTCAAATATAAAATGATTATTAATTAGGAATTCTACTTTACAAAAATTAATGATGTTCAATAAGTAAGTCCTAGACTTTGATTTGGCGTAGAAGGGGCAAGTTCAATTAATTATATGAGACATCACTTTTTCCATTGTCAAATACTTTATAAAGGACGTCTATCTTGATCATTGTTCTACTTTTATGTATAATAAAAATATTTAATAAATTTTAATTTATTAATAATATTTTTATACAAGGGTGTAAATCAGATGAGACGATTCGCGAATGATTCACACTCCGTTCGATGAAAACTCATATTTGGCTAGATTTTTTTGATTTATTATTATTATTATTATTTGATTTTTTATTTTTAGGAAAATATTAAACAAAACTATTTAAAAAAATTATAATTATAAATTTTATTTTGAATTTAAATGAATTCGAGTTAATCCAAACCTATACGAGTTCGATTTCGAGCTCATCTGAACTTATACGAATTGAGTTTTTTTGTTTCTCTATGACGAGCCTTCGTCTATTCCAAAGAGTCGAGCTTGAGCTTAGCTGTTTAAATTCGACCAAACTCGAGCTTGAGCTTGAGAACTAATAGACGGGCCGAACTTGAGCCTTTTAGATTTGAGCTCGACTTGGCTCATTTACACCCCTATTTTTATATGAAACAAAAAATACAAAACCTTTAGACGATCAATTCATTTTCTTTTCATTTATACACACACACACACACACACACACATACATATATATATATTTATTAATTTATGCACACGCACATTAGGAATCCATTCAGACTCGAACTCATGACCTTCCGCATTATGTGAAAGATTTATGCCATTGAGTCACAAACCACTCGACTCATTTACACATATACGTACCAAGAGTTTATTAAAATCTGAATTTCAAACCTGACATTACCAATGGGTCAATTGACCACTCCTCTAGATGAACAATTTAATTGATATTACATTAACACAGAGTTTGTAATAATATGTTGTAGTATAAATTATTTTTGAATCTTGACCAATGGATTGCATAACAAATGGGCTGAGAATGGAGGTAATTGGGCCACATGTTGAGGCCAAATTTGGGCCCACTTACAAAGAGATTATTTCTATAGGCCCAAAAGGAGTTGGAAGAATAACCATAATTGAACACTTTTGGGCTTGCCAAAACAATTGCTACTCTAATTGGGCCTCAATTGGGCTTCTTACGCTGCTCACTTGGTAGAATTAATTCAAATTTAAATGGATCCTACAAAGCTAATTGGAGTACAATTTATGAAACCGTAGTGGAAATGCTGTACTTGTCAATTATCTCAAATGAGATTTCTATGTTCCTTTTCACTGTATATTACCGTATATAACAAACTGAACCTATCTTCTCGATAAAATGAAAAATTAAAACATATTCATATTAAGGATATTTATAATATCATGTCATATGATACCCATGAAAACATAGGATTCCCCAAAGACAAAGATTTTCACGTGGTATCCACAAGCCCAGTTCATAAGAAAGTGACACTTATGAGAAAAATGAAATTATTTTGATCAATTGATGCTTTAAGCCCACATGACATGCTGATTCAATAAACTTGGAATTAATACATAGGTGGGCACTAGCCATGTTCTTGGAAAATTTGTACCAATAATTAGATTCATATTATATTCACAATAACATGATTTTCATAATTTAATGTGAATTATTCTGTATAAGTTTAGGTATTTTTATTATTATTTTTTTTGCCCGGATGACGCACTACAACAAAACTATATAATTAGAGGCAAATATATAAAGACACATTTTAAAATAGTCACCAATAATTATTTAAGTGGGCAATTTAATATTAATTGCTCTTATAAACTATTTGGAGGCCTATATACCGATGCACATATTGGAATAACCACAAATGATGATAAAATAGCTTCTAAAGAATGAAAAAATACCTCTATTGTTTCATATAAAGACAAACAATAAAATGCCATTTAAATAATTTGCGACTGCAACTATAAAGGCTATTTATCTAAATGCATCTGTATATATCTGAGACAATTTTTAAATTTTTAAGGGTAAAAAGAATAACATCAAAAACTCTTTTCTATAGATGTGATGGGCCAAGATCTAATGTAGGCCCTTATATAAATCATGTTAATATTAGCTCATTTTTTTCTTTTTTATTCTTCCGGACTTATTTCAACTAGCATCCATAAGAACAAATTTTATGAAATTTAAAATTTTGGGATGACCCCACAATCTTTGTCCTGAAAAGACCAAGTACATTGTAGGAGCAACAGCCAAAAATGGTACTGCAATTTCAAGTAATCTTATAAATATCATTGATTTGACTGCTACAATAAAAATTATATGCTCCCAACATATAAATAAATACATCGAATTTTTCTAAAATAGTTTTCCAAGTATTCCCAAAATATAAGTAAATATACATCACATTCCTTAACACAAATTTCGCATTCCTCAACCCCACTCCCAAAACTCATTCTTCCAAAATATAATTCAAAACGTATAATTCATATCCAAACATTATCATGATTTTAATAATTTAATGTGAAATATTCAGTACAAGTTTAGGCATTTTTATTTTTATTTTTTTGTCCTGATGATGGGCCAATATCTTATGTAGGCCCTTCTACAAATCATGTTAATATTTAATAGCCCATTTTTTTATTTTTTATTCTTCTGGACCTGTTTCAACTAGCATTCACAAGAACAAATATTATGAAATTTAAAATTTTGGGATGACCCATTATGTGTCCTGAAAAGACCAAGTACAATGTAGGAGGAACAACCAGATATGGTACTGCAAATTCAAGTTATCTTAAAAGAGGACAGATTCATGTGCAAAATTTGCTTGGATAAATACTTTCAAATTCTAGTTTGAAGTTTGTTGGTTAGATACTTAGATTCTTGAGTAACCCTAATCTACCTCTGACGAGATTTTTACTTTCACTAAATTGTCATTATACATATGTCACAAGTTATTAATAATAACAATTTTAATATAATTTTTATTATCATTAATTAGTTATAATGTAACAAATCATTATTTTTTGAATCACTAATATTACATTTTTTCCCCTAGTAATATGTTATCAAATTAAGGCTAATGAAAAGGTAACAAATTCAAATACTATGACTTATTCATAGGAAAAGTTTCATGTATTAAGTTTTATGAAAAGAATACTTCAATGCAAGGGATATTGCTAATGAGATTATTCAATATGATATTAGAGTATGATTTTACTTTAAACCCATGATCCGGGTGTTACTGAACCGATTACGATAATGAGATTATTCAATATGATATTAGAGTTTGACTTTACTTTAAACCCATGATCCGGGTGTTACTGAACCGATTACGATAAAGGATAACCAACCCTAATAGTTTCAAGCGGTCAACTCTATCCATATTGTTATTATATTAAATTATAAATTTATAAAAAAATGTGAAAAATTAAATTTCAAAATAGAAACTATTTAAAAATAAAATATAATGTATAGATGAGAAGAAAAGAAATGGGCAAAAATTTTAAACTTTTAAAACTTCTCGAAAAATATGATTAATTTAGTCGATTTGACCTCAACCATCAAACCATTCTCAAATTACTATTTTTGTAAAAGTGATAATAGTTCCAAGTCAATAAAGCTAGGAATTAATCAAGTACATAATAGCTTATTAATCACAATTCATTATTGACACAAGTAAACAAAATATTTCTTCCTTATCATATATAGAAATAATGCATAACAGCATAGCAAAAAAATACATTCCACATAATATACAAGAAATGATCCCTCAGAAGAGTCAAGAAAATAATATTTATGTTTCTGTCTGGTGAAATCCTTTGAATTCCACAGTAACTTAAACTCAATAAAACTAATTAACATAATATAAAAAGAAAAAAAAATTATTATCCTGTCACTGTCAGCAATGTCTTCAAGAAATAAACTGAAGATCATCCAACAAACAAACAAATAAATAAATAAATAAATTCTTGATCAGATATATATCAGCAGAAGCTCCACAAACTGATATCACTGTCTTCATAAGAATCCTCCATCATCATTACTGGATCAAAGAACATCCCATTGATCATCTCAGTGTACTTTGGGGATTCAAAGTTGTACCATGAGGCCATGGAGGGCTCCTCAAACTGGGCTAATGAGATAAGATCATCTTCAATATGAATATTGGGATTAGGGGAAGATGAAGAAAGAGAAGGAGATAAATTTGAATCAATTGAAGAAGAAGAAGAAGGAGGAGGAGGAGGAGAAAATGGTGATTCTGGGCTTAAATTCTTTGAGCTTTCAAGAAAGGTGGCATTGGCCGCTGCTGCTGCAACTTTCTGGATTGATTTTGGGGACATGATCATAGTACTGTTATTAGGGTTTATAAGATTTTGTTGTAATAATTCTGAGCTGAGTGGGAAATTGAGATTGGCTGATGAGCCCTTTAGGCATAAAAGTGCAGCATCATAAGCTCTAGCAGCTGCTTCTGGGGTGGAGTAAGACCCTAACCAAATTCTTGTCTTCTGGTTTGGAGCCCTAACCTCAGAAACCCATGATCCCCAGCTTCTCATTCTTACTCCCTTGTACTTCTTTTTGCATTGAGATGATGAGATATTTTTTGCTGATGGGCTATTCTTGTTTCCTCCTGCCTTCACCATTTCTTGAAAAAATTGAAAAAAAAAAAAATACAAGGAAAAATAGTATATATATGTTTATCCCTTTTTGCTTGCTTCTCTTGCTGAAGTTGCTCTTTTTTCTGTTTTTGTGAAGGAAAAATGGCAATGGAAAGTAGTGATTGTGGAGGAGAGGGGATATTTGGTGATATATATATAGATGTGTGTTGGGGGTGGGGCGGGGGGGGGGGGGGGTGTTTGGGGGGATCCCTTTTAGTCAAGAAATAGTTATGTCAATATCTATGGCTGACAGATATTTTCCAGTATTTTTTATTTTTTTTTGGTTGATAAAAAAAAATGTGTATATAGTATGTGTCTTACTTCACATGACAAGGGACATTTTCTATCATCTTGTGGTAAAGAAAAAAACAATCTTTTCTTTAATGATGTTTTGAATTGACAGCCTCTCATATTTTCAACTTTTATGCTGGTTTTTTATTTTTCATTTTACGTACATACTTATAAATTTAAATTTTTTAAATTTAAATTTCAAATCTCACATTTATAAGACTGTCGTAGCTTCAACTTCATCTCGATTCTTCATTACAGCCCTAACAATTGAATTGGAAAAATGTTCATTAACCTAAGCTTCTTGACCAAAATCACAAGTCAGTCAATAAATTACAGAGTTAGAAATTTCAAATTTTTACTCCCATTGAGTGAAAATTACAACAATAAACGAACATATCTTAGACTGGATACATAATATTAAATTATTAATCATATGATATTATGTCTGGATTTTTTCTAATACTAACAAAATAATACAATGCAAGAAAGAGAAACATAGGATTCCACATCATAAGCAGCTTCCAGGATTCTGCAGGTTGCTTATAAGGGAGTGTGCTTGTCTGAAGATAATCCTTTTTTTATAGAAAAAAGAACACAAAATTATTTTTATCTTTGTAGAAAGAGAGAAAAAAAACAGCTGGTGCTTCTCTGTCATGCATGAAACTCTAAAAACGCGTTTACATGGCATTATCTCTATCTTTATCTCTGTCTTATTTTATTTTCTTTTACTATCTTTCTCTCTCAGTGAAATCAAATAATATATATAGAGGAAAATGGGATTTGATAAATATATGAAGTTTGCAGAATAACTGCTTCGTGGGGCAATAAGCTGACGCCCGCATGAATTGACTTTTTTATATTTTTTTGAAGGTTTTTTTTATTTTATTTTATTTTTTGTTTTTGAGGAATTCCATATGATTCTCTCTTATAGTATGGTACGACTATAAAAAAAAAAATGGTACGACTATAAAAAGAAAATCACTTTTTTCACTTTTTGGCTTTGGAAAAAAGTGATTATATACACACAACGCACACTAATATGTGTGGATTTTTTTTTTCCATTTAGAAAAATGACGCATATTCGAGTCAAACATAAAACATCCCATTTAATAAAAAAGACGAATGTCACTTGGACTACAAGCTATTGAACAATATGTGTGAGTTGAGATGCAGCTTCCAGATGAAACGAAATGCGCTTTTGCCATGTTGGGCCACGCTTGAGTAAAATGAATTAATGGAAGTAATATTAATAGGGTATTTAAATTTATTTTAAAACCCTTTATAAATTTCTGCATTTTATAATATATTTTTAAAATTTACAGGATAATGAATCTTATTTTACAAATAAAATTTTAAAATATTTTGACAAAGTAAGAATTCAGAGCTTACAATATGTTAATTATAGTAATTTTATAATTAAAATGATTAAATTAAATGACTTTATCAAGATTTTAAAAATAAATTATAAACTTTTAATATTTTATTTAAATATTTATAGATTTTCAAATATCTTATAACGTAATAAATAATGTATTATACTTATATTTCAAATAAGTTTTTGGCTCGTAATTAGTATAAGGTATCATTTGCATTATCCGATGCCTGGAGGAAGCCGGGTCAATCCGTACAACCTCTGCTTCCTCGTAGACACAAATGGGAACATAAACTGATTAAGGACGAATCATTTTCATTAATTTTCACTAACCAAACTCTGAATTGTCAGATTAAATTAGTGAACAGGTCCATTGGTATGCTCTCAGGTGGGTGACAGCATGATTCTTGTTAACTTACTACTCACATGCTACTTTAAATTTTGTTTATTTTGTCTATTTCTGGAATTAAGCGTGTTTGCTTCTTGGAAGTTCCAAGGAAATTTCACTTCTCTATATGTACACTAAAATATTCTCACATATTATATAGCATTTATATACACATATAGTAATTTTATTTTACAGCAAATATGAACACACACACACACACACAGATATATATATGTATGTATACATACACATACACGTATATTAATAGCAATTTTATTTTACGATAAATATGAAAACTTAAATATTCACACTTATAAGCATATAGATATAATAATGATACATTGATCGTCTTCAATGTTGGAAGGATAGGATTTTAAAACAATTTATAAGTCGTTTCCCTTCTTTCATCTTTCATATTGTGTTTTCAGGACAAAATTTTCGATCGATGCATATTAATATGACAATGTCTTGACGGGGCTGAAGGAATAATGCCTCAATATTGCTCCACAACATGGAGAGTAGGTAGCTCCGATACTATATTAAAGAATGAAATTTGAGCCTAATTCACCCAAAAAGCTTGAAAGAAATTGAAGTAAAATAACTATTCTACAATGACTTTGGTTAACTAGAGACATCTGCATATTGTTTTAGTTCGGTGGAAACAAAATCCTTTTCCTTAGGATCCTCTCAAATAGAAATAAAGAATGAAGTAACTAGAAAGATAGTTAGAATCACCTTCTTCTAGAAAGATCATCTAGAAAGCAGGTATAATTTTGTTCACATTTTAAATCTAGGAATTTACTCATCTTCCATAAAGGAACCGAATGAAACCAAAGTTTCAATTTGGGCCTAATTCATCCCAAAAATTAACTCAATATATGAGAATTGTTCAAGACTGATCATATATAGAGGTTATTATTTATTTATTTCATCAATGTGGAACTCTAACAAATAAAAGGATTTTTCCCATTGAGGGCTGACAAACTCTGTTCTTGGTTTCTTTAAAAAAAAAAGACATTTTCCTTTTTATTTATTTATCTTTGTAAATAAATGCGGGAGATATGCAAGGTATGAACTCGTGGGAAGGACTTTCCGTACGTACCTTAGCTAGCACACATATATATGAGAGGACACTGTAATAATGATGGAGTCCAGCATTTAATGATGGGGCGGCAAAGCCAGCTATTCTTGGACTATATTTGTAAAGGTCAAGAGCATAATTGGTATTTGGTATTTGGTGGTCTCATAAATGTTCAGCCTCTGTGTTTGTTTTCTTTCTGGAATTGGATTAAGATTTTCAATATGGGCAAGCAGAAAAGTGCACTGTAAGAGCATTGAATCTTGATAGTTTGTTGGGCTATAGAGAGGCAACATCCATGTGGCCAAGAAATAACCAAGAAGCATCCCCTTCCCAGTTCCCACCCCATCCCATCTTTCATAAACAACATTTTTCTTCATATATATCAATGTTGGTGGGGTTGGGGGTGGGGTAGGGGGAGGTATGGTAGCAACAACCATATCCACAGTCTGTGCTTGGGATTGCCCTTTGTGCAGACAGGAAAATCTTGTTCAAGAGCTTTTGGTTGGAAGTGTATCTATATTCAAAAGTGTTACCAATGCAAACAAAATGTACAGATATCTAGATGCAGATTTTGTATCAACAAAAGTGAGGAAAAGGAAATCACATCATTAACCCTCTTCGAGAACCCATTAGTATTACCAATTCCAGAAGAGAAGAAATATTCTGGAGGGATTAGTTGAATTCAAATTCTTGATATAGCAGCTGAGCTGGACTTGACTGAGAAGTAAAACAAACAGTTCATTATGGATGGGGTACTGGTAAAACCTGAGTTCTTGGATCAGGTCACAAGCAGGCAGTTCTTGACTCTCAAGATGGAATTAATTGTGGAGAGAACAAAGTCAAGATGAAAAGAGAACAATACATATACCAGTCTGCTGAAGCCAAGCACAAGTGGCTAGAAAAACATAGCCAAAAAATGCGCAAGTCAAGCACGTGCAGGCTAACAATTAATTCATAATCTGGTGAATCAAGAATCTGCACGAGAGACTGAGTTTGCCAATATCCTGTAGAGAGTTAGTTGGGAAATGGTTTCAACTAATAAATAGTCTATGGGAGTAATGTCTTGGTTTACTGAAGAATATGACAGCATATGAAGATGGTGGTCGAAAAGACTTTAAAGAAGACCAGAAGGCCATCTTTGTGGTGATATAATGAGAGTGTCACCAATAGAAAGAATAGTTATAATTAATATGGCAATTTAGAGAACACGGCGAATTTCTTCTCTGATTGAGGGGCATGATTATTTGAATATTTATAGTTGAAACCATGCAATGGGCCAGTTTGAGAGACAAACAAGAAGATATATCAATCTATTTGTGAATTCCATATTGGCATTGTCTTATTCTAGCATAAAAAGTTAATAACCATGCTGCACTTGTTCATCTTAACTTTCAAACACCAGGAATAAGTCCCAAGAACTAAGAAAAATAGATTAAGTACCTCCAAGTAGCTACAATGCAAGTTGACTATCACATATGATAACAGGATCAGCTGTTTTCAGACAGCAAGCAAATTGAAACAATCTGTAGTGACCGTGTTACAACAATGGCTTATCTGCAAACGACATTTTATCCAATGTTTCCATGTTGTGCCAAGTCCTGCAGCCCACCAATCATTTTTCAGTATGACGAGAGAAACTCAGCAGTGCTTAGTTCAGCAGTCTACTCATCTTGTTTCACTAACCGAAGCTCCATCGAAGGAACTCAATGATCTGATTATTTGCTCATAAACCTTAATCCCTGCTAAGTAAACACTATCCTGCAAAAACTGTCAAGAAAGCAAAATTCTTATCTTAGTCAGCTATAGAAATAGAATTAAAACAATACAGTGATGACAGATAGGGAACAACGAGTCACCTCATTATGGTCATGAAGCAGTATGGGAGTATTCTTCATTGGAGAAAAACCAAGGGTAGGAATTCCCATCTGTCTCATGAATCGAGCATCTGTAGTTGAAGGTAAGATTTCTGGCTTAGCAAGTTTTCCACCAGCTGCTGCAATAGCTTGTTTCAATACAGACCACCATGGATTAGAATCATTAGTTGCTGTCATTAAAGGGCGTCCCATGTAGTCTCTGAGAGGACCTTTTTCAGTGATCTGCCATAACAAAATGGCGATCAGACCCCTGTAGTAACATGTCATTTGATTGCCAAATGAAACCAAATAAATTAAGTCATATAGTACTTCAATCACTATTGTCAAAACTTCGATGAAGTTCTCTCATGGAATTCAAAAATATCATCATTCTGTTTTTGAATTTTATCCTCCAACTAATAGAGGCACCCCAAGATATATGTTTACAAAATGAAGGTAGGAGACAGCTTTTGGCCTGTATGGGTGGTTAAACGATAGCTTATGAGAAAAGTGAGCTCCTCATACATTTGCTTCTGCCTTGCTACTTCGGTATTGAAGCCTCATATTTCAGTAAAGAAGCTATAAATATGCAAGAAGACAGAACCAGGGTCACAGTTTTATCATGCAGATATTCATCAAATTGAGATTCTGTTCTTCATTATTAGTTCAGGTAGGTTAAACTTTAAACGAAATCCAATTCCTCATCATGCAATACTCATTCAGAACAAGGCATTTTGGGTTTCTAGTTGACTCAGTCACAGCAGGTTTTGCTTCCAAACCTCTCAACTTATCACTATCCTTCCCTAAAGTATTTGGCGCCAAGCGTATCATTCCTGAGACTAATAATCTCAGTCACTTAACAAACTCGTCTGAGAAGTAGAACCCTGAACATGAAGCAAAAGTACTTCATGCTACTGCACGGACAAGGATGAGGCACCAGGAGACTTTGTACAATTAACAAGTTTGCCGTAGTCCAGTAATAAATTTCATTAACACCAATAAAATGGGTAATTTAAAACTATAATATCTTCCTAAATTGGGGTGGTCTTGAACAAAATTAGCACATTGGAGAGAAATATGATTCAAACATCATTTTTGCCCTCAAAACATAACTATATAAGTCACCTTGTTGGATTCTTTTGATCCACCACCGTTGAATCAAATGTCATTGAGTCATCAAATAACAAAGTAAATAAAAAAAATAATCTGCAATATAGTGACTGCTATATGTTGATATTACTCTCAAAATAGATTCACGTAACATTCACCTCATAAGTCATGTTCCTCCATGCTGGCGCCCACTCCTCTGCAATTCTCCTCCTCATGAGATCAGGGTCTGCTGTGGGCGGCATCCGAATATCAAATCCAGCTTCCACCTCAGATGGTTGCATATTCATTACAAATCCCTAAAGAACTCAATCAATTTAGCCATTACAAATTCCATAAACACAAATCAATCACAACAAACAAATGCATGAACAACAACAAAACTCACAGAAGGGGACGGAATTCCAGCTTTCAAGAACACGGGATTAACCGAAATAACCTCTGAATTTGCAGCCAAACCAGCTTTAACCATATCAAAGTTATTCTCCCTAAACTTCATAATAACTTCCACACTCTTCATCAAATTTTCCATAGCACTATCATCATACATTCTCGACCCATGCCCTGGAGCTCCCGTCGCCTTAATCACTATATGCCACGGCGACCGGTCTGCATAAAACACTCTAAACTCATCATTAACAGACGCCTGTCCTTCATCCAACATAAACCCAATATTTAATTCTTTAAACTCTTTACTCTCAACAAACTTCTCCGTCCCATCAAATCCTCCCACCTCTTCATCAGGCACATAAGAAATATGCACGGTTCTCAAGGGAGTATAACCAAGATTCGTTTTTAACTCTTTAATGGCTTCCAAATACTGCATAGCGATGCACTTATCGTCCTGAGCACCGCGGGCATAGATTTTTCCATCATCGGTTAAGTGAGCCGCGAAGGGATGGTGCAGCCACTTGGAGGGCTCGGCGGGGACCGAGTCGAGGTGGGAATTGAAGAGAACCGCAGGGAGGGAAGGGTTTGAGCCGGGCAACGTGATAAGGAGTAGCGGTTTATCTGGGGTGGTGAAATAAAGCGTTCGGATTTGAAGGGTGGGTATAGTGGCGGCGAAGTCGGTGAGATAATTGACGGCGGCGGCGTAGTCTGGCGAGGGGTGTGCGGTGTTGATTCTTAGGTAGTTTCGGAATCGTGATATGGGATTGGATTCTTGATTTACTAGCTGTTCTTGATTGTGGATAACGGAAAGAGTTGGTGGCAGGGTGAGGGAGAGGAGGAGGAGGAGGAGGAGGATGGCGGCGGAGATGGGTGGCAGCTGTTGACGCTTGGACATGGCTGGCAGCGGCGGCTGACTAATTGAGTGGATCTATTCAGTGAGAACAGAGACGCTAACTGGGATAAGACGTGACGTGAGTAAAATCTAAAACCAGTCCTCCAGAAGCTGCTGTACGACTCGTTCCAATTTGAACCTGAATCGGCCCACTTTCAGAAAGTTTATGACTCAAGGAATTCATAAAGTTAAAAATTTATGTTACAAATGGGGAAAAAGTTCAAATCTTGTTAAGATATCCAGCTGACTTCCATTGATTATTTAGAGCCTGTTTGGTTTTATTTCCAAACCCCTTTCCATTAATTTTACTGTTCTAGAAATAAAAATTATCACTTTTTAAAAATTTTCATCCAATATAATTTTTATTTTTATTTTCAAAACACATTCTCCAATAACCTATATATATTTTCTCTTTATTCCATTATTTCTCTATCTCTCTCCACCTACAACTTACATAATCACTACATTTCCAAACATTTCATCCAAATACATTTCCATTTCCACATCACATCACATAACTAATTCTCACCATTTTAGAAATGATAGAAATGAAAATTGAAAATGGAAATAAAACCAAACAGGCCCTTAGTACTTTTTGATACAGCCATCTTAATACTTCTAAAATGCGTTTCTGTCTTAAAGACTTCAATGGAAGCTCATGAGATTGCTGCATTGTCTTCTTAGGTAAATTCCAGATTCAGTTGTCTGATTGATGCTCTTTTCATCTCTACCTGATTGTTTAGTAACACTATAATTGAAAGCAAATATCATTATAATGGAGACTTTGGTTGATCAATCTGAATAAATATTCCACTGAGAATATTGAAGTAGACAAAGTGGTTCTAAGAAAAGAGCTGCCACATAGTTCACCATTCCTCACGAAATGAAAAAACAAGTTGGAATAAGCCAACCCCTCTCTCATATCATTATTCATTGATCGAATGCAGCTGCTATCTTCTTCTGGACAAGCTCAACTCCAAGGCGGGGCGATAATCTTGGAAGTGTCTCCTGCAAATAGATAACGTAGTCTTTGAGATGGCCAAATTTAAGAAGCAGCCTAAATAAGTTTTGGTAAAACAAAATTAAGACAACTAACGCTCACTTCTCCTGTAAAACCCATCTTGACAAGTGAAACAGAAACATCCTAATAGGATGATTCAATCATGCTCCATAACTAAAACGACTATATGCACAGAAGCTCCAGAATGCATACAAGTCTCATGTAATGTCCAGCTACCTCAAGTCTCTGTTAATACTTAAACCATCTTAATCAATTCTCAGTCAGACTTTCTGTCTTTTCTTGCCCCGGACAATCTCACCTCTTTTACACTTTTTCACACAGATGTTTTTTCTTTCCAGCTCTTATTTAGACATAAATTTATAGAAAAGTATCCATCATACAGAAAATCATACAGACAGAGTTCCTACTACATTTGAGATGGCTATACTTTTTATGGTTCTCAATTTAGTCATATTGCCAATTTCTTCTCCGTCACTGGCAATACTAATTTCAAGCAGATTATGAGCATTTATTCACATGTGCATCCAGAGATTAAACAGTTCATATTCGGTAAAGCCTTAAAACCAATAAATACTAATAGATTCATACAACAAACAAATTCAAACAAGGGTCCAAGAATTATTGATTGACAAAGTAAGAAAGACCAACCTCAGTGCCATCTTCCCTAACTCTGGCCAACACAGGTATCTCGTACTGGTAAAGCCTCTCCCATTCAGGATTACTCGTAATATCCCTTATCTGCTAAAACCCACATCAGGTTATGTTTCAAAGAATTCATATTGGAGCAAAGATTTGAGCTTGAAAAAATAATTTCGAGTTAACATTTTATTCCACTACTCAGAAATTCCCATAAATCCTCCATGAACACATTCAAGAACTCGAGTTTAGTAACTTAAACACACAGAGAAGTTAAAGCGGGACCTGCAACTGGACATCAGCGAGGGAATTAGGGCCAGAGAGAGAGAAGGCAGCGTCGAGTTTTTCTTTGAGGCCATCGCACAAACAGCATCCGGGCTTTGAGTAGAGTATCAGTTTTCTTGGCGTGGAGGGAGACGAAGAGGAAGCTGATGCTGAGGAAAATGCCAATCTAGAATTTTGGGCTGTCGGATTAATGGCTGATCGGAAATGGTGAAACAGTTGTGGTCTTGTTGCCGCATTCCCTATCGCAATCCTAACAGCCATTCTTGTTTCAGTATCTCTCCGTATGGTTTCGAAAATGCGATCTTTTTTCTTGGGTCAAAATCGGATGTCAAGAATCGGTTAACTACCACATAAGCGTCTTTAGCTTCAACCGGTAAAGTCGTTAAAGGAACCTTACTTGAAGGCAATTGACGTTTTTAGCCGTTGGAGTTGGTCAACCCATTTTTTATATATCTTTTTTTTTTCTTTTTTTTTTTATCCGTCCTAATTACTTCTTCTAAGTTTAGCTTTTCTTAGGCCGTGTTTTTTTTTTTTTTTTTATAATTATGAACTACTAATTGTGGCTTAGTGTCCATCGAGAAGATTAAGAAAGAATTTTGTTTTATATTTAAAATTTGGAGTTGTATGTACCATCCATTATTTTCTTTTTCTTTTTTTTGATATATGATACTAGATCAATATTAAATTAATTTTTTTATTAGAAAAAGGGTTTGGAAGTGTTGTTGTCAATTCTAAAATTTGATATACTTCTAATTATGTTTCTAATTGTATTTATAATGCGGGTAGTATTTGTAAAATTGGACTATTCATTGAACCAAAAAATTTGTCGTTCAAGGTTCATTGATTCAATTATTAATCGGACCGTAATTGAATCGTAACATTATAATTATGTGATATATATTTATATTATATATATTACTTAAAAGTTTATAAAATATAAAACATTATAAGAACCTAAATTATATTGTTCAACTTCACAAATCAAAATTTCTTGGAACAAATAGCCAACGAGCAGGTGGGTTGGGTAAGGGACTAATAGTTTCTACCTTCTAATCGAATTTAAAAATTATAATGTTAGATTTAAATTTGGGGGTTTTATTTTGTAGATTTGTTTGGGTGTTTTAGGCTTTTAGCTTTTTAACATGGACTTTATCTTTGGAGGTTTTTCCATTAGGCAAAAAAAATCATAGAAAATTTTAATTGTGCCAAAAATTAAAAGAAAAAAAATAAATGAACCACTCCAGTTCTAATAAATCGTGAGCGGTTCAATGTTAATTTTACAATTTTTTACTTAAAATTGAATTGATCAATAGAACAGTTTACAATCCAATCGATCCAATTCAATTTTTTAGACAGTGAACATAGATTTGAATAGTTTTGATGTTGAATTTTTATCGTGCCCATCACCATAATCCAATAAATTAACATGTTATTAAACCACAAAAAAGGTCCCATCTTCCATTATCTTTCAAATCAAATGCGGTATTAATATTTCAATATTCTTAATGATATGTTGATACGTAAGTTGATTAGACCATGTGTCACATTATTTCAATAGTTGTTAATGAAAATCATTACAAGCAACCAATAAATTCATGGTTCTTAAACTAAAATTTTTCAATTGCATCATCGAAGAAAGCATATTCAATTGACATCGTTTTCATCGAATTTTTATCTAATAAAAACACATATAAGTGCATCACAAATAAGTGAAAGATGTAATCAATTGTAGGGGTGGTGGGTTTATCTCAATGAGATAATGGATTCACCAAGTGATTGCAAATTGTCTTGATTTTTGACTTGCACTCATAACACTTGGATCAAGGCTTATATTATGACATAGAAATGATCATGATAATTAGACTAACAATTAAATAAATGGAAACTCACTTGATAGTGTTTTATCCCAAATTTCTTAATCTTATGAAAGTCTTTTTCTGTGTGGACTAGATTCTATTAACAAGACAATCATGTTTATTTGAGAATATTGAAACTCTCTGACTTAGAAAACTATAACATTCCTAACCAACAAGCTCGTTAGAGGCAATTTTCGTGTTAGGCTCACGGGTTAAGGGGAATGACAAATGGCATTATAGTAGTCAGAGTATTGAGAATTAAATATTATGCGGAAAAAAGTGTTATATTTGTGGAAGTCACCTTTTAAACATTCGGGACAAAGTGCCATGCCAAAAAAACTACCTCTTCAACTCGTATGAGCTACCTTTAAAATCTCAATATTTAGTGATTGATTTTGAATTATGTCATGATGCAACAATAAAGTCGCATTTTGAAGGGGGAGGGATTGTGATGCTTTACCACACGTGAACTAAACATTAAAAAAGTGACTACCTTAAGTTTTGACTAAAATATTTGTGTACATCTGTTAGATATCCTTTTTGAGTAAATTTAAAATATATTCAATGAATTTAAAGGCAATTTTTATATCCAATAAATTCATAGTTGGTTTAGTTGGTTCCAGAGGCCGGGGGGGTGGGGGGGACTGACAGGGGTAGCCACCCCCTCAAAATATTAAATTTTTATTTTTTACGTTAAAAATTTTAAAATATTATACTTTTGCCCCCCTCAAAATATTAAAACTCTATTTTTTATTAAAATTTTAAAATACTAAGTAAATTTAAAATATATTCAATGAATTTCTAGGCAATATTTATATCCAATAAATTCGCAGGTTTTGGATCGCCACAAAAATCTCACCCAAGAAAACTCTTTCTCTCAATTCGATGATTGGTTTAGTTGGTTCCAGAGATTTGGGGGGGGGGGGGTGCTAACTGGGGTAGCCGCCCCCTCAAAATATTAAAACTTTATTTTTTTATTAAATTTTTTAAAATATTAGAGTTTTGTCCCCCCTTAAAATATTAAAATTTTTATTACAGTTTTGTCCCCCTCAAAATATTAAAACTTCATTTTTTATATTTTATATTACACTTTTGCCATTCTCCCTCCTCTTATTGGAAACATGTATAATAAAAAATATATTATATTTTTAATAATTTAAAATTTTACCTGCCATAAATAAAATTTCTTGCCCGATTCCTAGCTGGTTTTATATAGACAATTACTATAATTCGCCAATAATAAATCTCTAGAACAAGTATACTTAAATAGAATCGAAGAAGCATCCCCTAGAGAATAGATTCAAATTCAAACAAACGAATTTCGATTTCAGGTTCTTTACTTCTTGTCAGCTTAAGACAACTTCTTATTCTTATGCTTCTTTTTTTTCCCTTCCAATGAATGACATTAATATTGTCCAAATCAGCTTCCATTGAAATAGGACAGACCATTGCAATAGCTTCTGCACTAATCAGTGTGGTCGGTTTCAGGGCACTAACTCAAAAGTTAACAAATCAACAGGGCAAGACTGACAAATTAGTACTTCATCTGTCCCAAAATAATGTATTCTTGAATTATAAGTCAAAAGTGTCAAACAAAATCATTGTTTTATAAATATTTAAGGGCTAATTTGATTGGACTGATAAGATAAGATACAATTATTTTATTCAATTTCATCATTCGTTTGAACTGAATGATAAAAAATACATAAGCTCATAGTTATTCAACCAATCCATTCTTATATATGCAGATTGTGGCATAAATAAACTGGCCACATCCTATGAAATTATTTATCCATTTGGTCCTTGTTTTCAATTTAATTGCCTTGATTCTTGTGCGTATATACAAATAACTATGCAAACTAAATTATACCACAATGATAAAAAATCACACACATTATCACATGATAAATAATTATGAGATAACTTAAAAATCCAACGATGGGTGGCAAATGGGTGAGTTGGGTCGGGTTTGGTTTGGGTTTATGTGGGTTGGGTTCTATATGAGTTAAGATAGATGGGTTGAAAGTGGGTTGTGTTCAAAATTGGTTGAGTTGTGGGCTGACTTGGGTTTGAAATGGTTCTAATAGAAAACAAAAAAATTGATTTAATTTACTTATTTTAAAAAATTAATTCAAAAAACTATAAGAACATTATTATGCCTTCTACACTCTATTTAATATATAATTTTACAACATAATAAGATTATTTATTAAATTAATTAAAAATTTTAAATGGACTCATTTTGAACCCAAATTTAATATAATTCATCTAAAATTCAATCCGCTCAAACCCATTTTTAAAATGTTGAGCCCAACCAACCCAAAATTATATGGGTTGGATTGAGCCTATGAGTTCTAGCCCAAATTGACACCCATAAATCCAACCAAACTAGCCCTAACGCTATGTTTAGTTTAAGGATTTTGATAAGGAAAAGAAAATATTAGGGAAGAGGAAAAAGAAAATATTAGGGAAAAGGAATTTTCAAATTTGTTTGGTTTTTAAAGAAAACAATAAAGACATAAATGAGGAAAAGATGAGTGGTAAAAGTGTAGGAGAATAAAAGAGAGTACTTCAATATGAGGAAAAAAAAATTTCCTCACCATTTTGTGAGGAAAACTTATTTTTCTCAAATACACTATATATTTTTCATCAATTTTTTTTTTTTTTTAGTATTTTCCTTACCAAACAAACGACTAAAAATATTTTCCTTAACACTTTCTTTTCCTTTGCCCAGCAAATTCCATGAGCCAAACATAGTGTAAATGTTATTAAAGACCATAATATTACCATAAAATAAATAAATTTTTTCTAAGGCATCAAAATATTTGTGAAAGATTGCAATTTTTTGGGTATAAAATATACATGATGATTCTTTTTTGCTCATAGTATACTGGTCGTAAATTTAAATGTCCGTACAATTCAACATAAGTGATTTTTTTTTTTTTTTTTCTGATTTAACAAGAATAAGTAAAAGTAGGGTGGCAAAACCAAATTTTCTTCTGAGTGCGTAGATTGATTAGATTGTGGAGAATATGCTGTTTTTATTATGGTACTCAATCATAAAAGTTAGTGATCAAGTTGAAATTCTTAACTATCAAGTCCTAAGGCTTATAAGTTATTTTTGTGAACTTAAAATTTCTTAAAATGTCTTATGCAATATTTGAGAGATTATAAGATATTTAATAAAAAAAATTAAGAGATGTGTTTTATAAACTCTTGAAACGAAATATTAAGATCTTATAATAAGATCTCTTTAAAGAAAAAAAAGGAGTTTTTAATTTATTTGTATGATTTTAAAAATTATTTTTTACATGCACTCAAGTAGGGCTCATTAGTGTTTGAACCCTGAGCCACACACATACAAGTACGAAGGTAGCCGCTAGTGCCACTGAACCAATTAACTACTGCCAAGATTTTAATTAAGAAATATAATTAACTCTTTACTTTTAACAATATTAGTTACAAAATCATCATTATTAATATTTTATAAAATATAAAAAAATATTATAAAATATAAATATCTATAATAAAATATTTTTAATAAGTTTAGCCAAACACTGTTTCCAGAATTATCTGGTGCGGACAAAAATCAGTGTCTGTGTAGTCAGCCATAAATATATGTGGATATGATCATAAGAATGCATGCAAAATAATGCAAGAAAATGGAGCAATAGTTCTTGTAAGAAGATTTCAACCACATATCTACAATTTTATAGTAAAATATATAATATAATATAATATTTTTGATAAATGATAATAATAGAGATATGATCAATTGCAATGTCAAAGGCTTTTCAATTTTGTGCTTTCCAATATGTGAAGATAGGAATCCACCAAAATCAGCATTGGAATCCTACCACGAAAGCACCAACCTTTCTTTCCTTTGATTTTGTCTCCCAATTACTACTCTATTATTTCTGCAAACCAACCAATTATACACTATTTTTATTTTATTCACCAATAATTCAAAGTTGTACAAATGATTAATTAATTAATCATGCCCTTTTCTTTTCTTGTCCTCGCATATATCTTTTTATGATAAAAAATAGAAGAAAAAAGACAAAATATCCCTTAATTTTTGAATAAAAGACAAGATCACGGTCAAATTATGATTTTATATTTATGTAAAAAAGCCACCTGTTCGATAATAAAAACGAAATCTTATTTATAAATAACACATGTCGCATATATTTTAGATCTTATATTATAAAATTTTTATTTTAAAATTATATGTGTATATATTATATATATAAATTATTAACACAAATATCCTTTTCAAAAGTTCCTTTAATAAAGAGGTTTAAAGTGCAACAAATAGCTGAGAAAATCATTTCTCCCACGCAACAAAAAAAGGTTGAGAAAAATCGTGGCCCTATCTCTTGATTCACTAGCCAATGCGACATGCACGTACGCAAAAAAATTCATGAAATCGACATAAGTTTTTGCTATATATATTATATAATTCCCTAAAGAATTGGAGTAACTTTGGTCACACACATTTTATTATTTTTTGTGACTCTCTTTTTATCTCTTATTTAAAAAATTGTGCTCTTCTTTAGTCCATCCTATTTATTGACCACTTTGTTGTGATCTTTTAGAGAAAACGATATGAAAGAAAGCAACTTATATTTTATGTTTGATTTGTGAGATTAGGCTAAATAAAATATTATAATTTAGTCTAATTTATTGTTTGATGTGCATGTGAGATTATAGAAGCGGGCGGACTCATTTTTTGTGCCAGTTCGCTACTGTAGCTGCAATAAGAGTGGATTATAGTCTTGTCCTTGGGGGAAATCAGACCCCCACAGCTAAAACTTTGCCCCCGCAGGTGCCCTCTTTTTTTTTTATTATTATTTTTGATATTATTTCCTTACTAGTTCGAGGATAAATTTGTCATTTATACATCTAATCACACACTTCAAACATGCATAAAGTTTATGGTATATTATAGTTGCACTTAATTGTAGGGCCAATCTTATATATCAAACAAACTAATATGTTGTTTAATTTCATCTCGTCTTCTTCTATTTAAATCTCCACTACTATTTATTATCCAAATCAAATGTGTAAAGATCATAAAAACTTGACTATCTCATAGACTACATAAACAATTAATAGGAATGAATTAAGTTAGATAACTCAGTACACATTTGATTTATATATACATATATATGTATATTTAAGATTTTACTTAAAGACAAATAATTGGATAGTGAACCTACTAATTACATATCACTATTAAAAAAAATTAGTGGCAAAATAGTTGGAGACATGCAATGTTAAGTTCTCATAATAATTATACATGTTAAATAATAAAAAATTATCATAATAATAATGTTTACAAACTTTAATAGTGACAATAATTGTACTTTTTTTCTTCTTTTTAAAGAGAATCTCTATTGATTTTTCAATTACTTAGTCGATTTATTTGAGGTATGGGGGCTTAACACTACTCATTTTTGAGTGGTCAGTTGGTCTATTAATATCGCCCTTATACACACATATATGTTTAAGATGTGAAATTTGAACTCTAACAAATTCTTGATGTGCGTGCGTGTGTGAAAAAAATATCAAGCTATCCCTTTGTCCATAATAATTGTTTTTAAGTTGTTAATAATTATAATATAATGAACAATACATTAATTTACAGCGACAGTGACATATTAGTTTACAGCAACAGCTTAGTCATAATGAAAAGTTTGTCATAAATGATTTTCCACCATGAAGTTATATTAACTATATTGCTATTTATCAACAATGACAACTTAAAAATAGTTATTTTCACTTCTAAGTTATAATTTGATAGAATAAGAATAATTATCACTTAATATATATGTCAATATTGACAATTTTTATCTCGCTATCACTAATATTACATTTTTTTTCATAGTGTATGATTGATCGAAAACAATTATTTGAAATTAATTATCCCCAAAAAAGAAATTAATAAAAAAGAGGTTAATTTATGTAAGCCATTTTGTGGGCAGTGTCCACTCATCATCCACACACAAAAGAAATGATAGCCCTACTTATTGCAATCACTCACCAAACTCTAATACCATTTTTGTTGGTCAAACAAACTTTTAAGCCCACTTTCCAAATAGTACAAACATTACAATGAAATAAAAGCCTTCTTCAATGGAGATCAATTCCCTTTTTTCCCCAACCTTTAATTTTTAGGACCAATTTGTCCAAAATAAATAGCAAAGATTCTCGTGGTGTTTGAGGAATGGGCCTTGTTGTATTATTCTATGATGGATAAGGAATCTTAATCAAAGAAGAAAAAAATAAAAAAAGTTAGTGCCACCATCCATGCATAGATGTTATATTCAAAATAATGTGGGTTTCGTCACACTTTTATCCTTCCCCTTTGTGTGTATAAAAGGGCACAACCCATTTTTGTCCATCCCATTCCCATGCACTACTTGGTCATAGAAAGAAAATAGAGAGATCAAAAGAGAGAGATATGGGTGCACAAAACTTATGGGGGAGTATGAGTGTAACTTTCAATAAATTGAAGCCTTATTTGGCTATGATATCCCTCCAATTTGGCTATTCCGGAATGTACATTGTTACCCTTATTTCTTTTAAACGTGGGTTTAGTCATTGGATTTTCGTCGTGTATCGCCATGGAATTGCTACGCTTGTCATGGCTCCTTTCGCATATTTTTTAGAGAAGTAAGATAATCATATGTTATAATATTATTTTTGTTTGTATTATTTGATGTTCATATGTTATAAGATGTTGGATCTAACTAATTAATGACATTTTTTTTCATAATTTTTATGCTTTCTTTTTCAGGAAAACAAGGCCCAACATGACAAAATCAATATTCTTCAAGATACTTGTGCTTGCTTTCTTGGAGTAATGCCCTCAAAACATTAATTTGTGGCTCTTTATCTATATATATGTTATATACATGCAAGCCTCTATATAAAGTACTATGAATCATTTATTTATATACACTATAAAAAGATCAAAGAATTCATAGCTAATGTTAAATTTTTAGTTTCGGCTGTAACATAGACTTAATCAAATTTGAAATAAATGCTCTTATAAGTAACTTTTACTATGATTAATTTATAGTAGATAATTATTATCATATATTTTAATTTTTCTATAAATGATGCATGGCTAACCTGCTACGTCTCTAACGAACAAAACAACAGATTGATAGTTAATAATTTTTTTTTCTTGTTATATGAAAAAACTATATTTACTAGAAAATTTGTAGCTATAATTTATAACCAACAATTTTTTTGCAGCGAATATCTAATTTTTCCTGTGGACTAATTGTCTGAAAATGATATTGTACTAATCAGGCCGGTGCTAGACCAGAACTTGTACGGTCTTGGAATTCAGTATACATCGGCGCTGTTTGCAGCTGCCTCTGTTAATGTTCTTCCCGCCGTCACCTTTGTAATGGCCGTTATTTTCAGGTACACACTCCTTTTCTATAAAAAGAATTATTATTTATTTATTACAAAGAACGATGTAAATTTAAATTTGCATTTAAAAAAAATATATATATATTGAATCTAGCACAAAACTTTATGCATGAAATATTGATCCCTCAGGATGGAAACGGTGAATCTGAAAACGATGCACAGTTTAGCAAAGGTTATTGGTACGTTGATAACAGTGACAGGCGCAATGGTGATGACGTTATACAAAGGCCCAGTGGTTGATATCTTGTGGGGCTCTCACCACGGCAGCCACCACACCGCCGCCAGCACCACCGTCGATCAGCACTGGGTCTCCGGCACGATCATGTTGCTCGCTTGTATTGTGGGCTGGGCCGCCTTCTTCATCTTGCAAGTAAGCCGCCATCTCTCTATAACTTCTAATTTTTTGCTAAGACAAATTTTGTTACATTTGTAAATAAAAATTTACGACATATTTCGAGCAGAACAAGACGTTGAAGGAGTACCCTGCGCCGCTGTCCTTGACGGCTTTGGTTTGTCTGATGGGGACCCTGGAAGGTGGGGTGGTGGCTGTAATAATGGAGCGGCATAAGAGCGCTTGGGCTATTGGTTTCGATTCACGGCTTCTGGCTGCTGCTTATTCTGTGAGTTCATTTCTGAATAATAGGCTCATAAATTTTCTGAAAAAGGGTTATACTTAGTGATGATCTTATGTTGTTGATTTTCAGGGCATTGTTTGTTCGGGAATTGCTTATTATTTGCAAAGTGTTGTGAATAATGTTCGTGGGCCGGTTTTTGTGACGGCATTTAGTCCTCTCTGCATGATCATAACTGCTGTATTGGGAGCCATAGTTTTGGCTGAGCAACTTCATGTTGGAAAGTATGATCCCATTGGCCTAATTGCTCATTTTTCAGCTTATAAATATACTGCTACTATCTGATCAAATAGAACTAACACATACTCCTTTTGCTCTGTTGCAGCATAATTGGAGCAGTTATAATAGTTTCTGGACTTTACTTTGTGGTTTGGGGCAAAAGCAAAGAGAATTCAGCTGCAAAGAAAGCCCAAGAATTGCCTGTAATTGACAAGAATAGTCAGGCCATTATTGCTGATGCAGACAACAGTGAAACTACTGTGAAATCAAATATTCATGGGAAGAATTTCTTACAGCAGGAGCCATGAATGGAGAAGACCCATTGGCATTTGGCACCCCCATCCCCCCCCCCCCCCCCCGGCGCTCCCCTCTCCTACCCTACCCGGATTGTCTTTTGTATAAGTGCAATTTAAGTTGCAAGTTTTAACTGTTCATTCTAATGTTCAAGCAATTTGCATAATTGTCTTAAAAATTCTTGTTTTTGCCATAGCCACCTCTTTTTCTTGTCTCAAATTGCCCAAGATTCTACTAATGAGATAAAGAAGTATAAAAGAAGAAGGGATTAACAAGTTCTCAAGATGTAAATGAGGAAAATTCTACAGTTGGGCCAGCCCATATAAATTTGAAAAATCCAACTCATCCCAAGTCCAAATCACAAAATTTATTTTCCATATCGTGATTGGTTGACAGTTGGGCTCACTGTCAGCAAGTAAAGTCCCAATGATTTTCTTCCTCCAAAGGAATGGGGAACAAAAAAACAGTCTCAAATTTTCTTGATTTCTGTCTTTCAAAGTTATCAATTCTGATACCTTTTTGAATAATCTGCTCTGTCACTCATCTGGGCTGTCATTTCTGCTTCAGATTGAGTGATAGAGAAAAAAGGAGAGATACTGAGAAATAAAAAAACAAAAAAGCGATCTCAAAAGTCGAAAATTTTCAAGACAAATTCAGAGAATCAGTTGGTATAACATAGTAATCAAGAAAATGGCGATGTGGGTATTCGGGTACGGGTCGCTTATATGGAAAACTGGTTTCAATTACGATGAACGCCTCGTGGGTTTCGTCAAAGACTACCGCCGTGTCTTCTACCAAGGTTTCTATATGCATATGTCGTCTTTGTTGAATTGGTACTAAATTTGTGGGATTCCTTCGTTTCTAATTGAAGGGTTTGGTATAAAACTATCAGTTTTAAGATTTTCTTGAATTTAGTATGAGAAGATTGAATGATTTGTTAAAATATCAATCCCGATTATACTTCTCCAGAATTTCTTTCGTGTATTTTCTTAAAGATTTAAACTTTAATATCTGTAGGAAGTACTGATCATAGAGGGACTCCAGAGTTTCCAGGCAGAACAGTCACTTTGGAGCCTGCAAAGGGGGAACTATGTGTAAGTCCACCCCCCCCCCCCCCAAACCCTCTCCCTCCTTCTCTCTCTCTCTCTGGACTTGCCTTAGGGTTTAGAGGAAAGAGTTATTGCATTTATGTACAATGATAACGTTGATCAATATATTCAATTGCATCATTAAAAATGAGGATATAACAATTGAAAGATAAAAAAACTACTGAAGATTGGTGCCATCAAAAGGTTCCCAAGTCAGAAGGGCTTGAGCAAAGAGCTTAGAATTACCTTGATTGGGCATTACTAATTCAGTCATTAGATTGTGATGTCTTACTATGATATAGTAGAATAATAGAATTTCCCACTTTCTATGATATGATTACAAGTATGTGGTTGTTGAAGCAGTTCTGCAGAAATACTTCTAGTATTGTTACTTTAGGCGATTTTGCCTCTAGAAATTTTATGATCTTCAGTGAGTAGTTGCAAAATGAGAGCTACTAATGATCGTCAACATTTCATACTTTTTAAATTTCTCTACTCTATAGATTGTTCCTTTATGCTGGCACCAATTCTATGAGCTGGCGTAGTTCATCTCATATTCAGATTATTTCTAGGAGCAGCTAAAAAGGAGCAATATTTGGGCTTGTGCTTGTATTCCAGTCCTCTTCATGTACAATGGGGCTGCTTTTGCCTCTTTTCACCCTGCTGATAAATGGGGCTAACTATTTATTAAACTCCTTGTCAATTATATGAATTTGATAACCTCTTGTTGACATGCAAGACAGTGGGGTGCTGCTTACAAAATAACTCACAAAGAAGATCAACTGACTGCTTTGGAGGTATGTTTTCATTCTACGTTTTACAAAATAAATACTACAGCATTAGATCCTTCATTCTTTTTTCCTTTTCTTGTATGTTGCAGAATGTGCCACATGTACTTATTTTCTCATCAAATAATTTGGAAACTCGCTTTATTTTCTTTTCATTTCTTCTTCTTAACAAAAATAATTATCTACCCTGCAGTACCTTGAAGTGAGGGAGAAGCAGTATGACAAGAAGGTTTATGTTGATTTTTTCACTGTAAGCCAATGTTAATTTCAAAATTGTTGTGATATTGTCATTTATATCATCTTATATATCAAACTTGTGAACTACTGAATTTGTTTCAGGAGCTCACTGCTTTAACACCTGCTGTTTCCAATGTCATGGTGTAAGTTGCGGACAACCTATTATGTGAGTCTTGCATGTTTTATTGCTAATAATTCTTGTATCAAAAAACTTACATTTTTAGAACTTTTCAGATACATAGCATCTGCAGATAAGAAGCAGAACAAGAACTATTTGGGACCTGCCTCACTTGAAGAAATTGCCATGTATGTGTGTAAAAGGCTTTTAGTCCTTTGATGTCTGGATTGGATTAGTTGTTTATGTTTTGTTCTGCAGGCAAATAGTTCAGGCAGAAGGCCCCTCGGGACCAAACAGAGACTACCTCTTCAAACTGGAAAATGCACTTATCCAAATAGGTAAATAGTTTGTGGTTTTATCACTTCAATCTCATTCTTTTGATCTTTTATTAGATCTAAATCAATTTTATTTTTGGACTGTAGGGTGTGAAGACAAGCATGTAACTGATCTGGCCAATGAAGTGAGGCGCATACTCCTCTTGCAAGGGAAATTGACCGTTTAAGTAAGACCAGGATTTTTGTGTGGTTTATTGACTCTGAAACCACACCGTTAAACTTATTTGAGGGCAAATGCTCGTTCCGATTATTTCCCATTAATGCACAAGAAGCTTATTTCAACGAACAAGAAGTTTACTGCCGCTATTTTATTGAGATACTAGGAATTAAGAGATGGTTCTGAATAACATCTATGGTCATTATATCTGTATTTTGTTATAGCGCTTGTTTTCCCAGTTAAATGATGGCATAATCTTGCCAAACTAGATCGTACAATCCAGTCCCATGAATCGATTTATCGCTAAACCAGAGGAACACCAAATCCACCATGAGAATCCTGCTAGAGAACGTCTTTCTACAATAAAGAACAAGGACAGGCTAAGATGATAGAGGATGCAGTCTAAATTAATGATGAACAACATTGTATTAATCTCTATATTACAGAATGTCATATTCAATGACTTTTGTGCTTATGTACATTTGACAATAACAACAAATGAATATTTTTCGTGGGTCTTTGAAACAGATATATCAAGAAAGCCGAATCATTTGACTTTATACACAAGATGAGAACCTGTTACTAAAGGACCTTTAGAGCCAGTTTGCTGGAGTGATGAACTCCACGTGTAGCAAGTTTCAGGATAGTACGGCCTTGGTACAAACTGCAAAAAAGGAGCTTTGTTAAGCACATCAACTTACTTGTCTGGCTGCCGTACATCTTAAACCACAAAGTAAATGAAATCAGGAATTTCACAAGAAGCAAAGTGTCCAACTCTCAGAACATAGTTTAAATATGTCGACTAAGAACATTGGGAGCAAGTGTGTTCTGGTTTGAGAACAATAGAGAGCTCCAAAAGCAACAGGTCAGTAGAAACGGTTGAGCACAGGCCACTTCAATTTTTTTCCCTCTTTCTTCTTTGGGTGCTTAGATTTGGGATTAGTAACCAAGGTAACTCATGTGTTAACACTAAGAATCTTTCTTTTAATCATTGAATTATTCTGTAGCCAACGAGACATTCCATCATCCTCTTCTCCCCCTTCTTTAAGCAGCATTTTTTATCTCTTCCTATACTATTCCCCATTTCAGTGTAGACCAATGCATAACACTTCCATACCTTCAGCGAGAACAAAAATGAATTCTCATTTATGCTTAATCCTGATGTAATCTAACTTATTATGACAATATGCCAACTTACATGGACAGTTAGACATTAAAATATTCCAGCCAATTCAATTAAAACACAGGCAAGGATCCAACTGTAATAACAAATAGAATTGTGAAGTTCCTCTTAATGGGAATATAGAGAAATTGACAGGCAAACATCCAACCATAAGTGTCAGTCTTGAATACTTAGAACTTACCTTGACAAAGCAAGACCCCATGTACCTAGGGTGTAAAACATCTTTCCAGCATGCCAAATACTTAGCATTTTCTCTACTTTATTCATGCCACCCAGTGCTTTCATCAAGGCTGCAAGAGATAAACCATGCATGAGCTTGCCACCATGTATGGGACATACGACCAAATCAGACAAATAATAAATTTGTCAACAATGAATGCCTAAATAAGGCTTTAGGTTAACACCAAGTTTTTACGTAGTATTCATATGACTATATAACTGCAAATTTAAGGTCCATAGAACATTTTTCTGAAAGGAGTCTCAAACTACACCAAAAAGGGTCAGTGAAAGAACTCCAAACCTACCTTTCTGTAGCTCCAGAGGAGTCAAATTCTGCGTTATAAGACATAATAACATTGTGAGGTTCCATGATATGGACAGTCACTAACCAATTAGAAGAAGCAAAGAAGTGCATCACTATCAGGTTATATACCAGTGCTTTTGGGTTCACCAAAATGCATCTAGCCATAAAGCTAGCCACTCCATCAACCACATGTTCCTCACTTACGATTATATAATTCTCATTGTCAATTCCACTCTTCTCTTCAATTTTATTAGGGACCATTTCCTCGGAGACCCATACCCACCAGCTTGGTTCCTTATCATCAACATTAATCAAGACTTCTGCTTTTTCAAGATCTGCACCTGATTGCATTTCCGAAAAGAAATAGCAAACCATCAATATTAACATGTACTTGGTCAAACCCTTGCAGGGCGAAATTCACTATTTCCACCATATATTAACAAAGATTAGTAACTGAAATCTTCAATTTGAGCATTATATAAACAAATTGTCAACAATTAGGAAGCTTTAAAATGAACAAACATATCATATTGAATCAGAAACCACAAAGAAACATAATCAAGAAAAACTAAAAAATATATAATTGATTTTATATAAGATACATTGTCATAACTGGCTCCAACACCTCAATTTCAATTAATATCACAATTATACGACATTTGACACACAAGAAATCATTTTAAGAATGCATTAAAAAAATGAAGAACCTGACGGCTCATCGAACGGGAATGTGCAGCTACATTTTCGTCGGAGGGATTCAAGTTCATTCAGGAAGCTTTCAGAATTCACAGCACCCAAAAGCCGATCATGAAGCTGCAATTAATTAAAAATTCACACAAAAATACTAGTAATTCCCCAAAATAAAACCTTTTTTTTTCTAAGAGGAAATATGTACATCGGATGGGCAATTATTTAACAAAGCAGGTGAACTCGATATCTCTTGGAGAACATTGAGGTTTTTCTCAAGCAATTGACGGAGCCGTTCATTTTCGCTGCGCAGGTTTTCGATATCCCAATCTCCTTTTTCTTGGATTTCCAGCCGTGATGGCGTCGTATCTTGGGGGTGGTGGTGGTGGCAGCGTTCAACGGCGGTCCACGCCACATCAGCCACCTCCAATACAGCCTTTGCCACCTCCAGGCCCACCATATTTTCTTTATTTTAATTGTCTCCCTTTCCATAACATAGGGTTTTAGGATTATGAATATTGTGCATGCATAGGTTTTGTGGTGTGTGTATAGACTCCTTCGCTACCAATGATTGGTATCGGTATTTTGATGGCTGCTTCAAATTTGAATTCTACAATAAAATAATAAAGCATAAAAACATCAAATTAAGGATATAAATGAGTCGAACTCGATTAATAGCATCGTATTTTGATTGTTGCTTCAAATTTGAATTCTATAATAAAATAATAATGAAATAATAAATTATTAATATATCATAATTATTTAATAATAATTAATAAAATAATTTAAATTATAATTATTAATAAAATATATATTAAATTATAATGTCTGTTATATTAATTACTATAATAATTAAATTATAACATATTATAATTATTTAATCATATATAATAAATATTGAAAATTAGGGGGAAAAAAGTAAATTATTAATATATATTAATTATTTAATTAATATAAAAAAAATTTAAAAATAGAAAAAAGCCCATGAGTTTGACAACTAAAGTAAGACTTGAGTTCGGCTCATGTTAAAGATTGAGCTCGAGCTCGAAAAATTCAAGCTTGAGTCGAACTATAATCAAGCCGGCTCACGAGACTCATGAGCTGACTCAACTCATCTGACACCCCTACATCAAACTTGTATATTTGGCCAAAATTTTATATATATATATATATATATATATCCCCATATTTAAATTAGCCAATAATAAATTACAAATTTGTATGAATCTCAATGTCATGAAAAGTGAATTCATAGTTTGAACTAAATTCCTATTCCTGCAACATATTTACAATTTGATAGTAAATTCTTATTTCTATGATTTCTCATTCCTACGAAAAATAAATCATAAATTCGCGTCGCATAAAAATAATTATAAATGAAAGTAATTGAAAACAATCCTAACCCTCGAAAAATATTGTTGCCCATATTGCTTGATGTAAAATAGATAGTGAATTTATTTTTATTTTATTGAATATTTTTCATGGCTCGATAGATAATTTAATAAGTCAATGATTTTTTTTCATGTTTTGACATATGGTTAACCAACATATTAACTAATTGATTATGATAAATTGGATCAAATTTTGCAATTTTTTCTTCTGCAGTACCTTAACATGACATGAACATAAAAAGAAATTTAAGAACTAATTTTCTTTTGATAAGGACTAAAATCATTTGCTTTGGCTTTTTTATTCCATATTATGGGTAGATCCCGAAGGATATGAAAGATCACCATCCAAACCGTACGTACAACTTTCATCGAATACGACTTTCCGCAGAATTCTATATATATCTATAAGATCAAGTATAAAATTATGTTTACTCACTTTAAATTAAGTATCCATTTTCCTCTTTTTCCTGCTACAATTGAAAATCCTGTATTTCACATACTTGTGTGAATAAAAAAAATCTTTAAAATACTATATTATCAAAGAGTTAAGCTTAAATATGAGGACATGAGAAATGACGCTTAGTTGCTTTCTTGAAATATCAGCAACATCATCAATAAATTGTTTAAGTACAACATACTCATGAGACCATAAACAAAACCAAGTAAAAACAAGGCCCCATAGTTCCACTGTCCCGCCACACCAATGAGGAAATCATAGTGAGACTGATGATACAAACTTGACAATCAAACCTAATACAAGCATAATGGGAAAGCCAGTTAAGTTGTTCACTAAGTAGCAAGCGCCAGAGGAAACAGAGGCACTTCCGGTTGGTCCGCTTGCCGGTGGAAATCCCAGAACTGCACCGGATGAAGGCACCACAGAGGACTTTGGGCTTCTTGTTGGAATACCGCCGGGCTCTGATGGAGATGGTGCTGGAGCAAATAATGAATCTGGGAGTACTGTGGGTGGAACAATAAGTGGAGGGAATTGCTGCGGTCCTGCATAACGGTCCAGCAAGAAGAAGACAAACATGATGGCACGAGATGATAAGTTGAATCTTTTCAGAAAGTTAAACAAAATTTGATCATGAAACCAAATTTTAACAACTTACCTGGGCATCTAGGTTGGAGGAATGTAGACAACCTGCAGATAGAAAGAAAGATCGGAGTCAACTGCCGTTTCTAGGTCAAAGACAAACCAAGAAATACCTAAATGAGATATGAACTAAACTAAAATTGAACTAAATGAAGTGAAGAAGTTTAAAAAACATACGAAGAAGAAATGCTTCCATTCACAAAACCACTGTAACTGCAAGAAGTCACATTGCACCCGCCGCTGAATTGTTGTGTGGTAATATTTCCTAACATGAGATTACTATTTCTGCATTGCATGCTCGAGCAAGAAACTGCCAATGAAGCCGGCATGCAATATAAACTGCAAAAATCCCAGTAAGTTGTAAGATATTTCTCTGAAATATGAGCAGAAAGCTCTTTCTGGGCAGGCCGGTTACATTACAAAAAATGCTTACTCACTTGCGACTCCCTGGTCCGCAACTGCACTGCACACAGTGACTGGCAGTTATAGCATAACTCCCGTTTGGCACAACCAAGCCATAGTCCTTAGCATATGTTGGGAAGTTTGATGCACAAGCTGTAATTTGCATTATGAGGCGATTTATTGAAAAAAGTTGTCGAAAAAGTAACTACACAGAGACTGTCATAACCAGAAACCACTAATCTGGAGAATCTGTTACTATAATTTTTCATATCAAACAGAATGATGCTTGTTGGAGAGCACATATAACAATGGTTACCCTGTTCTAGTACTACTATTCTTCTTGAAGTCCAAACAATTCATGTTTTGAGCACAACAAAATGATTTAAATGAGACAGAAAGAATCAAAGTAGAGTACTAGAAGTCTGCTGCAATAATATTACACAAGCACTTTCCATCAGACACCAGCTAAGCCCTAGTTTCCAACAGACAACTGCTCAAGAGACATTGCTAAATCTTATACCAGAAACAAGCGATGAACGATTTTTTTAATGCAATTTGCTAACTATGAACAAGTAAAAGAAAATCAAAAGGGCAGGTTAATTTTAGGCAAATCTGCAGTCTCTGCAAAGCATGGTAAGCCAAGAGAATTCCCTATCCAAATCCACAAAAAAAAGTACCAGTAAACAGAATTACATAAGGCAAGAACTTGGCTTAGACAAAGAACACGAAACTCCCAAGACAAGTATCCATAAAGGACTAACACCTAATTATGCAGATGAAAAAGAAAGTTAGGATCTTTCAACAAAGATTTATCTAATTATGTTCTTATTCCACCATACATATTCATATAAAAGGCAGCATCCAATCATTACAACAGCAGCTTAATCAACTACAGATTGGGTCCTCAAGACATCATTAGTTTTGACAAGCCAAAAGTTAAGTCAATAGAAAACGAGCATACAACATAAGACTCGTAAAACGTACCTAGCTAAAAGCTATAACTAGAAACAGAATCACTAACCAGACAACGGAATCGCAAGAATATCACCGTCCTTAATCTCCGCACTCCCCAAAGCATTCACATTCATCAAATCACTCACAGTCGTAACATACCTCGCCGCAATCCCTGACAATGTATCCACATCCTTGACCACATACGACATATAAACCGCCGGCAAATTGTTATCACTATTATTAAAACAAGTACACGGCAACGGAATATTCAGCTGCGTCCCAACAGCAATCACCGAAGGATCCGAGAGCTCGGCCTTCGGGTTTGACTCCTTAATCTGATCACCCGACACAAGGCCACCGTACACGGCGGAGGAAATGGAGGAGAGTGTGTCGGAGGGGCGGGTTTTATACGAAACTGAGCTGGATTTGCGGATTCCGTCGACGCAGGAACAGGGGATAGGGATTTTGAGAAAGAGCTGAGACGGAAGAATGTGGTTTTCAACGTCGGGGTAGGAAATGTCGATTGCGTTGGTCAAGAGAAGGGAGATGGGGTCGACGGAGAAGAGCGATGCGACTTCGGAGACTTTGAGATCGGTGTAGAGGGTGTAGCCCACCAGGGAGGAGCAGGTGTCCGAGTTGGAGCATGGTTCGATGGTGGATTTGGGGGTGGCGCGTGGGATGAACGCGCCGACGATAAGTACAAAAAGGAGGAGCGCGGACATCTTAAACCAAGAAATTTTTTCCCCCGACACGGGATTCTGCCAAAATTTCCAAATGCGGCGGCCGTAGGCCAAAAGCTCAAGAAAATTACTGTCAAGAGGAAGTCTGATAGCTCAAATGTGTGTTTTTTATATCAAAAGATAACAAGAAAACACTGCTGAGAGATTCTTTTCTTTATAGGGTTCTTCAGTTTTGCTGGTCCGCAGTTGATTCCAGCTGAGAGAGAAAGAGGAAAATGGTTGAGCGTACAAGGGAAAGTTTTTTGAAGGGGCAAAGGGAAATAAAGAAAAGAGAGAGCAAGCGGAGGGAGACAAAAGTTTTTTTGAAACAGTAGACAGTAGTGTGTGTTTGTGTGTGAGAGTACACATCAGAATTCAGACAGTAGTCAGCTTCTCGATATTCGGGTCAAGCATGATCCTACCCACTGAATACACTTTTACTATTTTGCCCCTCTTACACTAGTACTATTGTTAGAGTTGTTCGCGGTTGAATTTGCATCGATTTTGATCTGATTTAAAATAAAATATTAATCGATCCAAACTATATAATGTATATTAAATTAATTAAAATTTATTATAAATTTGATTAAATTGAATTCACTTTAAATTAATTTGAAATGGATCGATTAATTCAAATTTTTAATTAAAATATTTGATAAGTTACTATTGATAATTAAATTAATTTAATCAATTAATTTGTAAATTTTATTTAGCTATCATATCACATTAATCTTGTTGAATTAAGTTAAATTATATAAAAATACGTAACTATAAAATTATAAGTTTACAATAATTATTCATATGTATTTAATTTTTTAAAGTGAAAAAATTCTAAAGTTAGTTTATTTTAATTTATTTGTATATTTTGCAATTAAGATATAAAATTTTTATATTGTTAGTATATAAATTTCAATTTGATTTGCATTTGATTGATTATTTAGATTAAAATAAAAAATTAATTTAATTCGATCAATTTTTAAAAAACAAATTCAATTTAACTCAAAAAAAATTGATTTTAATTATTTTTAATTTTTTGAATTGATTTATTATTTTTATTTTTTTAATTGAATTGAATTTGAACACTCCTAACTATTTCATGAGAGTGAGGATGTTATGGTAAAATTGGATGTGTAGCTTTTCAGAGTTAAAGGAGCGTCTGAGTTGAGGTGTACCCCATTGCCCTTGTCATGGGCCCGTGATAAAATGCTTTTTAAACCCTGCTTTTCCGGCATCGGCCAAGAATAACTTGATTGGCGTATCCATAGCGGGTCCCCCAGTCTGGAAAGTAGGCCCATTTGTCAGCTTGCAAGCGGGTCGGACTCGGGCTGGTGCACCCACCCGGATCCAGGTAAATAAGTGGGCTTTAGTTAATGGGCTCTAGAAAATGTAATAAAAACTTCAGCCCAAGTTGTTGAAATTGAAATGGGGGCTGTGTACTTGTGTATGGGATTTAAAGTTGTTGTTGTAGTGGGAAAAGTGGTTGGTCGGGCCAGAATAAGGCCTGGCCCATGAGAGATCCTAGTTTTCCTCAAATAACTGTGGTTGTGTGATTGCTTGTACTTCTCTTGCCCCTGCGAGAATTAGTTGGTTTGGAGTTGATAGAAGTTAGAACAATTATTAGTCTTGATATGGGGTGGCCCGAAAGGCCCAACGTTTCGGACAATGGCCCAGGGCCCATGATCCACGTCGACCATATTCGACCAGATAGTGGCCCGAAGGGCCCAACGTTCAGACAACGGCCTAGGGCCCATGGGACATGTCGACAATATTCGACCAGCCCCCTCACGCCCAGGCCCAACGTTTCGGACAATGGCCCAGGGCCCATGATCCACGTCGACCAGATAGTGGCCTGAAGGGCCCAACGTTCAGACAACGGTCCAGAGCACATGGGACATGTCGACCATATTCGACCCCAGTTAGTCTGGCAGGAGGTCGAGCTCTGCACAGCACTCTGCCACCGCATTAATGGCGCATGCCATCCCCTCACTGTCTGACACGGCAAGCGCCACCCCGTATACCGTCCCGTCCTGTAGCTGGAAGGGACATCTAGCTGGCAAAATTCAAATGAGGGAATAGACTAATTGCCCCTTGGAGGAGGCTGAAGACCCCAAGGGTAAGCCAAGGGCTTACCAGTCATTTCCTACAAGGGGAAGAATATAAAAACTCATCTGTCTTGCCTCACAAGGTATGCGAAAAAAACACACTGAACCTATCTTACTTCAAGGTTAGATACCGGAAATACTGACTTGAGCGTCGAAGGGCCAAAGCCGAGGGCCACTCGGCTAGCCTAACGTTTGCCTTGATTGCAGGATTCTCAAATATCATCAACGGAAGATATCCACCTTTGGGGTTAACCCCTATAGAGATCGGAATCGAAGTACTTGTATTACGATTCGAACCCTCATCATTTGGCGCCGTCTGTGGGAAACATGAATCCTCTATCGAGAATGGTGAACACTAGGCGAGCCCCTTCCGGGAGGGAAGAGAGCAGAAGATCCAGCCCCCCCACTCCGCCAGAACGAAGAAAGGACTGCTCCAGGCCCCAGTATACAGCCTGAGCCCGTAGTCACCCACACCATGCCCCAGTTGATGCAGCTCATCAGTGAGCAGATCTCCGCACAGATATCAGCCCAGCTTTCAACCGCCTTGAACAGACAAGCCGCGCCGCCGGAACCGGCTGCTAGCGCCACCCCCCCTCCAGCAGGGCGTGAGCAAGCACCGCCTATAGAATACTCACGGCGTCCGGGGTCCCCCGGGCATCCAGCTAGGCGAGAACCAAGCCAGAGTCGTTTTCACCGGGAGGCACCCCGTCCCCCGCCGAGGGAAGAGGTAGCGGACTCCGTGGACCATGACGTTCGGCCCCTTCGAGC
This sequence comes from Jacaranda mimosifolia, assembly GCA_018894105.1. Classification (NCBI taxonomy): domain Eukaryota; kingdom Viridiplantae; phylum Streptophyta; class Magnoliopsida; order Lamiales; family Bignoniaceae; genus Jacaranda; species Jacaranda mimosifolia. The sequence goes on from CM032123.1 coordinate 1,151,198, forward strand.
CCCGCAGCGCGATAGGACCGAACATTCCAGAGGTAGAAGAAAGCAGGATCAGCAGGAGTGGGAGAAGGTATCCCACCAGGTGCAGCAACTAAATAAACGCCTGGAGGAGCTGTCGAGGGGAAACGTAGACAGGCCCCCTCAGCCGGAGGTGCCCTCGAGGTTTAGAAGGGAACGGGACTCACCCTTTACGCAAGAAATTATTAATGAACGTATCGCGGTGGATGCCAAGATCCCCACTGGTCTCCCATGGTACGACGGGTCCACAGACCCGAGTGAACATTTGCTGCAGTTTGAACACATGATGCAGCTGCATGGACACAACAAGTATATTCATGCGAAAATGCTGGTAACCACACTTCAGGGTGTGGCCTTGGATTGGTTCGTGAAGTTAGAGTCGGCATCCATCTTTTCGTATGACCAGCTTTGTGACAAATTCCTACACCAGTTTGCCAGCAGAAGGAAGGCGAAGCTACCACACACCCACTTACATACGGTGAAGCAAGCCGAGGGGGAGTCTTTGAGAGATTTTTTCACCAGATTCAACACAGAAGTATTGAAAATTGACAGTCCGAGGATTGAGTTCTTGATTAATGTGCTGTTTTTGGGATTGAGGCACAAAGAGTGCGCTAACGCTTTGGTGCGCGCTCAGCCCCGCACGATGGAAGAACTCCTCGACCTCGCGGAAAGATACATGACCCAAGAAGAGATGAACAAGATGAAATAAGGCCACATCGAAGCTGACAAGATGAAGAGCAAAGAGAAGGACGACAAGCAGAACAGGGAAGGACGTCGGTCCCCGATTAAACGCTTTCACGACTATACACCGCTCTCCATGGCGAGGAAAGAAGTGCTCTTTGCCATTCAACATGACAACCTGCTGAAAAAGCCCTGCAAAATTACAGAGACCGAGGCCATGAGGAAGTCAAGGAAATTCTGTCACTTCCACAGAGAGAAGGGGCATGACACCGAAGACTGCTTCAACTTGAAGGACGAAATTGAGAGGTTGATCAGGCAGGGGCACCTAAAGAAATTTGTCAAGGACAGGAATCGACGAGAGGAGGGCACCATCGACCGGACTCCCCGTAGAGAAAGGTCGGCCAGCCCGAGAAGAGATGACAAAGGGAAGAAACCCGCCCACGAAGCCCACCCGCCCATCAGAGGGGTCATCGACATGATCGCTGGGGGACCCACGAGAAAAGACTCCCGAAACGTAAGGAAGCAAACTCAACGGCAGCTTGACTCGACCAAACCATCTAAGGTCGAGATGATTTTTCAGCTTTCAAACAGCACAGAGCCGATATCCTTTTCAGACGCGGACCTCAGCCACCTCGAAAACCAAGGAATGGACCGGAAGATCGACTGCCCTCTGGTGGTCGCCCTCGAGATCGCCAACTTCAAAGTTAGAAAGGTCCTAGTCGACAACGGTAGCTCAGCCAATATCATATTATCGTCGACACTAAAGAGGATGACCTTGGGCAAGCTTAACTTTGATCTAGTCAGAACGCCCCTAGTTGGATTTGAGGGATCGGAGATAATGCCGTTAGGATCCATCTCCCTCTCCACAACTTTTGGGCAGGGCCATCACAGCCGAACCTTGATGATTAGCTATTTAGTGGTCGACGCCCCGTTCGCTTACAATGTTATTTTGGGAAGACCGGCCTTAAACGACTTCAGAGCCATCGCATCCACATATCACATGAAGATAAAGTTCCCGACCCCTGGGGGAGTTGGTCAGATTTTGTGCAATATTAAGGACGCTTGGCGCTGTTACACAATCTCCGTGGACTCTGGTGAGCAGAGAATGAGGCCCCAGTTGAGGCCCTCGGGGGACGCCCCTATAGCAAAACCCGAGGAGGGAACTTCATCGAAGAGGAGAAAGATTGAAGATACCAGGGTCGAGCCGACGGGAGACTTCAAGATAATTGAGCTGGAGCCCGGGAATCCCGACAAAACAACCAAGATCAGCGTTGATTTGGGAGATCGACTAGAGTGCCTCATGGTCGACTTCCTCCGGAGGAACATTGATGTCTTCGCTTGGAAAGCAGCCGACCTACAGGGCATCGACCCGGATATCATTGTCCACAGGCTCAATGTGGACCCTACACATAAGCCAGTCCGCCAGAAGAAGAGAGTTTTTAACGCCGAGCGGACACAGGTTATCCAAGAAGAGGTAAGCAAGCTCCTGGAAGCTGGTTATGTTGTTGAAATTCAGTACCCTTCTTGGCTATGTAATGTTGTCTTAGTCCCCAAGAGTGAGGGAAAATGGAGAATGTGTAATGATTTCACCGACTTGAATAAAGCTTGCCCTAAAGATCCTTACCCCTTGCCTCGCATTGATTTACTTGTCGACTCCACAGCTGGATGTGAATTACTTAGCATGATGAATGCGTTTCAAGGATACTATCAAATATTTATGGCACCTGAAGATAGGAAAAAAACCTCTTTTGTTGTTCCCAATGGGGTATATTGCTTTTTCGTCATGCCGTTCGGACTTAAAAATGCCGGAGCAACCTATCAAAGGCTTGTTAACTTCATGTTTAAAAATGAGATTGGGAACTCAATGGAGGTTTATGTGGACGACATGATTGTAAAAACAGACAGAGCAGAAAATCACTTGGCTGACCTGAATCACACATTCTCCATTCTAAGAGCCTTTGGCATGAAAATAAACCCTGGAAAATGCACGTTTGGAGTGCGGGGCGGTAAATTCCTCGATTTCATGGTCAGCTAAAAGGGCATCGAGGCTAACCCTCAAAAAATCCAAGCAGTTCTCGACATAGCCCCGCCGCGCACAATGCGGGAAATTCAACGCCTCATTGGCAGAGTAATTGCTTTAGGCAGGTTTGTAGCCAGGCTGGCGGACAAGAGCTTACCTTTCTTCAAAATCTTAAGAAACGCAAAGAAGTTGGGGTTCAGATGGGATGAACAGTGCGATAAAGCCCTCCTCGACCTCAAGCAATATCTCTTTTCACCACCTCTGCTCGCCAAACCTGAGCTCGGGGAAGTCTTACAAATATATCTGGCTGTCTCTTCAGCCTCCGTTAGTTCGGTGTTGACCGCAATAAGAGATGGAAACCCTTGCCCCGTTTACTATTGCAGCAAAGCTCTCCAGGGGCCAGAATATAACTATTTGGAGATTGAAAAATTCGCTCTAGCCCTCGTCTCATCAGCAAGGAAGCTGCGACCTTACTTCCAATCACACACAATCTTAGTGTTAACGAATCAGCCGCTGAAACAGGTATTGTCAAAGCCGGACACTTCAGGTCGACTCACTAAATGGGCAATCTAGCTCGGAGAATTCGACATCTAATTTCAACCGCGAGCGGCCATCAAGGCACAGGTCCTCGCAGATTTCATCCTTGAAAGGATCGACCTACCGTGTCCGGACATCGACAGCACGTACTCGTGGACTCTGCATGTCGATGGGTCTGCGACGTCATCGGGGGGAGGGATAGGAGTTTCTCTTCGATCCCCGTTAGCAGAGGGTTATGACTTCGCGGTGAAGCTCAATTTCCCGGTTACGAACAACGAAGCTGAGTACGAAGCCCTCATTGCAAGAATGCGCATGGCAGCCGACCGGGGGGTCGGTAGGCTAGCGGCTTTCACGGACTCTCAGCTCGTGGCGGAGTAATTTGAAGGGAACTTCGAAGCAAAAGAGCACAAGATGGCGTAGTACTTGGCCAAGGTACAACACTTGAAACAGATGTTCAGCCACTTCTCACTAAGCCAGATCCCCCGATCAGAGAACGAGCGAGCAGACGCACTCTCTAAGCTAGCTAGTTCGGCGAAAGGCACGCGAGAAAGAACTATAACATTTCTTGTGGCCGATAAACCCTGCGTACAGTCTCCCGACCGGATCCAGGTCAGATGCCTCAACGAGTCAACCCCATCCTGGTAGCATCCAATCAAACTCTATCTGAGTAGAGGCTCCCTACCAGATGACATTAAGCAGGCTCAAAAGTTGATAGGCTTGGCGCCTAAATACGCATTAGACGAGCATGGGCAGCTGTACAGGAGGTCGATCGCCGGCCCGCCACTCAGGTGCTTAGACCCCGGCCAGGCGAACGAAGTATTGCAGGAGGTACATGCAGGTATCTGTGGCAACCACTCGGGTGAAAGGTCTCTGGCTCACAAGATTACGCGCTACGGATATTTCTGGCCCACTCTGCTCAACGATTCGGTGGATTTCGCTAAGAAATGCCCATCCTGTCAGGTACATGCGAACATTCAGCATCAACCAGCCGCACCAATGACCAATGTTAGTATCACATGGCCGTTCGACCAGTGGGGCATCGATATATTAGGGTCGCTCCCCAAAACCTCTGGCCAGCGGAAGTTTATCATAGTGGCTGTCGAATATTTTACAAAATGGGTGGAAGCAGAAGCAGTCCCTAAGATCACCGACGCGGCTATCAAGAGTTTTATATGGAAGAACATCGTGTGTCGGTTCGGGCTACCTAAGATCCTTATCTCCGATAACGGCACTGAATTTCAGAGCAAAAACACCAGAAGATGGTGCGAAACTTTAGGCATCACGCAACACTTCACTTCAGTAGGCAATCCACAAGCCAATGGCCAGACCGAGGTTACAAACAGAACAGTCCTAGACCACCTTAAGAGCCGGATTGCAGGGACAGGAGCCAGTTGGGCAGACGATCTCCTCGGCGTTCTCTGGGCCTATCGAACGACCCCTCGAACGGCCACAGGCCATAGCCCCTACAGTCTAGTTTATGGCTCTGAGGCAGTGATACCATCTGAATTGATTCAGCATACAGCTAGACTAATTCATTACAATCCAATAGTGAATACATCGGAGAGGACACTCGATTTAATTACCGTAGACGAAAAACGCCAAATAGGCTACAACAAGATGCAGAGGTACCGCTCAAAAATGGCGGACCGCTACAATAAAATAATCCGTTCGAGAAATTTTAAAGTGGGCGATCTAGTCCTGAAGAAAGCGGAGGTTTCAAAACCAGTCGGGAAGCTGGACCCCAAGTGGGAGGGACCTTATGCAATCACCAAAGTATGCAAGAACAACGCATACCGATTAGCGGACAATACAGGTCGCGACCTTCCTCGACCATGGAATGCAGTAAACTTGAAAAAATTCTTTGCATAAACTGTTTAATTGACATCTATTGAACCGGTTATAAAAAGCAGGGCACATCGCGATTGAAAACTTGAAAGGATCTAGCAACCAAGTCGAGGCCACCGGCCGAGACCACCTTAAGCGACCTCGCAGTCGCCGAAGGATTTAACATCTAAGTCGAGGCCACCGGCCGAGACCACCTTAGTCGACCCCGAAGTCGACGAAAGGATTTAACGTCTAAGTCGAGGCTACCTTAGTCGACCCCGAAGTTGACGAAAGGACTTAACATCTAAGTTGAAGCCACCGGCCGAGGCCACCTTAAGCGACCCCGCAGTCGCCAAAAGTTTTCAAAACAACAGAGTCGACACCTTCGAGGCATATTTATGGGCTCGGCCATGCCGCCAAATTTAGGAGACCAATGCTTCGCATGATGAAAACACCCTTAAAGCTGGAAGTCGAGCCCCGCTCGCAAACGCACGTTAGCTACAAAAAGTTAGCGAAACCATTTTATATTACAAGTGTAAGAAGTGTTCTACAGCAAGCACTATTTGCATCCTATCGACTTACACAAGTTGGCAATACAAAACTTTAAAACAACGAAGACAAAGCAGTAGACAAACGATAATATAGAGCAAACCACCAGCAGAGAATGGGCAAAGAAATATCATTTCATAAAGCCTCAGTAAGACATATATACAGAAGGAAAAGTAAAAAATACAAGGGAAAGGCCTAGCTAGAATTGCTAGACCCTTCAGCAGCAAGCGCTGGAGCCAAAACAGACGGAGGTTCAGGTGGTGCCTCTGCAATGGGAACGGCCTCCGTAACCGCGTAGGAGGGACTGGCAGCAGAGGGCATAAACAGCCGTGGAGCAGCGGGGAAGAATGCTGCGGCATCCGCCCTGTTCTCAGAAATTTCATAGGCAAGGTCGCCAGCAAACTCGAACTTTCGGCCCACAGCATTCAGCCTCTTCTCGAGTTCTGCCTTCTGCCGCTCTTCGGGGCTCATATCGACAACGTTGGTAGATTCGACCTCAGCAGTATCTGCCTCGTTGACATCTTTCTCGACCAGCGGACACAGTTGCTCATCGAAGCCAAAGCCCATCTTCGAGCGATCCTCATCGCTGATGCCATAACCCAGATGTTGTAATTGGGCGATGGCCCTCTTAAACGCACCCCGTGTGTCATCCAAAGCAAGCACAACGCTTGCGTCTTGGAAGGCCGGGCTCACCATAAATTGTTGGACGGCCTCCTTCCGCACCTTAGGCACCACCCGAGCAAACTCCTCCCTGGCTTCGACCAGGCGCTCACTTCGGCTGGCCGCACGACCAGACTCGTAGGCGACTTGAATATCCAGCTCCAGTTTTTTTAACTTCGTCTCCATTCGAGTCTGCTCCGTTACCGCCAGCACCACCTGACGGTCTTTCACCTCCATATCTTTGGCATACTGGGCGTTTGCTCTCTCAAGCTCCTCGACCCGCATCTGGGAGGACTCAAGCTGAACCTTCAAGGTCTCAGCGTCCTCACCCCCCTCCAATCGCTCCCGATCGGCCAGCGCCACTTCGGAACGGTGAAACATGTGATAGCCTAGCTGCTCGACCTGAAACACAAGACTATGTCAGAAGGCAGCTAAACGAAGGAAACGAAGAGTTAAACAAGTAGACATCCAGGTTCCCAGATCTTACCATGTTTGCATGATAGGCGAACTTACACAGCAACCCAGGCTGGGTTAAACCCAGGAATTTGTTCTGGTCAGCCATGAACTGCGCAGCCATCAGCACTTTTAAAAGATCCAACCCAGCCGGCCCTGAGGATACCATGCTAGATGAGTCGCCCACAGCTACACCTGGATCCGACCCAAAATGAGGAGACGGGAATTTGAGCAAATTAAAGAGTGCCTCGGGGCTTCGGTCCATGAAGAGCTCTTTTCCCGTCGGCACGTTCGGCCCCGTGCCCTTCGACTTCCCTTTCCCCGCAGCTGCCTTCTTCGGGGGTGAGCGGCCTGCTCGCCCATGGGTCTCTTTCCTCGACCCGCGGTTCTCTCGACATCTTCTTAGCGAACGGGCAAAGGTGTTCTGGAGGGCGGGGGGGCAGTAGTTAATCGGCGTGGCTCGTCAGCCACCGATGACTCTTCTCGAATCGCGCCGCCTTGTCGGCGCTGCTTATTCTTTCAACTCGAGCCATCGCGCTAGCCCTGGACCTGTTCATGATTTCGCCGCGGTCTGCACAGGATAAGCAACAGAAAATGTCAAATGCAGGAATGTTCATAAGCAAACGACAGGGTACGGCGCATGCAGTTAGTCTACCTATCTCATAATCAGCGGGAAAATTTAATAGGGCTGGCAACAACCCAGCCAACACCAATTGCCTCTCCTCGAGGAATACAGTGGCTTCGATGGGACCAAACTCGACCAGGTCCCTCACGAATGTGCTCGACCAGGTTGGAGCGTGATTCCCTGGTACCTCGACCGAACCCCTCGCCCACTCTCGTGGAATATCGAACCCGCCCTTTACCTGCACAAAAAAGTAGCGTTTCTTCCACGCCTGACCATAGGACGAGGAAGGCGCCACGAGAAACCTCCGACGAGGCCAATCGCTCAGATAATAAAAGCCCGTTTCCTCAGTGCTGCCGGATTTACCCGACACGCAAAGATAAAACAGGTTTGAAAATTTTTCAAAGGTTAGGGGTTTGTTGTACAGGAACATTAGAATTATAAAGCTACACAACATCGAGAAACAGTTGGGCAGCAGTTGCGTGATGCACACTCCAAGACCCCTAAGCAGACCTATCATACCCTCGCTCAAGGGAAACCTAAGACCACACCTAAGTGCATCCTCGAAAACAGTTATGCAACCGGCGGGGGCACGGTGCATTCGACCTGCAGGCCCAGGGGCTAACAACTGGAATTCGCGAGGAATGTGGTAAAGCTCTTGAACGCGGGCCAGTTCTAAGGGGGTGACGGTAGAGATTATCTCGCTATAGTGGTTTGGGGTAAATAATCGCCCGCGAGAAGAAGGTACCCGACCGGGCCCGGCTTCCCCCCCCCCGTGCGCCGCTCGAGCCGCCGGAGCTGGAACGGCTTGAGTCAGAAAACTCCCTGCGGCCCTCAGACACAGTCGCCTCACTATCCCCACCAGAGGTACTACCAGAACTGAATAGCCCAAGCATTTTCTTCGAAGAAAAGTGGAAAGAAATAGAGGGGGAAGAGTACTTAATAGATTTGGAAAGTTAAAACCCAGAAAATCTCTGAAGAAAGCGCAAAGGTTAGTGATTCTTCCAGCAAAGAATATCTGAAGCGGTAAAGGCGAAAACAGCCTGAATGCCCGTTAGTATTTATAAAGGAAAAGGCGCGGTTATCCAAGCGTCCGCATTAATGGGGGAAACTATAACGCCACCCCACGCGCGCTGCGATGTAACCGCTCAGTAGACGCCCAAAACCCTGGTCGATCTCTAAAAATCCCCAGTTGAGACACGTCAATATTTGCTACTTCCCAATGCCGCTCTTCGATTCCCTCAATCTGCATTGCGAAGTGGGGAGACTCATGATATGGGGTGGCCCGAAAGGCCCAACGTTTCGGACAATGGCCCAGGGCCCATGATCCACGTCGACCATATTCGACCAGATAGTGGCCCGAAGGGCCCAACGTTCAGACAACGGCCTAGGGCCCATGGGACATGTCGACAATATTCGACCAGCCCCCTCACGCCCAGGCCCAACGTTTCGGACAATGGCCCAGGGCCCATGATCCACGTCGACCAGATAGTGGCCCGAAGGGCCCAACGTTCAGACAACGGTCCAAGGCCCATGGGACATGTCGACCATATTCGACCCCAGTTAGTCTGGCAGGAGGTCGAGCTCTGTACAGCACTCTGCCACCGCATTAATGGCGCATGCCATCCCCTCACTGTCTGACACGGCAGGCGCCACCCGTATACCGTCCCGTCCTATAGCTGGAAGGGACATCTAGCTGGCAAAATTCAAATGAGGGAATAGACTAATTGCCCCTTGGAGGAGGCTGAAGACCCCAAGGGTAAGCCAAGGGCTTACCAGTCATTTCCTACAAGGGGAAGAATATAAAAACTCCTCTATCTTGCCTCACAAGGTATGCAAAAAAAACACACTGAACCTATCTTACTTCAAGGTTAGATACCGGAAATACTGACTTGAGCGTCGGAGGGCCAAAGCCGAGGGCCACTCGGCTAGCCTAACGTTTGCCTTGATTGCAGGATTCTCAAATATCATCAACGGAAGATATCCACCTTTGGGGTTAACCCCTATAGAGGTCGGAATCGAAGTACTTGTATTACGATTCGAACCCTCATCAAGTCTATACATTGCAAATCAAAATGTCCAAATACATGAAGAAATATAGATATTTATGAGAGTACTTGACAAGTTCAACATTCATTTACTGGCATTATGAATTAATTACATAGCTCTCTCAGCTATGTAAGATTATGTTCTTCATCACGAGTTTCTACCATTCTTTTAGAGTTATTCTAGTAGTTATGTCAATTGAATCATTACTTTAAGGGTTTTATTAAATAGTTACAAGGAATCGTTCTCGAAGATTTCGATCAAAATGGACATATGTGAAGCATGAATACCCTCGTGAAGGCATAAAAATAACACGTAGAAGAAAGTTTCAATCTTGAATGAAATAAATACCATTACATCAATCTTATTTCAATAAAATCATCACGTATTAAACTACAGATTCAACTTAAATAATGCATTTTTTTCCCACCAAATAATGTAGTACGATACAAAGTGAATATCTCCTTCACCACACATGCATATATAATTCTTTAGTTAGTAGATGAAAGTGTATACTATGATTTTCCAACCTATAGCAAGATATTAGTCTCGTAGGAGGGAATATTTTAAGGTGGTCTTTATCCTCCAATGTAGGGGTGCAATCGAGGTGAGCTGAATAGAGTTTGGATAAAATTTTCAAGCTCGATCTCGAGCTTGACGAGCCTAAAATTTTAAGCTTGAGCTTGGCTCGACAAAAATTTGACCTCGGCTCGATTCGATTCGATAAGACTTGAATTGATAAATGAATTATAAAAAACTGTAGGTTCGAGCTCGAACTCGAAATAAAAAAATATTAATATAACATATATATTAATAAAATAAAAAATAATATTTAATTATATACTGATTCAAGATCGGCTCGTAAGCCAGCTCAACTCGTTTATACCCCACTCCAATATAATAATATAATTATTATGTTTAGATGGATATACATAATTGCCTTATAAACTTGGAAGACTATTATATAATATGAAAGCAAAATAAACGAATGAAGAATATAATAGAAGAGGTGCGGACAGAATTTCTGAAGAAATTAGGATGCCCCAATACGATTTGCCATTTGGGTTCTTACCCGTATAAGTTAAAAACTATTTAATGAGTGGAAGATATATTATATATATGTAGTAGACAATAGTGCTACAATGTATATTCACGTGAAGCAAGGAAGCTACTGCTGAACACTAATCCGTCTTTATCTTGTAAGTTATGCACAGAAATTTAAAAGTTGAAACCAATGATAGTTGGAAATGCATTTTCTATGTTGAGGGGGGAAAATGATATTCCCAAGGAAAATGAAACTGACAATGGCTCAAGAAATGGCAGTGGGTACCGTGTGAGAGAGAGCATAAAGATTAGATTATGTGAGGAAGTTGGAGTGGGTTTTTTAGGGTACCTTATCATAGATTACAGTGAAGAAGATATAGCAACAGCTGCATTGTATTCACCCATACAAACTTTTGACTCCCCCAATGCACACACAAACACCTCCATTCCCCAACATAGATGTGCTACATATATATGTTTATGACAAATTTTCAAATTTTGAAACATTATGGGAGAGATGTTTTGATGAAATGTAGTTTAAGAAAATGTATTTTTTAAGAAAAATATATAATTAATTTTATTTTATGAGAAGTTACTAATTGCTTTTGGTGAAATTTTCAGAAAATCGACCATTATATAAAGAGATCCACGTACCAGTAATGAAGTATTACTTATGTCAAGAGAGGTGGAAGTAGTAGCTTTGAGGACGAAGTACGATAGGCGAGTGGAATACGAAGTTATGGTGAAGAAAAACTACTATATGTAAATGGTGAAATACCAAAAATACTCAATAAATTATTGAAACTATCAGTATGATTGATAAGATAAGTACGAAGGATGTTGATTTGGTTTTCTGAACCAACAATCAAATAGATGAATTGTTTAAACACTTAGAGAGTGTTTGGGTGAACTTATAAGCTCCTTAAAATATCTTATAAGATGTTTAAAAATTTATAAGTTGATAAAAATTGTTTGGTAATTTTTAAAAAAAAAAGCACTTATAAGATCATAAAATAAGATGTTATGAGCTTATAAGCTCTTTTAAAAAAAGTAAGGAGACCCTAACTTATTTTTAAGATCTTAACAAACTCCTTCATTTTTAACTATTTTAATTACAAACTTGTCATTATTAACAACTTATAAGCTCCAATATTTTATTTTATCTAAACACTTCAACAACTTATTTTAAAAATAAGATCTAACATCTTATAAGTTTCAAAAATATCTTATAAGATGTTTAAAATAAACTTAGCCAAACATCCTCTTAATCAAATAAATGAATTGTTTAAATACTTCTCTCGTATCCTTTGATCAAATACGTGTAGGATTATAGCAAACAAAATACAATATATTCAATCTATTATACATTGGTTTAAATCTTCTATTTATCTCATATTTCTTTTCACAAATCTATGACACGTGTATTAAATATTTTTTTATAAAAATAATTAATTAAGAATCAGATACACTTAGCATAATTACAGCAAGTTGAAATATGAGATGAAATAAATAATGAAATAGAGGATGCATAGTAATTGTACATCATCTATTATTCTTTCAATTCAACAACCATAATTAAATCGAATACATTACATTCGATTTGTATTACATTTCATCCAAATGAAAATATCATATTAAAGACATGGAGATCAATAGATGCCAGAATGAGAGGACAAATGAGTAAATACGCCAGGACGAGAGAAGGTGGGCAATTGCATGCAATTATTTGGGCGTACGATTGGAAAGTGGAAAGCTCCAAAAGCCCAATTAACGAGGGCCCATTTCTGACATGTCCTCTTAAATTTCTGCCTTCAATCGATTGCCCTTTCACTTTCATTGCTTCATTTTTCCTTCTCGTTGTGATGAGTTATGTTAGGCTCCGTGAATTTCTGCAACTAACGGGCCTTCAAATTACAATAATATCCCCCACAAGAATTTGATGCAATTCTTTTAAATGCTTTTATTTAAGTGACAATATTGTTTGTGTTTATAGAATTAAATGCTCTTATTTAAGTATGCTTCTATCTGATTTTGATGTAGCAAGAAATGACATCAGTAATCGTAGGTTGACCAGTAATGGGAATTCATATTAATGTTTATTGGGCAGGCAATAGAGAAAAGGTCATGAGTTCTAGAGATCGATAGATAGGAGTATGAGAAATGAAGATAGGAAGTAGACTAGTTCAAATGATCCTCAAAAGTATTAAATGGGGGTATTTATATTTGACGGTTAAGTTAACTATGCACTATTTGGCTGAGGTAGCAATAATTTTGAGTGTACACGTGGCATGAGTGAAGGATTAGGATTGACCCGATTCCCAGGGATAAGTCGACTTGTATGAGAGGGACGTGGATCCTTGGGCCTTGTTGGGAAGTTTGTTTTAAGAAAAATGTTATTTTTGTCTTTTAAAAATTCATTCCTTATCATTTTTTTTTACAGGCAACCAACCAATATACCTAAGGGCCTGTTCTCCTCCCTTTTCCCACAATATTTTTCAACTCTCAAAATACACTCAAAAAGTGTACACATTCTCCAATCATTATCTCAAAATACAAAAATTTTCTACCCAAAAAATCCTCCCAAAACAATATCAAAATATAACATACCTACCCTACCCTCACTTTTATTATACAAACCCAATAAAAAGTTAATTGATTTGACATCTACAGTAAAATTTGTCTCCTCTCAAAATACAAAAAAACAAACAATTCATTTTCAATTCTTTTTCCCTCTTTTCCCAAAAAAAAAAAAACGCTTAGCACATTCTTCAAAACTTTCTCCCAAAATATTTTTTAGAAAATGCCCAAAATGCAAAAGAACAGAGCTTATAATTTTTATTTTGTTCAACATTAACTTAAATTTCCACGTGTCAATTGAAAAAATAAATTTAATTTTTTGGATGGAAGAAGGCAATTTTCTTGAGAAGTGCATTGTGGGAATGGAGGATTGTATTCAGGAGAAAATCATGGGTTGGATGCTAATTAGACAATAGCCTACTTGGTAAGGACAAGGACAAGAATCAGGTTTTGCGCTGATAATTCGATTAATTAACCCTTTAATGATCCGTAATTTGGGTGTTAGGACATTAATTTAGTATATATATACGTATAATTATGAATTAGATTCTTGTCAACATTAGTAGCCTACTAGGAGTTAATTATCACAATTAAATGCATCATATAGGAGCACAAGTACATGTTAATAGATCAATAAACTAAAATTATGTCCAAATCAATTATAACAATAAGGACAACCTTATTGATGAGGCGATTTATTTATTAGAAATAAGAATAAAATACTTGGGGGTGATTACTAACACTTTAAAATAATTTCCAATTATAATAAAGTATTATTAAAAAATGACGATCAACGTACTCTATTTATTGAAATATATAATCAAATACGCTACAATATTTATTGACTAATAATATACGCTAAAGATAGTAAAAAAAAATATTAAGGTGGATTATCATACATAATAATGCAATAATAAAATCAAATCACATTACTGTTCTATCATTTACTATCAAATTAACAAATCACAATATCTAAACACATATGTATTCGATAGGGATGGCAATAGGGCGGGTCTAAACCCAAACTCGATCTCAACCTGTCCCGAATGAGACGTGTTTAGGGTGGCTAATTGGAGTAAGGGGCGCGATTTTCGTAACCCGAATTATTTGGGATGGGTATGAGGTTTACCCGCCTCGCCCCAAACCCACCCACCCCGCTCCATCCTGTATAAATATTATATATAATAATAAATATATTATATATAATTTATTTTATATTTTTTATTTCAGTTTACTGTCACAAACTCATAATGTATTTAAATTTGGATGTTATGTTGATTATTATTTTAATTCTACTCTTATCTCCTATTTTGCTTCTAAAATTTTATCTTGAATTTTTTATTTTTGTACTTGAAATTTGAATTTTAATTGCTGTCAAGTGGTTCTGATTTGATATTTTCATTAACTGATTCGAATTTTTTTAATTTTTTTTTAGTTGGCGGCTTTAGGTGGGACAAGGTGGGGTGAGGTCTTTTGGTAGCGAGACGGGATATGGTCTGATGGGACGGGGTATGGGGCGAGCCTATCCCGCCTCACTATCATTTCTAGCATTCGAACCAAAAACTTATAATAGCACTCGCCTTTTTAACATTTTTTTAAAAAAAGTGCAGGACTTCAAATTCGTGCCACATCGTCGATGTACCTTAAACAGAGACCTCCTAATTACTCTTACAAATATTTTCTTAAAACCAAATAAGGATACTTTTGATTTTCTATTTTTCCGCTAAAATTGGTACTTCTGTTTTCTTTCTGACAATCTTTGATTGCTCTACACAGCTAGCATTGAAAACTACAAATCCAATTGATGAACTCTGCTTGTGACTTGTGATTATAAATACTTAATTTCATGTGGGCCCCGAAAGGAAACACAAGTAATTTCGTAGGTAGACAGTAGACAGTAGACTATTAGACAGTATACGTATTTAGAAAACACACATCATTACAAAGGTGGGACACCTGAAAAACGGGGAACCGTATGTATATGTCAAACATCAAATTATTCGACTTTTTCTCACATTGAAAAAATAAAATTGATTTGAGTAGTGATTTGACAAAGTTTAACTGCCAAATCAAATATTAATTTGTGTTATTTATGAAATGACCGATTAACTAAATTACGGAATTTCATGGACAATGTTGGAAAAATTAAATCGTTCATTAAATCAAAAAAATTATTGATTCACGATTTACTAGTTCAATCGTTGGTTAGATCGTAATTGAATCGTAATGTCATAATTATGAAATATATATTATATATTACTTAAAAATTAATAAAATATCAAAATATAAAACATAAAGAGTTTAAATGATATTGTTTAACATCACAATCCAATTTCACAATTCATATCATAAATAATTATACTAATTTAAATATCTCAAGTCTAAAGTTTAGAGTTGAGAGTATATGAGTTAATTCTAAAGTTTAAACTCTAAATCAAAATTTTTTTATTTTTTTTTAACTTTTAGATAGTTTGTGAGGTTTACCTTAACCTTAAAACTTTGTATATAGATAAAAAAATAAAAAAAATAATTTCATTAAAAACTAAATGAAAAAACCGCTTTGATTCAATTGAACCGTGAGCGGTTCACCAGTTCGACTGGCCAGTCTAAGCAATTTTAACAAAATATAGCTTTTCTTGAGTTTCTCGATTTTTTGCGAACATCGAACCAGTTCACCAGCCGGTCGATGTTTCAATTGGTCCGACCAGCCGGTCCGATCCAATTTTTTAAACCATGTTCGGGGGTACCTCTCACTTGAGTGCCAATAAAAAAAAAATAGAAAAAAATCCCTATGTTTAATATTAAATATAAGTATTTGAATAGATGAAAAATTCTAGATTAGAAATAAAAAGATGAATATGTAAAGTATTTTTACAATTTTACCCTCATACATCATGCTAGGAAATTTCATATCTTATAATTACTTTAAATGATACCATTACTTTCGAAAAACCAAATTATTATTTAAAAAAATACTTCGTTCAGGCTTCAGCTATCTATTTTAAGTAAAAAATATTTTCATTTTAATTTTACACCCATATAAACATTAGTTTCATTCAAGTAATCTAGTTATATTTTTCTTTAGTTTATTTTAAGAATTTGATAATTAAAGTATCGGAAACTTTATTCTTGAAACCTAATTAAAAGTTTTACATAAAAATTAAATAATGATTTTAAAAGAAAAAAAGAAATTAAAAAAAAAGTGTCATCTTTTGATGTACTTTGCATCAATATGACAGATTGGACATTACAATATGGATAGATTGAAAGAAATGAACAAAAGATTTCTGAAAGCATAGTACAATAAAAGATCCACAAGCGCATCATCAAACCTGATTTTCCCATTGATTCGTTTAATATATTATTTCTATCCAGAGATTCCCGTGACTTTCGACCTATACAAAAAGAAAATATGAATAAATTTACTTAAAAAGATCACATCTTTACATCATCCCATCACTTTTCCCATCTCTTCCTCTCTATATTTGTCCACCACCCCTCCACCCGCACCCCACTTTGGCAATCTTGCACATATATATTTTGCAAGAAAAGAGCAAGTCCAGTTGGTGGAAGCAAAGAAGAAAAAGAAGAAGAAGAAGAAAGTGAAAATGCCAAGTTCAGATTCATTTCTGAGGCAGCTGAGTAGCAAAGAAGGATGGAAATCATCATCAAAGAGGTGGGGTGGGGGTGGAGGGTGGGGGGGTAACTTGGGATTGAACAATATGTATGGGAGTGAAAATGGGGTTAATTTTGTGATGAAGAAAAGAGTAATGGTGGTTGTGGATCAATCTTCACATTCTAAACATGCAATGATGTGGGCTCTTACTCATGTTACTAATAAGGGTGATATTCTAACACTTCTTCACATTGTTTCTCCTTCTTCTAAGCCTTCTGACAGCAACAATTCTTCCTCTTCTTCTCCTTACCTTGCTACCACACTTGGTTCACTTTGCAAGGCCTGCAAGCCTGAGGTCAGTTTTCCACATTTTATTTAGCAAATAAATAGAATTTTATGTGGTGAAGTTGAAGTTTCCATATTACTTTTACATTTTCTTGGTCCAAAGTAGCTGAAATTCTTGTTCTTTTATGTCTGCATTTCCTTTCTTTAAGCAGTGAACTATTTGAGCATTCTTGTGATTGTGTTTTTACAGTGTTCAATAGATTGCCAGTTCTCCATCTGTTTATGTAAGAAGGGAGAATTTCAGCTATTTTGTATTTGCCTTTTTTTTTTTTCCTCTTCAGCATCTTCAACTTTGTTTTTCTTGCATCCTTCTTTCCAGTCAAAAAGAGGGAAGTTATCATTACAAGAAATACTTCTTTTTCTTTATCAGAAATTCAGTCTAAAGAGGAGGATCTTCAGACCCTTTTTGTTTTTCTTGTCCTCTCTTTTCCCCTCTACAAAAATGAACTTTTACAAACACCTAATTCCCTTTTGTTTCCATTGGACTAAGTGTTTCTTAATGGTGATGGGCTTTGTTCAGGTTGAAGTAGAAGCACTAGTAATCCAAGGACCAAAGATGGCCACTGTGATGAGCCAAGTTAAGAAGCTGGAGGTCTCTGTGCTGGTCTTAGGTCAGAAGAAGCCCTCTTCATTCCTCAACTGGTGAGTACCATTAATTTCAATCTATTCTATAATCTTGACTCGTGTGATTTATGTTATGGCTTTTGAACTTGGGAATCAGCCTATGTTTCAAAAGCAGCACAGAGGAATTTGTGGAACAGTGCATCAACACTTTAGAGTGCTTGACTATTGGAGTGAGGAAGCAGAGCAACGGAGTTGGTGGCTATCTTATCAGCACCAGATGGCACAAGAACTTCTGGCTTCTGGCTTAGTTAGATCATTGTTCAAATTTTAGGAGCACAAGGCCTGGGAGGAAAATAATGTATTAGAAGATATAATTTGTAGAGTGTTTTACTTGCATTGGTATGTATCAGCATTTCTTATAACATTAGGGTCTGTCATCTTACCTTGGGACAACTGCTAACCAGGTCTGTTGTATCAGTTAGACCTTAAAACTATCTGTGTATATGTAGTCTGTTAAAATGGCCAGTCATCTATAGTGCTGATTGCTTAATGTTGAGGATGAAAGATTACTATCAGACAGCAGATTAGTATATGTGGCTACTGTTGTTTAAAAATTCTTCGAACTACTTATGCTTTCTGTATCATTTTCAATTGGATGATCCATTAATCCAACTAGTAAAGGACTATAAATCGATCAATTCTTTTGATTTTCAAGAGTTTAGGAATGAATGAACTCTTTATTAACCCATTTTACTATCGAGATTTATCACTACTTTAGCTACTTTAGCGGCTTGACATGTTCTTGGGTGGTAGCCCAATGGATTTAATTTATATCTTCCCACAAGAGAGAAAATCATGTGTTCGAACCTACTTATGATAGCTGTTCATGGATTAATCATCTCAACAAGCTCATTTTCTAGAGAGTTACTATAGTTTAAATTGAACATTTCATTATTCATCACCCAAGAAATATAAGGGGAAAAAAAGTTAGTCAAGAAAGCACATTAGGTAGCACTATTTGTTGTACTTTGGGCCGTTGATCTTTCTTGCACAGGTCTTTGATTTTTGAGAGTTCCAAACATTTCTGCTATACGGATTAAGGGAATCCCATATGTTCATCTCCTCTCATAAGAATAAATATGCTAGTCACTATGGGTTAAAAGAACAGCACATATCATCAGGGGAGGAAAAGGGGGAAGGGCCGCCGATGGGGCTGAATCTAGTTTAGTTTTCAATTTGACCTCTTGGTGATTCCAGAAGAGAAGAAGACAAAAAGAGAAATTCTTTCCTGTCTACAGTAAACATATATTACCACCTCCCTGCAAGCAGACTTCATCCACAACTCAAACTTTGTCGTCTAATTTGTCGCTAACTAACGGAATCAGCTCCATTTTGTTCCTTGGAGTTTTAGGAGTCCGGGGTGTTCCAGGCATTTGTTGTGAGAGCATGTGCCTTACATATCCGTAGAAGGTGCATCCGATGAGCGTTATAGCACATCCAACAGCGTTCATCATGGAGATTGGGTTACGGAAGATCATCCATGAACATGTAACAGCAACTGCAACCTGAAAATGAAACAAGAAATTGGATTCAAGAATAAAGCTGGCTTCGAACTACTTGGGCTTATGAGTTGGTTCACGAGCCTTGAAGCCATTATATTAAAGTTCAAGCTTGGCTTGATCCCAAGCTCAAGCTTTAATAGTCTTGGTTTGAGCTTCAGATCCGATCTTTTCCGCATTGAGTCGAACTAGATTATGGACCTGCTCGACTCAACTTACATCCCTAGTGCAGAAAAAACCCATGACTAAGACATATAAATGAATCCCACATGTCTTCAAAGAATAAAATTTTGGTAGAAACATAAAGAATAATAGATAAGGAGAGGCCGGCTGGTCATCTAGTGTGAGAAAGACAAGCACCTTGAGATTTCCGGCAACATTGAAGGTCACAGCAGTTGTGGAGTGGATGACATAAAAGATGGAGAAGTTCAGGCAAAAGGCCAACACGCCAGAGCTGAATATGATGACAAGAGAAGAGAAAAGTGAGGGGCATGTATAGAACCATTGTATGACCCCAGATCCTTCGAGTAGAATGGCTGGCACGGCCAAGATCATAGTCGCAAATGGTGCCATGTAGTATACAGTGTTTATACTGCAGTCAGCACAACAGATTGATTTGGTGTTAGGAAATATATGAAAGAAAATTTTGATGTCAAAGCAAATGGAAAAATAACTAAACACTTAATACTTCAAATATGTTTACTTTCTTTGTAGTCAAACAGTTAGGCAAATAAGCAACAGCTAGACAGGTTAATTAGCATTAATATGACCACCTTAGTCAAAAAAACCGGAACTTGGAAGAATAACAAAGCGAACATAAAAATGGGATCCTGTTATTGCAATTGTTGCCTTGACATCACATAAAAAGGAGAGGAAAAGAGGCATTTACCTATCGAATTTGTATCCATGCAACAGAGACTCTGCAAGAATTGTTTTTGTAGAAGTAGCAAGACAGCCGAATAAAGCAGCACAAAAGCCGAGCATGTTAAAACTGAGCTCTGTGATAGAAGTGAGCAGAATCCCTCCAACAATAGGAATCAGAGAAGCCCAAATTCGCCAGTCGAAGTACTTTTTCCAGATTAGCCACTGCAAAATAACTGTTTCAAAAACATGAGAAACATACAAAGTATTTTATCTTCAATGCCACTAACACAAATGGAACATAGATTGATGCTGGGTTTAATCATATATGATAACTTGTTTATGATCATTAGTTTAGAAGACTTCGAAACATAATTTTACTAAAAACAGAGTCCAACTCACCTGTTGTTGCAGGGGTGAAAGACTTAATAGTTTGCATGAAGGAAACAGGAATATACCGCAGGCTTACATTTCCCAAAACTATGTTGATACAAAATATAAACGACATGGGAAAAATCCTCCTCCAGCGATCCTCAGGATCAACTGTAATAAGTGGTTTAAGTTTTAGCACTTTAATTACCAAGTACGCACCGATCGCCGAGGATATAAAGTGAATACATGACACAGACAATGGATACTTGAAGTCCAGTTTCTGTCAAGCAAAAAGGGAAACTTTGGTAAGGAATAACAATTATCGCAGACACGATTATCATTTGTCATTGGTGAAGTATACTCAATAGCATGATATAATCCTACAATTACAGTGTCATGGGCTTTCATCAATTATATAACTTGAAAGCAATTAAAGTTAAAATTTAACAGTAAACAATACAAGATTTATGTAACAAGAGTAACCAAATACATTCAAATTTTTCATTCATCATCCTTTTTAATTGCTGAAATTTATAAATCTCATCCCTATCCATCAGCTGCAGCCATTCAACTTGAAACTGAAACCGAATAAAAATTTAGTTCTTCACAATTTCCATTAACAAATGACTCAATTAGACCACATTCCCAATGTACTAGAATCTGCAGCCAGAAAGAATACAGGAGTACAAGTAAACTCAATTTGCAAGAAGCCAACTTAAAGAATGAAAGAAATGAATAACTATCATAAGTATTAGCTGTGGATCAACTTAGACATAAAAAATTACACAACTTGGTGAGCATAAAATAAAAAATTTATTAATTTCTTCCCGCTTTCTGACAATTTAGTACATATAGACACGACTGTACATAAAGAAACTAAGGGCGTATGACATTGAATTAATCTCATGAATATCCATAACCATAGCAAATTCCCATTCCTCAGTTTCTGGAACAGAACCAGAATTCCAGCTAAACATCAATAAAATTTGGGGAAAAAACACACAAAGATCGCCCAGAAAACCAATAAAAGAACAACTTTAATGGAAAAGGAAATTAATTCAGAAAAGTACGTCTATATTAAACCACAAAAACCTCATACATGAAGAATTTTATTCAGTTCACACTTGTGACCTGTGCAACTACATATCGAGAAACAAACCTGAAAGATCCATTTGTTCATGATGATTACAGTGACATTGAAACCCCACCATTGAAGAATAGCCAAAATGGATCGAATTACACTCCACTGACACAACCTGCTCTCCTCCATAACCTTTCTAACCACCCCAGATCAAAATTCTCAATAAAAATCCAAACTTTACCCAGAAACAGGAAATAAAATCCAAGAAAAGAGATCAAACAAACAAAAAATGAAAAACCCAGATGAAATTTCAGGGAGACTGAATGAGAAAGCCTGTGAATTTCAATGCTGGCGTAACGGCGGTGGGAACGGAAGGGGCAGGCAGTATGTAGCCTGTTGGAGTGATGCCATAAGGTGCCGAGGTGTTTTTATTTCAAGAAAAGAAGAGAAATATATGTATAATTTGTTTAATCTTTTGATTTTGGAAAGAAAATCTGTACGTGGGTGGATTTCTCACTGCCTTTCACGCCTTAAGGACCTCTTTATTGGAAAAAGCCCCACACCACACACACATATTACACGCAGTTTGTGGGCAACTCTGTGTGTTGGGGTGGGGAGGTGGGGTGTGGGGTGGTGGGGTTGGGATATGTTGGAAATTGGGACAATATGAATATTTGAGAAGAATAAGATTTATTTGTTTAATAAAATATTAATGTAATTTAATAATTTAGAGATGTCCAATAAGATATTGGGAATTAACACAAATTCAAAAGATTTTTGGAATGCAAAAAAGGGGCACAAAATTAGTGCTTTTTTTCCCCACAAATCCAAATAATTAATCCTATGTACCTTTTCAGTTTCTCTTTATTGAAAAAAAAAATATTTTATTAAATTTATAAAAACAAATCAATTGTCAACTGATCGAGCAATATTTTCTTCACACTTATTTTGAAATTTAAACTCAATAATTTTAGATGCATGTATTTAAATAAAAAAAATGTTAAAAATAAATTAATAAATAATGATTTCTTTAGAGGCAAGTGCAGAAGAAATTCACAATCACGCAAAGGTGCATTTGGTTGAATATCCATAAAACAATAGGTTTGATGTATTATTTAATCAATTCTATTATTTTATTAATTTCATATTTGCTAGTTTTTTTATGTAAATTTGAATTAACTTTAGACCCATAAAAATGATTAAATATTAACAACAATAATCTAATATTGATATTTTTCTAAAGGAATAGTGTGGGCCCTTGCAATGGAGATTCTCTATTCCACTATATGTTTCATCTTTTATTCCATATATGAATATATGACACGTATATTAAATATTTTTTAATAAAAATAATTAATTAAAAATTAAATATACTTAACATATATACATTACACTGAAATAGAAAATAAATCAGAAAATGAAATAAAAGATCCAATGTCGGGCCGTGGACCAATTACAGAAGAATTCCAAGATTTTAGGGTGACAGATGGTACGATTATGTGGGGCTTTTAATTTAATGAATGTACAAGTACTATATTGTAAATATTTCAAGTAATATTCTTGGAAGATACCTTTGTACAACGTAATTTCATTTCTTGTAATTAGGCCCACTCCCATAGTCACATATGGTCCTCTTGCCATAAGGTACATGCACATTAGACAAGAGAAAACGTCAAAACGAGATTGCTCCCATAGTTGGCAAAGGCAACTCTTGAATCTTGATCACCACTCATGGAAACAAAACAATCTTTTTGTGTAAATAAACAAATTTTTTTACCTTAAATCCATGAATATTCTACCACCCTTAGTTTTTGCAAGAAATGTTGAAAATAAGCGCACTTGGAGCTTAGTAATTGAGATTAATTCAATTTTAGTATAATATTTTACTAGATATATCGGTTAGTTCTTTCCAGCAGTGTTAATTTTTATGATTTTTTTCTGTCCAGTCTTACCTGCTTTTAAAAAAGCTTACCAAAAAATTCTCATTCATACTTATAGCAAGAATGGTATGAAGTTCACATATATCTATGCTTTGATACATCTTAACAAGGAAACAATTTTCAATAACAACATATTAATATCTTAAAAAGAAAATAATCTTATGATTTTTGCCAACACTAATACTACTTCGATAAAAAAAATTATTCAATCTCGTGTTTTGTGTAAAGCATAGGAAAATCAAGCTTAAAATACACTACATAAGATGATACAGACAACTATTGATTTTTTCAAAAGCAGTATTTTGAAGATTGGACAAGATATAATCCAAGTTGATACCAAGAATTTAAAATAAAAATAAAAATACTACTATAAAAGTAGCTAATTTGATCCATAGATACTTAAGTTCACCTTAAACAAGAGAATGGCCTTTGAAGCAATAGGCATAGACATCAAATTTTGTGGGCAAAGTGATGGTGCACATGAAGCCAAGATATAGAACTAACCAAATCTATTGGAAGAGATAAATTTCCTAAACTTGTTGTGTCCTCAACTCAATAAAGTTAACAATAAATAAGCAACATGGCACATGGACCAAATTCAAGATTCTTAGAAAATAAGGTTCACTTTTAACCTAGAAAAAAATTGAATTAAATACAAATAATTATGAGAAAGGGAATGAGAAGAAAAGTGACCTAGGAAAAGGAAGTGGGCAGGCATCAAAATTCAATTCAAAGTCAAATTCACATAAATTGAGGGGTTGATTTGTTTGGTCCTAAGTTGGTGAGAAAGCAATTTGTTGGTCTATCTAGTTGACAAACAAATTCCTAAAAGGCTATTTAATGTATTTTGAATCAAATTTAATAATTTTTAAGAGATAGTGGGGCAGTTTGGTAGTAAACTTATATATATATATATATATATGCAAATAGATCGATTGTGGATTTGAGTTATATGAGGTAACTGAGAAATCAAGAAAGATTATTATTTTAAAAAAATTAAAAATAAATTAAAAAAATAATCATTTTTAGCTCCAAAAGGACCAAAGTTTGGTTACATTAGGGCTGTCAACAGGTCGGATTTGGATCGGATCTGCCATATCTAAATCCAAATTCAATTAATAAAATTCATATTTGAATCTGACCCAAAATCCTATAAGATCTTTGTTAGTCAGTACCAAATTCGGACTTGATGGATATTCGAAATCCATTAAAAAAATTCGATCCAATTTATTTATTTATTTTTTTTCCTTTTAAATTTTATAAAAATATTATATTTATAAAGTAAATATATGTCATATTTGAATTTTAACAACTTTTTATTATATATTAGTTTAAAAGTTAAATATTTGAATACTAAACTTCTTTTTCACATTATATTAATATATAGACGAACTGTTGTATGTTATTCTATTTGATATTTTATCAATATCTCTCTTATTTTTTAGGTTAAAAACTCAATATTAATAATATAATATAGACATTAATACAGATATTAGGTCAATTTAATCCATAAATTTTATTTTAAATTTTTTATTAATATTATTTATAAGAGTATTTATTTAATAAAAAATATTAAGGTTCAGATTCGAATCTTAACAGATCGGATTGCTTAATTCCATATTCGATCCACTTATTTTCCATTTTTGAATATTTATTATTGGAATGATCCATCGAATATTTTAATTGGATAAAAATCTTAAAATTCGGATCAAATTCCAATTGAATTTGGATTAAAATCCGATCAATTGACAGCCCTGTTACATAATTATCAGCCCATTGAAAGGAGAAATTTGATTTGGGCTTTTGGAAAACTGAAGAAAATGTTTTTGGGCTCTCCAATGGGTCTTTTCATAGATGATCTGCAACATTTCTTACACTGTCCATGTGATCCATTTGAATTTTCCTTTTTCCTTTTTGGATCCTCATAATTTGGCACCAAATATTTTAAGTAATTGATTTTGATGAATTAATCAATTAATATTTTTTAAATTTGGCAAGTGAATAAATTTTTTAATCAATTAATATTTATTTAAAATTTTGAAAGAGAAAAATGGTGAAAAACTATAATAACATATGACATTTCTCTTCTACAAGATGCAATGCATATCCATAGTTCTAAATAAAAAGCATTTGATTTGTGTGTCATAATATGGATAATCCAAATCCTAAAACACACAAAATTAATAAAGGCAATCACCAAGGGAGATATGGGAATTGTAATACCAATCAAATACAATTAAATCATCATAAATTGGTAGGACCAGCCATTTTGGATTCTATATTTTGATTCAATATTTCATTGTTTATTTTATTTTATAAATATATATTAAGTGTGTATTGTAATATCAAATAGAAAATGACTCACCAATTAAATTAGAACATGTGATCTGCGCTGTTCAATTGATTCTTTCATTCAATTAGGGCAAATTATGTATATTCATATTACATCAGTTTAGATCCTCTATTCTATTTCATACTTCATCTTTTATTTTACTTCATAAATATATGTCAAGTGTATTAATATTTTTTTATAAAATAATTAATTAAAAATCAAATACACTTTATATATATTCATCAAATAAAAAAAAATAAAAAATTAAAGAATTTAATTATAAAGTGGTAAAAGTTTGATACAGTTCCCATGTCATTTTCCCTTTTGTGGTGTTTTTATGACAATAACCCCACCCCACCCCACCCCACCCACCCCCGGGGCCCCCCCAACCTCAACACACACAACCCTGCGGCCCTGTCAACTCCTCGAATTCTTTGCCTCATTGGAGCAAGGTGCACCATATACATGATACATCTATCAAACCCCTCCCCCTACCCCACCCCCAGTCCCCCACCTCCACCACACACACACATATGACATATGCAACAAGTAAATACCAAGTATAAATTTTCTTTTTGGTGTTCCCATTTCAATTTTCTCTTGCTAGCTAGAATTACTTGATCCTTTTCTCCCAAGCACACTCTCTAACAGAATACAGAAGTGAAAAATGAATGAAAACAGATCAGAGGACATGAAATGGTGCTATTTTCATCCCAGAGAATTAGTTATAGGGATTTGTGCCTTGTGCTTGAATGAAAGGCTCTTAGTCTTAGCTTCCAAACAATCCCCTCTTCTCCACACACACAAAACCCCCAGTTTAGCACCAAAAAGAGCCCCCATAGCCCTCACAAAGATTTTTGCTCTCACAAATTTGCTCAATCGTCTTGACCTTAAACGCCACAGAGCTGATGATGATCAGTATTGCCACAGTTCATCAACTAGTCCAGAAGGTCAGATTTTTTCTTTTCTTTTTTCTTTCTTCTTTTCTTCCTGTGTTTGTTTTACTTTCTTGGAGTTGCTGTCATTCAAGAAAAGATCAAC
Organism: Jacaranda mimosifolia; assembly: GCA_018894105.1. NCBI lineage: Eukaryota > Viridiplantae > Streptophyta > Magnoliopsida > Lamiales > Bignoniaceae > Jacaranda > Jacaranda mimosifolia. The sequence continues at coordinate 1,177,937 of CM032123.1, forward strand.
AGAAAAAAGAAAAAGGAAAAAGAAAAGTGTATATATATATATGTGTGTGTGTGTGTGTGTGTGTGGTTTGCATGGTTTTTTGCTGAAATGTATTGGATCAGGAGCTGTTTGATCCAGCCCATATCAAACACAGTATTATATATACAGTGCATTGATATTTTCCCTGATGAGTTTTACTGTTCTGTCAATAGTAAATCAGATAAAGCAGAAAATGTGAAGACTTCAATTTCAGAATGTTTTAAGTGAAAATCACCAGTTCATATCATAACCTGAGAGTAATTTCTCATCTCTCGTCAGATTCTGACCAGAGAGAAAAGAACGAACCAATCTAATAACAGTAGAGTTCTCAGCAAATAACCATATGCTTCTCACGTTTTGAGAATAGTCGGGACATTGAGGAATATCTAGAAAGGTACATTGAGAATGGTATGAAGAATTTTGTTACGTACGACAATCAGTCTTGGACTCATTTGCGTACATAATTATTAACTAAACCTTTGCAAGATTACATATAATTAGTACGAGAATAAAAAGGGACCCTTTGGGACCATTTTTCCTGTTCACAAATTTTTTCAGGTCCCAAACTTTAGTTCAACAGAAATCAAGGCTGATATTGATATAATGATTTGATTACCTTATATGCAATGATAATGAAGGCATAATTTTGGCATGCCAACTTTTACACTGTCAACTCTCTTTTTATGAATGGTCCCTTTATATAGTTCATCAGTTTTAAATACATTTTCTGATGTAATTCAAGAATATAATTATGGCAATTGCAGACTCCTTTATATCAATCAAGTTTGAAGACAATGGTGTTGCCTCATGGGACAAGGGCAAAATCTCTAAAATGCCCCATCATCAGCATTGTGAGGTAGCCAAGAAGATCAAGAGTGTGGTGGAGCATGCAAAGCCACGTGCCGCGCTGAGGTGGCGAAGGCGGATTGGCCACCTCTTCCAGATCATCAGATGGAAGAGGTCCAGCAAAGGCAATATGTGCCATGTGGGCACAAAGCATAGAAGGAGCAAAGGTTAAATGTGGGTGGGTAAGGATTCTTGCAAAGAGGAGGACCAAAGAATAAAGGGCTTTGAATAGAAAGAGATATTTTAGGCTTTTCCTCTTCTTTTTTTTCTTTCACATTTGATTGAGAAAATATAATCACATTATATGTGAAATTAATGTCATTAGGCCAAATGACATATTAGATATATATATATATAGTTTAGTTTATTATATTATGAGTTTGTACCTCAAGCATTGTAATTTGTAAACCACACAATTCCAAAGGCTGTGTTTGGATGTGAATTGGGGTGTTTTGTCAAATTTTTTTGGCAAAATGGTTTTTGGGAAGGAGGGTTGGAGAATGTAATAATTGTTTGTTTGTGTTTTGAGTGGTAGGTAGAGAATGAATTGAGAAAAAAAATATTTGTTTGTTTGTATTTTAAAAAGGGACAAACTGTCACATCAATAACTTTTTTGTTGAGTTTGTGAGGTGAAATGAGTATTTTAAAATTATATATATGTGTGTATATATAGATTGTATAAGTGATAGTATATGTATATATTTGTAATGATTAGATAATATGTAAAACTTTGGGGAATGGTGTGGAATTGTGAATCGTAGGATTCTTCTGGGGAATAAATTTTGTATTTTGAAAGTGAAATTGAGGAATGTATAATATTTGTTTATCTAAATTTTAAGAATTGGAAAATAAATTGGGAGTTTGCAACCAAACAAAGTGAAAATCTATGCCATAAGGCAGTTATCTGCAAAGGAAATAACCATAAGCCCAAATTTAGGTGCTCCACTCAAGGAAACACAAGAAGCACAAGGGTCACACATATTCTTCAAGATCTTTGTCCTCTAGTTGTCTTCTTGTAAAAATATAATTAGCTTAGCTTCTTTCCTGAGGATTCAACTGTAACATGATGAATATAATAACACATGTTCTTGATTTTTCTTTTTTCTCAAAGATTTTTAATCATAAAAGTTGCCTTTTATACCCACAAGTGCAAAATGGCATCCATGTGCAGAGGGCTATTAGGTGCCCTTTGTTTAGTTATATCATTCAATAGTAACAAAGAAGTTTGTAGGGCAATGTGTCCCCTCTGTTGGCTGTAGCCAGCCATGGGACAATCACCATAGGACCACCTTCCTTGGATATTAAGAATAAAGCTCTTTTGGTAACTAATTAAAATGACAACTCGGTTCATTTCGGATTATATCACCAATTCTTGTCTACCACTCTGCTCAATTTAAGCATCTTGTCTAATTTGAATACGAGAATGTTTTCCTAAACTTGATAGATAACATCATATATGATATACGAATATGTCTGATAGGTCGTCGGGTTGCATTTGGTATCTTTCTTAAATTTTGACACCTACAAATATGTTACGATCGTTAGGAATAGTCTCAAGTCAATAATCATCGAGCTCAGAAAATCGAAGCTGAAAGTAAGAGCAAATGTGGGAAAATAAGTTTACTACCTATTTCTCAGCACAATAAATGCAATTTTTTATAGTGTATGAGCAGTGATTCTCCAGACATGCGTCGCTATATTTAAAACGTTAATTTCTAATAAAATTTAACTTTAAAAGACTCGAGTCGTCATCAAAATATGTGAATTTCGCTAGCAAAGAGGGAGCCATGGGGGTTGACAGGGGTAGCCCCCCGCAAAATATTAAAATTTTATTTTTCACATCAAATTTTTTAAAATATTACACTTTTACCCCCTTCAAAATATTAAAACTTCATTTTTTATATTAATTTTTTTTAAATATTACACTTTTGTCATTCTCAAATTATAAATTTACCCCCCTCTTATTGAAAATATGCATTTTACCTCATTGTACTTCTTTGTATATATATGTAATTAAAAAAAAATTATATTTTTAATAATTCAAAATTTTGCCCCCCCATAAACAAAAATTTCGGCTCCGTGCCTGCCCGCCACCATCAGCGTTAATACATGGGCCTCATAATAATTACTTATTTAACATACCATATCAATATCCACACCTAAAATACACATCTTTATAAATCTTTTTCATCACTTCAAATAAAATTAAATGGGTTTTCTTATAACTTTTTTCTATATGTGAGCAAGAATGAGAAGATATGAAACACACAAGGAGACACGCATATGAATCCGGACAACATTTGAACAATAAGAGAAGTAAGGCCACAAACATTTTTAATGCCATATCATGTCGACAAATAATTTCTGAGGGGATGAGGTTTTAGCAAGTGAGCTGCTCCAAATCTCTGCCTGTTCATAAAAGAAAAGAAGAGAGGAATATGGTTTTCCTGAGTTGTTGCATTTGTTAAACATTAATAAATATACGGCCAAAAATCGAGGGGAAAAAAAATGTTTTGTGTAAAATCCTACATAATCTTGATCAAAGACGGAGCCAAGGGGGCAGACAGGGGCTGCCGACCCCCCTCAAAATATTAAAACTTTATTTTTTATATTAAATTTTTTAAAATATTTCACTTTTGTTATCCTCAAATTATAAATTTGCCCCCTTCCCCCTCCCTTATTGAAAATATATCTTTTGCCCCATTGTGCTTCTATGCATGTATGTGAAATAAAAAATATATATATATATATATCATACTTTTGGTAATTCAGAATTTCACCCCCCATAAAGAAAAATTTTGGCTTCGACCCTGATCTTGAACATTATTAGTTTCACTATGAAGATTAAAAGGAAAATTGCATTTTTTTTGTCCTATAATTTTATCCCCTCTCTGACTGTGTTTTATAATTTGCAAAATTATAATTTTAGTCCTTTGTATAAAAGTTTTGACACTTTTAGCCCGATTTATATTGTACCTCTAAAAATTGATCAGAAAAGTTGAGCTGACATATTGGAGTGGGTCCAATTTAGTGTTGTTTGTCTTGTTAATATATCAATTTTTGCCTTGTTGGCATGCCAACTCAGCTTTTTCGATCAAATTTTAGAATTTCAGTAAAAATCGAACTAACAGTAATAAATTTTTTATTTATATATGATTAAATTATAATTTTACAAATTATAGGATAAAATTGCAAAATGAACAAAATTACAGAATGAAAAATTATTTATTCTTTGTCTTTTCACCAGACACCAAGGCATCTACTGAAGATAAAAGAATGCGTTCTCAATGGGCAGCATTAGGAACCATTTGAGGTGGTTGGAATAATTAAACTTAGGTGGTAATTGAATCTTATGATAAATTTCATTTTTATTCATGTCATTATATATTTTGCTGGATTTGGGACAACTTTGGAGCTGTCCCATAGTAAAAAAGATAGATATATAGATAAATGGTGCAGAATCAAAGCATGTGGGAATGTTTTCTATATATAAGTGATGGAAAGCCTAATTTTTATGCATATATAGGCCTACCAATTTGATCTAAAGTCTTGTTACATTATAAATTATTTAATCCATACCTTTTATAACAAGTATGGCCTCTCTCCATGCAGTGTCACAAAACAATGTCCCTTACAAAAGTTTTTCTTGACTTAAGCTTTCAAAAGGGCTTCTTTAAATAGAAATGAATTAGTAGTCCCCAATGGGGTAGGTTGGTGTCTAGATTCCATCAGTGTTTGAAAAATTGGACCGTTCATTGAATCGAAAAATTTATAGATTCACAGTTCACTGGTTCAACCATTGATCAAACCATAATTGAATTGCAATTGAACAATGACATCATAATTATGTAATATCATTGTATATTTGATATATTACTTAAAAGTTAATAAAATACCAAATATAAAACATAAAGAGTCTAAATTATATTGTTCAATTTCATAAATTAGAATTTCTTGAAAGAGCACATAGGTTGGTAAGAGATTAAAGGTTTCTACCTTGTAGCTGGATTTAAAAATATATTAAATCTGATTTGGGGTTTTATTTTGTGAATCTGTTTGAATGTTTTAGGTTTTTTACTTTTTAAATATGTATCTTAACTTTGGAGATTCACATTGGGTTAAAAAAATAAAAATAAAAATTTTAATTTTGCCAAAAATTAAAGGAAAGAAAAGAAAAAAAAATGTCCAGTTTTCATAAACCGTAAACGGTTCAACAAATCAAATGATCCCACCTTCGGTTGAGATGGTTTTCACAAAATATGATGATTTTCTTTATTTTTCGATTTTTACTCAACATCCGATCAGTTTATAGGGCGATTGACGGTTTAACCGATCCGACCTCCCAGTCCTGTGCGATTTTTTAAACAGTGAACTCCATATATGTTGTTGGAATCCAAAAATGAAAGCAAATATATGGTTAGGATTCTATATAGTGAAAATGCTCTAATACTTAAATCAGAAGGAGGTTGAGAAGTTGGATTTATAAAACAAAATAATATATAATATGATATCAACAAAATGAAATTTTTTTTTTATCACACAAGGGTTGAGATATTTATATGACAGTGTTGAGGTGGTCTTGCACATATCATCCTAACTGGAGGGCTAAGATATTGCTATGTCCCTTCTTTAATGGTCAAGATTCTTTAAATTGGATAGGTTTCATCCAACCTGTAAAAAAAATATGCGGATCTAAATAAATATATTGGCCTTGTTTGTTTATGTTTTGCCAAGATAAATTCCAATTCTTGAAATGCAAACAAACGAGGTCTATTTATTGGCCTTGTTTGTTTATGTTTTGCCAAGATAAATTCCAATTCTTGAAATGCAAACAAACGAGGTCTGGTAATTATTATTATTATTATTATTATTATTATTATTATTATTTATTCATAGACACATCAAAAATTTGTTAAATTCAAAATCCTCTAATTTCACGCTTTATATATAAGCTTTATGCTTGTGGTAGAGATGTTTCAAGAGATGCTTGCATTTCGGAAAAAAACAAAATAAAATTACACCCTTAGGGCCTGTTTGGTTTTATTTCCATTTTCAATTTTCATTTCCACCATTTTTAAAATGGTGAAAATTAGTTATGTGATGTGATGTGGAAATGAAAATATATTTGAATGACATGTTTGGAAATGTAATGATTATATTATAAATGTAATGATTATGTAGGTTGTAGGTGGAGAGAGATAGAAATAATAGAATAGAGAGAGAAGATATATAGGTTATTGGAGAATGCGTTTTAAAAATGAAAATAAAAATTAGGTTGGGTGAAATTTTTTAAAAAGTGATGATTTTTATTTTTGAAATAGTAAAATTGATGGGAATGAGGTTTGGAAATAAAACCAAACAGGCTCTTAGGCAACCTTAATCTCTGTGTAACTGAGGTAAAGAGCAATTGGCTGAGGTTCAAGATTGTTGTGGTATCCTATTTGGAAATATGTTGTGAATCATGTGTTGTATGTTTAAAAATTAGAGCTGTCGCTATCACAAATTATACAATCCACCCTAAAATAAATTGAAAAAATTAAATTATATTATGACAAAATAAAATATTATAATTTAAAAAATTTATAACAATAAAATAAAACTTATTATCACTTAATATATATTATTAAAAATAATTTTTATGTTATCACTTATTATTTTATTATTAATATTCCATCTCGCAACGAATATATGATTTTATTTGAAGGTTCTAAGAAAAAGTTTAAAGAATCAATGAAAAATAAAAGTATATTTGATTTATCTTTGAAAAGAAAGTCATTTCGGTATATATGCTGGTCTGATGTAACTTCTTATCTTATTAGCATATTTCATCAATTTTTTTATATTATAATATTTATTATTATAGTAGTATAATAGTTAAATATACTTAAATTAAGAATATAATGTCCAGTAGCTTAACATGCTCTGCATTGAAATTGCGGGGAGTACTTCTTAATAATTTCTACCAACTAATTAAAGCTTCAATTCGAATTATTTTTTTATAAAGAAATATTTTATTGGATAATTTATAAAATCTCCATTACTAATCCTTTGTGTATCTTGATCTTTCTAACCATCCACTCACTTTTGGAATATCTCATTAAGGTAATACATATATGGTAATAGATAACAAAAACTCTATACAGTTGATCTTTTGAACCCGCTTCAATCCATGATGACTAATCAACAAATTTTGGGGTAAACAGTTTCGATTGCTTATGTTTACTTTCACTTATTCTTGTACATAGGAATCAATTTCTCCTATTATATGAAAGGTTTTGTGTTAGATTCGGAATGGATGCGTTGTGCACACATATATGCATTGTGTGTAATTTATATTTTAATTTATTTGATTAGAGAATGAGAAAATATTGATTTATTGAATTTGATTTGAGAATATAATTTTTTTTATTTATTTAAAAATAAAAAATTCATCAATTGCAATACTCTCTCTAAAAAAATTAAGGATATAATGATTTAAAATACTAAAAGAATTCTTTAAACATTACGAAAGAATATCTAAAGAAAATATAGGTTGGAAGATCGAATTTATCCAGAGAGATCTCTGCAGGTGGCAGCTAGAACCCTCCCGAACTAAACCTCATAGCCGTACAAAATCTTTAACCCTTTTGCTCTTTCCCCGAATTAATTCATTTCTGACAATAATTAGGAAAGCACACACAGATTAACTGCGAATCAAGAAACAAAATTAGAAGAAGAAACTTTGTTGATCGGAGAAATGTTTTTCTTTTTCGTCGGAGGATTAGAGCAGCAGGCAAGACAGGTGCTGAAGAGCGGCGCGGGAAGGTGCATAGCGTGCGGATCACTGGCCGATCTCGTGGAGTACGAGAAAGTGCTGAAGCTTTTCTTCGTGCCGGTTTGGCGATGGCCGGGAAAGCAGCCGCTCATGCACTGCAGCAACTGCAACCTTTTCTTCCCTCAATCGCTCTCTCCGCCGCCGCCTACGGCGGAGAAGGAGGTCGTGGAGGCCGCCCTAAGGTGCCAGTTCTGTGCTCGTCAGGTGGATCCGGCGTTCAGGTTCTGTCCCTTTTGTGGATCGGCTCTGTGAAATTATTGATAAATATTATCTTGTGCATAGGCCATAGGGTTGTTTTGTTTGTTTAATTTGGGGGAAGTGGAAAGAGAGTTGGTCATTTTGTGATTGAGAAATAAAATATATTTAATAATTATTTCTGGTTATATGTTTTTTCCATTGCTTTTTTCTATTCTATTTTAGTACATTGAATTTACCTTCATAATGTCTCCCTTTAGATAAACCCAATAAAGCATCAAATTTTGTGTTAATTGGTAATGGAATATTACATTGAACCAAAGAAAAATGTTAGCAAAAATCATGTGAAATGTAGATGATTATCTTCCTCTTTTAACATAAGAATATGACACTTGATTGGTGTTGAGTGATTCAGTTTTCGTATTTGTACGTGTGAAGTTCAAAGTTTAAATTTGATGCAATTGCCGCCTATATTACGATCTAATTATTATTTACCAACTTCAAATAATCTTGCACAAACATGTTATTAAATAATTTATATTTATAAACATATATGTTATTAAGAGTATTATGATTTTAGGGGATGAAAAATTGTTTCAAGAAAATATTTTGAGGAAAAATAAGGCCAATGGGTTGGAAAATCCGATTTATCAGGAGGTATATACGGAAGACGAAGCCAGACCCCTCGGGCAAGAAACCTCAGCTCAGTATAAAATCTTGAACCCTTTTGCTCTTTCCACTGATTACTTCATATCCAACAACGATAGAACAAAGTAAATTGTCCAACAAGAAACTATGTCAGAAGAAGAAGGAAGAATTTTTTGATCAAAAATATGTTTTTCTTTTTCATCGGAGGACTAGAGCACCGGGCAAGGGAGGTTCTGAAGAGCGGCATGGGGAGGTGCACAAAGTGCGAATCACGCGCGGATCTCGTGGAATGCGAGAAGGTGTTTAAGTTCTTCTTTCTGCCGATTTTGCGGTGGCCCATGAAGCAGCCTCTCATGCACTGTAATGACTGCAGACTTTACTTCCCTCCGTCGCTCTCTCCGCCGCCGCCGCCGCCGCCAACGGCGAAGAAGGGGATCGTGGCGGCGGCTTCAAAGTGTCAGTTCTGTGCTCGTGCGGTGGATCCCGCCTTCAGGTTCTGCCCCTTTTGTGGGTCGGCCCAGTGAAATTACTCCAATTATTTTCTGCTTGTTTCATTTGTTTAATTTGGGGAAAGAAGAAAGAGACGTTTTTTCCCTTATTTTTTTTTGGTGATTGAGTAATAAAGGAAATAATAATTATTGTTGTTTCAATCTTCTCTTTGCGTTTTCTATTCTATTTTAGTACGTTGACTTTGCCTTCACAATGTCTCAAGCTTTGTGGCAATTTGTAGTGGAATATTACATTGAACCAAAGAAAATACTGTACACCTGAAAGAGGCAAAAAAATTCCAGTAAATGTTGGCAAGAATCATGAGAAGGAAAATAGGCTTCAAAAATAAATATATTCATATGGCTTACTTCTCAGATTCCAACTTTCAGCCATAAAACAAAATGATTATATGATGCATCCTTTTCTGTCACAACGTAACAATAGATCAATGGCCAGCAGGCCCAGCACTATAGTGATTAAGTGACCCCCTTTGGTGGCTTGCATGAGGGTAACTGTTTGGGGTGGGAGTAAATTTGTCTCAAAACTGTACACAAAAAATTCAAGAAAAGGGAAGTGTGTGCTGAGACCATGTGGATAATTTTGCCCTACAAATTCTTCTTCAACTCCAACTTGCAAATTTCTTGGATGATCAAATACTGACTGCAGCCAAGATTGGGAACTTGATCATCAACTTCGGCGAGGGCACAAGTGTTGATAGTCTAAGAATAGGCAATAGAAGGAAATCAATCATTTGCAGTAGGGATTCTATGATGATTTGCTGAAAGGCATTCGTTTAGATCCTTGCTCAACTGAATCTCTCCATAGCCGGTATCTTACTCCAAGCTTATCATAGGACACTGGTAAGTTCCATACATTTGCTCCATTCAACATGCGCTCCTGTTGGCCAACTACAAGCCGTAGATCCTCATTCAAAACCTGTTTGTATGATACAATGTTAAGATGAAATGGGGCGGCAGAACTTATATAGTTCTAGAAAGCTGGAGACGCAAAAAAGATTTCTACCTTTTCTGCAAAATGTCTCCACAGGTATTGTATGAAAGGTATATGCTTTAATATTGGAGCAAAGTCGAGTGACATTCTGTACAATAATCTTGTCTTCTGTCTTGACGATGGTAAGCAAACATGAAGTTGGTGAAGATGTGTTGAACATTCTCTTGTACTCTGCCCTTCTAATTTCCCAGGTTTTGAGATCCCAATTGTGGATAGTACCATACATGGTGGTCGGAATTCCATGTCTATCGGGTAAGGATCCCAGTATCCTTGCAGGTCAGTTGCAGGTGTCAAGAATTTCACCAAGCTGGACATGACCATAAAAAGAACAATGATTTTTAGAATCTTCCAGGTAATTTATATCAGTTGATAAGAATAGAACTATCATTTCCAGCTTGATACAATTTAGTTAAGAAACAAACCTGGGAACACTCCATCCCTTAGCAAATGTGGAAGTATGAGTAAAAGGAGCATGTGCAAGATCCAAAAGGTTGTCCAGAAGTAGCCCATGTTCTACTGGAAGTTCCATCACAATCTGTCATTATCAGAGATATCAAAAAAAGATCCTTAAAAAGGTAATAAAATTCATTTCAACAAAAATATCCGGAAAATACCTCAGCATGTATTTGAAATCCTGATGGTGGCAGCAAAGAAGGAAGGTTTGGTGTTGGAGGATCATCGCCTGGCCAAATCCATATCATCCCCTCTTGCTCAAAGCATGGTAATGCCCTGATCTTTACATTAAGTAATCTAGTTGATGGCATTTTCTCGCATTTCCCATCAGTTGAATATTCCCATCCTGATATTTTGATCATTACAAGAAAAGAATGAGTGACATCACATTTGCAATAAACTCACTTTTGGATTTGATTGTTTGTATTTCGGAGACTACAATAGCAAGCAACATATGATGTCCAAAATCAAGAATGTCCTTAGTTAATCTCACCATGATAAGGACACTGGATGCGACCCTCATTGACCGAGCCCAGATGAAGTGGACAGGCTCGGTGAGCACAAGTATTCTGCACACACCCAGGTTTGCCATCTTTCCCTCGGAAGATCACCCAAGGCTCCTCGAAGCAGTCTATTGGTACCTGAACGAAAATAATTATGAAACAATTATCAGAAACACAGCAAAATTATAAGAATGATGAAAAAGAAATTTTCAAGAAAATAGGCTTACCATGGTATCATCCTTGAGGTCTGCAGAGAAAGCAACAGGATACCAAAAATTCTTCAAATGTGCATTGTAAGGCTTGACGGGACCAGACACACTAAGGCTTCTCCTGGGCTGTCTGCTCTTCACAGTTTCGCTAGATTCTCTGCAAGTACTCGGAGTAGAAGGTAACAAATCAGATTCAGTTGTGTTTCTTTCTTGCAATATCTTATCATTAACCAATGTTTCCATGTAAGCTAGCTTGTCCAAAGCAGTTGAAACCCTTGCTTCTGATATATGCACCTATATGTATTCAAGAGTCCAACTTATTCACAAGCTATAATCTTAGATTTTTAATCAGCAGAAAAATACTTTCTCATAGCATATAAAGCTTGCTATACCTGTTTGTGAGCTTGTGCCAGTTCCTCCTGCAACTCTGCAAGTTCCTTCTTAAGAGTTCCTACCGATTTGAACTCACGAGCAAGAGGGTTTAATACATCCACAACCTACAAATTGCCATAAAATACTAATTACATTATAGGATCAAAAATACAAGATATTGGTTAAAATGCAACCAGAAAAGAGAACTTGGACAACCTTTTCATGAAGAAGCATGATTGTAAGAACATCTTGTCGAGCCTTCCAGTCGCAGTATTGAATATCATATCGAGCCACCTCTAGAGCCTGATTGACATCCAGAAACTTCCCTTTATACTGGGGGATTTTGGACCTCGGATCTTCTACATCAAAAAGTGTCGTCCATGGATTCTTTCTTTCTACCAATCCACCTTCCTCCCCAATTATAGCAAATACTCTAAAGCCACCCCTGATGCCCTGAGACCCCATAGATGCAACAGGGTTGAGCAAAAGATTAAACCATTATTACAGATAAAGGCTGGTTTGGACAGAATATGGATCCACTCTCAAAATTCCCACTTTCCACTAGAAAAACTTCTTCAGAAAACAATAGAAACCAACTTAACCAAGTATGTACAGTAAATGGAGTATGTAGCCCAGAAAAGCATAATCAACAGACAAATAAAAAACCCATAAATGAAGTACCTTTGATCGTTAGAATTTCCATTTTCGACCAACAAACACCAAACAGGAAAAAAAAAAAAAATCTAAACTAAATTTAACATCAGATGAACCAGTAAGCCATGATTAATATACTCAACAAGTCATACATAAGAAAAGGAAGTACCTTTCTGTTGTCAAGCTTAGCAGAACGACACAAAGAAATAGGCAAAGAAAGAGCAGCAGCAGCCGCAATGGCGGACATGGCAAAGAATCCAAGTGGGGTCGAAAAATCGGCAGACGAATCCGGGCCCGGGTCAAGAAAGAGGCAGAAGAAAGAGAAAAAACAGAGCGTTTCAGACTTTCCGTGAGAAAAAAAGAGAAGAAAGAATTGTCTTCTTGATAAGTGGTTGGTGTATCGCGCGATCTCCACTGTCCTCCCATGGATGGCCACGTGGAGTTTCGTGGGGTTCCCTCCGTTTCACTCGTGGCGCCTTGATTCTCCACACGTTGTCTGAAATTTGCTGTCAAATTTGAATTTTGGGAAGATCTAAATCTGAAATTACTTCTTTTCTTAGGCCAGCTCGGATGATGAAGATATCTTCTCTATCTGTTTCTGCCTTTCTAGATTTTCTTAATGATGATTTCTCTTTCTCTTTTAGTTCCACTCTCTCCCATTGGTTGGCCATATTGTGTGGTGTCTCTCATATTGATTATCAAGCTTGGCTGTCTTCAAGAGTTTATGATTATACAAAGTATTTATTTATTTATTTATTTATTTATTTTGTCTAGATGGTAAATTTGATAATGTAATACTTTATATTAATCTAATTTGATGTTGAATTTTTATTTTTATTTTATAAATTTACATAATTCTACACCCATGCCATTCAAGAGTTTATTAAAATTTGGACTTTGAAATTAGGATGTCAAGATTGTCCGTCCTCGCGATGGGACAAATATAGGAAGAATTTTCTCCTCATATGACAAAAATGGGAACAATTTTGATACCCGGTTGCTAAATGGTGCAGGACAAGGATTATAGTCCTCATCCCAGCAAGTACCTTTTACCGTTTAAATTAATTTTTTCTTTTGATAAACTACATACATTTTTCTAGGAGTTGAGCTAAATGAAGAGCTTTTGGGAGGAATTGTTATACTTTGTTGAAATTTATGTTTATTTATTATTTATCTTTTAATATTTTGTTGTAAAATATAATTAAATATTGTGTATTATGAACGACAATCTTTTAATTTTGAAAGTAATTTACATTATTGAAAATTTTTACTACTTTTTTTATTTCTAAATTTTTTTATGAATTTTATAATTCTAATTCTACAAAACCCATGAATACTCGTCTCCTCGTGAGAAAGTAAGGATGGGGGACTATCCCAACCCCTGCCCCACCTCATTGACACTCTTATTTGAAACCCATATATACAAGTGGGTAGGTGATGTTATAAACTAATTCACTGTTTGACTTATTTATTAACCTTAGGACACATTTGATATAGAATTTAGATAATAGTGGCTATTGTAATAGTGAGTGATTGTGTGATATTTGATTATTTATTATTCTATTTGATAGGAGATATTGACGTATACATTAGCCACCCTTGTAATCTTCAATAATCTCATGTTATGTGTTTGAAATTCACTACTAACATTATTTTTCCAAATTTGTCCCTATTAATGTAATGTAATAAAAAAACCATAAAAAGAATTCTTTTAAAAAATTATATCATATAAACTAATTCTAATATTATATACATAAAAATTAAAAAAAATTAAATTTGAGAATATAAATTAAAAATATATAATTAATAATTTATATTTGGGATGACTTTAAAACTAAATATTATTCAACACATAAAAAATTCTTTTAAAGAATTACATCACATAATATTAGAATGTCATATAAAATAATTCTAATATTATATACATAAAAACTAAAAAATTTGAAAATTAAGAATATAAATTAAAAATAGATAATTAATAATTTTATATAAAAGTACCTAAACTAGAAGAATATTAAAGGAACATTATTATAAGAATTAAAGACTAATGCCATTATTAAATTATTATTAATAGAAATAATTTATAAGAATTAAACGTATTAAAAGAATTATTATTAGGTTATTAAATAATAATTGGGATTTTTAGAATCACAATTGGGATTCTTAGAACAGTAGAAAATAGGAGCAGAATTGGAAAAACACTCAAATTTGAAGGTCAAATTGGACACACCAATTTCAACAGCTGCTTGCAATGAGGGTGCGATTATTTAATCGCACCATCACCCATGAGATTGCAATTTGGTGCAATATGCACTACGGTTACGGGCCTTCATTTTCAGAGGGGCCGGCCCGTATTTTCATTATGCGTATCAAACGAGCCATTAGGCAATATTACAGCCACCAATTGCTGCTGATAGACAGCATCAAACGAGTCCTTAATATTACGGTTGTTAATAGAGCGAATTTTAATTCGAATTCGATCTGAATTTGATTCGATAATTCAGGATCTTTAACCGATAAAAGATTCAATGGATATGATTCGATTAAAAAAATTCGTAATTCGAAATAATGGAACGAATATGGATTTGACTTGATCCGATCCATTAATAATCCGAATAAGAATACATAGAATTACATGTATACATATATTATTATACATATATATACGTAGGGTTCTATAGCAACGCGAAAATGAATTTTTGGACGAAAAAAGTAATGAGCTTCTATGAAATATATTAAATCAGTTGATTTTTTATATAAAATGTTAGATTTGGAGGTTATCTACATCAAATTGCATCACTTGTTTCTCTATTTTTATAATAAAAAATGATGCAGAAAAAATAATGAGCAGGAGCTGAATGTTGTGATATAAAAAAATGCAATACAAATCTCATTTTGATTGAAATGAGTTTCTTTTTTTTTATAAAACTTTAAGTTTATGATTAATTGATTGAAAAATCAAGTATATATGCATTTATAATGTCAAATAAGTACTATTATCAGCGGCGGAACCTAAAATACAATGATATGATAAATGAATGTGATTAAGTTATATTCTATTATTATTTTTATATGATAAATAGATTTGAAAATTTATTCGTTAATATGTTGTGTGTATCTTTTTTTTAATGATGAATGTTTTGGATTTAGATTCTACTAATTTTTTAGAAAAATAACAAATATATGATTTTTGGGAGTATTTGGATTCAAATATTTTTCCAGATATTCGATTTTTATATGAATTTGAATATGGTTATAACAGTTAAAATCTTATAAGTATGGCATATTATTGTTTGATTCGGATTTGAATCTAGCATGATCCGATTCGAATCCGACCTATTGACAAGCCTACTTAACATTATGTAAACAAAAACGTTAGTCAGTGGTACACATAAAGGGAAGCCGTCGACAATAAAAGCGCTACTTGTATCATTGTTTTGCTCCATAGTCTCATGTTAAGTTGTACTTCCATCCTTCTAGAGAAACGTACAAATCGCCACCACTACTCGGCCTCGCACAAAGAAAATTCTCGAGAAAGAGACAGAAACAATGGCGAGGGGGAGCGCCGGCGGCGGCGGCAGCAGAAGTAATAGAGAGAGCAAAGCCGGGGCATTTTTTATGGCTACTTTAGTGATGTGGGGTATCTCGGTTTTCTTCGAAATCCTCTTTAACAAGCGCTCTGAGCTAGTTCCGATCCCCATAGGATTTGTTTTCTTCCAATCGGCGAACGTTTTCGTCCGGAATTTTGTTTCGCGCGATCCGCTCTTCGTCAACACGTGCGTCTCCCTCCTCCATTCATCCATCACATCTTCCTCTGGTCAGCTTCGAATTTGAGCTACAAAATAGGAACTTTAAATGTTTTTATCTAAAAAGTAAATGGGAATTCTCATGGATTTTCCTAGAAAGTTCAATTCTTTTGGCCCCTTGCATTCGAACTTGCTTCTTGGCAGCTGAACGCTATTATATTGGTGGGAATATATAGTTGCTAAGTGCCCATTATTGTTGTCAGTGGAGTTTTCTAGTTTTCAGTGAAGTTGCAGTGCATATTGTTTTGTTTTGAATTTTGGGTTTAATTCTTGCAAAAACCTTTTTGGCTGGGCATATACTTGTATTGGGCAAACTTTTTTCTGATCTATATGACATGTATATTATTAGTTCAATTCTTTTAGTTTTCTTGGTCTCTTGTCTTTGACCTGAGAAGTCTGTATGTTCCTTGCAGCGGTACTAATCTTACTGAATCAGTGGACAAAAAGTAGCATTAGCAAGATGTTTGAACACTCACAGTTGGTTGAGGTCACTTGGCCATGGGCATACCAAGCTCTTTGCTTTTCGTGTGGTTACTTTGCATATGATCAGTGGGATATGTTGCTTTATCGCTTGTACAGCGGTTGGATCCCTTCAATCCTAGTGCATCACTTAGTACTGCTGGTTTGCTTTACTCTGGCATTATATCGAAAGGTTACCATCAACTACCTTATCCTCACTCTCATCTGCGAGGTAAATCTACAAGTTTCCGTGCATATCACTACAGGCCCAACCCTTTTGTAACTTCATTTTTCATATTCTCTGTATTTTATGAAGTACAATAATGCAATGACCAAATCACGTCAATAATTGGATGCATTGTAAGGTTTAACTTGTGTCTTATTTTCATCATTATTATGGCTGAAAGGCTACAGAAGTGGAATAGCATAGGTGCCATGTTATCTTTTCATCTTGCTTATAGTAGGTTTGATCCTACTCAGTTAAATTGTCCAGATTTTAAATTACCTAGTAAGCTTAACTCTGCCTCTATCAAATGCACGCACGTCTGTATGTTTTTGTCCTCTTTTTTTTTTTTTTTTTGTTTCCCTTTTTAAGATTTTATACAAGTGGAGAAAATTGGAAGTTTGTGGGAAGCTCACATACAAAGCTTAAACCAGGACATGTTTGCCAAAAGTATTTGGTTTAATTCAGTATTATGGATGCAATAGTATGACCCATTTATGAATCAAACGCATCTGAACCTGAAAGCAACAAATGAAGAAGCCATATTAGCTAGCTGATTTGTCTTCTTTATCTTTGGTGCTATTCTTGATGCCATAATTTTTCCTGAATGCAGCTACATTCAATCTTTCTGCATGTTCGCAAAATTCGCCGGATGGCAGGTGTTCGTGATGCTGAGAGCAAGATTGTGAAGGCAGAATGGGTTCTTAACTGGTTTACATTTGTATTTGCAAGAATCATATCTCACATTCTCATCACTGTCAAGCTGGTCAGAGATGCTTCCAAGTTTGAGAAGGGCATGGAGCTCCCACTTGCTCTCTCTGGAATGGCTGGAATGAATTTGCTAAATATTTTCCTTGGAATTGATCTCCATAATGCTTACAGGAGAGAGAGGAAATCTCAGAAGAATCAGCATAACCATCATGAATGATACATACACCCAAGTTCAGTATTTTTTTTTCTTCTTTTTTGGAATGCGTTGGCGAAGAAAGCATTCCTGCTGAAATGGATTTATTCTGTTGTTATCACATTACCTAATGTTTTCCATAGTTAAGAGAGGAAAAAGTGAAGAAAAAACAGTGTATAGGTTGGAGAAATACCAGTATAGTGTACATGATGGTGTGTTTTGTTCCCAAGCTTGTGGTTTTGTGATTGATTTTGACAAGATTTAGATGAGAAGGATATGGAACATCTATGCGGCCTTGTAATTGTGGGATTTATACTTGTTTGTTAATTGATGGCATCATCAGTGAGGACACAATGATTTGCACACACTAAATGAAAATGTAAGTCTAAAATGAATTGCCAACAGAATAGAATTCAATTAGCGATCTCATTTTCCTGATCTACCTGGAAAATAAAAATCTCTGTGCTAATCTTTACTGTTTTCCAGTTCTACCAAGCTCTTACTTCTAGAGAAAAATTTTCCAAAACTGTTCCGGCTCTTGGCAGCAGTATTATATTTGGTTGCTGAAGCAGACAGAGATGAGGATGGTGGTAAATCCTCAGTCCCATCTCCCAGCTGACTGGAATTCTCCATTGATATTCTTGCCCTAACCGAATCACATTCTGGTATTAACATATCGTTAGAAGGTAAACTCCATATGTCTCTTCCAGTGCCTGAAATTGATGGCCGTCTAGATAATCCTGGTATGTTTGAAGTGTCTATCAAGAAATCTTCCAATGTTGCAAGAGATTTAAGCTGCCTTCCAAGAGATGCAATTGTTTTTTGGCATTCTGCAAGCTTATCAGCAGCTACAGCTAGATCCTCCTGCAAAAAGAAAATGCTCTCATTTAATACTGTAGACCATAGGGTGGAAGAAGTGGAAAATTTGAGCTAGAAACCAACCTGCTTTATTTTTAGTTCACCATTTGAGTTTGTTTTTTGCTCTAGCTCAGTTTCCTGGATTGTTCTGGTTAGTTCATTCTCCAATTCTTGACACTTGATTCTTAGTTCTGCTGATAGCTTTCTTTCTTCTTCGATTTCTGTTTTTAACAAATAGACATTTGCAGACATGGTCCTTGCTTCTACTTCCATACCAATGAGTTGAAATTCAAGCAACTCTTTTGTCTCATTTACTGTAGTTAGCTCCTTTTGCAGCTCTTCCGACCTGATTTCAGCTTCTGCCACCCTACTCTGTGCTGCATTCAGGGATTCTACACTTTCATCTAGAGCATTCTGAAGTTCTAATTTCTCTGCTTCTATCTTTTCTAACTTCTTTTCCATTTCAGTTATCCGCTCAGTCATTGAATCAAGTTCAGTTCTCACAGAAACAGATTCTCCAGAAGCAGATTCAGATGCAGCCAATGGGGTGTTGCTCTTAGCCTCAGGCAATGCAGCAAGGCGTTCCATCTCCAGAAAATCATCCATCATATCAATAGAGCAGACTGCTAGATTTTTGGACGAGGGCTTTTCATTCTTGAACTGATCAAGCTCTGAGATCAACGCTGAGGCCCACATGTCTGAGCAGCTTGGTTCAGATCCATTTGTTTCTGTGTTGTCTGAACGACTATCTGTTAGAGATTCAGAGAAAGCAGAAACAGACTTCTGATTGTTGAGTGGAGATGATTTTCTAGCTACAGATTGAAGCCTTCTGCACTCTGCCTCAAGCCTAGCAACCTTTTTTATGCTCTCCAACTGCAACTTGCTAGCAGTTTCTGCTGCTTGGGTGCTCAAATCCCTCTCAATGGTCATAATTTCTAACTCCGTACAACGAGAAACAAGCTCGTGCTTCAAGGTCGAGTTCTCTTTGTCCAAAGCCTCAAGAATAAGGAGAGTATTAGGATCAACTGAAGCAGAATTCTCAGCTCTGGCAGCTTCTGCTTTGGCCTGGAGATCAAGAATTTGCTTCTCAAGTTCAGCTTTTGTGGACTTCCACTCACTCTTTTTCTCCATGATTGCATCAGATACTCGTTTCTCCTGCTCATCTCTTGCTTGTCTGAGCTGTCTGACACATTCCTTGAGGGCACCATCAAGATGGCTGGCTTTTACTTCCAGGTTCAAGTTCTGCTGCACTGCAACCTCAAGCTGCTGCTTTAATGCCGCCACTTCATTTTCTGACTTTTCCCAGCCTGATATGTATACTTAGTTAAAGGACGGTGATATACTATTCAATAAAAACGTGAAGAAGTTTAGCATGATTTTATTACCAGCCACAGCTTCCTCAGCAACTTTAGCATGCTGCTTAACTAGGTCTTCTTTGGCACTGACATTCACAAGGGCAGCTGATAGCTTTTCAGTCAGACTCTTCACACTTTCCTTTACTTCTTCATCTGTTACTGTAGCTTTAGATGTTACTTCTGGAGATTGCAAGCCGTCATTTGGAGATTCTCTCAGCGCTTCCTGCTCAAAAGAAAGAAGTCAAAGGAGATATCCCGACAGTGCACAAGAGAAAACCAACATATTTGGATACTTCACTGATACAGTTGAAAAGGAAGAAAAGATTAGCCAATGATAGTGGCCAATTTTAAATATCCAAGAAACATATAGAAACCAGTCAAGTTACAAATTGCAGAAAATTTTCACAGCTAAGTGAACACTTCATGAATTAATTTGAAGATTTTACACGAATAAGTCTATACCCACAAGATGAAAAAGTTGAGCTCAGTTGAATATGAACCAGGACCAAAAATGACTACACAGCAAGAGTTTGAGGTCTACCTGTTCATCAGAGTATCTCCCAGAATGTGAAGAAAATGATCCAGAGCTTTCACTTTCACCAGGACTCCTCTCAGAAGACTTCCTCTTCCACAGCCATTTCCTCTTCTCCATCCTGGTTTCCAAATGTCTTACAACTTCATATTCTTAGTGGAATAACCATCTGCAAATGTACTAAGACAGTTATCAGAATCACTGGAAAGCAAAACCATAGGCAAAGTTACAGCAAATTTGAGACAAGTAACAGCAAAAAGATAAACTTTGACTAGCTGTAAATTTTAAACTGAGTAATCTCCTCCAAAAACCAGAAACAGAATTAATTGATTCTATCCTCAAAGCAATAACTCAGGTTGTCATTGCTTCAATCTGTACTTACTTTTTAACAACACAAAAAGAAACCACAAAATACCACTTCTTGCTAGCTGATTTAAAGCCAAGTTTTATTCTTTCCTGAACCACAAATCACACAAATATGACTGTTCAGAGGATGGGATATCCACATGCAAGAAAGCGGCAAAATAGCCAAAAAAGGAAAGGGAAAATCAGAAAGCCACTGAGAATTGCACCCCTCAAACCCATCATTTTTAGTTGCTAAACTACTGCAAAAACATAAGCACAAATCAAATCATTCAGACAAAATAAAAAAAGACAAAAAAAAGAAAAGAATGTAAGGTGGATACAACAGTTGCTAGCAAAAAAAGCATCACCTGGAATGAAGAATCAAGAAATCCCAATTCAAAAGACCCAATCTTGGAGCCACCAATCAATAGTAATCTCCAAAAAAATCTCTTTTTCTTTCTCAAGAACTCTAAATGCCCACATTAGCTGCCCACATTAGATGTTGCTTTTCTTCTGGGTTATCATACTTCCCAAATAAAAAATGAATCTTGGCAAAGATCTGAGGACCATCCAGTCAATATTCCAGATATCCCACAAATTCTAAACTAATGGTTAATTTTCTTTTAATTTTTTCAGTCATCGAGGAGCAGAGCATGTGATGGGTGACCATATGATGTTTCGAAAGTGAAGAACCAGACCACTTTTCAGCTTTTCCATGTGTATATTTATTTTAATATTTTTGAAATTCGTTTATTTATTTATTTTAAAGTTAAGGTGGTTCTTATTCCCGCCCATCTGTCGGATTCGGGCCTTGGGGGGACTCGGTCTAGTGGAGTTAAGTCATGGGCTGAGCCCGCACCATATATTTGGGTTCAATTTCAAAACCTTGGTCAAGGCCCACAGCCCAATTCATGAGTATAACTTAGGGGTATAAACAAGTCGAGTCGAGCCCGAATATAGCAAGTTCAAGCTCAATTCGTTGAATGGACGAAGATTCGGACGAGCTCGATAAGGCTCGTCACAAGTTAGTAGAAGAATTTGCTTCGTATAAATTCGGATGAATTCGAGCTCGTATAAATTTGGATTAGTTCAAGCTAGTAAAATCTATAATTATAAATTTTTCAAATTTTTTTGTTATTTTCTTAAAAATAACAAACAAATTATTATTATGGATCTTATTATCTATAAATCTGTATACAAAATATAAAAAAAATTTATTTAGGCTTGTGAGCTTTTCAAACCGAATATTATTGAGTTCGACTTGACTCGTTTAACTGACAAGCTCGAACTATTTATAAATCGTCTTGTTTCATTTACACACAACATATTTAACTTCTGCAGCAGGACTATAAAGCCTAGATAGAATTTCAATTTACCTCTTGATCCATATTCCAATTTAATACAGAATCAATGACTTATCATGGGTCCTATATCAAGAAAAACAAACAATAAATTAGAAGTAATTATGCATCTATCAAGTATAATTAATTTAAACAAACAAGCCCTTAACCCATATACTATCACACTTATCACTTGATATTTTCAACGATAAATGCTATGATTCCCTATATATATGACCTCATGTGAAACCTACAACATTAACGATTGTGATTTAACCTTAGCTAGCTAGAAACCTTCGAAACTAATTATACACAAGTGAACTATCGTTGTTAAGAAACAAAGGAGACATGACATGTGTTGATTTCTTGTAAGTTGTAAAGCTCTAGAAGACACTAGAAAGTAGAATATACTTGTACACTGCAAGCTCCTCCAGTCCCTCCTTAGACAAAAATACCAAGTGCAAAATCAGCCATCGTGGATACTTTCTCAGCCATGACAACTCCCAATACCCTATCCACATCACTTCACATTTGTGTGACTCACAAACTCTCACCAAGATTTTGGAGCAACAATCTTAACCATAACCATTCTTGTTCTTATAAAGTAAGAAAAATATATCAGATCCAATTCTCCATTCAGATAAACTTTAATTAACTCTCTCCATATTCGCATGGCTCAAACAATGCTGCTTACTGCAAATGTATCAGCTGGGGGGGAGCCATTGCTGATTCAGAGGCTAAAACCAAAGCCCTTTTCACAGTTTCTGTTGGGCTCCCGGCCAAGAACCAATATCAGTTCTCCTCTATCTGATTATCCATCAAGATCCACAGTTTTTGCTCTCTTCAAGTCGAAAACCAAGGCTCCTGCTAAGAAGGTTAATGCCATTGTTTTTGTTTTTGTTTTCACTTTCTGTTTTCCGTTTCATTTCCTCTTGATTGATGGGTTGGTTTTGTGTTTGACAGGCCCCGGTGGTGAAGGAGAAGCCTAAGGTGGAAGATGGCATCTTTGGGACATCGGGAGGAATTGGTTTCACCAAACAAAATGAGCTATTTGTGGGTCGTGTTGCCATGATTGGTTTTGCGGTGAGTGTGTGGGTGTGTGTGTGTGTTTTCCTTTCCTTTCCTTATTTGTTGCTACGTTTTACTTGCAAGATTGGCATGGATTAATGTTGATTGTGTGGTAATATTGTTGATGATCAACACTAGATACCTATATTTCTTAATTTTCCCAAAGATATTCTTGTATAAATTGCTAAAGCTTGTGATTTTCATACAAAATTGAGTGGTTTCGCTGAATGACAGTATTCGGATCAAGCGTTTACTACTAGGTTAAAAGTTACAGCTGTTAGCAAAGGCGCAACTTTATTTGTTTATATATTTGACAGTCCAAAGCACCGTATAAGGCTACAGTTGACTTGAGGTGGTTGCGTCCCATAAACGCCATGAGTGGGGCGGTTAGTTCCCAAATCAAAGAATGATGATAATAATAAATCCAATAAATAGAAATATCATATAATTGAAATTAGTTTTGTAATATATTTCCTTCTTGTCACAAAAATAATAAGTAACAAAACATCTACTAACGAATTTATGATACATAAAAAAACAAAAAAATCTAACATGAAACTATATTCGAGACATTTCATATAAAATTAGTTATGTGACGTATTTTCTTCTTGTCACAAAAGTAATAAGTAACAAATATATACCGATGAATTCATTGAAGAAAAAAAAAACATGTAACTATATTTGGATTTCATTAAATTTGTGATGGATTTTTTGGGTTAGTTATAGTGCATAAGACGTGTTTGTGTTGGGCCCACTTGTATAAATATGCTAATCATCACCACAACTTGATTAATAATTGCATTATTTTGTAATAGAAAAAGTAAAAACAAATAAGGACTTCTAATGTGTTATTATGGCAAGAAGTAAATTAAAAAATAAACAGAGAGGGTGAAAAACACTAACAATGAACTATAATTGGCCACCAAATTTCTAAATTTTCAAAATTAAAAGAGAAATTATGGACTCTCGATGGCCTTTTCTGGACTTTAAATAGACAGCCTAAATGCTAATGAAGTGGGAGATCAAATTCTAATAAGACACTAATTATAGCACTTCCTTTTAGGTACAAATAGTACAGATCATATACTTTCATAGACAGAGCCAGGGTTGGCAAGGGCAGCCGCCCCAATCAAAATATTAAAGCTTAATTTTTATTTGAAAATTTTAAAATATTATAATTTTATCATCTCTCAAATTATAAAACTGTCTTTCGTTTTATTGAAAATATACCCATTGTCATTGTCCTTTCTTTGTCTTTCTATTTTTCTTATATCAATTGTTTTAAAATTATAAGTTTTGAATGATTAGTGCATGTGATGAAATAAAAAAAAAATTATATTTTTGATAATTCAGAATTTCGCCCTCCATAATAAAAAATTCTGGCTCCGTCCCTGTATGCTTTGAGTTTCATTGTTCACATATGGCTACATTTTAGCAACACATGAGGAAGATGGCTAAAGTTTTACTAGTAATTATTTTGTCGTATATACGCTTGCGTATTTAACGCGTGAAAATGTCTATTTTGGATCAGTTGATCATACATCTGATAAATTCATTTGTCTTTTTCTATTTCAACGCGTATTCTTTTGTTTCTTGTATGAGTGTAAGTATTTTGACTAGTGGCTAATTACTATTTTGAACTTATGCTATTTTACATCACTACATTTTGACATTTTAAACCCAAAAAAAAAAAGTGGCAAAAATAATTTTTCCAAGAAGAAAATGACATCAAGCTAATGTAATGCATATTGTGCAGGCATCCCTATTGGGAGAAGCAGTCACTGGCAAAGGAATTTTAGCACAACTTAACTTAGAAACTGGGATTCCTATCTATGAGGCTGAGCCCCTTCTACTGTTCTTCATCCTTTTTAACCTTCTTGGAGCCATTGGAGCCCTAGGAGACCGTGGCCGGTTCGTCGACGAAGACGCCACAGGACCAGTTATAGCCCCCGGAAAAGGGTTCAGGGCTGCCTTGGGTCTTGGAGAACGAGGTAATTAATTTTAACATAATTAATACACCTTTTAATCGATCTAAAAATAAAGAATTTCTCTTCTTATAAAATTTACAAAAACATCATGTAATTTCCTGGATTTTATAAGATATTCTTAAAATTTATAAAATGTCAGTAATAACAATTTTTGTAATTTTTATTTATTTATACACATGCACACATATCAGAAGTCGTTAGAGCCCGAACTCCTAACCTCCCACATTATGTAGGAGACTTATTACATTGGGTCACAAACCACTTGGCAATGACAATTTTTGTAATTGAAAACAAGTCAGTGAGGAACTCCTATCTTAACTAGAGTTTATAAGATTCTAACATTTTATTTAGAGGGTTTTTGGGTGAGCTTATAAATTTCTCAAAACATCTTATAAGATGTTTGAGAATTTATAAGATCTGTCAAAAAGCGTTTTGTAAGTTTTTTCTTAAAAATAGTAAAATAAGATGTTATGAGCTTATAAGTGCTTTTTAAAAAAGTAAGGAGTTCTTAATTTATTTTTAAAATTTTAATAAGCTCTTTTAATTTTCATCATACTAATTACAAATTTGCCATTACTAAGGGCTTGTTCTCCTATGTTTTGGCTATTTTCTAGAAATTTTTTTGGGGAATGGGTTTTTATAAGAAAATTTGGAGAATGTGCCAACTGTTTCTTTTTATTTTGGGAAAATATGAAAAATGATTTGAGAATGAGTTGTTTGTTTTTTTATGTTTTGGGGAGGGATAAATTTTATTATTGATGTCAATTCAGTTGCTTTTTTATTAGGGTGAAAATAATTTTTTAAGTAATATATTATATATGTATGTATACTTATAGTTGGATGATGTGTGTATATATATATATATGTAATAATTGATATATTGTTTTAATAAAATGATGTGTAATTAATTCAATTAGTGCTTTGTTTTAAATTTTAAATTTTAAAAAAAAAATTAGCATCTTATAAGCTCTTAAATATCTTATAAGATATAAGAGTATACAAATTTTTTTAAATAAATTTAGTCAAACACTCTCTGTATATATACAGGTCCTATATTCGGATTCACCAAAGCAAATGAGCTGTTTGTTGGAAGATTGGCTCAACTCGGGATTGCTTTTTCCATAATTGGAGAAATTATAACTGGGAAAGGAGCTCTGGCGCAGCTGAATTTTGAGACCGGAGTTCCTATCAATGAAATCGAACCACTTCTGTTGTTCAACATAATCTTCTTCTTTATCGCGGCCATTAATCCCGGAACTGGAAAATTTGTCACCGATGAGGAGGAAGATTAATTAAATTAATTAATATCATGTTGAAAAAAAGAAAAATTAAAAAAAAAAGTACTTCTTGTGTAATGACATGATGTTTAGCTTAATTATTTGGTCTTGTTACGTTGTATATGGCCAATAATTGTTGCTAGTTGTGCCTATGTTTTCAAAAGTTGATAATTGCTCGCAAAATTTTGGGACCAGAAATCGAGGATACAGTCCAGATTCTCTATTTTATTTTTTTATTGTATTTTTGTTGAAGATATGTTTGAAATGTTAGATTTATATTGAAAAAATAATTATATACTTAATTTGCACTTGAAAGAATAAATAAAAAAGTGTAATACCAATGAAATAAAGAATTTTACACAGGGAATTTGTAGTTTATTGTAATGTGGCAACTTGTTCCTTTAGAATAGAACTCTATAATTGGAAAGAACAAGCGACAACAACGTGTGTGGATGACAAAAGGAGTGGCTATAAGTGCTCAACGTTTAAGTGTGGGTCAAGTGGAAAAATTGAGTATTTGACATTGAAATAATGTAAATCTATCTTCTTTAAACGATACGCAATGTTGATTTTTCATTGAAATTAACATAAGAACAATGAGAGTTTAGAAGGTTTCAGTTATAATTCTTTGATATTAAAATTAAATATTTGAGTAAAGGTCGAACGAATATAAATGAAAAAAAAAAAAAAGAAGATGCCATGAGTATCTGAATCATTTAACATAAGGTATTTATAATAATTAGGTAATATGGATCTGTCGTATCATATCACTAGAGATAGGAAAGATGACTCTAAAATAGATGGACGGATAAAATCGTGGTAGAATAAATCAACTCGTAAATCATATCACTTCATATAAAAATACAAATTCTTGAATTATTTAAATATTCTGTATATTTTTAGGATAAAATCACAGTTCGAGGACCTGCCCACATCACGATTTGCCTAATTTCATCCTTTTAATGAGAATTTTGGTTACAATCACTTTATTAAATGTAGACCTAAATAAAGCGGCTGAATTTAATTTTTTGTCAATGTCGTAACTTAATTTAAGGACATTTCAATCAATCATCGGGCAATTTAAATGATGGAATGTAGGGTTGAAGCTGAAATGTTGATGGAAGGACGAAATTGAAAATTGTGGGGAAGACAATAGTTTTTACTCAAAAGAAAAACTATGTGCCAAAATCAATTGGTTTCGTGATAGTATTTAGCTTATAGCTAGGTATAACATATTGTACAACACATAAACTATTATGTAAATATCTATTGTTCTTGTCCAACATCCATAAATCTCTTTATCAACCCATCGCTTAGGTGGTAGCGTAGTCGGACAGGGCCTTTACTTCTCACAAAGAGGTCACGAATTTGAACCCGTTTGTGATAGTAGTCCGTGAATCAATCACCTCTGTGATGGAGGGGCCTCGGGCAACTAGCACTTCAATGGGATTGTGCTCGATCTTTGAGCAATATCTTTACAAACCGGATATTTTGTAGCGGCAGGAGACTCCTACAATTACGCCTAAGGAGGGTTGCTATACTAGTTGCCCCTCCTCTACCTTTTTTCTCTCAAAAAGTCTCTTTATCAACCCATGTAAACTTGGGCATATATCTAATCCCAAGATTCTCTATATTTTAAAAAGTAAAAACTCTAATACATACAAGAAAGATTGATGTTTTACTCCAACAAAAAAAAAAAAAAAAATACAATTAATTTATATATGATGTGGGTACAAAGAGATTCTTCATTGATGCAAACAAGATCGTTAAACTGATCACTCCAAGAACTTAATTCTAAAATCTAAACAAAAATTAAGATTGCATGAGCCCGAAGAAAACCCTTTTATACTCAAGTTAGTATAGTAAATTTAGTCTGACAGTAAATTGGTTCAATGATACCATCCTTATACTTACACGTGTGAGGTTCAGATTCTAAGATTAACGAACTTTTTGTGCATATATGCATTTATAGATTAAAAAAAGAAGAAGAAAAGGATTAGATCATTCTATCTAAATTATTTTATTTTAGTGGTCCAATCATTCCCAAATCCTACAATTCTCATTTTGAAATTATGAATTAAATATGATGAGTGAAACCGTATCTGAAAACCTATTCCACATCAATAGGCCTGCGGTATTAAATTATTAATCACTCAAAAAGGTCAGAGTCTTAAATAATTATAATAAAATATTTCAGAAGCCTATATGTAAACATATTATTGAAAGGGAATGAAATGTAGAAGTATTGATAGGCATATGGCAACAAAACCTCTCAGGAATGGGACAATGAATTTAATTTTAATCTCTTTTATTTTTGAACCACATTATGGACCCCCACATCTATGTACAATCAAATTAAAATGGGAATTAATTTAAAATAACCAGTCATATATCAAAGAGTATATCTATATATTGTGTTGTACTCTTGGCCAACATAAGTACATTTAGTTTGTTGAGAAAATGAAGTTAGTTTGACTAAAATGTGTACTTGTGATTTTGTGTGATTAATTATTTTCTGATTTTTTATATGTATATAATTTTTTATTTTGAAAACATCTTTGTATTTTTAAAATAAAATATTTGACCTATATAATATATTTGTTCCATATTAAGAGTGTATTTTACAAATTCTAAACTGAATGAGTATTTTACTCTTAGGATCTTTGAAGACACCATAATAGGAGAATATATGCATCTTTTCCATTTGGGTTCCGAATCGAACTGAACCACCTAACGTTGAGATCCAATTTACAAGTCGTTAATCTTAAGAAAATCCAATTAACATGAAGATGTCGCGTGGACATTTCAACACCCATATAAAGGGGGAACGCCAATAATAACATGCCATGCTTTATCATGCATGTCTCGCTCGAGGTCTTAAATATATACTTCTTATTTCTTTGTGAATCTAACTGAGGCACCTTGTGATCCAGTAAGAGACTCAAAACACTTTTGTGGATCCAAAGGTTCGAAGTTATTTTGAAAACCCCACTTCGAACAACAGGCCCAAAAGACTCAAAGACACATCACATATAATACTTAAAGAATAATATCGGTAATGTTTGGTCATGTTTTATGTTTTATTTTAATGTGTTTTGGAGGAATGAATGTTGTAAGTGGGATTGAGGAATGTGAAAGTTGAGTTGGGAAATATAAATGATTTTTGATTATATTTTGGAGAATTTTGGTATGTTTATTTATATTTTTGGAGGGGAGATATTTTTTACTGTAGCGATCAAATCAATGCTTTTTTGTTGGGTTTTTGGGGTAAAAATGAAATTGAATAATTTTTTTATTGTAATAATAATAATAATAATATATGTATGTATGTATGTATTGAAAAATGAGAAAGTTAGGGATAATGCGGATAGAAGATGATATTTTGAGAATACCTATTTTAGTATTTTGGAGGAAAAATGAGTTTATGTTTGGTCATTTTTGGATATTTTTCCAAAATAATATTATTTTATAGAAATATAACCAAACACTCCCATCATTTTTATCGAAATACTAATTACTATTGAATAATGACATCTAAATTGTGTCACTAAATAATTCTTTTTACTTTTTCTTTTTACTCCAACTTTTACTATAAACGTTGAATTTTTCCTTCATTAAGACAAACAACCAAACTGACCAACTTTGCATGACACATTGTATGTTGGGATTAAAACAATAGCCCCACAGCATATATGCTCTATTCCACAACTTTAACCAATCTACACGAACTAATTCCTAAACGTGACATATGCATTCAATTTTCTTGTCTCTTTTATCACCACGTGCTCTTATTTATCCCATCCCCGACAACCTCAACTTCTCCCACCTTAGCTCTTTCCAATTTTCTAGAATTCTTGAATTCTCATTTCCCCTTAAACAAATCACTACTCTCTACTATAATCTGTTGCTAGAAATGAAGATTCCTCAGAAAACACCACTCTTTCTTCTCACATCAATGACACCTTTCATTTTTCTCCTCATTCTTTCTTGCATGATCAGCAGCAGCAGCCCACCAGAATTTTCAGCGAAAGAATCCTCGTACTTAGAACCCACACTCATAACTCCAAAGAACCCCACTTTGAAATCCAAGAATCAATCCTCGTCCTCATTACAGAAAGCTTTGGTCCAAAATTTTGATACGGACTGCAGTGTCTGGAGCAGGGAGTGCTCTGAGGAAATCCTGAAAATGGCAAAGAAACCCGAGGACATAAAATGGGTTAAATCGGTTCGAAGGAGAATCCACGAGAACCCGGAATTAGCTTTCGAAGAAGTCGAGACAAGCCGGCTTCTTCAACGGGAACTGGATGAACTGGATATAAGTTACCGTTTCCCATTGGCGAAAACCGGGATCAGAGCCATGGTTGGAACCGGGAATCCGCCTTTCGTGGCTATCAGGGCTGATATGGATGCCTTGCCAATTCAGGTTTCATTTTAATCCTTACTTTTGTTTTTCAGAATTATAAATGGATTCTTGATTCTCTCCGGAAGGACGTGTTGACTTTAATTTGATACAAGTCTTGGGGTGGGGGACCATAAGCAAGGAATAAGTGGAAACTGCTTTACACTCTAGTGGTTGCCAAACTGTTAGCCAACTGAATTTATTTGCTCTAAGGAGTTGTTTGGAGGGTTCAAAATTCTGGGAATTTGATCTTCTTTCAACTCTTTGAAACAGGAAGCTGTTGAATGGGATCACAAAAGCAAGAACTCAGGCAAGATGCACGCGTGTGGACACGATGCGCACGTGGCTATGCTAATGGGCGCTGCCAAGATTTTGAAGGCGCGCGAAAGGCACTTGAAGGTTCGTTTTGGCGCTCCATTAGATTGCATGCTTTTGGCAGCTAATACTAATGTTTTTTGTTCAGCCAAACGAGGCTTCTGGTGGCTGGGTATAGTCGTGCGTATTGTTATGTTTTAGCGTAATTAGTTTCCTTAATCTTGCATCCACTGTGACTCATCCTTACTTTTTTTCTTTCAAGAAAAGTACCAGAAATCGCTATCCTGTTTGCTACTGTAGTTAAATTACTACCATACGGCAAGGATCAAGGGTATCTGGTGCCATTAAATGTGGAAGATGGAGTTAATAAATTTCAACTGACAGGTTCTTAGTTTTACTTTTCTTCCATGAGGGCCCAATCCCTATAGCGTGTGGGCATCAGTCAGTTGCATATGCCACTTTTGGATGAGGAATTATCGCACGTTTCTATCTATTAGCAGGCAGAAGTCAAGTTTGATAATGATATGTGGTTAATCAATTCCATGATAGTTTTGGAATAATATTGACCTGTGAGATTACTGTTTCATGTTTCAAGACATTCAAGTCTTCATCAATAAATGTTTTTGGTGCAAGCAACCCTTGCTGGAGAGCCACTTGCTTTATCAATCAAGATCATGGGATAAAGTTACCAACAGTTGGACAGTTCATTGATGTAATTAATTTTTTTAGGTTGTAGGATATTAGTTTATGCAAGTTGTAAGCACACGTTGCATCATATGCATCCATGGATTTAGAATTTCCCTATCTTTTTCCTTCCTTTTGGATTATTATAGAAGAAGACTAAACTTGCTTTGCTTGACAGGGGACTGTGGTACTTCTCTTTCAGCCGGCAGAGGAGGCCGGGAATGGAGCTAAGAGAATGATCGAAGATGGTGCTCTTGAAAACATTGAGGCCATATTCACAATGCACGTAACACATCTTCTCCCTACAGCCGTCATTGGGTCAAGATCCGGTCCTTTACTCGCTGGTTGTGGCTTCTTCAAGGCCGTTATCACCGGTGATCATGGACTATCCGAGAATCCCCATCACTCGGTCGACCCCATATTGGCCGCCTCAGCTGCAGTTATCAGTTTACAGGGCATTGTATCCCGAGAAGCAAATCCACTGGACTCTCAGGTGGTATCCGTAACTTTCTTGAAAAGTATAAATGCCCCTGACCTGATTCCAAACACAGTTGAGTTCGGTGGCACTTTGAGGGCTTTTTCTATTACCATCTTCCACCACCTTCTCCAAAGAATCGAAGAGGTTAGTCATTTGATACTTGTCCTAAAAATATTTGTACTCAAAAATTTCTGTTTTACTATATACGCTGATAAGAGCAAAACAGATAATAGTAATCCAAGCTAGAGTCTACAAATGCTCAGCAACTGTCGACTTCTTCAAGAACGAGGACACAATCTATCCGCCCATGGTGAACGATGACCGGATGTACGAACATGCGAAGAGGGCCGCCGTTGATTTGGTGGGGCCGACAAATTTTCAGGTGGTCCAACCAGTAATGGGAGCTGAGGACTTCTCATTCTACTCTGAAGTCATCCCTGCAGCCTTCTTCTTTATCGGAATCAAGAACGAAACTCTAGGCTCTGTGCATTCGGTCCATTCACCGCATTTCATGATTGATGAAGACGCCCTTCCGGTAGGCGCAGCGGCTCATGCAGCCATTGCCGAGAGATATCTGAACGAGCGACCCGTCTCGATCAGCATGCTTCATCAGGACTGATTGAAGATATGTGGATAGTAACTGAATGACTTATGATGTAAATGATGTAAATTGCAGTGTGTAGATTTCATCTCCATGTTATTATGCTGATCTGCGCGACATTCTTGAATAATTTTAGATGCAAATTTTTGGTGAATTTGTTTGTTATTATACAACGAGTTTTCTCTGATTTTCTTCTAGTTGAATTCGTTTCTTAAGGTTTATTTTATCTGATTTTGTTCTGATTGAATTATGATTTAATATTAGGAAAAGAAGGTTTTTAATTTCTTAAAATTAATAAGGTTAATTTGGTCATTGAATATCAGAAAGGTAATGATTTATTTTTTATTTTTTATAATTTAATATTAAGAAACATGAAAGAACCATGGTTCTTTATAAGAAACATGAAAGAACCATGGTTCTTTACTTCGTAATAGTTCGAAGTTGATGATCAAATTAAACTGATATAAACAGCTAAAAAGTGAGAACATGATGATAACTTAGAATCATGAGTATAGAACTCTAGAAAATCCTTGTTTGTTTATATACTAGTAAATGACTTGCATGTTTTGGCTTGATGATGGGAAATAATAGTGGAAGTGTGGAACCATGTGAAGTGAAATCTCACCTGAAATTCTCTTTGGGCTCAAAATCCTTGAAATTTTCTACTGCTTTTAAAGAAAGGAGGATGGACTTTTTTAAGGAAATTCCTGGGCTTCTATGTGGGCTAAAGGTGAGGATTGATGGGTTACTTCCATGAGATCTTGAGCCCACCCCCAATCCCCCCACCCAAAAAAAATTGAAAAAAAAAAAAAAAAAAAGAAAAAAGGAAACAAAGGTATTAACCAGGACGAATTAAGAAATTTATGCACTTAAAATTTATGAAAATGAAATATCAATGCAAATAAAAGATTTAAATTAAAATAAATATATATTATTTATAAATATGTATTTGAATTAGTAATAAGTCAAAGTAGAACAGAATCACTATATATACCAAGAGTTTGTAATTTATTTTAAGTGATATAGTAATGATTTTTGGAAAATTCTTGTTAATAATGAGATGCTAGAACAATTTAACCTTCCCATTAATATATGTGGTCTTAAAAAATTGTTTTATTTTATTTATACACACAGATTAAGAGTTCGTTAAGTTGGAACACATACCTCGCACTTTATGTATGAAACTTATATTAATGGCCCACATGAATACTCAATCAATGTTGAGAGATGGTTCTTAAGTACTTTTGCAATATATTTGCTTTTTTCACTTATCCTTTTACTTTTAAAAACAAAAACAAAAATGCTTGTGCAAATTAACAAAAATCCTTTTACTTTTGCAATATATTTGCAATTTCTAGTTGCTTAGTGGATAATTCTAATTTTGGTTCAGTTATCTTACATTGTAAAACTCTTCTTCTGGAGTTTACATCTTATAGTGTTAGCTTTGTTCGTCGTTAAGTGAACCAGGCGGCCCATTGTGTTGTCAAGACCCAAGTTTTCATGTCTGAATGCTATTTGTGGGAAAATCATATTCCTAATTTTATCTCAAATGTACTGGCTGCTAATTTGGAATAAAAAGAAGGTAAAAAAGAAAAGAAAAGAAAAAGACCAGTCCCTCTCAAAAAAAGCTAGTGGGCTCCAATTTAAGGATTGCCTACAAGGTAAGAAGGGCAATCTTGATGAGAAGAAAACTTGGGCATCCTCCAAATGTTGATATGATTAAACCCATCCCCACTAGCCATATTTTTCTTGGGAAAAATCACATGTGATTTCTTTGATGACCTGCTTAATGAAAAAAGGGAAAAAAGATTTGGATTGGTCAATAAGAAGATCCTTATATTTGGTGATATGGCCCCATATTTGCCTCTTTAAGTCAAGATTTAACTCATCAAAATCTACACAAAAACAAAAGTGCATCTTAGTCAATCCAAGATTATGGAAAAAGTGGGAGCAAAGGACACGCTTTGCTTTAGTTTAAAGATCATATACAAAAGATTTATTGGATTGTTAGTATGATTTTTTGGTCAATTGCATGCATTGATTTTATTGGCTATGCAAAAATGTGAGTCAATCACTTTAAAAAAGAATATGTATATCATCTAACAAGTTTGCACGCTTCTTGTAACAAGTTCAAAAGCGTATCTAATTCATTGTATAATTGCAAATATTTTGTTCTTCCCCATACAATTTTTCTTCCATCACTTTCACCTCTTGAAGTAGTTGATTTGGTTCCAAGATCTTAGGGCCTCTTTTGGAACCAATTTTTAATTTTTGTACTCCTAAGGGGTTTGTGGCTCAATAGCATAAATCTCTCATATGATGTGGGAGATCAGGAGTTCAAACCCTAACATATTCCTAATATGCGTGCATGTATATAAATAAATAAATTAATTAATTGTCCCAGATTCATAGGAGTCGAGAACTGAAAATAATTTATAAGTTATTTCCCTTCTTTCACTCTTTGAAACGTCTTTTTAAGGATGAAACCCCCAACTGTATGCACGTTCACTGAATAATACCTGAAGTTGAGCCTTCATGTCGGCAATGAATTTTGTCATTATCATTACTCAAGTGTCGTATTACAAACATGCACAATGTTTGAAATTACAGTTGAAAAAATGAAAGTCTTGAGATTTTTTCTCATTTTTGCTCTAATTTTCCACAATTTTTCCTTGAGCATTTGGCAATTGGACATAGAAAAATGTGTTGAAAACGACAATCAAATAGAATTCTCACATAAAAAAATGCCACCAAACACAACCTCAAGGATTTCAAGTCAAGGGTGATTTGCTCTTCTATTTCTTTATTTTAACAATGTAAGTAGATACATCTTGTGACTCTTGTCTCACAAGTTTATAGCCCTTAGCCACCATTATGATCATTAATCTACATATACATATTAAACTATATGTTATGGAAAACGCCATATCAATCTATCATGTTTATTAATCTTATCTAATCATTTGTTCGATTGGACAAATTAAATACTCACAAGTCAAGGGCCAACCACGCCACCCACATTTTTGGGATGCTATTGACAATCATAGTTGAATAGAATTAATAGTGCAAAAAAGACATTGTATTCCCCATGTCAAATTAAAACATAAAAGAAATATGAGTAATCTTAAAGTAAAAAATGAAGATAATCTAAAACATCTTAATACAATTAAACTCAATCAAAATAAATAATTAAAATTATTTGATGATGGGGAGATTCGAGATAAGTGTAGAGGTTCAGGAAAATCGAGGTATTATTTCAGCATCAAACATTAGTGAGGCATTTTATCCTTATAAAAAAGACGTCTCAAATAGTGAGGGAGGCGGAATAATTTATAAATTATCTTAAAATTTTCATCTCTTCGTATATATTATCATTACTCCCAATCAAAGGGCCTGAGAAGAGACATATGATTGCCGTTTCTACATATGACTCTAATAAGGATGATCAAATTTATCATCTGGGCTCTATCTTACATCAAAAAGTTAAGAATTTTAAAATAATTTATTAATTATTAATTAAATTAAATAAAATTACAAACCAATCCAATACTCTAAAATAAGCACATTCTAGAAAAGACTTTTCTTGATCAAACGTTTCAATTAAATCACATTTGAATGTGAAGTTAAAGCGTGAACCAACTGTCACGCTCAAGCACTTTAGTGCCACTACCTATAACAAGAAGATTCTCAATTGCTACCATACTTTACTTGTTTTTCCATCAAATGCAGCCACAATTGTTATTGCGCAACATCAATAACAACTTAAGTATAAATAAATAAACAAACACGATGATAAAGTAACAACTACTAAAAGATTAAAATAATTTTTAATTTGGCAATTCACAAAAATACTTGGCTGTTTGGTTTTATTTCCACACTCCTTTTTTCCATTTTTTTATTATTCCAAAAATAGAAATCATTATTTTTTTTAAAATTTCACCTAACATAATTTACATTTTCATTTTCAAAACACATTCTCTAATAACCTATATATCTTCTCTCTCTATTCCATTATTTCTATCAATTTCCACTTACAATCTATTAAAACCAACATAATCATTACATTTTCAAACATTTCATTCAAATACATTGTCATTTTCACATCACATCACATAATTAATTCTCACCATTTTAGAAATGATAAAAATTAAAATTAAAAATAAAAATAAAACCAAACAGCCCCTTAGAAAATTCAAATCTTTTTGTCTGGGTCGAGCTGACGACCTAACCCAAACCCAAGAAGCAAAATTAACCTCAACCATTCAATGATGCTACGTGTTAGGGAGGAATTCTTGCTATGTCAGTTCAACCGTCCCTATAAATATCCTCTCATTTAATGCAGTGTAAGACTTTCTGTAAAGATCAACCCACTTGCACTACCATACACACAACCACAGCCCTCTAGCGACCCACGCACATGGACTCAAGTCTCTCATATCTAATCGACCTTTCGATCTGAAACAAATATACGATACTCTACAAGAGTAAAATCCGGTAGTATAATTACAAAAATTCGAACCAATCAAATGATTACACGTGAAACTATTGAAACACACGTGTAAGACCGACAGGCTAAAAGAAACTAGAAGGAAAAAATTCGAGGCGTAAAAAAGCCAGAAATAACTGCCATGATCTAGCGGATTTGCTCGGCAGTCCTGCTGTCGGCGTCATGATGACTCACCACGTGGCAGACAAGAAAAGTAGGGGTCCCAAATAGTAATTTCCCCAAAGTCTGAAAGGAGAAACTTTGAACACAGTCTTTTCTTTTGCATGGAAAAAAAAGAAAAGAAAAGAAAAAAAAAACTTTAGATAATTACAATCCGCCCCCCCATCCCCATTCCCCAATCCCCACGACAGATTCCATTAATTCCAGATTTTATATCACAAAGTCAGGGACCACAAAAGATTTGTATATTTTCAAAAGTCCCCACACTGATTTACAAAATATTTGCTGGTGGGTCCCTTGCCATGTACCTTTCTTTATTTCTTGTCTCCATCAATATAATTGCATAAGATTGCTCAGATTGATTCCCCAACTTCCATATCCACGCTCTGTCTCACTGTATGCCCACAAGCCTAACCGGGGAACAAATTTATTTATTTATTTATTTTCAAAAAACAAAAGGGACACAAAATTTTTGGTAATATATATATGTATGTGTGTGTGTGTATCCATATTGTGAAAAAAAATGTAAATGCAATTAATATATGAATTTTCTTTCTCAAGAATGTTGCTCTCTAACACCCCCCCCCCCCTCCCTCAATGTCGGTACAAATTTTAAAAGATAATTGACAGAAATTGAAAAAGATCGTTTCATATATAGATTGAGTTAAGTTGAATTTTGAATCG
Organism: Jacaranda mimosifolia; assembly: GCA_018894105.1. Taxonomy (NCBI): domain Eukaryota; kingdom Viridiplantae; phylum Streptophyta; class Magnoliopsida; order Lamiales; family Bignoniaceae; genus Jacaranda; species Jacaranda mimosifolia. The sequence goes on from CM032123.1 coordinate 1,216,131, forward strand.
GGTTGATTTGAATCTATATGCTGGAACCATTCAAAGAGAGTTGATCAGATCAGTTAGATTTGTCGAACAATAAACCTTAAATGCCTAAATTGGTGCTTGGAGGCATAGATGTAAGAAGTAACTGAAGAAATTTTAAGAAAATGTTTATAATAGTGACATCAGTCCATGTTAAAATACAGAGTATTTATAAATTTTTGTTTATTGGGAGATTGAGAGATAGGTTATGACTGAGGTAGGTGGCCTTATCTGAATCATTCAAACCATTAAAATATTTTCTATACAACAGTTTGTATTTTTCAAATCATAAATAATGTCAAATTGAATCAAATTTTTAAAAAAAAATGTTACTACATATTCATATCATTAAGGGTACCTACATCAATGCTAGCAGATGTGTGTAACTATACAAATTACAATCCATCTGCAAAAGCAGCAAATTAAAGTTCATTAATGCTCCGAGATTGACTTATGATTGTCCAAGTTTATATATCATCAAGTGGTTTCCCATGTTCTACTAATTAATTTCATCCCTGAAGCTATATAAATTATGTCCCCCCATTTCAAGAAAACCATTGATACATGGACCCTCACCTTAGATGAACGTATATTCTCAATTCTATTACCTCAATTCTTTATCCTTTTTGTTTATATAGCATGGTGTTAAAAATTTATTAGGATTCAAATTTCATACATATAAATACAAGAACGATACCATTGAATCAATTCATCAATCAACCATTTTTAATTTTCAACACTATAATGATAATATATACACATATATGTACGTATATATGGGGTCGGGAGCGATCCTTCAGCTCAATGTCAAATCGGGTCACAGGTCTTTCAGAGAGATATCCTTGAGGTCTAACTAAGAGCCTACAATCAAAGCAAGATCGTTAACGATCGTTGGGAGGGATCCCAACGAAAACCCTTCAACGCTCAAGTCAATATTTTAAAAAGTAAGAAAATTATGAAAACTAAATATGAAAGTGAAAATATGTAGACATGAGAATTTTAATTATGAATAGTTGTAACCCACAAGACGGTTCAAACATAAGTGTAAGACCTCACAGTCAAAAAGGTCTCAATCTCCACTTTAGTGGTCCTATTTTCTTTCCATAATGAATTGATGAAAATTACACAAGGGTCATTTATTTAAATTTTTATTCAATTAATTAAGTAGGTGAAATTGTTGTATCATATATATATATATATATATATATATAATAATGTGGAGCTATGATTGGTTGTTGCCAAAAGAGTACTATGGAATAAGCAAATCTCACCCATTTTTGCTGCTGGCACTGTGAATTAAATCTGGGTAGTTGTGATTTATGCAATCTCACCCATTTTTGTTGTGCAAGCTGGTAATGTGCTATTAGCAATTAAATTAAAATAACCAAAAAAGTGAAAAAAGTCAAGAAAAATATATACATATAGACATATATCTAATATCCAAGCAATTACCTTATTTTGGTAGTTAAGCCCTTTTCAAAGTCATGGATTGGGATTTCCCCAAATCAAGACTTGATTCTATTATTTAAATTTAGACAAGATCAGCAAAGATATTTCCCTGTATTTTTCTTCAAAATCAATCCTAAGATCTTCTAGGTCTTTGTCCATCAATCTTACCTTTAAATTTGTCCAATTTTTTCATCACTCCTTTTAGTGCCAGCCTCGTAGTTATATACCTAAGTAGGTAACACGTGCATTCCTCAATTTAAATTTTTAACTCGATTATAGAAAAATGTAAATATTTAAATTGTACATGACAAATATTAAGATAAATAGACTAGTCCAAAAGAGATAAATCATAATATCCAAATGAATTGGGCCATTAAAGAGGTTGTTCGGGCATAGCCAGATAAAACTCAAGTAGTCTATCATTATAAATACCCATACACGCATCGCTCTAAGTATTACAAATTTGTGTTATCTCCAATATTCTCTTCATATATTATTCTCTTTCAAAAATACCGAGTTGAATATCGGAAAATGTTCAAAGAGAAGACGACCAACAACCCTAATCGTTTACTATGGATTTAAGGATGAAGTTCTATGGAAAATGCAAAAATTCCAATTAAAAAATAAAATTTTTCAAACCCACATTAATATACACACATAAAAAAGAAAAAAAAATTCAAAATGAATTTTGCAATTTAAAATAAAAAGAAAAAAAGAGGGGGGGGGGGGGGTCCACAAGGAGGAGGATGACAACATGAGTGGTTGTACCAACAGGAGTGTCCAAAAGAGAATCTAGTGAGAAAGATCACTCACCATCTATTGTTGTTTGTGTGTTGTAATAAACACCAATACATAACATGTTCTGCACACGCAGATTTTGCTTCTCAACTACTCAATAAAAAACCTGCAGACACACACACCACACATACACAAACACACACTTTTATCAGAAATTTTCAAGGGCTCTGATCACCTTAACCCCATATACATACATCATTCTTTAACATTAACAGTCTTTCCTGATGGATTTAGATTCAAAACCTGATAATTCCAGCACGAGTGATCAAGAAAAGCAACATTTTCATGTATTGGCCGTGGATGATAGTCAGATTGACAGAAAGCTCCTCGAGAGACTCCTCACAGTTTCTTCATATCAAGGTATGTCTGCAGAAAACCCTATTCCAAATCCTGTCTGAAATACATATGTGTATATGTATGTATTCTTGAATCTTGGATTTAGCATTAAATTATGTATATATGATGATGCAGTAACATGTGTGGATTCTGGGGATAAGGCTTTGGAGTATCTGGGGTTGTTAGATATTCATGAAGAGAATCATGATGAATGTGAAAGATCATCGCCGCCATTGTCTTCCACAACAATTTCTTGTGAATCTTCATCAAAGTCTTCATTGTCTCAGCAAGAGGTAGAAACTGAAATTTTTAATATTTGGGGGTGTTTTTCAGCAAAAAAAACAAGAATTTTCAGGCCCCAGAAGTTCAACTTCTCAGTACTTTTTCTTGAATATTCCAACTTCAAAGGTTCATGTGATTTTTGAGCATCCAACAAAACATAAGTACATTTGTTTTATTACTGTACATATGTATGTGGGGTTGGTCTTTTGGGCCTATTTATTCAAGAATTATCATGAGAAATAATTCTTGAAATTTTAAAATTAATTATACTATACATATATATATATATATTTTTTGAAAGATTATTAAGATTGAACTCATAATGGGGTTGGTCTTTTGGGCCTATTTATTCAAGAATTATCATGAGAAATAAGTCTTGAAATTTAAAATTAATTATACTATATGCATATTTTTTGAAAGATTATTAAGATTAAACTCATGATATTTTTGTGAGTTGCATGGTGTTGGATACTCATCTTTGGAAAACCTTATAATTTTGTAAGAAACAATTAAAAAATATCGGAAAACCCTTTTAGGATTTTTTTTTTTTTTTTTTTTTTTTTTTTTTTTTTGGGAGTCCTAAAAGAGATTGCAATGGTCCATGATTGAAGGGTAAAAAATGCGCACAGTTAACGTACCAAAAGTAGTAAAAGTTAAAGTTTGGTAAAAAAAAATCAGCTTTTAAAATCTAATGCTGATCTTCTTTAAGGAAAAAACAAAAACAAAAAAATAGAAAAGTTAATTTGCTATAGTAATTCCTATGTTTCACTTTGACCTACAACGGATGAGTCGGAGTACTCTTTTTAAAATATTTTAACACCAAGTAATTAATTATAACAAAATAGCTATTTTAAATACGTAATTAAGCTTTAATCTTGACCTGCGTTCTTACACTCATACAAGCAAAATTATATTATTACACTAATTACTATGATTTTCAAGTTTGGGCTAATTAATATTAGATTAATAACTTGCAGGCATCAAAGGTTAATCTGATCATGACAGATTACAGCATGCCTGGAATCAATGGCTACGATTTGCTCAAAAGAATTAAGGTTAGCCCCTCCAAACATGACCTTATATTATAAATTTCAGCTACATATATATAGAAATAAATTATTATTTTTTTGGTCACATAAATAAATTGTTTTTCTAATTTAGGGGCACTTTTTTTTTTCCTGCAGGATTCTTCCTGCAAAGACATCCCAGTTGTAGTTATGTCGTCCGAGAATGTACCATCAAGAATCAACATGTATGTAATATCTCCCTTTTGTCCCATTAAAATTATTTATTTCCTTGGGAATTTAAGGTTTGCTTGTCTTAACTAATTACTATCAATTGGATGAAGTACATAACTTAGAGGGTGTCTTGCAAATTTATAAGCTTTTCAGAACATTTTATAAAATGTTATAAAATATTCAATATTTTTTTTAAACAAAGAGCTTATGAATAAAATGTTAAGATCCCACGAATTCTTTAAAGAAAATGTAAGAAATTCATAATTTGTTTTAAAAATTTAACAATCTTCATTAATCTTAACCATATTACCAATAACTTTATAAGTCCTGAAATTTTATTTTATTCAAAAACTTTGAGAGTTTATTTTTAAAGTAAATTTCAGCATCGTATAAGTTTAAAAAACAACTTATAAAATATAGACTTTTATAAAAAAATTTAGATAAATTTAATTAAACGTCGTCTTGTTCAGGCTAGCTTGGTTCGAAATAAGTAAATCTTTGACAAATTGATCTTATAGCTAAATGATCAATTAGTTCAGTATTATTGCCTCCACACTTTTCTGTGTAAGATTCAGAGTTTGAATGTAATGAACTCCAGTTGCGCGTGTTGCGTGCGTATATAAACAGATAACAAACTAATCTTATAGTAACCTAAGATTTGAGCTACCTCATCTCCCCGGGCCCGAAATTTCCAAAAAATAAAATATTAATATTAATATTTTTTTGATTGTCAACAGGTGCTTGGAGGGAGGAGCAGAAGAATTCCTGCTGAAACCTGTGAAACTATCAGATTTAAGGAAACTTCATTCCCACCTTCTGATGAACACAATTAGCCATCCTTGTGATCATGATCAGGACACTAATTCCATTGATCAAAATATTACTAATAATAATATTATAATTAATAACAAAGAAGACAGTGAAAATTGTAGTAATAATAATAATAATAATAGTAACAAGAGGAAGGCAACCTTGACAACATCATCGGACCTCGCCGACAGAAGGCCACGTGTCCAACAATTGCCTGTTTCTTAATTAAATATTTATTTAATAATTTTTTTTTCTCCTTTTTTTTGGTTATCTGTATGTTAATTATTTTTCATTTGATCATGTAATGCAAAATTAGTACTGCAGATATAGTATGTAACAGGCTTTTATTGGATGAGTATTATTCAAAAGGGAGTTTTTTAAGACTTTTGTTATATAATTAATTAAAAAATTGTAGTATATTTTTTTCTTATTTAAAAAATCGTAGTATATCGTCCTGTATGTATGTATATGTATTGAATATCAAAGAAAAATACTTAGTTTTAATTTGAAATTTTTAATTAATACTAGATCAGTATAATAGAGTATTGTTAATTAAATAATTTTTGTTTGGAACCTAAAAGTTATATTAGGCATTTTAACAATTAATGGAAATATTTCATGTGATTACATAGTATAATCATTATTAATTAAATCATACTTAATGCAATTTATTTATTTTTTAATTTTCTCCTGAACAATTTGTTTATATTTTTATTTTACTTGCATATTTGGGTGTATATTGTCTGTCAATTTTTTTAACAATTCTTTAAGGTATTTTTTCGAAAAAATTATCAAAACTTAGAATGGCTATACTTAATTAATGCATGTCGGTTAAAAGGTCGCCTATAGTAATTGTCCTATGATATGTCTGATTGATTTGCCCAACAAAAAAAAAGTGAATATAGAGAGGGAAAAGTCAACAGCAAATCGCCAAATCCAAATATATAATAATGAATTTTTGTTAACATTCGAGATTCTATTTGGTAAGATCTTGTAGACTCAGAAGTTGATCTGGTCCGAATTTAAAAAATATTTCTTTAAGTTGATATTATCATAAATTTTTTAAATATTTTTTTATTTATACACACAAGTACATATATTAGGAATCCGTTAGCGTTCGAACTTCTAACCTCTCACATCAAATAGGAGACTTATGCTATTGAACTATAAGTTACTTGGCCTATAAATTTTTAAATATAAAGTAATAATCTATACTATATAAAAAAGGAGAAGAGTTTACTAATATAATAACAATTTTTATATAAATACACCAAAGTTTGATTTATCAAATACAGCTTTACAAGTAACTCACAACTTTTTTGTCTTACCGACGGACTCAAACTTCACTATTTGTAGCCCCCTTCTGTTGACTCACACTCCCAACACTCATTCTCGTCATGCTCCTAAAATTATGGACGATTACTTTATGCACGTAGAAAAAGGTAGGCCCACAAAAGCTACTGCATAAATAAAATGTTATATCGTTATTTATATTTTTAATAAAGCACATTACTCTTTTAGTGTGCTTTCAAGCACTTTTGAAATTTTTTTTTAATCCACATAACTATGTGGCATAAATATCACCATACTACAATCATTTTATAATCTCACAATCAATGATAAAGATTATACATTTTCATGTTTAGGGGTGTAAATGAGATGAGATTATTCATGAACAGTTCAGGCTCGACTCGATGAAAGCTCAATTTCAGCTCAAACTTAAACGAGCCGAGCCCAAGCTCGCCAGTCAAACAAGCCGAACCAAGCTCAATAGTATTCGGCTCGACAGGCTCGCGAGCCTAAACGAGCTTTTTATTATATATAATAATAATAATAATAATAATAATAATAATAATAATAATAATATAATGTTTATTATTATAAATTTTATTTCAAGTCTAAACGAGCTCGAGCTTATAAGAATCGAGTCTTATCGAGTTAGCGCAATCTCATCTAAGTTTATACGAATCGAGCCTTATCGAGCCAAGCTTGCGCCCGAGCCTATTCTAACGAGCTGAGCTCAAGCTCGATTGTCTAGGCTCGGCCAAGCCAGAGCCCGAGCCCAGCAGGCTCGGCTTGTTTACACCCCTATCATGTCTCTGCAATTTTTTCATCCTTCCACTTTTTTGTTGTGTGTATATTCTCTCTTTTATAGTCAGAAAATATCTGTATACTTATATTATATATATATATACACGAATGCACCTTAATTATACTTTAATTGTTAAATACACACATGCATTTTAATTGTACTTCAATTATTAAATAATTAAACAAATGCAATAGCATGATAAATAAGAGCCAAAGACTGCCCATAAGTTACTGTGTTTTTCTCCACCAATGGTACAGAGTACCCTGAGCATACAACGACATGAAATTTGACATCTGAAAATGGGAAAAGTGGGCCAAACAAGACTTCGAAGAAGAATTCTACATAAAATGAGAAGATGAGCCATACCACCAACTCCAAGACTTCACACTTTCACACAACAACCTCTGACAGCTTCATCTTTGTGTGGTAGCCCACTTCGAACAGAGTAGTACTGTATGATCAGATCAAAATGGGCCAAAACGGATGTTTTTCTCCTATATTCTGTCACCCCAACAACCGAATAGTCCCCCCAGTCTTTGGGACCAACTCGGCCACATATATGGGCATGTTGCGTTATCCAATAACAACTCTGACCATAGCTTCGGCCGCCGGTTCCCATGTCCTCGGGTCATTAACTTTCTTAACCTTTTGATATTGGACAGGTGTCAGCTCCATACATGATCTTATAACTTTGCCAGTTGTTCTATAATCATTATCATATTACCAATTTTCTTGAACTTTCGCTACTGTATAAGTGAGTTCCCACGTAATCTTACGACTTTACAGAGATTTGTGTTTTTAGTAAACAGTTGTTCAAGCCTCGTCACTCGACCAGTTCTCTGAGGAGACATCCCTTCTCCTCTATTTTACTTGGTGATTTATCTTCACTTTCACATTATAAGTAATTCTAACAACTTGAACAAACAATATAGATTATATTCTATATTGGGACAAATGAAGGCATCAAGAAAGATACATACCATCATAAACCTCATGGTAATAACCTTTGTTCTTGGTACATTCCTAACTAAGATCATCTTCTTACTATATATCCCTAATATAAACATAAATATTATTATTAGCCCAGAAACTAATCTATTAACAAAGCGCAGAGATCAGGAATTTGATTTTCGACAAATCATCCGCTGATTCTTCAACATCAATAGATCCAACTAACTAAATACTCAATCTAAATAAATGAATCTCTACAAAATTCTGCCAGTTTGCTTCTAGAAAGCATACAGCAAATGATGGAATACTAACCTTCTGCTACCCTTTGTAGTGTCAAGAAGCGCACATATGCAGCGTATGCAGCCCGTCTCAATGATATGACTGAGGTCTCTTATAAGCTTTGCTGAGGATGCTGTAATCTAACATGTTCGTGTCCTTTCAAAGCTTCTGAAGTGAAGTTTTCCAATGCTTTAAAAATTGGAACTAGGCCTCCTTGTAAACTACTAGAAGCTGCATTGCGGACTAGTTTCATAGCATCCTTATGCTTTATTCTCTCGTCAGCCAACTTTTTCCTAAAAGATTCCAAGTTCGACTTTAGATCATTCATTGGTGGCACTCTAGGATCCGACTGAACTACAGACAATCCAGTTTTGTTGGACGTTGCACCTTGTCCGCCCTCCATTTCCCCCCTCTCTGCACGACGTTTTCTGAGCAGTTTCTCATAATCCTTGGAAAGATATTCGGCCTTAAGCCTTTGACGCTCCTCCTCATCCTGTTTTTCCCACAAGTGATTTAAGCTAGTCGCAAAGGCATTCATGGCACTTGCCACCCTTCCCTCAGACACAGCTTCCATCGCTTGGTGCCAATCATTGCAAATTATGAAAATGGGAGGAGCTCCAAGCTGGCCGGGGGAGTAGGGAACAGGTCCATCGGGGGTCTCTTCTGGTTCATATTGAAGACAATGCAGGAGCCACCCATTCAACGATTCAACATAAGATTTTTGAAAGCCAATCCAATCATTAAAACGGTGACACCATGCATGAAGCTCCTTTTCAAGCTCAGTGGTGGCCCTTGAGCTCAAATCTGTTTGGAGACCAGTGTTCACTCTGAGCTTTCGCATTTTACTCTCCATGATAGCTTGAAACTGCTTTTGATGGCACTTGAGCATTGCCTTCCACATTCTGATCAACCTATGGATCAAGACACCATTGAACAAATAAAAAAGAAGCAAATTTCATATTTCATAATCCTTTTTGAAGCAAAAGTAAAAGAACATAACTAGGGCTATCGTTTAAGTGCCTGAGAAGAAATGACTGTAACAACAACATTCGTGCAATTAAATATATGAAGTACAAGGAAATAGTAGAAACTAAGCATATTCATACCCATGAATCAATGCAGCAACCTTCGGTTGCAACTCCTCATCCCTTAACTTGTGTATTCTGCTTGAAACGGCATCAATTGTTTTGATACTAACATCGAGCTTTGTTAGTAATCTTTTGATAGAAGCTTGAGCAGCATAAATCTTGCCAGAATCAGATCCTTCCTCATCTAAGATTTTTAACCTCTTGCACTGCTTCTCATATGTGATACGAAGTCTTTCTTCATCCTAATTACCAAAACTGAGCAAGATTGAATTGCAAGATAGAACAGATAATGAATCTTGATGCAGATAATAGCAAAAGATGAAGTTGAGATCGGGTCTAAACAAATCCATGGAGTAAGTCCACTTCACTGTTCTAAAAATCAATTTACTTTGAGCATTTGACCTTTATATACATAACTTCTACAGTTTAAATCCTAGAGAAACAAAGATATCTCAGAAACAGCAATAATGCTTCATTGCATTGTTATATACTGCCAAAATAATTTTTTGTCGGTTCAACAAAAGTTCTATGACTAAATCTGAGTACCCTGTCTTAATAGTTTTTTCAAGATAGAAATTTGAGATCTACTCTACATAATGACCAAGTTATTTCAACTCCTTACAATATTCATTGATTAATTAGATACACATATGTAAAACCATCAAATGAAACAAACTTTTCATCTGGATGAGGCATAGAACTCAAATCCCGCCTAACTATCAATCACAACTGCAGGTTTGCACTAACTGAATGAAAGAGAAGAAACAAATAGGATATTGCCACTAGTCCTTAAAAGATCAAAAGCTATATCAACTTGCCTTTACTTCCTTGTATAACTTTTTCTCCCAAGCACACAGCTTATCCAGTGTAGAAGAAAGGTTACAGGCATTGGCATTTACATCCTTCCCAACATCATCAAAGTAAGATTTTGCCAACTTCATTGATCTAGAAGCTAAATTTACATACTGCAGTGATGAAGAATCCTTCAGCAACAGTGATGGCACTATAAGGTGCAACATCCGTGAGAGAATTACTGTCAAAAGACAAGTTAGCGCTCCCAAAAAGGTAAATGTATTTAGAAAGAATCATTTATCACTTCCCAAACTAAGAAATACAAAAGGAATAGTGATGAACAGTCTCAGAATGGTGAAAATAAACATCAAGAAGGAAAATTGTAAGCATGATTCTAGATGTAAATCAAAACATTATACAGACAAATGAAAAACCAAACAGATCTCACAAAAAGGGCATCATAAAGAATGACAATTATGGAAACAGGGAATAAACCAAGAGTCAAATGCAAAAGGCAAACTCTAAAATGGGGAGGACATTCAACACATTGTCAGAGTAGCAATCTCCACAATTCACTCACTTTTTCAAAGGAAAACAGGAATTTCTGGCCCTTACAGATAAAATGTGAATATATTGGAGGTCCAAGCATATGGACTAGCGGAAGCAAGTTGATCATTTCAAATGCTTCATGCATTAAGCATAAGTTGTTGAAAGCCACTACATCTTCAATGATTTCAGAACCATGTAAAATTCTCTCAAAGACATGCCAAATCCTTTTTATCAAACTCAAAATTCTAGTTTGGACTGAAACAGATGGACACCCAAGCCTAATAATAAGAGGATGCATTTAGAATCTGAACTGATTTATATGCTGACAAATTTTCAAGCGATAGATACGCTTTCAATTCACAAAGAGAAAAGCTTGAAAACAGCTTAACATCAATCTTCAACATAAATTGTATAGATACACCATAAAAGATGAACCAGAAATGTATAGCAAAAAACACACCTTTAAGACAGCTGGGCTGATAAGGCAGCTTTCCAACCTCTAGCATCATGGCTACTTCTTTTCCATAACTAGAAGCAATCTCAAAATCATCTCTAATTTCAGCCACAACCTCCCGCAGATCTCTAGTTCCATGTGGTGACAACATAGTCACATTACTCAACCTGGAAGATTCAACATCCTGCTTCGATGTCCACTCTACCTCAGTAGTCGCCCCTTTCTTTACAGAAACCTCATCCACACTCTTTGTCACTAATGTTTCCGGACTGCTCTCCTCATCTATCGAACTAATTGAACCTTCCATATCCCCATTTGGGTATTGATCTATCCATGATTTCCCCTTACTATGTGGTGGTGATATTGATGATTTCAAACTTTCCTCACTATATTGCGGAGGCATGGATGGTTTTGCACTTTCTCCACTATATCGCGTAGGCACTGATCTGGAACTACTCTCAGTTTTGTGCAATGGCTCTGATCTTGAACTTTCTTCGCTCTTGCGTGATGGAACCAATCTTGGACTACTTTCAATGCTTTTATGCACTGGCACTGCTCTAGAACCAGAAGTTATCTCTCCAGAACTCTTTTTTGCATCAGCATTTATTCTCTTTCCCTTGAGAGCCTCTTTATACACCTCACAATCAGTTTCTTCCTCCAAATCAGGAATTCCCTCCCTCTCCCTCACCTCACTCGAGCCAGGGCTGCTATAATTCGACCCATATCCATAATTCCCAGTTGAATAATTACCAGAATAACCACTATCAAACACATCAAACGGGTTAAAAAAATCCCAGGCTGACACCTTCGGTGATGGCGGAGGTGGCGCCTCTTTTCTTGGACTCACTTTGATATTCCCCATCCTCACCGCCGGACCCATGGGAAAATACCCATAATCACCACCATAAGCAGTTGGAGAATTCCAATATGCATCCGAGTACCCGTAAGCCGGCTGGGCCGGCAGCTCCTGAACCACCGTTTTCATCGCCGGAGCTGACTTCTTCATATAGTACACATTCGAATTATTCGAGTAATGCCAGGGCTGCGCTGGCTGCCGCAATCCCTGTAAGTTCCGCTGATCCATAGAAGGCTTTCCATAAAAATGGGACGGCAGGGGGTACCAGGGGTACCTAGACGCGTCGCTCATCAAACCATACCCATTACCATAAAAACCACCACCCGGGTAATGGGATGAAGATTCCTCCTCATTATGAAAATTCTTTACCCCGTCATCAAAACCCTTCCTTTTGTGCACATGTGACCGATGGCTATGATGCTGCCTACCATTATCTGAGTCATGGGAATGATTCGCATGATTCTGATGCTTATAATCATCCTTCGACTCACCGCCATTATCAGAAGAAGAATCCGATAGATGTAAATGCGACTCCTCGTCGTCCTCCTCCTCATCGTCATGTAAATGCAGTGACTCATCACCATTCTTGCTTTTTACCTGCGAAGCTGGTGGCAAACTCAAAGATGGCGAGGAAAGAGAGGAAGAAGAAGAAGTTGATGTAGTAATCAACTCCTCGTCAACGAATTTCCGTAAAGCATCACCGACGTCTTTGAGCGAGCTGAAATAGGACACATGAGCAGCTGCAAGGGCATAGCGGTGGTTGGCAGCTGCTCTTATAAGCTCCCGCCTTTCACGGCAGCGAACTACCAGCGGTAAGTCGTCCGCTTTAGACCCACTACACCCCATGTCAAGAAACGTTCATAGAAAGTGCATTACAGTATAGCAGAGTGCTTTTAACCGCGGTAATCTTTGATACAATTCTCTGAAACCCTATTGTGCAAGAGAGACAGGCCTCAAAATAAGCAGATTAGTTTAAGGAAATTGCAGAAAAATAAAGGAAATTTGTTGGTGAAAACTATATGGAAAGTGGGAAAGTCGAGAAATTTGATTCTTGGATGTCAACGGCCGTGGGAACATTCATTCAGCTCAGCGTTAATGTACAAGTGACAAAGCCAAAGGTACAAAGACTTCTCACAGATTGTTGTGAAACTTGAAACAGGGGTAAGAATAAATTTGGTAAGATAATTGGAAATCCAGAAAATTCCAAATATGACAATGGAAATTGACGGAATTGAATTTTTGCCGTCAATAGAATGGGAGATACGCCTTTTTTGATCCCTATTATTATTATTATTATTATTATTATTATTATTATTATTATAAAAATATAAACTTCTTAAATATTTTTTAGAATTCCATGACATTTAAGTACTTAATATGTTTTCAAAAGAAAAAGCAAAAATCAGACTTTACACATCATTTAATAGCAGTTTAAGTCCTTTATTTCAATTTATATTTCATCATTTATTCCACTGCTTGAATATATGATATGTGTATTAAATATTTACTTATAAAAATAATTAATTGAGAATCAAATTTACTTGACATATAATAGCACATTAAAATAGAAGATAAAAGAAAAAATAAAATAGTGAATACAGGGTGATTTAACAGTATTACGTGATTATGATTATGGCGGGAAGGTGTCATTATTGCTAGTAGCATGATTATCCCTCTATCTTTATCTTTAACAAACATTATTGTAAATTATTTGATTATCACGATAAAGAGGACAAAAATAGTGAGGATTAAAGTAATTGTGCTCTCCAGATGCCTTCCATTATCACAACACTTATGCTACCGTGATTAGCACTAGGTTGATAGAGTTCCACCCAAATTATAATGAACTTAAGATAATAACGGCACGTTTGGTTTCATTTTTTAGTGAAAATGCATAGTGAAAAGTTAGTTAGAAAAAGTATTTTTAAAAATGAGTTGTGTTTGGATGTATTATTTAAAATTGTAGGTTTATATAATTGTAAAAATGAAATGTATTTGGATGTTGGGTGTTTTTTGTATTAAAAAAAAGAAAATTTTTGAATTTGTATTGATGATGTGATATGTAATTATTTTAAAAAATAATATTATAATTTGATTTTGAATTTATAATATTTTTGTGGTGAATGTTGTTTGAGAAGTATTGGGAATGTAAAAAGTAGATATAGGTAATAATAGGGGTTGAAAAATGAATGGAAATGGAGAGAGAATATAAAAAGTAATATTTTGATAATGAAAATATATGAAAAAATGTAGAGTTCGACAATGAAAACAAACTGGCCGTAAATTTACTAAGTTGGAACTTACTATTTTACTGATATCTGCTCAAAGTATCATAAAAAATGAGTATTAATCAACATAGATAATAGTCACAAAAGGTAAGTTAAACAAGATATGAATGGGCCAAATTGAAATTTTTTGCTTATGCAGGCTTAGCCAAGTAGATTTTTCAAGGTGGTCAACTTATATTGTGCCAAATTAGGGTTCTTTGCAAGATTAAGTGGGGACATGTTTTCTTGATTGGAGGATTAAACGACTTTAGGTCAATTCAAGCGAACATTATAGAATTTTATACACATCTTGGTGGGGCTGTCTCTGACCAACAGTCCAACACTCTGCTGGGATTACATCAGTGGGCCACTCAGACTCAAGTAATGTGCTTATGGCCCCACTTTCTCTCTTTGGCCCAAATCAAACATTTTGGCTTTCTCCTTTTACCTCTCCCTTTGGATTCTTTAATCTGTATTGTTAAAACAAGCAAAAGTGCATGCCCTTTTGCCTCTCCTTTAATTTGGTTCACTTTAGTCCAATGGAACTCTTAGGATATACATACACACATAATATATATATATATGGTCTGGAAGTTTGTCTATTCCTGCCTTAGAGATATCTTAATCAGATACCTGACAATGTACCAGGAAACATTAAACTACTAAGTGAGGTAATGTGGTGGTTGAGCTTTTATTTCTGTTTTATATCAAAGTAGGAAAGATTTCTAATGCCTATTTGGGATCCAAAACTAACAAGTAGCTGCTAACCTAATCCTATCAGAAAGGAGTTTTATTAGTTATTAGTTGAATTGCAGCAGACTGAGATGGAATCAAAGTTGATCCAATGGCCATTGCTACAAAATTGAGTGCTGAGCTGCCACAGACTGTTATGGTTGACTCTTCCGGGGGATTTTAATCTATTGAGAAACCCTGCAGAGGAAATTGTGAAGGCATTATTTCATTGCATGTATTTATACCAAGTAATGAGGTGATAATAAGAAATATAAATTAAAATAAATGGGAGAAATACCTCAGGAGGGTCAAATTTAGCTCCAAGATTGCTGAGCTTAGCATGGGCTTCAGCATAGTCTCTGAAAAAGGCATCTTGATCTTCAGCGTATTTTTCTGCGTATTCCTGTAGACATGTAACTTTAATGTCAGAATGGATAAATATGTAAAGGTAAATTCCTGAGGCAACATTATGGGATTTTACCTTGAATGAAGGATCTTCGAAAAGAACAGCATCAGTAGGTAAAACTAAAAGATCTTCATCCCTTCTTTCTTTAATTTCCTATAATGAATTGTGCACGAGAGCAGACATGAGCAACTTCGGTTGGTAAAATCAAATAATAGAAATATATATATCAAATCATGAGGTTGCACCTTGAAGTAAGAATTATCAAATTTCAACCATTGCACTGTCCATGATTGGCCTCCAGGGGCCCCTGGTCCATCTTCCTGTCACGCAAACAAATAGCACCTTAGTATCTAAACTGATCTTATTAATGCAAATTAAAGAAGCTAAAAAAGATCAAGATATAGAAGAGACTCATCATATGCTTATGTGATTTCAGTTACATTAATTGTCTTCTTCTACTTAGCTCGATTAAAAATTGCTTCCATAGTTCCATGATTAATCCAATGAGGCTCAAAACCATTCTACTAATCTATGCTCTTTGAGTTTAATAACTTCCTTACCTCAATGTCTACGCCCAAATTCTTTCTTATAGCCCAATGTCTCAGAGCTGTAAAATCTAACGCACCTTATTCTAGGTGTTTCATTACCTCAAACATTCACTGTGATTCCTGTACTTGACCAAAATTTTGTTGTGCATATCTTATGCTGACTAATCAGAAGCCTTTTTTGTCTAGAGGTGGAAGGGCTATATGATGAAAACAACCTTTTGGATTATTTCATCCAGATCCGTACTATTCTGTAAGCATTAGCTTCATTATCATCTATGCAAGTACACGAAATCATTTAAAATTTAAAATTCGAACTGATAATAACATGCAACGAGTAACAAATAAATTATAAAATCAATGATCCAGTTTTTCTACCGTATATTTGGTCTCTGGCTTGCCCCATCCACTACGATCTGGCCTGGCCCTGCCAAGAGTGTGTGCACCAGCCAGAGCAACCAATTCCTGGACATCAGAAAGCTCCACATGAACACTAACAACTCTTATCATTGAAAAATATCAGGTTAAATTAGAACTTCCAATTACCTTATCATTGAATCCCATCCGATAGAAGACTTCACGTAAATGAGCAGCAGGGGAAGGGCGACCAGCAGCTAATTAATGGATAAACTCATAAAAGTCAGTAGATAATACTGACAGGATATTTGCAGTTGAATGACAATAGAAAAAGATTGCATCATTAGGTTCTAATACAAGAACTCAGAAATTACAGAACATATCGTGGAGAATATGTGAAGCTATATAACAGAAAGTCTTAACCATCAAGTAGCTTCTCAATGTAAACTCAACTATCACAACCATTAAAAATTAATTCAATTACGATGTGGCAGGGACAAGGCATTTAATTTACTTTGAGATATCTATACCAATACCATCTAAATGCAACTGTTCCTTTTATAAATGAAAATTCCCTATTCGTGATCCAAAAGAAGCCTGGAAAAAAGAGAGCTAACAAGACCGCTGCTTTGCCACTCTACAGTACTCTACATTTGAAGTTTCACGAGATGCAGGATTTGGTGCTTCGGGATGTATTTTGGCTGTAAGTTAGTACTCTATTATTTTGGATCTCAAGCATCCGTATATTTATACCCAACAAACTCTAGTTCAGGACAATTTTTCCTTGCTACCAAACAAGAGAAGACTGCCTCTACCACAACCACAATATTGAAGAACCCCCCAAAAAGGCATACCACTAACCAATCAACATACCAGCAAATTCTTATAATCCATTGACATTGCATCAATAGCCAATTGAATGCATAATTACTCATGCAGATTTCATGGAATTAGTCTGACACGACATCACAAAATGTTTAGACACCATCCATAGTAATCCTCGCTCTACCTCAATCTTTTAGGCATGCATAAAATAATAAAAAGATTTGCAAGTGTTACAGTTATTTTACCAGGGAGTCTCCCTTCTTCTGGGCATTGTTCAGGTCCAGAGACATCCACTCTTCCAAATTTCACAGGAATTTTGGGGCCCCCAGCTTCCTGCAAATTCAAAGAAACATATCAGTAAATCATTTCAATACTTCAATTAAGTTTTCTCTGTAACACTGAACCAAAATAGAGGGCAGACCTCTATAGCAGTAGCACTGGACAACTGAAATAAGTCTGCATACGTCACATTAGAATACTTGTCCTTAATGGGTTGAAGAAGTTTGAGAGCATTAACAAGCCCTGTTCAGCGCCAAATTGTCAAGCAACATACTGACCAGTGAAGCTACACAATTCAAAATGGAAAAGGCTTACCAGTATTTGCTTGATGTTTCAGTTCAGTTTCAAATCTTACACTTCCATTAGCACCACCTCTTTGTGGCCAATCTTCAATATTCTTGTTATATGTACCAGCATCATGCCAACCCAGTCGAACCTACATAACATAGTGCTTATAAATCTGCAGTTTTTAAATATGTATATTAGTTTTAAACATTAATTATTGTCCAAAAAAATCAATTGCATCACTTGGAAAAATTGTTTGTGTCCATTGATGAAACAAAAGAGTCTTACAGCTAAATAATACATCTCACTATGAAGATAATTTTGCTTTGGAGATTCAATTCAACCTTGACTGACCACAGAGGAATCTCATCTTAGTCTTTCTTCAATATGTAGAATGCTAAAAACTTTCATTAAACTGGTATTTTACAAGCCAATTTCACCCAGTCAATCCAAACACATCTCTTCTTTTTCCACCTATAAATAAATAAGCTATCATTTGCATAATGTGAACTAATCCGTCTCTAAGCTTTGGCCTCTAAGATAGTTAATCACTGAAATTAACAATGCTAAAGAAGATCAATCTCCAACAACTAATAGGTAGAAAATCATATCAAAAAACAAAACCAACGCACTTATCCCACCAATAAAACGTATCTTGAGTAGATCAAATCTTCTTATTATTATTTAACAAAACGGAAGAAGGAGAAGAAAAAAACGAATGAAAAAATAAAATTTTACCAGAATAGGGTGACAGAACTTGGTCTTGAGAAGCTCTTTTATGTCCCCTCTGGCACCTTTCAGCTGATCATGGTCCGACGTAAAGCCTTTGGATGACGACGCCGTCGAATAACCAATTCTCGAACTCGATAATCGTGGCAAAGCGCTCTTCTAATCAAAAGAGAAGAACACACAGAATTAAGCAAAATGCATGAATCAAAAGCACTAATACAGTAATATGTGCACCGTGTCAACCTGAGAAATCAAGAGCTGTGAGAGGAGAGGAGAGGATCCGAGAGGTTTGAGCGAGCCAGAGGAATGGTAGCAGAGCCTGCCGGCGGCGGTGGCAGCAGAATGGAGAAAGCGAGAGGCTATTGTCGCGGCGAAGAGTGAAGCCATGGCGGTCGTAGTAAGTGTCAGACGATCAGTCATTGGCCATTGTCTCCTTATATCGGGGAGTGCGCGTGGAGGGTCGCATTTGGCGGAATCTCTTCGGTTTGCTTCCTCAAGTTTTGCCAAGTTGTACTATTAATCGTGTATTTTTAAACTTATATATTTTCACTATTTTCCTAAAACAATGTAAGAAAGGATTCTCTGTAGTTTACAAACTTTGTATTTTCTTCTGTTTTTTCATGAGAAATCAGTTATATCTCAAAACCTATGAACAATTTTTATTTTTTTTATTTACATATAATTACACATTAAAAATTCGTCGGGATTCAGACGTTGAGCCATACACGTATAAGTATGAATACAGTGTTATTCAACCACTTAGCAGCTTGTTTCATTTAATTTACAAGAAATGGAAAAATGGAGATATGTAGAGAATGTTTGGTTATGTTTTTTGTTTGATTTTATTATATGTTTTGAGAGAATGAATCATTAAAAAATATGAAATTATTTTTTTGGTACGCTTGTTTATGTTTTGCGAGAGATATTTTTTATTGTACAGTAGAATCAATATTTTTTTGTTAAATTTTTGAAATGAAAATGAAATTATATTATTTTTTTAATGTTAAATTAATAATAAAATATATATGATGTATATATATTAAAAAAAATGAGAATATGTTTAGTTGTGTTAATCCAAAAGAATGCTATTTTGGGAAAATATAACCAAACATTATTTCCCTAATTTTTGCTTTATTTAATCACATACATATGCACTTTTGGTTTTTCATTTTTTTCTCTTTGAACAGCAAAATACCTTTCTGCTTTTGCGGGCTTCTTAGTTTTCACCATCTGAAGCATGAAAAGGACTCATAAGACCAAAGCATTCATGACTTTGTTGCAATCTTACAAATTCCAATAAAAATTCCACCTGCTTACTTCTTTCTGTTTCTTTTTTTTTTTTTTGTGAAAAAGAAAAGGAAAAAAAAAAAAAAAAACACACACACACACACAGAGACTAACACCAACCCCAGAAAACGACATTCTGCATGCAATAAACGCCCAACAACTATTGACATTCATTTCATGTCCTTGTGTCAGTGATTTTAGTGCTAAAAACATGAATATCTCCCTCAAAATACATCTGCCTATGTTGCAATGCTAGGAAAGACAAATGCCAGATTATGAACAAATTAATGAAATAGACCAAAAACTATTTCTTGTGACTGTCATTCAGCATCAATACCAAAATGTAATGTTCGAAGCTCATAGTGTTTAAAAAAGCCAATTAAGACTAATGTTACCGAGCCAGATGAGCAGAGGGAATTGAGCCAAGGCAATGAAGAGAAGCAGATAATGATGCCTGCTAGAATCATAAGTTCTAACTTCTGCAAAAAGAACTCGCTTCATTGTCTTCACCAAGAAAATTCCCATGCACAAGCATGTCCATGGCAACAGAAAGTAGTATGCATAGCCCCAAAATACTTTTCCCAAGACGGCTAGAGACAATCCTGTGAAAGTATATCCAGCATACGCCACAATGTCAAGCAAAGGTGCCTCTCCGCTGCCCAAGGAGAACAATGACATTTTCAGCAGGGCAACTTGGAACGTCCAGCCCACGACTCCCTTGACAAATAGCCAGTTAAGAGCTTCTGGGCTAAACCTGGCAAGCAATAGAGAATTGTTACACCAAATGATTCTTAAGCTATGCTAAAATTCTGTAGAGGACAAAGGGGGAGAGTAGAAGAGACAACAATGGAAGATATACTCACAAAGTCAAAATTGTAGAGAAAGAACCAAATACTGTAGTAAAAGAGGGACATATGCACCCAACATGGGGGTTTGGGGTGTTTGGGGGGGGGGGGGGGGTGCGGTGCTTAATATATTCTTTAACCTTGTCTAACTAGAACTCTTACACAATAAACATATGAATTTATCTTCTTGCTCAGCGTTTGAAACTTCTCAACAGCTCTGGATTTGAATACAAATAGATAAATTCATATATTCAATGTTTGCTAGGCATAAAAATGAAGAAAATAAAGGAAAAGCAGGAAAGTACACCGTCAGAAACAAGATTTCAAGATAGCTCATTAAAATTTATTCGCCTCAAACATCAAGAACAATATAGGTAATAGAACACATACACATTCTAGACAAGGAAGAGATAATACAGGAAATATGGGTAATATAACACATACACACATTCTAGACAAGGAAGAGATAATACAGGAAATTTTTCTAAACACTCCACCACAAATGGCAAAGTAAATGAGGAATATGATCAGCACTAACAAATCGACTCCTATTCTCTCATGTGTTATGTCAAGAACCAACAAACAAGAAGCTCACAGCAGAGGAAACATATAACAAGTCTGGGTAGGTATAATACAAACACTATTAAATGAAATGGAAAAAAGACCTGTTACAACAAAAATAAAATAAAATAACTTACTTTCCATGAAGACCTAATGACAAGCCAGCAAGAACCATGTAGGTACCAAATGCCATAAATGGAATGTACAAGTCTGGAGCATTTATATCGTAAATAGGGGGCTTGTAGGACAGCCTGCCACCGACTGGCTCAGTGATTCTTGTCCAATGGCCCTGAAGGAGATTGAAAAACAAGTGAGCATACTACTCCAAAAGGAATAACATAACCACAGAGAAGCAAAAATAAAGCAGATTAAGTGAACTGAAAAACATCAAAGAGGATAAAAATATTACCCTGTGCAGAAATGGGAAAAGAACAACCTTCAATTTATTCTTCACATACTGATCATTGACTTGAAAATAGTACTGAGGGTCAGAAAAGTACCTGCTGATCTGTTTGTAAAACAATTAAATAAATATAATTAAAACTCTTAATTCACCCTAGAAAATAGTGGAGTTGTATCTCTCTCATCAGCATGTTATGGCATTAGTGATTTCCAAGATATCAAAAAACCTATCTGAAGGCCTCAAAAGCTTAAGCAGAGTAAATTCTATCAGAGGCTCAGACCTCCATAGGCTACTTACGTTGCTTTGCACGTATTCGGAGCTAGATCCTAAAATTTTCTCTCCATAAGCACCCAGCCCACCTTTAATGAATCCTGAACTCGCACCGTAGAATGCATTCCCAAAAGGATTTGGCTGCACATTAGGTGGCCGAGGCACCCCAGGTTGTGCTCCAAGATTATCATACATCTCTTCCAGAATCAAGCAAGATCTGCAACAAAAATAAACCAGCTTGTGAGGGAAAAGGGATCCATGAAGGGATAAGGCAAACAAATTTAAACAACAATGACAAAAGCTGCAAAATTTATCAAGCGATCACAAACTACAACGTTTCCCATAAGGAGATACTACAAATGGCACTTTTCATATTTGATGTTCAGGTTTATGGCCTAAGGAAATTCCTCTATTAGCATCATTTACTACATACATGCAGCAGCGATATTCTTTCAACATAAATAAAAAGCTAACTGAGATCTGAACATGGATGCTGAACTCATCAAAGAAAAATGCCGCATAAAACTAGTGTTGATGACTTGAGATGGTCGAAATTCCAAACTCAATTCCACTTGCAACATGTCAAAAACCCAATACTGCCAGCAGAATTCAAGAACTAGATACTTCCTTCTTCTCGAAGTTAGCTATTACTTCAAAAATTTACACGTATATCTGTGCTTGTGCAATATCAAAACGGAATTTATATCTAAGCAAACAAATCTGAACAGCATCTACAGATCAACATGCACAACTATACGAAATTAAGAATTCCAACATTCCTACAAATTTTAAGATGCAAAAATTATTGAAAACACACAGTTCTTCTACAGTATTCAACGGACAGTAGCCACTAAACGGATCAAATCCCACATCCCACCGAGTCCCACATTACGGGAGGCGAATCCGAGTCAATACGGATCCTGGGTTCGGATCCCGTTTATGCCTATTTTTCAAACAACTGGAATCTTGAAGAGAAATCGAAAGGAGAAAGGAAAGGGAGAAGCATACCAGTGAGCAACCGAAGGAATTTCTCGCCGGCAATGAGAAATGGAAACCGCAACGTTTTGACGGGTGATCAAGAAATGTTGGAGTGGGTTGGGCGGTGGCCACCTGAGCTAATTCAATTCTTCAACAACACATATGGTGGGCTGGAGTTGAATTTTATTGGACTTATAAATATGGGCAAGAGTCCGTCCAACTCCAATATATTATGCAGTATTTAGGCCAAAAACTATTAATGGGCCTTAAGGATCATATGAGACTAATGTGCAACGGGTCGAATCAGCTCGCAAGCCTCGTGGGTATGTAGACTGAATCAAGCCCAGCTCAGATTGAGCTGAATCGAGCTCGAGTTCTAACTCGAGCCGATCTCAAACCGTTTGTATTTAGATTCGAGATTCGCTAATCAATATATCATTAAATATTATTTTTATTTTATTAATAAATATGTATTATATTCTTTTATTTCAAGCTCAAGATCGAACATGTAATTTTTTACAATTTATTTAATTCGAGTCTTATCGAGTCGAGCTCGGGCTTAAGATTTTAGGCTGATCGAGTTCAAACCTAATATATATATATATATATTTCGAGGTCGAACTCAAAAATTTTGTCCAAACTTGGCTCAACTTGAGTGAATTGCACTCCATTCGTATCCATTTGTGTGAGGGTAAAAGGATAATTTTCATTTGAGATATTAAAGACGAAAGAACACAAGAATACGAGTAAGAGATGTTTGGTAATAGATAATATATACTTTTGTAGATCTTTTGGTAAATGAAAAATGGAATAGATAATTATGCTTGTGTCAAAATTACTTATTCTTCATCTAATGTTGACTTCCTAGTATGATTATTCATTGTACTTAATTAATTAATAATTACTATTATAGTTTAATGCTTTTAATTACTTTACTCAAATTGCATTTGATTTGAGGTCATTACAAAATTGTTTTGAGTCAGTCTATTTCTTCATTTCAGTAGGTCACATGGTCTTAGTCGACAATATTACGATAATACAAAAAAATCAAAGCCAAAATAAAAATGAAGAGAAGCTCAATTAATATGGGTTGAATGATTAAATTGAAATATAAAAGAAAGTATTATGGTAATAATAATATTTTATTATTTTCATCACCATGTGGGTGAGAGTGCTTATATGGTTCTATTAAATCGAATTTGTATTAATCGTTTTAGGTGTAAAGTTGAGATGTGGTCACGTTTTTCAGTAGGACATCTTTTTGAATAGGGACTAGCCGAACAAAAAATTGTGAATTTTAAAATACTTAGGTAACGTTTGATATGAATTATATATTTTGGGAGAATGAATTTTGGGAGTGGAGTTAGAAAATGCGATATATATTTGTTTATATTTTGGAAATATTAATAAAATTATTTTGAAAAATTTTGGTATGTTTATTTATGTTTTGAAAGGAGACAATTTCTACTGTAACAGTCAAATCAATACTTTTTTATTATATTTTTGGGGTAAAAATAGAATTAAATATATTTTTATTGTAAAAATAATAATAAAATATATAATATGTATATGTAATGATTGGATATGGGTTTTTAATTGTAAAAATAATGATAAAATATTATAATATGTATATGTATATATATGGAGTTTTTGATAATAAGTTAATTGATTTGGAGGAATATTTTGGGATTAATAATAACTGTTTTGGCAAAAAAATAAATTATATGTTTGGTTAATTAATTTGGTTATATTTTGAATAAATAAATAAACATAACCTTGAGTACCTATAACATAGGCAAATTTGTTAGTATAATTTTTTTTCCCCATTTCAATATTCATTGTTTTGGTTGAATGTCAATATCGAGAAACATAAATTAATTTGTCCTTTTTCTTTTTCATAAGTTGGATGAAATTGACAGTCATTGGCATAGGATAGAGATGGATAATGCTTAATTGGATCTTGGTACCTGAAAATCTCGTAACATGTCATTGTTATGTGACATCAACACAGGGGACCAACTATTTAAAGAGATGCCATAAAAACAAAGTATCACACGTTAAATAATTGATATGGACCCAAAATGTTAGGTTCATATAGTTTTATTTTTTGGCAAGCTCTCCCTTAAGAGAGAACCCAAAAGAATGGGCATAGGCCTAATTGATAAATTTTTTCAATTTGAAAATAGTTTCAAAAATTAAATTCAATTCCAAAATAAAATTTACTAAATTTATTATCTTCAATTATATGTTCATGAGCACGAATTGTCAATAAAAATGACAAAATACTTATTCTTTTGTGTCTAATAATAGTACCTAAATTCTTTTAAAAAATTATCTAAATTCTTGTTAAATTCTGTACTCATTCGTAGCATATTTTTAAAGTGTGCAATTCTTTGTTTTCCTACCATATTCTCTCTAACTCACTGCCATTTATCTCAATTCGCTCGATCAAACTTGAGTATCGAAGAATTTTCTTTGCAAGTCCTCCAAACAACCCTAATGATTTTATTGTGATTTCATATTCTAAACTCCTCGATCTATTCAAATGACTTCATTAACATAGATAAACTTTGATTCTCAGAAGATCACTCTCGACTCCACATTAGATAACTCCACATACTTGTACCCATGGTTTAAAAAAGGACCAGAACGGTCGGTTGGACAGTCGACCGACACGCGAAGAGGTCCAACCTATGTTTGGTTATGTTTTTTGTTTGATTTTATTATGTGTTTATTATGTATTTTGGGA
The DNA here is from genome assembly GCA_018894105.1 of Jacaranda mimosifolia. NCBI lineage: Eukaryota > Viridiplantae > Streptophyta > Magnoliopsida > Lamiales > Bignoniaceae > Jacaranda > Jacaranda mimosifolia. The sequence goes on from CM032123.1 coordinate 1,241,638, forward strand.
GAATGAATTATTGGAGAATGTGTGAGTTATTTTTTGGCATGTTTGTTTATGTTTTGAAGGTGACATTTTTTACTATAGCATTCAAATCAATGTTTTTTTGTTAGGTTTTTAGGGTGAAAATGAAATTGAATTATATTTTAATATTAAAATAATAATAAAATATATATGATGTATATGTATAATATATGTATGTATATATTGGAGAATGTGTAATTAACAAGAAAAATGAGGATATGTTTGGTTATGTTTTCCCAAAACAATGTTGTTCTAGGGAAACATAACCAAACATAGCCCCAATTTTCTCAAAAAATTGAAAAAGTCAAAAAATTACCATATTTTGTTAAAATCGTTCAGATCGTCCGTTCGAACCGGTGAACCGGAGCAGTTTTTTCATTTAATTTTTAATGAAATTATTATTTTTTTTTTAATTTTTTTTTGTCTAAGTACAAAGTTTGAAGGCTAAAATACACCTCATAAGCTATCTAAAAGTAAAAAAAAAACCCTTAATTTAGAGTTTAGGCTTTAGAATTAACTCACACAATCTCAACTTTAAACTTTAGACTTGAGATATTTAAATTATTGTGATCATTTATAATATGAATTGTGAAATTTGAATTGTAATGTTAGATAATATCATTTACGCTCTTTGACCATGTTTGGTTGGTGGGATTAGGTAGGATTGGGGAAAATTATCACACTCAATCCAATATTTGGTTCGTATGATTGTATGCACACGACCCGTATTTTATCATCAAGCCCATATATATAAACTCAATTCTTGATATTAATATACCCACCTTACCCCCTTGGATTATTTATCCCATTTGAGCCATTTTAGCAAAAAGTCCAATAAGCCCTTAATTTTTTTTGGCAAATTACTAGAATGCCTAAATTATAAAATAGTTTTTTTGAGAAATTAAATTATTATAAATAATTTCATATTTTTCTGTAATTATAAAATTATGAAACCATTTTTGAATAGTTATGTGAAGAAAAATCATTATAAAATTAATTATTTTTTATTACTATCTTGAATAATTATAATATTATTTGAAAATTATAAAAAATAATTATGGATTATGAGAGTAAATTATAGATTAATAATCAATAAGGCCTTTCAATTTATAACTATAAAAAAGTTAATTTATTTTTATTCTAATTTATTAATTTGATAAATTAATGTTTGTGAAAAATTACAAAAATAAATTAAAAATTATGGGTTAGATTCCTTCTGTTGAGACTTTGGGAAGTGATTAAATCAATAAAAATAGGGAAGGAAAATAATTTGAAAAAAGTGAACGTGTCTCTGCAACTATTCGTTGCAAAAATAATTTGTGCAAAAAAAGAGAAGAAAAATAATTGCTTGTCTTTTTTAAGCTAAAGGATAACATTGTCATTTTATAAAATAATCAAATGGCAATTATTATTATACCTCCAACCAAACAACAATTACATTGGTACATTAATAAACAATCATACAAACCAAACAACACTACAATAATTAATAATCACACAACTTATCATGAGATAAGTTATCAAGGGATAAAGTAAAAATCCAACCAAACTTGCCTTTTATGTTTTATATTTTGATATTTTATTAATTTTTAAGTAATATATAATAAAAATATATATATATTTCGTAATTATAATGTTAGACTCAATTGCGGTCTGACTAACGATTGAACTAATAAATCGTGAGCCGATAAATTTTTTATTTCAACAAATGATCCGATTTTTCGAACACTGCTTGTACCTACATATAAATAGAAAGCAAAATAACAAGGCAAGATCAAGTAATATCGAAGACCAAAGATTACGCGTGGTTTTATATTGCCTGCACGTCTCTTTTTCTTAAACTGTCCCCTTCTTTCTTGTCTTCAACGTCGTTTTCAACGTCGTTTTCGTGTCTCGCCACAATACAAAAGATTAGGCAAGTTGAACATAGGAATGTGATCTAAGGGTCTGCTTGAATTGTTGTTGGGTCGGCAAGCCAAACATGAAAATGATTGAATCCTATGTGGTCTTTTGCTTGTGAACCCATTTTATGGAGTCATCTCCACCACATTTATGTCTTGATTGCTAGTGTTCTACATGTAAGAAATAAAAAAAATTGTGGTTTTTATATATATTTTGGGCAATTTTCACCTCTTGAACTAGTTCTTGGAGTGGAGTTAGGCTCAAGGTCCATTCCTTAACATAGTATCGGAGCCACTCATTCCCGATGTTAGGTTATTCAGTATTGTTGGACCACTCATTTCATATTATTCCATGCTCAAGATGTTCATTCATGGACATGTGCGGGATGTGTTAGTATCCCACATCAGTGAAATAAATAAGTTGTGATCTCTATATATGATTTTAGGTAATTCTCATTTCTTAAATTAATTTTGAAGATTAAGTTAGACCCAAAATCCATTTTTTAACACTTATGGAAGCAAAAATATCTTTCTAAGAAGTTCAATTCATAAATATGTAAATTAGTGGGACCAAATTTACAATTTCAATGACACAAATGTCACTTTGGTTGAAGTTAAAATTTGACGTGAATTGCGAGAGAGACATTAATTGTTGAGGATTTAATTTAAAAAAAAATAATATATATATATAATCAAAAGTATTTTTATTGATGTTAATTTAATGTGTGAAATAAGTACATTAACAGCTATTTGTGAAGGATTTGGAAAAGGGTCCAATTATGAAGTTTATGTTCTTAGAGTGGATCCATGTGGTCTCGAGAATTCGTACATTTGTTAATGTTAATAAATTTATTGGCCCACTAATTCTATAGGTTACTTTTTGAATTTGATCTAGAATTTATCATTTATATTCAAGAAATTTTAAGGTGTATATAGCTAAGTGTTAAAATGTAATTATAATTGATAGATTTATATATTGTCTTTTTAAACTTATCATTTCAATTTTCTTTTTGTTTCTAATGTTTTAGAATAAGTTATTCCTTAATTGATTTTTTTAAATACTATGTTATTTAAAATTGTCAAAGAACGTTAAACCATTACTATAATTTAATAGTACAAAAATATGAAGAAAAAAAATCCTTAGGTTATGTTTGGTTATATTTTTTGTTTGATTTTATTATGTGTTTTGAGAGAATGAATTATTGGAGAATGTGAAAGTTGTTTTTTTGTATGTTTATTTATGTTTTGGAGAAAACTTTTTTTTTTTTTTAAACTGCAGCAGTCAAATCAATACTTTTTTGTTGGGTTTTTGAGGTGAAAATAAAATCGAGTGATTATTTTAATATTAGAATAATAATAAAATATATATGATGTATATATAATAAATGTATGTATATATTAGAGAATGTGTGTCTTGGAGAGAAAATAGGGATATGTTTGGTTATATTTTCCCAAAATAATGTTGTTCCGGGGAAACATAACCAAACAAAGCCTAACTTTTTTTAACTTATTCTTGCCAAAATATGTCTTCTTTACTTTATCAAACCAACTTATGTAGTTTTTATATTGAGATTCAAAAGGATTTAAAATTGCATCACCCATTATCTACTTTGTTTCATAGCTTATTGGCTTGAAATTTAATCCTTTGACATAGCCTAACTTTCTAACTAGACAAACAGCTCTTATCGAATTCGCTCCGGGCAATTTTGCAATTAAATACGTGATGAATATATCTAGTAGAACAACGTTTATTTATTTATTTATTTTTAATTTTTTGTAAGTATATGAAGACGTCCCTTTTGGACCATCAAGAGTAAGGATGATATTTTGTATCTGATCTACAAATACTTGCTCCTACCTAATTCGATTAGGATGGGTAAAAAACCCACTCCGCAATAGAGCGGGACAGGTTTATACATTAGTGCCGTGGGGAGGTAGGGTTGTATAAACCGATCCGAAGTATTTATCTATATATTATTTATATATATTTTTTAAAATTTTAATAATATATATAATCATTTAATGTTAAACATAATTCTTTTAAGTCTCATTAATTGGTACCTATTAGCATTCATCCTTTTTCTCACAATCTAATATGTTTAGTTAAATTGATTTGTATTATTGTGCAACTTTGACTTGAACTAAATTTTTCATGCTGATTTGATTTTAAAGAAATGCATCTTTTAAAAGTAAATTTTATAATATTGTAACTAAATTATAGTATTATGCTACTTATATAATACATAATATTTAATAAAATTCATAATTAAATGCAGATAAAATCAGATGAAATTCGAGTCCCACATATTCAACGTGGATAGAAAACAAATTTTTACTCTTAAAATTCGTGCGGCGGAGTTCGAATTGAGTGAAAACAGACACGCACCAACCTACGCCATTGCCATTGCCATTGCCATCAGAGGAGGCGGCTCCCTACATACTAAATTGTCGTTAAGTGTTTTTCTTTTCTTTTTTGCTTTTTGTTCCATATTACAGCGTACTAATGCTGATAACTCAAACAAGCATTAAAATCTAAAATCCATAGATGGGAAGGCGTCATTAAAATGGAATCTGTGTGTAGTGCGTGCGTAGGATATTCTTTCTGCCTATACCTTTGGTAAAACCTTGCATACCTTTCAGTCCTCAAGAATCAAATTGAGCAAATCAATGCGATATTCAAAATCATATCAACAATCTATATATAATTTATTATATATGGTAAGTAATTTTCCAGATTCACTGTACAGTTCTAATTTCTAAATCAATAAATAAATCACCTTGCCATCCAGTAAACGCTAGAACCAGCCGAAGCCCACCAACCAGCTCTGCAAGAAAGCAGGAGAGTTTGAATATATATATATATATATATATATAAAGCCAGAGGCGATAGTGATTTTCATTTCTGAAAGCGGGTTTCAGAATTTCTTGAAAAAATGGCGGAGGATATGGAAGCTGTGGTGAAGGAGTTGAGATCCACTTACGCCAGCGGCAAGACCAAGACTTTAGAGTGGCGGGTTTCACAGTTGAAAGCCCTTCTGAAAATAGTCACTCACCATGAGAAAGAAATAGTCGAAGCTTTACGTTCTGATCTCAACAAACCAGAACTTGAAGCTTTTGTTCATGAGGTAGGGTCAACTCTTTTTGATTCTTTATCCGTTCTACTATTGGATGTGTTTGTGTAATTCTTGATATAAATGATTTTTTGGCAATCGTTTTGTCTTCTCTTGTGTTCCAATCTTGGTAAACTGGTACTGCATATTCTGGAGTTCTTAATACTAGGTTTCTACTGTGTTTCTTGATATAAATGATGTGGTCAAGATTTTGTCTTTTCTGCATTTAATGCTTTGCTCTCATTAATGGAGGAAAGGAGAATTCTGGGTTTTTTAATTTTTGTTTGGTTTGGTGCAAAATTGAGGGTTTGGTAATAACTTAAAAGGGATCTAGGAGCCGTGTATGTCTGTTAATCCAAATTCCCTTTTTCTTTTTTAACCATTTTTGTTTCTTGTATTCAGATTCCAATAGATGTGTAATAGTTTTAGATCGTTATTAAAAATTATGCATAGCATTGAAGTGTTGTTGCTTCAATCTGTGAGGAGGGAATAGAGAGACACTTGTCTTGAGGTTCGGCAAGTTAACAATTTTATGGATAGCAGACAAGTTGTTGCATATTTTTCTTGTGAATTTTGCATCAAAGCTTGTACGGTGGCCTGCTGGAATGTCTGCCATTGTCATTTATGAATTGACTTTATGATGAATGGATGACTGGTAATGGATTTGTCTGGACATTAGTTTTCATTAATGACTACTGAAATGTAGGTTCAGTAAATTTATTACAAACCATCACAGGGTCTGCCAAAGGATCCCTAGGCTATGAATCTATGACATAATCTGCTTTCGGTTGTGTTTAAATGCCATTAATGTATCTCCCTGGGTTCAATTTTCTTACCCCCAACCCCACATAGATATATATTTCTTTTCTTCCTTTAATTTTGGTTTTGAGGGGGTTTTTTGGTTTTTGGGGGGGCTGGGGGTGGGTGGGTGGTGTTGGAAGTGTAGTCGAGGGAAAGTTAATGGAATATTGTGGAATGAAATTTGCCCATGTAGCCTATAATGAAGGAATTCACTACTTGCGTTGCATTTCATTGATGGTAAAATTCTTTTGCATATGAACAGCGTTGATTTAAAACTGTTTCTGGTCCTGCCGAAGGATGTTAGAGCCAAGATTTTGAGTTAAGTTCAACATGTCTAGTTGTCTATGCGTGTGCACCTTTTGATTTTTGTTTCTTTCTTCTTTTTTTTTTTTTTTAATATTTAAATTTTCTTGTTTGTATAAGTTTTTGGGCCCTTGGTGGGATCTAGGAGAGAATTTCATGTGCCAGTGAGGTGTGAGCTAGGGAGGGAGACCTTCTTGAGAAATTACATTGAAGGTTGTGAACTTAAATTCCTGTGGACTATATAATGGAAGAGTCCACAAGAGGCAATACAATTTGGAAAAAGAATTCTGCACATGAATTAGTCATAGATTGTAGTTCATGCAAATGAAAAGGTAAAACAATTCACAAATAGGAATGTCTCAAGAAAGATAGAAGATGAAATAATTTCATTAGTTACTTCAAAATTTTGGAACATTTATCGAAACAAAGTCCGTGTCCTTGCATAGAAATGATTAACAAAAGGGAGGATCAGCTGAATCATTTCTAGACTAACAACAGACTGAAGTGGTTCTGGCTTCAACTCATAAAATCCCTGCATAATATAATAAGGAAATGCTTATTGAATATAATTACATTCTGTGAAATGCTTAGGAATTCTTTCCGTATTTGACTTATGACCCCTAAAATTATGACATAATTGATTCTGGGAGGCTAAATATTGTAAATCCAAGTTCAATTGAAATGCTAGTTGGTCTTCTCAATGTTTTGAAGCATAAGTTGTCTTCTTGGTGGCTCCTTTTCTTTTTTACCTGTAGGAACTTTGTATTTGATATTCAATAGCATGAATTAAGTATTTTCCCCTTTTTTTCTCTTCATTTTTGTATTAAACATATGTCTTCTCCGGTGTAGATTTCTGCAGTATCATCAGCATGCAAATTGGCATTGAAGCAATTATATCAATGGATGAAGCCACAAAAAGTAATAGTTAAAAGCTCAAACTTTTTACTGTTTTCTTGGTTGTCAATCTAGAAATTAGATAATGCTGAATTTGTATTGTTGCAGGTGAAAACCTCATTGACTAGTTTCCCCTCATCAGCTGAAATAGTGTCAGAACCTTTGGGCGTTGTCTTAGTGATATCAACTTGGAACTATCCTTTTTGTATGTTTGTCCTAATTGCAGTGGTTCATATGTTAATTTTCTCGATTCGTATTAAGCATGCTTCATTACTACACCTTTGCTTTATGCATTGAGCTGACTAATTGCTTACTTTTTGTCTTCTTATCTTTCCTCCCACCTTGTTGCATTCCCTCTACAGTGTTATCACTCGATCCAGTCATTGGAGCTATTGCAGCTGGCAATGCTGTAGTGTTGAAGCCATCAGAGGTTGCCCCTGCCACATCCTCACTGCTATCAAAACTTCTTGGGGAGTACATTGATACCTCGGCTGTGAAAGTTATTGAGGGTACTATTCCTGAAACCACCGCATTGCTGGCGCAAAAATGGGATAAAATATTTTACACAGGTAGACAAATAGTGAAAGATGTATGTATTTCATGTTCCATGATAGCCTCTAGACAATCATCTCCTAGAAGATAATTCATCAACGTGTAAGCATCATCAGTTCTTAAACATATATGAAGTAGGTGCTAAAGAAACTTTATTTTGTTTCAGTACGCCATTAGTTGTGCTGTGTGCTTTAGAAAGTTTACACCTTCCTTCTCGTCTTGATTTATGTCACATGAGTAATTCTACAGGGAATGGCAAGGTGGGGCGCATTGTATTAATTGCTGCTGCAAAGCATCTTACACCTGTGGTTTTGGAACTTGGTGGGAAATGTCCGGTGGTGGTTGACACCAACATCAACTTAAAAGTAAAATATTTTGTTTATCAAAGTTGTGCCAAAATATACGCATATTATGTGGAACCACAACCAGCATGTGACTGTTTCTTGTTATTTATTGACTTAACTATTTGTCTCATTATGTAAAGTTGTTCTGCATTTGAAAGGTCGCTGTGAGACGGATAATTTCAGGCAAGTGGGGATGCAACAGTGGACAAACCTGTGTTTCCCCTGACTATATAATAACTACAAAAGAGTGTGCTTCAAAAGTGGTGAGCAATCCCATCTTGGTGAAACATATATATATATATATATATCAGCAAATGTTTAGTTCATCTGTTTCATGTCAAATTTTTTACATGACATATCAGGTGGATGCTCTTACATCTGAACTTGAGAAATTCTATGGGAAGGAACCTCTGCAATCGAAGGACATGTCAAGGATTATAAATGCCCATCATTTTGACCGTTTGGCGAAGTTATTAGACGATGAGAAGGTTTCTGGTAAGATTGTTCGTGGAGGTCAACGGGATAAAACCAATCTGTGAGTCCCAAAATTTTGTTTCCACTCTTTTCTTCTGCAGCAATGGCCTTATGTTAGTAGAATTAAGATGAATTTTATTGTTTTTCTTTCCATCTTTCCAGCAAGATTGCTCCCACTATTATATTGGATGTCCCAGAAGATTCTCTGATCATGCAAGAGGAGATTTTTGGTCCTTTACTTCCCATTGTAACGGTAAAACTTGATAATCTTCTTCTAGATTTTCCTTTGACCCAGATTCATATAACATACATCTGCTAGCCTTTCCAATCTTTACCATGTGTAAATATGGATAAGTTGTGAGAGAAGATCATCTTGACAATACATATTTCTCGACACACACAATGGATACAAATGCTTTGCCATGAGAACAAAGAGTAAAACCGAAGATTTTGTCGAACTTCTTGTGCTGATCCCTAGCCTTAGCTCAGGATGTCTGTTTGAGTAATTGATTTTCTTCTCTCTCAACTTTTTTCATGAAGGTTAACAAAATTGAGGACTCTTTCGATGTAATTAATGCTAAAGGGAAGCCACTTGCCGCATATCTGTTTACAAATGACAAAAAGCTCAAGGAGGAGTTCATAAGAAGTGTCTCAGCTGGAGGTGTGACTATCAACGACACTACTCTACATGTAAGTCCACCTCCTCGACTTCTTATCAGCTCAAGCTTATATGTATGCATGTATACTTGCTCTATGATTAACCGTTAACGGGAGCATTTCTTGTGATCACCTCCATGATGTGATCTAAATGCGGTAATGCATTCATATTTAGTGAGATAGCGCAGAAGTTACTTTGAGTTTGCTTGCTGATGCACTTGATATTTCATTTTGGATCCTATATTCCAACTGATACACCTCACTTGCATCTTGTAAAATGAAATATAAGATTTAAAACATCAGACAAACAAATGAAATAGAGGATCCAAAATGCTACAGAGACAATATCACTCTGAGGTACCTGAGGCATACTAACAAACTTGTCGGTGCAGTTCGCAGAGCTTGGTTTGCCATTTGGGGGCGTAGGGGAGAGTGGCATGGGAGCATACCATGGGAAATTCTCGTTCGATGCTTTCAGCCATAAGAAGGCAGTCTTACAACGTGGTTTTGCTGGAGATGTGGCTGCAAGATACCCTCCATACACTCCTGGGAAGTTGAAATTTCTGAGGGCACTCTTAGAAGGCGATGTACTTGGCGTTCTTCGAGCTTTGATTGGTTGGTAATATTTTACCCAATTTGGCTAAGCCAAGGCACATCCAGAAGAATGATATATTGAACTTGAGAAGAAATAAGCCTAATTTGAATTGTGGGTGTCTTTGTTTATTTTGATATCTTTTCAGGATTAGACAATGTACTATAAATAAATTGGTGTAAGTTTGTTTCCTTTTTCTTCATTATTACTGCTTTCATTGTTATATTTTTGATGCAAGCATAAAAGCTAAAACCTATATGCTGTGCTTCATCTCATTACAGAGGACTTGTTTGGATATCAATGTGTATAATTGCATAATCAATATTATTCTTTGTTGTAGCAGAATTTGTATTGTTTTATGTTTATATAATTGGTCATCCTCCTTAGAGAGTATATTAATTGCATGATAAATGTATAACACTAGATCTTGCAAAAGTGAACATGAGATAGATACAAACATTTAATACTCTCATTATAATTTTCGGGAATATTTTCTTTATATATATATACATATATATATAAGAAAAAAAGAAGGAAGTAGTAATGTCGATTTTGCCTCGTCCCACTATGCCATGTCCGGATTTTTGTGTTAAGCCGCGAATGTATATGACAGTTGAACAACCTACGCAAGCATGGGTTCTATCAACATAGCACCATCAATGGTCGAGTAAAATCCATAGAAACCAGCATTGGTCTACACCCAGGCCGAATAGCACACAACTAGCAAATATTTATGACAAATGTATAAATGAGATTCGAACCTAGAACGTGGACTTACCAAACCATTTGAAAATAAGCTTGGAACTACTCAACCACCACCCCTAGTTGTATTTCCTGGAAATTCTTGTACAAGTTTGATTAGCTCAAATAATTATTGGACTCAGCCGTTGGTCAATTGTGAGTAGCAGTATCCTTAACACCTAAGTATCTAAAATTGAGTCAAGTAGTCCATCGCTCTAATAATGACGTCTTTATACTTATATTTATAAGGTTTGAAATTTGAATTCTGGCAAAATATAAGTATATTTATAAATGATATATATGTACGTATGTATGTATGTATATATATATATATGAGCTTTGGTGTTCAAATCCAAATAGTCACAAATGTGTGCGGACGAATGAATAAAAAATCCTAACATTTATATTCTTTCATAGCCATTCTATCGATCTATAGTGGTATCATTCACTGACTCGATCTCAAAAAAATCTTGCCAAAGCCCAAATCAAATACAAACAAAAAAGGAAAAAAAATCAAATACAAACATTGTATAAACATATATAAACTAAATGCGTATATGCAGCAAATGAAGAAACCTCCAAGAGCTGATGCAAAATCCCCAAACTCTCATCTTCATATATATATATATATATATATTATATACATATACACGTGGAAACTTGCCTTGTCTGCCATTTGTTCAAACCCCTTTTGAGAGATTCAGTAGTCTTCATAAAGACTTTAGCACACTTCTTTCCCTTTCATTTTTCTGTTCTTTTTCTGAGTCCATCAGGAAGAAAATCTTGAAAGAAAGAAAACTTTTCCTCCCTTTTTGAATCCCTTCTGAACGAACCCCCTTTGTTTTTTGACATTCCAGGCATCTATCAAGATAATCTTGAAAAGATGTATCTCAAAGCATTAGTTTTGTACCTTCTGTCATGGATAGCAAGTGCTGCTTATCAACCTCAGCAGCCAAAATTTGCCGAAGGCTCTGGATCATCTTTTATATTCCCTGTCGCTGGAAATGTTTATCCAAAGGGGTGTGGAAGTGTTTAAACTTATTTTCTTGAATTTGTTCTACCGAGCATTGAGAATTTTGGTACTCTTGAATCTTGATGAATTCTTTTGTTACGCCAGTGATGATATATACATGTATGTTTGTGCATGTATCTTTATTTGTGCATAAAGTGGCATTCTTGACTTATTGATATATGTGTATCTGTGTGTATCAGAGAGTGTGTGTGTTTGTGCGCGCATAAATTGGCATTCTTGACTTCTTCACGGATGTGCATATGATATTCTAGTCGTGCTTTGAATTGGGAGTTTCAGACAAAAAATTTGGCATTCTTGACTTCTTGATTGATGTGCATATGATACTTTAGTTGCGCTTTGAATTGGGAGTTTGAGTGAATGCGGCTGTTACCATAGTATTCTTTGTCCTCCTCTTGATGGCTTTATCTTTCGTAATACTTCTGGATTAAATCTTTAAGGTTTGCAGCATCTGCCCTTGTGAAAATTCCTACAAATTTTCTTTCTGAAGTGTTGTTCAAATGATTCTGTTTTTATATGTCTCATAGGACATATTGTTGGGTGTTTATTCTTTATGCAGGTACTATCATGTGACGATCGACGTAGGACAACCTCCCAAACCTTACTTTCTTGATATAGATACAGGCAGTGAGCTTACTTGGCTCCAATGTGATGCACCTTGCAGGAAATGCACACCGGTAACTATTTCCTTCACATTTTGTGTTGGTTATGTAGTCAAACCAAATCTCATGCTGCAATGATTTTCAGAATTCAGCTGATCTCTGTGGTCGTGTTTTTCCAGGCCCCTCACACTCTTTACAAACCAAACCAAAACCTCATTACATGTCCGGATCCGATATGTGCCTCTCTTCATGACCCTGGGAACCATCACTGTCCAACACCACAGGACCAATGTGATTATGAGGTTGAATATGCTGACCATGGTTCATCCTTAGGTGTGCTGCTCAAGGACTCATTTTCTCTAAAACTTACCAATGGTACTGCCATAGCTCCACTTTTAGTATTTGGGTGAGTTTACGTTCATTTTTCATAGTTTTTCAACACTTGCTATATCTGTTTACAATAGTTCTTTTGTTATCAAGTAATCATATCTTCATATGCACAATGTGATATATAGATGTGGGTACGATCAAGAAGTAATGGATTCAAGTCATGTACCTTACACGGATGGAGTTCTTGGCCTTAGCATTGGCAAATCAAGCATCCCAGCGCAGCTGCGCGACATGGGTCTGACTCAGAACATTGTGGGTCACTGCTTAAGCAGACAAGAAGGAGGGTTTCTATTCTTCGGAGATGATTTTCTCCCAGCTACTGGGGTAGTCTGGATGCCTATAGAGAGCCAATTGTAAGTTTGATCACTTTTAACTACAAATTCAAGTAAAAGCAATTACTTACCCTGTTCTACTACTTCAAATTCAGAAAATACTACTGCTTGGGACCAGCAGACCTCCTGTTTGGCGGCCAAGCTACAGATATTAAGGGTCTTCCAATTGTTTTCGACAGTGGAAGTACCTACAGTTACTTCAGCTCTCAAGCTTACAAAGCTCTAGTTGCTCTGGTGGGATCAAACAGTTGCTAAATTTCTCCAAAGTATTATCTGTATCAATGAGATGAACTTATTATTGTTGCGTTTTGTCAGATGAAAAACAACTTAGATGGAAAGCAATTGAGAGATGCAACGGAGGATGGAAGCCTTCCAGTCTGCTGGAAGGGTGCAAAACCCTTCAAATCTATTCGTGATGCTGTTAAATTGTTCAAGCCTTTAGCATTGAGCTTTGAGAAGAAAAATGTTCAATTGCAACTGCAGCCTGAGGCATATCTTATTGTCACGGTGAGCTCTGGACTTGCCTTTCTGGTAAAAAAAATTTCTTGAAAGAGAAGATTTTTACTGATTTCCCAGCTACCCTTTATAGAACTCAAACCCACGATTGATCTGTTCACATGTGTGGAAACTTACTATCAAACTACCTGTTCGTTCCTTACGATTGCCTTCTGGAAATCAAAGAACCAATGTTAAGCAAAAAGCTTGAAGGGATTTCATTGTTTCAGGTACATGGCAACGTGTGCCTAGGCATCTTGAATGGCAGTGAGGTTGGATTAGGAAATCTCAATGTCATTGGAGGTATGAAATTTTATATGTTACCAAATACATAATGTTGCTTTAGCAATCTAATTCTTAAATCTTCTTTGGACAGATATATCTCTGCAAGATCAAATGGTTATTTACAATAACGAAAGACAGCAGATTGGATGGGCTCCAGCAAACTGCAACAGACTTCCCAAGTCATGACCAATTGTATTGTTTTTGTTAGCTATCAGAATGGGGGTAATCTAACCAGAATTTATTTGGTTACTATAAACAGCATGGATCATGATTATCCTCTTATCAGTAAGATAAGAAGATTGGCAGTTCACAATGTACAGAATAGCACAAGTTACAGAATCAACTAGACAAAACCTGAACTATTTGTCAAAATGGTCAATTGGGAGTTGCTTCTATACATAAATGTTAAGACTGAAGCTTCTTCCTAATAGCAGAAACTACCACTCTAAGCACATACTGAGCAGACAGCCCCCTATGGGCACCGCTAGTAAAATTACCAGTTAGCAGTGGCATGTACGGACAGAAAAGCTTCTCTATGGGAAAATAAAAGCCCTTCAGGTGGGAATACTATAAAAGATGATTTGAGCCCTGCAAGTTACACTCAAAGCATTAGAGTCAATTTCTTTAGACTTGTGTGCAAATTTTGATGAATAGTTGGTGATTTAAGAGCATCTCTTAGTTGCAACTTGCCTTTAATCTGAAAGTTAAATCCTCAAGCTCTTCGCACTTGCTCCTTTCAGATTGATAGAAAGCTTTCAACTCCTCAACTGAGCAAACTTCTTCAATACTTCCACTTTCCTCATTATCATAAAAGTTGGTTATTGATTGGCCATCAGATAATGGAAATCCATTCTGAAGTTTGGTCTCTGAGACATTAGGTGTGTTGTGCCCAGTCTCCTCAGAACCAGTATCAGACTTGCGCATCTTTGCAACCAAAACCCACATGTTTGCAAGCTCATTTTCCAACTTCTCTTCATGCCTCTTTGCATCGTCAAGTCTCTTTCGCAAATCGGCTTCTATTTTATCTCTTTCAGATAATGCAGCAACCAAAGAGGCTTCTCTTTGGTATCTTGCATTCAGCTCCATTTCAAACTCCTCCATAGATAATCTATCATCTGCCTTTCTCGAGCGTGGATCAGATCTGCTTCCACTGACTCCTTTATGCCTTGTATCAATTGAAGCAGATTTTTGGCAGCATTTTGCTTTGCAATGGACATCTTTTGCAGCTGCCAGTTCAGCAGTGAGTTGGGCGTTTTGGTAGGAAAGTTTTGTTACCTCTTCTGCCAAGTTCCGAAGCTCAACTGCTGCCGCTGCAGCAAGCTCTTTTGCATAAGAAGCTTCCTCAGTTTGCTTTTGCCAGTGAATTTCTAGTCCATCCTTCTCTTCAATAAGTCTTACCTTCTCTTGCTTCAGCGACTCTATCTCAGCAGCCTGAGGGAGAGAAGGAATGCATAACAATCTGATGCTAAAAGGACTAATCATGCGAAGAAAATTAACAATGAGACTACATATGGTAGCTTGACACACTGACCAGAAAGGACAGACGAGCCTAAAATACGTACCTGTACAAGAAGCTGAGACTTTGAAAAAGCATCATCGTTGCAGTCTTTAGCATCCCCATGGTTGAATTTTCTATTCAAGCTCCCAACACTAGATGGTATATTTTCATCCAGAGATGTTTCTTCGAACGAATTGGTCTCATCCCCCATTTCATTTGTAATTTCTGAGGATTCTTTGGAGCTGTTTATCCTAGTGGTACTATCTGCACTTCTTGAACTTTTACTTGACATCAAGGAATCAAGCTGCGCTCTTAACAGATTGATGGTTTCTTGCATCTCAGTATTCTCCACTGACTAATAACAGACAATACAGAATATATTGTTACAACATTTTCCTTCTTTTATTTGATTTATTTTAGGTATGTAAATCTGTATACATTGATACCAATGTTATACTCCTAATTCAATCTCGGATTAATCTCTATATATGAGATTTGGGCTTCTTTGATGATAGAACCCATATATAGAGTGCATTTCTTTTAGTCTACAGTAAGATATAGTACAAGCAGAGAACAATTTAGCAATGATATTCACCTTTCCTCGCAGTTGCTCCTGGAGGACCCTGTTATCTGCTGATTTGATCTTTTCCATTTGTGACATAAATTTTTTCGCGTTAGTTAATATTTTTCCAATTTGGAACTATCAGAAGACAGATAAAACATTACAACTGGCTCGGCATACCTCAAGTTCAAAAGTCTTTTCATTTAGTTGAGTAGCAAGCCTGGATAAAGCCTGCATGAGGACCATATGAAGATACAATAAAAATAAATAATATGGTGGAAAGCATATATTTTGTATGTGATCTTCCCAGTTAGTGTCTTAAAATTCATTTTGACAAGCTTACCTGAGACATCTCAACAATGTTTGAACCATAAGGAGATATCTCCACTGATCCAATCATGCGTTGCTCTAGAACTCGCATTTGAAGCTTCTTTTCTCTTATTTCATCCTTCAGCTTTTGTATGTTTTCCTAAATCGATACCATGGGAACAAGCGTGATTCATCAGGATTAAAGATACTCTGGACATTCAGTCTAAGCTTAACTTTAGACAAATTTTGAGTATATGTTGTCATAATCTGAACCAGGAATCAAGGATGCAATGCAGAGCACAGTAAAGGATCACCTCAAGAAGCATGCCAAGGAGTTTATATCTGAAACTAAAAGCGCAGATCTAATATACTCCAGGTAGAATATAAATTAATAATTACAGAGATTTTATTAAGCAGGGCTTTACAACGACGTTGGTATGCTGAGATATGACTGGAACAATATCTGAACTACTAACCTGAAGCTTGGAGTCTCCAGGATTCTTAGCTGCTTGCTCCGATAATCTTTTCAGAGAACTGGTAAATAGAGCCACCTCTCCAGCTAACATCTTTATCTGCTCACGGAAAAGATCCATTTGATCTGTGATGGTGCTCCCCGTCTACAAGACATTTAGGATTCAAGTTCAGAGAAACAATTCAGGCCAATCGGGAAGAATGACTATAGGCTCAAAATCATATTATTTACATGCATTGTTGGTGAGAATTTCAAACTAGACATATATTGATAGGCAGCTTGACAGGCATGGAGCCTAATTTTGAAAAATACTCTCTGCTTAGATAGCTGTCAAAATAGTTGAGGCATCTAGATTTAAGTGTAAGTCATGGAACATGTCTTCCAGGAGTTCTTTGAGACCATTGCTAACTTGTATCCATCTATCTTTAGGATAAAGCATAGAGATTTTTGCCCTCCATCCATCTATCCTTAAATGATAAACTCCATAAAGTTATCCAAGCTATCAAAGTTAGAGAAAAGGAACCTTGGCACCTACTTGCGAAGTGTTCAAAATGGTAGGAGGATAAAACCAAGCAAATATATTGATAAAAAAAGTTGGTGGCAGCAAACTAAAAGGATTTTCCAGCTATCTAACTATGAGTCTCACATAAGAAGCAAGAACATTGATAAATATGCGTTCAAATACACATGGTTCCAAGACCAAAGATGCATTAAGCTGAAAGTAAAATATGAGGGTAAATAAAAAGGCTGGACAAGGTGGCAAGTGCCTTGTGCAGGTAGATTAAAGCAACTGTGCAATGGAAGGTAAAAGTATGCCAAACCATGCATACTTAACAATCCTAAAAAAAGATGCAAAACAATAGAGGAATCAAGATGGAGTAAAGGCAAAGATAACAAGTTCTTCATTCATTCATTTTACCGTCCAATACTCTTATCTGAATTACATAAATCAAACTCTCTCACCGGTGGGAGACGACGCGCACCAACAGCTGCGCTGAACAAATCACCAGCTTGTGTTCTTTCAGGAAAAGAATCGCCAGCAGTAGCATCATCTATTTTTCTACTGATTGATTTCCTCTGTGCATCTTTAATATCACTAAACATAACTCTGCGTTGGGATGACTTTGATAAGGAAGCAGGCGATCCACTTGCAGAACTCTCATTATCAGCACTTGGTGATGAGGCAACCACATTCTCAGGCTTCTGCACCCAAAGTTCAAAACATTTATTCTTAATCTAAAAAAAACCATGTGTAAACTATTCATATGGCTTTCCTATGAACACTAAATATAAGGTTGAGAATACAAAAGCAGCAACACAAGTTTTACTTTCAATTTGAACCAGCCAAGCATCCCTCTCCTCCTGTTGTTCCTTTTGTAATCTCTGACTAACTCATCAAGAGTCGTGGCATCACTCCTTCCATCCACAGAAATTTCAGAATCAACACTTCCAGCATCATCGTCAATTATGCAATCTCGTTTTCTATCTGGCAGGTAAGCTAGCTGCATAAGCAAGGAAGACAAATTCAGATAGTAAGATAGATTGAACCTCCAAGCATTAATGTCCGGAGTAGGTATTTGGAAGTGATGCCATACGATTCAGTTACAAGGTAGCAAATCATCAGATAAACCGATCAAATCCTAGCTATCTAATAAAGATAATAAATTTTTGTGTCAGTACCTCATCTTCCCCAAATGAATGCCTCCGCCTATGGCTGGGCTTTTCAAGGGTATTCGGTTGGAGGGTAGTTTTGGTGGAAACCAAGATCAGCTTGGTTAATCTCTGAATCCTTCCCATCAAAGCAGCTTTGGCTTGTTCCTCCTCTTCCAATCTGGATTGCAACTTAATCTGCCCCGCTTCCATCTGTAGCATATGGAGTATTTCAGAACTCAAAATTACACTAGCATTATTTACTATTCTATAATGAAGAGAACATAAAGTATCAGCTCTGGAAACTATGTCTGAACTTCAACCTTCCAGTCACAGTCCCACCTCCTTGAACATCATTCTCTAGGCAGGTAGGGAAACAACAAACCGACACTCTAGCACAACAAGACAGTCAAGGTAAACAAGTACATGCTATTATTGATGTCAATAACAGAGGATTCATAGCCACAGTTGAATAAGCAATAGAACTCCACCACTAACTCTCTAGTGTTGTTATTAATTTGTGCACTACCTAACCGCACTATTAATTCACATTTTCTTAAATTTTGCTAAACAAGCTTTGCACCTAGACAATGTGTTGGTCCTTCGTCCGCTCTGCCATCACCGCAGGACCTGAATGAGCATTCCTGCCCCTAGGAATTTATGATACCACCAAATTCCACTCATATTCATTAGCAAAATTAAACTATCTAGAAACAGGTTTCTCTTTACTTCAGAATCTCCATGGTAGAAATATGATACTAGGTGTCAACTGCCGATTGACACCAATCAGTATAAGATGAAAATACCCCACCAGCAGTTTTATGACAAGTATAGAGAGATGAAAAAAATTACTGTAAACAATGACCATCAATCTTCATTTTTCTGAAAACAAACTATGGTACACATTGTTGGCACAGACCTGCAGTTTCAAATTAACTAAATCTTCTTGGCTTGGTGTCATCAAATTTTCTTTCTCCATCATGCCACGCTTTAATTGTTGAAGCTCTTGCTTTAAATTGGATATTTCTCTCTGGTACTTTTTGATGAGGGACTTCTCATCCAAAATCTATCCAGGAAAAAGTAAAGAAAATAAAAGCACTGACAGATTTCCAAAGTTTCTACATGTTTATTTGCATAGTGAAGAACTCCATATATCTCACCTTATTTTGAGAGGCCTTGATTTCAACATGCTTACTACGTTGAGCGAACTTAAGAGTGTTGTGTGTCTCTTCAGTATTGCTAGAGGCTGGTGTCACTGTGCAAATAAGCTACAGAAAAGTTCAAGGAAGAATCAGAATCAGCCCCATACAGCACAGATAATTAAAGTCACAGATAATATTTCATGGAATAGGAAGTCAATAGAGCTAGATTTACAAATTTTACAAGCTACAACTTACAGAGACTCGACCACGACCACTGAGAGATGTCTGCAACAACCGTGTAAGTTTTGAATCTCGATACGGTATATGAGTGGATTTTCCATCTGTTAATTTGGATATCACCTGGATTAAACAGAAAACACTGTAAAATTATAAGGGATAAAAAGATTAAGCTGAGCAAAATGGAAGTAATACAGTCCAATAGCCAAATTTAGACACAGAAAAATCCCAAAAAACTCATTTTTCTCTCAGTATGCAAAGCTAGGTAATGTAAATCTCTCCTGGTCTAAGATTTGGACCCAGAAATTTATCAATTTTGGGTTCATAGTGAATGATATGAACCCTGGGATGATGAGAAAATCTACCCTCCCTTTAACTAAACCATAGGAAGCCCCAAGTAGTTGACCAAAAAAATTGATTTTATTGTTACATTAAGAAGAATGTTCTAGGTTATCTAACCTCAGCAATGCCTAAGAGCAGTTCAATTTATCCATTAAAACTACAGGTCCATAGTTCTAAGAGAAAAACAATCATTTGATGTAAATTCTTTGAAAAACAAGGAAGAAATCAAATGACTGATCGTGTTAGCCAAGAGAAAATGAGAATTAGTATTAAAATACACACTAGTGAATTTGAGATCAACACGAATGATGAAAAAGAAAGACATAGGCATGTGTCTTACAGTGCCAAGAGTAAGTAAGCTTTTATTTATGTATGAACCCTCTTTTCTCCTCAATCCAGTTGTCTCCGTTTTGGAACTTTCAGATCCTGCCAAGTCAATTAAATGCTATAAAAGAGTTTAGTATCATTGTGTCCAAACATCATAACTAAAACATATAGAAGAAAGTTCAGAACAATTGGGCCATCCAACAGTAAAACTCATATGAGAAGGAAGTGATGAAGAAAAGAAGAGCAGAAAGAGACAGGAAATTTAGTGCATTAACAAGTATTTGATTGTCAAATATACTTATACCATATTGAAAATGTTAACAAAAATTTGGAGAAACGAGGATAGAAATCAAAACAAAGACAATACAGAAACGCCACATTAAAAACATACCAATTGTGATAAAGCCACTTCTTCTCCTTCATTTTCTCCACATAGACTGCTTTCAATAGTCTGCAAGATAAATAAACCATTACGGAGCAAGGAAAGGGTCAATTTGGACCAAAGGGTCATTATAAATTAAAATAATGGTATATAATCATCACTTTCTATTCCAGTAAACATTTCAAGACGAGTTAATTTTCAGCACTGCGACTTAGTTCTTCATGCTATACTGCTAAGCACAATTCTGAAAAACTGGAATAGATCCAATATCTAATACATTGTCTTCTTGGAAAAAAATTTCAAGCTCAATTGTTTCGTTTATTTCATGGATACTGAATAAGTAGTCAGACTTTTCATTACCACCGCCTATTGCCATTTCTGCACCTCCAAATGAAGAAACATAAAAAGTTGTACATCAGAAACTGTTCAGTGATACACTTCTTGTCATCAATTTGGGAGCCTCCAAAAGGCAAAGCCTACTGGCTCTAAACACAACCATAGAACACAAGAGGACTAATGATTTTTCAGCAGTTTAACACAATGACCGCTCCATTAACCTCCATGTCAGCAATCAATTCCTTTACCATTTTAGTTCTCCAGTGTTTGATACAAAATCTAATTAATCCAGCTAATTCCAGGTAATACAAATGTGCTGCCAACACACCTTCTAGATAAGACATTTTTCAGAAGTAAAAAATAAAACCAAAATGATAGCTTGAATATCATTGCTTGCAATAGAACAAAAAACTTAAGAACAATAAGAGCTGTAATACCAAAGTAAATATGGTGTGGCTTCGACTGCTGAGTAAATTGAAGTTATTAGAACCCACATGCCTATGCTCTGCATTAACATTAAAAAGCAAGTTAAGAATGTTCTTAACTAGACATTGAAAATATTCAAGAAAAGATGTCATTTCAGAGAGTAAGTTGCTATAAGGAATAAAATAAACACAAGATATGAGGCATATTTACATTTGGAGGGCAAAGTCATATTTGAGCAGAAATAAAAACGTGACAATTTCTATAAGTAACGAGGATGACTTTACAAAGATTAATATATAATTGGATCAATAAATTGCAGGTCAAGTTTACCTTCGCCAGACGCTATCAGTGAAAGAGCATGAGCAGGCGACAGAACAACCTCTTCTTTTATTCCCTCCACATAAATGCCCTGCAAAGTTAAAATTTATTATACCTCAAATTGACAGATGATTTGAGGTCACAGTGCATCCAGGATTGTGATTTTAGACATGCAGAGAATGAAGAGACATACTAATATGAACATGGAAACTCATGTGGAGTTAAAATCTAGAGAGGCAATAACAGTCATTTTCTGCCACATGTGAAGAATAAACATCTTCCCATATTATTGGTTGTCAAAAAAGTAAAAATTTAAAATTAAAACATAAAAGAGAGAAAATATGAAAAGGAATCTCTCTATATTCTGTAGTTCAATCATGATAATGATCCACAGGAAGTCCAATAACTCCTTCAAAGAGATATCCTTGTTTTCGAAAACATATCATTAACATCCAAAATAATGAGAGCTCACACTTACGTAATACATAGAGGAGTTAAAAACCTATAGCGATAAAGAGAAACATCATATTTCCACATCCAGAATGGATTATTTTCACCTAAGGCATGAACGTGGAAAATTAAGATTAACCAACATATATTTGCAGCTGGGCAAGGCTCCAAGTTATAGAGCATCTTAAATTTAGATATAATGAAAGCCAGCAAAATAATTGTAAGCATCAAAAATGTTTGCAAAGATAGCTACACCAAAATATAGAAAAACCTAGAAACAGTTATCCTCTTTGGCATTCAAACTTATTGTCTAAAGATTACTGCTTTATATAACAACACAGAAGATAGAAAATCCATATGCATGAAGATATTCCCGAAATATCAAATGTGATAAAATCACGCAACAGCCATGATATTGAAACCATTTAGCATACATGCATACCTGAGAGTCCTCTCGTATTCGAAGATTCTGTCCAGTGGGATCAAGCAAGTCATTGATGACCTAAACTTCCAACAGCAACTCAAACATAAGAGAGAGAAACAAATATATGATAAATGAAAGAGGAAACCTGCAAGACATTTGTAGCATCTAGAGCAAGTATTTTTTATTTTATAATCATTATCCGTGAAGACAAAATCATATCGATACCAAGTTAATGCAAAGTGCACCAAAGGAAAAAGGTTAACTGAATGAACACTCTTCTTTCAATTATAAAATAAGTTTATCATCAGTAATAAGATGTTCCAAGTACTTCACAAAGACGTACAATATAAATGCCAGAGTGCTTGAAATAAGAATCAAGGATATGCAGACAATCTCATATTTGCAGCTTCACTCATTGTAGCTGGCATGTGGCTCATAGCAAACAATCAAATTCAAATAATAAATGTGCCCATCATGTCAAATAATAAAACTAACCTCATTGTAAATTTCCAGATATGAAACTCGGAGGAGAAACTCCCGTCCAGGTGTCTGGTGCAGTATACCATAGCTCATTCAACACTTAGAACAAAATATGTCTTTATTATCAAAGAATACACAACAGTAGCAATTCTTTGCCCAGGCCACCTAAATGTGTTAGGAATTACCTCTTGTATAATTCCAAAGACATCCTTAACTGCCAGAGGTATGATTCCCGGTGATTTTTGCTCCCCCTGGGACAGAAAGCACAGAATCTATAACTTTAGCATCAAGAGGAAAAGAATTCGAGTGAGTGTGCCAGGCCACGTGCAATATTTTTCATGTGGGCCGAGATGTGTAGTAGACCAGCTATCCCCAATACCAACTTGGCATTAGATGGTACAAACTGCTACACATTTTACTAAAAAAAGAAAAGAAAAGAGAAGAAAATCAGAGAGCTCAAAGAATTGATGCTCTATGCATCTCCTGCTATTACACAATATGGTACTGGAAGGAGGATAAAAATTGTGGATGGACAAGAAATAGCAATTACATGCATTGTATGTGTCTTCCCACTGCTAGTAACACCATATGCAAATACCGTACCTACCAAAGGGAGGGGAAAAAAATAAGACCAGAGTCAACAACCACAAAAAACCATTGACGAATATCAGCAGAATTATGTGTTAATTAGCGTACTGTAAAACTGAGAACAATGAACCATAATTACAAAAGGTGGAAGTGATAGAAGTAATTACCATTTATTCCTTCCATGGCACCACTCACAACATGCTGTGCTGCAACATCATAAACATGGCGAGTAGTTGTTGCAGGACCAAATACTCTGTCTGGTACCAAAAGGATCTTGATTATTAAGAACTAAGAGATAAAACAAAGGCAGAAGGAACCAAGAAATAGATGTAAGTTGATTCTACAAGTAAAAATTCAGAATCTAATCCCTGCAAAGCTATTTCATATTTGCATGCTATAACAGTCAAAGAGACCCCATCTGAAAGAACACCCCCCCTCTCCCCCAAAAAAAGAAAGAAACAAACACAACACAAAACACGTCAATTGAAAAAAAGCAAAGAATTAAAAAAATATAAAAAGAAATGGTGCAAATTCTTTGAAATTTTATGACTTTTAATTCCCATGTTCCTGAAGCAACACTTGCTTCACTTCTTTTATTTATATCTTGCTTAAGGGTTAACAACACATCACTAAAAAAGAAAGAAACACACACACAACACAAAACAAAACATGTTAATTGAAAAAAAGCAAAGAATTAAAAACATATAAAAGGAAATGGTGCAAATTCTTTGAAATTTTTTGACTTTTAATTCCCATATTCCTGAAGCAACACTTGTTTCCACTTCTTTTATTTATATCTTGGTTAAGGTTTACCATCAATCCTTTCTGTTATATAAGGAAGAATCCTCTCTATATAAATACAGATACAGCAAAGGAAGAAGCAATAAAGCTTCTAGGTCTCCTTATTTCTTTGTGACTATATGTTTGTGAACTATTATGTGCAATTGACATAAAAGCGCACAGGCTAGTACACATTTTCCACTACAAATTACTAAACTTCTACATCAAATTCTTGTAGAGCCACTTGTATTGTGAATACTCAAACACTGGCACTCCGAAGCTCTCACACCACTATCACCTAAAAATGATTGGACTAGCCTACTTTAAATACAAAAGGTAAGAACTACCTTGAAATGTGTCGCTCCTGCGTTATCAGTTTCCAATAAATACTATCTTCTCAGTTCTTACAAGCAAAAACAGCCAAGAAACCATTGCTTTAACTTTTTTGTCTCTTTAAGAAAAATCAATCCATAACGCACTTATATCACGAGAAACAGCAGGTCGTTTATTATATAGGTTAAACCATGAACCCCATGTAATTCCAGAGTTCACCTTTGCTTGGATTCACCGAATCCTCAGCTGACTTGCTGATATAATTGCACATTAAACATCTACACATATGTATATCAATTTTGCGCACACAACAAGTGTGTTAGTGCGTGTGCAGAAAGCATATACTAACCAAAGCCATATGTAATGTCAGAATTGAACTCATTGCGCACGGTATAGTCTCCATCAGCATACCAAGCCACTTCGTCACCTTTACTAATCTCCCTAGCACTGCGAATAGAAAATATACAAGAATCATAGAATAAATTGTCCAAAACAGTGAAAAAGAGAAAAAAAGTCAATCCCCCATCGCCACGAGCTAGAGAGCAAATCTGGGGATAACCCCGTTGAATGCAAATTACGAAATTCAGTTCAGAAATTCATAAAAAAAAATGGAGAGCCCCATTTCACCTGAGAGGACGAAACCGCACAGTTACTGTAACATTTTCTTTAGCTTTACTGGGAGGCGTAGTCAGAGGCGGCGGAGCCGGTTGTTTAGAGAACGCCGTCGTTGAGGAGGAAGATGATGAGGATGGAGTGGTGGGCCGGACAGAAATGCTGGGCGGAGGAGGATGGGTTTTCCGGGAGCGGAAGGGGGAGATGGTGGATCTCCGGGCGGCGGAGTTCGATGACATTTGAAGTTTCACGTGCCGGCTGTTTTTGCCGCTCGGAAAATTCCAAAATGGAAATATGAGTGGGAGTTTTGAAATGGGCTGTGATTTTGAATTCAGGGAGTGGCGTGGGACCAAGAAATCAAGGTTATCTGCTGTGGCAAAGGCACAAGGTGGTGGTGGGGTTGGGGGGGTTTTGCTGAATTATACGCCTTTGAAATATTTTGGGCCATGAGAATGGATCCAAATGGCAACTAATGTTATTTCACCATTGCCTTGACATTGTCACCAGTTTGCATCAACAGACTGGCACCGAAGACTTGTGTTTGTCATTTAGGCCTGTGGGATTTTGTGGGTAATGTTTGAGCTCAATGTGGGGTATATTTTTGTGATAAATAGTAACATATCTAACATGTTTGATGCATTTTTATGCTCAATTCTCTCTTATTAATTGAAACTTTTACAAGAATAAAATTTTTACACGCCAGCCAATATTATTGTTGAAACCCATGAAGATTTATTATAAAAATTATGAAATAACAATAAAGTAATTCAATAAAAATGACAACAGAATTTAACGTGGTTTGGCGATGTGCCTAATCCATCCGACAAAGAAAAAAAATTATTGATTTCAATTAAGGTAGTGTGTACAAATTTTTGTCCCACAAATATTATGTGAACACCTAGCACCCTCGTTCTAAACTCCATTCTAAGAAAACTATATTTAAAGTTGTCTAAAAACCCTCGTGTTATGTCTGAGCTAAGTTGTCCCGAAAAAAAATGTGTATTTATACCCGCAAAAAACACAAAACAACCCATGGGCCTCACGCCATGCTCTAGCGTGCAGAGCCCCTATTTTTGGCCAAGACGTCCCAATCTTGGCAGTAAGGTTTCGTACCCAGGTGCACGTCGCAAGCCTGTTGCCCATTTTCGCCTAGTTGTGCGCCTTGGCACGCGGCATCTTGTCGGGGTGTGCTTCTCATGCCAATTTCGATCGTTTAGCTCCATTTTTTCTGTGTTTCTTTAATTTAATTCAAATTTTAAAGCAAAATCAATAATTGTTTTATTAAAATTGAGTCTTTTATGTTTGACAATAAATTTGGTCATTATCAAATATCATCGTACATAAACACGATCATCCTTTAACCCGTTAAGATTACTTGGGAATGACCCTCTTCCTAGCCCTCGTCTGAGGATACGAAATATTTTTTAAAATTGAAAGAGTTGAAGATCTCGTTCTAACCTATGAATTGCTCTTCTTCTTTTTTCAATTCCCTAACCTTAGAGGTAATGCATTGACCTTGCCCCCTCTTTCCCTTAAGGCTCAACTACACGTGAAGAGAAGTCATCATTTGTCAAGTCTACATTTGCCGAATAACTTCTGTATTTAGTTATTCTTGATTTAAAATTTCCGCCTAACTTGTGAAAGGTAGCTGTTAGAAAACTAACATTGATACATTTTACACTAAAATAAATTTCTTGTTGCTTATGCTGACAATAGGGATGAAAATAGGTTAAGCCGTCCGTGAGGGGTCTACGATCTGACCTATTTGAAGCCTAGTCTATGATGACCTATTTAATAAATAGGCCAAATTTATACTTTTAAAGAAGCTTATTTAGTTAAAAATGTTAGGTAAAGGCTTTAAAAAAATCTATAAGCCTATCAGTTCGGCCTGTGTAATTTAATTATATTATAATATGTATTTAATTATAATGATATTTGGTTATGCTTTTATCTTTGTTTAGATGAATGTATTATAATTGTCAATTATTTTTGCTTAATATAAACTATAAAAATTTTAGACTTATTAAGGCTTATCAAAGTCTTCAACCTATTAAGGACTGAGCCTCATAAAAGTTTGAACCTATATAAAATTTAAGTCTAATTAAAATTTTAACTAAAATAGGCTTTTTTCAGGCAAGACCTTAAAAAAAAGCCTATGTCAAGTAACATGCTAGACTTAGGCTTACAATTTACACAACATGTTTGGTCTATTTAAAATAAAACCTAACCTAACCTAGCCTATTCCCATGCCTAGCTGGCAAGATAATCGATATTAGTAAGGTCGGAATTGTAAATAAAGCATCATCAATGTTATTTTTCTCCTTAATTATGTCCTTTTTTATTTTCTTTTAAAAATAAAGCATATAGCATTTTAAACTCTGGCCACTTTGTGATTAGCTAATGCCCTTGGATGCATTGTGACTTCAATTTCTTGTAATAGTCACCAAATTCATACAACTATGGAAGACAAGCAACTCAAATGGATCGAACTCAAACGGGCCGAGCCCAATAAAAATTGGATTGGCCCATATGTTGAGAGGAGGTTTCCAATTGGTTAACTTTGTAATCGTGTCTATGCTTTTAAGGCCCGATAAGCTGTTTCCTATTAAGCATGACTATGGGTCCGTTTGTTTTTGTTCTCTGGATTCATTTTTATTTTTTTATGTAAATAAAAACAGAGAACCACCAAATTCTCTCCTATTTTCACATGTATTTTCATTTTCAAAATATTTTTTCAAACAAACACTAATACTCTCTCTCTCTCTCTCTCTCTCTCTCTCTCTCTCTCTCTCTCTCTCTCTGCATTTTCACTTTTCATCACTTTTTATTTTCTCATACTCATATTTGCACAATTTTTAATACAAAACACTATATTTTTCAAACACAACTCATTTTCAATCCTATATAATAATTACATTTTAAACAAAAACATCCAAACAACATTTTATTTTCAAAAACACTTTTATAACCAACTTTTCATTTTTTTTTTCATCAGAAAAATGAAATTGCCTCCATAAAACAAATCCAAACGGCCTATAGGGAGTGTTTGGTTGTGTTTCCCCAAAACAAAATTATTTGGGAAAACATAACCAAACATACACTCATTCTCTCTCCAAAATACTAAAAAAAGTTTTTCCAAAATATCCATTTATATCTTTCATCATCGCTAAAAAAATTTCATTTTTCAATATATGCATACATATTATATATACATCATATCTATTTGATTATTATTTTAATAATTAAAAAATTACCCAATTCCACTTTCACCCAAAAAATTTAATAAAAAAATATTGATTTGGCTATTACAGTAAAAAGTGTCTCCTCCCCTCAAAACATAAACAAAAATACCAAAATTCTCCAAAATCAAAATTTAAATATTCCCCAAAGAATAAACAAAAATCTATTACATTTCCCAACACAACTTTCACATTTTTCAATATTACTTTCAACATCCATTCTCCCAAAATACATAACAAAATCACACAAAAAAATATAATCAAACATTACCTAAGTAATTAAAAGAAAATTTAATTCTAGAATTAAACAAAGAAAATAATAATTGATAAAAAATTTCATATATATAACACTTCAATTCTATCCTGGATGCAAATAACTCGTGAATATTTTTCGCCAACGTTTAAAACAGCAAAAAAAAAAAAAAAAAAAAAAAAAAAAAAAAGGACCACTGGGCCTACGCGTAATGGTCTAGCAGGGACGCATTTTGGACAAAAACAATCTAAAAGGTCACTTCCAAACAAAAAGAAAACAGCCCCCCTTGGGGGCACACTGGACCACCCGAGCACGTTTTGTAGTAACAACAGACTGGACACGCGAATATTCCGTTTTTAATTGTTTCGAATTGTTCAATTTAGGGGTGTAAACAAATCGAATCGATTCATAATTTTTATGAGTCGAGCTTGAAATAGTTTGAATTTGAGCTCTAATTCGAA
The DNA here is from genome assembly GCA_018894105.1 of Jacaranda mimosifolia. Lineage (NCBI taxonomy): Eukaryota > Viridiplantae > Streptophyta > Magnoliopsida > Lamiales > Bignoniaceae > Jacaranda > Jacaranda mimosifolia. The sequence continues at coordinate 1,270,777 of CM032123.1, forward strand.
TCGATCTTCAGTCGTTTGTATATATAGGCTCCCGACTCGCGAGCCAATATATAATTAAATATCATTTTATATTTTATTAATAAATATATATTATATTAATATTTTTTTATTTCGAGTTCGAGCTCAAATTTGCAATTTTTTTATAATTCATTTGTCAATTCGAGCCTTATCGAATTGAATCGAACCTAGCCGAGCTTGAGACTAAAATATATATTTTGAACCCGAACTCGAAAATTTTGCCAAAACTCGATTCAGTTTGACTCAAATGTATCCCTAGTTCATTATACTAAAAATAATGAATATATAATTTTTTTAATTTACACACGTACTTGCACTTTCTAAAATTTTCAGGGTCCAAATTTCAAATATCACATATATAAATATTAGACCAATGCTATTAGATCAATTGACTGTTAAGTATAAACACTCTCTTAACTATAACTTATTATTTTTCTCCAAGTGCCTGGTCATGCAATGATGTTACTGAGCTAAACCGAACTTGGGAAGACTTTTGAGGTCGAGTTTAAACTTAAAATATATTTGCTTGACCTCAAGTTTGTGAGCCTTAATATTTTGAGTTTGAACTCAATTCAGCTCAATTTTAATTGAATTTGGACAAGTGATCTACATATAATTCCAAGTTCGAACTCGAACTCAAAACAAAATAAAAATAATATTGAATTATGCAAACACTCTGAACATCAAATCTAAAATTCAAACGATTTTAAATTAATTCAAAATAGTAATCAAACTTAATTCAACCCTATTCGAGCTTGAGCTTAATTCGTGAAGCTTAACTAACCTGACTAGCCTAGCTTGACTAAATATAAACAACTCACTATTAGTAAGCTAAAATCAATAAAATTAGTGAGACATAACCATCAATAAACAACAAACAAGCCTCTTTTTGTTTTTTTTTTTTCTTTTCTTTTTCATATTTTCAATTCCACAGCAAAATCAATAGACATAGTGCTAGCCTGCTAGGCATTGCCCGATGAGAGCAAGATCCACTTAAGACCTTAAAAAAACACAATAAATTAACAAAACTAATAACTAGTTTGACCTCACATAATTATGTGTAATAATTAATATATATATATATATATCATACTATAGGCATATTACTTTCATTTTATAAGTTTGTCTAATCAACCAAACCAAGGCTTGCTTTGTTTGGTTATGTTTTCCACTTATTTTTCCTCCAAAATACATATTTTCAATATATATTAATCATATATATTTTATTATTATTCTAATATTAAATAATCACTCAATTCTATTTTCGCCCTAAAAACTTAATAAAAAATATTGATTTAATTATTATAATAAAAAAAAAATCTTCTAAAAAATATAAACAAACATACCAAAAACAACTTTTACATTCTCTCAAAACACACAGTAAACACATAATAAAACCAAACAAAAAACATAACCAAACATAACCCAAATTTTCCACCTTCGCACGTGCACACTCACAGACGCCCTAGTCTCCTGTGCCACGTGCGAGAAGACTACAGCCAAACGGGTCTCACTTCAAATTGGCTTAGCCACGTAAGCAAACATATCTGGCATCGCTTCCATCTGATAACTCCCCTGAAACTGCGAGCCGATCAGCGGCGCGGCGCTGCTAGTAGCATCAATGTAACTAAACGGGAAATCGAGGGCGGCTCCCTCCCATTCCCCCAGCTTCGGCCCGGCGCTCTCCACCTCCGGCGAGAGTACATGCTCCGAGCAGCTCGAGTCTGTCGGCAGCCTCGGGAAGGAATCTCCTGCGTCTGCATGAACAAAGCCGTCGTACACCACCGGAGATAACTCCGGGACTGACCTTGGAATTACAGGCTTAGTATCCTCCTCCGCCGTCACCGCGCTGGACATCGTCTCCCTCTCCACGATGCCTTTCTTGTTGTGTATGCGGCATAGAACCCAATCATCCAGCTGAACAAAATGAATAACCGCCGTAAGATTAAAAATCACAATAAATCCAGACCATCCAACATAAGATTAATCAACCAACCCTATGGCTGTTCTTCTTCTTGCTAGCAGAACGGTCGACGTCGGCCAGGCGGTATTCGTGCATAATCCAATCAGTCTTTTGGCCTCTCGGAGCCTTCCCGGAGTAAAACACCAATGCCTTTCTTATGCCAGCCGGCTTTGGGTGGCCAATCGACTTATCAGCCCCGGTTGCCTTCCAGTACCCCCTCCCAGCCAACCGGTTCGGCCTCGAACCGTTCGGGTACTTCCGATCCCGAGGCGTAAAGAAGTACCATTCCTTCTCGCCGTACAAAGCCAAGCCTAAATCAATAAGCAAACAAAGCACAGTAACTAATTGCTTCAATTAATTCAAATAATGTTATTAAGATCGAAAAAAATGAAAAGATTTTGATCTTATATATACCCGGAAGGTCCCAAGGATTGTACTTGTAGAGGTCAACTTCTGCGATAATTGGGACAGCTATGGATAGAGAAGCGCATTTACGGCAGAGATAATGCATAACGAGCTCTTCGTCGGTGGGGTGGAAACGGAATCCGGGAGGCAACTGCAAATCCATGGCGGCCATGGAAAAGGAAAAGCGATTTTCCGTTTGGAATTTGAGTGAGCTGAGGAAGGTGGGAGGAAATTGTGGTTTTGTGAAACTTCAACCGCAAGGGAAGGAGGTGGATATATAGGGGTGGCTGGGGGACACGTGGCATGCGGAGGCGTTAGGATTTCTATAATAAATGTGGGTGATAAGGTTTGGGTACACGTGTCGAAGGGAGGTGTGAACTTCGGGATCCTGTCATGGCTTACGTCATCAATTTGGCCCGACCCGGAGGGGTAAATTCGGGTTTAATTGTCTGTAAGGGCTCATTGACACACGTAGGAGAGTCATGCGGCGGTGGGACCCAAAGTTATCTTTTTAATTATTATAAGTGATAAGTGATACTTCGACTTTGTTTGGTTATGTTGATTTGGAAAAATATAACTAAATATATTTTCATTCTCCTTCCAAAATGTGCATTCTCTAATACATATATATATATATATATATATTATATTTTATTATTATTTTAATATTAAAATAATCACTCAATTCCATTTTCACCCAAAAAATTCAACAACAAGCATGAATTTAACTGCTAACGTAGAAAATGTCTCTCCTAAAACACAAACAAACATACCAAAAAATAACTTTCACATTCTTCAATAATTTATTCTTCCAAAACACATAATAAAGTCAAATAAAAAATATAACCAGACATAACCTTCGTTTTTGTTATTTATATTATAAATAATTTCAAAGGTAATGTTTGGTTATATTTTGTGTTTGATTCTAATATGCGTTTTGGGTATATGAATGTTGTAAGTGGGATTGAGGAATATAAAAGTTGTGTTGAGGAATATAATAGATTTTTTGTTATATTTTGGGGATTAATAGTTAAAAACTTGTTTTGGAGAGTGCTGGTATGGTTGTTTATGTTTTAAGAAAAATATTTTTTATTGTACCAATCAAATCAATATTTTTTTTGTTGAGTTTTGGGGTGAAAATAAAATTTAATAATTTTTTTATTATAAAAAAATAATAAAATATATATGATATATATGTATGTATATATTAGAAAATAAGGAAGTGTATGGGATAATAAAGGATAAGAGACAGTATTTTGGAAAACTCTATTTTAATGTGTTGGAGGAAAAATGAGTATATGTTTGATTATGTTTCTCTAAAACAAAATTATTCTGAAAAAATATAACCAAATACTCCCAAAATATTTTTTAAATTAATATTTCGATATAAATAACATACGCTTTATGTGTATTCATGATTATCTTAAATAATACTAAGTGAAATAAAAAAAATTGTTATTTTATTTTATTTTTTTTATTACTGTATTCGTGATTGAAAGTTCGTCTACATGAAATAAACTTAAGTGCTGCTTTATATTTATAAAGAAATTTCACCTTTTAGTCTTTAATTAAATTTTAAACTTATGGAAAATGACGAAACCTTGAGAAGAGACAAACAAATCATGGGCGGCTCCACGCTGATTCTTCGACGCAGGTTCATATTTTCATTTTTGTTGTAAAAATTGGAGAAGTATTTGATAGTTTATTTCACCAAAATAAAGACTAAGGTTATGTTTGGTTATTTTTTTGTTTTGATTTTATTATGTATTTCTTATGTATTTTAGAAGAATGAATTATTGAAGAATGTGAAAGTTGATTTTTTATATGTTTATTTATATTTTGTACTGTAGAAATCAAATCAATATTTTTTTATTTGATTTTTTGGATGAAAATATAATTGAATAATTATTTTAATATTATAATAATAATAAAATATATATGATGTATATATATATAATATATATGTATAGATTAGAGAATGTATATTTAAAAAAAAAAGATAGAGATATATTTGATTATATTCCTCAAAACAATGTTGCTTCGAAAAACATAGCCAAACAAAACCTAAACAAGTTGAGGTGCAGCTTAGGTGTGACGTTGAAATGAAATAAACTACTTCACTCCTTAGCTGTCCCCCAATTTTCTGTTAACGAAAGAGATCAACATTTTCAACAACTGTAATTTTTAAATATCCTTATACATGGATGTGTGTGTTTGCATCTGCATTTTTTGATTTTGTGCATATACATAAGAGACTCACTACATGAATAATTATAATTTTGCATTAATTGCAGTCAGTTTCTCAACTTGTGGCCTTTTTTGCGCATTGCCCCCCAATCATTGTCGACGTGCAATTTTACCATATGAACTAATTAAAATGTGCACCGACACTATATTTGCTCATTTCTAATGAAATCTGACCAATGAGCATTGGGCACATCGGCTGAATGAAATAAAAAATTCTTGTAAAATTCCACCAAAAATAAGCAAATGTAGTGTCGACACACATTTTAACTAATTCATGTGGTAAAATTGTATATTGACAACGATTGGGGGACAATATGCAGAGGAGGTTATAGGTTGATGGCTCATTGCAATTAACTCTATAGTTTATGCCAAGAGTTTACCATACAAACATGTATATTCCCATACACGTATTTATATGAGCGTTATTAATTTTGTTGGTTGTGTTGATAAGATAAAAAGTACATTAAAGTGCTGAAGAATCCCCCACTAATGTTGAATATGAGAAAATACCTCAAGATTCACATTAATCCTTTCATTGATTTAGCTCCGATCCAATTTGAAGCGGCAATAATTTGAGCCACACACGTGAAAGAACCTCAACCCTATATATGTGATGATTTATACAGATCCATCTCAACACTGTATTATAAATACTCCCAGCGAAGCAACACAAATACGCTTATTGTTGTTATCCTACTGATTTTTTCCTACCAACCTTTCTATTGTGGTCTAAATATCGAAGAATTTTTTGTTGGGGTTCCTTTCATCAATCCTAACCTTTATTCAATTTCAAGTTTTGACTGCCCCAGAGTCGTTGAGCCCAGTTGCTTGGGCTTGTAATCCTATCCGGGCCGATGTAGGGGCTAAAGCAACCTCGGTTGCACCAATCCTAGCCCTAGATCATGATGGGTTCGAGACCGCGGGGGGAGGAGGGGAGTACTCAGTCATATTTGGGAAAATCCCCTACCAAAAAAAAAAAAAAAAAGTAGGAAGAAGAAGAAGAAGAAGAAGTGGTAGTAGTTTTCACTGCCCCAAAGACCTCCCATAATATTGAGCTGGAGCTGTTAAATACCAAGAAGTAAACCCGCCCGTATAAATACAAATGTGGTGGGAGCTCACACAATGGACAACCATGATTCTACCAAGATTTCAATGTACAAACGCATAACTCGGTACCAATACACACGTGTTTGTGTGTGTGTTGAGAAAATCTTTCAAATTATCAGTTTTGTACCAACGTATTTTGTCTTGTTTGGTTCAAGCCGTAGGTTGAGCAGACACAAAACAGACAGTCCTAACCACGCCTGAATGCAGTAGCAGATCAAGAATTCCATCATCAACTTGCACGTAGATCCAGCAGAGATTTAGTAAATCACTAATGGGTCCAAGATTTTTCACTCGAATTAAATGGGTTTTGGGTGTTTTTCAATTAACAGGCATATCTGATAAAGATAAAATCAGAACATATCGAAAAATGTATTCTTTTTTCTGTCGGCAAAACATGCTTGATGTTGTCCTCTTTTCCAAGGGTCTCTATCCTATTCAACACTGAGGTTCTACCTCAATAAATGTTAAGAGCTAAATCAAGTTCAAGATCTCATATCAATAAAGGCCAAGTATGTGCACTGTAAATGATGTTTGGTGAAAAGGACTTTTCAATATTGTCATCGAATTCATTTTCTCTAATAAATGAATGAATATTACAGGTAGTTTCCCACAAAATTTGAGTTCATATGTGGTTATAGTTTATGAATTATTTATATTTATTATAAAATAAAATTAGCGTAACTTATAATGAGTCAATCATTCGGTAACCATAGTTACAACTCAATTCAAACATATTTTTTAAATAAAATACTTTTATAATTACAGCCAAAAAAAAGTTACTACACAAATCCAAAGGACTTCCTCCTAAGGCATTGATGTGTGATTTACCCTGAGATAGTTCTCTACTCCAAAAAGCAGGTGCAACTTTCCAACCGCACTAAATAAGGAATCCAGACAATAACAGTACGATGATTAACTCATATCAATTATCAACTAATGAATGTGGCTTCTTAAACATCACATCACCCCACTAAACCAGCATGATTAGCATTTACCAAAGGTTAGACAAATGTGGGTAGGCTTGACTTCAGCAGGAATTGCTTTTAACGAAGTTGTCTATATGAGATGTATCTTCAACTCTCAATTTATTCCCCCCCCCCCCCCCTCTCTTTTTTTTAAACTTCAAGACAATTAATTGATAATAATTGGTTATTAACTAATCCATGAGGAGTGTTTTTGCATTAGGGTAATCATCACATTTGGAGCAAGCAAATTGCATTTTACCCCCTATGAAAATGAAAAAGAACAAAAAACCCCCTTATGAAAAAGAAAATAGGCAGCACACCGTCTCCCCTTCGTGATTTGCTGCAATTTACCCATAATTTCAATATATAAAAACTATACTACCCCTAATTCCTTCATATATTGTCAATTTTATTTATTTATTCTTTTTAAATATATTTTTATATATCTTTTTCATCTCCTTCATACCAATTTTTTTATTTATTCATCTTTCTAATTTATTCTTTATTTATATATATATATTATATATACAAATATAAATATAAAATATATAATATAATACATTATAAATACATAAATATTTATGTATATATTTATACATAATATATATTAGTAAATAAACATTTTATATTATATTTTATACAATAAACCCCACCCCCACCTTAAAATTTTATCTATAAAATTTAAATAACTTTTGTTTATATCTTTTTTCTTTCGAATTATTTATTTCAAGTTAAATATTATATTTATATACATATATATTTTTTATAAGATATTTATATTTATATATTTATTACCATATATATATATGATATATATACATATATGATAATATATATATCATTATTTAATAATCTACCCCCTAACCCCAACCCCAACCCCTCTCCCCAAACCTTACGGGCTACCATGGCAGCATTGTGGCCAGATCTGGCCAGATCCGAACACTGGCCGCCATGGCAGCTGTCGTTTTTCATTTTTTTTTATTTTTTTTTAAATTCTCAGGCAGCCATGGAGGCCACCCCTGTGAGTGGTGGCCATGCTGCCGCTCGCGTGGTGGCAGAGGGTTTGGTGGGTTGCCGGGGGGTGGGTAGTGGATAAATATATGTATATAAATATGTATATATAATACATATACATATATTTTATATTTTGTATTTTTTTTAGATAGAAGTAATCTGAACTGTCAATTTTTTTTAATGAATCCAATGGTTGATATTAAGGGGTAAAATTGACATTTCATCAGCAAAAACCCTAGAACCAACCTCACTTGCCGTGCGTGATTTGCACCACTAGTCGGAGGGGGGTAATTTGCTATTTTTTTTAAAGACATAAGGGTGGGGGGGGGGCATTGTTTTTTTTTTCTTTTTCATAAGGGAGTTTTTTTCTCTTTTCCATTTTCACAAAGGGTAAAGCCTAATTTACCCCAGTTGGAGCTTCCAGCCATTTAAGAAGACTATAGTGATAAATAACCATTTAATTTTTGAAATTCAATAACACAGTAATGCAGAACAATATTTCTGAGCATTCTATCACCAAACTTACAAGTTGCTGCAGCTTGAGGTCACAATATGGGCTGTCAGGGAGGCAAAGGATAACTGGTGTACATGATAGTATTCTTGTATTTGCCCACATAAAATCAGTCCATCCGTTCTTGAGGATTCTCTCTGTAACTTCTGTTGGAGTTCTGTTACAATAAAGAGTCAATCAACCAACCACTCAAGTCTATTGTTATCAAACTGAGAAAAGTTGTGGAAACCAAATACTTACACAACAAAAACGTGCCCTCCCCAACGGCTCAAACAATCATGGTCTACTGAGGATAGAAGTGCTTGTGAGATGGTCTCAAATAATTCCTCAGGCTCCTGAACATTGATGCAAAAAGTAAGTAATCTGACAGAAATATCATGCCGCTGGATTAGTATCAATAAACCTGTATGTTGGTAGGGTGAGTGGTGCAGGGAGAGAGGACACAGTCTGGAGGAAGGAAACTACATTTCTTAGCTTAAAGAATAGGTTCTTAATGAATTTCTAAACATCCGATAAACAGCAGCAACCCAAGCAATTACCTGGATGCTCACAGGCAAAACTAGGGAATCTAACAAATATCAGCTACAGAACATATGCGAGCTTCTAATGTATGTGTGTGGTAAGTAATGTGAAGGAAATGACAAAAAATAATGTAATTGTCTTTTAGATGAAAAATATCAAGTGCTACTCTTCATCAAATGAACTTCATCTCCATTTATATAAATATATCCTTTTATTATTTCCGTGAGATACCATTGGGCATAAATAGTCTCGATCACCAATAAATCTAAATTTAACACCAATATGCTGCAAATATGCAATGTGGTATATTTCTTAAAGAAAATTCAAGGAGAAGGGCAAATGACAACAGCAAAATTTGAAAGACATTGGATTTGCACCTTCCTTAGGAAAGCATAAGGTGCCATCATATATGGTTTAGCTAAGGCAGAGGACAAAATAAGAAAATCCTAATACTCTCTATTGCTGTGTGCACAAAATGGATTACATTTATTTAGATGCTTAACACAATCTTCATCCACAACTTTATCATAATCTAATATGCAAAAATCTTACGGACCTTTTCTTGTAAAGAAGAGCAGATACGAGACTAGCAAAGTTTCAGGTTTCATGTCTTTCTATTCTCGTAGCTGATATAACTTGTGCCGAAATACAAGCTGTTGATACCTTCGGATAAATACAACCAAACATACAAATCAACAAACCACCATAAGAATTAAACCAAACTAAACCTTGTATAAACACGCCATCTATGAGCGCACCTCTTCTCTTCTATCCAATTCTAGACCTATATTTTACTTAAAAAAGAAAAAAATAGAAAAAGTTCCAATCTATCGTCTAGAGCCCCCGACCATTTTACCAGCATGTATCAGCTCCTCCATTTTCCTTGAAAAGAAACTCAATGCACCACTAAAGTATATCACACGTCCAACTCAAATTACTCCTTGCAGCAATATACATTTTTTTATGTTTGAAGCAACAATATTGGCGTCCAGCATGGTTTTGTATTTGCACATCTCATACTTTTCTGGGTATCACCGTCAAATGAAAATAAATTCTAAGGCCTCTCTCCAAAACCTAAACTTAAAATATTGAAAACGGAAAAGTAACATTGCAAACTAGAAGCCGCAGCCATTGCAGGCGAATCTCCTTCTCAAATAAAACCAATGACTAACAGCAAAATGTACTAGGAAGCTGCACTTTCTTCTTTGATTCTTCAAATATTGTTCCATATTGCCCTAATATACAAGCATACCTAGCAGAGTATGCCCAGAAAGGAATGTCATGGACGAGTATGTATCATTGTATTGTACTTCAAGCTTCAGAAAAAATAGCTTGCCTATGCAGGGTATATAACTTTACTCCTAGGCAAAAACAATTACATGGTGTCTGAATGCATATAATTCAGCCACTGAGGATCAACAGAAAACTAGTTAAATTTGAAATAGGCATTTCTAGTTCCAATTCCAGGGCTTCCATTCCGTGACAACAACAACAACAACAACAACAACAAAAGAAAAAAGAAAAATGCTGTGTTGAATCATACCCATTCCAGCTACCTAAATGGGGGCATCTTGTACTTCAGAAATTGTACCAAGTTCTATGAAATGCACGAAAATTTACGACTAAACAGAAAACACTTTAGCACAAGGAAAGGGATTTTAGGTTCATCTGCAAGCTGCTTTTACAGGGTTTGAGCATCGGTGGCGAGGCCAGAGAGACCGATGAAGAGCTTGTCGTGAATCTTGTTCATCCTCTGGAAATCAGTCTGGAGCTGTACTCCTAGCCGTCGATCGCAAAGCAATTCTTCCCCACCATTGCCACCAGTGCACTTCCATTATACTCAAATATCTGCAATTTTGTCCTCAAATCAATTAATTGAACAGAAAAACACATAACTAAAAGAAAATGGGGCAAATCAAGAACCAAATGAAACACGCATAAAAATACTTACCGACATTTAGAAGTATAGAGAAGTGAAGACGCAGAAAATGATGAAAAGTAGAAGCTTTTTTCTCAAATTGTGTTTCTACTGGAAAGAGTGAACTTTGAGAGTTCGAAAGTTGAAAGCTTTTTGTCCTTCAATGGCGTAGGAGCGGGGCAAACCCATGGAAGCAAACAAACCGGACCGGTTTAGTCGCCGATTCGCGCTTTTTCTATTTGGGCTGTCTCGCGAACTTTAGGCTGTCAGTTGGATTGCCTTAGGCCCATTAAGAAGCCACTCTCTTCATAGCTGGCCCATTAACAAACTAAAACCAAAGTTAATTTATGGTCTAAGGTTCGAAGGGAGCCCAAACATATCCCAAACAATATTGTTTTGGAGAAACATATCCTCATTATTTTTTCAAAATACACATTTTTTCATATATACATACATATATTAAAATTATATTATATATATTTTATTATTATTCTAATGTTAAAAAAATTACACAATTCCATTTTCACCCCAAAAACCCAATAAAATGCATTGATTTGACTGCTATAATAAAAAATATTTTTCTCAAAACATAAAAAAAATTACAAAAAAATAATTTTCACATTCTCTAATAATTCATTATCCCAAAACACATAATATCACACAAAAAACATAACCAAACATTTGCAAAATATCATTAAAATGGTAAATTTTGATTTATTTTGTTGTCATTACATCAAGTCATCAATGAATACATATGGGATGTCGCTTTTCATTTAATATGATTCTCAAACCTAAAATATCTTTAGCATTAAAATTCAAATCACCGACTTTTACTACTTAAATCGACTATCAATCGTAACAACATTAGTCTTTGTCATTAAAATTAGTTGATAAAAATAAAATCTTGGTTCTTGAACCAATTAATAATAACTTATGTAGTCAATCATGATTAATTGATAATTTTTATTCATCAATATTCTTCGAATAATATCTGTAAATGAATTCTATCTCATCTACAAATCCTAATAAGAAAACGTTTCTCAATTATTTATTTAGTTTAAAGATTTTCCTGGTGAAATCAACTTATTTATGAGTGATATATGATGAGTCCTACTCGTGTATTTTTGACACATATTTTTTATAATTAGTTCAAATTTTGCATTATATAAAAAAATAATAGTAAATCTACAAAACTCCTAATAGTAGCTGGCCTCCAACAACTTAGGGTCCGTTTGTTTTCATTTTCTCCTCAAAATGAAAATAGAGAATTATCACTATTCATACCATTTTCTGATTTTCTCAAATATTTTCATTTTCAGAGCATTCTTTATTATTGTCTCTCTCTATTTTCATCCATTTTTCAACCCCTATCACTACCTTAATCATTTTTTATCTTCTCAATATTTCTCATACACTATTCACAACAAAATTATTATAAATTCAAATTCAAAATATAATATTATTTTTTCAAACAATCACACATCACATCATTAATTTAAATTCAAAAACTATACAACTTTTAATATAAAAACACCCAATATCCAAATACACCTCATTTTCACATCTATACAAACCTATAATTTTCTACAACACATCCAAATAAAACTTCATTTTCAAATTCAACTATTCTAACTAACTTTTCACTTAAAAATGAGAATGACTTCAAAAAATGAATCCAAACGGCTCTTAGAGTAAGATGTAATATTCATTACATTTTAACTAAAATGAGAAAAAAATAAAAATAATAGAGAAATGACAATACAAGAAATTGGAGAGGCTAAATGTGAATTAATGGAAACCTCAAGGACCAGACATGCAATTTCACACAGCTCCAGTAAATTTCATTCATTACACACCAGCTGTAATAATAATTAAATACCAAAACAAAACAAAAACATTTCACTCAAAATAGAAGCTGCTCCGCCCCCAAAGCAAACTACAGTTTCTAGAGAGAGAAATACACAACAAATCCTCCCATTCTCCCTTCTCTCTCTTTCTCTCTCACGCACTACACACACTTCACGCACCACAATCTCAACTCTCCACCTCACCAATTACAGAGACCCCACAAATCTCTCCCTCCCTTACCTTAAACCTCAAACCCTCCATAAATCTCTCTCAAATTTTCCCTTGAGCAATGCCAGCTTCCTCCTCGGGTACCTCTATCTAAACCCCTAATTTTAATTTTTTCAATTACCTGAATATATGCATGCATACTGCTGATTTGTTTTAGACAACTCGATGGTGATGGATTTTATCTCTTTATGCGTTAATTGCTGAACGGTTTTGTTAAATTGTGCTATTTTTTTATCTGTGCATAGGTTTGTGAAATTAAATTTGAGCTTTTTGATTTTAATATATAGAGGGTTTGTGGTGGTGCCCGCTTGTGAAAATTAAAGTTAAAGCTGTTTGATTTTTCCTGTTATTTGGGGAATATATGAACCCATTTGTCAATTTTGGCATCAAAATTAGGTTTTCGTGTAAAACATGACTTAGCTCATGAAACTATTGCCAACGTAGACTGATTTATGTTTTGAAATGTGAAATGTGAAATGTGAAATTCCTTTTAGTGGCAGAGACAAACGATGAAATTTTAGTTCTAATTTTTTTAAAAAGGATTATTTTTGTTTTCCTCTTCATTTTTCTTTTTCTATGTTTTTTTCCCTTGTGATTTTTGTGAAACTGAACTTTAGAAAACTAATTTTGGTTTATTTCCTTCTCTTTTTATTTTTTCCCTCTTGTTAAGAGGCAAGAGCAAGGTGGAGGAAGCGGAAAAGGGACCACCCAGCTGCACGGAAATCTAAACTGAAAGACCAAGAAAATGATGACACATTTGAGGACAATGAGGATGATGACGACGCTGATCTGGACCCACCACAAAACCACATGGAAGCTGAAGATGATCCCCAAAATCATACCATGGATCGGATGACCCAGATAATGGGAGAGAAAGAGAGCGAAAAGTTGGTTGGTGGTGGGTCGAGAATTTGTGAGTTCCCAATTGCAATTAAGCGGGAAGTAAGTAGGCCCCACTCATCAGTTTTTCAAATTGTGGAAGCTGAGAGGGCTGCACGAAATGGGGATAGCAGAGGCCAGGTGCAGAGTGGGGTGCCAGTGTTGGAGAACATTTCTCATGGGCAGCTGCAGGCACTTTCGGCTGTGCCCCGTGATAGTCCAGCTCTTTTAGGGGCTCCCGCAGAGGAGACTGCAAGTGGCAGTGGGGGTGGGTCATATGTGATTACTCCACCTAGGATAGTTGCAGGTCGTGGTGTTACGAAAAGGTTTGGGAGCGCAGGTCGTGTCCATGTTGTGCCAGTACATTCAGGTTGATTCCATTTCCCTTCTCTAATTTGCTCTACATTCATTGTGTTAATATGAAGTTTTTCTCTTTTGCTTCTCTTTTTGGTATTCAAAGCTAGGTGAGTATATACTTCATGGTTCTAGCAATTGAAGTAGTATAAGATATAACTTGAACACTTGTGTCAACAAATATTGCAAGAGATCCCTTTTCGATGATGAACTCCGAGACAATTTTTCAACTCAATGCAGGACACAGGCACTCTATTCTTCTAATTACATTTATTCTAATACTAAACCTTAAAATTTACATGATAAAAATACTCAAATTTTTTTCTTTTGTTTGACATTTTCTACAGTTGCATGAATAGCATTGATTCGAAAAATCCAGCACATAATGATTGATGGTGTATTCTGCTTTGTGGAATTAGTTTATTATGTACTTTTCAGTTTGTTGCAAATTCTATTGCATACTTCCAGAAGGACAGTCTTTAAATGTTGTGGAGAACAGACGTTCTGGAACTTATGTATCTGACCCTATATTCTTTCTCTAGCCGATCTTTTTATTATTTTCATTATGTTTTCTGCTATATATAGGTGTCTGGCCATTCTTCATCTTGCATTATTCTAGTCTATCTGGAAGGGGACTGTGTACCTAATTTTGCCTCTTGGTTTGAATTTTTCTATAAACAGACTGGTTTTCACCAAATTCAGTGCATAGATTGGAGAGACAAGTGGTGCCACACTTCTTCTCTGGAAAATCAGCAGAACATACACCGGAAAAGTACATGGAAACTCGAAATTTTATTGTTGCCAAGTATATGGAGAACCCAGAAAAGCACCTATCAGTTGCTGACTGCCAGGGGCTAGTAGCTGGTATTGATAATGATGATTTAACTCGAATTGTGAGGTTTCTGGATCATTGGGGTATTATCAACTATTGTGCAGCTCCTCTTAAGCATGAGACCCAAAAGGATGGGACATACTTGTGTGAGGATTCAAATACTGAACTTTGTGTGCCTTCAGCTGCTTTGAAATCTATAGATAGCTTAATCAAATTTGACAAGCCAAAATGTAGGCTCAAGGCAACAGATGTTTATCCAGAACTCGCATCTCAGCGCAATGAGGACTCTGAATTTGACAGTACTATAAGAGAGCAATTATCTGAGCATCGATGCAATTGTTGTTCTCGATCTATTCCCACGGTCTACTATCAGTCACAGAAGGAGGTAAATGGTGTAATTTAGAGTTTTGGTTCTTTACTTTTTCCAAACTTTTATGCTTGCATCTCTTTACTATTGAAATGTCATTCATCATGTGTATGAAATTTCTTTTAATTTTCTGCCACACTCCTTTATCTATTTCCTTTCGTTCCTTATTGCTGGTACTTACATAGGTAGATTGTTCCTTGGCTCTTTACGTTATAGCCTTTGTTTGTACGGCTTGTAAGTTATGCCTTCTCTTGCATCAAAGAGCAAACACCCCTCCCTCGCATATGAAAAGTGGCTTGTTAACATTGTTTCTCATTCACATTTCTGGGTGTATGCTAGATGGTTAGCTCTTACCCGCGAATGGAAATTGAAGATTTTGTTTGTAGTGATGCTAAAGAATTTGACATAGGTATGCTGATCCCCAATTGGTAGGGCTGATTTTACGGCTATGAATGAGTCAACCAAAGTCAAGTGGAAGTTGGCATGTTTAAAACTTTCCTTAAGTTTTACCAGTTATGAGCCAGTTTGAGTTCTGTTCAAAATTCAAAGAAGTGCACTTTTGTTAATTTTGGAAGTCAAACAAAATTCTAGATTCAATGTAAATCCAATAGCATATCACTTCCATTACTATTGGCATAAAAATTACCACAGTGCTTACCTTGAAATCAAACTGCCAATGCTAAAAAAATCAGCAGTGTTTTCCCCAGGCTTGAGTTATTTGCACCTTCAACCATGCATCTCCAAGGTCTATGAAGTTGCTTTTTATGGATGAATTGCAAACATGAAATGGCAACGACGTGAAACATCATGAGTGATGTAATGGCCACATAAATTATTTGTGATATAAGCCCAGCCTGGCCGCCTAGCTAGTACTTGAATCTGTAGTTACTCTATCTGAGCAGGTTGTTGCAATCCCATAAAAAAATCTCGACAATTGGCTTTAGGTTAGATTATCGGTGAACTCTGACACGCAAGGATAGTATTTCCTTAACAGTCAATGAGCCAAAGGACTTACTATTGACTTATGAACTTTAATTGCTACGAGGCGATCACTGAGGAGTCATACAAGTGAGAGACACCAAAAAACTGCTCAGTATGAGAGACCAATAGATTCTATTTATTCTGCATGTGGCTAACCCTTAACTTTTCAGGTTGATGTGCACTTGTGTTTGGATTGCTTTCATGAGGGACTATTTATCGCTGGCCATTCTAGCCTGGATTTTGTGAAGGAAAATTCCATGAAAGATTATGGAGATGTGGATGGAGATAGTTGGAGTGACCAGGAAACATTACTGCTGCTTGAGGGAATGCAACTGTACAATGAAAACTGGAACAAAATTGCTGAGCATGTTGGCTCGAAGTCAAAGGCACAGTGCATCCTTCATTTTGTCCGCCTTCCCCTAGATGGCGTTCCATTGGACAACATTGACGTTCCAAGCACATCTGGTTCGCCGAATTTATGGAGTAATGATAATCATGAAAGATCAGATCCAAATTCAAACGGTTGGTCTTATTATCCACATTGTTTTGCTTTCTGCACATTGAGAAAGTTCCATGAATATACATTTGGCATTTCACTTATGATGCAGGATTCTGCTTGCAAGGGGATGAGACAGAAAGCAGATTTCCTTTCTCAAATTCTGGAAATCCGGTGATGCATCTGGTATTGTTTCTGCAGAACTCATGCTTTGTAATTTTCATGAGGCTATTTTTTCTGTCACCTGCTCACCTTGTTTCCTCCTAGCTCATGTGTGGGGCACTTCTAACCTTCTTGTCTATTTTGTGTCATCACTTTTTATGCTTTAAAAGAATTAGGGGTTGTGCTTCCTTTGTCTTACTAAATATTTATCATTTTTTCTTGTTTTCTTTTCCTTGCCTGTTTGAGTGTGAGTGTTTCTTTGGTTAGTTGAACTTACCTTTTTGCCAAAGAACCCTACAAAAAAAAATAAAATTGTAGTTCCATTTTGTGCAGTCCCTCATGTATATATTCCTTTGCTTCCTATGCCAGCTTCTGTGCAACTATTGGGTTTAGTGTGCAGGGTGAGAATTGAAATATTCCATTGCTTTGCTGGAAGTCATTTTCTGGGAAGAATGTCCCAAGATTTTTCATGTGATAGTTTCCTTCTGTAAATGTTTAGAGTCTCACCTACAATTGTGAAAATAATACAGCCAAAACTTACTGTTCAGACTGAATCTCCTCTTTATCTTGTCCTTCTACTCATTCAAACGCCATGTCCCTCATTTTGAACCCCTGAAGTTCTCTTACATACTACTTTATTGTATTCTTATAAAGTCCATCCTCTGTTGTTTACAGGTAGCCTTTCTTGCTTCTGTGCTGGGGCCAAGAGTGGCTGCTGCCTGTGCCCATGCATCCTTGGCTTCCTTATCTAAGGATGGTGGCAAGGAAGGGAGTCCTAATGGAGAGACCACAAATTCTAGTAAAAAAGGTATAGCAGATTTTATTGACCCCCTGTCTGATTTCTTCTTTTAATGTCTCTGAGTGGCATCCTTTGAAGGTCCTTGGAGCCAGGATGATTCTGAAGGTGTTCCTTTATCTGCCGAAAAAGTTAGTGCTGCTGCGAAAGATGGTCTTGCTGCTGCGGCCATGAAAGCAAAGCTTTTTGCTGATCATGAAGAGCGTGAAATCCAGCGGTTATCTGCTAATATAATAAATCATCAGGTAGCATCCTTGTTATCGCTTGGCTGAATAAGATCTTCCGAGTGATCTTCCTTTGTGGTTATTTTTTGTTTATTCATGGAGTTTTATAAATTGAACTGGTTAGGATGGAGCATACTCCGGATAGGAACCAAAATGTGCAATTCTGTCATGGATCTTATGTTAGTCCAAGCATGGGATGCTCTGTGTCCTTATATTTTATTTCTTTTATTATCACATTTGTTTGGGATGACCTATAATCAGCATTTGCTCTATAATGAAGGTGATTAATGTTCTCCTGTGTAAAAGCATTCTCTACACTCAACAACTTTATCCCGCTGTATGCATTAGCATTTCTAGGTGCTACTTTATCCTTTTGTATGCATTAGCTTTTAATGATGCAATTTTATATTTGACATGATTCTGCGTGCACTGTTCTTTCAGTTGAAGAGATTAGAGCTGAAGCTGAAGCAGTTTGCGGAAGTTGAGACGTTGTTAATGAGAGAATGTGAACAGATGGAAAGGGCAAGGCAGAGGATTGCTGCAGAGCGTGCCCTCATGATGTCGGGCCAGTTTGGATCTGCTGGAGTATCCCGACCAATGGCCACAATGGGCTTACCAGGTGTTGGTAATGCCAATGTGAATAATGCTTCAGGAAATAATAGGCAGCAAGTTTCAGGCCCTCAACAGTCTTTCACTTCGGGTTACGGCAATAACCAACCCATCCATCCTCACATGTCAATGATGCAACAGCCGGGTGTGTATGGCCTCGGTCCAAGGCTGCCCCTTTCAGCTATACACCCATCTTCATCGGCCTCCAATAACATGTTTAACCCCACATCGAATTCCCAGCCTTCTCTTGGTCATCCGATGCTCAGGCCTGTATCTGGAACCAAATCTGGTTTAGGTTAACCAAAGCATGATTCAACCTTCGAATGTACTTGGATCTATTTGTTGAGTTTTAGTGTACTGTATGGAAAGATTCAGAAGTGAAAGAGTGATGATGTTAAGTTGAATCTGTGCTTTTAATTTGACATTTATGCATGGAGTGGAGTGGAGTGGAGTTAACCAGGGTCATGATGCAGATTGGACGTGCGGACCTGTATTCCTCTACAGAGAATGGAAATTGCTTCATTGCTTAAGGCAGCTTTGTTTAATGTTAAAAAATTTGGAGTTTCTTCAACTAATTTCATTGTGACCATTGCTAATCAGACGAGGAAAACAAGTTGGATCTTAGGAATGTACTATTCAGTTGTACAGATGATGATAAATGCAGGATACCCGAATCAATGAAATTTGCATTTGATGGGTTTTTTATCTTTATCTTTGCAAGAAGTCTTGCAGGGAAAGTTCTTGTTTTCCTTTTCTTCTGTCTTTAAGCTCTTTCTTATTTGTGATCTTCACTGCAAGTTGGGTACATTAGATTGCTGAATTTTGCCAAGATTGTATGAGTTGTAGGGTCGATTCATGACGTTTTGTTCAAGAAAAAAATCAATGTCCGAAGACTGCACTATATAGTCTCTGAACTCAGAAAAATCATCAAAATTATTCATTCAGACAAGGCCGGCGGCATACAAAATCAAACAATAGGCAGCTCAAAACATGAACCAAAACATAAGGTAAAGAATAAGCCAACCAGTAACTATTCCATTAATCTTTCACATAATTCAACAGTGTTTTAAAGAGATCCAGAGAATAGCTATGCTATTTGGTGGGTAAACAGCCAAGCTACCTTCAAATTTTGGCTAAAAAAAGGTGTGAATATATGCTTATGGTGAAACTTTCAATTTTTTCTTTTCTTCTTTGACTTTCTTTGCTGAGAATTCTCCAAGGACCCAGTAGAGGTGATGGCACTATTCCCTTTCCCTGAATCTTGGGCCGAATGATGAATGGATCTACTCTGCTCAGCCACGCTTCTTCTCTTTGGAGGCTTTGAAGGCTCCCCTAATCCAGAATTCGAACTCTTGGTTCTGCTGCTTGGAGTGGAATAACCGCTCACTGTTTGAGAGTTTCTAGGCGTAATACTACGACTAGGAGTTGCAAAACGCCATCCGGACATAGTTGAGGTTGCTGCGAAAGACCTCCGGGACTGACTCAAGTTAAGGTTACTTCGTCTTTGAAGTTCACTAGGCTCTGGGTAATGAATCAGAGAAACGCACCTAGAGATCTTCCCAGCTGTTATCATACAAACAGTGACGTGAGACCAATTACCCCCACACTATGGAAGTAACGGGGAGTAATTTATACAGCAAAAGTCAAGAAAATTATTGCAAATTCACTCCATGGAGTAACATAGACAAAGGATCATGATTCGACATGCAGTGCCGTCTTTAATTAGCTATGAAAATTAGATACATATATTCATTTTTAAAATAAAAAATGATAAATTTTTTGATGTATTCCATGTGGCATATTAAACGTCATTTGTTGAAATCAAGCAAATGTCTTAACAAAATGAGCACAACAAATTCTTGGTATGTTGGAATCAAATTATTAACAATGGAGAATTGTCTCCAGGATTCAACTAAGCATCTGATTCTGATGAAAAGTGGTATCAAAAAAGGACTCGAGAAACTTTTCAAGGAAACAGTCAATAGAAATAAAGGCAGTATAATGCACTTCAACTTAAAGAATTCGAAGCCTCTCTATCTGCATGTATCTGATATCTATTCTTAATTTACTTTGATCTGCATGTATCTGATTATGGTTTCATTTGGAAGTTGGAACTATCTTCTGCCAGCTGATAATTGCAACTGATCTTAATACTATTAGCAACAACTCGCAAAAGGACATAAATGATAGTGCAAGGCAAGCAACTTCAGAGATGTATACCTATTTTTGTCCCTGATACTGAAGATAAGAAAACTGCAGCCTCTGGACCTTGGGATTTGAAACTAACTGCTTCATATGATTTTCCTGACAGAGTGAGTCAATGCTAAGACAGTCAACAGGCAAATATTACTACTGACTGAATACAACCAAACGCGTTAGAGCTCAAGCCAAATTACCAGAAGACCCCTCAAAGGAGCTGATATGTCCATCATTTTGAAGGTTCAGTGACATCTGTTGCCCGTCGAAATCAGGAAGCTGTAAAAAATAACAAGTCGATGAGATAATAACAAAGTGACACCATTGAGAAAGTCAAAATAATGAAGGCTACTCAAATTTAGACGGTGAATTTATTAGCAAGTTGGATTGCACGAACATAAAAGTGAAGACAAAAATATTGAGGGAAAAGCTTTTCTTATGTTTGATGCTCCTCTAACCCAACTGACAAAGAAAAAGAGAAATCAATTTTGTTGAGAAAAAGGAGGTACTTTGACAGGTGTAGACAACACCATACTTGATTAATGGGCCACTGAATAAGCCATAGCTCAGTTGAGTCCGTCAAACCAAGATCAATGAGGGAATCCTTTTTATCCTCCACAAAACCTGATGGTGGCCGGTAAGACGTCTCGGCTGAGACATCCATAACTGTAAAGATTCAATTGCACAGGTAAAAGATGCCATCTATATGGCAAATTACATATCTCGACGAAATATCCATATACAAAAAATTCAACTGCACAGGTAAGAGATGCTATCCATACAGCAATTACACAAGAATTAGATAAACAAGGTAAACGAAAGCATGAAAACAGATGATATAAATCCAAAATCAAGTACAATCAAATTGGCTGGAGAATATATATACAGATATTTATGGCAAGTAGTACTTATTAATTTCACATGAATGCTTGCACACACATTGATAAAAAATATCTATATATCTATATATATAAAGTTTCTAAAAATATCAGTAAAAATAACAAGAAACCCTTCATCCCCAGCCAAAAAAAAGAAAAGAAAAGGAGAAACAACATGGGATGTCGGATTTCTAGTAAGAAAACAAGCTCCTCCTGTGAGCTATAACCTCAGCCAAACTTCAGCAATGGCCAAAAAAGTATACCACATGCTAAACATATATAGACTTATGCATATAGATGCCTATAAGCATTCGGATTTAATAGATGCCTATAAGCATTCGGATTTAACTCCTTGAATTTTCTTTTCCTTTTTCTTTTATGCTCAATATGTTGCATTAGCACATGGGAAACCAGAAATAAAGAGTAAATCATATAATACCGGCATATATTTTGGTTTTGATAGAGGAATATAAATATAAACATAGAAGATTAACACGAGAAATTTGAGTACCTGAGATGAGAGTGAAGCTGCGAAGAGGAGGCGGCTGCCGCCAGTCAGGGAGGAGGGGGAGGAGGAGGCGGCAAAACTTGAAAACGAGAAAATAAGAACAAATAAACAGTAAGGCCGAGGAGAGAAGTACGACGGCGTTTCGTCCCTCTTTTGGCCCACGTCTAATCTTCTGCTGCTGCCCACCCCTTTAATTCAAAGGATTGCAAAAGAGTCCCATTATTTTTCAGCTCTATTATATGGGTACAAATGAGCGCTATAATTGTGTCGTTAATTAATTTGGTACAAAATAAATAAAAATATTTATTTTTTATATAATATTAAACTTTTTAATAATTTTAATATACTTATTTAAATATTTACATAAGTAAAAATAGAAAATTATGATAAATTAGTATAGTGAGGTATAAATTGGGCGAATTATGAATGAAAGTTATATAGGTTGTGTTTGGTTATATTTTTTATTTGATTTTATTATGTGCTTATTATGTGTTTGGGAAAAATAAATTATTAAAAAATGTGAAAGTTACTTTTTAGTATGTTTTTTTATATTTGGGGGGAGATATTTTTTACTATATCAGTCAAATCAATATTTTTTTATTGGGTTTTGAGGTAAAAATGAAATTGAGTGATTATTTTAATGTTACAATAATAATAATATATATTGTATATAATAATATATATATATATATATTTGAGAATGTGCGTTTTGAAAGAAAAATAGAGATATGTTTGGTTATGTTTCCCCAAAACAATATTATTTTTGGGGAAACATAACCAAACAAAGCCATAATAAATGGAAAAAGGAATCAAGAAAATCTACTTAGAACATCTTATGAACTAAAAAGGGGTAAATTTACATTGTCTATAAGAAAGAGTTTCTTCAATATTAGAGAACACCACTGACTAAGTCCAAAATCTGCAGGGCTTGTACAAATTTTCCAGCATATTTTTGAAAGAGAACACTCATCCAGATGCATATATTCCAATGCATTTCTTGAAAGGAAAAGAAGAAGAAAACTCCATTAAGATATCAGCAAAATCATCTCTATTTCGGACATGCTGCAGTTGAAGCCCTCCATCTGCATCTGCATAGCCATTCTGCATTGGGTTGAGCTTTGTGGGCTCAATGAAATTATCATCAATTAAATATTTCTCTAGAACATATGATAACTGCATCCAAATGAAGAATCTATCATGGATTGGACACTGAAGGAGCTGAAAAAACTATTTGATTCTTGAGCCAGAGAGCAAATCCTCCTGAACCCTTATATGTAGTTTCACATGATATCTTCAGCCTCTGCCAAGACTTTCTCATTAGTGATCTTCTTCTTTTTATCCGAACGTCATGTTATCATAATGAATGTACAAACCAAAACTGAGAATGTCTTGATGATGCCACAACGAGTAAACCAGTGGGACAGCGGTCAGTTAATCTCTTCTGTCCTGCAAGCAAGCCAGTCATTTAGTCCCATGCTTAGGCAGAACAGAAAGCAAGCAAGTTTTCCTTTGTCCTTTGAAAGCTATATCAAGAGAGAAAACCAACCATCTTTAACACAATAGCATTCTAATAATAGACACATGTCAAGAACCAGCTAAGTACTGCAAAACTGTACTTATTTTCTTACACTTGCAGAACTTTTTGCTGAATCATATTTGTGTGGTTCTAGCAGGACCAACAGCATCCACAGAAAATGGTTAAAGATCATGCATCCCAATGATCATATGCTTTGACAGGTCAAGCCATGGTAGCTTAAGTAACTATTGCCTTGTCAAAACTTTGGATAAAACTATAGGTAGAACAACAGCATGCACCAATATTTAGCAGAAGTTGACATAAAGAGATGTCAAGTACAGTAGTTATTTCAACTCTCATTCTGCAGGAAAGTAAAATTATACAGCACACTACTATCTGTTGAAACCTCATGGTCTCACCTTTAGTGCAGAATATATGATATGTTATGCTCTTCTATCAGCAACAATGGTCAATGGCTTAAAACTAATTCCATGCAATCTCTGGTATTGAACTTCACCCATCCCCCACAATCTTTTCTTCCCTCATGGTTGGTTTCATCCTCATTACTTGTCTAATCCGATTCTCAATACCACTTTCAATGTGGCTAGAGAACTTTTTGTCCAGCAAATCCATCTTTCCTGCTGACTCTAAGGCATTACAAACTAATTTGTAAGTATACTCTCTTGGGATAGATCCTCCCACAACCATCTCTACTAAAAAATCCATTGCTTCTACTACTCTCCCCACTTCACAAAGGGAGTGAATTATTGGGGTATGAGAACTTGAAGTGGGCACTCCATGACTCCTTTCTTGCATCCTCCTTAACATCTCAATAGCCCGATCAACCTCATTGACGGCACTATAATACCTAATGAATGAATTATAAGTAATTCTATTAGGCATACATCCCCTTTCTGTCATATCATCAAACAACTCCAATGCCCTCCCAATCCTATTAGTCTTGCAACAACCATTGATCAAACAATTATAAGTCACCACATCCGGCACAAAACCTTTAAAAAGCATTAACCGGAACAAATGATTTGCCTCCCACACCCGCCTTCTGATAGCCTTCCTAGAACCAGTCTCCAATGCATACCTACAATAAGAACTAATCAAAATTGTGTAAGTAAACACATCTGGCGGGCATCTAAACCCCGGCAACTCCATTTGCTCAAACAAGAACTTAGCTTTCTTGAAAAACCCAACTCTACAAAGAGCATAAATCACATTGTTATAAGCACAAACATCAGGCTTGCAATGAAACTGCTTCATCCTATAAAATGCAGCCAATGCCTCATTCACCAAACCCTCCTCTCCTAAAGCCTTAATCAAGCAAGTCATGGTAGGAGTGGTCACAAGATTGCATTTTTTATGCCTTCTCGACATATTCTTCAAGAAATCCCAAAATAAATTCATTCTATTGCCTTTGACTAAAACAAGAGCCATCTCTTTACAAGTCTGCTCATTGTGCAGAAACCCGAAATCAGTTTCGACCCAATAGTAGAATTCAAGTGCTTTTTCGAGTCCAAGATTCAATCTTTTGGGGTCTCTATGAGCTGCCGGGCCAAGAACCAGAGAACCCTTTTGATGTTTAATTATCTCTTGTTTGAGGTTTCTTTGCTTGAGTGGAGAGCGATGGCGGAAGGACTTTTGGCGGCCAATTGATCTTGCGGATTGAAAGAGGTACAATGGGATTGATCTTAGTACTTGAATGACAGTTTCTGAAGTCCAAATCCGTTGGTTGGGGAGGTGGTGGCCGCCCGGAGGGATGGTGTTAAAAGGTTTGTTTTGGATTATTGCCGCCAGCACTTGGCTGACCAGGTGGCTGGGTTGGGTGGAAAAGCGGCGGCGGAGCGGTGGTGATATGAACATGGGGAAAACTGAGAGGAACAGAGCAGAAAATGGTCCTCCTTGTAATAACTTTAGAAATAATTATTATTTGAGTTTAATATTGTCAAATTTAATATTAATAAAATCATTTTAAATATAATTTTAGAAATAATTATTATTTGAGTTTAATATTGTCAAATTTTAGATTTTTTAGTTGATAGCTAACTTGGTTTAAGTTATTTCATTTGAAAAGATTATTAAGAAAATAAATCATAAGATCAATATTTATAGCACAAAATATTTGACTATTAGCTTAAAAATTTATTTACATTTACGATCAAACTGAAATCATAAAAGAAATTAAAATATTTAGAAGTCAAATATATTATTCAGCATCAAATAATTCATCGTAATCTATCTCTAAGTTAATTAATCAAATTTTATAAGAAATGCAAATTGGTTACTTAATCGTATGATATAGTCTTTAAAAATAATCCAAAAATACACTAAATTACCATTAATAATTATTATTTTAAAATTCTAGATCCTTAATAAAATTGGATTGGGATTGACTTTGAAGTAAAATCCAATTTGTTCATGGGACTGTTGGGCTACTTTGATATTGGGCCCTTTTTTTAATTTATACTGATTTAAGATGGCCCATTTATGCAAAAGGCCCATCATATGTCAATTATTAAAATTGAATTTCCAAAATAGCCGGCGGCTGAGATTTTTCGATTATAAAGTATGGTATGGCACGCCCCTTAACACATTTTTAATATGTGTTTAATCTCACCATAATTAAATAAAAAAAAAAAATCACGTTTCAAATGACATGTCTAATACATGTTAAAGATATAATATTTTTTATATATGCATTTGAGAATGTATATAATTGAAAAAATTAAAATTATTTTAAAAAAAATAGTGCTATTCGATTAAATGTACCTTCTCTCTCTTTATATATTTATAAATATAACCCAATATTTTTTTTCCCCATAATTTATGAATCAGACTAGAAAGATTTTCATTGTTGTTGCCCAAATGAAATGTGTGTGTGTGTGTGTGTAAATTCGTATGCCTATAAATGTATTATCTATTAAGTATGCACATAAAAATATCTAATATAATCTGAAAAATATTGACACACATCAAATAATTATATTAAAATTTTAAAATTAATTATGTCAACTTTATCATCTTTAAAGTGTTTTAAAGATTCTTTGTGAATTAAATTGTATTGCCTTGATTATATTTAATGCGAATATTATCAAAATACTTTTTAGTTAGTAGCTCATTTTGGCACGAAGGATCTGCATTCCATTTCTCTAGTCATGCACTCAAATTTTTTATCACAAAGTTCTAATAATATGATATATTTAATTGAGCTGTGTGTTCAATATTATTCTATTTTTCGTATACTATTTGAAATATTTTATGATTTTTATCTTTACAAATAACATATTTATCTCACATAATCCTAACCACCTTTATCTCGCCAAGCGACCCTTAACATATTTTGCTTTCGCACTTTAAAATTGATCCAAATTTAAAAGAAAAAGGAAAATCAATAACTAAAAATTAGTACTCTCAAATTCTAGCTCCACCTATTGACCGTCGCAGATCCACTCAGCAACCCAAGTTGTGGCGTCCGCCACTGAGTTAACTCTGAGTCTCCACCTCGCGAGAACCCCAAAACTAGGGGTGGGATTTGAATTCGGACTTGGGAGTACTTGATCTGACCATATCAGGTATTTCCCTTTGGGTTACGTATTTTTAGTCCTCAAATCAAAAGGGTATTTATGAGGGTACCCAAAAATTTGTGGTTCGAGTATTGGGTATTGGCTTTGGATAACCGATTGGGTACCCCCATTTTATTTATAAAAAAAAAAACTAATTATATTATTAAGTATTGTACATTTAATTGAAGTGTCAAGGGCCATCATTTTGGGTTTCAAGTTTTTGAATTCATCTTGAAAAATAATTATAAAGCCCACGCTTTGGACTCACTTTAGTAGCCCAAGCCCAACTCAAATTAGAAAAGAAATTCAAATAACTAATAACAACTCATTACCTAAATGACTAAAACTAACTAATTTGTTGGTTTTATTTTGGAATTTGTTCAAATGTTTGAATTTAATGCTTTTGTTAGTTGTGACTTGTGATAAAATATTATTGTGATATTGTAAAAATATAGAGTGTGAAGTTGAATTATAAATTTGTGATGAATAGATAATAATGATATGGATAAAATATTATTGTCAATATATGATATATATCATATATTAAACATTAATATTTATATTTTAAAATTTAAAATTATATATTATATGAAATTTAGAATTTGTGAATAATGAAATGTAAGTACTACCAATTGATTCACGATAAAAATAAACAATAAATTAATAAAATTTTAATTTTAATTTATTAAAAATACATAAAAAAAATTTAGTCGGGGGCGGGGGGTTACCTCAGGGGGTACACGACCCTAAGGGTGTACCCCACCAACAAGTCCCGACCCCCGCCCACCCCTGCCTAAAACAGAAAGACCAGCCATCAGTTTCAATCGGCGCCCCCAACGTCCACTATTTTTAATCCCGGTGTAGTAAAGAGACAAACATTCTGGTCCAGTGAGCCCACCGCGCCAGCGAGTGACACGTGTCTCCACTTTCCCTTTTCCGCTTCCAAGCCGCATCTCCAGCTTTCCGTTTTCGGGTTCCAAGTTGCATATTTTGGGTGCACGTGATTGTGTGCGACGCGGAGATGTTGACCGCGGCTGCCAGACTTGACCATTTTCTCATCTCAGTCTACGTGTGGGCCCCGGATTTCATTTTCCTGGTTACTTGTTAATAGTTATCACTTATCACACTATCAATATCTGTGTTTGAAGTTTAAAATACTTACGGAATGTCTGGTTATGTTTTTTGCGTAATTTTATCATATGTTTATTATATGTTTTAAGAGAATAAATTATTAAAAAAATAAAAAAATTATATCTTGGTATGTATGTTTATGCTTTAGAGATATATTTTTTTACTGTAATAGTCAAATTAATGCTTTTATTTTTGAGATGAAAATGAAATTGAATGAATTTTTTTATTATTAGAATAATAATAAAATATATATCATGTGTATTCATATATATATATAATATGTATATATTAGAAAATAAAAGTTTTGGAGGAAAAATACGGATATATATTTGGTTATGTTTCCCAAAATAATTTTGTTTTTGAGAAACATAACCAAACACTCCCTTAATTTTCATATATTTAAATAAATTTACTTGAATTTGTTTTAAAAAATTACACAATTAAAAATAATTCTTGTCATCATTAAATTTGCAAAAATTATTATTATGATTAAAAAAAATATCACTTAATATGTATAATTTTAGTAACAATTTTGATATTATCACCTGTAATTTTGTCATTAATTTTTTTATATCCATTATTAATTGAACTTTCTCAATCTTTTGATAAGTGGGGAACTTGTGTTTTCTCCACTTGTCATTATCTAGTATTATTCTTAGCAATCACTTTTAAGACAGTTTGAATTCTTTATTTCACTGTGTGTTTTATTTTTTGTTTTATAGTATAAAAATATTTGACTGTAAACTTATGCACTTAAATGTATCTTAAATTGGAGTACATTATAAAATATTATTTGAAATAGGAAATTTAAAATTAATACTTTTTAATGGAATCTTAATTATTGTTTTTGTGATATGGTCAAACATTAAGATTCACTAACAATGGTGGATATTCAGATGATTATTTTAATGGGTGGGGGTAAATGTTTTTGCCCAATAATTGAGGTTGCAATAAAAAGTTCATCTCATCTTTTACTTATAATATTGAAAATGTTTTTAACCAGACAACAATTAATTTAATTTTGTTAAAGTATTAATTATAAAATAGCCTTGTAGTGGGAGTATAAAGGTCTATTGGTTCCTTAACATAGTCTAATTATTAGTGTAATATTTTAAGGCGAAAAGTTCAAAAAAAAAAAGAAAAAAAAAAGAAAAAGATGCTATTGCCAAGTGTAAAGGTTGACATAAAGAATGTTCTCCCACTAACACATCACTAAATTAATTTGACTACAAGATGGCATCTTGAAGGGTCTAAAATCAAGTTCTTTAGATTCCATTAATCATTTCTATGAAGAAAAAGTGGAGGAATCAAGAGGACCAAAATTAGGTTTAAGCATCTAAATTCAATGAACTTGAAAAAAAAGGTCAATTTTCTAGTACAAAACCTATATATCTTACCTACCCTATTTCATAATATTAATAAATTTCCATACATAAAAAGATTCACGATAATCAGATCATCAAAATATTTGGTTCGATTTGTTCTATAACCAATTTTTCATTACCTCTTTCAAGACTCAATACTCGCCTCTTTAAGATATCGCTTGGTCGAGCGCTCCTTTCATCAAGCTTGCTCCTAATCTTGCAATCCTAATTTTTGTTGACAATAATGCCAGCAAAGAAAAGGTCAGGAAAATAATCCTCTCGAGTCTCGACATAATTCCATATTTGACCATCAAATGTAGAATTCAACCATATTATTAATCCACGTGATTGATCATCAAATATCGAAGTTCAATTGCATTGTTAAAATATTACTCTATTATCATCGTATATAAATAAAAAATTATATAATTATACAAGAGGAATTTTAACAGAAGAGTGTCCAAGTACGTGAGAGGACCAATGGGGGACAACTTTAACAAAAGGGACTAATTGTCTCCATGTAATAACCTTTCTTTTCCTCAGACTTTGGGAACCAAACATGAGAGAATATGATGCTAAATCAATGTCCATCCATCAATGGTAGTTATTTATGCAGAAATAATCCTGCAGAGCAACAAGTGATGTGTATTTAATACCAATACTACCAATTTTGGACTATATTCTAATCCCACAATACATTCTTTTTTCTATTATTTTGTAATCAAAGCCATCCATACTTTATTCCTTCATTTTATTATTTTGCAATGTTTCTTTTTTTTTTTTTATTAAACTTCATTTGAATTAAAAGATTTGAATTTTGATATGAGTATATGATTTATTCTCTTGATCATTGGACCCCACATTCAAATTTTGAAGCTTCTGCTGCAAGATAATACAAGTTAGGATCGTTAAAAGTTATCGACAATAATCCTTAAACGATGAAGGTAGTATTTCTTGTTGGAAAATGTGGCATGAATCAGATATATTAAATATATCTAAAATTATACTATATACCTTAATAAAATATTTGACATGTTATTTATAACGGATGGAGTTGATTAAATTGTGTTAGGTGATTGACTAACTTGCAACCAATCAAATGGTCATGCATGAGCTCTTCTTTCTCAAATGGAACGCGAGTCTTACTGGTCCAACGATGACTCATTTGCTCTTCAAATGACCTAATAACACCAAATTCTGAATAAATAATTTAATTGAAAGATTTTAAATGATTGTTCGTAGGATTTGTAGGGTTAAAATCTGCCACAATTATCAACTTGATGAAAACTCAAGCCTGACTCAACTCAATTAAAATCGAATTATCAAGTTTTTTAAATAACTATGTGCTAAAACTAGAAAAAAAAAATAATGTATTCGTACTAATAAAATAAAAAATATTATTAAATACACGACTCGAGATCGACTCGAAGTAAAAATCAAGCTCGAGTCATGCTGTTTCAAACTTGACACATGAGACTCGCAAGATAACTTGACGCATTTATCCTCATAATTTACAATGATATTATTAAACCTATCAATTTTTTTATTTTTTAATTGGGAGTGTGCTGTATGAAAGTGCGCAAAACACGTGGCTTAATTGAAACATGACAGCACATATCACATTCCCATTAATTTCTCCTATGCCATATGTGAGGTCCCATTCCAAGCCAACCCCGGTTATAATATTCCATTTTCCACTTATTAAAAATCTCTCTTTTTCACTTTTCTTCCTTGAGAAACTCAAAATTTACATCAATTTAAGGGAATGTTTGGTTATGTTTTTTTTTTTTTTTAAATGTAATTTATTATGTGTTTTGAAAAAATAAATTATTAGAGAATGTGAAAGTTATTTTTTGATATGATTGTTTATATTTTGAGAAATACAATTTTTATTGTAACAGTCAAATTAATATTTTTTTATTAAATTTTTAAAATAAAAATAAAATAATTTTATTATGCAGAAACATAACCGAACATTCCCTTATATTTACTTTTGGTGGCTTCTTTCCCCCACTTCAGGAGTTAGTGGGAAAATGAACCTTCTCGGAATTTTTAGTAATAATGGAGCTTTCTCACATCCCCCGTCTTTGGACTGTCTTTGTCGGTGAAACATAAATACATGCATACTTACTATGAATGGGACACATCTTTATTTTTTATTTTTTAAGAGCCCTGCAAATATCTAGTTTCAAAATAATCATAAATTTGTTGTCAATTATGCAATACAAATGTACATATAAATTATTGTGATTGTCTTTAAATTTAAAGTACAAATTCCTAATTTTGGGAAGAAAATAGATTTATGGATGGAATCAAATATGCAGTATTTAAGAACAAAAGTATTCGATTATTGGGAAAAAATCAATATACCTTTAATATCGAATCAAGATCAACTAAGATAGAACTAAAACATTAGGTCGAATTCTTCTTTTGTGTCAAGGTAATAGCTATGAATAGTCATCGACTTTCGAAAAAGGGTAGAAGAATGCGACCTATTACAGAACATAAAATTCATTACAGACGTATAATCATTACGCTTGAATCGGTTATTCTATTCCGCCTCTTAGAAAGAAAAGAAATTAAATCAAAATACTTAATAGCATATCGATATATTTATACAAAACTTCTATCTCGAGAGCACGCAATAGAACCGTAGACCAATCGATCGATTCTCATTACAAGTAAAGAGTGGGGAAGTATCGTAATAATATTTTCATAATGAATTAAATAAATATTTAATAATATTTTTTTTAAATTTTAAAATATTTTAAAAACTTATAAACTCGCCCAAACAGCCGAACCGCCTATAAGCGGATGTATCCATACCTTATGCCTTTAGGACCTCTTAGGTGGTTGCGGCAATACACGACAACAATGGGCTGGACGAACCCCGTATACAGAACGCGTTCGATTGTTTTCATCTTATCAAGTGCCTTAGCCTAGTTAAATTTTAAACCTTTTCTAGGCTATATTTCTCTTATATATACCCCCTGCTGGGAGCTCGCTGAGGCGCATTCATCTAACTTCTCAACCTCAATCCACTTCTTGATTTTTCAACATAATCAAGAGTTGGATTGCAGCACGAAATCCATCTGGGTTCTGCTGAAAGTGTGTTAAAATATAGTTCCATACATTAAATTTCTGAGGGAAAAGAGTATTATTGTATATTGGTTCAAAGGAGTTTTTGATTGAAAAAAGAATCAAAGATGAGTGGAACCACAGGTTCAAAGCAAGTTTTTGATATCTCCGTCAATGTGCCTCCTCAGGGTGGCTCCAAGTGCTTTGATGATGATGGGCGACTCAAAAGAACTGGTATTTTTCCTTTTTTTATTATCATTTATTTTCACTTTTCTTGATTTTTCTGTGTTCTAAGTTATGGTATTTCAATCTGCTGTGTTTTTTGATAGGAACTGTATGGACTGCAAGTGCTCATATCATTACTGCTGTGATTGGTTCTGGAGTTCTTTCCTTGGCTTGGGCCACAGCCCAGTTGGGGTGGATTGCTGGCCCAGCTGTGATGCTCTTGTTTTCATTTGTTACGTATTACACTTCTACCCTTCTGGCAGCATGTTACCGGTCCGGCGACCGGGATACCGGCAAGAGGAACTATACTTATATGGATGCTGTTAGGTCCAACTTAGGTAGATTTTCTTGATATGTTTGTAAAGTATAAGATATGGCTCTTTTTTGGTAACAAGTTCTGAGTAGCTTGGTATTTTTCTTGAATCACAGGTGGGTTTCAGGTTAAATTTTGTGGGGCAATTCAGTATGTGAATCTTTTTGGAGTTGCTATTGGTTACACTATTGCATCATCTATAAGCATGATGTGAGTATGGTCCTTGAGATTAAAAGTATTCTGTTTTTGTAAGAATTTCATGGTAAGGAAATGTTTTGTGTTACTGATAACCTTAACATCAATGGAACAGGGCAATTGAGAGGTCTAATTGTTTCCACTCAAAAGGAGATAACAGCCCTTGTAGAGTTTCAAGCAATCCTTATATGATTGCATTTGGTGTTGTGGAAATAATTTTCTCCCAAATCCCAGATTTTGATCAGATATGGTGGCTTTCAATTGTTGCTGCAATTATGTCTTTTACCTACTCCACCATTGGTTTGGGCCTTGGGGTTGCTAAAGTTGCAGGTAGAGAAAGAACCCCTTTTGGTGTTCTTTTAAGTTCTGTTTTATGAAGAGCTAAGCTTCTTGATATTTGAAGTGCTTTTAATGAGACTTTTTGTGGCTTTATCTTTATAGAAAATGGAAAAATAAGAGGAAGTGTTACTGGAATAAGCATTGGTGCTGTCACTGAAACACAAAAGATTTGGAGAAGCTTCCAAGCTCTTGGGGCCATAGCTTTTGCCTATTCTTACTCCCTCATTCTTATTGAAATCCAGGTATAATTCTTGTTCATTTTGCACCAAAAGAACCAATACCAATCAATCTTAGATTCTATCTTATTTTTATGAGCTCATTTTCATTTGATTTATGTTGTTTAAATAACAGGATACAGTAAAATCCCCACCATCAGAATACAAGACAATGAAGAAAGCCACCCGTATAAGTGTGGCAGTAACAACAATTTTCTACATGTTTTGTGGCTGCTTTGGCTATGCAGCATTTGGAGATATGTCCCCTGGAAACCTCCTCACCGGCTTCGGCTTTTATAACCCTTACTGGCTTCTTGACATAGCCAACGCTGCCATAGTGATCCACCTTATAGGTGCATACCAAGTTTACTGCCAACCCCTTTTCGCCTTCATTGAAAAAACTGCACTAGAATGGTTCCCGGACAACAAATTCATCACCAAAGAAATCACAGTCCCAATCCCGGGCTTCAGGCCTTACAAGCTCAACCTCTTCAGGCTCATTTGGAGGACTATTTTCGTGGCCATTACGACCGTCATTTCCATGCTTATGCCGTTCTTCAATGATGTCGTTGGGATTCTGGGGGCGTTTGGATTTTGGCCTCTCACAGTTTACTTCCCTGTGGAGATGTATATCGTGCAAAGGAGGATTCCCAAATGGAGCACAAGATGGCTCAGTCTCCGAATTCTAAGTGCTGCATGCCTGGTAATATCAATTGCTGCTGCTGCTGGTTCTTTTGCTGGAGTTGTTTCTGATCTCAAGGTTTACAAGCCTTTCAAGACTAGTTATTGATCATTAGTTTAGTTTTATCAAGATCTAGTGGTGTTCATAGCAAGCCTAAAAGGGCTGTTTGGTTTCACTGTGTTGCAGAAGATAAAGGAGTCCAAGTATGTATTTATGTGCAAATCAAGAATCCCATATTTTCCCAATGTAATTTTCATCTGTTTCTCAGTTGAAACAGTGTATAAATCAGTCAAAACCCCATCATCCAGACAAGTTATTCTCATTCTGATTCCTTATTATCTGCTAAAGATGAGCTAGTGCTGCCTAATATTAAGCAAAAGAGAAATCTACAGATCCAAATGTAGACTACTTCTGTTATTAGAGTGATGAATAGATTTTAGGGGTAGAAGTGAAGTGAACTATTTTGATTACTGCTGATTGATTGATATCAGTGGCATAATGTACCTTCACAAGCACCATCAAAAGTGTTGTTTTCCCTAACACTCTAAACAAGGACTAGGGAAAGCTTTATGTCCAATCCTTGTTGGGGAATCATATGCATTATTAATCATCCAATGTCCAAACCATGGTAAGGTTAGTCTTGCCACCTCCCAACAAGGGTCGAATCATGTAATCACATATTGTAGATTTTTTTTGAGACTTGATGGTTTGGACAGCCATAATATATTTACCAAAAACAACATGACTTCTCAACTGCACGGACTCTAACACTTCATCTTATCTTTGATTACACAGAGAATACTGCAATTGGTTCATAATTTTTTTTTTTTTTACTCATATACATGCATATTAGGAGTTTGTTGGGCAACGAACTCCTAACCTCTTACGTTATGTGGGAGACTTATGCCTTTGGATCACAGGCCATTCGGCGCAATTGATTCATAAATTAAAAAATTAAGATTTATTAAGAGATGAACTGTAATACTTATATAGTAGGACCATATAAAACGTATAGGGATGACAATTTATATCCAATCCGCGGGTATCCACTCCAATCTGCTCCGATCGGGGCGGATCAGGTTTATAGTAAACTCGACCCGAACTATTTATGTATATATATTTTTTTAATTTAGTTTTTTTACAATATATATATATATATATAACGAACCCTAAACTTTGTTAGCATTTTTTTCTTTCCTTCCCATTCCTCATAGTCGTGACTTTCAAGAGTAGATTCAGAATGCTTAGAAAATGCTCAAAAGCTTTCTATTTGTTTGTTTTACATAAAATTTATACGATATTTTAGTTAAAACTGTAATATTTCGTTAACTGTAAAGTGGATAGTATTTTAAAAAAACAGAAAATATTAATTAGACACGGATAAGATCAGGTAGAGTTTGGGTTCTACATTTACATTGCGGGTAGAATTCGAATTTTTACTTCCAAAACACGTAGGTGGACAGGGGCGGGTAGGGACATGATAAAATCTTTGCGGGGTGGGTTCGAGTTGAGTTAGAACCCTCCCCAACCCGCCCCTTTGCCATATCTAAAAACGTATCAGGCACAAACAAGTATGATTTCCGTAATCGATCCCTTGAGGATATGCGTATATTCAAAGATCTTCAAATCGAACTACCTTTCGAACTGCTGATGGGTCTATGATCGGACCAAACACAACCTGACGAAATTTCCAAGAATCACATGTGCTTAGTGATGGAAGCAACATGGCCATTACAAACAAGATGAACTTTTTGGAAAGATGCTAAGGAGTGAACCACTTTATTGAACCAAATATATTATGAAAATTTGGGGTTTGGCATTTTTTGACCATCCATCTGCATCAATATGACGGTGGGTGGGGTGCTCCTACCGCCCACTGCAAAGGATGGATGGAGGAAAAAAAATGAAGAATCCAAGAAGGTGGCATCATCAATAAAGAGGTTGGGTTTTTTCTCTATAGAGAATCTTTTTCAAAATATCTTTTTCTTAAAGTTAAATACTATAGTTCAGAATTTTGGTGGGTTGGAATTGTCAATGAAAATCACGTATGATATAGTTATAATCTTGTCTTTTTGTAGTTTTTAAGAATGAATTAATTTATATTTTTGTGGCATAATGTCAATTATTACATTCTTAGAATTAGAGATAATTCCACAATTTTCCAACTCTAATTAAACCCCATTAAGAAATAATGACTAGGAGAAGTCCAAGATAGATTGGAAGTTAAAAAAAGTAACATTAAATAACTTTTAATTTATCAAACTAAATGGTAATGGTAGTGGTGGCCATGACCAACCAAGATGATGGCCGCCGCCGCCGCCGCCCCACCTTGGTGGTGGTGGTGGTGGTATTAAATTCATGAATCGAGATTTTTTCTGGTTTGTTATTCCACTTAATTTTGCCTAATTCTTCCACTATAAGTTCTTGTCCTTTTTTTTTTTTTTTTTTTTTCAAGAAGGAAGGGACAAATTTTTTGTCCTAATTAAATGTGTTATAATGGGGCACCTTGAATGGACATCCAAGATCCTAGGGATTCAAAAGTATTATTACTACTTATGACTAATTAAAAGAAGTAGCAAATCACTAAGTTTACCTATTTATTTTTATTTTATTTTTATAAAAGGAGAGCACATTTCCAATGTGGGCATAATTAACTTTAAACTAAGTCAACTTGCTTAATGATTCCTAACTTTTCTCACTATGCGATTGAAGAAAAAAATAAGCAAGAGCGATCTGTCCACTAGCAATTTCCTCATAGAAAAGAAAAAGGGTGAAGGAATCACCAACTTGATGAACTACTCAAGGAAGTTTTCTTGGCTTACCTTTGATTAGATGAAATCATCTTCCCACAGAAAAGGGCTTCTTGTTTTAGGAAAAGGTATTATGAAAAAAAGAAAATTAGAGAGAGATAGAGAAAGAAGAAGAAGAAACATGTGTATAAGCAAAATTAAATTCTGATCAATTGATTAAATAGCATCACCCTTACATTTATGTGTTAGATTGAGCTTTTTTGTTTTTATATATACATACATATCAAGAGTCCGTTCGTGCCAGAACTCCCAGCCTCCCATATTATGTGAGAGACTTATGCTGTTGGGCCACATACCACTTGACATTTGTGAGATTGAGTTCAAGAACTCTTGGTGTGTACAATTTTTTTCCCGGAAAAAAAAAAAAAAAAAAAAAAAAGAGGAAGGAAGAAGAAGAAGAAGAGCATATCTTTTCTTCCCTCATTCTAAAACAATGAAAATGAGAAACAATATATATAAATATATATATGTATGTATGCAAAATATTTGTGGTCCAGCGTTACAAGAAGCATAAAACAACATAAAATGTCTTATGTAGCACGTTATTTCTTTATTCTTTTTCTGTTTGTGTAAGGGATTTTAAATAACTTTCCCACTATTTATCTCGTCAGAAAACCTTTCCTATTATTTACAACTTCAAAGCAATATGGCTACAGGCGGGTCAAAATTGGACTAAGCTCTGTTAGAATCCAATTCGGGCCCAACTTGACTGAGCTGAATCCACTCTAGCCCAGTCCTCATTGTAACGCCCTAAAAGAACGAGCTAAGCCCAATTGCAAGAACTTAACCAAGGAGTTTAGTTAAAAGTGGAGGCCCACGGCCTAAAGCTTACGGCCCGTTTGTTTCATTTTCAAAATCTATTTTCACATTTTCTACTATTTAAGAAATGAAACAACCACTTTTTATATATTTTCACCCAACATCATTTTCATTTTTATTTTCAAAAGACATTTTCCAATAATCTATATATCTTTTCTCTTTATTCAATATTTCGATCTCTCTCCACCTCAACCTATAAAAATCAATATAATCATTATTTTTCCAATAATCTAACTACAAATTCATTTTCAACTCATTTCCACTAACTAAATTTTTAAATTTTAGAAATGATGGAAATAAAAATTAAAATAAAACCAAATGGCCCTTAGTTTACCTAGAACATACAAGAACATTTGACAACATTTGAAGAAAGAAAAGACGAATATAGCAGGTAAAGGTAAGAAAATGTGTGCCAAATTTTTTTACATCTTACTGTGCCTAAATGCTTCTACAGAGTAATCTACTAAGCCTCAACAGTAAACAAACTCAGGTTCTTCAGTAGCAATTAACTTTTTGCGAAGGGATGAAAGAATGAGTAGAATTACATAACATGCATGACATCTTCATAAGTAAAATACAAAACAATCACAAAAGAGGGTGAAAAATAAAAAATTTCAAATCAAACAGCGTTATGGATTTTCTTCCAAGGAGCATATAGATTATCTTCACAGAAGTAGCTTCTTTATCTCACAGTTGTTTGAACATGAGAAATCCTGAAAATGTTTGTCCTGGGGACTTACCGCAGTTCATCTGCACTAAATTTGTTCCAAGCTTCCTATTAAGATATAAGTTCCATGAGTTAGCAGCCATTAACAGTATAGTGTCAGATTTATGGTGTGTGTGAAGGATAAATTTCAATGAAGTGCGTGAAAATCATGTGGTTTGCATATAAGAACTACAGCAGGAATACCTTTAGAAGATCAAAAACTTTTTCCGCAATATATTTTTGCTGGATAGTTGCTCCTTTTTGTTGAACTTTGTCCGGATGAACGCATAAGGTTGCCTTCTTATAAACCTTTTTCACTGATTCAGAAGTAATCATCTCTGTTAAAGAAACAGGACGCCAGCCACATTCAGGCCACAAAACCTGCACACCATTCCATAAACATAGATAAATGACTAGAAACAAATATTTAGCATATCCTGTATTTATATTTTGTGGCATTAAGCCACTGATGATAAAATTCATCAACCACCATTACTTCTGCCATTAGCAAGAACACAAAATTGGCAGACAGAATAGGATGGCCAATGGGTGTGTGTGTGTTGGAGGGTGAAGAGACGAAGGAAAAAAAACAAAACAAAACAAACAATTATAAATTGCATGATATTATCACACACTACAAAGCATAAACATTATAACCCACAAAGTTCAACTTGCAGTGTATTCATATTGGTTTGCTTGGAAATCTAGCACTCATGTAAAGTTCACAATTTCTTGACCCTCTAAAGTAATTGAAAATCAAGAGGCAGCTTCTTAGCTCCTATTGACTGTCTAGTAACAACTCGTTGGGACAAAATACAAAACACAAATCAACCATAACATAAAGACTTGTGCTCCATTCAGTAATAATCATCAATTATACAGCATTCAGTAAACCCGAAGAGAAACCAAAAGTGCAATCTTAATCAGAAGGACTAATTTCAGATATATATATATATATACACCCTTTAATGATAATATGACTAAACTCAAATCTCAAGTGCTCGTGTCAAGCAATATTAAAGTAAGTTTTACAATTTCAAATTTGCTTGGGCAGCATTAGGAAGAATTTCAGGTATTGGTAGGTTGATAAGACATCCTACAAAGCTATCACTAGATGAGTTTTGTTTATGCCAGGTCTAGCAATTATTATATTAACATAAGCAAAGAAAACAAACACACACACACACACATTATATGGCTAAAAGACCCACCTGCTGCAATGAGGACAACAAGGCACGTAGATTGCCTTCTTTTCCTGCAGCCCAACGCTTTATATCATTCTCCAAGGCTTCTGCAAGCCTCTGAAATCGAAGAATAATGAATATGGAAACTCAAAGCATTATTCATGGCTGTCACATACACATGTGCATGTAATTCGTATGCTACGTATTTGACTGTCTTCTGTGTGTGTGTGAGAGAGAGAGGGGGTGCAAGAGGTGGTTGGCCAACCTATTATCATTCTCTCAAAGACTACACTCAGTCACTCTACTTCCCAAACACCAAAAGGTTAGTACTTACGTGAAAACTCAGAAGAAAATAACATCCTAAACAGTCTTCCAAATTTGCAATTTTCTCAATAAAATCTCCCCACCCAAACATAGACAAGCACTCACTTATAGTCTGTAAATACAAAGGCCACAATGATCATCAAAATGCATTCTTTAGATAGTCAGAGTGTCTTACGCGTTTCTCTTCCTGCTCATGCTGACTCTGAAGATCCCGCTGATTCTTTTCAGCAAGTGCTTCAGCCTGAAAATAGAAACAGTATAATTCTAAAACTCACTGCATAAAGATCATAAACAACATCCAACCCGAGAAAGTGCATCACAATCGTGACCAAGGAGTCTTGAGTAGATGTAGCTCCCAATTGTGTTTATTAGGGACAGTTCATTGAATTGAGTATTGAAAGGAAGGGAACAAAGTCGGTGACTCTGTGGTCCGTAAAAGTCATTGCAAAAGCCAAAATTGGTCTGGGCTGACATAACCCCTTGTCAAAAGAAAGTTAGGAAGTGGTTGAAGGCAGCTTCACTTTCCATTGATGTTGATATATGACTAGGTAGGAAAACCTCACAATTTTGATGGATGAAACTAAAACAGAAGATTGGTGGATTACTTTGGGTGAAAGTCTCAACTATTCAGGAAAACTCTATCAGTATTTTGTGCTATTTTAGTTACTCTGATAGTCCATACTACAAATTTCAAACAGATATATGGTGGTTCTTTTGAAGAATAGAGGGTGAACAAGCAAGAAAAAGGATGCATAACCTAGTAAAATTTAGTACTAGTAAACATACCATGCGTGCATTTGTTCTCATATGACGATTTAGCCTTGCTCTTCGCCTTTCTTCAGGTTCCCCTTCAATTTCATGAAACTCTCCAGATGAATTGGAAATATCTGCAAGCAGGGATGTAACAAGGGACTAAATAGAAATACAAGTGATAAATATAAGCATTGTCCTCTTCATTCTAGGAAGGATAGGCACATCAAGGAAACTAATTATGCCAGGCAACACA
This sequence comes from Jacaranda mimosifolia, assembly GCA_018894105.1. Taxonomy (NCBI): domain Eukaryota; kingdom Viridiplantae; phylum Streptophyta; class Magnoliopsida; order Lamiales; family Bignoniaceae; genus Jacaranda; species Jacaranda mimosifolia. The sequence goes on from CM032123.1 coordinate 1,312,287, forward strand.
GAAATCTAATACTAGTAGATAGTTTTAGTACTGAAGTTTCTAAATATCTCCAGCCAAACAGTTTATTATCATTTCAAAGAGATTGCTTTCAGTGGATAGTTTGCACTTATAGTGAATAAGAACTAGTACAAGTACCATATAAACATTTACTAATGCTACAAATTTAACTCTAGTAAGAATAAATATAACTACCATCTTAACTCTTGATAAGAGTTGCACACCTGATCCTAGTTATCACGGCCCTTGTATAAAAGACAATGACTGTTACATCATCTGAAAAGAAAGACTCGCAGAGAAGACGAGGATTTACATCTATGTAACAATATACCTCAGTAAAAGATACATCAAATAGAGTTGCTTATTTTTTAAGTTGATGGCTTAATTTCTAAATAACTCTACCAGTCTTAGGAGTCATAGATTAGCCCATATGAGACTGAAATCAAATCAAAACTAGATGGGGTGATTTTGACACGAATTTTCATGTCCACAAATGTCAAGTCCCAAGTTTACCTGCCAGACATGGATTAATAGCACAGTGTGAAATAGGTTCAGTTGACTCAGTAACTAAGTCACGTTGATCTTTCAGGCAATAAGAAAGCAGGTTTCAAATGAATTATTAACATTAACTGATTGGTTAAGTTTCAATGGGTCAGACAATACTTGTCAGCCCAAAGTACACACTAAGTATGAAACCATGAATAAGCAGGTACTTCTTTCTGACATGTCTACGAAATGTTTAGCATCTGTGTCCTGGAATTGATCTACGTAGGTGGTCGGCCGCTCATTTATACTAACGCCACCAGAAAACATTATAATGTTTTTCATGCAAATCTCCCAATCAAAGTTCCTGTCTCATTTGATGTGTCGGTTATGAGGAAATTGCTCATTAATATATAATTGCTTTCAGGTACTTGATGCAAAACCTGAATGGCTTTGTCTTATCAAACCTGTATTAACTATGGTCTATGAGATGGATAAAAAGCTAACATGTATCAATTATCAGGAATTCCGTTCTAAAGATTGCTTTAGTATGTATGAGTACCTCCAAAGAGTGAAGAAAAATCATTGCCTGTACTTGTGGCAGAGGAGGCCTTCTTTGTGCCAAATGAGGACCGTGAAGAAGTTTGCTTCACTTTAGGATCCTTCTCTTCATGGAAGAAGTCATCAAAGAGGGAATTCTAGATAAAAATAACAAATCAATTGAATTTATAAAAGCATCATCTGAGTATATCAGAGCATTTGCTAGATTTATTATTCCACCTGAGCCATAGAACTTGGTCTTGCTGCATTGTTTCGCTGCACAGCATTACCGCCACCAAATATTTCATCCACATAATTGGCATTATCAAACCCATTTGAACTTGTGCCTGCACTTGGCTTGTTAGGTGGGTTCCTTATTCCATCAGCTTTTGAAGAACTGGTAAAAAAGTCATCAATCGAAGATTGAACTGAACCTTTTCCTGTATCTTGGCCTGAGGGTCCAGTAAATGGCCAACTGCTATCTGACTGAGATGCAGATGTTTCAAAGACTAAGAAAGGATCATCAGCCACAGTTGAGCTAGATTTAGATGAATGGATATTTGACTCGGGAAAAAGGTTTGTCTCAGAGTATACTCTGTTGAAGGTAATGGAAAAATAAGACAGTCAGTCTTTATCACAAAATCAGAACCTAAAAAATCAAAATGAAGAATAGTAAAAAATAACACCAAAACTGGGACTAACATCACCCAATCCCCAACCAGTAATTAATTATGACCATCCTTTGAAAGCTAGCAACACATTGCTCAGAATGAAACACAAGAACAAAGCATAAACCAAAGGAAAGTTACTAGGATTCATCACAAGCTTCCAATACAGTCTCAATAATTTGTGATAGTACAGAATATGTAATTATAATTATCAATAATTCTAAACCTTCTATCAGATGATTCAGAGAGAAAAATTATGCAGAAACTGCATTATACGTTATATATCAAAAAATGAATCAATCAACAAATAAATAGTATTAGTTCACAAAATTAAATACATTCAACACATACTTAGTCTTTGAAGGGCCAGCTCCTCCTAATCCCGGTATCAGATCATCCAACCCGGCCCTCTTTTTCTCCTGCTTACCATTAGAATTCAGCCCAGAAATCCCAAAAAAATCATCACCAAGATCTCTCTGCTTCGACTTAGACCCCAGCAAATCATCAAAAGCATTGGAACCTACAGAGGTCTTCGAATTCAAATTGCTGCTATTATTCTTCCGATTGTTAGAGCTACTAAACACAGATTCCAAATCAATCCCCCCATATTGGCTCGAACTCGAAACAGGCCCACCGAAAATATCATCATCAAAAAAGGTACTCTGGGATTGCCGAGTTCCACCGATCTTAACATTGGATCGAAAAATTCCGTCAAGCTCATCAACAGGTAAGGAATAAGAATCATCAAACGACGAGGAATTAACGGTGCTGTGGGCTGCGAAATGGGATTTAGGTTTGGGCTTCAAGTTGGCCATGGGAGCTGACTTCCCATTAGCTCTGAATCCAATACTCTCGACCAAGACTCCAAATTCATCCATTATTTTCAAAATTATATCAAAATTCAGCTACCAAATTTGCTGGCAAGACAATAAATTCTGATTTGTGTGCGACAAAGAAGAAGAAAAAGAACAAAACAGAAAAAGAAAAAACGATGAAGCAAAAAAGTAGAGAGAATATAAAGGAGGATAAACGTAAAGAGGATATAGAATGGATGGATTGATGAACAGAGTAAAATTCCCGAAAATTTTGACAGGGGCTTGAGTACCTAGATCCTCTCCTGCTAAATAATGCGTGTCGGTTGACGCAACTAATTACTGTGGCAAGATTCCAGCAAGAAAGGATTCTGACAATAATGTTGTGTGTGTGTGTGTGAGAGAGAGAGAGAGAGAGGGTGAGGTGGTGGGTGGGCCAGCGGCCAGAGAGGGCTGTCCGGGTATTTTTGACTCGGTTTTCTACCCCTACAAACACATAACAGTTGGTTTGTTTTTCTTTTCTAAACTCATTTTTATTTTTTTTGTTGAAAATAAAAATTGAGAGCCATCAATTTTCTTTTTATTTTTGCATATATTTTTATTTTTAAAATATTTTTTTAGACAAATTTTTAAAACCCGTTTGGACTTATTTTCACCAATTCTACTATTTTAAAAATAAAACACTTAATTTTTTACACATTTTCACCAATATTATTTTTATTTTTATTTTGAAAACACATTCTTCAATAACCTATATATATTCTCTCTATATTCCATTATTTCTATCTCTCTCCACTAACAACTTATTTAAACTAACATAATATTACATTTCCAAATATTTCATCTAAACACATTTTTATTTTCACATAACTAATTTCCACCAATTTAAAAATGTTAAAAATTGAAAATAAAAATGAATCCAAATGGGGGCTTACACTCGATTTCCATTTTCACTTTTCATTTTCTCTTATTAATATTTGTACGACTTTTAATACAAAAACACTATATATTTCAAATATAACTCATTTTCAATCCTACATAATCATTACATTTTAAACAAAACATCTAAATAATATTTCATTTTTAAAAATACATTTATAATTAATTTTTCACGATTTCTTTTCACCAAAAAAAAAATCCAAACGGCCCCAGATAGACTAATGGGCCATCAATAAATGAGTTAAAACAATTGGATAACGCGTTTATAGTCGTGATTATTAATGATCGAACATGCAATAATTATGTATCTTTCTTTAATGATGGAAAATGATTCTTTTTCCACTTTTTTTAAATATAAAAAAATAAATAATATCTAAAATAGTTAAATTTATAATTTCATACAAAGATAAATAGACCGTCATATTTCCATTTTTTTCACCTACTAATAACTCGTTAAAATTGGACTCTCAAACCTTTTTTTTTTCTTTTTTCTACTCAATTATCTACACATTCGTACATGCACAGGCATTTTCATCCTGGGTTTTGTCTTTTTCTTCTTTTCTTGAAACAGAAAAAAATCAGTAAAAAACAAAAGAAAAATGTTGGCCCATGTTATTTATTTTACATTTATGCATGACAACGACATGCATGCCAAAGCATTTTCCTCATGGGCTAGTTAGGATTTCATTTTCTTTGAAATCCATCAATTCTGCAACATGTTAGCCACAAACTTAGCCTTCAAACTTCCATCAAGATGAATTTGGTTACCAACAAAGTTATATCCTTTCTTCAGCTAGCTTAAGATTATTATCATAACATATTCAGCATCTCATGTTCGTACTCCAATCTCCACAATAGCTAACTAACATGTTAGCCAGCTTCCAGCTCAAATGAACTTAAAGTCAGTAAGTCGGCCTGAGGGGTTCATATAATTAAAATCAGTAGAGTAATCAACAATATAGTTGGGGAACTGTCTTAATGAGGCTTCTTTAGCCTCTAGTAACCACAAAAACCGACTATCAAGGGATCGCTGGCTGGCCAGGTAAAAAGTTCGTGCCTCCAGTTTTTAACCAATATACCTCTTAAGAAGCAATCATGGAACATAGGAGAAAAGGGGTGGTTTCTGAAGCAGATCCTCTAAAGCACCACCTCCCACTCAAAACCGTTTAGCTTTAGATTCGGGCATTCCTGAAAGTTTGTTGACCTCATATAACAGCCCAGCAGAAAACAGAAAACTGCATATTTATACACATAATCAGTGATAAAAAATCCAGAGTTGATATTAGTCTGACCAATCAGGTAAAAAAGAATATAAAATACCAGGTTGTGATGCAAACTCGATGAACGGTGCCAGCAGCTAGGAGCGCCACAGTTTCTGCAATTATAACTGACCACAAAAGGTGAAGAATAATGAGTTAAATGAATTATCAGTTCATCTATTTTCATTGAGTATCAATATAAGTGGAGAGCAAGTGTCGTGTTAATTCAGGCTATTGCTGCAAGGAGCAAACTATCATTCCATTATTTTGCAGTTTTATCTGCATTTAGCAGGAAAAACCCATTGTGTTAGCTTTTATCAAATGTTTTGGTAGTATTCAAGCTAAGAAGCATAGTAAAGGGATATGATGTATTACAAACGAACAGAATAAGCAGAATGATCTACCAAAAGTATTTCAGATCTGCAGAAAAGATGTAAACTTGGGAGTTGATTGAAATCTATTGCAGGTCTTTGGATCATAGTCTTAAACATACAATAAAGTTGCCTGCATCAACCATCTACAGCGTCACAAGCTTCAATGAGTAATTATAACCCTAAGCATCTTTTAGATATCCTCTAATCATAATTATAGAGAATGATTGCATGATTATGTGGTGCAATGTACTTGAACATCAATTTCTTAGAGACTGAGCCTTGGGTGTGAGTGATATCAAGAGGGGGAGTGCAAAGTAAATGATTCCAACCCTTCCCCTAGGAAAGGGATACATGCACCCTCCATTTTATTTGGTGTCATGGAGGGGAAGGAAAATGCAACACTTTCTTGTTGTTTGTAATTATTAGACAAAAAACAAAGGGAAGAGGAAACTTTTGTTTTTCAAATCCAATGCCTCCTCCAAATCTTCAAATTTAGGAGGGATTGAAAACTTCTACACAGTCCCTTCTCTTGCACCACCCCCCCCCCCCAACCCAGAACAAAACAACCAATTCTACCACTCATAAATTTAATTGGTCGAAGCACCATAACTTAATGCATGCCAATATACAATTAGCCCATGATATATATGTTTCAGTAATGAGACCATATAATTATCCATTTACTCTTAGCCATTAATAAGCATCAATAGAAGCAAAATCATTAGAATGGCTATTGGTAAAATATACTACATCTGTCAAGATGCCACTTACCGAAAGACTTTCTTGTCTAGAAATCCCACCCTATACCTCACTATCAAATCTAAGAGCTACCAAAGCTGAAGACAGAAAATAACAGAACAACCCTTCCAAGGAATTGGGGGGACATTCAGCTAATAGATTTGAAGACTACAACCAATGGATCCTATGGGTCTATCCTTACAGAATTTCTTATTGACTGCCTTATATGTTAAGTAATTGAGTGATTTGCTTTTCATATGCGAGGTGGATCGCCTTTTCCAGATTAAATAGAAGTAGCGCTTCATCCCAAAAGGAAAGGGAAAAGCATCTAAATGGTACTTCACCTCCTTCAAGTTTTGACATAAGTAAAACAAAGGAATTATCTACAAAGAATGTGTCTACTTACCAGCACCCCATCCTGTCCTGATACCGCATGTTTCCTGATAATTTCCAATGAACTGCAGATGAAATATCCAAATCAGAGGCATACACCACAATCATCTTGGAGTTGTCTCGGTTGGTCAAATAAATGATGTATAGACTGATTGCTTGATTATCAATGCTATCACTATATGTATGAAGGATTGTTAAGAGGATAATTTCTCTTACCGTCAGCAGCATAAGGAATATGAGAGAGCTGGTGAATCCTCCAAGAATAGTAAATAACTCTGAAGAAGCTAACTTTGCCCTATAAATTTCTTGAACAGAAAGAGTGGCAGTGAACAGAAGAAAAGAATATAACATAGAACTCCCGGCTCCAGCCATGTGATTGATACGACACTGAAAGGCAAGGAAAAAAACACGTAAAACTCATTAAATCACTGTAGAAAAATGTCTTAAGATAAATGGGTAGTTGCAACTGAACTACTGAATTATCGAAATTCTCGTCAATGATGACAGTGCAGTCTAGGTTGCTAAATCTAAAGAAAAATCTTGAGATTGGCCCCAAAATATTCTCTTGATAAGCTCCGTACCACCCATCACTTGCCTGCACATGTCTTTGGAGCTAACGTTGGTTTTCAGGGCTCTGAATCTATAGCTTTCCAACAGAACCACCGACCAATCACAAGAGTGAAGAGACACATTTTGTTCATTACTATGATCCAATCAAAAATGGTAACTCTTTCTTAATCAATTCTCCGCATTTCCATCAAGCAATTATCTAGACCATGTCAAACTAAACCCTGAGAATTCCACTTCGCTCATCAAAAATCTTCAATTGTTCAAACTTGACATTACTACGCAAACCGCTTCACTGGCAAATGCACATACCAACACGCCCCACTATTTCAAGATTTCTCCAGTTTTACTACAATTTTCTTCCACAAAATTCAACAGATTCTGAGGTAAACCTATAAAGCAGTGTATCCCTCCAGAAACACGTGCATTTTAGCAAATTAAACTGACAATAAAATTAAATCCACAATCAGCTTAAGAAACTAAATTGGAACAGCCATTTCAAATCCACCAACAACAGTACAATTCACATAGAAAAGCAATTGCATTACAGTTTAAAATCCAAAAAATATTAACATTAAAACAAATCTTTACGTGCACATCTAGAAACCGAAAAGAGACTCACCAGAGTACACTAGTTTAGAATCTACCGAAATTTTGGACCGAAGTGCAGCACAGCAGCTGAGGGTTGGACTTAATATTTATATCCGAAGGTCCAGAAATATAAAATCGACCACGACTTAAAACGGAAACGCGTTTCAAAAGGCCGAGTTCAGATGCCTTTGGTGAATAACGCTTACATGCTATGCTTGTGGGAATTTTTTTTAATTTAAGCTGGTTTTAATCTTTTCAACTAATTACATAATAAAATAATTATATAATCATCTATTTTATATGAAATAAATTAGATATGTTTAAATTTCTGATATGAAAAATGATTGAAATTATAATTATGTCCTTAATAAAATATGGGATCAAGAGGAATAATTTAGTCCATAGTTGACAGGTACAACCTGACCCGATGATCAACTCAAATAGTACCACCCGGCATATGGACCATTGATCAAGGACACATATAACTATATCCTCTATCAATAAGAACAACAAGGACACAAATGTATAGTTCTTGGGCACTATAAATAAGAGTTGAGTTGCACATTTGAAAAAAACTTATGGAAGAACATTTAATGTAATAGTCCGTCAGTTCGTTACTTGTTGACCTAAGATCGTATTGACTAATTTTCTGTTAAAACTCAAGATTCTTTTCGTTACTTGTTGACCTAAGATCGTATTAACTACTTTTCTGTTAAAACTCAAGATTCTTTGTAACTAAATAAATTGAATTTGGTGTTGTCATTATGACCCCAACTCAATTTCGATTATAAAATAAAGTGTATCTGTTAAAATATAAGACATATATAAATACATCTTAAATTAATAAAATTATGCAATTCGCGCCTTATGATTTATTTTCCAATGATTATGTGGTAGCGGAAATTCTATTAAGATAATAGCCTTTAGCAAAAGGAAAAAAGAAATCAAATATGATTACTTTATGCATAAGAAGATTGTCTTCCAACCATAATTATGCAATTATGACCATATTTAAAAAACTTATAATTATTTAAAATTATTTAATTAATTGCTTAACATTGTGAATTCCTTAATATCCTAAATCATTGAAAAGTATGCCCAAAAAACAAATTTTATAATCTTTTCGTGTATTCTTTAAACTCATTTTCACACACATAAAAATATATTATTTTAGAATTTTGACCAATTTTTGGATTTTAAAATTTTAGATTGTCATTACTTATTTAGAATAATATCATTTATTATTTAATATTATTTGTGGATTTCTTGACTTTTAAATCATCAAAATATAACATATAATCGAATTCAATGACCATTTAATATATTTTTAAAAAAAATCTATTTACGCATTGGTAAATTGAAAAAAAATAAATTCAAGTCTAGTATGCAAAATTAATGAATATTCCAATTAAAATGTTAAGTAATCCCATCAAAAGTGGCTAAAATTTAATAAAGATTAAAGATATCAAAATCTTGTATATTGTCGCATATTCTAAAATATTTTATACTCTATAAGTTCATTTTGTAGTGTCCAAAATAAAATTTTACAAATTATGTATTCATTTTGTTAATTCTAATTAAAAATTAAATTATGTTAACTTGTAAAAATAACATGCCTTATCACAATATTACCTTCCAACAAAAAATTAAGTTCATAAATTCTATTTTTCACATTAATTGTTATTTCTCGTTTTTTATATTTACTAATGTCAGACAATATTTTCTTTCGTCAACCATTTCCGATATTAATTAATATTGTATCTTTACTTTAAAAAAACTAGATTTTTTTTCTAAATAAAATTATAATTGTCTATTTTTATTTTTGATAAATTAAAAAAGAAGAGGAAGAAAAAGAAGAAACGTTTTGGCTAATGATATATCCAAGACAAAAATTAAAAAGCATTGATTAAAAAAAAAAGAAAAATAGATAAAATTAATTTTGGAATCGATGCCTTCACATTAGAAAAAAAAAAAACTAAAACCATAAATGAGAATCATGCCTATCATGGATGTGTACAAATTTATTTATCACGATATTTTTTTAATTTTTTTTGTTTACAAGGAGTTATTGAAAAGCTCTATTGTACCATGACATTATATTCATCCTTGCATCATAAAGCATTTTCAAATGAAAAAAAAAAATTACAATAAGTGAAATATTAGATCAAACCGGTAACATTATATTTATTTAATTTTATCCCTATAGTTGGGTGTTTTTCTAAAGGAATATCATTTATGCACGTATGTTACGCAATATTAAAAATTATATATATATATATATATATAATACAATAATACTCGTTCTGTAAAAATGAAAATAAAAATAAAAATACTAAAATAAATTCAAATTTCCAACACCATATATTTTCTAGTTAGTTATGGAATGCATCACAATGGAGTTTAAGTGATGTGTGTATACATGTGATTTTACCGTTGACAAACACTTTGCTCACGTGAATAATCGAGGAAGTGTTTTGTCACATGCATATGGACATCATAAAGTTCCATTATCATGAATTTGTCATTTTTTTTATTAGTTATTTGGTTACAATAATTTTGAAATAAAATAAGAGATGGGGCAAAAATTGAAAAAGGACAAAGATGGGGGGGTGGGTGGGTACCAAACTAGAAACTAGTAAGATTTTATTTTTACTTTTCATTCCAATATTGCTTGTCTCAATCACAAGTAAAAATTGTACATTATAGATTATAATATTACAGTTACAATAAAAATTCCAAAAAATTTCAAAATAACGGGGGTAAGTTCAAATTGACAACACTGCATTTATTTTTATTATTGATATAGACAAAATCAAATCAACATACTTACTATAGAAATAATCTTTTAAATAAAATAATAAAAGAATTACAAAAATATTAGTTCAAATTGATATTGATTTAATCATAATGAAAATACCACATATGCTCAGTGTTTGAAAAATCGGACCATTCATTGAACCAAAAGACTTACCGATTTACAATTCACTGGTTCAACTGTTGATCAGACCGTAATTGAACCGTGATGTCATAATTATGAAATATATATATTTATATTATATATTACTTAAAAATTAATAAAATGCCAAAATATAAAATATAAATAGCTTAAATGATACTGTCTAACATTGCAATTCAAATTTCACAATTCATATTATAAATAATTACAACAATTTAAATACATCAAGTCTAAAGTTTAAAGTTAAGAGTGTGTAAGTTAATTTTAAACTCTAAACTAAGTTTTTTTTTTTTTTTTGACTTTTAGATAGCTTGTAAAGTATATCTTAACTTTCAAACTTTGTACTTAGACTAAAAAAATTAATTTTATTAAAATTCAAATAAAAAAATCAATTCGGTTCAATTGAACTGTGAATAGCTCATCGGTTCGACCGGCTAATTTGAACAGTTTTTACAAAGTATGGTATTTTTTTTCATTTTTTTGATTTTTGAGAAAACCAAATTGGTTCGTCAACTAGTTGACGGTTCGATCGGTCTGACTGGCCGATCTGATTATATTTTTTAAATAGTGTATATGCTCGATTTTTGGATGGGCAAGTGTCCATCAAGCATAAAATATGATATAAAATTATATTTTATAATTTTATAAAAGAATTATAAAATACAAGTTTTTCAACATACATTGAAAAACTCTCGTTTAGGAAAATTATACAAATTTTCCTTTTTCCTCTAGCCATTGTTTTGACAAAAATTTTGAAATAGAAATAAAGGGGTCAAAAATTGAAAAAAGAAAATTAAGGGGTATAAACTAAAAAATAGCAAAGGTTGGGGACCTTTTACATGTTCTCCTGGTCTTCCTTTATTCTTCATACCAGTCATAGCTATAACGGTTACGAATCCGGAGAATAAACAAGAAATTGGGGAAAAAAAAAAGAAAAAAAAGGGAAAATCCACTTTCCCTCTCTCTCGGTCACTCCATGATCAACTCCACTCTAGGGTTTTTCCCCAAATTTCCCTATTCTTTTCTAACCCTTGCCCCAAGTTCAGCAATCCATTGAGGGAACACTGAATTAATGGTAGAAGGCACTGAAGGTGGCGGGCCCGAATTGGGTTCCGGGTCAAAAACCGGGTCCTCATTCGAATCAGCCGGTGGCCGCCTTCGGTTCACGGTGGACTTGCGGCCAGGAGAAACAACAATCGTTTCGTGGAAAAAGCTTCTCAAAGAGGCCAATTCAAGTAAGTCCGACTGGTCCGGCCCGCCAATTTCGGGCCCATCGTACGAAGCCCAAACTCAGCCCGTCTCTCTGTCCCCGCCTCCGCCTCCTCCTGTGGCACCTTCTTCTTCAAAGCAACCAATGGAGAAGGAACCGAAGGATTCACAAGTGCAGGCAGGGTCAAACCGTTTAAGCACCGTCATTGAGAGAATTGAGAGAATCTATGCGGTAAGTTGGATCGAATTTGTAGATAGAATGTATGTTAGTGGATTTGGATTGAGTCTTTTAATATCTCGATATGTTTCTTTTTTTGGGGGTGGTGGTGGTTTGAATGTGCGTTTTTTGGTAGGATTTATGGAGGTACCTCGTACATTTCCAGTTACACTAGAACATGTAATATTTTATAGTGCAATCAAAATCATCCATGAAACGTGTATATAGATGTATATTTTACCTCCTTTCCTTGGTATAGTTACAATCATGTTTGTTTTAAAAATTTTTCCTTGTTAACTGGTTTGATTTGCGTTTGCATTCTTCAGTGTGTTCATGAAGCGGCATGGAGTTTTTAACTTTCTTTGTTTTTTCTATTCTACTGCTGGGGAGTGTGGTCATTGAGGGTTCATTTTGCGTAAATCTAGGCACAGTCTAGCACATCTAATGCCGGCTGGTTTGGTGGTTATCGTTCTTGAAATTTTAACCTAGATTACTAATTAGTGGTTGCTTGGTGAGATGATGAAATGTGGGTTTTAGCTGTGTAGATAATTTAATATTTGTTAATTGGGAGTGAACTCTATTTTGTGTTGTGTGTGTGTGTGTGATGGTACTTGCAGGGTAATGGGAGTAGCGATGAGGAAGATGTTGTTCTCTACGATGTGCCTGATGATGATGAGTATGATACAGGGGATTCCTTCATTGATGATGCTGAGTTGGTGGGTACTGCTCTTTCATCAATTAGCTCTATTATACTTTTCAACTTCACTTATTCTTTCTTCTAAGTTACTAATGACCAGTTGATTAGCCTATTCATTTTGATAGTGCATGGTTCGTTAATAAATGAGCTTAACTTCTGTGCAGGACGACTATTTCCAGGTTGACAACTCAGCAATAAAACATGATGGTTTTTTCATTAACCGTGGGAAGTTGGAGCGCACGTGAGTTTGTTTGAATTTTTCTTTGAAATTTTTGATACACAATATTGCTGTTAAGGATTACATGACATCATGTGCATCAGCACTGAACTCTTGTCAGCTTATGCAACCTTAACTCGTCCTGCAGTGAACCTACTATATCTACAAACCAGCAGCCAAAAAAGAGGAGACGTAAAGATTTGACAGAAGTTCATGGTGGGAGGGATGATGGAGATAATCCGAATAAAATTGTGAAAATAGGAAATAAAGGTAGGAAAGCATCATCATCAATTCAAAGAAACTCAACTAGTCAGTCTCACAGTGTGGCTTTGTCCAACATACACGGTGAGGATATGCAATTTCAGGCTTCTTCCGCAAATGCTCCTGAAGTTACAACAAAGAAGAAAACGGCAGATATCCAAATTACTGTGGATCCTTCAGGACTGCCGAAAGATAGCGCCATCAAGCTGGATATGGAGACTGGCGAGCAGAGACCTGGAGTTCTGTCGTCAAAGAACCATATTGGCAAATGGAAAAAGAGTGAACTTCAAGATACTTCAACTCAGGGATCAAATGATAAAAGCTTGCATGTAAGCAAATCCCATTCTGGAAAACAACTAAATAATGTTGATGATCTAGATCAATCGATTCAACAAAAAGAAAAAGGCGGACTTGTAGAGACATTTGACCTTAATGCCCCTGCAAGCAGGGACGGCTTGCCAACTACGGTGAGTAATTGCTTTGTCCATCTCTTATGAAAAGTTAGTTATTCTTGAAGTGATATCACGTAATGTAGACTCCTCATACAGGGATCTAGGTCAAAGTCTAGGCCTTGAAATATATTGCTGCTGTAGTGAACCATTCACAATGTTTGAGATCATGTTGGCAAGTAGGAGCTACCAAAGATCTTGTAAATTAGTCACTTAAGTTTGTTGCATCGCACATAAACTGTATGGTTGAGTTTGAAATTCTCCTAGATAAGATATTATTCTTCTTTACGACTATCACTGGAGGGATAAAACTAGAAAACCGATGGCCTTTGGTGAATTTCTGGATTTTCACCACACTTGATGATATTGAAGGACAATTTTACTATATACTTATACATGAGTAGAAGTAGGAATATATGTACCAAAGAATTTTCTTTGTGGTTTGAAGAGTTTGGAGAATTCTAATCTGTACTGGAATTGGGCAGATGATAAATGGAGAGGGCCAATCTAATTTTCAATAACACTTAGAAGCACTGTTGTTCTGAAATGGTTAACGATGAGTTCCTTGAATGGCTGATACTTGGATAGTATGTTTATACTTTCATTAGCTAATTATTTATATGAAGTGTCAAAAGGATGCTACTCGTTTACTTGCATGATTTGGAATCTGTCATATATGCTGGCTGTTAAATGTATATCCCATTTCCCAAATTTCTTTTGCCTTTTGTTTGTGGTACTTCCATTTTCTCCTATTAGTTCAAATTTACCATCCCTAATGAGCTGTTTTATCGTTTTGTACAGAAGGCTGCCATTACACAGAGAAAGGAAGGATCTAGTGTTGGGCCAAAATTTACAACTCTTGAGAAGGCCATTAGAGAGTTAGAGAAGATAGTTGCAGAATGTATCTTACCACTTCTATTGCCATTATGTTTATTTCTTATTATACTGTAAATTGTTCCTCAATTATTTATTTGTGCTCATGCGTATTGGAAAACAACAGTTAGACCGCCTTCCACAGAAGCTCCGGATCCTGATAGTTCATCTCAGGCAATCAAAAGGAGGTTGACGCCTGAAATAAAGCAGAAGTTGGCAAAAGTTGCTGGATTAGCGGTATTGAAGAGATATTTAAAGTCTTATCACTTCATCTTTGTCATACCATGAATAAATTACTTGATGACCTTATATTTTTGGGCTTCATTAGTCTCTATTTCGGAAGAAGTTAATTTTTTTGTATTTTTTGGGTGGCTACAGCAAGCTAGCTATGGAAAGATACCAGAGGATGTGGTCAATCGTCTGATGACCATTGTTGGCCACTTGATGCAAATTAGGACGCTGAAGGTATCTTCCTCTTTCATACCATATTAAATTCATGTGTTAATGGTTATTATGTTTTGCTCTTCTGGTTTCCTGCCAAAATTCCCTCCTTCTCTCCCTGGTTTATTTTTAGCTCTTTGATGCTGGAGAAAGGTTGATCTGATGTTCCTGTGATCTTGGGTGTAAAGTTGATTGCTGCTAATGATTAGGATGTCGGCAGGTTTCTTTGCATGGAATAAATCTATAGCAACTTGCTGGAACCATATTTAAATTTGGAGAATTCCATGAAGTAAAAATCAAGGAGCAAATGCTAGATGATCTACTGTTTGTCTTCATAGGATTGCTATTAGGATTGTAGGATTTTCAATATGAGGGGCTTCTTTGTCTTATAGCAGCATTTAGGTCATGTTTGTGAAGAGAATCAGACCAGTTTGGCTCAAGTAGAAGTTGTCTGGTAAGCCATGCTAGAAGAGAAGTTGGTGTTTGCGTATTCTGTCCACTTGTAAGCTTGCTGTTAGCTATTATGACCAGTGGCAAACTTTCTCTTGTTAATTAGCATGGAAGACATTGAACATTTTTCACAAATGAGACCACGTCATTTTCCTGATCAATGGACCATCTGATTCTTGAAACTTTGGTCAGATGTTGCACCTCTTCGCATGCATTTTTCTTCTTCTGGAAAGAATGTAGTTGCCCCGTCCATATTCTGGACCTCTCCATTCTTTAAGTGAGCGTGTCAGTAGTTGGACTTTGCCAGTGGCGATATTTTCTTTTCTTACAAATGTTACCCACAGTAATTTTTGTTTGAATTAAGATTTGTGTTTTGCAACATATTGCTTTTATAGGTTCTGGCTCCTAAAAACATTTGCTGATTGTTGATACTTTCAACCGTTGTCTTTCGAATCCCTTTTTTCCTTGGTAATTATTATCTTTGGTTAAATACAACTTTTGTTTGTGAAGAAGCAAAAGAAGTGTGTGAAAATTTTGACCTAGTATTCAAACATTTTACTAAAAGTGATTTATGACTGTAAAATGGAGCTATTTGCCATGTTTGTATTCCTAATCTGCCTTTCTTCCTGTAAAATAACTGGTTTGTGACCACTTCTGATGACCTTGAATATCTGCTTGCTAGACAGATCTGATCATATTATACTTCTTTTATAATCATGCCATGAATGCTTGTAAGTGAAATTAGTTATTCTGCTTTGATTGACACTTTCTTTTTATGACAAGACAGACGTTTTTCAGGAGGGACTGCTATTGCTTGGCTGAGAGAGAGTCTAAATGTTAGAGACATATATTCCAAATGAAACACTTCTTCTGAGATGCTTAGCTTAGAAGTAGATGCTTGTTTTGGAAATAATTTCTTTGATACATCAAGTGAAGCTATTTAATTTTCCTGACAGCAGTTTAGTCTTGAAACACAATTTTTTTATTGCCGAGAATTAATGAGTTTCTATTCTACTTAATGTAATTCTTAACATGCAAATGGTGTCATGAAGTTCATTGAATGAGTCTAATTTTCTGCACTTGATTTAAAGCTTATGTGTGTGTTTTGCAGATTGAAGAATTTATTTAAGCCTTTTCCGAATATTCAACCTAATGGAGATTTGTGAATCTTTATTTTCCATACATGCAAATTCAAGTTCTGTTTTGATAAATGTGCCTGCATGGGATCTCACATAAAACTCTGGTATTTCTGAAGAGTTAGTGTGGTTTCATTTACGCAACGACTAATCTATCTTAAATTTAATAGATCTCCTTAAAGTCCTTTTCTAATCCATCCATCATATGGGTGCATAATTGAAGTATTCATTTTTTCATGTGTATACTCTGGAAACTTCTTTTAGAATTGTTTTGTTATAATTGGTAATATTAACTTGGATCTCGTCTGTATAAATGGAAGCAGTCAACCCCAAATATTGTGAAATAGAAGTTATGTTTGTAAAATTATGGGTCCTTGCATGTTTAGGCAAACAAGTTACACTAAAGACCTACTTAAATACTTACGGTTTGAGGAAATGATCTCGAGTATTGACTAACTATTGTTAAGCTTGGTAGAATACTTCATGGAATGGATGGAGTAACATTATGAAAATATATGCTGGCTAATTCCCATATTAACATGCAAAATGTCTAAAAGTAGTAGGTATTTTACTCTTTGTGGCACTGGCTTCTGTATCTAAGGTGCATTTTGAAGGAATTATTTTGTAAATATTTTTTGTTCGTGTAAAAGAGATGCCCACCTTACGAGGATTAGTAAAAGTGAGTTATTGTTACAATCATAAGTAGAATTTTTACTTGCTCACACCTTAGTCATCTGAACTCTGAAGTAGGAGTGGAAATTGAACATGGGGCAAGAAGTTGGACGTCTTTATGAAGATAATACTCCCAAAACCTTACTTGTACAAATTGCCAGGTTGTATAGTGGCATATAACCATCGTCACCCAACCCAACCAAGTAAGAGCATGCCAATGTGTAATTTATATTTTGCTTAATCCAAATATAAGATCCCATCTTCTAGCACTCATTTCCATCAAACAAAGATTCTGAGTGTGAATTTCCATGCTTTAACCCCTACTTGTTTCATTTTTGTGACTTGTTTTCTTCTTCTTCTTGTTTTTTTATTATTATCTTTTCCTTATTCTTTTTGCAATGTGGACGTCGGGTGTGGGGCAAATTGGATATTAGGAAATTACCTGCTGCCCTTTTTCATGATACTTGATAAAGTCCTATTTTTTGCAGTGTTCGACTTTAATGCAATGTATTTGTAACCCATGCGATTGTCCCCACAATTACTGATTAATAGCATTTGCCTTTATTGCAATGTATTTGTAAAACATGTGATTATCCCCATGATTGCTGATTAATAAACTGTGTTTTGTATCAGAGAAATCTTAAAGTCATGGCTAATATGGGATTATCTGCTAAAGAAGAGAAGGACGACCGGATACAGAAGATAAAACAAGAAGTTGCTGAGATGGTTAAGCTGCGGATTCCATATATGAAATCAAAAGTAGGTATTGTATTTTGAGTTGATTCTGATTTAGGAGCTAGGATTGGATTGTTGTTAACGTAGATGATAAAAATATTCGCATTTTCCTGTTTTTACCATCGATTAGTAGCAAAAATGAAGATTTCTTTTTCTCCCAAAATTACTTCTGCTGTTAGAATGTATCAGATATTTGTCCCAAACCCTTGATTCTCCTATTCCCCCTTCCCCCAAATAAAACACCAGTGGCTCTTGTGTGGACGCTGAGGACTTAGGACCTATATTTTTAATTACATTTAATACCTGATTCTCGATGTGCTTTACAGATTGAGGAACAAGCTGCAAATTCAGATGATTTCCAGGATGCTGGTCCAGAAGAGAAAGGAGCCTTGAAACGCAAATACGGCATGGATGATGTGTTGGAAAATAAAATTTGCGACTTATATGACCTTTATGTTGAGGTATTTATCAGATTTCCCTAGTTCACTTGAAGACCACCCAGCCCTACCCTCGACAAAAAAAAGGAAGAAAGAAAAAAAGAAAAAGTTTGGATTTTGCAGTGGTATACTTAACTCTTTTTTGGTTTTCATTCCAGAGACTAGAAGAATATTCAGGTCCACCAGTCAGAAGGCTTTATGAAGAGGTAGTTGCAATGTGATTAATGTAATTGTTTTCATTAAAATTGGTCTAGTATACGGAGTCAATTTATGGGTCTATCATAGGAAGTCAATTTATTTATTGTGAGACTTTATGCAGAAGATCTTCTAATGTAGTTAATAATACTTCATTGTTGGGGGGAATTTACAGGTTTTAATGTGCACTGGATATTGTAGATTTTTGCCCCTGCAATTTTGCACGTGTTACCTTGATTAATTAGTTTTTTAAGTTTGAGTAAGTGAAGTGCATGACCAAACATTTGTGTCTGGTTCATGTATGAGGATGCTAACACAAGCATAGGCATAGAACCTATTATTACCGAGAGAACTGTCAAGTGGCAGGTGCTTAATCTTCACTACAATAGATCTTTTGCTGTTAGATAATACTACTACTACTGAACATGGAATAGATATCTGCTATATGTAGATGAGAGGATTGGGGACTTCTTTCATAGTGATTTTTACTTGCTTCCCTGTAGTTACTTAATTATAATGTGCATGAACTGTATTTGTGGCTTTCTGTCTTTGTCATTGTGAGGATGGTATATAGTTCCCTCTTGGAGGGTGCCCATTCTCCTGGCATTTTTTTTCACACTCTGAGGGAGGGAGGTTAATTGGGATGGATGGATCTAGGATACTATATGGTATTAGTTAGTTTCTTTTGGATCTTTGCATGGATAGTGGTCTAGTGCACTCCCCTTCAGTTGTTTGGTGAATTAATAGCAGTTATGGCCAATCAATTATCATTCCATTCCCATAATAATGGTAGTTAGTTAGTTGATGTGCCTTCTTCTGATGCAGCTAGTGTTATTATGGCCTAGTGGGTTCATGGATACTGATGGAATTAAACGTGCTGTATATAGAGCAAAAGACAAGAGGGGGCTGTCCAGCCTGCGGAAGGTATTAATATTTTTAATTTATTCCTTTTCTATGTGTTTTCTTATTTTGGCAGATGAAATTTGAAGGCTTTTGCTTGATGCTATGAATTTAAAGCCATATCCATGTGAATATATACTTCTTTTCTCTTATTTTGGTGCATGTACATATGTAGTTGGATGATGGCAAATCCCCACACTTCCCTTTTTGATTTGCTCAATTTTGGATATGGAAAGTCATTGATAGTTTGTTTCTTCTATAATGTTCTTTATAATCTGATGATGGGAAAGCCTATTCTGCTTTCCCTTTAGTTTATTTGTTTTCTGCATTGGATTTGTGCTTGGGCAGTGGCATATTATTTGGCAAGTCGATTTTGATCTTATTCTCTCAACTATCTGGCTTTTTGGGCTTAAGGAGCATGTTTTCTTTTTCTCACCTCACCTCCCTTTACCTTGACTCTTTTCTTTTGTTGCCCTAGGATCGAGAGAAGATCAAGACAAAAAAGGTGTTGGCACCTAAAGCAGATGATGCCATTAATGTTTCTACTTTGACTAGCAAGCCGGTTACCGATGCTACAGCAGTAGCTCATGGTGCTGCCCGTTTGCCTCTTGCCTCTACAAATTGCCCCAACATGGACAAGCCGAAGCAAGAAAAGATGAATGGGAGCTCTGGCAGCAGCCCTATGGATTTGATGTCATCAAATGAATTACCAAAAAAGAAAGTAAAAAGAAAGCCAAATGCAGAGGTTGTTGAAGCTGATTTCCTCTTTGAACGCCCGACCAATTCACATGTGGAGGAACAGACCAAACACCATAAGCACATCGCTGTTCCTCTGAATAAATCAAACCTTCAGCAAGCTGTGCCCTCGGGCACTGGGTACCTGAGTTGAAATAATGGCTCAAAGAGGATGCAAACTTCTAGGTAGTTCTCAATAGCACATATCTTTCTTGTGATTTTTCTTGGTAGATTATATTTTGATCAGCTGCTTGGTTGATAGTAACTATTGTAAATTATTATAAGTTCACTATATTATTTACAGGGGATATGGGATTTTTATGTTAGGAGTAGGTTAGTTGAAGAGCTCCTTGCCTCCATAGTTCAACGTTTTTACTTAGTTCAGCTTATTTTTCGCTGTATTTAACCATTGGATTTGGTCTCTCCCTTACCTTTTGCATTGGAGAGTCATCAATACAGGTTGGTGGGGAAAATTCATGTCGCACATTCGTATGCTATTTAAATAGGCCGGTTAGTCCAATAGTAGAGCACCTATGTATGCTAGGCTCGCAGTTTTGCTGTTGCTTTGAAGGGGTAAATCAATCATTTGTCCTCGAATGTTCGATATTAATTCTTTCATACTTATTAATTGATATACTTACAATGTATTTTCTCTAATTCCAAAAAAGACATTGTATGAACTGAATTAAAGGTGTCAGTCAACCTAAGATAAGGAGGATTCATTTCTTGTCCTAAATATTCACTTGTGGCATATCATATTTCAATGAATTGGCACATTCTTCTATTGTGTGTACATTTTTATAATGATGGTGTTTTTTTCAAAATCAAATTTTGTTGCTCAGCAACCAGTCCTCTATTCGAGGATACTAATAATGATCAAATTTATCGTCAAATATGAAGGTTCAATTGTATGGAGATATTATTTCACTAGCATGCATTAATAGGAGATTTTGTGAAGACTTTATCTTGAAAAAATATTTCAAAGGATGAAAAAAGAGAACAATTTATAAATTATCTCTAAATCTTTAATTTTTTTTGTTGCGCAATGAAATTAAGACATGATAGTTTTTCAAAGATTTGAAAAGAAATATATGACTATCATTCTACAATAATGTCAAAATAACACAAACTTTTGCTAATATAATAAACGTCATATATTTCTACAGTTCACATTATAAATTGGAGTTAATAAAATCGTTCAATTTTCATGTGCCCTATCAATCATAAGAATTCTTACACTTACTACTTCACTTAGATTCACATCAACATTATATATAAAAATTCTAACTCCAATAAAAAAGTTACCAATCGAATTTCTCGTGCTAAATTCACAAAATCATGACATAAAATCAGTCTACTTTTGATTGCTTTGAGGGCAAATATTAATGGGCCCTATGTGGGCCGTCTCGAAACCCAAATTGGTGGCCTTAAATCTTAATTGGGCTGTTGATACTCAATAATGGGCCATAAGCCGACTCAATTAAGAAAGTGCTACCGCCAAACAAGGCCTTAAATATCAACCGAATCCGGAAGTACTCTTTTAAAATCTTGTACACTTTGCTTCAACTGCTGTACATTGATAAGGCATTTTTATGTCCGAGAATTTCAAAAATTCGGTCTAGCTTCCCAGTTGCCAGCTTCGAGATTCCTCTTAATCTAGGGTATGCTGGTTGTAGGGTTTTAGGTTTTAATTGATATACATGCATGTATATGTGTGTACGTGTGAGCTGTGTCTGGGCAATTATATTTACATTTTCAGCTAATTCGTGTTCAAGTTTCTTGTAAAAAATTAGGCTGCCTGCTTGGTTGGAGTTGTTTAGGGAGTTGGAGCAAATTCAGCTTAATAAACTTTTTGTTAGAGAATTATTGAATTGAATTTGGAGGGTGCGTTTTGTTTTGGCATAATTTAATTTGATGTTGATTTTATTAATGCGGTTTTTACTGTTAATTTCTTTTCTGTTGGATATTAAAGCTTGTTCATGTATGGTTCCTTTGGATCAAAGGATTTGAGATTGAGAAAGGATTTGGACTTGGAATGATTCAAATCCTTGAATTTTGAATCTACTTGCATTAAAATTTTTGTTGGAAAATAACAGTAATGTGCCCAGATGAAATCAATGTTTTTCACTTTTCTTTGAAATTTTTTACGTATCATAGTCAAGATTGGAACTAAAAATTTCAAATCTGCGGTAAAATATATTAATCTTGATAAATTCTGAAAATACAATGGAAGGCAGGTTTTTGTGGTGTGTGTGTGTGTGTGTGTACTGGAGTAGAAGTCTTTCATGGACATGATAATCTCCTTGAAATTCTTTGTTCTTCTGGTTGGCATGGTATGCCTTTTGTTTTCTTGGCTCCATTGTGTGCTGGCTAGTTCTGGTTCTGTGTGCGTTAAATTCTAGTTCACATGATTGCATATATATGAAAGGCAAAGTTGCCCAGCATAATGAGGGGATTGGTTTGTTGGATTATCCATTCCACAAAGATCTGATGGTCTTGGAGGAGATCGAGTTGTTCTCACTCCCCCCGCCCTCGAAATCTTTTATTTCCTTTCAACCGAAGAAAGAGAGAGAGTTGTTATCTTTTGGCCGTAGTAATGGTTTTTCATATCATTTATGGCATGTCTTTTTAAGTGCTTTCCTCACTGATAATTTATTTTTTCAGCTTATGGGTGATCAGTCTAATGAGCCGCTTCCTCCGGGAACCAAATCCCTGCCAAGTTCATCACCAGTCTCATCTTCTGATAATGCATCCTCCTTGCCAGCCTCTCATTCTGGAAGCAGACTTTTTCCTCTTCCCCTTTCAAATGCACCCACTTCTTCTACCTTGGAAACTTTTAACCCACAGTATATTTGCACATCCCAGTTCAGTCATCTGCAACCCATCACACCCACCAGTCAAATCCTCAGAGCAGAGGCTTCTGAATCAACAAATGTGGGATCCAATGGTTCCCATGCACAATTTGAGAGCAGTCATTATATTGAAGCTGCTGCCCAGGATGCTGTGCTCCATGAACAAGTATGTCCTTTTAAATGCATCGTTACTTGGCGTTTATGCCTTACTGGTGATCTACTGTTTTATGACTTGTCTATACCATTTCAGGAAATTGCCACCCAAATGGTTATACAGAGCCAGAGGTTTGCACTGAAATTTTCTATAAATAACCCAGGCTATAAGTATTTTTAGTAGAGTTAAAACTATGTTTTTGTATATGTGTATATGCATGAACTCAGGGGATCGAACACTGTAACTGGACCTCCTGAGGATAGTAAAGACATTTTGTCAGGACGTCACGACCCATATGCTCTTAAGGTGTTTCAAGCTCACCATCTTTGTTAACCCCTTTATTGTATTCTTTCTCGTGTGCTATCTTTCCATTTATAAATATTTACCTGACATGCTTATGTTACTTTTTAATTCAACAGGAGCATCTACTGAAAATGACCTCACTACATCGAGCAGAGATGGCGTTAAAACGTGGCAAGCCGAACTTTATGGAGGAAGGTTGGACTACGACAGTAAACTATTTTCCAACTCTTTTGAGTCATTTTTCCAAATTATTAGAAGTTACCATAACATCTCTAAAGATCCTGAATCTGGGGGTCTTTTTCATTCATTTTAGAACTATTGAGACCCGTCTGCATGAGTATTTGATATACTAGTTAGTTTTCTGAGTAAGCAACACACAGGGACATATACTCCTTTGGTTTATATAGAAGTTGTTTATTAGGGATTACAAGTAGGAAAATCTGTATGGCTATAAATCACTGTATATTTTCCTAGTGGATGTAGAGAATGAAGATGATTAACATTAAGAACTCTTTCAGTTTCTTCTGACTAAACTTACACAAAGGATGACGAATAATTACTTCTAATAAACTTTTTTTATCATTACTGCATTTTAAATTAGTGGGGACAGATAGTTCTTGAGTGATTGCTGTGCTAGTAAAATCTAATGAAGTCTTTCTTAATGTAAGGTTTTAGGCTCTTATTGGGAAGCAGGGCGGCCGATACTAATTTATAAGAAGCAATTAACTTTATAATAAGATGAATGGATAGTGGTGAATGTTTCATTTTTAACTTTCTGCTAGGCAATTTTGAAATTGGAAATGGATACGGTGTGCCTGGTGGAGGTGCTTATTATGGTGCTTCAGTACACAGTATTAAAACCCCTGGTAAGAATATTTCCCAAGTTTAAATTGTTTCCACTGGAATTCTTTGACATGGCTGCTCCTGTGTTGCCAGAAGTAAAAGATCTTGATGACCAGAAAACGAGACAGAAGAATGCAGAGCTTAATGGTGAGTCTGGACAAAAGTCAACAGCTAAAGACTTACCTGAATATCTCAAGCAAAAGTTGAGAGCAAGAGGTATCCTGAAAGATAATCAGAATGCAGAGAATTCTTCAGGGTCAGAAAATGTAAGTTGATCGTCTTTGTTGTGTTTTACAAATCTTTCCCCTTCTAGTTTACTGTGTCCAGGGATTTGGTTTTGGGAGAAAATCCTGGACGTGATGCTCCTTCTTTCTTGTATTATAATTACTAATCTAGTTTCTGATCAAGCTAACCCATAATTGACGCCTACTATGAGTTTATTGATTTTTCATTTATATATTTCATGTCTCGTCTGTATTTTTTTTTCTGAATGTATCTCCCTGACCATATCTTAACTTGTGATTGGAACTTTGGATTCTAGAGATTGGAGGCTCAGCCACCCCAGGTCATGGCACCTGGGAATCTGCCCTCAGGATGGGTGAGTATCAGTTACTATTCTTATGAAACATATTTTATAAAAATTTGCATGAAACTGTTTTATTGGATTGGAAATGTTGAAATATGTACTGTGTACTAGTTGAAATTGGCTTTGTGGGTAAATTGATTGATAGATCTATTATCAAGTGTCTGTTGAGTTGCATTACCTATTATTATAGGCAGTGTTAAGACTTAGGATCTTTCTTATGGGAATATGTATATTCACTTTTAATAGCACGTTAGTGTAATCTTAATTTTTTGAAAACGAGAGTCAATTTCTTGATTGGCCATTTCATGCAAACTCAAATGCCCCCTGTTTCTCATTCCACTTAAATATGTACAGATAAAGGATCTACTTTCTGGACTTTTATGTCTTTGCATTTGTTATTCATACTGTTGCGGCACTGGGAAGTAACATGGTTCAATTCTTCCATCAGATTCTCTGTCAGTCTTTTGTTAACATAATTTACATCCATCTTTCCCCCCACAAATCATTGTGTAGATTGAAGCAAGGGACCCTGAAAGTGGTGCTGTGTTTTATTACAATGAGACTTCAGGGAGAAGTCAGTGGGAAAGACCCACAGATGCGGCTTCTATTTGTATGTCTGTGACACCGCCTCTTTCAGAAGATTGGATGGAGGCAGTTGATGAAACGAAAGGTATACCCTTTATGTCTAAATTTTTAATAATAAGATACTTATTGTATTTGCGAAGGTAGGTAGAGTTTAGCTGCTGTTGTGGCATTTCAGAGTTCCATAAAAAATATTATGTTATTGGCAGTTAGAGTTAGTATACTTTTTTGGTGGAGGTGAAAAATTAAGCAATTTAATTTCTTTGTTATTTCCCCTTCACATTCAATGTTTGGTATTCTCTACTTCTGTTTAGGAATTTTCCAAGTGGTTAATGATTTTGTGTGTGCTTAATTGGATTTCTTAGCTGTTGGCTTTTCTCTTAAAGCTGCACTTCTACCGGCAACATACCTTAACATATCTTTTTTGTCAATAGTCTTTTGTTTGAACTGTTG
The DNA here is from genome assembly GCA_018894105.1 of Jacaranda mimosifolia. Classification (NCBI taxonomy): domain Eukaryota; kingdom Viridiplantae; phylum Streptophyta; class Magnoliopsida; order Lamiales; family Bignoniaceae; genus Jacaranda; species Jacaranda mimosifolia. The sequence continues at coordinate 1,338,001 of CM032123.1, forward strand.
GTGCAAATTTTCTGGAACATGTAAATTAATAGGATAGTAATTCTTCTCTGTGCCATATGTTCCTTTAGTTCCGTTTTAGGATTATGCAGCTTGACTGACTGGAGGTCTCTAATATCATATGTCAAAAGGAGGACATAAAACCTCCTTACTGCAAACACATTTCAGGAACTACAAAATTCTTCAGTTATATATATGCTTATTAAGAAGTAGTACCCCGACAGGATGATTAATGTGTTCTCAATTATTTATATTCTCAGGTCAAAAGTATTATTACAACAGGAAGACCAATGTGTCGCAGTGGGAGCATCCAGGCGGACAACAGCAGGTCACCACACAGCACTATGACAGAATGGTCTCCCGTGCAGTGGATGGGAAATCGGGGGATCACCCATCCACTTTACCAAAATGCATGGGATGTGGTGGGTGGGGATTGGGTCTTGTACAGTCTTGGGGCTATTGCAATCACTGCACCCGGTTCGTCTATTCCCTTCCTATCTATTATTGTATCTTCTAACTTGTCCTGTAATTTATATTTATGAGGTGTTTTGGTAGAAGCAGATGTGTAGCGACACTTTTCTTTCCTTAAAATCAGAAACAGAATAACCATATTTGTTATTTCCCAACAGAAAAACCTTAGTTGTTGTCACAGAGGACAATTATCAAACTAGATGTAGTTTAATCCATTCCAATATATTTTAGAAGTATCACTTTGTAGTTGGCTTAAAATTTGTAATCCTCTCTAGTTAGTCATAAAGATCTCATATGAAAATTTACTAATTTCCTTTCTAATGAATAGCTTAGTAAAGAAACCTGCCCTGCTTCAGTCATACTCAGTACTTCAGGTCTTAGGATCATAACATGTGTTGGTTTCATGAGTTCCTAATTCCCTACTTGTCTTTATCACTTTATTCTACTCTTACCCCATTGTAAGTTCAATCTATTGACTTTTTGACCAAATAAGTTTAAAGATGTGAATGCACATAAGGCTATTATTATGTAAAGTTTTTAAAAATAGAATAGATGAGAGTGCCTACGATATTACTTGGTCTATCCAAAACTGAATGGTCCTACTTGAATTTGGAGGGATGTTTAGGTTTCTAGATATTTATATGGTTTTTTTTTTTTTTCCAAAGTAATGATAAGCGATCTTGGCAAGTGAGATCACATTCACTTCAGGGGTCCTGTATGCGATGCTTGAGCAGTCTTTTGCTGATATACCATCAAAGATTAGAATTGTTTTGGGTTTTTTGTTGCTGGTTTGCATATACTGAAACTAATTTGGTATGAGATGTTTAATGTCGCTCTATGCAGTCTTTACAATCTCCCACAAGGCCAATATTTATCAACCCATTCAGAAAGCCATAAGCATGACAGCGCTGCTGCTAGAAATCAAGGAGACTTAGAGAGGAGGTCTGCCAAACACAGGTGATATTTTCTCCTTTTAATTAGTTTTTCTCATGTGCTGACTTGATGTCATTTTCTTGGAAAATAGATTCTATGTCATCTTAGAGATGTTCTTTTGTAATTCAAGCATCAAAAGATTCTCCTTTCTGAGGTGAAAAAAGGGATGATGGGAATCAGGCAGTAAGGCATCTTAACTTGAAGGGAAAAATCAAGTGGAACTAATAATGATAAAAACAGATAGGGAACAGCTAGGTTATATGTGTTGTTTGCATTGCATACTTTAGTCTTTAACAAACACGTAGTACACGTGCTGTCTCAATGGTTTCAATGATCGGTTAGTTTGCAGGAAAACAAAAAAGAAGTGCCTACGCTGTCTGTTGTTTGTAATTGTTATAATTTGGCAGACCGTGTGTACAGGTCTGATATGAAACCCCCACTTGGGAGAGGCTATAAAAAGGACAATAAGAAGCGTGCATATAGTGAAGATGATGAATTGGACCCCATGGATCCAAGTTCCTATTCAGATGCTCCTCGTGGTGGTTGGTATGTTACTTCTCTCATATCAAGCAGTGCAATATGATAATTGTTTTGGTACTTAAGTGGGAATGCTAGCTCGAAAATGGTATCTCAGTAGAATTAGGCATAAGTGCTCCATGCTCTGTCAAATTAATTCATTTCTAATTTTACAGGGTTGTAGGCCTTAAAGGAGTGCAACCAAGAGCAGCAGATACCACTGCCACGGTATGTATTTACCATTTTGTGGCATGAAGAATTTCTTTTGCAGGATATAACAGGAGAGAAGTAGGGAAGAAAGATGGAAAAATGACAAAAAAGATGAAATCCTATGTATTTTTCGTATCCCTTTGCCCCGCCTCTTATCATCTGAGGGATAGAAAAGATAAATAAGGGGCTGATGGGGCAGTGGTTATACATTAACTCGTATTCTCTTTCTTTCCATACTTGTTTCTGGACAAATTCTGTTTTTCTGTTGGTCCGGGGGCTTGCTGCTTGCTTCAACATTTGGTTGCACTAACTTAACGTGACATGCTTCCTTACCAGGGTTTATATAAATTATATTGGATCTTTGAAGACACATATTTGTCATTCTTTTTGGTTGGGTCCAAGTTGTTTAGAAAGAAAGACTGCCAATTCATTTCTGCATGCATTTTGGTTTTTTGTGACTGCAAACTTTTAAGATGTTATGATATTTTGACAAGTTTCATAAGAAGACCGGAAATGTAATGGAATATTGAGGAAGTCCTCCTTCTAAAAGAGCCAACATTAGCGCAGAGTTCTAGTGGTGATAAGAGTTATCACAAGATTCTAGGTTGCATTCTTGTTCCTGCATGTGCATGTTGAGATTCTTATTCATTCTGTTCAGCAATTGTAATGGATATCTATCATATGGATAAAAGAATTATAATCAAGTAATTAGTAAAGATTTTGTTGCATGCCTTCATTATAGCAATCCAGTATGAACATTTGAATTTTAATTTACCTGGATTAAGCTTGGCATTAATCTGTGTTAATGTACAATGCAAAAAACATGAAATATTTGTTTGATCATTTTTGAGTCATCAATTTCAGATTGCTCTTAAACTTGACAGTATCTTCTTCTCTTGTTGATCATCTTGTATTGTTGGTTACATGTGTTCTTTTTATTAACATAGTTCTGTGTTTGGAAACTTCAAATTCCAGGGCCCTCTTTTTCAGCAGCGGCCTTACCCCTCACCTGGGGCAGTCCTACGTAAAAATGCTGAAATCGCATCACAAAAGAAAAAGAACAACTCTCATTATGCTCCCATATCAAAGAGAGGCGATGGAAGTGATGGTCTAGGTGATGCTGACTGAATGAGGCAACATATTTTCATGCACTTGTGCAGGATCCTCCAATCAGCATGAACAACTAAACATACTGATGGAAACGATAAGCGCTACTGTTGCGACTTTTCCCTTGCTTTAGGTTGAAGAAGTAGAGCTATTTATTGAGTGGGGGGTTGAAACTTCAGCATGAGATACAGATGATGATTTTCTTCTTAGAATTGTGAGGGATAGTTGGTCATCTATACTGCAGAAGAGGTGTTGAAAATATGGTCTTTTGATGGAATGTGAATACTTCAGTTGAGAAAATGTTTGTAGCTAAGGTCACCAGAAAGTAAATCCTTAGTAGGAGACTTGCGTTATGGAATGCACTTCAGTTTTCTTATTTAAAAGTTCCCATAAACTGTCTCCGCTCATTGCAGATATAAATTCATGATTTTGGGCATCAAATTCTTTTGTACGCACGTTTCATGCATAGGCACACACGTACACATATATGATAATTGATTAGTGTTTAATATTTATTTTACTGTGATTTTCTACTATAAGCAAGCATTACTTTGTGAGAAGGATAAATTCAGAAAATACTAAAGTCATTTATTGAATTTTATTTTTTTGGGTTAATTTATATGTGTACAGAATTTGTTAAAAAATTCGAATTTGAAATGGTACATAGTAATTTTATTGGGTTAATTGACTCTTGACTATTAAAACATCATGTCAATTATAATGCTATTGTATATCCTAAGTTTGTACTATGTAGTTATAGTTTCTCATTTACCAAACCAAACATGTATAAATAAAAATAATAATATTGAATATTGTTCAAGAATATATTTTTATTTAATTTATTTTTGCCAATTAAATTAATTATCTTCACAACTTAATTATAGAAAGTATGCAAATGATTTTATATCCTAACTAGTGCCTTTGTGTACTCTAACGCGTGTGTTAAATTTTTTAAATAATAAAAATATTTATTTAACTTTTTATATAAATAAATAAATAATATGATAAAATGATAATAATAGAGTAAAAATTTAGTGGATTATAGTGGTAGTTGTAATATAAATATAATGAAAAATAAAAATATAAAGCACACAAAAAAGGAGCTAAATACTTTATTAATAGAATAGATATAGTAGAAGAATACCATCTCAAAGCACCTCTTGTTTATAAAGTCGCACCTTTTGAACTTAAAACACTAGCTCGAGAAGCACAGCGGCTCTTCACCAACGTACAACTCTGATGACCACCGTTACCTCCTCCTCCGTCTTTCTCTTCCGGCCACCGCAGGTCCGCCGCCGTCAGAGTACAACTCTCCTGTCTACCAAAACTGCCTTCTTCCCTCCGCTCACTCTCTTTCCTCCCTCTGTTCCAATTCGCTGCCGGTGCACTCCCTCTCCTATCTCTTCATCTCTCAAGGTATTACCAACTCAACGTTCTCTTACTACCTCTTCCTCCTCCTCTTCTTCTTCTTCTTCTTATGTACATTCAGTTAATTCTTTTGGGAATTGGGCCTTTCCTTGTAGAAGTTTGTCTTTTTAGGTGGGATGAAGAAATATGGTCATGCTTTTCACATTTAGAGGCATTTTCATATTCTAAGTATTAATCTATGTAGGAGCGAATCGGTGGGATTAAGAAAACATGGACTGACTTGAGCAGCTTGAACTACTGGGTGGTTAAAGACTATTACAGACTCGTGAATTCCGTAAATGCGCTGGAACCTCACATTCAAAAGCTCTCTGATGAACAGGTTTGCTCTGGTTTACTATTAATCTGGCTGATTTTTTCAGTTCAGTATCATTTGTAGATGTTCTTTTTATCACTTTTCTTCTTTTTGTTCTTGTAGTTGAGCGCAAAGACTCTGGAATTTCGCCAGCGGTTGAAGCAGGGTGCGACTCTAGCTGATATTCAAGCTGGTATATAATCAACTTATCCATTTTGTTAAAGACCTAATTTTTTTTGGGTTCACCATCAAAAGTTTCAATGTGATTTGCTGATTTTTTTTGCTGTTCTTCGTAGATTCTTTTTGTTTTTTTACTGTCAGAACTTAGTTTTGTATTCTTTTCATGATGCATTTTATTGTAGAGGCTTTTGCTGTAGTTCGTGAAGCTGCAAAAAGGAAGCTTGGAATGCGTCACTTTGATGTTCAGGTATTCTATGCATAAACACCCAGGCACGATAATTTTCTGTGTGCAAAAAGGTGCAAGAGAAACTGTTAAATTTCAAACTTTCTTAGTCTTTTGGGTACCCGGAGAAACAAGAACTTGGACATTTTCTGTTTTTCCGTTCAGAAATAGTTTGAGTAAGCCTTTTAGTATTTAAGGCGTTTTGCAGTTTTTTTAGAGTTTTTGGTGCAACCTTTTTAGTGTCAAGTTGGTGTGCTGGTGATAGTATATACACTCTTTTGGCATGCATGATTTAATTTATAAAGCTATAGTAGCATTCTTTACTCTTTTGAAACTTTAGTTGGTAAAATCTAATATCTAGAATAGTGTGTGAAAGATAATTGATACCAAAAGAAAGGTACTTGAAGCTTGTCTGAGACTTTCTTATTACAGATTATTGGTGGCGCTGTGCTTCATGATGGATCAATTGCAGAAATGAAAACTGGGGAAGGGAAAACCTTAGTGTCGACTTTGGCAGCTTATCTGAATGCTCTGAGTGAGGAGGGTGTTCATGGTATGACGTTTCTATTGTCCTCACTGATAGAAAAGTGTTGAATGCTATGTGTCAGACCAGGCTGGTGTTCACAAAATAGTGTGTACATGTTGGTTTTCGCAGATCCAAATGCCATTATTAAGGGTTACATTAATCAATTAGGAATAGCTTATGGATGTGTGATCTCGCTTGTTGAAATTTGGTGTTTTATAGGTCCCAGCATTCTTAACATGTACTCTCTGTGGCAGTGGTTACAGTAAATGATTACCTTGCTCACCGGGATGCTGAATGGATGGGTCGTGTGCATCGATACCTAGGTCTCTCAATTGGACTTATCCAAGTAATTTTCTTCAAGCCCTATTGTTTATATGTGCAGTGCTTGTGGCTGAAAACATACAAGAACTGTTTTGAGATCACTTTATTAGCTAAAAGAAATCCACAAAATTAGACGATAAGTAAGTGGATTAAAGCCAAAAAACACCCAAAAAAGGCATCAACAAGGAGATATTTATGTGTTCTTTTATGGGTAAACCTTGTATAAAGTGCTCAAACATAGATGTTTTCTTATCAGTACTTGGATATACAGGCCACCTGCTGCCAATCATAGGGTTGAGTATTATTATTAAGATTCAGACACGCTTAAGTCCTTTATTCTAGAGGACCATGAACAAAGAAAAATGTATTTTTATTTAGAATATAAGAGGACTTTCAGTGCGTTATAGAATATCTAATTACACACATCAGATATTGACAGCTGATTTTGCTGCAGAATAATTGCTAGTTGACATTGTTGCAATGTGTGCAGAGAGGGATGACACCTGAGGAGCGAAGATCGAACTACAGATGTGACATTACTTACACCAATAATTCGGTAAGTTTATGTCCCATGCACTGAGCTAACAAATTACTGCCGCTTACTTCCTTTCTGAATAAATTTATTGCTGCCATAGTATTATTTAGTTTCAATTGCAGTTGATTTGTTGTTCATCTTCTTGCTTTCACAACTTTAATGTATGTCTTCTTTCCTTATTTCTGGCCCCAGGAACTTGGTTTTGATTATCTGCGAGATAATCTTGCTGGAAGCAGCGAACAACTTGTGATGAGATGGTAACCCATTAGTCTTTGTACCTGCATGCTTAGATCTGGTACTCTTATAGTTACTGTTGGCAAAAGTATTTTATTGTGAAACAGGCCAAAGCCCTTCCACTTTGCAATAGTTGATGAAGTCGATTCTGTCCTCATTGATGAAGGACGAAATCCTTTGTTGATAAGTGGTGAGGTAATTTGCATGTTTATGATCAACCTGCAGAACATGTTTATTTGCATTCACATCATTGAATGAGTAGTAGTAACCCTCTCAAAACTTAAAGAAGCAGACAAAAGAAATAATTCGGTCTTTCAGGAGGTTATTTGATGTAGGGTTGTATTTAGATCGTAATTAGTCAACTAGGTTCTTCGGAAGATCATTTTTCTTTTTGATTTCTTTTTTCAACTAATACTATTTATTCCAGGCAAGTAAAGATGCCGCACGATATCCAGTTGCTGCTAGAGTAGCTGACTTGCTGATGCGAGGGCTTGTGAGTCCCAATTTTTGCCCTTTTCTTTTAATCACCTTAGAGATTCTTTCTTTCTTTCTTTCTTTTTTTATTTTTATGTTTTTTGGAAAAGTTGTACAATCGAGTATGTAGAATTCTATTTAACATTTTCAGTTTAATTGACAGCATTACAATGTGGAGCTTAAGGATAATTCGGTGGAACTTACTGAGGAAGGAATACTACTGGCTGAGATGGCTTTAGAAACAAATGACTTATGGGATGAGAATGATCCTTGGGCTAGGTGATCATTAATCAAATTTCTCATTTATGTGCATATATTTGTAATTGCTTCTACGGTTCTACCAATATGGCTCCTTCAAATAGTTTTTTCAGATTCTTCATGCAGAGACTAACTAAAACCTTTGGCCAAATATCGACTGCTTTGGTGTGTAATCCTATTCTTATTTTTCTAAAAACTCTAATTTCTCAAATGTTTCTTCTGATGCTGCAGGTTTGTTTTGAATGCATTAAAAGCCAAAGAATTCTACCGGCGAGATGTACAGTACATTGTGCGAAATGGAAAGGCTCTTATAATCAATGAGGTATTTAGCCACTGATGAAGTATCTCCATTTAGTTTCCCCAGATGATTCCCATTATTCCTGTTCTTTATATGATTGGGCAGATGAATATGGCACATGTTTGCATCCACTTATATTGATAGCAATAAGAAAAGTGCCGGATAGTTTAAAACTGACTAATACTCTTTGGGCAGAGTAAGCATTAAAATACTACTTTCTTTACCCCAAAATCACATACAGGGATTGATTGAATATGTTAGGAAAGTTATGAACAATTCAAAGAAGGGAGTTTTTTTGGGATTTCCCCCAATTAAGCTGTCTCACTTGAATTGATTCAAACATTTTGTCTTTTGGAGGATGGGAGTCTTGTGGAAAATTGCTTCATTGAATTATATGCTGCTGCCAGTAGAAAGAGTTGATGTGAGTGCTTGCATTCAACATTAGCTGGGATTTGGTCGTCACAAGCACATGCATCAGGTTTAACTGACTAATCGAAAAATGGGACCTAGTATTACCACACTGATTGGCCTGTTACTTTTAAATTGCTATATTTGCTTCGGTTTCTTGCTGATATTTCTGAGATATAGATGTCGTTCTTAAGTAGTTACCTTAGTTATCATCTAGTACAGCGATCTATTTAGTTTCCTTGATGTGGAAGCCCTTTCTTATTTCTTCTTTGCAGTTGACTGGTAGAGTAGAAGAGAAAAGGAGATGGTCTGAGGGCATTCATCAGGCGGTGGAGGCCAAAGAAGGGCTGAAGATTCAGGTATCACAGTTGACTATTAGCTTTGCTAGGCTTTCTCGTCATGATTTTACTTCACATTATGTACTTTCTTATGAAATTCAAACTTTCCGAAATTTGTTAGGCCGATTCTGTTGTTGTGGCCCAAATTACTTACCAATCACTATTCAAACTATATCCCAAGCTTTCAGGGATGACTGGGACTGCAAAAACTGAGGTAATTTCATTTTCATAAGTGCAAGACTTAATTTTGAATGAGCTTGAAGAGTATCTACTATTCATAAAAAAATGTTTCCCATTTGTTACTGTAGGAGAAGGAATTCTTGAAAATGTTTCAAATGCCAGTTATTGAAGTGCCCACAAATATGCCAAATATTCGTAAAGACTTGCCCATTCAGGCATTTGCAGTAAGACATTGAATTCTACTAAAACTTTTCTCACTGTTCTAGGGGCCATTATTTCTCTTATTCAGATTTTGAATGGTGTATGATCTTAAGACTGCTCGAGGCAAATGGGAATATGTTCGTGCAGAAATTGAGTTTATGTTTAAGCTCGGACGGCCAGTGTTGGTTGGGACTACTAGGTACTCATGTCTCATTTTCTTCCAATTTGGTGCCTATTGAACAGGAACTCATCTAAAAGTAATCTAAGTCAAGGTTTTGAAGCTGAAGATGTAGTCAATACAATGATGAGCTTAACTGCATCAAGTGGCATTATTATTTTGCCATGTATCAGAACTTTGAGTTGGATACATTAATTGTTTAATATGTTCCTCTCAAGTCTTTATTTTTTCCCCTCATGGATCATTCCAATCAGCTTATTGGTTGGCTTCTTATTGGCACTAAAGCTAGCTTTATTCTGTTTGTGCAATACGCAGTCAATTTCTTTTCCAAAATTCTTCATTGATGTCGCATATTTTAAGCACCAGAATGTTAGCAGATCTCATCATAGATTTTGATTCTTGATGCAGTGTCGAAAATTCTGAATATCTATCTGCTTTGCTGAGGAAAAGAAAAATCCCCCACAATGTCCTTAATGCACGCCCCAAGGTTTGTATTGAGTGACCTTATGATCTTTGGATTCCTTTTACTTATACACTTCTTTGTTCATCTGTATGGGGCTTTAACAATTTATCTTTTGCAGTATGCTGCTAGAGAAGCTGAGATTGTTGCCCAGGCTGGTCGAAAACATGCAATCACTTTATCAACAAATATGGCTGGCAGGGGCACTGACATTATCCTAGGAGGAAATCCAAAGGTAGATATTATTTTAGGTGATCTTATTAAGGTTGATAATTTGTTTGCGTCATTCTTGAGGGAGGAAGCCTTTTGTCTTCTGTTAGACTTTATCTGTTTTGGGTTTCCTTTCGCCAGATGTTGTAATTGTGAAAAGCATGATGGTTTACAAAGAAGAGAGTCACATTTGTGTTGTCTCTTTGTCAGATGCTCGCTAAAGAAATCTTGGAGGACAATTTGCTTTCATCTCTCACACAAAATGTTCCTGATGTTGAAATTGATTCAGGGGCAACTTCAGAAAAGGTGAAAACTAATTATTCCTTCAAGAAACAAAGAAAATGATAATTTCTATATGAACCCCTAAAGCGTTTTTTTCCATGCAGGTCTTATCTAAAGTGAAGGTTGGACCATCATCATCAGGCTTGCTAGCTAAGACTGCTCTTATGTGTTAGTACCATTATTTGATTACTAAATTTCAAACTCCACATGTTTGCCTTTTCACCTTGTTTCTGCTATATTTATGAGTTATCATCTTTCGTTTTAATAATACAGCTAAATATGTGTGCAAAAATGAGGGTAAGAGGTGGACTTATGATGAAGCAAGAAATATGATTGCAGAGTCTATCGAGATGAGCCAGTCAATGGAATCGACAGAGTTGCAGAAGCTTGTTGATGAGCAGACGGATATGTACCCTCTTGGCCCATCTATAGCTCTTGCTTATCTATCAGTTCTAAAGGACTGTGAATCTCACTGTTACAATGAAGGGTTGGAAGTTAAAAGGCTTGGAGGTCTTCATGTGATTGGAACTTCCTTACATGAGTCTAGGAGGATTGATAACCAGGTGTGTTATTCAATTTGGTTAAGTTTTAGGTGGGAATGAATTTTTTAGCTAATATTGGAGACTAAGATGGTATTTCTCAATTTATGATTCTTAATATAGGATAAATAACTAAGACATGTAGTTCAAAATGTAGTAGTAGATTATTTCATTAATACTTGGTCTTTGGTGCTTAAGATTTTCTGCACATTTTTAATCAGCAACACTCTGTTAACCAGTGGATTTTGTGCTGTGGGGTTGAGGGATGGCTGGTTGGATTTGTAGGGGCCCATTCCTTGATATAACTGTGAGTTTATCACGTGTGTATGTCGAGATGAGTGTGCGGACATGCAAAATATAGATGTGGAGAAAAAGAAGCACAGAATATTTTATGCCTGCAGAAACATAAAATTTTCTATCTTATTTGAACTTTTAGTTGACATATGGAGATAAGATTTGTTCTTATTCCATTTTGATGTTTAATATTGATTAGTAGAATTGTCTTTTTGAATTAAAACTTAGTAAAGTTGTAAATTCATGTTTGTTTTAGCACATACCAAGAACAACTTTCTTTTCTCCACTCTCCTAGCTTCTCTCTCTTCATTTAGTTTTTATGGCTTTCTGTGTTGTTTATTGTGTTATTGGCTCTGCGGTCTTTCACGGATTTCTAATTTCATTGCTTGAATAGCTTCGAGGCAGAGCAGGGAGACAAGGGGATCCTGGATCAACACGGTTTATGGTGAGGTATAATCAGTTCTTTTTTTTCGCTTGCCTGATGATATTTGAGACATATACTCCATTGGAACCAGTCACATGAAACTGAATAAAATCAAGGGACGAGGATCATAATCACATTCTTCTACCATACAATATTTTTCCTTCATTTAATTTTGTGCTTTTCTAAGTAATAGTGTAATACCTTTCTGTATCAGCTTAAACAATGTCTTCGATATTGATATTTTATCCAAGTTCACATTATCTCCAGTTGATGCAATGGACAAATTAGAAAATTCCCCACTGAACTTTGGCCATTGATACAGCAATGACTGCTTGAATCTCGGTGATATCATTTTCATGCTTGTACTAACAGTGGTCGTATTTTAAGCTTGGGACATTCACTCCAGAAATTTGTTGACTCTTATGGCTTTTTCTTTCTGTGCAAGACTAAATTATTGCCAACTTATATTCACATCATGACCTAAAACTTTGGTAACTCCAAACATTTTTTACTGAGCCCCGCTCTACTGAGTTACCTTGATATTCAAGCAAAACCCTGTCTTTGACATGTATAGATCAAGGATACAAATTTTTCGGATCATATATTTACAACTGCTACTATAAACACTTGTAGAAATTTGTTTGCATATCAAAGGAGCTTGAGCTTGGTGAGATTGGTGAATACTTGAATACACCTTCTACTCCAGCTTCCCAGCTAACTACTAAACTGGTTTAAGTGACTTGCATCTTCGCGTTGTAAATTTTTCGGTCGTGTTATCATTGATCTCATTTCTCATTCAAATCACGTTATCGTAACAGCTTGCAGGATGAGATGTTTCAGAAGTTCAATTTTGACACTGAGTGGGCAGTAAAACTCATATCTAGAATCACAAATGATGAGGATATTCCAATAGAGGGTCATACAATTGTGAAACAGGTGTGATTTAATGTTGTTATATGTATGTTTGTCCTTGTGCCCCACCCCGTTCCATCTCTTTTAACGGTGATATACTTTTGTGTGAGCTCAAATAGCTAATTCTACCATTGGCTTCCAGCTTTTGTCCCTGCAAATTAATGCTGAAAAATACTTCTTTGGCATAAGAAAGAGTCTCGTTGAGTTCGATGAAGTTTTAGAGGTATCATCTAACCTTCTAGCATATGCCATTTTCCATTCCCTTAATTCTTCTTTCTACTTAATTTTTTCCGTGGGGAAGGAAGAAACAATACTGTTGTTATAATAATTTTATGCAGTACTTTTATGGATATAAATATTTTTAACTCAATTCTTACTATGACCGTTTCAAGCTAATTTCCAAAATGAAAAAAGAATTGTAATTTTTCGACAATGATGCTATCTTGATAATAATAGCACTATTTGCTTTAATGTTGTCTTCTTATCAAATTGTGATCTTTATTTTTTAGCATCTGTAGTGCATATTAGACTGTGTTCTTGTTGGTCTGGCAGGTGCAAAGAAAGCATGTTTATGATCTTCGTCAACTAATACTGACAGGTGATTCTGACAGTTGTTCACAGCATATTTTCCAGTAAGTTCCTTTTCACTTTCATATACTTGATTTATGAGGATTACCTCAAGTGGATCCCCAATTTGTTTTGCCTTCATCATTTGAATGAAAATACCGAGTTGCAAAAATACATGGAATGCCTGCTAGCATTCTGAACATAGGATGACCCTTTTTGTGAAAAAAATTTATGAACATGCTAAGAAATTGTCTTTAGGTACATGCAAGCAGTGACAGATGAAATTATTTTCAAGAGTGTGGATCCAACGAAGGTGACAAACTTCACTAGAATATACATTCTTTAATGCATTAATTCTTTTGACTCTTTCTAAGAAACTATTGTGAATGTTATAGCATCCAAGCAGCTGGAGTCTGGGAAAGATTTTGAAGGAATTTAAAGGAATATCTGGAAAAGTCTTAAATGGTGCGTCTTTTTTGTAACTCGTTTTGTTTGTTGATGGATACATACTCTCATTTGGACCCTAAAGCATTGGAATATTTCTAGACTCATTTGCAGGAGTTACTGAGGAACATATGCTGCAATCACTATCCCAAGTTCACGGCTTAACTTCCATTGAAATTGACGAGTTTCACCTTCCAACTTTGCCTAAACCTCCAAATTCCTTCCGAGGCATCCGCATGAAAAGCTCGTCATTGAAACGCTGGCTAACAATATGTTCTGATGATTCAATAAAGTGAGCATCTTGTACACATCTCAATTTCTTCAAGACTATCTCTTTTCCTAATTTTGGGTTTTTCTTTTCTTTCTTTTTTTTGTTTGACTTCTGCTAGAGATGGGACATTCAGATCAACCATTAATCTTCTTTGCAAGTACCTTGGAGATTTTTTGATTGCTTCATATCTTGATCTTATTCAAGAATCAGGATATGACAGTGCTTATGTGAACGAAATTGAGGTACCTACATTACTCCCTTTAATGGTTAACCTTTAACCGATATTGTTCACAAGCGTATTTATGTTTATTTAGTTTCATTTCTCCGACCTTTAAGTCTGTTTTTCGTCTCACAAAGTAATTTCTGCGTCTAGAGGGCAGTTCTCGTGAAAACTCTTGATTGCTTCTGGAGGGATCATCTTGTGAACATGAACAGACTTAGCTCAGCTGTAAACTCTATTCTTGCCTAGCTACCTTTTTCTATTTACTTCTACAGAACAACATTTGTTTGGATTTTTACTGTCTTTTTAACGTCTATAGGTGAATGTGAGAAGTTTTGGGCACAGAAATCCACTTGAGGAATACAAAATAGACGGCTGTCGATTTTTCATTTCAATGCTTAGTGCCACAAGAAGGGTAACCGTGGAATCCCTTTTACGATACTGGTCGTCTCCTATGGAGTCTCAAGAATTATATGTATAGAAGCATAGCAGTTCTCCTTCCAAAGGTACAGGTCAGTTGCAGGATATATGTTTTCGACAGATTATTACATTCTTAATCGGGCAATTGTTTATGGACAAGATTGCTGGAGAATGAGGATAAAAGAATCATGACAAGTGACAATCAGATTATTATAGGTATCATTGCTGCGATTTTCTGGTATCAGAAAATCGATACATCTTGGACATTGGATTGCAAACGATCTGCAACCAAATGATTGGGTGAAACCTCAGATTTCGCTGCAGAAAGCTGCTGACATTCGGTTGAGAGAGCTGAATTCTTTACCAACTATGAAAACGTTAAGCCCAGAGGCCAAACGGTTCGATTAACAACTGTTTAGAATGGCCATGATCTTGTCTGAAACAAGGTAAGATCCTCAAGATCTCAAAACTTGTGACTATGATTGGTGAAATAAAAAAAAAATGAACTCTTTAGTTTCTATCTTGAGATGACAATACATGCATATATACAAAGCTACTGTAGAAAGATTATATATTTGTGGTCCCCTTATGATGTATATGCTTCCCATCAACACACAATATAATTTTCTTGGCCAACTTCGGAGATTGATTTTGTCATTAGTAGTCTTATGTTGTAAGGGCAAAATGTTGCTGGTATGTCTGAATTTTATGTGTTGGTTTGGATAGAAATTTGCTGTCATGCTGTATAAAGCAACAACTTTCTTGCCCCAAATTTGGCTGCAATAATGAGTTGCCAATAGGTTGGACCTCAACATGAGCACTTTGGATGGTACTTTTGCCAACTTGAGTTGTCTGGATCAAGTTAAATTGATGGATCACTTGTGTCTGCTTATATTATATCATTTAATTGAATTATGAACTGTCAGATATATACAGTTACATCAGCGTTTTATATTATAATATCATTATATTATTGTGCGTTTGGTACATAAATAAGTGGGCATTATGAAAATTTCTATTTATAAGTAATTTTAGTTAACGGCAAATTTCTTCTTAAGTTTATTTTATTTATTTATTTTTGTTTATTTGTTTTTCTAAGCTTGACATGGTCTCTTATATAGTTTATTAAAAGAAGATAAAGAAATGTATCTCTTAGAAAATTAATTATTTGAGACCATGAAAGATAATATATATTCTTGTCATTTACTTTTTGTAGTAATGCCTATAATTAGAAATTAAACTACCCTAATGACCTCTAATAATAATAATTTATTTATTTATTTTGAAGGGTATCTTTTACAACAAATCTATAAATTCAATTATCAAATTAAGAAAATCACTTTTACAACAAATCAATAAAATACAAATATCAAATCAAAGAGGATGGAAGTATAAACTCTACAAGATCATAATTAAGAGGCACACATAAAGTGCATATAAAGACACCCATTCAAGAACAAACATATAAGGTGTACATAAAGACGTCCATTCAAATTGAACACAAGATCTCCCACGTAATAGGAGAAATTTGATATTAGTGAGTTACAAGACTTTTAATAATCAATTAATTAAGCCCACATTGATATGTAATGTCCGCGTTTGGACAAATCTCAAGGAAACCGTTATAATTAATTGGTATTAATTTTTTAATAAAGTTTCACGTCCAAACTAGCATTATTATCATTATAATTGATATTATAAGTATTATTATTGTTATTAATGATTAATGATTGCCATTGTCGGGAGAAAAATGGAAATTCTTACTTATTTATTTAATTTTATATACACCCCTTATATTACTTATTTGTTGCTGATCACTAGCACTGGTTTCCTGACGACGGGCTGCCAACTACATGCACATATTAAATAATTATTCTATTTATATATTTATGATATCATATTACACCTACCATGCTATATGACCTCGCAATTTTAATATATATATATATCTTAAATTGATCAAAATATTTTATAAAAGTAAACATAATTTAATATATTTTATAAAAGTAAATATAATTTAATAACATATTTATTTTCCCTGCATCGGTATTGCTGATGATAATTTGACATTTTATAACCATGCTTGCTGATATCTAATTTGTCTTATATCAAAAGAGTCGGGAGTTTGAAAATAATTTATTTCTCCTTTCTTACTCTTCGAGACATCTTTTTACGAAGATAAAATCCTCCATTAGAAACATGCTGAAGGGATAATATCTAGTGCCACTAGGCAATAATATCCAATGGAAGACTTGGTCACATCATTGATCATCTTTTTAAGCTCATTGATTAAGGTATTATAATAATATCTTGTTAGATTTAGTCATTGTCTTGGTTCATCTTTTTCAAGCCCTTGATCAGGGGATTTTATGATATTTAATTTGTCCCACATCGAGAGAACATAGAGTTATTTTTCCTTATTTACCTTTTTAAACTTTTTTTTTTATTAAAATAAGGACATAATTTTTTACCAAATGTGTGCTGATAGGATGATACGTAAAAACAATTGGGCCTGCATCTTTGACGATAAAAAGAAAATGTATTTTTATTCTATGAGTTAGAATTATTAGGAGATATGGCTCCTTCACCCAATGATTTGGAGGTAAGAATTTCAAAATTAATAATAATAAATTCATTGTAAATATTTGAATGATTTTGAGGTATGGTAAAGTTTAAATGACACATTTTATCACTCAATAAAATTCAATAATATATTTACAGCAATATTACATAAATAAGAACAAATAAATCACCCAAAAAAAAAAAAAAGTACTGGAATCAATCATTGAATGTAAGTCTCATAAAATCTAACATATATGTGATATTATATCTGAAATATCTAATTAGGGATTTGAAATTTTGTCTCCTGAACAAAAAATATCAAATATTCCAGGGTTAAAAAAAATAAAAATTGAACAGTAAAAAATTAAAATAAATTATAATAAATTTAAATATGGATTATCATAATCCAAAATACATTCTTCAAATTTAATTGCACTAAATAAAATAATTTAATTTAATAAAATATTATTCCCTAGTGAAAAATTATATTATAAGGAAGAAAAAAAATTGAACACAGAAATTCAAATTTGTGTACAGCCGCCCTAGACTATATTTTTCCTAAGTTCAAAATTAAATTAGTGCCTTGAGAACAACACCATTTGTCAGCAACATGTGGGTTTTATAATTAATTGAAGACTTCTTGAATTGGAAGGGAATTAAATTAATTTTTTAGGAAAAGGTGCATGAATGTTAACCATATCTTTCCCTCTTTAAAGTCAAATTCCAATGATGTGGAAAGCCATCAAGAAAAATTATATGGACTTCCTTTTTTTTTTTTTTTTTTTTAATTTATTAGAATAATAACAATATATTATTAAGCATGAGTCATCATTATTTATATTATATTTATCGAGAAAATTTCGATATTTTTTAATTATACCAGTAGTCGTTGAGGCACGTTGTTTCTGTATGCATGAACTTAATTTTTCATTATTATTGATACTAATTATATTGATAAATAATAAAGCATTAAATTTTATATAGTGTTGATAAGCAATATTAATTCATAATAGCTCGCTGAATAACATTCAATATAAATTATTAGTTAATATAAATTCAAATATAGCAAATAATTCATAATTCAAAAGTTTTAAAATGTGGAATATATATACCTGCGTATATATTTAATAAATATTTTTCATTGTGCTTTGACTTTATTATTTGTATTTTGTAATTTTATATTAAGATAAAAACACACTTTGAAGCTAAATTGGAAATTGATAATTCAAAATTTGTGTAATATGGCGTAACCATCATTTTAATTGTGCGAGTCGTCTTTTTCTTTTTATATGTTATAAATAGATATTTAAAAGTTTCAAATTTTTGATTGGTTTTGGATTCATTTTGATTATATATGTACCTATATATATCTAATAAAAATAATTATATGCATAGTCGCATCTTCCTTCTCAATTAAATAAATTAAATGAGTCAACAACAAATAAAATAATAACTAACAATGATAATAATGTTATTAAACTTAATTTGGCTTGTCGCTTAAATGTACCTTTACGTACTAACAACAATATTTTTGGTCTAAGTTGTGCACAAAAGATATAGACATTCACCGTTAATTTACTGAGTGATCTGTGATCCAGTAACATAAGTTTTCCACATAATGTGAGAAGTTGGGAGTTTGAGCCCGAACAGACTTTTGATGTTCGTGTGTATAAATTAAAAATAAAAATAAAAATTCACCATTAATTTATCTACATAAATATAAATGAAAATTTATCGTTCAGATTGAATTTGATGGGTCCAAATTAACTGTAGGACAAACAAATTTATGATTAATATTTAATTATCTCAATTTGCTCAAATCAAATTTCGACTATAAATTTCTTACCAAATCATGTAAAATTTGACCATCGTTTCTATGTCATAATCACCCTTTACCTTAAATTAATTACACTAAGACCTAATTTGATTGGAATGATAAAGTGGGATATAATATTTTATCCTACTTTATCATTTGTTTGGTTGGAATAATAATAAATACTCAAAACCCACATTGAATACTAAAATACCGTGTTTATATGTGCAATTCTTATGATAAATTAACCTGCTAATCCTTATGAATTTATTTATCATGCGAATCAAATTATACCATAATGATAAAAAAATTACACAAATTATCACATAATAAATAATCATAAGATAACTTAGAAATCCAACCAAACTAGCCCTAATTGTGTCGTAAAATACCATTATTATTAATCTTGATTCAATAACTGTCACATCATTTGAACATTAATACATATGTTGTTGAACAAACCATCAATATTACCTGTACCAGCTCTACAATGTGCCCTAATATTCTAGCAATTAGTATCAAATCACAAGCCCAAGATTTGAACAACAGAGCTTGTTCAAATTACAGATCACTATTAATTATCTAGTAAATTTAATTTACCATGTAATAATAAAATTTTAGTAGCATCTTATAAGGTGTTTGAGATATTATAAAATGTTATAAAGTATTTAGTAAAATCTTTAAGAAAATATGTCATAAGCTCTTAAATTAAAATAAAATGTTAGAATTTTATAAGTAATGTTTGGATATGAATTATGTGTTTTGGAAGAATGAGTATTGGGAGGGGAGTTAGGGAATGTGAAATTTGTGTTGGGGAATGTGATGTATAATCATTTATATTAATAGTAAGAAAATTATTTTGGGGAATTTGGTATGTTTTGGGAGGAGACAAATTCTATTATAGCAATTAAATCAATACCTTTTGTTGGGTTTTTAAGGGTGAAAATAGAATTGAGTGAATTTTTTATTATTAGAATAATAATAAAATATGTATAATGTATATAATATGTATGTATATATTGAAAAATGGAGAAGTTTTGGGGATAATGAAAGATAGAAGAGAGTATTTTGAAATTTTTAATTTGCATTTTGGAGGGAATTTTTTTATATGTTTGGTTACATTTTAGGAAAACAAAATTATTTTCCCAAAATGTAACCAAACATAGCTATAATTTTTTTTTAAAAGAAATAATAAGTTCCTAACTTATTTATAAAATGTTAACAACTTTTTTCAATTTTAATAGTATTAATTACAAAATATTTATCATCAACATCTTACATGCTCTCGAATCTTATTTTTTTAAAACTATTTTAAGAGGTTATTTTAAAATAAAATATAATATCTTATAAACTCAAAAATATCTTGTAAAATGTAAAAACTTATAACATCTTTGTAGTTGGAAATTTTTTGTGTACTAAACTAACATTTGACCATAGTTAATTTTTGTTTAATTATACAGTTCTACTTCCTTAACCCACAAATTCTGCCTTCAAATCAGTCCATTTCTTTATCTCATCTTATCTCCAATCACACAAAAGTAAAGATCGTCATGTGTTAAAAAGTCAAAAGGGATTGATAATATTAAAAAAAATTAGTTAGGAGTCAACTTAATTAATAGTGTTAATCAGTCGGCAGTCGGCACATATTTGAATATCAAGTCAAAAATCGGGTTAGTTTGGTTTGGTTGATAAGTTTGGGATACAGTGTTTCAGTGTTTTTATCTCATTTTATCATTCGTTTGGTTAAAGTGATAATAAACAGTCAGTCTGCATGAATAGTAAAAATTCGTATTTATATGTGCAACTTTCATAATAAATTAACTCGTTACCTCCAATAAATTTATTTATCATGTTAATCAAATTATACTACAATAATAAAAAATCACACAGATTATCACATGATAAATAATTATAAAATGACCTAAAAATCCAACCAAACTAGCCCCAGTATTAATCTTGCATCATGAACGTGGTTTTTAAGTTAGTCTTAAAGCTCATTATGAAAGTGTTTTACTTTTATTAAATTAAATCCTGACGATTCTGTCGATAATGGATTCATTTTTCAAAAGTAATTATAGCTCAACTCAAATTTTTTATAATAAGAATTATCATTGTAATTATATCTAATAGCGACGTCAAATTATGCTTTTCAATCTCGAAACTTTGAAATTAAGAGTTGAATCTAATGTATCTCTAATTCATAGAATTTGGCTCGAATAATTGAAGTGATTAGACGTCTCTTCTTTTGAACTATTTATAATGGTTTTTATAGTATTGAGTTTAAATATAGTGCTATCGTGTGCAACAGTCTATTTTAGTATGGAGCACCATCATTGTGGTAATTTTACTAATTTATCCTTAGGGCATATTATTGCCATATTAGAGGATTATTATGTTGATCATTTTTTGATAATGAATTAATTGGGTATTTGCATAAGTACAATAAATAAATAAATAAGTGGTGATATTTGAGGAATTTGACAGTTAGGGCACATGACAGTTGTAACAGGAAACAAGTAACATAATTGCTTGTTTAAGACAAGAACATGATAATTAATTTTGGTAGACTGCCACGTAAGGAAATTGTGTTTAGCTTATGTAATAAATATTTTTTTTATTTATATACACGCACATTAAGAGTTTGTTCGAACTCGAACTTTTGACCTCCTATATTATATGAAAAACTTATGTCGACAGGACACTCAGTTATGTAATAAATATTGATTAAACAAGGTTTAATAATGATAATTTAGACACATTACCTGAGGAAGAATGCTTCTGTTGGGGGCCTTCAATTATATAATCATCAAAGGCATTGACATTGTGAGTTTTTCGACATTGGGTCACCGTCCATTGCCCTACTCCAATCCAATGGTTGCTATTTTATTTTATAATTTGAAAAAAGAAACATAAAATTCAAAAATTCAATCGTGTCAAAATATTTTCCCGTTGATAGCATGGGTTTGTCCTGAAAATGTGTCTCGACTTATGAGATACACGTCGAAATTATCTGTGGTACCCCGTACGTATTGATGGGATCTTTCTAGTATTGATAAAGATTTTATTTTAAAAAGACATTGAATTAATAAAAGAGGTGAACATTTTATAATTTTTTTTCAGAACTCCTGGCCCTTTATTATTATTTTTATAAAAACATATTTAATACATTGATATGTATTAATGAAATGGAATAGAAGGTGAAATATGAATTAAAATAGAGGATTCAAATTGCACCTCCAATATAAAATAAAATACCAAATTAAGGCTTTGAGTATAAAAAAATAAAAACAGAATAAAATGTCAAGTTAATTAAATAAAAACGGGGGCCATTGAGCCCTTCAAATTAAGTCCACTCAAAGTGAGCTCCCAACCCAATTGTGTCAAAGTTTACCAAAGATTTAATTAGTATAAAAACCAACTCTGAACGCCAAAAAAACAAGCAATTATTTTTAACTCAAGCTCTAACTCTATGCAAGTATATTCGAGGAGCAGAAGGCCAATACTTATTTGTTCATAAAAAAAAACCAACTTCATTTCTGTGCAACATCAAATATCTATCTATCTATATATATATGCACCATTGACATACCCATATATATATCGAAGGCCAATACTTATTTGTTCATAAAAAAAAAAAAACTTCATTTCTGTGCAACATCAAATATCTATCTATCTATATATATATGCACCATTGACATACCCATATATATATATATATATATTTATTGTATGTTCAATTATATGTATGGTTGACATCCATGATGGCGGGTGATACGTTGCCTCTATATAAATAGGCGTAGAGGAGACTTGTTGAGCACCATCAGGTGCAGTGGCAATAACTGGAAAGCTCTACTCCATTTTGCCATATACACTTCATTTTTCACATACTTAAATCTCTTTGTATATCATAATCATCAATGGCGATTCCCGTGATCGATTTCTCAAAGCTGGACGGAGAGGAGAGAGCCAACACACTGGCTCAGATTGCCAACTGCTGTGAAGAGTGGGGATTCTTTCAGGTACATAAGAAAAACATTTCCACCACTAAAAATGGGTTATGATTATAATACAATCATTTGATTAATTTCTCGATTTAACAGTTAATCAATCATGGGATCTCTGAGGAGCTTCTGGAGAGGGTGAAGACGGTGGCCTCAGACTGGTACAAGATCGAAAGAGAAGCAGTTTTCAAGAAGTCGAAACCGGTGCAGCTGCTGAATGAGTTGTTAGAAAAGAAAAGTGATGAGAAAGTAGAGAATGTGGATTGGGAGGATGTGTTTTTGCTCTCAGATGAGCATTATGATGAGTGGCCATCAACAACCTTTGGTTTCAAGTAAGCAAAAATCTCGGAAAAGTTTATCTGATTTTCCATTTTGGATCTTCTATTTCACTTCGTGTTTCATTTCTTATTCCAATTTGCTGAATATATGCTAAGAGCTCGTTCGCTTCACATGATAAGGTATGATAGATATATTTTCAAGTCTTATCTTTTGTTTGTTTCATATTTTTATGTTCCATTATACCTTTACGGTCCAACATAGCATCATGGGCCGAGTTGATTTATGGATCATGCCAAAATAGCTTGATTTATTTTTCATCCTTTTAAATCTGATATGATAAGTAATGAAAAAGTCATTCTTACCCATCATTTTGAAAATTTATCTTCTTAGAAGTTAGGACATTTTGGACATTACAAATTGTAATCATATTAAGCAATCTTGTTAGCCAAACATTATATAATGTCAAGTGTGGGATATCACAAATTTCTAAAATCAAAGCAAATAATAAATTACATGGTATTTGATACTATTTTTAGTTTATGTATCATTAGTATATGAATCTTGTCTAATCCTATAGACCCAAGCAAAGAAGCCCGAAGTGTATATGATCAAATGAAATGAAACAGAAAATGAAATGTAAAATGGAATAGAGAATCCAAACTGCTGATTTTCTAGTCATAATTATGGAAACTAGTAATTTTGTTACGACAGGGAAACGATGAAGGAATACAGAGAAGAACTAAAGAAACTGGCCGACAAAGTAATGGAAGTAATGGATGAAAACTTAGGCTTGCCAAAAGGGTACATCAACAAGGCCTTCAATGGTGGGGAAGAGGCCAAAAATGCAGCCTTTTTTGGCACCAAAGTGAGCCACTATCCACCGTGTGCCCACCCGGAGAAGGTGACCGGGCTGCGGGCCCACACGGATGCCGGGGGCGTGATCTTGCTATTCCAAGATGATGAGGTGAAGGGTCTTCAAATCTTGAAAGATGGAGAGTGGATTGATGTGCAGCCCATGAGAAATGCTATAGTCATCAACACAGGTGATCAGATTGAGGTTTTGAGCAATGGGAGGTATAGGAGTGTTTGGCACAGGGTTTTGGTCCAGCCTGATGGGACTAGGAGATCAATTGCTTCATTCTATAATCCATCATATAAGGCCATTATAGAGCCAGCTCCAGAACTGCTCAAAGTGGGAAAAGATCAGGTGGAGGAGTCTTCAGCTAAGTATCCTAGGTTTGTGTTTGGGGACTATATGTCTGTTTATGTTGAACAGAAGTTCTTGCCTAAAGAACCAAGATTTCAGGCTGTGAAAGGTATCTAGGACTTCTTTGTTTGGTGTATGCTTTGGACTTCTTTTTGATATGTGCTGAGAAATGTTGGGGTTTTAAATTTGTCCTTTTCAATGTTTTTCTTCTTTTTTGGGGGGTGGGTGTGGGGTGGGGTGGGGGGGGGGGGGGTAAGGTAAGGGGTTTGAAGATAGTTGTGTAGTTCTACCT
This sequence comes from Jacaranda mimosifolia, assembly GCA_018894105.1. Lineage (NCBI taxonomy): Eukaryota > Viridiplantae > Streptophyta > Magnoliopsida > Lamiales > Bignoniaceae > Jacaranda > Jacaranda mimosifolia. The sequence continues at coordinate 1,362,506 of CM032123.1, forward strand.
AACCAAAGCAAAATGCTGTGGTGGGAGACCATCATTCTTGAGCATCATGTGTATGAAGGACATGGAGATTGATGGGATTAGGGTGTTAATCCTGTTTTTTTTTTTTTGGTTTGGATAATTTAATGGATCCTTCCTTTGTGCAATTTAAATTATTAGATCATTAATCTTGCATTTAAAGGATAGAAGAGAAAAGCAGTGAAAATTTGAAAAAAGAAAAATAGAATATCATTCTGATTTAAGTAACTTTTATGTTCCAACTTTCTTCTTTGCATAATCCTTGATTATATGGCTTCAGACATGAATTTTAAGATAATTATGGGAATGTTTTGTTATATTTCCTCAAACAAAATTGTTTTGGGAAAATATAACCAAACAGGCAAACATACCTTCATTTTCTCTCCAAAATATTATTATTATTTTTTTCAAAATACCCTCTCATATCCTTCATTATTCTCAAAACTTTCCTATTTTTTAATATATATATATATATATATATTATACATCATATCTTATTATTATTTTAATAATAAAAAAATCACTCAATTTTACTTTCATCCCAAAAATCTAATAAAAAAATATTATTTAACTACTATAATAAAAAATGTCTACCCACAAAACATAAAGAAACATACCAAAACTCTCAAAAATTAATTTTTAATTATTTTCCAAGACATAACCAAAAATTCATTATATTCCCCAACACAACTTTTACATTCTCCAATATTACTTTCAACATTTATTCTTTCAAAATATATATTTAAATCACACAAAAGATATAACCAAACATTACCTATATTTTCTTTTTCTTAGTATAGTTCTTGATTATATAGCTCGAGATATGAGTTTTAACATAATTATACCAACTGATTTTTAAAAAGTTTGAAAATTAATGAAATATATTTTAGTGGAATTATAACAGTAGTTGATGATATTGATTGTAATTTAAAAATCACCATTTTTTTTGCCAATTTTAACTATAATTATGTGTATGAGAAATGTCCGATTTATTAATTTATACTAAAAATTATTTTTCTAATTTAGAGTTAAGCACTAAGCAAGAAAAAGAAAAAGGCAAAGAAAATGGATTAAATAATAAAAAATTTAGGAAATGTTTTTTTATGTTTTCCCAGAAACAATGAACAAGAAAAAGAAAAAGAAGAGGCAAATAAAATAGATTAAATAATAAAAAAATTAGGAAATGTTTAGTTATATTTCCCTAGAACAATATTATTTTGGGAAAATATAATCAAATATATCCTTATTTTTCTTTCAAAACAGGCATTTTTTAATGTATATATACATATATTATATATATCATATATATCTTTTTATTATTTTAATATTAAAAAAATCACTCAATTTCATTTTCACCCCAAACTAAACAAAAAAAATATTGATTTGACCGTTATAATAAAAAATACCTCCCTCAAAATATAGACAAACATATCAAAATACAACTTTTACATTCTCCAATAATTCTTTTTCCCAAAACACACAATAAACACATAATAAAACCACAAAAAAAAAACATAACCAAACAGTCCCTTATTTTTCTTCCTCAATTACCAACCTATCCCCGTGTCCCTCCACAAAAGAACCAAAATCCAAACTTTAACATGGGTAAATTGGGAATCCGGGTAATCATATAATCCACCATTGGTCCCATTTTCAGTATCCATTAGCTCAGAAAAGAGGAAAAAAATGAGGCTACAGAGAGATGGGATTTCTTCAAGGGTGGTTGCCCCTTTCTGTTAGCCGATGATTTTTCCGTCGGCCATTGTAGAAAAATCAACAGCCCTTCGGTTTTTCTGACAAGGAAAACCTCAAACCAAAGAAAAACAAAAAAAGAAAAATTTCACCCATGTACGTACATACATATATATATACACATATAGATAGAGAGAGAGATAGATATGCCATTGCTGGTTGATACTGTACTTGTTCTTCTTGTGGTTTCTCAACACTTAGGGCTTGTTTGGATATTGTTTTATTTGCGAATTTGCAGCTGTGTTTCGAGGGTTTCAGGGTTAGGGTTTCTGGATTGTCGGGGGACTCGAAGCCCCGGGTCCTGAATGATCCGATTCTGTGGATCTGGTGAATGAAGAGGCTGTGACGATTCTTCTTTCTGTAATTTCTGAGCTAATGGATCGGGTATGAGAAATCCGACCCGTATCTTGGCCTGGCGACCCGGATGGCGTCGTGATTTATCACATGCAACCGGTGATTTGCAGCCATGGCGCGGTCGCTTTCTCCTTCCCTTGTTGCTGCAACAGATCTGAGCCTCCAATTTTTCTTTTTCTTTTTCGATATTTTTAATTATTTTGATGCATTTGCTGTACATTTTAATATAAATATATACATATATAATTATATATATATATATTTCCATTTCAATTTGGTTTACGACAATCTCAATTTACCCAAATTCAACGTTAATTTGATAGACTGAAGCTCCTCAAATACAATTTTGAACTTTGCAAAAGAATTCATGCTATTTTCATTTTTATTATTTTTAAAATTTGAAAAGTTAGATGTTGAAAATGAATTTATATTTGGATATATTGTTGAAAAAATAATAATTATATTAGTTTTAGTAGTTTATAGGTAGAGATAAATGAAAATAATAAAATAGAGAGAAAACACATATATTATTGAAAAATATATTTTGAAAATGAAAATAAAAATAATGTTTGGTGAAAATATATAAAAAATAATGAGTTTTATTTTTAAAATAGTAAAATATACGAAAATGAAGTGTAGAAATGAAACCAAATTGCCCTTTATGTTAAACTTTAACATTGATTCTTATTATTTATTTATTTGATTTTCTTTATACTTGATTTGAGTGAATTAGTATTTAAAAATGAGCTTGTTATTGGGTGGGGGGAGGGGGATGCAAATAAGTCGATCTGGCTCATGAGTTAGTTCGATTGCAGTTTAAACTCTTTTGATCTTTGAATCGAGTTAAATTGAGTTTTGAGTTTTTTGTATTTAAGCTCAATGCTCACGAGTTCGTATATAATCAAATATTATTTTTATTTTATTAATAAATACATATTATATTATTATTTTTTTGTTTTGCTCTCAAATTCACAATTATTTATAATTAATTTGATAATTTGATCATTATCAAGTTAAATTTGGGTTTTTATCGAATTGAGTTCGAGTTTAAAATTTTAAATTTATCGAGTTCAAGTTTGAACTTAATATATATATTTTGAATTGATGTTCAAATTCAAAAAAAATTCATAAATTCGACTTGGCTTGATTCAATTACACTCCTATTAGAATCGCCATTGTAAAAGTATTAATTATTCATCACAATTTGATAAAAGTGTTGCTTAGATTGAAATATTTGTTGCAAACAATTTATAAACTATCATTACCGGCAATTATTATAACTCTAAATAAATTCAAAATAAGTGATTTTTAAAAGAATGCCAAAATCAGTTGAATAATTAATTCTGCTTATGCAAGACACTATGAACATTTTTCCATGAATTCCCACTCACACTCTGTGAAATACCAAGCTCACCCTTCAACATCCACAAAACTCCACTCTCGATATCTGCAAATACCACCTCCGAACATGGGCAAATAGAGAACTCGGAAAACACGATAAATACCACGATTTCGCCATAGTCGAAGGACCCATTAGCTCAAAATCACAACAAATGAAGCGAACAGTGAGATGGGATTTCTGTGGGGGTGGTTGCCCCTCTCTGTTCGCCGATGAATTCCGCCGATTTCTGGCGCAATTAAACCAACAGCCCTTCATTTTTTTCTGTGGAAATTAAGTACTATATGTCTCTGAAAACATCTTGTTGCCCGTTTGGTTTTATTTTCATTCTCATTTTCATTTTCACAATCCCCTTTATTGGGTGAACTGCGAATATGGCTTGCAAGTACGCTCTATTCCTTGATCTGTTGTTGTCTTTGCAAGAGGCTGTGACGATGGGTATTTTCTGGGTGAGCTAATGGGTCGGGCATTTGGGAATACTCGACCCGTATCTTGGCAGGGCGATCCGGATGGCACGTGGGTTGTCACGTGCAACCGCTGATCTGCAGCCATGGCGTGGTTGATTTCCCCTCGCCTGATGTTTCTGTAAACAGATCTGAGCCTCAAAACTGGAATTGTTTTTTATTTATTTTCCTTTTTCTTTTGTGCTTTTTCATGGTTTTGATGAATAAATTTTCTTTTTTTTTTTTGTTAAAGGATAAATGGATTTTTTTCTTTTTTTTTGTTTTTATTTTTACGGTTAGTGTGATAATTTTTAGGGCCCATGATAGGCCCCCACTTTTAGTAAAATGGGCTTTTTGAGGCCCTTAAAGCCCATTCAATCTCAACCTAAAGTCCATAGGCTGATAGGAGTAAAGTAGACGGATCAGAAAAAATCAACACAATGTCAAACTTAGGGCTATCAATAGATTGAATTTTAATGCGAATTTGATTCGAATTTTAGGATTTTTATCTGATTAAAATATTTGATATATCAAATTCAATTATAAATATTCGTAATGCGATGAGTGGTTCGGATATGAAATTAAGCAATTCAATCCATTAAATATTCAAATTCAAATTTTAATATTTTTTATTAAATTAATATTTTTATATATAATATTAATAAAAATTTTAAAATAAAATTTATATATTATATTGATATAATATCTATATTAACACTTATATCATACTATTAATATTGAATCTTTAAATAAAAGGAATATTAATAAAATGTCAAATATAATAACATATAATAGTTTATTTATACATTAATATAATGCGAAATAGGAATTTAATATTTAAATATTTAATTTTTGGATTAATATATAATAAAAAAGTTATAAAAAATTAAAATATGACGTATTTACTTTATAAATATAATATTTTTATGAAATTCAAAAAGGAAAAAAAAAAAAAAAGAAAAAAATAAATTCGGTGGGATTTTTCAAGCGAATTTCGGATATCCGTCGGATTTGAATATGGTACTGACTAACAAATATCCTATCGAATTTTGGGTTGGATTCGGATATGAATTTGGATAATTGGATTCAAATTCTGATATGGCAGATCCGATCTGTTGATAGCCATAATCAAACTTTTTTATTTTCGAAAAAATGAAGTACAAAATTAATTCAAACTAGCAATTGGTGTACACTTAATGCGTGTGCATTTAAATATTGTAACTCGGTCGATGGATGATATTTTTACTTAGATATGAAACTCTATGTAATTTCTTTCTTCGACTATCCTTTTCTCATAAAGAAAAAGTGAAGAGTATGACGATGGTAGTAGGAGGATAATAGTGGAAAAGAGTAATTGATAGTTCTTTATATATTTATGAGAGTTTAAAATAAAATTTAAAGATTTTTTAGTCATATAACTCAAAAATATATTCACCAAAACCCCCAAATTTTATTAGTAGTATAAATCTAATAATATACTAAAAGCATATTATACAAACGAGCACATTCAATCCGCTAAGAAATAGGCTAAACTTGCTACACTTCATTATAATTGTATAATTGTCAAGATATTTTTCACTAAGACAAATTTGAACACATAAAATAAAAAGTTAATTGCAGTTACCTCCAACTTATAGCCTCATTTGCACATTGCTTTCAATCATTGTTGATATACAATTTTATTATTTAAACTAATTAAAATGTTTTGAGATACCGTATTTATTTATTTTTGATGGAATCTAACAAATAAGCATTGAGCATGTGGACTGAATAGAATGAAATATTCTAATTGGATTCCATTGAAAATGAGCAAATGTGACTATAGGTTGGGGTGATTGTAATTAATCTTAAAATAAAATAATCCCCTGGATGACGTGGCATGCTCTAATGGTTACCAAACGAGAGTAGCACCTTTTTTGGTCTCTTGAATCGCAGCGTAACAAAACTCAAATATCTAATCCTATTTGCTTCCCCCTCTGCCCGACGGGAAGTAAGCTCAACTTCCATCGCCACCCTCCACTCCACTATGAACGCCGCTACTCTCCTCTTCGCACCCCTCTTTCCAATAAAGGCTCCCAAAGCGCGCCCAATTTCACTTCCAAAGCTCAACATTCCCGGGTCTTTGAACACCACCCTGCCCATAGCTTCCAGACCGGACTTCCGGGCATGGGCCGACGACGGAGATGCAGATGGAGGAGGACCGGATGAGTATGACATGGACGAAGATGAGGTGGAGGAGGTCGACAATAAGAAGGATTTTGACGTCGATTATGACACCGCAGCTGCCTTGGCTGCTGCCGCCGCCGGCCATGGCGAAGAAGATGACATTGCCATGGTGCATAGCAAGAGTTTCGTGTTCACTCAGGGTTGGGACTCCGAGAAAATAGTGGATTATCGGATAAATGAAGACGAGTTTCATAAGATTTGTCTTTTGGACTGTGATTTTTTCATTCGGAAGCCGCCTGATCCGGATAATGACGTGTACGATTTTCGGGAGGTAGGCATTTACGTTGCTTTACACTGTGCTTTGTTATCTGTAGCTTGAGTTATATGCATCCGTGTGTAATCGTGAAGGAAATTCTCCACATGAAAGCATTTTGTGTGTTTTGGGTTTTGCATGCATTTTGATGTTGTACCTTGTGCTAACTGGTTTTCTTCTTCGTGTGTGATATTAGGGAGATAAATGGTTCAGAATGCTATGCAAATTGCTTAATTGGTTGTATCTTGATTATATCTGCATACTTGTATGAAGGTGGGGTATAATTAAGCAAGTTGATGATTGTCACAACTTAATTTTGTCATTGGCACAAATTATTTGCCGCAAACATGCTAACTGATATGCTTGGTGCAAATTTTCGTCGATTTGGAAACTTGATTATACAGCTGCACCAAACAACCTACTGATGTTTATGTTGCTCAACTTTCTCATAATCAATTCGAATGACCAGACTCTAATAATTAATATTAACAAACGCACAAATTATTGTGATGTTGTGTTTTTTATCTTTTATGTTTATCATGTCGATGAATTAGGTTTCATTTTTGGTTTTTGCTGTAGATGTACGTCACACCTCCAGATACAGATATATATGCAATTCCAAAGGTTCTTGCTCCAATGCCTCAAAAGGTATTCTTTCTGTTTCTGGTGATGGTTTACAATTTCATCTCTTAATTAAGAATTAAGCATTTGAATACATGTATAGCTGCATATTGAAGTTTTCCTAGATGTTGTCATTATTGACATTCCACACATTCATGGTAACTTACTTGTTTATTTGCACATTTTAACTGAAATCTGTTGAAATGGCAGTATATTCGATGTGCGCAGAGTGAATATGGGTCCTACAATGTGACAGAGCCACCAATTGATGCGCCTAGAGATCCCATGTATAAATCTGAGAGGGAGGTCCTGAAGGTCTGACAAGGCATCTGATGCTTGCTTTGTGTAGTTTATTTCATAAAGAATCATATTGAGGAATTGATTAAAATTTCAATATCATTGCCATGTATGAAAAAGCTCAGTTTTCAGAAAGATTGTTTTTGCAATGATGTTCCTGGAAGGAAATCTATATGCAATTTGGAGAGGTCAAAAGGGGAACTGCTTATGGGGTTTGGATGGTATCTAAATCCTAGCATTATGTTAATATCTTTGACATTTTGACTTCTCAAATTAATATGCGATGCAGCCTTCTTCTCAAACTAGTAGTCTGAATTTGCACAATTATGTGAACATTGTGCTTAGGCTGTGGATAAACATTGTGAAATGCTGGATCTTAATATGAAGGAGGCTAGGACCTGTAATGGTCATAACGAAAGGTTTCCTCGCATGATTCATACATATATATGTGTTTCTCATGCATTTTTGTTCAAAAACTTTATTAAGAATGTGTTGATTTGAGGGCTCTTTTTGTCTGAAAATGAAAAAAATAAAAAAAATAGTCCTGGGCTAACATGGTATTCTTGGCGTAATGAGCTAATGTCGTTTTTGTTGCAGGTTTTCCTAACAAAACACTACAGGAACCGTCGATTGGGTGATCCAGAATTTGCACTGGACTTTGAGGAGATCTATGTTATAGATTCGAAAACAAAATCAATCGCAAGGGCAAAAGTTGTGGTAGGCAAATTTCCATCATCTATTTGCCCTTTTTCGCTTTCTGAAATAAAATATTGTTAGAACAAGTACTTAAAATCCTCTGAATTTGCAGTTGCATCTGCATTGTGGCTTTTCTCCTCTTTTTTGTAGTAATTGAAAGGCATAAAAAATACAGAAGATGAGGCCTTTCTCTCTTTAGTTTTAGTTTCTCACACCCCCCCCCTCCCCAACACCTCTTTTTATTTCTCCCCTTTTTCCTCTGATCTCTCTTCAATTGTTTACATTTGATAATAGAGTGTTTGAGGACTTGAAAACTCAACTACCTTGCTAGATTCTACTGCTCCTTAAGATTTTGTACTTGTTTATAAGTCTGATATTCATCTTGCAGAGTGTGTACTCAATATTTAATAATATATGCCTATTGCAGATATATTGAGGTGCAAGTTTGTGCTATAATTTTCTTGGTCTAAGATCCTCTGGGTATCAGAAGTTCATGCGTGCCCGTAGACTTGGAAAAGTTGGATTGCTAACTTATCCTTAATTTCCTTTCCGAAAATAATTTTTGCTTGCTTTTAATGTTGCCAATAGCTTGATGAGCAGGCATTAATTTTCACATCATGTGGGGTTTATGTAAAAACTTAGGAAAAGTGGATACGCAAGGAAAAAGCCTCTCTGTTCTAGAATTTTCCATAATTGGATTAGTATGCTGGCGAGAATTCTCAAAACTGTGGTTTGAGCAATGGCCACAGCTAGAGTATTCCAGACTTACAGAAGCTGCTTGAAGCAAGATATTCCCTTATTGAGTCGTTTAATCACCATTCCTTGGCATCTGATATCCATAACTGCTTTATGTTATGCCTCCATGGCCTTCCACCTTCATCAATATATGCTAGTGTTATTATCCATGTCGCTCTTCTATGTACTTGACATATTATCATTCATTCCTCTCTGCAGGTGGCAGTTCCTGAAGGAAGAAACCGAGATAGAAAGAATGATTTGCTGGTTGTTCGTGATAACGGGAATTCCTTCAAAATAATCCCCTCGGTGATTATTCAAAAATAACTTGTTGCTTTTTCTTGATCTTGTCTGCTTCCCAGGATTCATTGCTGTTTATCTTTCTGTAGGGCGAAAGAGATGACCCAACCACAGTAATAGAGAAGGAAGAGTGGAATAAAACTAGGGAAGACATGGAAAAACATCTCAGAAAGCTTCGGGACTTCAGTGTTTCAAATTGGTTTTAGTCACATAGTGCTTGAAATTAGTATTACTGAAGTTACTTCTGAAAGAGATGCTGAATGACAGATGAATGGCACCCCATTCATCCTTTTCTGAATACCAGCTGGTTTTTTGGTATTATATGCATTGTAGAATGCCGCATGCTGATGGAATATTGGTAAATGCTCTCACGCTGACTGCTCCCACTAATCTTCTTCTCGAGAAACCACTTCTTCTGATTTGTTCAGGCCAAACAGGAAGAGCAGAGATGTTGGCAGGGAAGAAAGTAATGGCAGTAGTAATAGAAATACAAGGATGAGTCTTGTGACAAAGGACCCTTGTTTGGTACATTGTGTTGAGTTGTAGTATTGTTCTTAATAAAACCTGCTGATGTTTCATGCATCTTAGACTTGGCAAGTAAATATTTTTTTCCCTTTTTTATTTTTTAATTTACATGCGTGCACATACATTTAGAATTTGTTAGGTTCGAATCCCAACCTATTGGGTCAATTGATGGCTCGACTTGATTTTAGAGATAGCGAGTGAGTTAAATGTTTTGCTACGATATTATTTTCCTCCAAAAACTCGATGGAAGCTTGGATGGACTAATGGATCAAATTTAAATAGAACTATAGTGACTATCTCACCCTTCAATTTTTTTTTTCTTTTTTGAGAGAATATTACAAATTATCATTTCAATAAGTTAATAGTATTTTATTATCAAATTAAATAAATTGAAGAACAATCTTTATAGATGAATATAAGGTGTACAAAGAAATTTAATCAGGTACAAAGGAATTTATTCGGGTTCAAACTGGATACATATCATATAATAAGAGAGACTGACACCATTGAATTGCAAGCAACTGACCTTTCAATTAATATTTTTTAAATAGAATAATTTTATATTAAATGCGTGACACCAATAAATTTTTCATTTTTAAGGATCGGTCCAAAAGCTTATTTTATTTAGAAGATTAAAGTTTAAAATTTAAAGTATGATATTCTCAAAATTTATCTATAATTTGTACGAGATTTGGAACATGAATCTCAAGTGAAGATGTGTGTTCAAATAAATAATTTTCATTTTGTTTGAATGATTTACTCATTTATCTTATTAAAAAAAAGGGGGGAAATCAACAAAAATAACTTTCAATGCCAAAAGTAAAAGAAAAAATAAAAATCATAAACTCGTGAAATCTCCATAATGCCCCTCGACGCGCTACGCGTCAAAGACCCAGAACCCGCGCACTAAACAGCTTGTACTTTATTCTACCCAAGTTGTACCCATACTGTGTGTGCGCGTCAACGACTCAACAGGATAGGTAGAAACTCTACCACTTTCGGTCGTAGACTATTCTCATTTTTCCTCTCACTATTTTCTTTCTCCCCCTAACCGTTTGCTTACACCTCCAAGCAATTCCTTTCTCCCACAAAACACACACACACGCACAGGCGGAATATATACATACAGGCGTTGTATCTATATATATGTATATATGTTTGTTTTGATAATCGAATAAATAATTCATCGGTTAATCTTCAGTGCGTTTATTGATCGGTACGGTCCCTCTTTCTATCTTTCGTGTCTTGTTAACTCTCGTTCTTATGTGTCTGCGTGATTCAGCATTGGCGTGTTCTGCTATTTAATTAGGGTTTTTGTTTTGCTCGGAGTTGGGGTTTTTAGGCTGTGATTTTATGGGCTCGATCGTTTAGGCTTGAAACATGTGTTGGTATCTAACTTCTACCTGCATTGGTGGGCATTTGCTCAATTTGTTTTATTTTTGTTTCTGTTTTCAATCTATACCGGCATGCATATATTCATGATAACTAACAGTGTATATATATGTTTCTGTCTGTCTGTTTGTAGCTTTTCCAGCGCGCCCACGTGCATTCAAGCACGTGGCCGAGGGATTTCTAAAGTGGCTAGTTAAATTTGTTTCATTCTAGTTATTGAAACATTTCATTAATTAATGCTATGTGCTTATGCCTGCGTGTTTGTAGTTTTCCGTGGGGGTGCAGGCGTACAAGCACATCAGGGAGAGATTTTGAAGTGGCTAGTTAATTTTGTTTCATTCTAGTTATTCAAAGATACATAACTTAATGCTATGTGTTTATGCCTGCATGTTTGTAGTTTGCTGCGGGTGCACAAGCACATGGCAGAGAGATTTTTGAAGCGGCTAGTTAATTTTGTTCATTCTAGTTACGGAAAGATTTCATAAAATAATGCCATGTGTTTATGTGGACTTACACGTATTTGGAGAGAGTTTCCGAGGGGTTAGTTAATTTTATTTTATTTTATTTTTTGAAATATTCAAAAAATAAAATGATTTGAATTGTCAGCCAAGTTTCTTAAAAAATATACGACATTCAATTCGGTTAATGGAACTTTGAAGCAACGGATAATCAGATTTTATTGATATCTAACTGTTTTTTTTCCATGTTTGGTATTTCCTATTTTTCCTGAGCTTATTTACTTTCTTGATAAAGTTGCTAGATAAAGTTCTGGATGATTGCATGCTCATTTTTCTTTTTCCCTCCAGAGAACTACGTAAAATTTTAGAATTGTGCTTGAAAAATGTTGCCATAGTAAATAGCATGTTAAAGCTGGTTAATATCACTAAGCTACAGTGTTACAGGGTTACATGTATTGAATTTAGTGTGCTTGTACAGGTTTTTGTATTGCAGTGCTTTTTTTACCATCTTGGAGTTTTATTTTTTTCAATTTTTTGTGCATATTATAAGGTATATCTGCTGTGAATCTAGGGAAAGGAGCATTTCTATTGGTTATGCAAATCTAGCGAAAGAAGCATTTATATGGGTTGCATAATTATTGGTGCTGAGGTTTCTCTTCATATCCAGTGAATCTCAGTAAACTGGGTAATATGTTTACTGAGACATGCTTTGGTGAAATTGCTGATGGAATCAAGGAAGAGTCATCTGTGATTGATCTTGATTATGGAATCGGAAAGTTATATGTTTCTCCAGTACCATATGAATCCTCTTGTATGAGAGCTGATGAATCATCTGCGACAATGGTCTCATCAGATGTTTCAACTGCTGATGTTCTTCTTTCAGCTTTTGATTCCGTTGGCTTTACCGAGCGTCTCGAGCAGAGGAAGGACATAGCAAAAAACATCGTTAAAACTGATGATGTTGGTTCCATTTGTGAATCTGACCCTGCTGGATGGAAAAATGATGAGGAAAAAGATGCTGGTAAATTTGATTCCTCTTACTTTGTCAGTAATGCCGAATCATCTTTACATGAGGGTGGTGAAGCTGAGGTTGTGGGTGAAATTGACAAAATCCACAAACCAAATCATCCTCTAATTGTGTACACATCTTCTCGTGGGAAGAGTGTTCGCAATACCAGTACAAGATTGAATCAGAACAATGAGAAACCATCAAGAAATTGTAGGAGGATCAATACAAAAAATCCAGTATTAGATATAAATTCCTTGCAAATTTCAAGAAGAAGAAGAAGTTTATGCTCCAAGCCTGCTCGAGCTTCTGTGTGGGGAACTCTGGGGAATATTTTACCAGGTTTTGAAGAATGCACTGGGCTTGACCTGAATTTAAGTAATGAAAGAAAACCGAGAAGAGTAAGAGGTGGTCAAGGGAAAAGGAATGCTAGCAGGGACCCAACAAGTCGAAAATCAGTCAGGAAAAGCTGCACTCCAACTGGTCAAATCTCTTTGAAGATTAAAATTGGCAATCAAAGCTGTGGCATGGTTAGTATTACTGAAAATTTTAATGGATCAGGGAAAACCATTTGTGGTTTATCTGACATTATGGAAAGCAGGCATGGGGAAAAATTGCCTGGAGATATCGTATTGCCACATGAAAGAAATTTAGAGAAGGTGATGCCTTCTGATGCTTCTGTTTTGGGCTCTCATGTTGATGGTAGGGGCAGTGTTGAAAATTCACCCTTCAGTACCTCAAGTGATATCAATCAAATTATCAGCCATGAGGAGAGAGATAATTTGAGAGCCTCCAATGAAAACAGGTGTCCAGATCCTGGAACGTCTCCTGATTCAGAAGTTATAAACTCTGTTCCTGATTCTCTACTCTTTGAAAAAGGTTCAGAAAACATGCAAGGTAGTCCAATAATGCCATTGGAAAGAACCCAGGAATGCTTTACAAACTCTGTTCCTGATTTTTCTTTTGGGGATGTTTCACATTTGAGTTTACCGCAAATGAAATCCAAGAAAGGAAAGATGAAAGAACAACAATATCAGTTAGGCAATTGTGATGTGGGAAGCAAGCAAACTGGTGTAGAAACCACAAATAATGCTAAAGAACCTGCCGGACTGGGACCAGGGCTGAAAGTAGTTGATGTTTCTTATTGTAATGATGCCTTCACAGTTGCAACTGCAAAACCATATTCAAATACATATAGCAGGAGCATCACATCAGAAGTTCATGATGGTGCTGAAGGGAGTCCTTCTTCCGGGGTTGCTGTAATTGAGTCCTCAAACTCAGAGGCTGCTGAGACATTGATTCATTGTTCCGATGGGCGAAAATTCCCTAAATGCTCTACAGCAAAGGGGGGGCACAAGAGCAGGTCTGGAATCTTGGATTTGCCCAGAAAGAAAGATAAAGTCTCCAGAAAGAAGGGGCATAAAAATTGTTTAGTCGGTAAGCATCAAATTGATGAGAAGGATGATGCTAGTGGTGTGCTTAGTGGAGTGGAAAGCCATCTGGTTGCAGGTACCAGTTTAAGTTTGTATAGATTGATGTATATGTGTGAAGTGCCATCCCAACCCTTATCTCTAAACCCAACTCTCATTTTATTATCTTTTTATTTTTTATTTTTAAAGGAAATAAAGCATCATCTGATCTTGGAGAAACTGGAGATGTGATTCAGGGTTCAAGTGGACCTATAAACAGCTTGCAAATTTCATCTGATGGCCTAAGGGATCAATATGTCCCACCAAAAAATGCATGGGTGCTTTGTGACAAGTGCCAAAAGTGGCGGAGGATACCGGCTGCACTTGCAGATCAAATTGAAGAAACAAATTGTGGATGGTACATGTGATTGTTGCAGTTACACTCAGTTCATTAAATGATCATTAATATAACATGCGCATCAAATTTAAGTAGAGACTGCTGTTATCACAGAGTGTATCACATGTTGGCAGATTATGCCTGTTTTCTGTGCAGGTTTTTGATCTTCTCTGCTTGGTCTGTTGGGTTTGTTTTTGTAAAGTCACGCATTCTTTCCTTACAACCTAGATTTAGGCCTTTTTTTTTTTTTTTTCCTTCCTTTTGACAACATATTTAGGAAGATGACTTGGATTATCAAAAACATGTCATCCATCTTACTATAAATATTCACAGCACCACTGCCTCATTTAGACTCAAATGTATTTTGTTGTAGAGGCAATAGTATCCCACCCATAATCATATGTGAGAAAACCTTGATGCGGGTTAAGGTTTAGATTGATTATACTACACCTGGCATCATCTTTGGTCAATTTAAATTCCCTGTCAGGAGTATCATTTGCAGTGTGAATCTTTTATGATGTATATTACCATGTTTATTCCATATGTATTGCTTTCCAAGATAGGTATTTTGGGGTGGTTAGAAGTGCCTGGGGTGGGGTTGGGCTATCTGTATAAAACATTACAAATTTTCCAAAAGAGTTCTTTTGGAAATTATATTACGAGTCCAAGGATCTCTCTGGACCAGTACAATCGTTTGGGATTTCTGAGATGCCATAGTTAGCGTTTTTTGTGTAGATATATTTCAAAACATTTTTTAACACCCATTCAACATGATTTGCAAATTTGAGTGGATCACAGAGATTTGTAAGACTTTTATAAACCTTCTTAAGGTTTCACATAGTAATAATTAGATATTTAAATTTCTATTTGCACAATAACTTTTGTAACTGGAAATTCATTCTTAGACTAAGGTTTGTCCCGATCATATTCTTGACAGATCTTGTTTATATTCATTTAGCTAACTCACCTGTATTTGGATAAGCTGGTCACTATTCCAAGGGCAAGACTTGAGCTAGCTTAAGAACACTAAGTTTATCGAAATGATTATATTAGGTCAAGTCACACATATATTAAGTTTTAAACTTAAGGTACTGCAGCTCTTCCTTGTTAATCTTGAATGAAGGCATTGGTTTCAAGCGTTGTAGGTGATGTATTGGTTCTATGAGTCTGTAGATGTTGATTCAATTCCTTTCATTTGGAAGAGTGGTTTATGGATTCTATGTCTTCAATTTTTGAAGGACCTGCAAAGATAACACAGATAAAGAATTTTCAGACTGCTCAATTCCTCAAGAGAAGTCAAATTTGGAAATCAATGAAGAGCTGGAAATATCTGATGCTTCTTGTGAGGAAGATGCTTGTGATGCCTTGCTGAATTCTGATGTAAACCGATTGAGGGGTATTTAATTACCATATTTGCGCAGCATCAACTGTATCCCTAGAATTTTGGATGCATTTCTAGATGATATGCATTTCCCTTGATTTTGAATTTTAAGTGATTTTGTAAATTTTGCAGCTGCTGAACCGCTATCCTGGTCACTTATTAAGTCAAATTTGTTTCTGCATCGAAGCCGCAAAACTCAGATCATTGATGAGGTGCATTCTTAGCCTTGTTTCTTTTTCTCTTTCTTTTTTACGAACTACTACATGCTGTGAATTTTTCCGTTATCTTGTTTGCAATTTTGAAGTTATATCAAAAGTTAAGGGATGATGAAAGTTTATGACTGACTATAGCCACATGAGCCAATATTATCTCTTTCAAATTAAGGATGGATACTTTCTTTAAATAATTTGAACAGGATGATTTGTTTGAAATATACTAGCCGGATTTTGTGGGTATCCACAAGCAGTACGCATTGAAATTTGTTTTATTCTTTTATTAAATCCTAATATCATTCATTATGGAATTTTCAGTTGCAATTTCCATTATATTTCATGTGCCTTAATGGTCTGTACATGTGAAATAACTTGTATGAATGGTTCATGAGTTTTTTCGACAACTCTTGAAGATTCTGTCGATTGACATTATGCTAAGTAAGAATCATGAGTTCACCTGTAACAGTGACCTTGGCAAATGATTAGTTGGATGTCATGCTTTAAAACTCAAGTGTTAGCCGCAACTCTCATTTAAACTGCCTGGCAGCTTTACATATGAATTCAAGGTCTCTATCTCTGTCTTGTTGCATTTCAAGTGTGTGGCTGTGTATATGTATGAGCTTATGGCTTTTTTAGCTCCTTGGTATTGAGACTACACATGAAGTTATGCATTATACATACATCTTTCATTTTATTTAATCCAAAGAGTTACCTACCTGAAAATGTTTTTGCTTGCCTGTTTCACTTGTGCCTAACAGGTTATGGTTTGCCATTGCAAACCTCCGTCAGATGGAAGAATGGGTTGTGGAGCTAAATGTTTGAACCGAATGCTCAATATTGAGTGTGTTCAAGGAACTTGCCCATGTGGCGAACTTTGTTCAAATCAACAGGTGGACAAACTTTCAATTGGTTCCACTTTTTTGTTGATTTTATTTCTTATTATTAAAGTAAACTTTCTGCATTTGCTTGCAGTTTCAAAAACGCAAGTTTGCTAAGTTGATGTGGTTTAGATGTGGGAAGAAGGGTTTTGGCCTTCAAGCTCTTGAGGATATCTCTGAAGGACGGTTCCTCATTGAATATGTTGGAGAGGTAACTTGAATTATTATGTACTTAAGACTTTTGGTACCTGATGTTGGAAGATGGCACATCAAGTTGGCACTCTACTCACTAGACTGATCAGTAGGTGCTGCATGTGTGAATAAAGTTTTCATTTGAGCAATCTTACATGTATTTCTTCAAATCAATTTACATGATTCTATGCTGAATGGAATTATTACATACTACGTTCTGAATGTAACAAGCACTTTGTTAGGCTTTGACAGGAAATCAGGTATTTTTTTTAGCAGAAATAAGCAAATACTATGTTTGTCCCTATTGGAAATAGCAGATTATCATGTACTCCCTTAAAACCTAGTAAAAGCATTTAATCGAATGACTTAGATTTACAAGTTCTTCCTTTGGTGATTCGGGCTTCTCAACCTCTTGCCTTCTGGAAATTCTAAACATTGATTATTTGTCTTATTGCACTCCTCGAATGTATGTCACAAGTCCTGAGAACTGAACTTATTAGGCTTGTTATCCTGCGGCAATTGGTAAGTCATTAGTCTTTTTGGAACCAGAGACCAGGGACTCTAGGTGGAACTTTAGATTTCCATATAGAGTTAGTCAAGAAACACAACTAAAGACTGCTAATTTTAAAGAGATTCTGTTGAAGTAGATTCTAATGTTTGGACAGTGAATTGAAACTTCACTTATGTGTTACAGGTACTTGATATGCATGCTTATGAAGCAAGGCAGAAAGAGTATGCTTTGCAGGGGCATAAACATTTTTACTTCATGACGCTAAATGGGAGTGAGGTTTGCTATCATTCTTCTTACTTATACATGTAAAGTTGAAGACATCTTCTGCATGATCGAATGCATTATAGAGTTGCATTATTTCAATGTCCAGTGATAATATTCTTGTAGTTTGACTTTTTTCAGTTGATGTGATTGTGATCTCAATTTAATTTATGAATCACTTAGTTGTTTGCTAATGTTGCCTTTTGTGTTATTATGTGATTCCAAATAACTTCTTCTTTTACTCTTTTTCTCTTCTGAGGTCAGAAGGGCATAACATAATTTTGGTTACCGCCACATTATCTGTTAATACTTATCTCGGGCAGACGTGGGCAGCTCAAGCTAATCTATGCTAATAATGGTTGTTATATTATTTTCTTGCTTATAGTTTCAAGGCTCTGTAAGAACAAATAACACTTGAGGGATTCAGACCTTGGGGCCTGTGTTTCTGACATCCTGCCTAATTGTTGAAGAATTCGGCAGACTGATTTCTGGGCATTGAGTCATGTTCTCAACATTTTTCTTGGCTTCCTGCACTTACTATTGCGACTATGAAATGCTGATTCTTTGGAAATTGATTATGTTCTTAACATTTTCTTTTATACGGGCAGCAGAATTCAGTAATTCTTATGTTTGTATTTATCACTACCATGTTTAATACAGATGTAGAGCTTTCTGATATCCTTTTCTCAAGTATTTGGATTTGCTACGAGCAAACAGTAACTGGCCCTGAAATTATGGACCCGAATGCATGAGCCAACTTTAAAGAAAAGTTTATCTTTGAATAAGGAATAATTTAAACCATGATTGAATTTCTTTCTTGTTGAATAACTATGAACTTCGTTCCAGCTCATTGAGAACTTCCTAGGTTCAGTGTGAACTGTGAACATTCCCATGTTTGGTGGCATTTACTTTTGTTAGTTTGCATATAAATTTCATGTTGTTTTGCAATTTAATGCTTTTTTCAGGTAATTGATGCAAGTGCCAAAGGAAATTTGGGTCGCTTTATAAACCATAGTTGTGATCCTAGCTGCCGGACAGAGAAGGTATTGTTGGGTGCTTAAGCTTTCATGTAGGTGGTCTTAATGTATTTTGGGGATTCAGTATATAGAATGAATGGTTACGAAATTGCTACATTTCTCCTTCAATCTAGAATTCTTGTTAACCCATTACTTGGTGGCCCATGCATATAGAATGAATGGTTACGAAATTGCTACATGTCTCCTTCAATCTAGAATTCTTGTTAACCCATTACTTGGTGGCCCATGCACTCTCTCCCCACTTTTTGTGGGCATGTTGATGTTTTGTTGATGTTTTCTAGGATGCTGTACTCTCTGAGTACATCAGCAGAAGCTTATTGTGTAAACTTTCCACGCAGTTTTTCATGATACATCTACTCTATGATATGTTACTAATAAATATATGCTTGTTTCGGTTTTTTCTTTATTCTTTTTTTGTTTTACTTGAACCATTTTCTTTATTAAACAGAAAGATTTTGATAGCTAATTGTTTCATCCTTAAGAAATATTTTCTGGGCAATGAAGTGAAGGGACTCGTATCTTTATATTGTTATGTGGCAATAATCTTGACTAATCACGTTAGACTTAGAACGTCATCATCCTTTTCCATGGGACGTTGAGAATCAAATTAACTTTCTTTTTCCAGACCACTTTTTACCTCTTTAACCAAAATCTTTTGTCATCCTTCAACTGTTTAATTAAAAAAATTAGATAGTGTGTATTTACCTATTTTGTACTGTAGCTTCAAGAAAATGTATTATGACTTTGGGACTTCAAAAATATTCACTCACTTTTCGTATACTTGACAGTGGATGGTGAATGGAGAAATCTGTGTTGGACTTTTTGCTATTAGGGATATCAAGAAGGTAAATTCTCTCTGCTAACAATAACGAAGGTCCGCCATATTGTATTAATGCATGTTTATGTTACTAGAAAAGTAGAGGGAGGGAGGGAGGAGATATATCTGCTGTGAGGTTTAGTCTTCATCTTTATCTTCTTTAACCCTTTTTTGTTGCTTTGAGGGTTGGGCCCACAAATTAGCATTAGGTTGGCTTTGTGTATAATGTGAAGTGCTAGGTGAAGAGGCACACTTTCATAATTTTTTCCTATACTTGGAGCAATATTTGTCTATGCTGGTCACATCCTAATGAACTAGCTGATTTTTATTCATTTTGCCTGTCAGGGTGAAGAGGTTACATTTGACTACAATTTCGTCCGTGTGTTTGGTGCTGCTGCAAAAAAATGCATGTGTGGTTCACCTAATTGTCGGGGCTATATAGGTGGTGATCCAAAAAGTTCTGAAGTAATTGTCCAGGTCGACTCAGATGATGAATTTGCTGAACCTGTTATGGTATGTGAAGATACAGAGATGAATGACTATTGGAATGACATAATGTCAAATTCCTTATATGATAGAGAAAATGAAAGTGCTAGTGAACCACGGGAGAACAGATATGAAATGAAGAAACTGGCCAATGCTGCTGGTCAATTCGAGAGCATCACTTCCGAAATTTTAATTCAAAAAGTTGGTGCTGATACTGCTTCTACTGATGGATGCTTTGAGAATTCAACTGCTACACAGGTTGTGGACATGATGGTTCAAGATAAATATGAACTTGACAATTATTTTGGTACTGATTTTGCTTCTAATGTTGCTGTTGAGCAGTTGGATACTCATGAAGACACTCGGGAGTCCTTGATTAGTTCTGCATCAGCTGCTTCTAAGGTTGACTCTGAGGGCCTCCTGTCCCAGATGCATTTTGTCCAACCTGTGGGTGTTTCCTCTCAATCAGAGGGTATTATGGATAGAGCAATGTCTTCAGCTCCTCATTCTTCTCATGGGTCAGAGATCACTGCAACTGCATTACATAGCAAATCACGGCCTGAGACAATTGAATCTAAGAGAAAGTTGAAATATGGTACTCTGGGAGGAAAGGAGGAATCAGCAAAGCCCGATTCTCTCACCAAGGCGTGTCGTTCATCATCTTCAATTAAAAAAGGGAAACTCAAATCTAATGCTATGATTTTAGAAGAAACTCCAAATGTGGATAAGTCAAATGCAACTCCCCAAAAATCTAAAAAGTTACCAGACCTTTCCTTAAACAATCATGTTGAAGCAGGTAGACATTCATCTGTTGTGTGCTTCCTTTTGTGGTACATGGCTTGATTTTTAATGTACTAACTTTACTAAATTATTGCAGTTGAGGAGAAACTGAATGAGTTGCTTGATACTGAAGGGGGAATAAGCAAGAGAAGAGTAAGTTTTTTCCCCTCTTTGCCATCAATTTTTCAGTTTTCTTAACTCTTGTCTTTTAGAACATTGAATAATATATATATATATATATATATTTTCTGGTTTATTATATCAGGCAACTAAGTTCTGATTTACTGTTTTCCACCAACTTCATCACTTTATAATAACTAATATAATTGATTTCATAATAATTGCTTGTATTGTGCCTGTGGATGGTTATTTTGCATATTGTAAGTTCTCTTCTGATTTAACAGGATGCATCGAGAGGTTACTTGAAGCTTCTGTTTCTAACAGCTGCATCTGGGATTAATGGTCATGGTGAAGCTATTCAGAGGTATCTCAGATATTTAACATGCCCACCCACCCACTCCCCTCACCCAGCCCCCCCCAAAAAAATGGAAGAAGAAAAAAAACACGCAAATAGTGTTTGTTATTTGAACAAGTGAATATATTTACTAAAGTGATGCTTGGTGTGTTTTTATCTCTTTTGCAGTAATCGAAATCTTTCAATGATCTTGGATGCACTCTTGAAGACAAAATCTCGAACTGTTCTGGTTGATATAATCAACAAGAATGGTAATTATTTCATTGTTTTGTTGCCGGAATATACATATTTTTATGTTTCGGTACTTAAACAATTTTGCTGATGGTGACCTTTCTGGTCAATAGGTTTGCAGATGTTACACAACATAATGAAGCGGTACAGAAAGGAATTCATTAAAACTCCAATTCTGCGCAAGCTTCTTAAGGTAAATCTGTGAAACATGCATAATTTTCACTCAACTACATGAACAACATTTGAGAATTTGTGAATATTATCTATAGTAACAAATCAAATTTCATCTTGGCTTAGCTAAATAGTTATTAATTTGACAGAACTACAATTTCCTAGAAAAGTTGCTCATTTAACACTGGCATGTTGGACGTTAATTCAACAGTAGGTGAAGGGCATTTATTGTTTAAACTATACGGTACCTGCTATGAGGAGGTACTGCATTTAATATAGCCTGATTTAGGAGATGTTTAAGATTTAGACATAAAAATTATTGCAAAAGTAATGCAGTAAGGAATACACATTCGGATAAGATACAGTGTAAGAGTTATTGACAGTTGCTGCTCACTTCTTTTGCATAGGTACTGGAGTATCTGGCAACGAGAGAGATTCTTACTTTGGAGCACATAACTGGAGGTCCACCTTGTCCAGGCGTGGAGAGGTGAAAGATTTTTTTCTACTTTCCCTGTTAATGCTATACTAAGATTTGCTCGTTCTCATTTAAAATGTGGAAGATATCGAGAGATTTGTAATATACTTGCACAATATGTAGTACGGTAATTGTGGTTGATGAGCGGCCCATCTTATTGCATTTGCTTTCGTACCTTTTTGAAGTGCCTTTTTTGCATAATCATGAAAGTCAGTCATTCTTTGCCTGATATGTAAGCCCACTATTAGTCTTATTTATGTGAGATTCTGGCATTAAATTTTTAAAGGTGCTTATTTCATGTTGCGGTCTTGCTGAAATATGCTCCTAGGCTTTAGAAAATACCAGGCTTGGTTCAGAGCTGAGGAGAATGCAGCTGCTATATCTGGGAAATGTAAATGACAGTCCAATGGTTCACTCAACATATGAAACAAGAACAGATAAATTAAATGGAGCATAGAATGGAATTATGCAACAGAGAGTGTATGTATATACACACACATACTAGCATGTGTGACATATAAATCTATATATAACTAAAGAGGACTACAAGCACAGTGCGTCTGATAGTTATCAAAATTAAATTTTATTCTACTTCTGGCAACTTATACCTAAACTTCGTCATGTAAAAAAGGTGGTTGTTATTGTCCCCTATCTGGCAAGGTTCAGACTCAGTATACCGATGGAAGCTAAACAGAACGAGATCATATAGCCGCTTGTTTTCTAAATCTGTCATGTGCTTTTTGGTATTGTCCCTTTGTGTTATTTTCTCTGCTTTTGGGCCCTGTATTAGCTGTATCTAAAGTGAAATGGATGATCAGAAGTAAGAGAGACCAATTAAAGACTTGATTATCTAAATTAATTTATTTTTTTGAAGTAGACTCATTTTCCTTTTATGAATGACACTATCATGTTATTACAAGCCAAGATGTTGCATGATTCTTCCTCTTAACTGCTTTCTTCTCTTCCATAGGCGCTAGTAAGTTCTTCTGTCTCTAATATATTTGGCCATGCTTTGCATGAAATTTAGTCTCTGTATGAAATATTCCCTTAATTGATTGATCGGTTTCATTTTATGTATTTTTGGTCTTCTTTGAACAGAATGAAAGTTTTTGTCAATGTGAATTGAGATATTTATCCCCTTGTGCTGTTTTAGGAAAATATCATTGTCTCTAAATATATAGTTTGTATTTCTTGTCATTTTGTGGTTTGCTTTTTCATTGATATAGTTTACTAAATTGCATTTTATTCTGTAATTACAGCTTTAAAGATTCAATATTGACGCTGACGGAACATGTTGATAAACAGGTAATGCATAACAAACGTGTTTTCCCATTTATTGTCAATTCAGTCATTCAGATCCATGTTCTGTAGCATCATTTCCATAGTCGCTGATACATATGTTATTGCTGCAAATGGACAAAAGACATTAAAAGATGATGTGATCAGTTTTGATTGCTTTCGAGTTTCACTGTGGATGTGGGATAGCAGGAATATATATAGCTATGATAAAAGAAAGTAGTTCCCGTTTCCATATTGTTTTTCTTTTCCCCTTTTCTGATTGGGTCCTGAATTTTGTTAGCTTGATGATATGAAGATTTTCATGACCAATGCGATTGATATTCTGTGTTTGCTGTCCTATGTTTGATGGTCTCCTTTTACTATCATGCAGAATCTATGCTTTTGTGGCCGAAATTGCGTGATGGTTCAGTGTATAAATATGTCATCTCAAATGCTTAGCTATTTGTCGACTTTTCTAAAGTATTGCATTTTGTCTCTCTTTCAAACCTTTTTACTGTCTGTTGCAGCTGCTTTCTGCAGATTTTTTGTTGACCATAATTTGCTGCAATTGTGTCTGCATTCAGTAATTATCAAGTATCCAATAATTAAATAGTTGTGTTTAAGGTGTCTGGATATGGGTGTAGTTTTGAATATTTTGTTTGTTGATGGATGCTTAGAAGATGCATGGATGAGTGTGTGCATTGTAGATAGGCTGTTGATTGAAGTTCTGAATTTCAACCCTGCTGCTCTCAGGTCCATCAAATTGCACGAAACTTCCGGGATAGGTGGATTCCAAGATCCCTCAGAAAAAATTGCTTCATGGAAACGGATGATGGGAAGATGGAATTTCATCAGCATTCAAGCTATGGTAGGTTATCAGTCTCATCATACGATAATTGGAGCAATCGAGGTGGAAAACCTGCAGAAGCAATAGAATGTTGTGACACTCAGGCAGTGGTCGCCCCTGGTGCTGTTGAGAGTTCCACTCTAGACCACTCCTCTGCTTCGGGGCGTAATTCTGGATCTAATGGAACAAAAACACGCAAACGCAAGAGTCGATGGGATAACTCGGCAGAGGATTGCCTGCATCCCAGAATCAGGACCAATTTGTCAGGTTATGGAAAACCAAATGTTGATGAGGATATCCCTCCTGGGTTTTCACCTCCCTGTAATATGGTTCCAGCCAATTCGTCTTCAACTGCTCTTAATCGCCAAGAGAGAGATACTTGCATAAAGCATCCATTCGACTCAGTACTGGGAGATTCACAACCAAGATTCATTGCAAGTATGCCTGTCTCCTACGGAGTTCCCTCTTTTGTAATGCGGCAATTTGGGTTCCTTCAATCAGAAACTTCTGGGGCTCAGAGTGTAGCTCCAGGTTTGCCATTCCATCCGTTTCCTCCGTTGCCTCCATATCCCTGTAACATGGAAGAGCCACCTGCATTGGCTGCTAAATGTGTGTTACTGAGTGAACCTGCAGAAAAAGCTGAACAAGTTAACGGTACTTGTGCTGCTCATCTCTCTGGTAAAAAACATTGCAGTGTGGATACACCAGAAATGAATATTTCAGTGGCAAATTATCAGCCAGATTTTCAGCCAGAAGGGAGTTCTTATAGCTTTGGGAGGAAATGCTTTAGGCAGCAAAGGTGGAATCTTCCAAAATTAGTGCCACCATGGGTTCGAATGAGAAATGGTTGGGGTCATGCGGGGAATGCAAGAAATGGTGTGACAGGTGTAGGGTTAGGAACTGGAGCAGATCATTTGAGGAATTCATACAACTCTGAGGACGTTAACTGGGAGTAGAGTTTTAGACAAGCAATTCATCGCATTTGTTATGAAAAATTAGCATCATTTATAGGAGATTCTTGAAGGAGCTGTCAAAATTGTCTAACGCTCCTTTTCAACAAACACAATTCTTTACTGCACAGCTATACCAATATTGAAATATTCTTTCATTTCTTCAGTTTTATCCTCATTGTTAGGCTAGGGCACTCCCCCATTCTTCAAATAATATGCATCCTTCACTTAAGGAAATTATAACTTGAAGAGGTAAGCATTCTTCACTTTGTCCCTAGATATTTATGAGAACTTCTAGTCTATCCCTTTTTGCTGCCCTCTTGTTTCAACTTTTAGTCTATCCCTTTTAGCTGCTCTCTTGTTTTTCTGTGGCGTGTGTGTGCTCTAGGTGTGTCTGGTGATGTATATTGGGTTTAAGTTATAATTTGGATGTGGAATTTGCACAGAGATCATCCAGGTTTTGGGTTTTATTTATATAAGCTGATTGTGCTTTTAGTAGTTCTAGCTCGTTTAGTTTCAGGTTTGCAGTTTTTGATATATATATATATATGTGTGTGTGTGTGTGTGTGTGTTAAACGGGTAGGGTTTTCCTTTTTTATGAAGTTGCTTTCTTTAAAATCTTATATGAGATGCCTTATTCCTGTGATGTACAGATAATTGCTAACATCAACAGTAAACCTACACACCATGCCCTCAACTATGAGCAGCTATATAGATGGAGAGTCGAAATGCATTCCTATGAATGCTTAGTAGTGAAGCTTAAAATCTTGCTGTTTGGTTTATATCAGGTACGACACTTGATATGCTAATCTTATTAACTGGTTGACTTGACGAGGATTGGCATAATGCATATGGACTGATTATCTTCTTGAAGGAACATCACGCAGATATAAATTGATTCATCTACATTTTGAATGATATCTCAATGTTGAAGCTGGAATTGATAGAAACTTTTTCTTCTCTAGTCTTTCATATAATGTTCCATTTGCCTCAAATCTTGCTGCCAAGTTGATGAATTGATGGCCTTGCGGTTCAATTGTTCTAAACGTTTAGTTAATTCATATGTTGCTTGCTTTGTTAGGTGAAGTAGCTATCTTATCATACTCTCTAGCTTACTTGCTCATACGAGTTATTGCATAATTGTTTACTTCCAACATGGTAGTGATTCAAAACTGGCTACATTTTTTACAATGGATGTGATAAAAGGGGTCCAGTTGGGGTTAAACAAAACTTCGGAAGAAAATATCTCGAGAAATCTATGAAGATAGAATTAGGTCTCAACAAGCAAATCGAGGTTATACTGAGATGGCTCTTTTTCAACTACGAAATCCTTTTTTGACTCGGGGCTGGAACAATCACAAACACTTTTTTGATTATGGATCTACTACCAGAAATTCAATGTGCAAAGTTGCCTTAGGGCTGAATTGAATCCTGAGCGATGCAATTGTGATCTTTTATGAGACCCTTTTCGACAGAGTCTATTCAACTACTTCGACCATTTCCGAGCACCTCATAGTATTTTCAGGGCGTCTGAAGATTCAATCATTTCTCGGTGATTTCTCCTGCACTGCCCCTTCCAACGATCGATCATTATTAGATCATACATGATGATGCCAGACTTTAGTTAAGGAGATGCATTAGGCCTTTAGCACTAGTGTTTTTATTCATTTTGTATTTTTATCATTTGATTTGGCGTGCATGTATCTAGCAAAGTTTAAATGCATACGACATACTGTGTATATATGTGTGTGTGTGTGTATATATATATGCATGTATATATGATGGCTCACAAACTTGAAATTTTTCTATATTTGATAACTTCAAAATGTAATGCAAAGCTAATCTTATAATTCTTATTGATGTTCTTTTGGTGCTTGTGTTGAAAAAAAACTATTGATAAAGTGGACCTAGTTTATATTCTTTCATTTGCATCAAGCTCACACTAAATTCCAAACCTATGTATAAGTACTATTGTTGCAATGAATTATTTTCTTCTAACTTTCAGTCATTATGTCACATTTGTTTCGCCGAAAATAAAGTTTTAACTGCTAACTCCAGGGACTAGAGACCTTTTTTGATAATATAATAATGATAAGCTATCATTGGTACTTGTAACAGCAGAAATTAACTTGATAACCAACTTGAGAATGGAATATACACCAAATTATAGAGTTGCTTTACCGATTTCTGACATGATGTTATGAATAATAACGATTTTGCAGTCATTTTTTTGTCTTGAATTAATTAATAATTCTATGATTAGTAAACAAAAAGAAATAATACGACAACGCATCACATCAAAAAAAAAAAAAACTTAAGGACAGACCACTAACAAGAGGCTGCATTGGCAGATAGCTATTGTCCAAAAACGAAGTCAGTAATAATAATTTCAATTATCTTGGAGATATATAGGGAATGTTTGGTTATTTTTTGTGTGTGATTTTATTATGTATTTTGGAAGAATGAATTATAGAAAAATATAAAAGTTATTTTTTGGTATGCTTGTTTATATTTTGATAGAGATATTTTTTACTATAACAGTCAAATTAATATTTTTTTATTGGGTTTTTGAGGGTGAAAATGGAATTGAGTGCTATTTTTTTTAATATTAAAATAATAATAAAATATATATAATATATGTATGTATATATTGAAAAATGTGTGTTTTAGAAGGAAAATAATGATATATTTGGTTATGTTTTTCCAAAATAATATTGTTCTGGGGAAACATAACCAAACACTCCCATAGTAATCGTAAAGTTTGAAAGAAAGCACTTCACTGGTGTATAGCAATTGTTCCCAAATTAATTTAATCACAATAATTTTGATTATTTCGAAGATAACATAGTTATCATGAAATAATTCGAAGATCACTTAACACCAGTTTAGAGCTATTGTCCAAGAATTAAGTCAAGCAAAATAATTTTAATTATTGTTAAGATAATATACTAATCATAAAATTTGAAATGACCTAAAAGATAGTTCATTTTAATATGCAGCTATTGTCGATCATAATAATTTCAATTATTTTATAGATAACATATTAATCATAAAGTGTGAAAAATTCAAAAAACATATTTGATCATGTTATAATCAACTTTACGAACGAAACCAGGCACTCAATATTACATAAATTTAAAACTACATTCATTACAACATATAATTATAATTTCAAGAAAAGTGTCAAATCAAATGATGGGACATATTTGGCACCCCCTTGGTGGTTATTATATCACAAAGGCGATAATCAATAAAATATTTGGTTATGTTTCCCTAAATAACATTATTTTAAAAACATGTAACTAAATATATTTTTATTTTTCCTTCAAAACATACATTTTTTTAATATATGTATACATATATATTATATATTATATATATTTTATTATTATTTTAATATTAAAAAAATTACTCAATTTCATTTTGACCTCCAAAATCCAACAAAAAAGTATTGATTTGATTGTTACAGTGAAAAATATCTCCCCCAAAACATAAACAAACATACCAAAAAATAACTTTAATATTTTTCAATAATTCATTCTCTCAAAACACATAATAAAATTAAATAAAAAACATAACCAAACATTCCCAAATATTTTCTATGTAACTAAAAAAGGTTCATTAATCAATAAGTACACAAAAAATGCCTCCAAATGTGATGGCTTAACTGCTCAGAGATTCCTCTTTTACGCTTTTTGAGAAAAGCGTGTTTGGTTGATTACAACAACAAACTTTGTTGTCTTTGTCCCACATGTTGTCTTCACAACCAAATTAACTTTAATATAAAATTCTTAGTACTAATTATAAGCCAATAATAGTATAGCTTGGAAGTGAGATAATAAGAATAATGGGCAATATGCTACCTGCCAACACGTGAAAAGACTTATGTTTGAACTTTGAACCAACACAACACATCAAAGATCAAATGTGGGCCAAAGATTAATAGAGGGGAATTTTCACACACAATGCAATCTTGAGGAACCCTCATATGTGAATCCAATTTGGGGTGCTAATTAATTACTAGGTACTTCTAGCATTTATGTGCAACAAGTTGCTGCATCCTTTTGAGAATTTGTGATATTTTG
This sequence comes from Jacaranda mimosifolia, assembly GCA_018894105.1. Taxonomy (NCBI): domain Eukaryota; kingdom Viridiplantae; phylum Streptophyta; class Magnoliopsida; order Lamiales; family Bignoniaceae; genus Jacaranda; species Jacaranda mimosifolia. The sequence continues at coordinate 1,391,851 of CM032123.1, forward strand.
ACTAGTGCTATAGTAATTTTTTTTAAATCATTTTTCGTCATTTTATGTGATTTTGTGGTAATAAGGTAAGAGTAAATCGCTGTCGAATTTTAAAATAATTATGATTTTTTATTTATTATATAAGCATGTGGGTCTTTTTCGTATGCATAGTTACTATTGTTTCATAATTTGATGTCTTGAAATTTTCTAAAAATAATCTATTATTATAGATGTATGGAGTCTAGAGGTTTCATGCTGTTCGGATGTACTAATGGATTCAATGGTATGAGAAAAGGGATATTCCTGCAGTAGCAAATGTTATTCGTATTGCAGTAGATCAAAGTTATAAGAGTAAAAGTCATGACAAAAAATTTCAATTTCAAAAGAGATGCAACATGACAAACTACTTATAGAAACAGTATAGTATTAATTTTTATGTAGTTAGTAGACCTAGTGGAGGTGCTTGGTATGTCATCAAACTAGCTCATAAACAAGATTTGATGTATCAAAATTAAGTTAATGACCACTTAGAAGAGGTTGAGAAATGTTGATGGGGGTTATAGCTTTAAGGCCAATTGAAAATTGATTGAAGGTGATTGACACAATATACGTGGTTCCAAAGATTGGCAATTTAGGGGTGCTCAAAATCAAATCGATCCGAACAAAATCGAAAAGAATTGAAAATCAATTAATTTTTATTTTTTTTTTGGTCTAAAAATTGAAAAATCAAACGGTTTGGTTAGGTTTTCGATTGACAAAGTCAGAATCAAACTGAACCAAATCGAACCGATAATATATTACTAAAATTTCTATTTTTATATGTTTTCCAAAAAATACCTCAATTTTTTACTTATTTCTCTCCCACCCAAGCTCAATTTTTAACTTAATTGTCTCTTATCTTTCTTAGAATATGTTTTCCTTTTAATGGTAAAAGAAAATGTCCATATGTTGCTCACAAAATGATTTTTGCAAGTGAATTTATAGGAGAAATGTAATAGATTTTGTTTCATCTATATTTGAAAATTAAAATTAAGAAAAATAAAAAAATCGAACCAAACGAAACTGAATTTGATTGATTTGGTTTGATTCGATTTTTCATATTAAACCAAATTGAATAGTTGGTCTTATATCAAAACCAATTGATTTAGTTCGATTGAGATTTTTCTCAAAATCGAACCAAACCGCACCGTGAATACCACTAATTGGCATGGTGCCCATCACTTTACCTTATTTGAAACTTTTCATCCCAATTCTTGATCTTCTTTTGTTTCAACATACTTTAAAAAAAAAAAAAAAAAAACCCACTATCACTTGACATGGGGAATTTTTCATTGATAATCATCCTCAACCTTAAGCCATCAAAGTAGAATTAAATCTCTTGAAAACTTATAATTTTGATAATTTATTTTGACTTGAAATGATCAATACTTGAAGATTTTCTTTTTCTTCTAAATTTGAGCCAAAAATTAATGTCATATTATTAAATATGTTATCACAAACCATTAAGTTATAATTCTAACTTTACAACTACACCAAACAATGGCAACTAATTATTCCACCAACTATTATTCTCATAATAACTTTAAAACAATAACAGTATTCTATTGCCATATGCACCAAACAAAATGAATGCAAATTAAAATCAACACTGCAGAAAAAGAAAAGAAAAAGTAATTTTCATTGTATATAAACAAAAATAGATACTCGAAATCCTTAAACTTTCCGTATGCAATAACCCATCCGCCTACCAGGGGAAGTTGAAGAGGAAGAAGTGGGTCCAGATTCCAGAATCCCAAGAGTAAAAAGCATGGCTGATCATAATAACTTGAACAGAAGCAGCGCTTTCTCCATCCAATGTTTGGTGGGCAGAGACAGTGCTGCAGGCTAGTGACTCCCTGACATCTGACTGCTGCTGAAAATGTTGAAAAGCTAACCAGAAACTACCCAAAAGAATCATTACAAAAGATTAACCACCGGAAGAGACGGCCAGTTTTATACCAACCTGTTTTTTTAGTTTCATGAGTTCTCAGGATGGCAGAATGATAAACTAAAGTGAAAAAGGAAGAGTCTTGGAAGTCTGGTTCTCTGAGGGAATGACTCAGATGGAGGTTAAGAGCAGCGAAGAGAGCTCCGGCAGGCGGACGGTGGTGGTTGGGGTGAAGCTGGATTCGCAGAGCAGAGAGATGCTGACATGGGCTCTGTTGAAAGTTGTTCGGGCTGGTGATCGTGTGATTGCGGTTCATGTTCTTGACAGTAATGGTAAACAGTAAACTTTTCTTTTTCTAATTTGGGTTTTGGTTATGGGGGTGAAATGGGATAGCTACAAATATGAGAGAATTCATCAAATTCTTGATATCTGCTAAACTAACCAGAAAAGTAGCTGTTTTAGCTTCATTTTTTCTTTGGTTTAATTCCCTTTAGTTGTTTTTAGTTGGTGTTCTCTAAGTTTCAATTGTGAGTTTAATACATTTGGTGAAATGGGGTTGTGCAGAAACTGTGGATCGTGACGGGAAATCATCATCCCTTCTCTCTCTGGTTAAAACATTTGACTCAATTTTCACAGTTTATGAAGGCTTCTGTAATCTGAAACAGGTTAATTTGTTTCCAATTATTATCATTTTTCTCAAACTTTTGTTTCTGGGAATCACTGTTTATTTACTATGTATAACTAATTATCTGGTGGAATCAAAGTGTAAAGATGGGGTTTTTCTGTCAATGCTGCAGGTAGATCTCAAACTAAAGATCTGTAGAGGTTCATCAGCTCGGAAAATTCTTGTTCGTGAAGCCAAATCTTACACTGCAAATGAGGTTATTATGGGAACTTCACAAAATCATCATACAATTCGGTCATCCGCCTCTGTTGCTAAATACTGTGCGAAAAAGTTGTCCAAGGAATGTTCAGTTTTAGCTGTCAATAATGGGAAGATTGTCTTTCATAGAGAATCCAATTCAGTCCCTCATGTTAGCTCTAAAGGTAGTTCTTTCATTCATATTTAAGTCAGCCCACAATTCTGTAACTGAGATGCTTATCAGAAATCTTGTGATTTTGCTTGAGCAGAAACCCGTCGTAATGGTTTCCTCAGTGCCCTTCAGAGATCACTTAGTAAGAACACTAAAGTACTTAATGATGGCCATGGAGCAAAGCCAGAATTGACATGGGATAAAGAAACCTGTGGTAAATCTGACTTGGAGTTAGCTGAATGGAACTGTTCAATTTGTTCAACAGGCTCATTGTCACCCTATAATTCTTGTTCCCAATCAACTAAGGAGCCTTCAAATGATGACAAGAAAAAGAATACATTGGCTTTAGTACCAGGAAAGAAGCTAGAGGCTGCATCAGTTTCAATTTCACAGTTGTTGAAAGAATTATCTCAACTGAAACCTGGTTGGCCACTTGTTTGTCAGAAAACCTTATCAAATACAAAATCCACATATAATTCCCACGTGCAGCAGATGCCTATGGTTCGATGGGCAATGCGACTCCCACGTAGACATTTTCTGTCTATTGAGAATTTAGCTAGAAAAGATGGTAATTCTGATTGTGATCAAGATCAGTCCTCTGAACTAGATGGAGAAAGTGGTGCAATTGTTCCTGTTGGGAATGAGACTGTTTCTGTTCCATTATCACCAGACTGCATCTCAAGAACCTTAACAGAAGAACTAGAGGGCCTTCATGAGAAGTACTCAGCCACTTGCAGATTGTTTAAATACCAAGAACTGATCTCAGCAACATCTAATTTTAGCCCAGGTTGTTCCATCTTTACTTAAAATGGTTAAATTTTATGCTATCTTAGTTGACCATCTTTTGAACTTGTGAAATTCCAGAGAATATGGTAGGTAAAGGAGGCAGCAGCCAGGTCTACAGAGGTTACCTTCCTGATGGCAAAGAACTTGCTGTGAAGATTTTAAATCCATCTGATGATGCTTTGAAAGAGTTTATTCAAGAAATTGAGATCGTCACTTCTTTACATCACAAAAACATCATTTCACTTTTCGGATTCTGTTTTGAGGACAATAATCTGCTCTTGGTATATGATTTCCTATCGAGAGGAAGCCTTGAAGAGAATCTCCATGGTATCAACTAAAATAATTTCATTAGTGGTTTCTTTAGATACATTTGAGTCTCAAGGAAATTGAAAACTGTGAACCAGGTGATAAAAAGGGACCACTCGGATTTGTATGGAGTGAGAGATATAAGGTGGCTGTTGCTATAGCTGAGGCTTTGGACTATCTCCATAACAGAGAAGCTCAACCTGTTATTCACAGGGATGTTAAGTCATCAAATATACTTCTATCTAACGATTTTGAGCCACAGGTGATGTTATAATAATAATCAGAAAGAAGTTTGATTTCTCCAACTTATATCCTCACTTATATTTGTACATTTTGATAATTCTTCAGCTTTCTGATTTTGGACTTGCTAAATGGGTACCTGCAACCTCATCTCACATTACCTGCACCGATGTTTCTGGCACTTTTGGGTCAGTAGACTTTGTTGTTTGAAATCATTTCTAGTGCAGACTTTCTTGCTAACACTTTGGTCTGCACAGATACTTGGCTCCTGAGTATTTCATGTACGGCAAAGTAAATGAGAAGATTGATGTTTATGCGTATGGAGTAGTTCTACTAGAGCTGCTGTCTGGAAGAAAGCCTATAAGCAATGATTTTCCAAAGGGCCAAGAGAGCCTTATTATGTGGGTATGTACTCTGTGCTCATTGGATTGATAAGAAGCCATTAAATTTGACCAAAAGAATTCACAAGAATTCATGATTTTACAGGCAAAGCCAATTTTAAATTCTGAGAAGTTTGCCAGATTGCTGGATCCAAATTTGGGCAATAGTTATGATCTTGAACAAGTGGAGAGGATGGTTCTATCTGCTTCACTCTGCATCCGACGTGCCCCACGAGCTCGGCCCCGAATGAGCCTTGTAAGTCATCACCCTTCTTTGAGGTGTCTTTCAAAACAAAACCTTTCATCAGCGCATTTTGACAAAACAATACCTCAACTCCATATTTGGCTATGGATTTGGTCATCATCAGAACACACGAAAGTTTCAATTTAGTACAAATTCTTCTTCTTGCAGGTTCTAAAGCTTCTCCAAGGTGATGACGAGGTAATGAAGTGGGCTAGGTTGCAAGTGAAAGCTCCTGAAGGGACAGGCACAAAGCCAGAAGATGCTAATGCTGTGGAAGGAGCAGATGCATTAGAAGATGAAACCTTTTCACAATCTAATATCCAATCCCACCTGAACTTGGCATTGCTTGGTGTGGATGAAGATTCACTCTCTGAAAGCAGCATTGAGCAAAGTGTTTCTTTGGAAGATTATCTCAGAGGCAGGTGGAGCCATTCCTCTAGCTTCGACTAACCGTAATTCTATCAAAATGCAGGCCAAGTTCTGCTCTGAGTGATTCTTTTGTGCATATTCCCTTATGTAATTCTGTTGATGGGCTTGGATTTGGGGTTGTTTGTGTATTTCTCATTCCTCCTCCTTTCCTTCGTAGTTGTGAAGGCTAAGACTGTATAGGATAGAATCTCACTTCGAATAAAAAGTTTGATGTATTGTGTTTCTTAGAGCCTCCTCTTAAATGTGTATTGTACAAGAGGAAAGAATATAGTTTGGAGTGGAATAAATTTACATGGCGACATGCATTTTCACATTTGAATTGATGAATGATGTCTTAGACCAGAAGAAGAAGATTATGTATATAATCACTAACGATTTCTTACATGGTTGATAAATCTCAGAGATCTCATCAACTCCAGAGTCTCGAACTAAAACCAGTAATAAAAGTTCCAATTTTGGGGACAGGAACACATGCAATCACTTGCACAAAATCCACCAATCAGATTTCATCGTGTAAGACAACACAAATCCTTCGTCTCACTCTTTACACATGGAATAACAGAAAAAAGGATCATCTATCAAGAAACCATGGCTGCAGCTTCAACATATATGGCTTCTACTAGCTTCTCCATGCTAGGATGGAGAAGTGGCAAGAAAGGTCCTAGGAAAAAGTGGGCTCTTGATTTTCATTTCAACAAACAGAAATACATGAAGAAGTTCAGAAAACAGAAGCAGAAGATGAAGAGAGCATGAAGCAGTAACAGCAGTAATAATATTTCCTCACAATCTGTTTCATAGAAACAGGCAAATTCTAGCAGTAGAACAAGTTCTTTACAAAAAATGGTCAGACGAGGAGATTTTCCATGTTTCAGATCCTGATCTCCATATGCCAGAAGTTGTTGTAGAGAACCTGTTCTGCTGCTGGAACTTGTCTGACTATGGAGGTTGAAGATGCTGGCCTTATTCATCTGCAAGAGATAATTGCACTTTTTCACCATTTATTTCATCTTTTATTTCAATTGTTGTATACTGATTATCAATTAACTAATTTTATAAAAAAATATTTAACATATATTATATATCTATGCAATGAAATAGGAAATGAAATATAAAATAGAACATGTGATCTAAATTAGAGAACGCTTTGGACTCCTCTATTCCATTCTCTATTTTATCTCCTTAGGGCTTATTTACTTTGAAGGATGAGGCAGGATGAAAGCCCACATCCTGCCTCATCCCATGTTTACTTTGAATGATTTGAGCCTTGTACAAAGCTGTCGGCCCTGCCATTGAACTGACAAAATGAGTGATGAGTCATCCCACCATTGAAGTGGGATGGTTTAATCACTTGATTGGCGCCGCAACTTCAAATAATTTTCGGTTGCAGCGCCAATCAAAAAATTTAAAAATAATTACAAAAATTTAAATATTAACAATATATTTATATTAAAATAATTAAAAGAAAAATCGATATATATAATTTGTGTAAAGATATTGTATTGGAATAGAGAAAAAATAATTTCTTTAAGCTAAATAGAAAAAAGAAGAATAGTTGGATTTTGTATTAACATGGAGAAAATTTAAAATGTTTATGCTAAATAAAAAAGATTTTAACTGGCGATACTTTAGTCTTTTATAATTTATCCAAGTTTTATAATTCATGTTTATGTATATATTCTCAATACAATAATTCAATTTTATCATTCATATCATCCCACAAAGTAAACATCCAATTAAAAATATAAAATTATCTACTCTTCATCCTTCATTTCATTCTATCCTTCATTAAAAATGTAAAATTATCTAAAATATATATTTATATACTCATTTAAAAATATACCGAATATAATGTTCTGATATATTTTTTCCTTATTATTTATTGTCTATTTTCTAAAATTATAAATTTAGAATTAACGATCTTGACATTCTACAATTTATTCAAATATGAAATATCTTTAAATTTAACATTTTCACATAAAATATCCAATTTATATTAGTTAATAATAAATTTTCTTTCTTAAAATATTAAGAATGATACTATTTGTTTTTCAATCACATAAAGTAAAATGAATATTATTCTAAAATATTTAAATATTAAAATTATTTTTAATGCATCACATCAGGAACATATCAGCACATATATATATTTGATAAGATGAGAGAATGAAAAATATATGAATCAAGTGAAATATTGAGTAGAAATGGAGATGGTAAGGTGGACATTTGCCCATTCGGTTTCATTTACATACTCCATTTTCTCATTTTCTATCATTTTATAAATGAAATATATCACTTTTATACATTTTCACCCTACATCATTTTCAGTTTTAAAATATATTCGCCAATAACATATATATCTTCTCTTTATTCTATTATTTTTATCTCTCTTCACCTACAACTTATTAAAATCAATATAATTATTACTTTTCAATAATCTATCCAAATACAAACTCATTTTCAACTCATTTTTACTAAATAATTTATCAAATTTTAAAAATAATGAATATAAAAATGAAAATAAAACCAAACGGGCAGGGTGTAGGGTTTCTTTTTTTAAGGTGTTTTAAATATGGAGTTATCGAGTATTAAATTAAGTATTTTGAGAGTTAAAATTGAAGAATGTAGAACACCATTTTGTTTCATTCAAAAAGTTGAAAAATATTTTTGGGAAAACACACACACACACACACACACACACACCATAGCCTAAATCATTAGTTTGATGAATGATTTCTCACATTAGAAGAAGATTATGTAATTATTAATGATATCAAAAGTCCAGTCATTTTGAATCTTTGGCGAACCATCACAAATACAACTTACCTATATTTGAATGAAAATGCCGTGTGATCCACCACAACCAATGGGAGGGTGTTGCTATACATATGAGGAGGCCACACTCGCATACAGCTGACTCCTTTTCAATAAAAGAGTAAGGCCAAACCACTCAACCAATTTTAGACAGATGGACAAATGGCAATGGGCCTCCAACCCGATCCATTCTAAGACTAGGATTGGTACAACCGAAATTACTTCGGCCCCAACGTCGCCGCGCAACTGGCCTCAAACAATAACACTTATCCAGAAGTTCTTAAAGGACTGAGGATCCAATCCATTTTCCTTTCATTCAAAATTTCTGAAAACCAGACTCAAGCTGGAAAAGGGACAATGAAAGCAAAACCATAAAGAAGCCGTGGCCGCGGCCACGGCTTCCACATGTATGGCCTCTACCAGCTACTCCATGCTGGGATGGAGAGGTGGGAAGAAAGAACTTGGAGAAAAGTGGGCTCTTGATTTTCAGCTCAACAAGTTAAGAAAACAGAAACAGAAGATGAAGAAAACAAGAAGCAGAAACAGCAGTAATAATATTTCCTCAGAATCTGTTTCATAAAAACAGGCAAATTCTAGCAGTAGAACAAGTTCTTTACAACAACCTGGATTCAGAAACAGTCAGATGAAGAGATTTTCCCTGTTTTTTGGATCCTGATCTTCATATACCAAGAAAAGCCAGGATAAGAAGTCTTAACAAGATTCTGGGTTTATAGCAAGGCATTCTGCATCATTCCAAGGTCGGAATGATCCATCCTGCACAAAATTCTGGTATAAAGACAACAAAAATTATGTCAGAATATGGAATAAGGTGTAACAGAACATGTTAGAGAAAATAAAATAATTGATGAAATGGATCTTTTCATCTACCCATAATCACATAATTCATTATGTCATGTAAGCATGTGATTCAAGGAGAAGAAACTCTAGCCAAGATAACTACATATAAACCTTGAAAAACAAGCTACTGACCTGAAGCCAAAAGAAGAACCCTCGTAAAAGGTTCAACCTTCTTGGTTTATCATCTTTGAATCGTGAGAGCTGTCTGCTTAAATCTGCATTCAATAAAGATATAAAATATCATACTAATTACAAGGAAAAAGTCACATGCCAAAAGAACAACCATATAAATCTCAAAAAGAGTAAAGGACGGCTTCTTAACTAACAAACCAGAGCAATTGAAGACATCAATTAAGTGCACATAAGAACCCTCGAAAATTAGGAAATAAGAGAGTAAGAGATGGACATTGCAAACTACACATCACTTCTTTTATATCATTTTTCTTAGAGTAGGTTGACTAAGAAACATCTCAAGCCATTCAAAAGGCAGGAATTGCTCTTTTAAGTACCTAGTTTTAAATTTTCTATTATGTCCCTGTACTTGAAAGTATTTTCAAAATAAATGAAATAGTTCCATAAAAGAGAGTGAAAAATGAAAAAGGCACATTTCCAAGCTTCCTCATGGCATAAGTCTAACCAGTAACCAGAGAATAATGAACCCAAGAAGCTTAGGCCTAACTGGTAAATAACCCAGAAGGTCACCCATGACTTTCGAACATAAAAGGTAATGAGATATAGCAATGCCATACAAGAACCTCAAGGTCTTCAACTAACCAGGGTAGTGATCGAGATAGGACTTTCCATCTTTGTTCATTAAGTATGATCTTTCCCTCCCATTACGCAAATCCAGATGGCGTTCTTCTGGCTTACGAAATTCAATATCTAGCCAAAGGTTATCATACTCCTCTTGCTTAAAGGGTTTTCTAAGAAGAGCGATAAGCTGGTGCCTAAATTCAGATTGTATTGTTCGACCACCGAGGTTCGAGATGCTGTCCTCATTCATCTGCATAAGTGAGATCATGTAAAATCAACAATTCGATAGATTACGGAATTAATTGTAGAAGGTTGCGTCAGTGGTATATGAACAGAAACATCAATTTTTAAGAACTTGAACAGAAGGTACCATAGAAGGGTTCAAACTTCCTACCTTGTGGAACGAAGTCCTGTCTATTATTTCCACATCAGAAGAGCTCTCATCATGTTGCTTCTCTTTCTCCTGATTATTCTCTCCTTCTACCATCTCATATACCACTGTCTGACCCCCATAAGTATAAACATAATGATCATCTACAATTTTGAGAGCTTGATGGAAAGCAAGATAGTCAGGATCCGGCACCATCTCATTAGTTGAGCATTTTACATTCTCTGCATTCTTATCCTTGGCCTCATTCCTTAATTTTCTCCTAGTCGGGTTTATGGTCTTCTTAGTTGACGTAGATTGCAAATCATGCTTGCGCCGATTCTCTACGCTAGGCATCTGACTAGAAGGTCCATTCTTTTGTTTCATAGCACTCCTCAATTTCCTCCTAGGTTCCAGATTGGGTTCTGGATCACAGTCTTCATCTGAACTTTCCTCTCCTTCAAATTTAATGACCACAGGCACATCATTTTTCTCATATTCAAGTACATAAGATTTCTCATGTGCCTTCAAATGTTTTAAGAAAAGCTCATATTGAGGATCATTCTCCTCCTCAGTATCGTAATCACTATCATGCTCAAAGACATCATCCTCAGTATCACAATCATTGTTGTGCTCACTGAAATCATCCTCAGTATCGCAATCATCATCAGCTTTTTCTCTTCGCTTTTCATGTGGTTCAGCCCTTTCTTTCTTATCATTCTCAAAGACATTATCATTCTTTTCTCTTTGCTCTTCATGCAGCTCAGCCCTTTCTACCTTGGTTAGAATGTACAACAAAATGTTTTTGTAATCCTCATCCACCTCTTCATTTTCCTCCAGCTGTCTTCTATATTCGCACAATTTATTGTCAAAATCTAAACTCATTGCCCTAACAAGTAAGAGATCTTTATAAACACCAAGATCTTCAAATTTCTCCAATCCTTCTGGATCCATTTGACTCAACGAACACTCTCTGCTTCTTTTCTCCTCTCAACTTTATTTACTGCCCTATCAAAATTTTTATTGTGTCTGCAACAAATTCATAATCCCCATTCTGCACAGTAAGTAAAATCATGAAAAAACAAACTTTGAATGTAATCATCTAGTGTCCAAAATTTAGAGTCATAAACAAAACCCATTACAATTTCTTTCCAACAAGCACAAAACAAAGAACTAGTATTATGCAATTAACAATTTAATCATACCCCTTCAAGATTTGTGTTACTTCATTCTTTTCGTAATATATAACAATTAAAGGACGAAAAAAATCAAATCTTCACACAGAACGGTGCATTTAATAGAGAATAAAAACTAGAAGTAAGTTGAAAAGGAATCAATCAGTATCCTCATTTTAGAATCATATATAAAATCTCATTTCAACTTGTCTATACTATAACAAAAGTATCATCCACAAACACTTCTTAAAGTAATAACTGTGCTATGTGTAACACAAAGACACAAGAAACACACACACATACATGCATGTGGGACCTGCGATAAACCCACAATCTAGAACTCGTCGCATGTTAGAGAACATGTAAAAATCGAAGGCCCAGATGAAAACAAAATATGCGCGCCCACCCCCACCTGAAAAAAAAGAAAAAGAAAAAACAGATAAGAGATACGTAAAACATATGTACATGTGCTTCGTGCTACACGGAGGCCAACAAGGAGAGGAAAAAAAAAATCTCGAGGAAGTACCAGGAATTTCGCCAGGTTTGTTTTTCTCCTTTTTTTTATTTTTTTTCCCCCGTTTTCTACATGTCCTAGGGAGGAGACTCTTCGGGGAGTGTGAAGGTCCGCTATTTGGGTCGGGCCGTTTGCAGACCATATTGTTTAATAGGATGGAAGAAAGATTTATGTAAGAGTTTGAAGAATATCAGGTTTTGTTTGGTTATATTTCTTTAATTAAAATAATATTATTTTAAAAAAATATAATTAAATATATTTTTATTTTTTCTTTAATATATACATTTTTTAATATATACATAAATAGATTATATATCAATATATATTATTTTAATATTATAATAATAACTCAATTTTATTTTCAACAAAAAAATCAATTTAATTGCTATAGTAAAAAATATCTCTCCAAAACATAAACAAACATACTAAAAAATAAATTTTACATTTTTTAATAATTCATTCTCCTAAAATACATAATAAAATCAAACAAGAGACACAACCAAACATAACCTCAACGTTTGTTCGTTTAGCATTGAATTGATTTAATAACTATATGTGCGATATATGATTCGAATATTAATGAATTATTAAGATACATACAAAGTCGAGCAAAATTTGATTTAGTGATGTTAATTTTACATGTAAAATATATAAGATGGAATCTGAACATTATCGTATTTTTAATGTAGATGTATAAAAAATAAAAAATACATACATATATAACTATGAAAAATTGAAAGAAAAAAAAAATTAAGTCCCTTTCAAGTTGATTAACCAAGGATACAATTTAATTGTGGCCTAGGTGGAATTAGAAATAATTTTACTTTCCCAAGGAAAATGAAAATAGTCCAATAATCCATATTCCATACATAGGGCTATTAATGGAGCTAATTTTAATCTGAATTCAATTCGAATTTGACTTGATTATTTAGAATCTTTAATTGATAAAAGATTCAACGGATATGATCCGATTAAAAAAATTCGTAATCAGAATTAAATAGAGTAAATATAGATATGGCTTGATTCGATCCATTAATAATACAAATTCGAATAAACTTAGTATTATACATAGTATTACACATATGTATACACATGATCCTATAATAAGGTCAATATGAATATTTCGATGAAGGAAGTAATGAACTTCTATGCAATATATCAAATCAGATATTTTTCATATAAATTGTTATTTTTTAAGCTTATTTACATCACTTGTTTCTCTATTTTTATAACAAAATAGTTATGTAAAAAGAATAACGAGCAGGAGTCGAATGCAATGCAAATCTCAATTTAATCAAAATGAGTTTATATACATATATAACTTTGAGTTTATAATTAGTTGATTGAATAATCAAGTATAACTGTGTATTTATAATGTCAAATAAGTACTATATCAGCAACGGAATCTAAAATATAATAATTTGGTAAATGAATGTAATTAAGTTAAATTCTATTGTTATTTTTAAGTGATCAATAGACTTAAAAATTTATTTATTAATCTATTATGTATTTTTTTAAAGATAATTATTTTGAATTTGGATTATACTTAATTTTTAGAAAAAATAATGAATAAATAATATTTTTTGAAATATTCAAATTTGAATTTTTTTTTTGGGGTATGCGACGGATATCTAATTTTTATTTAAATTCGAATATGATTATACCAACTACAGATCCGATGGATCCATAATCGAATTTGAATCCGTATTATTTTTGAATTCGAACTTAAATCCAATATAATTTGATTCGAATTCGATCCATTGACAAACCTATCCATTTATAAGCAAAAGATTATTTTTCCACGACTTTTCATATGCTCCATTATTAATGACTTTTAATATGACTGTTATGGAGTATTATACAAACATAATAACTTCATTTTTTTATTATATAAGAATTAATGTGTATTTATATGGTTATGCAATATGCAATTGATAACATTTATAAAAATATGTTGATATGAGTGTAAAAAAAATAATTCATATCCTTATTTTAAAATTTTACTAGTATAATCCATTGTAAATTTATTATATTTCTTTGGATAAATTTTAATTAAGTTAGGAAAATTCTTTAATAGCCATGTGAAATATTTTTTTCAACTATTAGAATGAATTTGAAGTTCAAATTGAAATTGAAATTCTTATATTCAAACACAACCTCAGTAAATTTAAAAAATTTATTTAAGAATTGCGATTACTAACTACATTTTTATTTTTTAGAAAAACGATAATTACACCAATAACATTTCATATTAATTACAAAATAGCAAATAAATATAAAGCAATAATGTTCTTATCAATATAATATAGAATGAGATTTTTTTAAAAAAGAAATTATACAAACGCATATTAGTTCATCAAGTTTCATACATCAAATATTATATTTATATATATATAAACGATGTAATTGAATCAATTAACCATTCAATATATAATATAGAATGAGATAAATACCCAAATAATAACTTAACACATGATAAATGAGCAAGGAAGGATAAACACAATATTCAAAATTTGGGGACCAAAATTAAGAGTGCAATCGAGTCGAGTCAAGCCGAATTCAGACAAAATTTTCAAGCTCTAGTTGACGCTCGACGAGCTTAAAATTTTAAGTTCGAACTCGATTCGAATTGATAAATAAATTGTAAATAACTCTAAGTTCGAACTCAAACTTAAAATAAAAAAATATTAATATAATATATATTTACTAATAAAATAAAAAATAATATTTAACTATATACTTAATTCACAAACCTCGAGTTAGATATAAACAGTTCGAGATCATCTCGAATTAGAGTTCGAGCTCTTAACAATTGAATCAAGCTTGTAACAGATCGAGTTCGAGTCAAGTTAATTCAAATTCGACTCGTAAAATTTGTAAATTGCCCGACTCATTTGTATCTTAATCAAAATGTAAAATAAAGAGCCTGCTAGTGGTCTAGTGCTAGCCCATGGGATGTGGGTTGGCGGCCCTGCCCTCACCCCACCCCTATGTAGGAGCACAATATTAAATAGAACTATTAAATCTAGGAAAAGATAATCTAAATCCACCATAACTCTACACGTGAATAAACAGTACAATCTACTCCAATTCCTATTAGAATCGTCTTTGCACTTCCATAACACCACACCAAAGATAAGGACGCAGAAAAGTAGAAAAGCTCATTATCACTGAAAAGTACCGGAAGCTATACACAGTAGAGAAGACCAAACAAAAAGAAAGGCCCAAAGAAAAGAAAATTAATAATAATAATAAATGCGGCGCCACCCTCCCAGGAGGCCCTTCTCGTCCGACTCTGATATCGACTTCGATGAGGACGAGGATGACGATGTAGAAGAAGTGGAGGAAGGATCGGCTGCGGCGCGGCGGCGGCACGGGGTGAGGATGAAGTGTCTGTCGTGCAAGGAGGACTACAGCGATCGCGACGCTGGCACGTGCCGCGAGTGCTATGACGAGGCCGGGGAGACGGAGGAAGAGCTTAAGCGCGAGATCGACGACCTCAAGTCCAAAGTCAACTTCCTTCGCCTGCTGTCCGTGGGGCCTGGGCAGGGTGGACCGAATTGCATATCCAGGCCCAACACGCCTTGTTTCTCCGACGTCGTTTTGGTGGCATCTGGCTCGATGGATCCCGCTGATTCGCAGTGCAGTTCGCCTTCTATCCCAGCTCATCGGGCTGTACTGGTACTGCAGTATTGCGCGCTTTCATTATTTTCTTTTTTTGTTTTTTTAATTCTAAAACTCCTGCAATTTCTTGCTTTTGATTGAGTGGGTTTAGGCTGGATAAGTAGTCCAAACTATGAACTTATCAGGTTGGCTCAAATTAGTTTATCATGAGATTTGTTCATTTTGATTTGAGTATTATTTGAATGCCACATTGAAAATGTTCATAAGCCAGAACCTACATTGGTAGAATTAAGAGGGAGAAGTAGTACAATCTTGAAGTTTTGGCAACAAAATTATAGCAAAATATCTTTTGTTACTGGAACTACCAAAGCAAGCAAATCTATTTGAAATTAAGAGAAAACAAATTGTATAAAATAATATGTTACAACTTAAATTCTTTTTGCAGTTCAAGTGATAAAGGTTGTATTTTAGACTCTATCTTGCACAGTGTTTCTTGGACAAGCATTCTAAGCCAGAGGTCATTCATAAAGCACTGCTACCATTTGTAACATTCTACAGAGGATAAACTCTGGAAACAAAATTTTGGGCCATTTTTGCTTCATTCTTGCTCACTTATTTGCATGATGGATTGAATTTCTTGGTTACCATTTCCTTCCGCAGAGGCTTCTAGTATATGATACTAATGTTGACTGGTTACTATATTTATCTTGAATTCCAAGCAGACAAGTCGCTCTCCAGTTTTCAGGGCCATGCTTGAAAATGAAATGGAGGAGAGCCTGAGCGGGACCATCAAGATCAGCGATGTATCATATGATGCTCTTCGTGCGTTTGTTAGCTATTTGTACACAGCTGAAGCTTGCCTTGATGAACACCTGGCCTGTGATCTCTTAGTGTTGGCTGAAAAATACCAAGTGAAGCATCTTAAGACCTACTGTGAGAAGTATCTGATGTCTAAATTGAACTGGGAGAATTCGCTCCTATATTATGCTTTTGCTTACCAGCATGGTGCCAAGAGTTTACTTGATGCAGCATTGTCATTGATCATGGACAATATGCACAAGCTCAGCAAGCAAGAAGGGTACTTGGAACTTGTGGAAAAGGATCCCCGTGTGGTGGTAGAATTATATGAAGCTTATCTGTCCAAACAAGTAAATACTGCTGCAAGTAAAGATTCAAACACCAAAGCCTAGGCTGGTTGAAGGTTGCCTCTTAGATAGCTTCATTCCCAGGTTAGTGTGTTGAGTATTGTTGTGATTGGATCCTTTTGTGTGGATAACTTATTAGAAGCATGTTTTCAAGAAAGTCTTGATGTGTCTGTTTTTGTGCATCTTAGTTGATGTGCTGTAATCCAGGTTACATAGGATCTGGAAGTGGGTATTATGCCCCGTTGGGGTCTTGACTGATTGTAGACATCTTGGGATGTATTTGACTTGACTGCTTGTAGACATCTTTATTTACTAAACTGCCTCTTTGGATTTGTTCCCCAAAAGTTTGTTCTTTTACCTCATTGGAAGAGCCTGTGTTACCTCATCTTTTAGTTTATGTCTTAACAAAACTTAAGCTCAAAGAGAATCTATTTCCATGAGAATTCATGTGATGTTCTTGAATATTTTACTATTATGCAATTGAAAAGGCTGATTCAGAGTAGATACTAATTCCAGAAGATTAAACCGGAAATAATATGGAAAAAAACTAATTGGTTTTCATTGGATTAGGATATTTGTAAATCAAGAAAATGTTGGATTTGAAGTTTAAAGGAAACCGGCCATGATTGCTTTTGAAATTATTAGACCATAATTACTCAGGCAATCTTTAATTCATTTTCGGGGCCATTTTCTTCTTCAATACTATTTAAAAATTGAAAGCTAACTGCTTTTACTCTTTCTTACTGAAAGTACTATTTAAACTTATTTTATTATCTTATTATCAGATCAATCAAATTTAAATTTTATTTTGACACAAGAACTCACAGTCATTCACGACGAATTTAACATATGCATATATTTTAAAAAACACCAATTTTAGACATAAAAAAGTATAATCACCTAAAATTTCATCTTTATACTTATCTTAATCATCATTTTACAAACAAAACATCAAGTATATTTTTACTTCTACATTACAACATATTACTCCTTTTCACTTTCTGAAAATGTTGGAAACTACAAATAGAAGCAAAAATAAAGACAAATATGCTCCTATTGATTCCCAAACCACATCAGAAAAGAGAATAAAGCATAAGTTCTAAGATTGACCTGCCAGCAACATCATATCCTTAAATTCCTTGAAGTCGAGCAATCCATCCGAATTAGTATCATACACATCAATCATTTGCCTGCAATCTTGGTCACAGTTCTCATCCAATAACCCTAATCTTGAAAGTGCAATTTGGAGCTCCTCGCAAGAAATGAATCCATCATCATTCAAATCAAAAACCCTGAAAGCTTTTCGGAGATCCCCCTCCAAGATTTCATCTTCTCCTTCCACTTTACATTTTTCTTGCTCGAAAAAGTTCCCCTTGACCAAAGTTTCGTAGAAGAACAAGAAATCAATGTACTCTAGGCTTTTTACGCCCACCAGTAGCTCGAGCTCGTCTCGTTTACAATGGACACCAATCACCTCAAGAAGCCACAGTAGCTCGTCTATGCTAATGAGGCCATCGCCATTTTTATCAAGCTTATTGAAAATCCTTTGCAAGTAAACTGTGTTGATAGGAGACATTTTGACATAGGATTGTATAGAGTCCACTTACAAAAGATAAGCCAAAAGGAGTACTTATAAATAGAAAGAGGAGAATTGTCTTTATTGGTTTTATAATAAAATGAAAATGACACTCTGGTGGTTGAAAATTAGAATAGGATATTTCATGGAAGCTGAGATGCAATAAAATATCTGGATAAGATATTCTCCTTCTCCTTAGTTTTGAACCAGAACAAATCAAGGGCTCATATTGATCTGACAAGTATGATGGGATTCTTGTTTTTATTGGGTAAATAGAGCCAAAGCCATAGCTTCATGATTTCTGTAGAATTCTCCTTTTGTCTTATCAGCTTCTTGCAGAGATATTGGACTTTTGCACCAAGCAGATAAACTAGTCATATTGATAACTCATCAGTATGTTTGGACAAAATAATCTTCAAGAATTTATACAATGTTTTGCAGTTAGTTACTGAAGTCAGCCTTTCAGTTTACACTGCAGTTAAATGAAGGGGTTTTGTAATTATTTTAACAAAAAAAAAAAAGTTGGGATTTTTTTTGCTTCTATTTAAGGACTTTACTGGATTCTAATATCATATCTGGAGCTTCTAAGCTTTCATGTGGAAACTCTTGCATGATTTTTAAGAATCTTGTAAGTTTAGTCAAATTTCTTACAACCTGGTATACTTATCTAGTATTTAGATTACTTTCTTGATGCTGAATGCTTAGGAATGGGACATGCTACTATATTATTTCTGGATTGCAGATGGTATGTTTCTAGTTTTCGAAAAATAATAATTTTCGACAGATCAATGTGTTGCTGGACATACTAATAACAAAAATGAAGTTGCACATGTTGAGGGGACTGATGATGAAACGTGTAATGGTATAAGAAATTGAATAAGAGATAAAACATATATTTGAACAGAAGATCCAAACTGCAAGAAGTGAAGTTGTGTGTAATGAGGGGACTGATAAAGCTCCAACTAATTGACTATATCTGCGAATCAGCAGCAGCATCAGGAACAGACATCATGTTCTTGAACTCTTCAAATTCCAATACTCCATCTGAGTTCTTATCGTACATTTCAATCATTTCTTTGCAATCTTGTCCATTGTGCTTGTCCCACAAACCCATTTTGGACAGCACTCCCTGCAGTTCGTCTGAGCATATAAATCCATCGCCATTCAAGTCGAAAACCTTGAAAGCCTTAAAAAGATCATCATTGTGATCATCTGCTTGTTCTGCTATCCTGGCATTGATGATTGCCTCGTAGAAGAAGAGGAAGTCGACATAATCAAGACTTGTTCGGCCCACGAGCTTCTCGAGCTCTTCCAAGGTTGTCTGAATCCCAATTCTGTCCAGAAGATGGTGCAGGTCGTCAATGCTTACAAAGCCACTGTTGTTCTTGTCCAGGTTCTTGAAAATCCTGTGGAGATCATCTGTGGTGATTGGAGACATTCTGATCAAATAATGAAGAAGAGGAGTATATATGGTAAGATTTTCTTGACTAATGACTAGTTTAGCTATATGGAAAGATTGTGGAGTTGTCGAGTTTATATAGGGGGATTCATTGGTGTTTTTGAAATAATTCCTTATGTTGTAAGAGTGTTGTTTTAACGGTCTAATGATGACCATAAATGAGTATAGGATGAATAAGAAGAATAGAAGTTAGGTTTCAGAAGGTGAAATATACTGTGGTTTGTTTTTCATTCTATTGACTGTTAGGGGAAAAGGTAAAGAAAGGTGATCAGTACAGCAACTTTTTTTAATATAATTATCGAAATTTTCTACCACTGTAAAATATTTAATTTAATTTCTTCATATGTGATTATAGAAGTTTTCTGTTACTGTGAAATATTTAATTTAAAACATGACTATTACTCCAAAAATTAAGCCCAAATCATAATTTTTTAAAAGTATCAATTAAATTAAAATTAATTATAAAAAATGTGATTAGTTCATGAACTACTTGTTAAGAATGAATGAGTTGGGACCAAAAACAGCAAATAAAATATTTATGCAATGTTGCCTACTATGTATGCTCTTAGACCTGGCAATTGGGTACCTATGAGTAACCCAATTACGGGTACCAACGGATTGAGTAAATTTATCCATTTTTTAATATGTACGAAATAGGGGACCCGTTACCCATGAGGATGGGTAACGGGTAACCCGCGGGTACCCGTATTTTTAAAAAAAAATTTTTATTATTATTTTTTATAATATTTAAAGGTAAACTTGATATTACTCAAATATTAACTAAATAAAACTATAAAAAAAAAAGACTACAAATTTCAAACATTAAATTGAACAAATACCTAAAACATAATAATAATATTATAGTTTAAAACTTATATCTTAAGTATTTAAAATCTACTAAATTTAACGTACATCACATTCAAAAGTTCAAACTTAAATTCTATTACATGCCAAAAGTTTTTTGAATTGAAAATTTAAATATCAATCAAACATTGTTGTTCTTGTGGAAAAAGATGTTGCATCCATAGGAATATGCACAACAAGTTGTTTTAGGATATAATTTAATTTAATTTGCTATAGATTTTTAATTTATAAAATCAAAATTAATATTTAGATTAAAAATATTTATATGTAAATATATATAAATATATAATATATATTTATATGTATATATATAATATATAATATAAAAATATATATATATACAGGTTACCCGTGAGTTGGGCCAAAAGATGGCGGGTAAATTTGGATACAGGTAAATTACCCACAATTTTTTAGGTAGAAGAAACAAGACCCGTTACCCGTATTTTTTTGAATACCCGCAGGGTATGAATTGAATTTTGTCAGGTCTAACTCTAGACCAATCATGACAATTGATCATTGATCATTTGATTTGTAATGATTTTTGGGCCAATAAGTTTGCAGAGTTTAAGGCCTGATCATTGAGCCCACTCAAGATTCTTTCTGTTTGTAGAGTTTAAGGCCTGATCATTGGGCCCACTCAAGATTCTTTGTACTATTATTATTATTATTATTATTATTATTATTATTACTACTGCTGCTGCTGCTGCTGCTATTTCTGCTACTACAAATGTATAATTTGAACATCAAACCACACA
Organism: Jacaranda mimosifolia; assembly: GCA_018894105.1. Classification (NCBI taxonomy): domain Eukaryota; kingdom Viridiplantae; phylum Streptophyta; class Magnoliopsida; order Lamiales; family Bignoniaceae; genus Jacaranda; species Jacaranda mimosifolia. The sequence continues at coordinate 1,413,077 of CM032123.1, forward strand.
TAAATATGAAGATAATTTCATTCGCCTAATTAACTAATGGCTTGAGAATTGTGAGATGTTCAAATAAATTTGATAAATCATATGAAATCATAAATTGCATAAATAATTTTAAGATTTAACTAGAATTATGGTTTTTTGGATAATATAAGAGGTTGAAGATATATTTCAATTGAATAAATTGTCACCTCTAATATGCAAAGGCTTTGGTGATGAGTTATTGTTCTTCCTTTGTTTTTTTCTGTTGTGGTCCATCAGTGAGACAAGAAACAACTTGTAAAATTCAAAGATTCAACAAAGTTTAGTACAATCAAAAGTCCCTTATTCAAGGAACTTGAAAAGAAATATATGCTGTCAAAATGAAGTGACTTCTTTCTCTAGAATTAACTGATTTAGAACTTATCTTTAATTTGGATCAGATCGAAAGTTAAGGTCCTGTTTGGTTGTCAACTCTCAATTTATTTTTCAACTTTCAAAATATAAATAAATCATAAATATTCATCAACCCCACTCTCAAAAACACACCCAAAAAGGTCCAAAATACCCTCCCAATTCATTTTCTACCCATTCCCCAATGTCTAGCCCTTTCATTTTTTGTCCCCCTGCTCAATTTATATATACATATACATAAATAATTTTATAATATCAATTTTATCCTATCAATCCAACAAAAAGTTATTGATGTGATATTTTGTCTTCTTTCAAAATACAATCAAATAAATAATTTTCTCTGAAAATATTCTCTACCTACTACACAAAATACAAACAAACAACCCCACACCCAAAAACTATTTTACCAAAATGCTCCAAAACGTAAACAAACAAGCCTTGAGAGTTTTGGATCATAAAAACAAATATTCTTAATTTTTTTATTGTGAACTTATATATTGCTGAAATTTAGCGACCCAAATAATTTATCGGACTTACTATAAATACATCACTTATAAAAAAACTTATTTTTCAAAAAAAATTAGATGAAGCTTCTAATAATCCCTTAAGTCACTATCCATCCCAATTTGTCAACAAAATTATAGTAAATTAAAAGACAAAATAATTATTTTGAGAAATTACAACCTTAAAATTGACAGTATATTAATTAAATGCATTCACTTTTGTTCAGACTTGACCGCTGATGTCACCGTTTGGACTTGGATTTTGATTCCCTTTTAGATTACGTCATAAAGAAAAAGGCCATTATCTTTTACTTTCCAGTTGTCATTTCTACTTTTCTCATATGCCAAAACTGATGGCTGAGATCGCAAAGGGTTAAAAACCTGAAGGGAATGTTTGGTTATGTTTTTCATAATAATTTTGTTATGGAAAAATATAACCAAAAACATATTCTTATTTTTCCTACAAAATACAAAAAATAGTTTTCTCAAAATACTCTTTACTATCATCCTTTATAATCCCAAAATTTTGTATTTTTCAATATATACATACATATATTATATATACACATAGGGTTGGGAATAGAGTAGGCTTTGTTTTAAATAAGTCAAGTCTGTTGCATAAATTGTAAGCCTAACCCTAATCTATTACCTAATATAAGTTTTTTTTCAAGGTCTAGCCCAACATTTTTAAATTTTTCCAAAGCCTAGGTCTAGCCTGAAAAAGTCTATTTTAGTTAGAATTCTAATTATGCTTAAATTTTATATAGATTCAGGCTTTTAATAGGCTCAGACCTTAATAGACTTAAAACTTTAGTAGGCCTTAATAGGCTCAAAAATTCTATAATTCATTCTCCCAAAACACATAATAAAATCAAACAAAAAGCATAACCAAACACTCTCCTTGTTTTTCTTGGATGAAATCAATTATAATTTTAAACCAAAAGATTTGAAATCTTTAAAGGTAGGATTTTTTTTTATGTCAAATGATCGATTTAGCATCAGCAAGTGTTGAAAAATAATATTGATAAATATTCAATACAAACAAGAAACAAATATAAAATCTAAAATCATCCGAAGATTTCTCATATATAATTGATGAAACACTTATAAGGGATCGTTGGATTGTATGGATGGAAAAAAATATATCTACTAAAATAGATATTATATTAAAATGTTTTTTGTTTTTTTTGAAACCAAATAAATCAATTTTTATTAATAATAATCGCCGGACAAAGCTTCAACAATGAAGTTGGGAGGGATTACTAGTCCAAATTAGGCATGGCAAAAAATTCCCCAATTTCGGGATCCCCGAATTTGTGGAATTTTTTCCCCGCGGGGATGGGGATGGGGATTAAAATCCCCCCGAAGCTAAATCGGGAACAGAGATCATACTCCCCACCTCGCGGAGTCCTCAACCCCATCATATTAATTAAAATACCCTTAATATATATATATATTATATTTCATATATACTATTATATATATACTATTTTTTAAATATTTTTTTAGTAATTTCATATAATTTATTAATTATAAAATATAAATTAATAAAATATATTAATAGAGATCTAGTTATTTTTTATTTTTTAGCATTTTATGCACACACAAAAAAAAAATTACTAATTATTTTAAGGATCCCCACGGGGATTCGGGGAATGGGGACAAGGAGCAAAATTTCCCCACAACAGGGATCGGGGACGGGGATGAGGGAGCAGCTCCCCGTCCCATTCTCCACGGGTGTCATCTTTAATCCAAACCCCACGATCTAACATAGAACCAATCACCCAAACTATCGCATGAGCTATTATGTTCGCAAAACGCTCAGCAAAGAAAAGTGACGGTTATCTGAACCTTTCTTAATACATATGCAGATTTCTTTTTTCTATTTTTTTTTTTTCACTTTCAAAAAACAAAAATCAATAAATCAAGAGACGTATGATTAAGACTAGATACGATGAAGTTCATACTAAAGTCGTAAAGTAATTCAACGTTTGAGATTTTCTGATGCATCTATTAGAATGTGATTCCATAATTAGCTGGCTTTGCTCTGTCTAGCATTGTTAACAATTGCATATCATGCACTTAATTAATCTCATGGGGCCCATATATAAAACTAAAATATACAGCAAAAATAGCAAATATAAATATTATTAAAAAAAACTATACAGGAACTAACTATAAAAATTAATTCAAAATTTTAATATATTTAATTACTAGTGTTAGATTTTTATATTAATTAAGTATGTGTGCAGTAAACTTTTTATATAATTTTTTGAATGAATTAACTCTAGATTCATTATTTAATAATCAGCGCTAGTCGAGTGGTTTGTGACCGAATGACATTTGTCTTTCTTATTATGTGGAAGGTCAGAAATTCGAATTCTAATGAGCTTTTTATGTATATAAAAAATATTTAGTTTGTACTTCCAATAACTTGATTGATTTTAATATTAAGATATAATATTACCTTTTTGAAAGATAAATTCGTATCTGAAAAAAAATAATTAGCAATAAATTAGAGAATTACTTATTTGACCACAACGCATTAAAAGTGGTGGGAGTTAACGCATGCACTCATTTAAGAAATTTAAATAAAAAATCATCTCACTACATCTTAAGTGAAATAAATTGACAATAATATATATATATATATATATATAAAGAAAAAAGAAAATTCCACTTTTATAAATGTAAATGGAAACATTAATTTTAATTATATATATATTTCATTGGAGTGGAAATACATGTTTCTTGATCTTCTCCTTCTTCCTCCTGGCGTTTTTCTTCGCCGGTAAGGTTCTGTTTGGCTGCGCGGTTTTGAAGCACGAGAAGATCGAATCAACAATCAAATCGAACATCATAGTCTTGACCAGCTTCCTCTTCGCCGGAAAAACACTCCCTTTCTTGGACTTGAAGGGCGGAAACGCCGCCGCAGCTCCGCCTTCTTTCTCAGGTGGAGCCACCATCTCTGGTTTTACTATACTGGTAATGGTATTAAATTTGATAGTAAATAATGCATGCTGGGGAGTGAGTTTAAATAGAGCAGGTGCCCTTTATAAAAATAAATAAATAAATAAATAGATAAAGAGACAATTAATGGAACTTGGGAAGTAAGGAGGTGTTTGGTTTTATTTTCAAATCTCATTTCCACCAATTTTACTATTTCAAAAATAGAAATCATTATTTTTAAAAAATTTTAACTCAATATAATTTTAATTTTCAAAATACATTCTCCAATTACCTGTATATCTTTTCCCAATAACCTATATATCTTCTCTTTCTATTTTATTATTCTTATTTTTCTCCACCTACAATCTATTAAAATCAACATAATTATTATATTTCCAACATGATCATTATATTTTCAAACATTTCATCCAAACATGTTTTTATTTCCACATCACACTACATAACTAATTCTCACCATTTTAGAAATGATGAAAATAAAAATTAAAAATAAAAATAAAACCAAACAGCCCCTAAGAGGTTTCTAGAAACAGGTGATTTTTTGTCCTTTTCTTTTCTTTTTTCTTTTTGGGAATTTGGGCTTGGCCGGTGGTGGTGGGGGTGGGGGTGATACGGCAATAAGCCAATAATTGTGATGTAATGACATTATGTCACAACTTTATAAATGAATGTGGGTAATATATATATATATATATTGGTTAATTAGAAAAAAATTCTTAATTCTACTTTTATTTTAGTGATCAGTCCCCATTTAAATTTTTACATACTAAACTCCTTACTTTTTCACAAAACTTAGAAATCACTCCCCATATCTTTTAGAAAGACACATATATCCTTGTAGTTAGAGAAAACAACAAAAATACCTGAGAAATGTGTTTTTCTCTTCAAGAAGAATGCTTTCATTCATTTTTTTCCTGAAATCGACGACTTCTCCAAGCGGCCAAACAAAAGGGCACGAAATCGTTCATCTGCCATTGACGCGAGGAAAAAAAAAAAAAGACACCAAAATTTCTGCCATTTTTTCTGTGACAATGGAAGGAGAAACAGTGGCAACAAGAAGCGAAATACAAAAAGAAGTGATAAAAAGAAACAAATGTATGTTTTCTGCATTTACAGTTTTAAATGTCTGTGATTTTTCAGTGTTATACTTATTTCTTGTCTATTTTCTCATGTTTAGGGTTTTTATTCCCTATTTAGTTGTTAAACACTTGAACCCAATTGATATATATAATTTTATTTGTGGGATGAGAAGTTTTTGATTTGTACTTGAAAGACATGAAAGTTGTACTTCACTTTTTTGAGGTTTATACTTCTTTTTACCTGAAATTATACGGTGAAATTATCTGAAAGTGGTAGTATATTATTTGTGGTACAAAACATCCAAGCTTGCAGTACACATTAAGCAAAAGTGTAGTATATAATTTGTATAACTTTAGTATATTTTAGAAGCAAATGTAGTATAAACATTCAAGTTTGCAGTACACATTAAGCAAAAGTATAGTATATAATATGTATAACTGCAGTACATTTTAGAAGCATTTGTAGTACAAAATAATCAAAACTGCAGATTAAATAAAATTATAGTATATAATTTGTGTATCTGTAGTACATTTTAGAAGCAACTGTAGTCAAAATATTTAAGTCTGTTATATACATTAAATGAAAGTATAGTATACAATCTGTGTAAAGAGGAGCTAAATTCATCCAGTGCAAAAAGAGATCAGAGTTGAGTTGGGTCACCGCATACACTTCGAGTCCTTATGTATATGTTGACGAGAACGTCAACGGATCGAGTGGGGGAGAATGTCATGGGTCGCTCATTAGAGAAGAATGGCGACCTTGACTTCAAGGGGCATTAGGAGCGACAAGGCGTTGTCGGCTCACTCGGTAAAGCGAAAAAAGCCCATGAGTAGAGACTCTTACGAGGTGCGGTTTGAAAAACTGTTTCAATGGCATATTCCTTAAGTTATGAGGATGCTTCCCACCAAGTTTGAAGTCATTCCGTGTCCGTTTGGGCGACCTGGAGCGGTCTTACTGCACGCGGGTAGTGCAAAGATTCATTGAGCAGAGTGGCTTGGAAAAGGAATTTTGTGAAACTGTTTCAGTGGGCGTGTTCCTTGAGGTGTTGGCAACGTTCCCACCAAGTTTCACCAGTAGACGGTTCCGTTTGGATAGGAAACAGCGAAGATCTTTAGAATGTGGCAGTGCAGTGGCAATGCTGTAATTCCAGCTTATTGTGAGGGCAATTACTGTTCCATGGAGAATCGGACGGAGCTGAAATTTTGTGGAGTTAATGTATAAGCCGAGAGCTATCCAATGGTTCAAGCGGCAAGTGATTTGGTCGCCGGGAGAGGAAGTTGCGAAAATATAGTACAAAACATTCAAACATATAGATTAAATGAAATTATAGTATATAACCTGTGTATATACAGTATATTTTATAAGCATCTGTAGTACAAAAACATTCAAGCGTACAGTATACATTACTGAAAATATAGTATATAATCTGTGTATCTGTAGTACAGTTTAGAAGCAATTGTAGTACAAAATATTTAAGCCTGCAGTATACATTAAATGAAAGTGTAGTATATAATCTGTGTAACTGCAGTACATTTTAGAAGCAAATATAGTATAAACATTTATGCTTGCAGTACACATCAGGCAAAAATGTAGCATATAATATATGTAACTGCAGTACATTTTATAAGCATCTGTAGTACAAAACATTCAAGCCTGTAGATTAAATTAAATTATAATTTAATATTTGTATATATGCAGTACATTTTAGAAGCATATGTAGTACAAAAATATTCAGGCATGTAGTATACATTAATTGAAAATGTAGTATATAACATGTGTATCTATAGTACATTTTAGAAGCAACTGTAATACAAAATATTTAAGCTTGTAGGGTTTGAATCATACTTTGTATGTACATACATATGTAAATTGAAGCATACTTTGTTTATAATATTATTTTGTATGTAAGTATAATTTTCCATCAAGTATTTATAATATTTTGATTTCAATACAATATGAGGGAAATGAAATACAAATGTAGAACGAACAAAGTATAAAATGTGTTATGTTGAAGTACATTTCAATTCAATTGAAATCGAGCAGTGAATTTGAGTATAATATGATGGAAATGAAGTACAAATATAGAAAAAATAAAGTATAAATGGTGTTATGTTGAAGTACACTTCAATTAAATTGAAATTAGGTAGTGAATTTAAGTACAATATGATGGAAATGAAGTATAAATATAGAACAAATAAAGTATAAATGGTGTTATGTTGAAGTACACTTCAATTAAATTGAAATTAGGTAGTCAATTTAAGTACAATATGATGAAAATGAAGTATAAATATAGAACAAATAAAGTATAAATTGTGTTATATTGAAATACAGTTCAATTAAATTGAAATCGAGCAGTGAATTTGAGTACAATATGAGGAAAATGAAGTACAAACGTATAACAAACAAAGTATAAATATTGTTATATTGAAGTACAGTTCAATTAAATTGAAATCGGACAGTGAATTTGAGTATAATATGATGGAAATGAAGTACAAACGTAGAACAAACAAAGTATAAATGGTGTTATGTTGAAGTACACTTCAATTAAATTTAAGTTGGACAGTGAATTTGAGTACAATATGATGTAAATGAAGTACAAACGTAGAACAAACAAAATATAAATGGTGTTATGTTGAAGTACACTTCAACTAAATTGAAATCAAACAGTGAATTTGAGTACAATATGATAGAAATGAAGTACAAATATGGAACAAACAAAGTATAAATGGTGTTATGTTGAAGTACACCTCAATTAAATTGAAATCGGGCAGTGAATTTGAGTACAATATGATGAAAATAAAGTACAAATATAGAACAAACAAAGTATAAATAGTGTTATGTTAAAGTACACTTCAATTCAATTGAAATCGGATAGTGAATTTGAGTACAATATGATGAAAATGTAGTACAAACGTAGAACAAACAAAGTATAAATGGTGTTATGTTGAAGTACACTTATTGCAATTGAATAATTAGTTTTCAATAATTGTAGTGATAGTCAAGTACAATATTTTGAGATTATCGGATCAGATGAAGTACGTATTTGTACGGGTTATAGGGTGGATATTATTGTCAAATGCTCATTTGTTTATATCTTTAAAAGCATAAGTATTATTTACATTATTGTGATTGATAACATTCATTCGTTGAACATTAGTGGTTAACATTTTAAAACTTTAATATTATTTTATTCATATAATAAATATTACACACATTTTTAGAGTTTGATTATTAATTACTGAGACTTAAAAAGCAAATCATGGAACAAATTTCAATTCAACAATATTAATAAAAATATTAAGAAATGGAGTACATAATGGCCGAAATGAAATACAAATGTCGTGAAATCAAGTATAAATCTTTCAGATTGAGATACGAAAGCGCTGATATCTTGGACAACATGCATTTGCTAACTTCCACGCTAAACAAGTACATTATTGCCAAAAAGAAGTACAAATGTCATGAAATCAAGTACAATTCTACCAAATTGGGGTACAAAAAAATTGATATCTCGGACAACATGTAAAAATGCCAATTTCATGCTAAATCAAATACATAATTGCCGAAATGAAGTACAATTGTCATGAAATCAAGTATAATTCTTCCAGATTAAGGTGCAAAATAACTTATATCTCCGACAACATACAAAAATGCCAATTTCACGTTAAATCAAATGCATAATTGCCGAAATAATGTATAATTGTCATGACACCAAGTATAGTTCTCCTAGATTGGGGTACAAAATAACTGATATCTCGGACAATATACAAAAATGCCAATTTCACGCTAAATCAAGTACATGATTACCGAAATAAAGTACAAATGTCATAATTTGATGATGTTATTTAAATATAACTTGAATATTTTCAGTAGTCAGTAGTATATCTTTTTCTTTGGGCTAAGAATTTAGAAAGAACTCAAAACATTATTTTTCAACATGATAAATATTATTTAAATATTTTAGGATATTGTTATTTGCACTCCAATTAGTTTTTATTCTATAGAAATTGACGATTATATCCTTTTGCTTTTAATATATGATTTAATTTAAATTTTTAGATAATTATGCTCTTGATATACATCAAAGAAAGTATGCTAATGATACAAAATATCAAAATTAAAGATATACAAAGAAAATAAAAAAGATGAAAGGAAGTCAGTGCATTATAAATGATGTTGTATGCATATTCAATTTCCTTAATCTTTCTTAAATTTTGGCTAATTTGCTAACATTATGCAATATTTTAATGGAAATATTCCTTAGGTTTGTATAAGTCACTAATGAAAATTTTCAAATTAAGTGCCATGTGAGTGGGTTTAGAAAATATGTCAAGATGATATTGCATTTGATTAGTTGATATATTTTGAGTATTTAAAAAATTTAAAAAATCACAACTAATGTTAAGTATTCAATGGGATTATTTTAAATAATTATAAAAATTTTAAAATTTGGTCCGAATTGTACAATTAGAGTGAAAAGACCTTCTCCTTATATAAAAAATATAAATTTATGTGTGTTACGTGTAAATGAATTTAAAAAAAAATATGAAAATATCATTTAATTTGATTAAAAATAAATAATCAATAATCACTATAATATTAAGTAACAAATAGAACTATTTTAAATAATTAACAAGACTTTAAATTTACTAAATCTATAAGTTGATAATAATGTGTTGTAAAAATCATGCTTGAGTTGTCATTATTGATATTGATTAGCAACATATGTACAATTCTAATCTAATAATAATGATAAATGACAATTTATATCAATGCACATATCTCATTAATTGTTTATAGTGGCAATGTAAGCACAATTAGATTTGCAAAAACAATTGCCATGTGATAAAATAAAAATTTTCATCACTTAACACACACACGCACACATATATATATTAATATATATATATATATAAAGTTAGCAATAACTTTGATATTACTACCGTTTTGGGGAAGAAAAAGTACATTAAAAATATACAATTAATTATTATAAAATTCATCAACGAAATGATAAATAAATAAAAAACAAATGTGAGTTGGGTTCACTTTACTTCTTATATCATGGGTTAGTATCAATCACCTCTTTCTATTAAGAAAACCTACATTTATCTTTATAGACTAAAAAATTATATTAGTAAAAAAAAATAATGTATGCAAATTAAATAGAAAAATAAATTTACTTCACTCTTTTCATAATAACCTATATAGCACAGTGGCTCCCTTTACAACCAAATGTTATGAATCTGATCTTAAAAATTGCTAACTTTATCAAAAAAAAATAAAAAATGTTCAATTAAGTCTAAATTAAATAAATAATAAAATATTATTAAATAATGTAGAATGAAAACACATTATTTTAAATAATATAGTTTTGAAGTGAAGAAACAAGATGGAGCTGATCCTTTAGTGGATTTACAAATCAACTATAGTTTTGGGGGAAAAAAATATCATTGCTAAAGCTGATTTGATGATAAAATTTGAAAGCCAAAATTTGAGTATATTTTCTATAAAGTCCAGAAAAATATCAAAAGGGGTATTATAGGAAGGAGAAGGTTTCAAGTAGACAACATGTATTTGTTTGATTCAAGTGGGACCAAAACAAAATATAATTATTGCCTTGTTTTCTGAAACATAACTCAAAAATATGACTAACGAAGGAAAAACAGTTTGATTAAGGATATGGCTTAGAATATTTTAACATTATATATATTTTAAATGGTAAGTATTTTTATTTTTTAATTTTACTTCATTCATTTTAAATTATAGAGAAGAGAATAAATGTAGAATAAAGATTAAATTGCAGTTCATATTTCAAAATTTGTCATTAAAATTATAAAATGATTTAGCAAAATAATGTGCTGAATAAAGTGAGCGAGCCCATAAAATTTGCTTAAGTTATATATATACTGTTTCTATTATATATATTATTTCTTGAAAAGTGATGCTTTTTGCCTTTTTGGATGCGGTTGTGGTTGTTTTATACTTAAAGAAACGTTACTTTGTTTTAGTTTGATTAATAACAAGTAACGATTATTATGGACCCACCTAAATAAAGCATTGATTAATGTTGAATGAGATGAACCCCTCCGAAAATGGTGGTCCCTTGATTGTCATAATCCATACTGCACGCTTGGAATTTAACCAGTTTTGTTAAGCAAACTATCTTGTAAATAAATAAGTCTAAAGGCTTATTAGCAGTGCCAAAGGACAGTATTAATCAATAAATAAATAATTAATTAATGGTCTAACTTATAGCTTAGTAGTTATGTTTATATGTGCTATTTTCAATATTGAAAGTGAATTGTATTTCATAAAAGACAAAACGAAATATGCGTACTAATAACAGTTTGAATCTAAAGAGGAGATGAATCTATCTCTAAAATCCAAAGAGGATGAACAGTTTCTTGATTTTGCTTCAGACACACAAGTTAAAAACAGACAACAAAAAGTACTGGTAGGAGAAGAAAAGTGGAATGTTTTTGCGAGTGTATGCCTACTATTTATAGCCACCAATCACATGTTGTAATAGCATGAAATCAGCTCTCTGCACTTTGGTATTTTAAGGAAAATAATGGTCAACTTCAAAAGAGTGTTTTCTGTGGGAGTAACTTGGAATACAGAAAGCTATTCAAAAAGGGAATTTATAACAGATAAAAAGGAAAATGGATCTAATATATATAAAGCATGAAAAATTCTATTTTTGCATATGATTGGATCCAACACAACCAAAATTCCAAACCATATCAGAAAAATGTTGGGCACAGCTTCCATCAGGAAAATTCAAAAGCAAAGCTCTCCTTCCAAGTTCAATTCCTCCAGCCAACATAGTAACCATAAAACACAGCTTCTGTTCCTATTTACTGGCTAATACTATTTGGGCACATTTCCGCTCCATAATTTTAATAAGTAGTGTAGCATCTCATGCAAGCAGAGCAACAACTTTCCATCATTTCAACAAGCAAAACGCCATTTCCAGCATTCTAGTTACCAACAATTAAGGCACTGGGCACCCAAAATCTGTGCTATAATTTGACAAAATTAAAAACAAAATTATACTGAACAGAGACCAAGTCTGTGCATTCTGACGGTAGACTTACTTTCCAGTAACATTCTTGTACAACATACTAATTCCCAAATACCATGGACCTGAAAAAAAAAAAAAAAACCATGATGAACCTGATGTGGTGGCAAGCAGGAGGGAAAAAAGGGAGAAGAAGACCACATGGATACAAACACTATGCAGACAATTATAAAAAATGTTTACGAAGAACAAAAAGAATTTAACTCAATTGAACATACCATTGTGTCCAGGGTAATCAATCTCAACCTATATCCAATAAAAATCTTCCACCCAGTTCTGATTACTGCAAACATGATTATGCGATAAATACAGAGAAGAAGAAACCGAGAGAAAACTACATTGTAAGACACCATATTTGTTGTGTATGTGTCAGCACTTAAGCTCACGATCATTAGCATCAGTTAATATTACACATTAAAGCAAAATAATGTATACATAAGAGCTTCCTTCAGCTTTGAGTTGTTCCCAAATATACAGGACTCTTGCAACTCAACATGAAACAAATTTAAGGTAAAGCAACAAATCATGGAGGCAATATAACACATCAAGCACCAGAGATAGGTCAAACCTGCATTCCCGAGTTCCTTTGAATGCAATCACAGTGGTGTTAAAAGCGGGTGCTACGCTGACAAATCCCTGTCAATACATAAAGAATTAATCCATATTAGAACCAATTGAAGGAAATCAAGAAAACAGGAAAGGAAGGGTTTTATCACCATTTAAAAAAAAGAAAGAAAGAAAGAAAGAAAGAAAGAAAGAAAGAAAAACAAACATTAATCAAAGAGAATTAGACAAAGAAAATAGGCCAATGCTAAGGAGGACCCATTTTCAAACCTGGAGGCACTGCTTCACATCAACGATCAGCTCAATCATTTTAAAGCCTTGAATCCAATGAAAAAGCGGATGTGAATATCAGGTAAAGTAAAACCTATTTTAGGGGGTTATTATTAGTTTACCTAAACCATCACATCTCGAGCAAGTCTATGTAAAAAAAACAGTCAAGTCTGACAGATATACATGCAAATGCAACAATTATTTCTTATATGTGCCAAGAGTCTAGAATAACCATCAAATCAACAAAATGATATCATCCTAAAATTTTTTTCACAATAATCATCCCAGTGGAGTATAATACATTACACGACAAAATTCCCTTAACAATAAACAGAGAAAAATTTTCTGACTTACTACATTAATCTAAAATAATTAGTGAAAAAAGATAAACTAATCTACCAAATAGAATGGCCTGTTTCTCTTCAGGACCCAAGTTTAAAGTCTAAACAAATAGAATATCTTTGTAATAAATCTTAATCCTACTGATAGGTACAGAATATAACTCAGAGTGATTCTTACAGCTGAAGCATATTGCACCAGTATTGTTGCAAGCATATGACTGTATGTTGCCAACTGATAATGCTGATTATGCTTGTGCTTCACCTTCAACTCCAATTCTGCAATGAATATTGACAAAATTCATATTCAATGACACAACAAAAGATGTCTATTTTCATCATAAATATGACCTATTAAAAGATACTCCTGCATATTTAAGATAAATGATCAATTAAATAATCCTCAAATCACATCACTTTATGGAAAAATTTAATCACCCTTCAAATTGATTGACAAAATTCAAATGCCCCAGAAATGGTGATTTTCATAATAAAATTAAATACAATAAATTGAAAAGTTTTGATAAGTTCTTACACATCAATGTAACAAAAAATTCGTAAATAGAAACTTATTTAATTGGACATTACAGAAAATGATTTAACACAAATGGGTTTTTTATAAGTAATACCTGTAAAGAGTAGGGTTATATGGATCTTTCTTAATAGCCTAAGTATTCAAAGCTGCAGCTTTGAGATAATTTCCAGATCTGAAAAATTCATTGCCTTGATCTTTTAAAGAAATCTCTGCTGCTTTTTCCTCTCTCATTTCTCCTTGTCTCATTTATCTCAAGAATAATAAATATTACTCAACTCTCACAAATCAAATGCCTCTTACCTCATTTGATAGACAATCCAAACTAAATATGTACAAGCCAAAAAATGATCTCATCATCTAAAATTCTAAACTGAATCTTTAACTGAAGCAAAAAAAAAAAAAAAAAGGAAGGAAAAAAGAAAAAAGTTAAAAGAAAAATCTAAACCAAAGAGAGAAATGCCAAATCAAAACCTCTAAACATCAAAACCGACTATTTGTTCTTTAGCTTGACTACCGCATGTTAACATTGTATTTAAACGTGTGATTCAATTAAAAACTCACAAATCAAAGACCTCTTAACTCATTTGATAAATTCCAAACTAAGAATGCACAATCCAAAAAAACAATCAGATACTCTAAACTCAACTATTAACTAAATCAAAAAAAATTGAGAAATCAAAATCAACAGAGAAATACCTTATCAAAACCCTAAACACCAACACCAGCTCTTTCTTCTTTGGAGAAATAATGCATCCCTTCAAACATAAATAAGAACCTCTTTCAGAAGCATAAAATCAAAATCTATAGAGAAATACTTTATCAAAACCCCAAACACCAGCACCAGCTCTTTCTTCTTCAGAGAAATAATGCATCCTTTCAAACATAAATAAGAACCTTTTTCGGAAGCATAAAAATCCAACAATCACAAACAAATGATAACAACTAAGACACCAACAAATCTAATCCTGTTAGGACTCACGGACTGTAGCAACAAAACCTAAAATAAACATAAATTGAAATTATAAAACCAAGATTTAAAGTACACAATTAGTTTACACATTGAATTGAACAACACGGAAAAAAACATGGCACACAACTCCACTACACTGTATAAGCCGGAGAACCTTCAATTCCGTACAACCTAGCAGAGTAAAAGAAACACTACCTCTGCAGCTTTTTATCCATTTTTTCGTTTAAAGTAGAGATAAAGCCAAATGAAATCTACACAATCCCTCAGAATCCCTAGATTCTGATCTCTCCTCTCTCCATACACGCACAGCATCCCCAAAGAGCACCCCAAAACTTTAACTAAAAGCACCAAAAGAAAAAAGAAATGGAAGAGAGTAAAATACATGTAAATCCTACACTATAGCAACCATCGGATCAATTATAAGAATGAAAATAAAACAAATTCATAAAACACATCATAACGTGGGTTTGTCCGTAGGAGACTGTAGCAACCGAAAAGATACCTGGGTTTGCCTCCATAGATACTGTAGCAGCTGATGGAGTAAAGCAAAATTTGGCAGGAACCTGGGTTTGCCTCTAAGAGACCGTAGCAACCGAGAAAATACACAAAAAGTCATCGCACTCTGGGTTTTCCTCCCTGCATTGTAGCAATCGATGGAGCAAAACGAAATTTGGGCAGGAATTTTCTTCTGATTTTCCCCCAAAATCAAAACCTCCGATCTATAGCTTTTGATTCTGAAAAAACACACAAACTGCTTACTTGGAGTGACCCAGAAAAAGTAGAAAAATGAGAAGGAACTAATTTCCTAAACAGAATCCAAAGCCGAAAATACACTAAAAGTTCTAGTCATAGAGGATGTGAGTAATTAGGATCGAAATTATAGAATAAATTACCCACAATTTCTTTCCTCAATCTGCTTCGATGAGAGAGCTTCTTCTGGTCTTCTTCTTCGAATCGTAAGGCGAGCAGTTAAATTCAGGTTTATAAAATATATTACCATGATTTCTTTCCTCAATCTGCTCCGATGGCAAGAGCTTCCTCAGTCATCTTCTCAGTAGCCAAACAAAAGTTTTTTGGGGTTTCCGATGACCACACAAACAAAACTTAAGAAAAGCAGACGAAAAAGAAAAAATAAGGAAAAGCCGATTTTCTTCTGATCATTTCACAAACGACAAAACAATATACAACAAATGAGGCTCACCGTACAACTTCGTTAAGCATCTAGACCCAAAAAACGACGTCGTTTGGCACTGGAAAAAAGGATAAAAAAAATGAAAAATAAAACTCACGCGCGGTAGCACTATTCACACGCGCTTCGGTGCTTATATAATATAGTAATAATATATAATTAAAATTAATGTTTCCTTTACATTTATAAAAGTGGAATTTTCCTTTCTCTTTATATATATATATATTATTGTCAATTTATTTAACCTAAAATTGTTCATCTATATCGATTCAGTTGCAGTTATTCGCCTTTCTTGCTAACAAGATTAGTGAGATGATTTTTTATTTAAATTTCTTAAATAAGTACACGCATTAACTCCCATCACTTTTAATGTGTTGTGGTCAAATAAATAATTCTTTAATTTAGTGCTAATTATTATTATTATTTTTTTGAGAATTTATAATAATGAATTTATTCTTTTAACAAAATAATATTATTCTAGTATTGAAATAAAATCAAGTAATTGAAAGTACAAATTGGACATTCGAACTCATAACCTCCCACATATATAATAAGAAAGCCAAATGCTATTGAATCACAAACCTCCCGACTAATGCTGATTATTAAATAATGAATCTAGACTTAATTCATTCAAAAAAATTATATAAAAAGGGACACTTATTTAAAAGTACCAAACACACTTTTCACTTTTGTGATCAGTCCCCACTTGATTTTTGTTAGAAAAAACTCCATAGTTCTGTTAAAAGTTTAGAGATCACTCCCCACTCACTTAATTTGACAAAAATACCCTTAAAAATAATATTTTTCATTAATTTTTTCTCACTTCTTCTTCATCCGGACAAGTAAATAGTAAACCCTATCATACTAGAAACAGAAAGAACAGAAAAAATGCAACAAGCTCCACAACAGGAATGAGAATAACGTTAGAACCAAAAACCACCAACCCGATAGTTGCATTGTCTTCTTCTCTTTTTATTTTCATCATTTTCGGGTTTCTTCTTCTTCTCAGTTGCTTCTGAGTTTCTTATATTTTTCTGACAATGTCAACCAGTAGTGAAGTAGGAGTGTTCAATCAAGTTAATGGACATATACATTAATCTCGCAAGAAAATGGAGTGAAATCAACGCCGAACACTTCAGTTTGCAATACATAGCTCCACATCAAAAATTGTACATGAATTTGACTGATGATGACGGTGTCATGAATATAGTCTTACTACATTTGACATTGAAGATGAACGTTGTTGACATCTTGGTAAACCGAAAGGATGAATTAAGCAGCAGTGCAAAGAAGAGCAGTGATGGTTTAAGGTAATACTTCTATAGAATCTAAACTGTACTGCAGTTTGTAAAGTTTTGTACTTGAAGGGTTTTGAAATTGTACTCTATTATGTAAGTTTTATACTTCAAGTGTTCTATTAATGGATAGTGTTCTATTAATGGATTATCCAAAATTGTACTGCAACTTCTAGCAGTTTATACTTGAAGTGTTCCTAAACTATACGTCTTCTATATAAAATTATTCTTTTGATTTTCTGAAATTATACTTCATTTTATCAAAGATTGTACTATATTTATTGAAGTTATATACTTTAAGTGTTATATTTATCAATTAACCAAAATATACTGTAGTTGCTAGGACTTTATACTTCAAGCGTTTTGAAATTGTACTTCACTTTATCTAAAATTGTACTTTTATTTTCTGAAATTATACTTTCTTTTGTACTTCATTTTATCTAAACCTGTACTTTATTCATTAAAGTTCTATACTTCAAGTGTTTCGAAATTGTACTTCATTTTATCTAAACTTATACTTTAGTTTTGAATATATTATTTAAGTTTAAATTGTTTTACTAATGGATTATCCAAAAATTGTACTGCAATTGCTAAAGTTTTATACTTCAAGTGTTTTGAAATTGTACTTCACTTTATCTAAAATTGTACTTCTATTTTTTGAAATTATACTTCATTTCATACATTGTTTTACCTAAACATGTACTCTATTCATTGAAGTTCTATACTTCAAGTGTTCTGAAATTGTACTTCATTTTATGTAAACTTGTACTTCAATTATCTGAATCTATTATTTAAGTTTTATACTTCAAGTGTTCTACTAATGGATTATCCAAAATCGTATTGCAATTGCTAAGGATTTATACTTCAAGTGTTCTAAAATTGTACTTCTTTTTATATAAAATTGTACTTCTATTTTTTGAAATTATACTTCATTTTACATAAACATGTACTCTATTTATTGAAGTTCTATACTTTAAGTGTTTCGAAATTGTACTTTATTTTATCTAAACTTATACTTCAGTTATTTGAATCTATTATTTAAGTTTTAAGTGTTCTACTAATGAATTATCCAAAAATTATACTGCAATTACTAAGGTTTTATACTTCAGGTGTTCTGAAATTGTACTTCACTTTATCTAAAATTGTACTTTTATTTTTTAAAATTATACTTCATTTTATACATTATTTTACCTAAACATGTACTCTATTCATTGAAGTTCTATACTTCAAGTGTTCCAAACTTGTACTTCAGTTATCTGAATCTATTATTTAAGTATCAAGTATTTTACTAATGGATTATTCAAAAATTGTGTTGCAATTGCTAAGGTTTTATACTTCAGGTGTTCTGAAATTGTACTTCACTTTATAAAAAATTGTATTTCTATTTTTTAAAATTATACTTCATTTTATACATCATTTTATCTAAACTTATACTATATTCATTGAAGTTCTATACTTCAAGTGTTCCAAAATTTTACTTTATTTTATCAAAACTTGTACTCTCGAGTCAAAGTCACTTTCATCGTATGACTTTACCGATCAATATTACCGAGTTGAGATGTATCAACAAGCATACCAAGCAGTGATAAACACTATTCCTACGTATGATATGCATATGTTCCCTCTAGATGATGATGGCGTCATTAATGCACCTGATTGCCGATCTCAACCTGGGCATAGAAGGACATAGAGGATTCCATCACAAATTGAGAAACGTGTAATTAAGTGTAAAAGGTGTGGTAGAACATGGCATAATCGTCGAACCTGCAAAGAATAAGTAATCTAGCTAAATTTCGTACCTTAATATAGGAGATTTATACTTGATTTCATGACATTTGTACTTTATTTCGGTAATCATGTACTTGATTTAGCGTGAAATTGATATTTTTGTATATTGTCCGAGATATCAGTTATTTTGTACCCCAATCTGGGAGAACTATACTTGGTGTCATGACAATTATACTTTATTTCGGCAATTATGTATTTGATTTAGCGTGAAATTGGCATTTTTGTATGTTGTCGGAGATATCAGTTATTTTGCACCATAATCTGGGAGAATTATACTTGATTTCATGACAATTGTACTTCATTTCGGCAATTATGTATTTGATTTAGCGTGAAATTGACATTTTTCCATGTTGTCAGGGATATCAATTTTTTTGTACCCCAATTTGGTAGAATTGTATTTGATTTCATGACATTTGTACTTCTTTTTGGCAATAATGTAATTGTTTAGCGTGGAAGTTAGCAAATGGATATTGTATCAGCGTTTCGTACCTCAATCTGAAATATTTATACTTGATTTCACGACATTTGTATTTCATTTCGGCCATTATGTACTCCATTTCTTAATATTTTTACTAATATTATTGAATTAAAATTTGTTCCATGATTTGCTTTTTAAGCCTCAGTAATTAATAATCAAACTCTAAAAATGTGTGTAATATTTATTATATGAATAAAATAATATTAAAGTTTTAAAGTGTTAACCACTAATGTTCAACGAATGAATGTTATCAATCGCAGTAATGTAAAGAATACTTATGTTTTCAAAGATGTAAATAAATGAGCATTTGATAATAATATCTACCCTATAACCCGTACAAATACGTACTTCATCTGATCTGATAATCTCAAAATATTGTACTTGACTATCACTACAATTATTGGAGACTAATTATTCAATTGCAATAAGTGTACTTCAATATAACACCATTTATACTTTATTTGTTCTACATTTGTACTATATTTTCATCATATTGTACTCAAATTCACTATCCGATTTCAATTGAATTGAAGTGTACTTTAACATAACACCATTTATACTTTATTTGTTCTATATTTGTACTTTATTTTTATCATATTGTACTCAAATTCACTGCCCGATTTTAATTTAATTGAAGTGTACTTTAACATAACATCATTTATACTTTGTTTGTTCCATATTTGTACTTCATTTATATCATATTGTACTCAAATTCACTATTCGATTTCAATTTAGTTGAAGTGTACTTCAACATAACACCATTTATATTTTATTTGTTCTACATTTGTACTTCATTTACATCATATTGTACTCAAATTCACTGTCCAACTTCAATTTAATTGAAGTGTACTTAAACATAACACCATTTATACTTTGTTTGTTCTACGTTTGTATTTATTTCCATCATATTATACTCAAATTCACTGTCCGATTTCAATTTAATTGAATTGTACTTCAACATAACAATATTTATACTTTATTTGTTCTACGTTTGTACTTCATTTATATCATATTGCACTCAAATTCACTGCTCGATTTCAATTTAATTGAACTGTATTTCAATATAATATCATTTATACTTTATTTGTTCTATATTTATACTTCATTTTCATCATATTGTATTTAAATTCACTACATAATTTCAATTTAATTGAAGTGTACTTCAACATAACACCATTTATACTTTATTTTTTCTATATTTGTAATTCATTTCTATCATATTGTACTCAAATTCACTGTTCAATTTCAATTGAATTGAAATGTACTTCAACATAACACCATTTATACTTTGTTCATTCTACATTTGTATTTCATTTCCCTCATATTGTATTGAAATCAAAATATTATAAATACTTGATGGAAAATTATACTTACATGCAAAATAATATTATAAACAAAGTATGCTTCAATTTACATATGTATGTACATACAAAGTATGATTCAAACCCTACAGGCTTAAATATTTTGTACTACAATTGCTTCTAAAATATACTATAGATACACAAGTTATATACTACATTTTCAGTTAATGTATACTACATGCCTGAATGTTTTTGTACTACATATGCTTCTAAAATGTACTGCATATATACAAATATTAAATTATAATTTAATTTAATCTACATGCTTGAATGTTTTGTACTACAGATGCTTCTAAAATGTACTGCAGTTACATAGATTATATGCTACACTTTTGCCTGATGTGTATTGCAAGCATAAATATTTATACTATATTTGCTTCTAAAATGTACTCAGTTACACAGATTATATACTACACTTTCATTTAATGTATACTGCAGGCTTAAATATTTTGTACTACAGTTGCTTTTAAACTGTACTACAGATACACATATTATATACTATATTTTCAGTAATGTATACTGCACACTTGAATATTTTTGTACTATAGATGGTTATAAAATATACTGCATATACACAGATTATATACTATAATTTCATTTAATTTATAGGCTTGAATGTTTTGTACTATATTTTCGCAACTTCCTCTCCCGGCGTCCAAATCACTTGCCGCTTGAACCGTTGGATAGCTCTCGGCTTATACATTAACTCCACAAAGTTCCAGCCCCATCCGATTCTCCATGAAACAGTAATTACACTCGCAATAAGCTGGAATTCCAGCATTGCCACTGCACTGCTGCATTCTAAACATCTTCGCCATTTCCTATCCAAACGGAATCGTCTACTGGTGAAACTTGGTGAGAACGTTGCCAACACCTCAAGGAACACCCCACTGAAACAGTTTCACAAAATTCCTTTTCCAAGCCACTCTGCTCAATGCATCTTTGCACTACCTGCGTGCAGTAAGACCACTCCAGGTCGCCCTCAATGTTCGGTGCCCAAACGGACACGGAATGACTTCAAACTTGGTGGGAAGCATCCTCATAACTTAAGGAATATGCCATTGAAACAGTTTTTCAAACCGAACCTCGTAAGAGTCTCTACTCATGGGCTTTTTTCGCCTTACCGAGTGAGCCGACAACGCCTTGTCGCTCTTAATGCCCCTTGAAGTCAAGGTCGCCATTCTTCTCCAATGAGCGACACATGACATTCTCCTCCACTCGATCCATTGACGTCCTTATCAACATATACATAAGGACTTGAAGTGTATGCGGTGCCCCAACTCAACTCTGATCTCTTTTTGCACCGTATGAATTTAGCTCATCTTTACATAGATTATATACTATACTTTCATTTAATGTATACTACAGGCTTAAATATTTTGTACTACAATTGCTTCTAAAATGTACTACAGATACACAAATTATATACTACATTTTCAGTTAATGTATACTGCATGCTTGAATACTTTTGTACTATAGGTGCTTCTAAAATGTACTGTATGCACACAAATTATATACTATAATTTCATTTAATCTGCAGCTTTGAATATTTTGTACTACAAATGCTTTTAAAATGTACTGCAGTTATACAGATTATATACTACACTTTTGCTTAATGTGTACTGCAAGTTTGAATATTTATACTACATTTGCTTCTAAAATATACTACAGTTATAAAGATTATATACTACACTTTTGCTTAATGTGTACTGCAAGCTTGGATGTTTTGTACCACAAATAATATACTACCACTTTCAGATAATTTCACCGTATAATATAACACTGAAAAATCACAGACATTTAAAACTGTAAATGCAGAAAACATACATTTGTTTCTTTTTATCACTTCTTTTTGTATTTCGCTTCTTGTTGCCATTGTTTCTCCTTCCATTGTCACAAAAAAAATGGCAAAATTTTGGTGTCTTTTTTTTTTTCTTTCTCCCATCAATGGCAGAGGAACGATTTCGCGCCCTTTTGTTTGGCCGCTTGGAGAAGTCGTCGATTTTAGAAAAAAAATAAATGAAAGCATTCTTCTTGAAGAGAAAAACGCATTTCTCAGGTATTTTTGTTGTTTTGTCTAACTACAAGGATATATGTGTCTTTCTAAAAGATATGGGGAGTGATTTCTAAGTTTTGTGAAAAAGTAGGGAGTTTAGTGTGTAAAAATTCAAATGGGGACTGATCACTAAAATGAAAGTAGGATTAGGGATTTTTTTCTAATTAACCGATATAAAAAGCCTACTGCACATATACTTAATCAATATAAAAATCTAATACTAGTAATTAAATATATTAAAAAATTGAATTAACTTTTGTATTTAATTCCTACATAGCTTTTTTTTTTATTTTTTTTTTAATATGTATATTTGCTATTTTTGCTGTATATTTTAATTTTATATGTGGGCCCCATGAGATTAACTACGTGCACACGATATGTCATTGTTAACAATGCTGGACAGAGCAAAGCCAGCTAACTATGAAAAATCACATTCTAATAGATGCATCAGAAACTTTATATTCAATGATCGTTGACAAGTACTGTATTTTTATCAATTATATATAAGAAATCTTTGGATGATTTTAAATTTTATATATGTTACTTGTTTGTATTGAGTATTTATCGAGATTATTTTTCAATACTTTTAAAAAATCCCAAATTGGTGAAGAGAGTAAATAGTTTATAAAAACTTTTAAAGATTTCAAATCTTTTAATTTAAAATTTAATTTAATTTCATCCTAGCTAGAAAGCATATAAAATTCCTCGCGTATAGTTTACTTTTTTCATTTTTCAGTAAAAAAAAAAAAATCTTTTTGTGAATCCCAAGCTATCAAATCAAAGAAACGAAAATAAATACTCATTCTAAAGTGAGTAAATAAATTTTTATACTTGATCTTGTAAATACATATAGAATTATATGAAAATCGTATTTGATGAAAATTGTGTACAAATTGAACAGAATTTGAAAATTTTTCATGTCTTTTGAAATTCAACCTATAATAGGAGTGTAAATGAGATGAGACGATTTGCAAATAGTTTGGCCTTAACTCGATGAAAGCTTGTATTCGATTCGATCATTTCAAGCCCGAACCGAGCCGAGTCAAGTCGAGCTTGAGGTCATCAGTCAAAGGAGCCAAGCTCAATAATATTTGGTTAAAAAAGATTGCGAACCTAAATGAACTTTTTTTTTTAATTATATATATACATATATAATTATAATCTAGGCCCATATAATATAATCTATAATAATAATAATAATAATTCAATTTTTTATTTTAAGAAAAATATACAACAAAATTATTTAAATAATTTATAATTATAGGTTTTATTTTGAGTCAAATGAGCTCTAGTTAATTCAAACTTATACAAGTTCATACTCGAATTATTCAAACTTATATGAATCAAGTTTTTCCACTTCTCTATGACTAGCTTTATCAAGTCAAGCTCAATAAGGCTCGTCAAATCTTCGTTTGTTCTAACGAGCCGAGTTCGATCTCGCGAATTAATAGACAAATTAAATTTGAACCCAACAGATTTGAGCTCAACTCGACTCTTTTACACCTATAACATAGGATAAAAATGCCTCCCCTCCTGCCTCCCCCTCTCCTTTTCCCAATTTAAACCTTGAGTCATTAAAAGCCTTCAAGCCAAGAAATAAGGGATGAGACACATTTTCACAATAACATTATATGATGATACTTTAATTTAAATATTTCTTTAAATTACTCATAATATTTTTGTAATATATATATATATATATATATATTTGTCATATAAGTCCCTCAATTTTTGTTTTCCAATAAAATGTGGGACAAGATATTTGTCGATCGCATTATTACTCCCTGGTTAGGCAGATGGAATTCAGACCACCTCATTGCTCCACGTGGCACTGCCAGATTGCATGTCCCAATGCGCGTGCATGCGATTTAGCCTGTGGGGTCTCGAACTGTCCTTCTCCTATTATCTATTCACATTATCTGGGACAGACGGATAGAGCAAGTTGGGAAAATGAGTGACGCTGGAAATTTGAGTGCTGGAAGAGGAGCCACTCAAGCAAACCCCCCGGCCGCACCCCCTGGTGGCGGGCAGCCAAATGCGGCGGCTGCCGCCGGACGGAGGGCGACTGTGCCGCCAAGGAGAGGAGATGTGATGAGAAAAATCGTGGCGGATTGGACTGGTCCCGCCGCTTCTAACTCTCAGCCCACTTGATGAAGTTCAATTGCATGTGTATGTTGAATATCAGAATCATGTGGAAATATGGTATTTCCTTGTATTATTACTATTATGGTTTGATCTAATCTGGGCGTTTGTTTTTCTTTAATTCCCCTTCTCTTTCTTGTTATTCTCTATGGTATCCTGTTTATGCATCAAATAAAATTCCGTACAGTTCTTCAGTTTTCGGTATGCACTTGTCAATGTCAGAAGAACTGGTTTTAAGGCGAAGAACCCCAGATCATGTCTTAATTGGCTAATTGTCTGATCAAAACATTCTTGTCCTCAAAATAATCGAACCAGTCTTTTCGTGTTAGCCCAATATGATTAAAGCATCCATCAAGAAGCAGCAGCTTGCAATTGCTTGTGACTTACTATTTTCAGAATTAATTCAGACATCATATGTAACTTGCTTTTCCTCTGTCCTAGAGTTAATTACCTCACCTGCTTTGATGATACCTAATTGTTCATGTAAGGAGGAGTCGAGAGTTTGACATAATTTATAAGTTATTCCCTTTCTCGCCTTTCTGGTCATCTTTTCAGAACAGGCCTGCAACCAGAAAATTACAGCAAAAGGGATCTGATTTCTGACCCTGATCGCAACCCCTAAATAAAAATCAGTAGATCAAGACAGCATAAAAAATGGCTTACCATAAAACTCAGCTTTCTTGATCCTTTCCACCATTCTTGCACCACAGTCACGCCGGCCGGAGTAGTTAGAGATGTTAATCTCCCCACTACTGCTAAATTCTCCCAGGATCTGAAGAACACAACCTCTGATCAGAGGGCAGCTTCTTAGGCAGCATTTGCTCCCAATTGTATGCCTTAGGCAATCTTGATGCTTCTGGGATGAAAAATAGAGCAAGAAAACTCAAGATTAGGCACTTTTGCCTCCAAGAAAATGACATGATTTTGACTGCTGGCCAAGAACTTCTCAGAATCTCTTTTATAGTTTATCTCTCTTTCAGGTATCCTTAATTGGCAGCAGACATGTTGGGCAATCTAAGAAGTGCTGCCAACTTATTTGTTAGAGGAAAGATGAAACAATCAGCAGACAGTTTGATACTATAATAATACTCTTTCTTACCAAACCAGGAAAAAGGAAACTATGTTTCACTATCATTTTACTTTAGGAATGATCCCATTACCACATTGGAACCCACAAAAGTTGGAATTGATCCTCTTTAAATTGGGACAAATCTTGTTTTTATGGTACTTCTTTTGCTGGTTTTTTGGGCTAACGTCCAACCAAAGGTGAACAAGATAAGCTGTCTTCACCATTGGAGAAATATATTTTTGCCATTTTACTGTGGGTTCCAATTTAGTAAAGTGTCTGGAGATGTCCCAAAAGAGAACGAGAATGAGCAGTTTAGATCCTCTATTTTAATATATGTTTTATCTCCGATTATATTGTATGGATGTATGACACGTATATTAAATATTTTTTTATAAAAATAATTGATTGATAACTAAATACACTTAGTGCATATATATTACATTGAAATAGGAAATGAAACACGAAATGAAATAAAAAATCCAAAGTAGAGCACGAGGGCTTGAAGATTACTTGCACTTTTTATCCACTCCTTTTGTCAACAGGGAAATTTTCTAAGCGCAAATTTTGAAAAATAAATAAAAATAAAATAAGACCATTATATAAAAAGTGAAATTTTCATAAGAATATCCTATTTTATAGATATGAAAGTTTTCATTATGAGAACAACTTATTCATAATTTGATGATATTAAATTTTAATTTACATATAATATTCTCGTAGTAGAAGGGGAACTTAAAGGCAATGTTTGGTTACATTTTCTCAAAACATTTTCCAACTACAGTAGTAATAACAAATAATTTCAAAATTTCCAATTTTAATTCTCAAAATATACTTTTTTATATCCAAAATACCCATTAAAAATAAAAAAGCACCCTACCTCTATTCTATCAATTATTACAAATATATACATATATATATATATATACATCACTTATCCATATATTATACAATTAATTTAAAAATATATTTTTACCCTACAAATCCAATAAAAAAATAATTGATTTGACATTTACAGTAAAATTTGTCTCTTATAAAATACTTCCAAATAAACAATGCATTCTCCCAAAATATAATCATACAGTTAAACCATTCCCCAATTTTAACTCTCAATTTACCTTTATCCAAAATATTTTTCAGAAAACATTCAAAATACAACCAAACAATGTCAAAACATTAATCTCCAACATGATAAAATTATTTAAATATTTTTTATATATTACCCATATCCAATTCTGAAGTTGTGACGTAATGTCAATTACGTCACAGTACAGTTATTGCTGCAATCACCCGCCCCCACACAACGGACCACCCGCCAAATTCCGCCCCCCCCTCCAAAAAAAACAAAAAAGAAAAAAGGGGAAAAAAAGAATCACCGGCTTCTAGAAACCTTACCTCACAAGTTTCATTAATTATCTCTTCATCTCTTTATCTATTTATCTATTTATTTATTTTTATAAAGTACACTGCTTTGTTTAAACTTACTCCCCATTATCGAGAGACGAACTAGAGATGGTGGCTCCAGCTGAGAAAGAAGGCAGAGCTGCGGCGGCGGCGGCCTTTCCGCCCTTCAAGTCCAAGAAAGGGAGTGTTTTTCCGGCGAAGAGGAAGCTGGTCAAGACTATGATGTTCGATTTGATTGTTGAGTCGATCTTCTCATGCTTCAAAACCGCGCAGCCAAGCAGAACCTTACCGGCGAAGAAAACCTGCGGGAGGAAGAAGGAGAAGATCAAGAAACATGTATTTCCGCTCTAATGAAATATATATATATATATATCATTAAAATTAATGTTCCCATTTACATTTATAAAAGTGGAATTTTCTTTATTTTGTGAGAACAAAAAGGTGGTAGCCCAAGATTTAGGCTTTGAAATGAGCAATTATCTTCTTTTAACAACAAGAATTGTCAGTCAAGAATTCATCTGAGTACTGTAATACATACAAGAAAGAATCAAATGAACTTGGAAATAATTCTTGCCAAGCATGGATCCACAAAGTTAGAGAAGATTCCAGTGGTAAGCAGGATAGGAAGCCTGGAGCCACACATTCTTCCTCTTCACACATCACCTGCCTGTACTAATTTACAGCAGGAAGGTGACTAGTGCTTGGAATATTGACTTTGGGATTCCCCAGAATTTAGGAGTTTGAGAAGTTTCCTTTTCCTTGCTTGCAGATACAAATCCATTTATCTTGTCCACTTTTCCCTGAAAAATGAGAATGCAATCTGATTACAGGGGAAAACCATGTCTTTGATGAAGAAAATGATGTGATTTGTTGATTGATAATGATTTCTACCAGAGCAGCATCCTTCAATGGCCCCCAGCATTCGACTTGATTGTACTTCTTTGAGATAGAGTAGAGAAAGACTCTTACCACAGCATCCATTAGTTCTTGACGCTTGTTGAAAAGATCTGAGTCTCCATATGGCACAGCCTCTACTACCTGGAAATTTTTACATCACACCTTCTGACATAAACTCAACTCTGATCATAAATATTCACATTTGAACTAATAGTGACTCTGTTACATCACTAAGAAGACATCGACTCATCTTGGCAGCTATCTAAATCTTGTCTACATGGGCAGAAGTGGTTTATCTTAAGGATATGAAAGCTTCAGGTCAATCAGGGTATGAATGAGTGAACTCGATGCTAGAAGGTTGCCATT
This sequence comes from Jacaranda mimosifolia, assembly GCA_018894105.1. Taxonomy (NCBI): domain Eukaryota; kingdom Viridiplantae; phylum Streptophyta; class Magnoliopsida; order Lamiales; family Bignoniaceae; genus Jacaranda; species Jacaranda mimosifolia. The sequence continues at coordinate 1,441,814 of CM032123.1, forward strand.
GTTGCAGAGCTTTCAAAGAATTGTTGAACATGTTCTGATTTATTCATATGATATCCATTATTGTTGAATTGCAAAGGAGTAGCAATTATCAAATGATCCCGGGATAGAAACAGTCAAATGAAACCTACTAGTTAGGCCCCATATAGACGAAAGAGGGATCTTTAGGATTTGGTGAATCAAGAGGATGAGCTACTTTTGAGATGGATGGATTACCCCACTGATTTAAAGGAAAGAACACTAGAATAGGCTAATCTAGATGCAAAAACTTGGTTACTCCCCAGGTTCATCATGCAGAAAGACGCAAGAAGAAGGCAGAAGCGAGCAAATTGGATCAAGTCAGGCAACCAAAATCAAGTTATCAGAAAGGGTAGAATACTGGGCTCGCCCTTGGATGAGAGCTGTGCGTGGAAGAAGCAGATTGGTAATCTTTTTTTCCCACCCTGAAGATAAATCAGTTGATAATTGGAGGTTCATCTCATGTCTAACATACAATGTTCCTACAGAAATGACCAAAATGTTTGGCATTAATTGGCTCCTAAAAGGACCATGTTGTTCATGATTGAATACATTTTCCAGAAAGCATAAATGAAGAGCAGCAAGCTGTGATGCTTCATCATCATAGACACTGAACTTACCAGTGGCAGTTCCTTGGAATATATGTGGTATCTGAAGCTTCAAACTACCATTCACTTCTGTCCACTCAGCAACGACATCATCTTTTTTATACCGCCCTTTCAACTGCAGTAACAATAGAAGCAAACACTTTATAGATCACCCTTGTCCAAAACCCATGTTTGAGAAGTTATTTCAAAACTTGATTAATCTAGATAAACAAAAGGACACATTTATACGATCACGCTGGATAATGTTTGAAATGGTTAAGGTTAAATTAGCTGTAAAGTCACAGTGGGAGAGGGTATAGGTTCTTGGCAGAATTCTGGCTGGTGTCCCTAATTGTTCTCCCATAAATAAGACCTGTAGCTTTGAAGCTTCAAATCTTGCTGGAGGACCCAAAAGCCTTGCGGCCCGTTGTGAAAAAAGTACACCAAAATTATCACTACAACCAGTATCCATTAACTGAAGAGAAGCTTTACATATGTGAAAAGATCTGATGTTTAGAAAGCTCTGTATATCTGAACTTAAAACGCATTTTCCAGAACCCTTTTCAAAAACAGCAATGGCAACACAATAAACACAAACATAAGTCTCCTAATCACATCTTATTTGAATTTAAAGGCACATTTTCAAGAACCCTTTTGAAGACAGCAACAGCAACACAGTAAAAGCAAACAAATTTAGAAAATAAACCAAAGCCACCACATAGACACAATCTTGAAAATGAATGAGAAAATGAAAAACCTGGAAAACCTGGAAAACAAGGGAATTGTAAGATGGTCTCTTTTCAGTCAATGTTTGAGGTAAAAGGACAGGAGGGGGTGAAGGCTTGGCCTTGCAATTAAGAATGTAAGAAGGAGAAAGAGCAGCAGTATGAGTGGCCATGGACTGCATGACAGATTACTCATCTTCTCTCTTGCATTACTATTCTTCAATTTTTCTCCCAAAACTTCACCCCCTTCATTTTCTTTCTCACGGTGAATGTGTGTTTTGTGTGTGAAAATCTTTGTGATGCAGAGGGGGAAGGTATGTGGACATGATGGAAACAACAATGGGAGAAAGAAATTGGAGTGTGGCAAATACTTTTTCTGGGTCATGTGGGCCCACATAATCCACAGCTAGCCAATAGCAACACTCCTCTGCCAACTTCTATCCACTCTCTCCGTTTTCTTTACTAGAATTTGTGATTGGGCCATGGTTTGAAAAGTATTTATTAGCTTGTAAATATATTATTTGTTATTTCATCTTATTCAATATTTTTTCAGTTCTGAAATTATGAGTTTTCACATCAAATATTGAGAATTATCTCTTATAAACACCCAGTGAATCACACTATTGATATATTATAGTCTTTATATTACCTTTTATCCCAGAAAATTGGAAATAACCTGGTAAATTGAGTTCTTTTGATTAATTTTCCTACAATCTTCTTGAGGTTCTTGGTTAATTTAAAATTAACCTCCCCCCTCCCCACCCCCCCCCCCCCCGGCAAAACCCAACCCAACCCAACCAACAAAAAGGTGAAAAAAATAAAAAAAATGAAACAAAAATGGGAAATATGAGAAGACCCAGACCACTAATTCCTGTCCTAAAATCCAGAAAGGCCCAAAATAAGGGGCAACTCTATAACTCTATTTGGTTAAGATTCCCCATGCTTTATTTATCCAAGCCTTCAATGTAATAATAACCAAAAAATTTAGAAATTAATCCCCCAAGAACTTCTATCTTTAGAACTATTATATTAAAATTTAAAAAGACCCATATGAAATCTAAAGAAAAAATAATTTCCCACCAAACCCACCATTCTTTGATTATTAAAATTTGGCCCACCACTTGGGAGAAAGGTCCCAATGCTCCACCTCAGTCCAACTCACTGTCTAGAAAAGCCTCTTCAATCACTTCCTTATTCACTTGTGCAAACATGCAAACCTCAAGAAATTGCATGCATTAAATTGATTGAGCCTTGTCTGGATAAATCAATCTTAAAACATTACAATTATGAATCTATTTTTTGATAAAAAGTGGTTAAAAGATGTATCCATCATCATTGCATTGAGGTTTGATTCAATTTTCCCATTTTCCACATTATTGATAGGGCTGTCCCATGGAGTCAAGGAGAACTTGCCCAAATCAGTACTTTCCCCATCCAAGATTATAGTTAATTCAGGGATAGTATTGCTTGCACTCATTCTCATTCTCCTTGTCCTTAGAAAATTTCCATTTTCACAAAATGATTGGATTGGACAATTCAAACAAACTTTACCCTTTTGAACTGGGGCTTGTCCTTGTCCCCCTACTTAGTTCCAACAAGTAATATTAAAAGCCATTCACCCCTCATGTTTGCATGATTGAATTTGAAGAATCACAAAAAATATATATTGATTCCCTTTGGGAAATTTAAGCCCCTTTATATATCACAAAAAATAATAAGCTCATTCACTCACGTTTGTTGCAGATTACAATCCAATGCATCAAAATGGCAAAAATATTTGTCCAATGGTTAAGGTTTCATGCCAGCTTATCTTGCTCACCTTTGGTTGAAAGTTAGCCCCAAAACCAGCAAACAAGTACCATAAACAAAAGATTTGTCCCCACTTTAAAGAGGATCAATTCCAACTTCTGTGGGTTCCAATTTAGTAATGGGACCATTCCTAAAGTTAATTAATAATGTAACATAATTTCCTTTTTCCTGGTTTGGTAAGAAAGAATATTATTATAATATCTAACTGTCTGCTGATTGTTTCATCTTTCCTCTAACAAACAAGTTGGCAGCACTTCTTAGATTGCTCAACATGTCTGCTGCCAATTAAGGCTACCCAAAAGAGAGAGAATCTATAAAAGAGGCTCTGAGAAGTTTTTGGGTGGCAGTCAAAATCATGTCATTTTCTTGGAGCCAGAAGTGCCTAATCTTGAGTTTTCTTGCTCTCATTTTCATCTCAGAAGCATCAAGATTGCCTAAGGCATACAACTGGGAGGAAATGTTGCCTAAGAAGCTGCCCTCTCCCTCTTCAGCTCCCTCCAGGGGCACAAATTCTTTAACTACATCTTCAAAAACCATGGAAACTGATCAGAGGTTGTCTTCTTCAGACGGGAAAGTTTAGCAATATATATACTCTGAGTGGGAGGATTAACAACTCTAACCACACGGGCCAGCATGATTGCGGTGCAAGAATGGTGGAAAGTATCAAGAAAGATGTGTTAGGTGAAGCCATTTATCATCCATTCTTGAGCTAATGATCAGCTGGATGAATTTATAAGGTACTAATGTGAGAGCCGGTTGGAAAATCGCAAGGCAGAGGAGGGACATTGGTCAGCAGTACAAGCTTCTTTTTGCTGATAAAACATTTGGGATCTCTCAGATTTGCAGATATATAAGACATGTTAGGCAGTGATTGATTTGAAGGCAATTATCTAACCAGTGTGTAGAATAAGTTGATATCTTGGATAACATTAATGATTATACACTGTAATTTTAGATCACCAACTTCTGTAAGTTTGGATTTTGTTAATATTTGAGCTTGAGAATTAGGGATCATAATTAGATCCCTTTTGCTATAATTTTCTGGTCTTTTCAATTTGTGCATAGATCTTACATTGGTTAAATAAATAAATTGTGGTTTCTATATATGATTTTGAATAATCCTCACCTTTTGAACTAGCTTTTGGGGTGAGTTATGGCCCAAGTCCATTCTCTAATGATTTGCTAGTTGAAGACAGCAAGGACAGTTGAAGTAAGTTATTCATTGATCTAAATTTTCCAGCTGCAATGGAAACAACTGGACAGAGGAGATCCCAAAAGAAAACTTTGGGAAGTTGGTCTTAGCCTTCTAGAATAGAGGAAAGCAAGTTGCAAAATGATGTCTACTATGAATCAAAATAGAAATGAATAACTAAATGTTTTCTTTGACTTATAATTTGATCTGATAGTTGTCAAGCTTGTAGCAGAATAGTAGATTCTACTCTAGCTGTGAATAACTTTTGTACAACGTAACATTGACACTTGGTCTCAAAGTCAGAATTCTTAAGCTCCTGTTTGAGGAGGAGGGCTTAAATTACTGAGTCAGGCAATGAAAATACATCAAAAAATGCTGATTCAAGATCCATCTTGCCTCTATTGCATCAATGCACTCAGCTTTGCTTCCACTTCCTTCATATTAGGCCTTTCTTCTGATTCTCCACTGAAGCATCTTGCAGCCAGCATAGCAACCTCTTTCACCAGCCGAGCATCTCCCTCAGTGATCGGCTGACCGTCAGTAATTTCATGCAGGCGGTCTTCCTGAACTAAAGACATTAAATCCCGGACAAAATTTCTATCATTTTCCTGCCTGTCTGGGGCAAACATTGGCTTTCCTCCTGTCAGCAGTTCAGCCAAAACTACACCAAAGCTGTATACATCACTCTTCTCATTTAACTGGCCTGAGCAGATATCCCCAGGAATCAGGCTGGATGCTACAGCATAGAACAGTTTGGCATCATACGAATCATCCAAAAGTATGTAGGCACTGCTGATGTCGCCGTGCACAAGTTTGGCCCTGGAATTATGAGAATGCAAATAAGCCAATGCCCTGGCGGCTCCTGCTGCTGCTTTTACACGCATCTGATGTGAAAAAAGTGACACCAGGCCGTCATCATATATGTGATTGGAAAGCGTACCTGTCCCATCTCCATGGAGTTCATAAACGAGTAATGGGGATACTGTTTCCAAGCAACAACCAATTATTTTCACCAAATTCCTATGGGGTTGAGAAAAGAATATCAATTGATCAACAAATTGCTTAATCGGAGATTCAGGCACTTTCAGAATCTTCATGATGGCAACCTCTGTGTTGTTGTTGTTGTTGTCTGCTAAAAGTCCACGGTAAAATGTTCCATACTTGCAACTGTGCATGACTCTGCTGCTACAATAGTTGCTTGTGGCCTGCGTCATATCTTCAGCTGTATATATTCTCATCAGCGTGTTGGCAGATTTCTTGCGCTTAGTCCTAGATAGCTTCTTCAGCAGCAAATTTCCACCATTTTGCTTAAACATGTCCGCTCTACCCTTCGCCAGCTTATTTTCCTTGTGGACCCAAAGTATCCAAGTGGTCATCAAGGTTGGTGCAGAGACAACTATGATCATGAAGCAAAATCCTGGCAATATTTGCAATTTCTTAAAACAAAAATTAAAACCTCACAAGGACATAAAAGTTTGCATATAATTAGCTAGTAGCTACCACATATATCAACATGATTATAGACAAGAAACACTTACCTGGGAAGGAACACAAAATGACCTGATCTTTTGGATGGCAACAATGACCACCTTTACTACCATCACTAATGAACCCTTCTGGGCAGTCATCAAATTTAAAGCTTTTGCGCAAATTTAGGCAGATACCCTGGCAAGGTTTTGAATGAAAAAACATCAGTGAAAAAAGAAGCAGTTGCAAAGGGATTAAATGATGGTTGATCAGCAAAAACATTGGTTGGATTACAACCCATAGTTTTGTGATTGAGAAGCAACCTCGTTCGAGCTGTCTGAATTTAAAATGGGACCCTGTAAGCTGATCTTTCGATCCACTCTTGTGCAAGTTCATTTGTGGTTGTAAATTGGACTGATCCTTCATGGAAATTTCTACTCAAGTTCTCAGCAACTCAGTGGAAACCAGAAAGCAGTCGAGACTATGTAATCTTATCCAATTTATATACAAGTTTCACAAGCCTATATACAGTACATATCGTATCAGTTATGCAATACGTATCCAAAATATGAATGCAAGAAAGACTCTTGCCTGCTCTTTGAGCAAATTTTTACTGATTAGTTGGATGGTTTTTACAGAATTTAGCTATCCTGCAAGGCTGTAATTCTATGGACAATGTGTGGGGATAGACTATGCTTGATACTTTTGTAACTTGGAGAACTCTTAGATGGTAAATGAAAATTGTGTGCAGGAGATTAAAACTATACTTTTCCCGAAGTCATGTCTATTTAGTTTCTTCAGGTTTTTCATGAGTCATTTTTGCTGAAGTATTTAACTGATCAGCAACTAGGTGATTAGGTTTTACCTTGTTAATTTCTTTGTTTTTTTTCTTGTTTATCCTCACTAAAATCTTGGATGCAAAATCTTTTCTTAGCCAAAATTAGAGTTAATCTTTGTTGCTAATATTGTAGATCAAGAACTAGCCAGGAGATCTTAGGCTTCTACTTAGGTTAAAAATTAAAATATGTGGTGTTTAATGGGAATGGTGAAAATCATGGTTCTAAGTCTTCCTTTCATTACTTTATCTCATCTCCAAAAGATTTTACAAACATTGGATTTTTAGAAAAGAAAACTATTCTTTTTCAGTGTTTTCCACACTAAAATCCAAGAACAGACATACCTTTAGTCATAGTTAACACGTCGAAACTATGTCGAAAATTCAAGAAAATGTCTTCCAAATCTTTTTAGTCTTCCCTTGAAGGTTAGTATATTTCATCTCCAAAACATTATCTAGACATTGGATCTTTAGAAAATAAAACTATTTTTTTCCAGTATTTTTCACGCTAAAATCCAAGAACAGACATACCTTTAGTCATAGTTAACACGTCGAAACTATGTCGAAAATTCAAGGAAATTTCTTCCACATCTTTTTAGTCTTCCCTTGAAGGTTAGTTTATTTCATCTCCAAAACATTATCTAGACATTGGATCTTTATAAAATAAAACTATTTTTTTTTTTTTTTTTTTTAGTATTTTTCACACTAAAATCCAAGAATAGACATACCTTTAGTCATAGTTAACAAGTCGAAACTATGTCCAAAATTCAAGGAAATTTCTTCCAAATCTTTTTAGTCTTCCCTTGAAGGTTAGTTTTCATCTCCAAAACATTATCTAGACATTGGATCTTTAGAAAATAAAACTATTTTTTTTTTCCAGTATTTTTCACGCTAAAATCTAAGAACAGACATACCTTTAGTCATAGTTAACAGGTCGAAACTACGTTGAAAATTCAAGGAAATTTCTTCCAAATCTTTTTAGTCTTCCCTTGAAAGTTATTCTTAGTTGACTGAAAAAATGAAGTCTTTCTTTAAGGATGCAGATGGATTAATGCTGCAGCAATATCTCAATCTCCTTTATCTTTTGTGGTACCTTATATTTTCTTTCATCCAGGAAATCACTTGATAGAACTGCATCTGCTACTAACGGGTACAACACTCCAAGGCTGACCTGTAGATAACACCAAAGACCTTAGTGCAGAGAATCCCTTCTTGAATTTAAATTTTCTCCAGGAGGGAAAATTCATGGAAGTTAGGCTTCTAAAAAAGTTCTGCATAAATTGGTTGCCTCCCAAAAAAACACTTCATATATACCATTGTCCTGTCCTCCTTCGCAGGAAATAGAGAGGTATGGCTGACTTGACTTAGCCTGCCTTCTTCAGCTGCTCTCTTTTACAGGTAATCTCGCAAGTATGCTGTCTCTTTTAATTTTTTAACAATTTCAGTTTGTTAGGGCCTGTTCTCCAACTGAGTTGTTTGTTTTTTTATGTTTTGGGGGAGCAAACTTTACTGTTGATGTCAAATCAGTTACATTTTTATTAAGTTTATAAGGTGAAAGTGATTTTTTTATGTATTATATTATATATGTATGTATATTTATAATTGGATAATGTGTGTGTATATTATATACAATAATTGATATATTGTTGTAATAAAATGATGTGTAATTAATTCAATTAGTGCTTTACTTTAAATTTTATATTTTTATGAATTTATTAATAAATATTAATTATTTATGAAATTATAATTATATCTTAATTAATAAATGTAACGATTTGCTAGTTGAAGACAGCAGGGACAGTTGAAGTAAGTTATTCATTGATCTAAATTTTCCAGTTGAAATGAAAACAGGTGGACAGAAGAGATCCCAAAAGAATACTTGGGAAGTTGGCTTTTAAAGCTGATGCCTTCAACACTGTCTCTCTTTTACTGAACTTGTAGTTCATTCTCTTCATGTAAGTTGATCTTAGCCCTCTAGGATAAAGGAAAGCAAGTTACAAATGATCTCTATTATGAATCAAAAAAGAAATGGAATAATTATATGTTTTCTTTGACTTACAATTTGATCTGATAGTTGTCAAGCTTGTAGCAGAATAGCAGATTCTACTCGAGCTGTGAATAACTTACGTACAACGTAACTTTGAGACTTGGAATAATCAAAGTCAGCCCTCTAGCTACTTGTTATTCCTTATGTTTTTTTCTCCATTGATGATGACTTTCTCATTTTTGGGGTGCTCTTAAGTTTTATCTATGTATTCTAGTCTCTCTATAGTACTTAGTACGACATGTTTTTTCTGTGTCCTATCTAGTTTTCATTGTTGAAACATATCTGCTATGAAATAGCATTAAGAAATTATGCCCATATATTTAAAATATAGGTGAGATTTGTTTAAATAAACATATACAATGATGTTTCAAATATATACCAAAATACTATGGTGCATTCAACTGGACTTCGCTAGTAAGCTATATGTAGGGCTGTAAATGGATATTTAAAAATTCGTTTACTGTTTGCATTCGAATCCGTTTATACAAATTTAACCACATCGATTTAAAGTGGATATTATCCGCATTCGATTAATAGATATCTGATTATAAATGGATACAGATATGGAAAGTGCGTATCCGATCCGTTTAATATCGATCCGAATATATATTTATTAAATAATATATTATTTATATTTTTCAATAAAAATCTCATAATTCATATATGTGTATGCATATTATAATTGAAGAATTGGGGAAAAAAAATAATAAATTTAAAAAATTATTGTAATATAGAGAAAAAGAATTGTAGAATAAAGTTAATCAACATAATTATTGTGGGTTGACTTTATAATTAATATACTTAAATGCCGTTATTATTATTAATAAGTACTAATAATCAATTATAAACTCAATAATTAATTAAAAATTATGCTATTTGTTTGATTGTTTCGTTTTAATTAAATTATATAGTTTCTTATATTAATTAAAATATGTATTTGTTATATGTTCATAGATTCACGTATTTGAATATTCATAAATAGATATCTAAATAATTATCATTGAATATAAATATAAAATAATAATTTAAATATGAATAAGTTTAATAAAATATTAATGCATCTGAATAATTATAAACGAATACGGATATATCCGAATCCAACCAATATCCGATGGATATGAATTTGGATATCATTTTTAAATATCCATCAAATCCGCATCTGTATCCGAATATTCGAAAAGTTGAATGGATACGAATATGGAAACAGTGTATCCGATCCGTTTAATATCCATTTACACCCCTAGCTATATGGGTTGAAATGAGCTGAGGTTCTTCACTAAAATCCAAAATGGACAATAACGCATCAAAGATTGGGTGAAACCCGAAATGCCATCATGGACAAAAGGGTATTCCACTATGAAGATACAGTTCGTCCATGACAACACATCAACTGCATTATTCTTGATGATCCTCATGGGACGGAAGGAAGACCATCTCATATATCTACTTTATACTCATCATACTCAGCTCAGAATGTGTGTGTGTGTGTGTGTGTTTTAAAAATCAGATCAGAACTTAACAAGTTTCTGATTCACTCCTTTTTGTTCTCCTTAGAGCATAGCTGCTCAAATTAGCAAATACCTAGAATTATGAATGGGCTAATCAAGTAATCATGACTTAAAAATCAAGAATCTATGTGAATCAGCCCCATGGACGAAAATTATCCATCGTTGCAGAAGCCAAGAGGAAGAGAGAAAGAAGCTTACTCCAGGAGCTGAGCAGAGACTCTTTTTGTCTATACAGATGGTCACATGCTAAGATTTCTTGTGATTAAGTCCAACTTGTTTCCTCTGGAATTATGTCAGGGGGAATTGGAAGACAGAAACTAGTTAGATTCTAATAAGAATACAATCTTGGTAATAATATGCTAATTGTTATCTGGCGTTGTCAACTGAGTTTTTTTTTTAATGTCCAGATCAGTATCTTTTGCAGTTTTCTTGGAGGATGACAGAGAAGAGAGACAATGTTATTATCCGGATACAATCCATGGTTAATCACTTCACTAGTTCCACTCAATCAAAGCCCATCATTTTTCAAGTGGCTGATCACTTGAGACAAGTGAATGAAAAGGATTATGAACCCGAAATTCTTGCCATCGGTCCCATTCATCGCGGTAAAGATCATGTTAAGGACATGGAGCAGCACAAAGTGAGGTACCTAAAGCAACTTCTACAAAGAAGTAATGGATTCAGCATTGACAAATATGTGATGGAACTAAGAGGATTGGAAGAAAAGGCTCGTCAGTGTTACCCAAAATCCTTCCACCTTGATCAAGATGAGTTTGTTGAAATGCTGCTTCTTGATGGATGCTTTGTCATCGAGCTAATAAGGAAATACTGTTTCAATTATTTGAGGGATCAGAATGATCTCATTTTCAGATTTGATCAAACAATCAGCCAACTAAGACATGATCTAATGTTGCTCGAGAACCAGCTGCCTTTCTTTGTCTTAAACAAATTGTTCGAGCTGACAAAGATGGAAGATCCAGACGACAACATAAGTAATCTTGTCCTCCTTTTCGTGGATGGCATGTTCCCATGGCTAGGTCATTCAAAATCAGAAACAGTCAATGCTGAACATCTCTTGGACTTAGTATACAAAAGTTGCGTTTCATTTTCAATTTCAACCAAGAACTTCATTGCAAATGAGGGGCTCAATCAAGAAAATAACTTGGTGCATATAAATTCTACCTCACAGCTGAAAGATGCAGGGATTTGTTTCAGAGTGTCTAAAGCAATCACACTCTTGAATGTTAGTTTTGCAGATGGAGTCTTAAAACTCCCACCTCTGAATATTTCAGACAAAACTGAGTCCCTTCTAAGGAACCTGATGGAGTACGAGCAATGCCTTTCAAATGATCATCTAAAATTAATGACAGATTACGTCTTCCTTATGCATTGTCTTGTTAAGTCCACCAAGGACATAGAAATACTGCAACGCCATAAGATTATTGGCAATTTGCTAGGTTGCGATGACATGATCTGTCGCATGTTCAACAGATTGGGAAAGAATGTCCTAAGATCATCGGACTTTTGTTATTTGGATGTTTTCCAGAGTGTGAACAGACACTGCAGCCTTCGCCACAAGAGGTGGATGGCTAAATTGAAGCGGAACTACTTCAACAGTCCATGGGCCGTGGTATCAGTTCTTGCTGCAGCTATACTTCTCCTACTCACTTTTACACAGACGGTGTTTTCAGTACTTTCTTACAAAAATCATTAACCATATCCCAGATCTTCTTTTAACTTTGAAGTTGTCCTAATGAACTACCTTGGCTTGCAGGTATTTCACAATGTTAAGTGTTGTGTTATGAGAAAGGGCATTGTTAATGTATTCAGCTATGTACTGTATTTTCAGTTTGGCGGATGGTAAATTACTTTGAAAAACTGGCCTTATTAATACTCCAGCAATATTGGAGAATGAACCGAATTCTCCGGCTATTTTGTTATATTTATCAATCGAACATTAGCCAAGTGGCCTCTTTGTTTATCTACAAACATTAAGCGCAAACCTTATCAACAATAAGGGGAAGAAACCCAAAAAAAGGATAAAAAGAAATTAACCATAATAATACAAGAAAACTGCTCTGTATACAAATTCTGATCAACATAAATATGGGAATTGAACTTCGTCAAGTGGACTGAGGGTTAGAAGTCCGGGATCCAGCCAAATCCGCCACGATTTTTCTCATCAAATTTCCTCTGTTTGGCGGCAGATTCGCCCTCTGTCCAGTCGAAGCCACTGCCGCGCCGTGCCGCCGCCCACGCGGTGCAGCGGGAGGGTTACTTGCTTGAGTGACGGCTCCTCTTACAGTACTGAAATATCCACCTTCACTCATTTTGATCAACTTGTCTATCCAAGTATCCCTGAGCATGAGAATAAATAATACTTGGAAGGATGGATGGATTGAAGACCCCACAGGTTTAGATAGTACGCACGCTTGCTGGGACATGCAGGGAATGTTGTATTGCCACTTGGTGGAAAAACCGAGGTGGTCTGAATTCCATCTGCTTCGATAGGAAGTAAATGCATGCGACCAAAAAATATGTAGGTAGTGTTTGGTTCTATCCTGAGTGTTTTGGAGAGAATGTTTTGGGAAAAATATTTTGGGGAGTGTTTTGAAGATTTGTGAGAGAATATTTAGAATTGGATAAGTATGTTTGATTTTATTTTAGTATGAGATAAATTATATTATAAATGTCAAATAACTATCATGGCATTGTCTATGAAAATGTCAAATTACTATCATGGCATTTTATATTATAAATGTCAAAGTATGTTTATATTGGATAAGTGTGTAAAAGTATTATAGTTTAAGCAAAAATAAATAAATACTCATATTTAATATTATCATGGCATTGTCTATGAAAATGAATCTACTTCTGAATTTTCAGTATATACCTTTATGAGAATATTGTTGGGTGTAAAATATATGATTTGAGAGAGATTGATAAATTTGATGAAAGAATTTGATATAACAATACAATATTACAATGTTTTTCCAAAATTCATGCAATAAAACTTTGGAACCATATTTTTGCTCTAACTTTCTACTCTAATATTTTCCTCTCAATACACAAACATACATCTCTCTCTCAATTCTATATGTGCTAACCTTGTGCTAATCTCTCAACATTTTGCTATATTTTCTATATATGCATGGACATACTACATATATATAAGCAAGCAAGGTGGCTAATACTTGGATCAAATTGGGTGACGTGGCTCTTTATTAGCCACAATTTCTTTGGTTAATTCTTTGGTTGAGAGCAAGCCATAACTAGACAAAATCAATTTGAATTTGCCATCCTTGCAACCACCTTTGACCATCTCTTGAAACTTCATTTTCCCTTTTTTTTTTTTTTGAATTACAAATTACCTTTTTAACACCCCTTCTTAGTTTGTAATTTGAACTTCTTTCCAAAACTTCTTCTTTTGCAGCGTCATTATTAGTTTGTGGCTCACAAGCAAAATATGTAGCATCACATGATTCATAAATCTCTTAGGCTTCGTACATTTTTGATTGGGCATTCAGCTTCTTGATATAATCCACCAGATGATTTTGAAGAGCTAGAGCTTGGACTAGAGCTTGAACTGGTGTTTCCGCTTGTGCTTGGCTGGTCATCTTGTTTTGAAGTAGCTGTCGGGCTATGCAAATAAATTATCTTCATTTTCATCTTTTCATTTTCTTCCCAATTCTATGCCTGCTTTTCATCAAAAATAACATCTCGAGATATAATTAGTTTGTTTGTCTTTAGATCTAACAGTCAATATCCCTTGGATTCGTCACAGTAATCGATAAAGATTAGTTTTTTTCTTTTATCGTCAAACTTCTCTCTTTGCTGAGAAGGAATGTGTGAATAAGCAATACATCCAAAGACTTTGAGATGATTTACTTGTGGCTTTCTTCGATGCCATGCTTCATATGGAGTTGTATTTGGAATTGCTTTAGTTGGAGATCGGTTCAAAATATAGACTGCTGCATTAACTACTTTTCTCCAATAACTTTTGGGAAGTCCTTTGCCTGACATCATGGTTCATGCCATTTCAACAATTGTGCAATTCTTTCGCTCAACAACTCCATTTTGTTGAGGACTGTACCAAACTGTTAGTCGTCAATGAGTTCCTTCCTCTTTGCAATAATTCAAGAGGATTTTCCAATAAATTCACCTCCTTGATCTGTTCTGAGAGTTTTTATTTTTCTGCCATTTTGATTCTCCACATGTGCTTTGAATACCAGAAATTTAGGAAATGCATCTGACTTCTGCTTTAGAATATACACCCAAAATCATTCTTGTGCAGTCATCAACAAATAAAAGGAAGTACCTGTTATTGTTTAGAGATGGCATCTGTGTTGGTCCATATATATCAGTATGTACCAATTCAAGAGGAGCTTTAGCTCTGTATGATATCTTTGGGAATGGTAGGTGATGCATTAAGATACATCCTTCACAGGTCTTATCTCGATTAGGAATATTTGGAAGGCCAACTACCATATTTTTCTTTTTTCAACAGATTCAAGCCTTTATACCTCAAATGTCCATACCTTAGATGCCAAAGGTTGCAATCTTCATCTGTTGAACTCTGGAGCACCATTTTCTCATTCAAAGGTAAACTAAGAGGAAAAACTTTATTGGAACTCATCTTAACTTTGGCCATCATAAGATTCTTTTGCTTGTCAACAATGATGCAGTGGTCATTATTGAACTCCACTTTGTGACCTTCTCCAACAACTGACTAACACTCAACAAGTAATTTTGCAAGTTTTTCCATCTCCCAGTTTTACTTCTGATGAATATGACTCATTGAGCTTCATGAACATTTTCTTATTTCTGCACATGTCATTGTTGCATCCATTATCCACGTACCAAATATTCTCAAATTGTTGTTGAGAATTCTGGCAGGAATAAAATACATGATTAGCTTCCGTGAAGTTGGCTTTTTTTTAATTCTCCATCATCTTTATACCAATAATCTCTCTAGGAATGATTTGCATTTTTGCGTTTCTTGCATTTGTAGCGGCAATCTTTGGTGTCATGACCATTTTTTCTACAAATTCGATAACAAGGATCTGAATTTTGACCAGAATTTCTCTGATTAACATTACTCCTCTTTCCTCGTCCTTGGCTTTGGAGGTTTTGATATTTGCCACGACTTCTTTCTATTGAACCTTTTTGTATAAGGTCATTTTTCTTTTCTTCTTGGTCATTTCTCTGATTTCTCTGCTCTGTAATATTAGCTCTTATTTGAAAGGCCTGTTCCAAGCTTTGGCTTGAAAATCTGCTCATCCTCTTTTCATGGGTTTCTAATGATCCCACGAGTTCATCCAAAGATAATTTTGATAAATCTTTATATTCTTCAATCGCGATGACTATATGCTCGAACCTTACTGGTAAACTTCGCAGCACCTTTTCTATGATCTTTTGATCCTCAGTAGTATCGTCATATCTTCTGATTTGATTAACTATGGTAGAAACTCTAGAAAAGAATTCTTGCACATTTTTGGTCTCTTTCATGGCTAGGTTATCAAAATCCCACCATAAATTTTGCAACTCTGTGGAGATAACCTCTTCATATCCACCAAATTAATTTTTCAAAATTTGCCATGTATCTTTTGATGTTTTTACACCCGTAATGCGCGGAAGGATAGACCTACTTACCCCTTGATGCATAATGGATAAGGCTCTTGCATATTTGGTCTTGTTCTCCTTATGCTCTTTCCTTTTTGTTGCTGTTAATGCTGCTTCTTCCTCTAGTGTATATGTTTCATACCCCGCTTCAACGATATCCCAAAGTTCATGGGACACGAACAATATCTTCATTAGAATGCTCCATAATTCGTAATCCTGACCAACAAAGATTGGAACACCTTGTTGGTAATAGGTGAAGGCAAGCTCGTTGCTAGTACTTGAAGTCATTTTTGTGCATAGAAGGGGTTATCAAATCAAGGGGTGGCTCTGGTACTAAAAATATGTTGGGTGTAAAATATATGATTTGAGAGATTGATAAATTGGAAGAAAGAATTTGATAAAACAATGCAATATTATAATGTTTTTCCAAAGTTCATGCAATAAAACTTTGTAACTATATTTTTGCTCTAGCTTTCTACTCTAATATTTTCCTTTCAATACGCAAACATACATCTCTCTCTCAATTCTATATGTGCTAATCTTATGCTAATCTCTCAACATTTTGCTATATTCTCTATATATGCATGGACATACTACATATATATAAGCAAGCAAGGTGGCTAATACTTGGATCAAATTGGGTGATGTATTAGCCACAATTTCTTTGGTTAATTCTTTGGTTGAGAGCAAGCATAACTTGACAAAATCAATTTGAATTTGCCATCCTTGCAACCGCCTTTGACCATCTCTTGAAACTTCATTTTCCTTTTTGTTTTTTTAATTTTGAATTACAAATTACATTTTTAACAAATATTGCATGCATTGAATTGAATAATTGATCCAGCTTTGTCTAGATAAATCAATCTTAAAACATTACAATTATGAATTCATCAAATTTCCCATTTTCCACGTTAATGATGGGCTGCCCCATGGAGTCAAGGAGAACTTTGCTCAAATCAGTACTTTCCCCATCCAAGACTATAGTTAATTCAGGGATAGTACTGCTTGCACTCATTCTCATTCTCATTCTCTTTCTCCTTAGAAAATTTCCATTTTCACGAAAGGATGGGACAATTCAAACACACTTTACCCTTTTGAACTGGGGCTTGTCCTTGTCCCCCTACTTAGTACCAACAAGTAATATTAAAAGCCATTCACCCCTCATGTTTGCGTGATTGAATTTGAAGAATCACAAAAAATATATATCAATTCCCTTTGGGAAATTGAAGCCCCTTTATTCCCTTGATTAGTCTCATAATCAGCTAGCTCATTCACTCATATTTGCTGCAAATTACAATCCAGTGCATCAAAATGGCAAAAATTATATTTCTCCAATGGTGAAGGGTTGGTGCCAGCTTATCTTGTTCGCCTTTGGCTGAACGTTAGCCCAAAAAACCAGCCAAAAAAAGTACCATAAAAGGAAGATTTATCCCCAGTTTAAAGAGGATCAATTCCAACTTCTATGGGTTCCAATGCGGTCAGGGGATCATTCCTAAAGTTAATTAATAGTGAAACATAATTTCCTTTTTCCTGGTTTAGTAAGAAGTTCTTGGCCGGCAGTCAAAATCATGTCATTTTCTTGGAGGCAAAAGTGCCTAATCTTGAGTTTTCTTGCTCTATTTTTCATCTCAAAAGCATCAAGATTGCCTAAGGCATACAAGTGGGAGCAAATGCTGCCCAAGAAGCTGCCCTCTCCCTTTTCAGCTCCCTCCAGGGGCACAAATTCTTTAACCACGTCTTCAAAAACCATGGAAACTGCTCTGAGGTTGTCTTCTTCAGATCATGGGAAAGTTTAGCAGTAGTGGGGAGGTTAACATCTCTAACCACACGGTCCGGCATGATTGTGGTGCAAGAATGGTGGAAAGGATCAAGAAAGCTGAGTTATGCTATAAGCCATTTTTGATGTAGTCTTGAGCTGATGATCAGCTGGATGAATTTGAAAGGTACTAATGTTAGAGCCGATTGGAAAATCACAAGGCAGAGGGACACGGTCAGCAGTACAAGCTTCTTTTTGCTGATAAAACACTTGGGACCTCTCAGATTTGCAGATACATAAGACATGTTAGGCAGTGATTGATTTGAAGGCAATTATCTAACCAGTGTGTAGAATAAGTTGATATCGTAGATAACATTAGTGATTATACACTATAATCTCAGATCACCAACTTCTGTAAGTCTGAATTTTGTTAATAATAGAGCTTGAGAATTAGGGATCGTAATTAGATCCCTTTTGCTAAAATTTTCTGGTCTCTTCAATTTGTGTATGGATCTCACATTGGCTAAATAAATGAATTATGGTCTCTATATACGGTATTACACAATTCTCAACTCTTGAATAGCAGAATAGTAGACTCTACTCTAGCCGTGAATAACTTACACTATGTTTGGTTCAAAAATTTTGAGAAGAAAAAGAAAATATTAGGGAAAAGGAAAATATAACAAAAAAAAAATATAAAATCTTAAAGTTGTTTGGTTATTAAAGAAAACAATGAAGAAAGGAATGAAGAAAAGATAAGTGATGAAAGTGTAGGAGAATGAGAGAGAGTAATTCAAGGATTTTCCTCACAATTTACACAAATACAATTTTGTAAGGAAAATGAATTTTTCTCAAATACACTATATTTTCCCTAAAGTTTCCTTTCTTTAATAATTTCCTTGCCAAGAAACAACAAAATATATTTTCCTTAATATTTTCTTTTATTTTCTATAAACCAAACATACTGTTAGGGTCTCAAAGTCAGAATTCTTCAGCTCCTGTTTGAGGCGGAGGGCTCAAATTGTAGTCAGATAGTGAAAATACATCCAAGAATGCTTATTCAAGATCCATCTTGCCTCGATTGCATCAGCGCGCTCAGCTTTTCTTCCACTTCCTTCATATTAGGCCTTTCCTCTGATTTTCCACTTAAGCATCTTGCAGCCAGCATAGCAACCTCTTTCACCAGGTGAACATCTCCAGTGACCAGCTGACTGTCAATAATTTCACGCAGGCGGTCTTGCTCATGAACTGAAGACACGAAATCCTGGGCAAAATTTCTATCATTTTCCTGCTCGTCTGTTGCCTTTCTTCCTGTCAGCAGTTCAGCCAAAACCACACCAAAGCTGTATACATCACCCTTCTCATTTGACTGGCCTGAGCTAAAGAACTCAGGATCTTTATACACAAAATTTTCCTGCACTAACGAACGCATATCCTCAGTAATCACGTTGGATGCTACAGCATAGAATAGTTTGGCATTAAATGAATCATCCAACAGTATGTAGTCACTGCTAATGTTGCCGTGCACAAGTTTGGCCTTGGAATAATGAAAATGAAAACAAGCCAATGCACTAGCGGCTCCTGCTGCCGCTTTTACACGCATCTCACATGAAAAAAGCACCCGGTCATTAGTAGATATCCGTTTGGAAAGTTTACCTTTCCCATCTCCATGGAGTTCATAGACTAGTAATGGGGATACTGTTTCCAAGCAACAGCCATTATATTCACCAAATTCCTATGGGGTTGACATAAAAAGATCAATTGATCAACAAATTGCTTAATCTGAGATTCAGGCACTTTTGGAATCTTCATGATGGCAACCTGTGTGTTGTTGTTGTTATTGCTGTTGTTATTGTCAGCTAAAATTCCACGGTAAAACGTTCCATACTTGCATCTGTGCATTACACTGCTGCTACAATAGTTGCTTGTGGCCTGCATCATATCTTCAGCTGTGTATATTCTCATCAGCGTGTTGGCAGATCTCCTGCGCTTACGCTTTGATAGCTTCTTCAGCAGCAACTCGCCACCATTTTGCTTAAACATGTCCGCTCTATGCTTCACCAGCTTCTTTTTCTTGTGGATCCAAAATATCCAAGTGCTCGTCAAGGCTGGCGCCGAGACAATTATGAATGTCAAGCAAAATCCTGGCATTTGTATATGGTTGGTAATTCTTGAAACAAAAAATTAAAACCTTACAAGGACATAAAAGTTTGCACAAAAATACAAAATTAACTAGGCTAGCTAGCTAGTACCTACCATATATATCAATATGCATGCTTATAATAGATGAGTGGCGCGTTTGATTTGGAATGTAAATAGTAGTGAAAATTTGAATAGAAAGGGATAAAATGAGATTAAATAATATAATAGGCTGTTTAATATAGAAAATTGACCTTACAATTAGGTGCAATTATAATATCCCTTAATCTCTTATGCATGTTTGATTTGTAAAATTATGTAGGTAAAAGATACTTTTGCCCCTAATTATATCTCTTCCCTCCCACGTTCACCTTGTAGGAAATTCAATTTTTTTTTTCTTTGCATAAATTATTTAGGATAAATTGCGAAAAATTGGGTTATGCAAGATTCCAAAAAAATAAATGTTGGATTGAAACTGTAAAACGAATAAAGAGATGATAAAATTTTAAAATGGACCACCTTACACAAATAAAAAACACTATTTCTTTCCCATTTTTGTATTGGTTGACCAAAACTCTACCAACAATATCTAGTGAATGTCAACAAGGAAATAATAATAATAATAATAATTACAAAAAAAAAAAAAAAAGGCAACAATGGAATCATGCAATTATTTGGGGGGTGCAATTATGTAATCGCATCCCAAGGCCTAGATTATAGTAGCAACAGTTGCGGACTACAGGAAAATTTTGGGCGGCCATTGCTCTTATCCATTATATCAAACAAGCCACAAACACGGCCAAGAAACACTAACCTCTTGAATTATTAAAAAAAAATCCCTAACTAACCTGGGGAGGAACGCCAAATGACCTGATCTTTTGGGCAGTCTTCAGATTTACAGCTTTTGCGCAAATTTAGGCTGACTCCTTCGCAAGGTTTTGAATGAAAAAACAACAGTGAAAAAAGAAGGGTGATCTGCAAAACCATTGGATTAGAGGTCATAGTTTTCTTGTGAAGCAACTGCGTTCTACCTGCCTGAATTTAAAATGGGACACTGTGAGCTGATCTCTTGATAAACCTTGTTGTGCGAAGTCACTTGTGGTTGTAAATTGTACTGATCCCTTGACAAAAAAGAGAGTGAAATATCATGGAAATTTCTACTCAAGTTCTCAGCAACTCAGTGGAAACCAGAAAACAGTCGAGACATTAATGGAATTCTATCCAAGTCATAGACAAGTTTTACAAGCGTGTGTAATGTACATATTGTATCAGTTATGCAACATGTATCCATAATATGAATGCAAGAAAAACTCTTGCTTGCTTTTTGGGCAAATTTTTACTGATTAGTTGGATAGTTTTTACAGATCAATTTAGCTAACCTGTAAGGCTGTAATTCTATAGACAATATGTGGTGGTGGGCTATGCTTGATATATTGTAACTTGGAGAACTCTTAGATGGTAAATGGAAATTGTGCAGGAGCTGGAAACTAGGTGAAATGGTTTTATCTTGTTTCTTTGTTTTTTTCTTGTTTATCCTCTCACTAAAATCTTGGATGCAAAATCTTAGCTTAGCCAAAATTAGAGTTAATCTTTGTTGCTAATATTGTAGATCAAGAACTAGCCAGGAGATCTTAGGTTGAAATATATGGTGTTTAATGGGAATGGTGAAAAGCATGGTTCTACGTCTTCCTTTCATTCCTTTTACCTTATCCCATCTCCAAAACATTTTCGAAAAGAAATCTATTCTTTTCTCAATATTTTCCACACTAAAATTCAAGAATAGACATAGCTGTAGCATAGATAACACATCGAAACTATGTCGAAAATCCAAGGAAATTTCTTCCAAGACTTTTTAGTCTTCCCTTGAAAGTTATTCTTAGTTGACTGAAAAAATGAAGTCTTTCTTTAAAGGATGCAGATGGAATGCTGCAGCAATATCTCAGTCTCCTTTATCTGTTGTGGTACCTTATATTTACTTTCATCCAGAAACTTACTTGACACTGCTGCATCTGCTACCAAGGGGTACAATACTCCAAGGCTGACCTGTGGGGAAAGCCAAAGACCTTAGTGCAGAGAATCCCTTCTTGAATTTAAATTTTCCCCAGGAGGGAAAATTCATGGAAGTTAGGTTTCTAAGAAAGTTCTGCATAAATTGGTTACCTCCCAAAAACTCACTTTATATATACCATTGTCATATCCTCCTTCGCAGGAAATAGAGAGGTATGGCTGACTTGACTTAGCCTGCCTTCTTCAGCTGCTCTATTTTACAGGTAATCTCGCAAGTATGCTGTCTCTTTTAATTTTTTAACAATTTCAGTTTGTTAGGACCTGTTGTCCTATGTTTTGGTTATTTTTCAGAAATTTTTTTGGGTGAATGGATTTTTGGAAGAAAATTTGGAGAATGTATCAAGCGTTTTTTTTTTTTTTTGGAGAAATATGGAAAATGATTTGAAAATGAGTTGTTTGTTTCTTTATGTTTTGGGGAGACAAACTTTACTGTTAATGTCAAATCAGTTACTTTTTTATTAGATTTATAGAGTGAAAGTGATTTTTTTATGTAATACATTATATATGTATGTATATTTATAGTTGGATGATGTGTGTGTATATTATATACAATAATTGATATATTATCGTAATAAAATGATGTGTAATTAATTCAATTAGTGCTTTATTTTAAAATCAATATTTTTATGAATTTATTAATAAATATTAAGTATTTATGAAATTGTAATTATATCTTAGTTAATAAATGTAATGATTTGGTAGTTGAAGACAGCAAGGACAGTTGAAGTAAGCTATCCTTTGATATAAATTTTCCAGTTGAAATGGAAACAGCTGGACAAAGATCCCAAAAGAATACTTGGGAAGTTGGCTTTTAAAGCTGTTGCTTTCAACATTGTCTCTCTTTTACTGAACTTGTAGTTCATTCTCTTCACGTAAGTTGATCTTAGCCCTCTAGGATAGAGGAAAGCAAGTTACAAATGATCTCTACTATGAATCAAAAAAGAAATGGAATAATTATATGTTTTCTTTGACTTATAATTTAATCTAATAGTTGTCAAGCTTGTGGCAGAATAGCAGATTCTACTTTAGCTGTGAATAACTTATGTACAACGTAACTTGAGACTTGGTCTCAAAGTCAGAATTCTTAAGCTCCTGTTTGAGGAGGAGAGCTCAAATTGTAGAGTCAGGTAATGAAAATACATACAAGAATGCTTATTCAAGATCCATCTTGCCTCTATTGCATCAATGCACTCAGTTTTGCTTCCACTTCCTTCATATTAGGCCTTTCCTCTGATTCTCCACTTAAGCATCTTGCTGCCAGCACAGCAACCTCTTTCACCAGCCGAGCATCTCCCTCAGTGATCAGCTGACCGTCAGTAATTTCATGCAGGCGGTCTTCCTGAACTAAAGAAATGAAATCCTGGGCAAAATTTCTATCATTTTTCAGCCCGTCTGGGGCAAACATTGCCTTTCCTCCTGTCAGCAGTTCAGCCAAGACTACACCAAAGCTGTATACATCACCCTTCTCATTTAACTGGCCTGAGCTAAAGAACTCAGGATCTTTATACACACAATTTTCTAGCACTAACGAATGGATATCCCTAGGAATCAGGCAGGAAGCTACAGCATAGAATAGTTTGGCATCATACGAATCATCCAAGAGTATGTAGGCACTGCTGATGTCGCCGTGCACAAGTTTGGCCCTGGAATTATGAGAATGCAAATAAGCCAATGCCCTGGCAGCTCCTGCTGCTGCTTTTACACGCATCTCACATGAAAAAACCGACACCGGGCCCTCATCATATATGTGATTGGAAAGGGTACCTGTCCCATCTCCATGGAGTTCATAAACTAGTAATGGGGATACTGTTTCCAAGCAACAGCCAATTATTTTCACCAAATTCCTATGGGGTTGAGAAAAAATGATCAATTGATCAACAAATTGCTTAATCTGAGATTCAGGCACTTTTGGAATCTTCATGATGGCAACCTCTGTGTTGTTGTTGTCAGCTAAAATTCCACGGAAAAACGTTCCATGCTTGCATCTGTGCATGACTCTGCTGCTACAATAGTTGCTTGTGGCCTGCATCATATATTCAGCTGTATATATTCTCATCAGCGTGTTGGCAGATCTCCTGCGCTTAGGCTTAGATAGCTTCTTCAGCAGCAACTCGCCACCATTTTGCTTAAACATGTCTTCTCTATGCTTCGCCAGCTTCTTTTTCTTGTGGATCCAAACTATCCAAGTGCTCGTCAAGGCTGGCGCCGAGACAATTATGAATGTCGAGCAAAATCCTGGCATTTGCATTTGGTTGGCAATTCTTGAAACAAAAATTAAAACTTCACAAGGACATAAAAGTTTGCACAAAAATACAAAATTAGCTGGGCTAGCTAGCTAGTACCTACCATATATATCAACATGCATGCTTATAATAGACAAGGAGCGTGTTTGATTTGAAATGTAAGTTGTTGTGGAGATTTGAATAAAAGGAGATAAGATGAGATTAAATAATATTAGATACTATTTGATATAGAAAATTGGTTTTACAATTAGGTGCAACTGTAATATATCATAATTTCTTATGCATGTTTGATTTGTAGGATTATGTAAGTAAAAGATACTCCTGCCTTAATTATTTCTCTCTCCTCCCACATACACCTTGTAGGAAATTCAATTTCATTTTTTTTTTCATGAATTTTTTTCGTAAATTATTTAGGATAAATTGCATAGAGTTGGGTTACGCAAAATACTGAAAAATGAATGATGGATTGAAACTGTAAAGCGAATAGACAAATGATAAAATTTTAAAATGGACCAATTTACACAGATAAAAAATACTATTTCTTTTCCATTTTTGTATTGGTTGACCAAAACTCCACCAACAATATCTAGTGAATGTCAACAATGGAATAACAAAAAAGAAAAAAGAAAAAATAAAAAAGAAAAAAAAAAAGGGGGCAACAATGGAAGCATGTAATTAATGAGTGGTGGGGGGGGCGGGTGATTATGAAAAGCCCAGGCCGAGATTATAGTACCAGCCAATGGTTGCAACCGTTGTGGGCTGCAGGAAAATTTTGGGAGGGTCCACTGCTCTTATCCATCATATCAAACAAGTTACTATTCAAGATTAAATATGTTACTAACAGCTATTATACCAAATCAAATGCAACCAAAAAACCCTAACCTCTTGATCCCCCAAAAAAAGAAACACTAACCTGGGAAGGAACGCCAAACGACCTGATCTTTTGGGCAGTCATCAGATTTATAGCTTTTGCGCAAATTTAGGCTGACACCTTCGCAAGGTTTTGAATGAAAAAACAACAGTGAAAAAAGAAACAGTTTCAAAGGGATCAAATGAAGGAAGATCTGCAAAAACATTGGATTAGAGCTCATAGTTCTCTGATTGTGAATCAACCACGTTCTACCTGCCTGAATTTAAAATGGGACACTGTGAGCTGATCTCTTGATAAACCTTGTTGTGCGAAGTTCACTTGTGGTTGTAAATTTCACTGATCCCTCAACAAAAAAGAGAGCGAAATATCATGGAAATTTCCAGTCAAGTTCCCAGCAACTCAATGGAAACCAGAAAACAGTCGAGACTATGGAATTCAACTCAAATCATAGACAAGTTTTACAAGCGTTTATACTGTACATATCGTGTCCGCTTGCTCTTTGAGCAAATTTTTACTGATTAGTTGGATAGTTTTTACAGAATTTAGCTAACCTCTAAGGCTGTAATTCTATGGACAATGTGTGGTGGTGGGCTATGCTTGATACATTGTAACTTGGAGAACCCTTAGATCGTAAATGGCAATTGTGCAGGAGATGAAAACTATAGTCATTCAGGTTTTTCATGAGTCATTTTTGCTTAAGTATTTAACTGATCAGCAACTAGGTGGTTAGGTTTTACCTTGTTAATTTCTTTGTTTTTTTCTTGTTTATCCTCACTAAAATCTTGGATGCAAAATCTTTGCTAAGCCAAAATTAGAGTTAATCTTTTTTGCTAATGTAGGGTAATAGATGTAAAGATTGAGAAGGGAAATCAAGAACTAGCCAGGAGATCTAGGTTTCTACTTTGGTTAAAATATATGGTACTGTTTAATGGGAATGGTGAAAAAGCATGGTTCTAAGTCTTCCTTTCATTCCTTTACAGACATCAATTGGATTTTTAGAAAAGAAAACTTCTCTTTTTTCAGTGTTTTCCACACGAAAATCCAAAAGCAAAACATGTCGGAACTACATCGAAATTTCAAGCAAATTTCTTCCAAATCTTTTATGTCTTCCCTTGAAAGTTATTCTTAGTCGACTGAAAAAATGAAGTCTTTGTTTAAGGATGCAGATGGATTAATGCTGCAGCAATATCTCAAACTCCTTTATCTGTTGTGGTACCTTATATTTGCTTTCATCCAGAAAATCACTTGATAAAACTGCATCTGCTACCAACGGGCACAATAATCCAAGGCTGACCTGCAGATAACACCAAAGACCTTAGTGCAGAAAATCTCTTCTTGAATTTAAATTTTATCCAGTAGGGAAAATTCATGGAAGTTAGGTTTCTAAGAAAGTTCTGCATAAATTGGTTACCTCCCCAAAACTCACTTCATATATACCATTGTCCCATCCTCCTCCGCAGGAAATACAGAGGTGTGGCTGACTTGACTTAGCCTGTCATCTTCAGCTGCTCTATTTTATAGGTAATCTCGCAAGTATGCTGTCTCTTTTAATTTTTTAACAATTTTAGTTTGTTAGGGCATGTTCTCCTATGTTTTGGTTATTTTTTAGAAAATATTTTGGGAGAATGGGTTTTTGGAAAAAAATTTAGAGAATGTACCGAGCGTTTTTATTTATTTATTTTTTTTTTTGGAGAAATATAAAAAATAATTTGAAAATAAGTTATTTATTTCTTTATATTTTGGGAGAGCAAGCTTTACTATTGATGTCAAATCAATTACTTTTTCATTAGGTTTATAGGGTGAAAGTAAATGTTTTATATAATATATTATATATGTATGTATATTTAAGTTGGATGATGTGTGTATCTATTATATATAATAATTGATATATTATTGTAATAAAATGATGTGTAATAAATATTAATTGAAAAATATTATAAATTAAATGATGCAAAGAAAAAAAAACTTGGTGAAAAATTTTAAATTTGCTGAAAAAATTAATTTGGGGGAAAATTTTGGGTATGTTGTAATAATACAAGTTTTTCATTTTTTTTTAATTTGTGAAAAAATTAAATAACAAAAAAAAATCGGAAAAATGACAAAATCATGTGATATGACTTCTTTCTAATTATTTTAGGACTAAATAAAAAAATAAAATTCTTACTAATCCAATTAATATGAACTTCGTTAAAATAAAATACTTCATTGTCCATTTTAAAAAATTTCTCAAAAAAAAAAAATTGAAGTTTATTAAATTTATCTTTTATTTTAAAAAAATTTATTAGTATTCTTCCTAATACCGATTTACAATTTACCAAGTTAATTCATGGTATATTGTTTAAAAAAATTAAGTTATATTCAATTTATTAAATTTATAAATATTTTAAAAAAATATTATGAGTCCCAAACAGACCTACAAACCAAAAACTCATAAAACAATATCATTCTTTCAAACATATCTCAAAATCATTCATAACCTTACATCACATCAACCCATCAAATCACTATAATCATTACATTTTATCTTACAACTATTCATAACCTCATTTTTCATTTCTCATATCTTTCAAACACCAAAACAACTCTAAAATCTCAAGAATATGAAAAAAGAGACATGACCTCACAAGCAATCACAGCCTAAGCTCCTGCTTGAGGTGGAGGGCTCAAATTATAGAGTCAGATAGTGAAAATACATCCAAGAATGCTTATTCAAGATCCGTCTTGCCTCTATTACATCAATGCACTCAGCTTTGCTTCCACTTCCTTCATATTAGGCCTTTCCTCTGATTTTCCACATAAGCATCTTGCAGCCAGCATAGCAACCTCTTTCACAAGCCGAGCATCTCCTTCAGTGATCAGCTGACCATCAGTAATTTCATGCAGGCAGACTCCTGAACTAAAGATATGAAATCTCGGACAAAATTTCTATCATTTTCCTGCCCTCTCGGGCAAGTATTGCCCTTCCTCCTGTCAGCAGTTCAGCCAAAACTACACCAAAGCTGTATACATCACTCTTCTCATTTAACTGGCCTGAGCAGATATCCCCAGGAATCAGGCTGGATACTACAGCATAGAACAGTTTGGCATCATACGAATCATCCAAAAGAATGTAAGCACTGCTGATGTCGCCGTGCACAAGTTTGGCCCTGGAATTATGAGAATGCAAATAAGCCAATGCCCTGGCGGCTCCTGCAGCTGCTTTTACACGCATCTCACATGAAAAAACCGACACCAGGCCCTCATCATATATGTGATTGGAAAGGGTACCTGTCTCATCCCCATGGAATTCATAAACGAGTAATGGGGATACTGTCTCCAAGCAACAACCAATTATTTTCACCAAATTCCTATGGGGTTGAGAAAAGAGTATCAATTGATCAACAAATTGCTTAATCAGAGATTCAGGCACTTTCGGAATCTTCATGATGGCAACCTCTGTGTTGTTGTTGTTGTCTGCTAAAAGTCCACGGTAAAATGTTCCATACTTGCAACTGTGCATGACTCTGCTGCTACAATAGCTGCTTGTGGCCTGCCTCATATCTTCAGCTGTATATATTCTCATCAGCGTGTTGGCAGATTTCTTGCGCTTAGTCCTAGATAGCTTCTTCAGCAGCAAATTTCCACCATTTTGCTTAAACATGTCCGCTCTACCCTTCGCCAGCTTATTTTCCTTGTGGACCCAAAGTATCCAAGTGGTCATCAAGGCTGGTGCAGAGACAACTATGATCATGAAGCAAAATCCTGGCAATATTTGCAATTTCTTAAAACAAAAATTAAAACCTCACAAGGACATAAAAGTTTGCATATAATTAGCTAGTAGCTACCACATATATCAACATGCTTATAGACAAGAAACACTTACCTGGGAAGGAACACAAAATGACCTGATCTTTTGGATGGCAACAATGACCACCTTTACTACCATCACTAATGAACCCTTCTGGGCAGTCATCAAATTTAAAGCTTTTGCGCAAATTTAGGCAGATACCCTGGCAAGGTTATTGAATGAAAAAACATCAGTGAAAAAAGAAGCAGTTGCAAAGGGATTAAATGATGGTTGATCAGCAAAAACATTGGTTGGATTACAACCCATAGTTTTGTGATTGAGAAGCAACCTCGTTCGAGCTGTCTGAATTTAAAATGGGACCCTGTAAGCTGATCTTTCGATCCACTCTTGTGCAAGTTCATTTGTGGTTGTAAATTGGACTGATCCTTCATGGAAATTTCTACTCAAGTTCTCAGCAACTCAGTGGAAACCAGAAAGCAGTCGAGACTATGTAATCTTATCCAATTTATATACAAGTTTCACAAGCCTATATACAGTACATATCGTATCAGTTATGCAATACGTATCCAAAATATGAATGCAAGAAAGACTCTTGCCTGCTCTTTGAGCAAATTTTTACTGACTAGTTGGATGGTTTTTACAGAATTTAGCTATCCTGCAAGGCTGTAATTCTATGGACAATGTGTGGGGATGGACTATGCTTGATACTTTTGTAACTTGGAGAACTCTTAGATGGTAAATGAAAATTGTGTGCAGGAGATTAAAACTATACTTTTCCCGAAGTCATGTCTATTTAGTTTCTTCAGGTTTTTCATGAGTCATTTTTGCTGAAGTATTTAACTGATCAGCAACTAGGTGATTAGGTTTTACCTTGTTAATTTCTTTGTTTTTTTTCTTGTTTATCCTCACTAAAATCTTGGATGCAAAATCTTTTCTTAGCCAAAATTAGAGTTAATCTTTGTTGCTAATATTGTAGATCAAGAACTAGCCAGGAGATCTTAGGCTTCTACTTAGGTTAAAAATTAAAATATGTGGTGTTTAATGGGAATGGTGAAAATCATGGTTCTAAGTCTTCCTTTCATTACTTTATCTCATCTCCAAAAGATTTTACAAACATTGGATTTTTAGAAAAGAAAACTATTCTTTTTCAGTGTTTTCCACACTAAAATCCAAGAACAGACATACCTTTAGTCATAGTTAACACGTCGAAACTATGTCGAAAATTCAAGAAAATGTCTTCCAAATCTTTTTAGTCTTCCCTTGAAGGTTAGTATATTTCATCTCCAAAACATTATCTAGACATTGGATCTTTAGAAAATAAAACTATTTTTTTTTCCAGTATTTTTCACGCTAAAATCCAAGAACAGACATACGTTTAGTCATAGTTAACACGTCGAAACTATGTCGAAAATTCAAGGAAATTTCTTCCACATCTTTTTAGTCTTCCCTTGAAGGTTAGTTTATTTCATCTCCAAAACATTATCTAGACATTGGATCTTTATAAAATAAAACTATTTTTTTTTTTTTTTTTTTAGTATTTTTCACACTAAAATCCAAGAATAGACATACCTTTAGTCATAGTTAACAAGTCGAAACTATGTCCAAAATTCAAGGAAATTTCTTCCAAATCTTTTTAGTCTTCCCTTGAAGGTTAGTTTTCATCTCCAAAACATTATCTAGACATTGGATCTTTAGAAAATAAAACTATTTTTTTTTTCCAGTATTTTTCACGCTAAAATCTAAGAACAGACATACCTTTAGTCATAGTTAACAGGTCGAAACTACGTTGAAAATTCAAGGAAATTTCTTCCAAATCTTTTTAGTCTTCCCTTGAAAGTTATTCTTAGTTGACTGAAAAAATGAAGTCTTTCTTTAAGGATGCAGATGGATTAATGCTGCAGCAATATCTCAATCTCCTTTATCTTTTGTGGTACCTTATATTTTCTTTCATCCAGGAAATCACTTGATAGAACTGCATCTGCTACTAACGGGTACAACACTCCAAGGCTGACCTGTAGATAACACCAAAGACCTTAGTGCAGAGAATCCCTTCTTGAATTTAAATTTTCTCCAGGAGGGAAAATTCATGGAAGTTAGGCTTCTAAAAAAGTTCTGCATAAATTGGTTGCCTCCCAAAAACACACTTCATATATACCATTGTCCTGTCCTCCTTCGCAGGAAATAGAGAGGTATGGCTGACTTGACTTAGCCTGCCTTCTTCAGCTGCTCTCTTTTACAGGTAATCTCGCAAGTATGCTGTCTCTTTTAATTTTTTAACAATTTCAGTTTGTTAGGGCCTGTTCTCCAACTGAGTTGTTTGTTTTTTTATGTTTTGGGGGAGCAAACTTTACTGTTGATGTCAAATCAGTTACTTTTTTATTAAGTTTATAAGGTGAAAGTGATTTTTTTATGTATTATATTATATATGTATGTATATTTATAATTGGATAATGTGTGTGTATATTATATACAATAATTGATATATTGTTGTAATAAAATGATGTGTAATTAATTCAATTAGTGCTTTACTTTAAATTTTATATTTTTATGAATTTATTAATAAATATTAATTATTTATGAAATTATAATTATATCTTAATTAATAAATGTAACGATTTGCTAGTTGAAGACAGCAGGGACAGTTGAAGTAAGTTATTCATTGATCTAAATTTTCCAGTTGAAATGAAAACAGGTGGACAGAAGAGATCCCAAAAGAATACTTGGGAAGTTGGCTTTTAAAGCTGATGCCTTCAACACTGTCTCTCTTTCACTGAACTTGTAGTTCATTCTCTTCATGTAAGTTGATCTTAGCCCTCTAGGATAAAGGAAAGCAAGTTACAAATGATCTCTATTATGAATCAAAAAAGAAATGGAATAATTATATGTTTTCTTTGACTTACAATTTGATCTGATAGTTGTCAAGCTTTTAGCAGAATAGCAGATTCTACTCGAGCTGTGAATAACTTACGTACAACGTAACTTTGAGACTTGGAATAATCAAAGTCAGCCCTCTAGCTACTTGTTATTCCTTATGTTTTTTTCTCCATTGATGATGACTTTCTCATTTTTGGGGTGCTCTTAAGTTTTATCTATGTATTCTAGTCTCTCTATAGTACTTAGTACGACATGTTTTTTCTTTGTCCTATCTAGTTTTCATTGTTGAAACATATCTGCTATGAAATAGCATTAAGAAATTATGCCCATATATTTAAAATATAGGTGAGATTTGTTTAAATAAACATATACAATGATGTTTCAAATATATACCAAAATACTATGGTGCATTCAATTGGACTTCGCTAGTAAGCTATATGTAGGGCTGTAAATGGATATTTAAAAATTCGTTTACTGTTTGCATTCGAATCC
The DNA here is from genome assembly GCA_018894105.1 of Jacaranda mimosifolia. NCBI lineage: Eukaryota > Viridiplantae > Streptophyta > Magnoliopsida > Lamiales > Bignoniaceae > Jacaranda > Jacaranda mimosifolia. The sequence goes on from CM032123.1 coordinate 1,473,850, forward strand.
GTTTATACAAATTTAACCACATCGATTTAAAGTGGATATTATCCGCATTCGATTAATAGATATCCAATTATAAATGGATACGGATATGGTAAGTGCGTATCCGATCCGTTTAATATCCGATCCGAATATATATTTATTAAATAATATATTATTTATATTTTTCAATAAAAATCTCATAATTGATATATGTGTATGCATATTATAATTGAAGAATTGGGGAAAAAAATAATAAATTTAAAAAATTATTGTAATATAGAGAAAAAGAATTGTAGAATAAAGTTAATCAACATAATTATTGTGGGTTGACTTTATAATTAATATACTTAAATGCCATTATTATTATTAATAAGTACTAATAATCAATTATAAACTCAATAATTAATTAAAAATTATGCTATTTGTTTGATTGTTTCGTTTTAATTAAATTATATAGTTTCTTATATTAATTAAAATATGTATTTGTTATATATTCATAGATTCACGTATTTGAATATTCATAAATAGATATCTAAATAATTATCATTGAATATGAATATAAAATAATAATTTAAATATGAATAAGTTTAATAAAATATTAATGCATCTGAATAATTATAAATGAATACGGATATATCCGAATCCAACCAATATCCGATGGATATGAATTTGGATATCATTTTTAAATATCCATCAAATCCGCATCTGTATCCGAATATTCGAAAAGTTGAATGGATACGAATATGGAAACAGTGTATCCGATCCGTTTAATACCCATTTACACCCCTAGCTATATGGGTTGAAATGAGCTGAGGTTCTTCACTAAAATCCAAAATGGACAATAACGCATCAAAGATTGGGTGAAACCCGAAATGCCATCATGGACAAAAGGGTATTCCACTATGAAGATACAGTTCGTCCATGACAACACATCAACTGCATTATTCTTGATGATCCTCATGGGACGGAAGGAAGACCATCTCATATATCTACTTTATACTCATCATACTCAGCTTAGAATTTGTGTGTGTGTGTGTGTGTTAAAAGTCAGATCAGAACTTAACAAGTTTCTGATTCTCTCCTTTTTGTTCTCCTTAGAACATAGCTGCTCAAATTAGCAAATACCTAGAATTATGAATGGGCTAATCAAGTAATCATGACTTAAAAATCAAGAATCTATGTGAATCAGCCCCATGGACGAAAATTATCCATCGTTGCAGAAGCCAAGAGGAAGAGAGAAAGAAGCTTACTCCAGGAGCTGAGCAGAGACTCTTTTTGTCTATACAGATGGTCACATGCTAAGATTTCTTGTGATTAAGTCCAACTTGTTTCCTCTGGAATTATGTCAGGGGGAATTGGAAGACAGAAACTAGTTAGATTCTAATAAGAATACAATCTTGGTAATAATATGCTAATTGTTATCTGGCGTTGTCAACTGAGTTTTTTTTTTAATGTCCAGATCAGTATCTTTTGCAGTTTTCTTGGAGGATGACAGAGAAGAGAGACAATGTTATTATCCGGATACAATCCATGGTTAATCACTTCACTAGTTCCACTCAATCAAAGCCCATCATTTTTCAAGTGGCTGATCACTTGAGACAAGTGAATGAAAAGGATTATGAACCCGAAATTCTTGCCATCGGTCCCATTCATCGCGGTAAAGATCATGTTAAGGACATGGAGCAGCACAAAGTGAGGTACCTAAAGCAACTTCTACAAAGAAGTAATGGATTCAGCATTGACAAATATGTGATGGAACTAAGAGGATTGGAAGAAAAGGCTCGTCAGTGTTACCCAAAATCCTTCCACCTTGATCAAGATGAGTTTGTTGAAATGCTGCTTCTTGATGGATGCTTTGTCATCGAGCTAATAAGGAAATACTGTTTCAATTATTTGAGGGATCAGAATGATCTCATTTTCAGATTTGATCAAACAATCAGCCAACTAAGACATGATCTAATGTTGCTCGAGAACCAGCTGCCTTTCTTTGTCTTAAACAAATTGTTCGAGCTGACAAAGATGGAAGATCCAGACGACAACATAAGTAATCTTGTCCTCCTTTTCGTGGATGGCATGTTCCCATGGCTAGGTCATTCAAAATCAGAAACAGTCAATGCTGAACATCTCTTGGACTTAGTATACAAAAGTTGCGTTTCATTTTCAATTTCAACCAAGAACTTCATTGCAAATGAGGGGCTCAATCAAGAAAATAACTTGGTGCATATAAATTCTACCTCACAGCTGAAAGATGCAGGGATTTGTTTCAGAGTGTCTAAAGCAATCACACTCTTGAATGTTAGTTTTGCAGATGGAGTCTTAAAACTCCCACCTCTGAATATTTCAGACAAAACTGAGTCCCTTCTAAGGAACCTGATGGAGTACGAGCAATGCCTTTCAAATGATCATCTAAAATTAATGACAGATTACGTCTTCCTTATGCATTGTCTTGTTAAGTCCACCAAGGACATAGAAATACTGCAACGCCATAAGATTATTGGCAATTTGCTAGGTTGCGATGACATGATCTGTCGCATGTTCAACAGATTGGGAAAGAATGTCCTAAGATCATCGGACTTTTGTTATTTGGATGTTTTCCAGAGTGTGAACAGACACTGCAGCCTTCGCCACAAGAGGTGGATGGCTAAATTGAAGCGGAACTACTTCAACAGTCCATGGGCCGTGGTATCAGTTCTTGCTGCAGCTATACTTCTCCTACTCACTTTTACACAGACGGTGTTTTCAGTACTTTCTTACAAAAATCATTAACCATATCCCAGATCTTCTTTTAACTTTGAAGTTGTCCTAATGAACTACCTTGGCTTGCAGGTATTTCACAATGTTAAGTGTTGTGTTATGAGAAAGGGCATTGTTAATGTATTCAGCTATGTACTGTATTTTCAGTTTGGCGGATGGTAAATTACTTTGAAAAACTGGCCTTATTAATACTCCAGCAATATTGGAGAATGAACCGAATTCTCCGGCTATTTTGTTATATTTATCAATCGAACATTAGCCAAGTGGCCTCTTTGTTTATCTACAAACATTAAGCGCAAACCTTATCAACAATAAGGGGAAGAAACCCAAAAAAAGGATAAAAAGAAATTAACCATAATAATACAAGAAAACTGCTCTGTATACAAATTCTGATCAACATAAATATGGGAATTGAACTTCGTCAAGTGGACTGAGGGTTAGAAGTCCGGGATCCAGCCAAATCCGCCACGATTTTTCTCATCAAATTTCCTCTGTTTGGCGGCAGATTCGCCCTCTGTCCAGTCGAAGCCACTGCCGCGCCGTGCCGCCGCCCACGCGGTGCAGCGGGAGGGTTACTTGCTTGAGTGACGGCTCCTCTTACAGTACTGAAATATCCACCTTCACTCATTTTGATCAACTTGTCTATCCAAGTATCCCTGAGCATGAGAATAAATAATACTTGGAAGGATGGATGGATTGAAGACCCCACAGGTTTAGATAGTACGCACGCTTGCTGGGACATGCAGGGAATGTTGTATTGCCACTTGGTGGAAAAACCGAGGTGGTCTGAATTCCATCTGCTTCGATAGGAAGTAAATGCATGCGACCAAAAAATATGTAGGTAGTGTTTGGTTCTATCCTGAGTGTTTTGGAGAGAATGTTTTGGGAAAAATATTTTGGGGAGTGTTTTGAAGATTTGTGAGAGAATATTTAGAATTGGATAAGTATGTTTGATTTTATTTTAGTATGAGATAAATTATATTATAAATGTCAAATAACTATCATGGCATTGTCTATGAAAATGTCAAATTACTATCATGGCATTTTATATTATAAATGTCAAAGTATGTTTATATTGGATAAGTGTGTAAAAGTATTATAGTTTAAGCAAAAATAAATAAATACTCATATTTAATATTATCATGGCATTGTCTATGAAAATGAATCTACTTCTGAATTTTCAGTATATACCTTTATGAGAATATTGTTGGGTGTAAAATATATGATTTGAGAGAGATTGATAAATTTGATGAAAGAATTTGATATAACAATACAATATTACAATGTTTTTCCAAAATTCATGCAATAAAACTTTGGAACCATATTTTTGCTCTAACTTTCTACTCTAATATTTTCCTCTCAATACACAAACATACATCTCTCTCTCAATTCTATATGTGCTAACCTTGTGCTAATCTCTCAACATTTTGCTATATTTTCTATATATGCATGGACATACTACATATATATAAGCAAGCAAGGTGGCTAATACTTGGATCAAATTGGGTGACGTGGCTCTTTATTAGCCACAATTTCTTTGGTTAATTCTTTGGTTGAGAGCAAGCCATAACTAGACAAAATCAATTTGAATTTGCCATCCTTGCAACCACCTTTGACCATCTCTTGAAACTTCATTTTCCCTTTTTTTTTTTTTTGAATTACAAATTACCTTTTTAACACCCCTTCTTAGTTTGTAATTTGAACTTCTTTCCAAAACTTCTTCTTTTGCAGCGTCATTATTAGTTTGTGGCTCACAAGCAAAATATGTAGCATCACATGATTCATAAATCTCTTAGGCTTCGTACATTTTTGATTGGGCATTCAGCTTCTTGATATAATCCACCAGATGATTTTGAAGAGCTAGAGCTTGGACTAGAGCTTGAACTGGTGTTTCCGCTTGTGCTTGGCTGGTCATCTTGTTTTGAAGTAGCTGTCGGGCTATGCAAATAAATTATCTTCATTTTCATCTTTTCATTTTCTTCCCAATTCTATGCCTGCTTTTCATCAAAAATAACATCTCGAGATATAATTAGTTTGTTTGTCTTTAGATCTAACAGTCAATATCCCTTGGATTCGTCACAGTAATCGATAAAGATTAGTTTTTTTCTTTTATTGTCAAACTTCTCTCTTTGCTGAGAAGGAATGTGTGAATAAGCAATACATCCAAAGACTTTGAGATGATTTACTTGTGGCTTTCTTCGATGCCATGCTTCATATGGAGTTGTATTTGGAATTGCTTTAGTTGGAGATCGGTTCAAAATATAGACTGCTGCATTAACTACTTTTCTCCAATAACTTTTGGGAAGTCCTTTGCCTGACATCATGGTTCATGCCATTTCAACAATTGTGCAATTCTTTCGCTCAACAACTCCATTTTGTTGAGGACTGTACCAAACTGTTAGTCGTCAATGAGTTCCTTCCTCTTTGCAATAATTCAAGAGGATTTTCCAATAAATTCACCTCCTTGATCTGTTCTGAGAGTTTTTATTTTTCTGCCATTTTGATTCTCCACATGTGCTTTGAATACCAGAAATTTAGGAAATGCATCTGACTTCTGCTTTAGAATATACACCCAAAATCATTCTTGTGCAGTCATCAACAAATAAAAGGAAGTACCTGTTATTGTTTAGAGATGGCATCTGTGTTGGTCCATATATATCAGTATGTACCAATTCAAGAGGAGCTTTAGCTCTGTATGATATCTTTGGGAATGGTAGGTGATGCATTAAGATACATCCTTCACAGGTCTTATCTCGATTAGGAATATTTGGAAGGCCAACTACCATATTTTTCTTTTTTCAACAAATTCAAGCCTTTATACCTCAAATGTCCATACCTTAGATGCCAAAGGTTGCAATCTTCATCTGTTGAACTCTGAAGCACCATTTTCTCATTCAAAGGTAAACTAAGCGGAAAAACTTAATTGGAACTCATCTTAACTTTGGCCATCATAAGATTCTTTTGCTTGTCAACAATGATGCAGTGGTCATTATTGAACTCCACTTTGTGACCTTCTCCAACAACTGACTAACACTCAACAAGTAATTTTGCAAGTTTTTCCATCTCCCAGTTTTACTTCTGATGAATATGACTCATTGAGCTTCATGAACATTTTCTTATTTCTGCACATGTCATTGTTGCATCCATTATCCACGTACCAAATATTCTCAAATTGTTGTTGAGAATTCTGGCAGGAATAAAATACATGATTAGCTTCCGTGAAGTTGGCTTTTTTTTAATTCTCCATCATCTTTATACCAATAATCTCTCTAGGAATGATTTGCATTTTTGCGTTTCTGGCATTTGTAGCGGCAATCTTTGGAGTCATGACCATTTTTTCTACAAATTCGATAACAAGGATCTGAATTTTGACCAGAATTTCTCTGATTAACATTACTCCTCTTTCCTCGTCCTTGGCTTTGGAGGTTTTGATATTTGCCACGACTTCTTTCTATTGAACCTTTTTGTATAAGGTCATTTTTCTTTTCTTCTTGGTCATTTCTCTGATTTCTCTGCTCTGTAATATTAGCTCTTATTTGAAAGGCCTGTTCCAAGCTTTGGCTTGAAAATCTGCTCATCCTCTTTTCATGGGCTTCTAATGATCCCACGAGTTCATCCAAAGATAATTTTGATAAATCTTTATATTCTTCAATCGCGATGACTATATGCTCGAACCTTACTGGTAAACTTCGCAGCACCTTTTCTATGATCTTTTGATCCTCAGTAGTATCGTCATATCTTCTGATTTGATTAACTATGGTAGAAACTCTAGAAAAGAATTCTTGCACATTTTCGGTCTCTTTCATGGCTAGGTTATCAAAATCCCACCATAAATTTTGCAACTCTGTGGAGATAACCTTTTCATATCCACCAAATTAATTTTTCAAAATTTGCCATGTATCTTTTGATGTTTTTACACCCCTAATGCGCGGAAGGATAGACCTACTTACCCCTTGATGCATAAAGGATAAGGCTCTTGCATATTTGGTCTTGTTCTCCTTATGCTCTTTCCTTTTTGTTGCTGTTAATGCTGCTTCTTCCTCTAGTGTATATGTTTCATACCCCGCTTCAACGATATCCCAAAGTTCATGGGACACGAACAATATCTTCATTAGAATGCTCCATAATTCATAATCCTGACCAACAAAGATTGGAACACCTTGTTGGTAATAGGTGAAGGCAAGCTCGTTGCTAGTACTTGAAGTCATTTTTGTGCATAGAAGGGGTTATCAAATCAAGGGGTGGCTCTGGTACTAAAAATATGTTGGGTGTAAAATATATGATTTGAGAGATTGATAAATTGGAAGAAAGAATTTGATAAAACAATGCAATATTATAATGTTTTTCCAAAGTTCATGCAATAAAACTTTGTAACTATATTTTTGCTCTAGCTTTCTACTCTAATATTTTCCTTTCAATACGCAAACATACATCTCTCTCTCAATTCTATATGTGCTAATCTTATGCTAATCTCTCAACATTTTGCTATATTCTCTATATATGCATGGACATACTACATATATATAAGCAAGCAAGGTGGCTAATACTTGGATCAAATTGGGTGATGTATTAGCCACAATTTCTTTGGTTAATTCTTTGGTTGAGAGCAAGCATAACTTGACAAAATCAATTTGAATTTGCCATCCTTGCAACCGCCTTTGACCATCTCTTGAAACTTCATTTTCCTTTTTGTTTTTTTAATTTTGAATTACAAATTACATTTTTAACAAATATTGCATGCATTGAATTGAATAATTGATCCAGCTTTGTCTAGATAAATCAATCTTAAAACATTACAATTATGAATTCATCAAATTTCCCATTTTCCACGTTAATGATGGGCTGCCCCATGGAGTCAAGGAGAACTTTGCTCAAATCAGTACTTTCCCCATCCAAGACTATAGTTAATTCAGGGATAGTACTGCTTGCACTCATTCTCATTCTCATTCTCTTTCTCCTTAGAAAATTTCCATTTTCACGAAAGGATGGGACAATTCAAACACACTTTACCCTTTTGAACTGGGGCTTGTCCTTGTCCCCCTACTTAGTACCAACAAGTAATATTAAAAGCCATTCACCCCTCATGTTTGCGTGATTGAATTTGAAGAATCACAAAAAATATATATCAATTCCCTTTGGGAAATTGAAGCCCCTTTATTCCCTTGATTAGTCTCATAATCAGCTAGCTCATTCACTCATATTTGCTGCAAATTACAATCCAGTGCATCAAAATGGCAAAAATTATATTTCTCCAATGGTGAAGGGTTGGTGCCAGCTTATCTTGTTCGCCTTTGGCTGAACGTTAGCCCAAAAAACCAGCCAAAAAAAGTACCATAAAAGGAAGATTTATCCCCAGTTTAAAGAGGATCAATTCCAACTTCTATGGGTTCCAATGCGGTCAGGGGATCATTCCTAAAGTTAATTAATAGTGAAACATAATTTCCTTTTTCCTGGTTTAGTAAGAAGTTCTTGGCCGGCAGTCAAAATCATGTCATTTTCTTTGAGGCAAAAGTGCCTAATCTTGAGTTTTCTTGCTCTATTTTTCATCTCAAAAGCATCAAGATTGCCTAAGGCATACAAGTGGGAGCAAATGCTGCCCAAGAAGCTGCCCTCTCCCTTTTCAGCTCCCTCCTGGGGCACAAATTCTTTAACCACGTCTACAAAAACCATGGAAACTGCTCAGAGGTTGTCTTCTTCAGATCATGGGAAAGTTTAGCAGTAGTGGGGAGGTTAACAACTCTAACCACACGGTCCGGCATGATTGTGGTGCAAGAATGGTGGAAAGGATCAAGAAAGCTGAGTTATGCTATAAGCCATTTTTGATGTAGTCTTGAGCTAATGATCAGCTGGATGAATTTGAAAGGTACTAATGTTAGAGCCAATTGGAAAATCACAAGGCAGAGGGACACGGTCAGCAGTACAAGCTTCTTTTTGCTGATAAAACACTTGGGACCTCTCAGATTTGCAGATATATAAGACAAGTTAGGCAGTGATTGATTTGAAGGCAATTATCTAACCAGTGTGTAGAATAAGTTGGTATCTTAGATGACGTTAGTGATTATACACTATAATTTCAGATCACCAACTTCTGCAAGTCTGAATTTTGTTAATATTAGAGCTTGAGAATTAGGGATCGTAATTAGATCCCTTTTGCTATAATTTTCTGATCTCTTCAATTTGTGTATAGATCTCACATTGGCTAAATAAATAAATTATGGTCTCTATATACGGTATTAGACAATTCTCAACTCTTGAATAGCAGAATAGTATATTCTACTCTAGCTGTGAATAACTTACACTATGTTTGGTTCAAGAATTTTGAGAAGAAAAAGAAAATATTAGGGAAAAGAAAAATATAATCAAAAAAATATAAAATCTCAAATTTGTTTGGTTGTTAAAGAAACAATGAAGAAAGGAATGAGGAAAAGATGAGTGATGAAAGTGTAGGAGAATGAGAGACAGTAATTCAATGATTTTCCTCACAATTTACACAAACACAATTTTGTAAGGAAAATAAATTTTTTTCAAATACACTATATTTTCCCTAAAGTTTCCTTTCTTTAAAAATTTCCTTGCCAAGAAACAACAAAAGATATTTTCCTTAGTATTTTCTTTTTTTTTCTATAAACCAAACATAGTGTTAGGGTCTCAAAGTCAGAATTCTTCAGCTTCTGTTTGAGAAGGAGGGCTCAAATTGTAGTCAGATAGTGAAAATTCATCCAAGAATGCTTATTCAAGATCCATCTTGCCTCGATTGCATCAGCGCGCTCAGCTTTTCTTCCACTTCCTTCATATTAGGCCTTTCCTCTGATTTTCCACTTAAGCATCTTGCAGCCAGCATAGCAACCTCTTGCACCAGGTGAACATCTCCAGTGACCAGCTGACTGTCAATAATTTCACGCAGGCGGTCTTGCTCATGAACTGAAGACACGAAATCCTGGGCAAAATTTCTATCATTTTCCTGCCCGTCTGTTGCCTTTCTTCCTGTCAGCAGTTCAGCCAAAACTACTCCAAAGCTGTATACATCACTCTTCTCATTTAACTGGTCTGAGCTAAAGAACTCAGGATCTTTATACACAAAATTTTCCTGCACTAACGAACGCATATCCTCAGTAATCAGGTTGGATGCTACAGCATAGAATAGTTTGGCATTAAATGAATCATCCAACAGTATGTAGTCACTGCTAATGTTGCCGTGCACAAGTTTGGCCTTGGAATAATGAAAATGAAAACAAGCCAATGCACTAGCGGCTCCTGCTGCCGCTTTTACACGCATCTCACATGAAAAAAGCACCCGGTCATTAGTAGATATCCGTTTGGAAAGTGTACCTTTCCCATCTCCATGGAGTTCATAGACTAGTAATGGGGATACTGTTTCCAAGCAACAGCCAATTATTTTCACCAAATTCCTATGGGGTTGACATAAAAAGATCAATTGATCAACAAATTGCTTAATCTGAGATTCAGGCACTTTTGGAATCTTCATGATGGCAACCTGTGTGTTGTTGTTGTTGTTGTTGCTGTTGCTATTGTCAGCTAAAATTCCACGGTAAAACGTTCCATACTTGCATCTGTGCATTACACTGCTGCTACAATAGTTGCTTGTGGCCTGCATCATATCTTCAGCTGTGTATATTGTCATCAGCGTGTTGGCAGATCTCCTGCGCTTACGCTTCGATTGCTTCTTCAGCAGCAACTCGCCACCATTTTGCTTAAAAATGTCCGCTCTATGTTTCACCAGCTTCTTTTTCTTGTGGATCCAAAATATCCAAGTGCTCGTCAAGGCTGGCGCCGAGACAATTATGAATGTCAAGCAAAATCCTGGCATTTGTATATGGTTGGTAATTCTTGAAACAAAAAATTAAAACCTTACAAGGACATAAATGTTTGCATAAAAATACAAAATTAACTAGGCTAGCTAGCTAGTGCCTACCACATATATCAATATGCATGCTTATAATAGATGAGTGGCGCGTTTGATTTGGAATGTAAATAGTAGTGAAATTTTGAATAGAAGGGATAAAATGAGATTAAATAATATAATAGGCTGTTTAATATAGAAGATTAACCTTACAATTGGGTGCAACTATAATATCCCTTAATCTCTTATGCATGTTTGATTTGTAAAATTATGTAGGTAAAAGATACTTCTGCCCCTAATTATATCTCTCCCCTCCCACGTTCACCTTGTAGGAAAGTCAATTTTTTTTTTTTCTTTGCATGAATTTTTTGCATAAATTATTTAGGATAAATTGCATAAAATTGGGTTATGCAAGATTCCAAAAAAATAAATGTTGGATTGAAACTGTAAAACGAATAAAGAGATGATAAAATTTTAAAATGGACCAACTTACACAAATAAAAAACACTATTTCTTTCCCATTTTTGTATTGGTTGACCAAAACTCTACCAACAATATCTAGTGAATGTCAACAAGGAAATAATAATATTAATAATTACAAAAAAAACAGGCAACAATGGAATCATGCAATTATTTGGGGGGTGCAACAATTATGTAATCACATCCCAAGGCCTAGATTATAGTAGCAACAGTTGCGGGCTACAGGAAAATTTTGGGCGGCCATTGCTCTTATTCATTATATCAAACAAGCCACAAACACACGGCCAAGAAACGCTAACCTCTTGAATTATGAAAAAAAAAAAAAAAAAAAAAAAAAACTAACTAACCTGGGGAGGAACGCCAAATGACGTGATCTTTTGGGCAGCCTTTAGATTTACAGCTTTTGCGCAAATTTAGGCCGACACCTTCGCAGGGTTTTGAATGAAAAAACAACAGTGAAAAAAGAAGGGTTATCTGCAAAACCATTGGATTAGAGCTCATAGTTTTCTGATGGTGAAGCAACCACGTTCTACCTGCCTGAATTTAAAATGGGACACTGTGAGCTAATCTCTTGATAAACCTTGTTGTGAGAAGTCACATGTGGTTGTAAATTGCACTGATCCCTCAACAAAAAAGAGATTGAAATATCGTGGAAATTTCTACTCAAGTTCTCAGCAACTCAGTGGAAACCAGAAAACAGTCGAGACATTAATGGAATTCTGTCCAAATCTTAGATAAGGTTTACAAGCGTGTGTACTGTACATATCATATCAGTTATGCAACATGTATCCATAAATTTTTACTGATTAGTTGGATAGTTTTTACAGATCAATTTAGCTAACCTGTAAGGCTGTACGTAATTCTATGGACAATGTGTGGTGGTGGGCTATGCTTGATACATTGTAACTTGGAGAACTCTTAGATGGTAAATGGAAATTGTGCAGGAGATGAAAACTATAGTCATGTCTGCATAGTTTCTTCAGGTTTTCAGGAGTCATTTTTGTTTAAGTATTTAACTGATCAGCAACTAGGTGACAAGGTTTTATCTTGTTTCTTTGTTTTTTCTTGTTTTTCCTCACTAAAATCTTGGATGCAAATTCTTAGCTTTGCCAAAATTAGAGTTAATCTTTGTCGCTAATACTGTAGATCAAGGACTAGTCAGGAGATCTTAGGTTAAAATATATGGTGTTTAATGGGAAGGTGAAAAGCATGGTAAGTCTTCCTTTCTTTCCTCTTACCTTATCCCATCTCCAAAACATTTTCGAAAAGAAATCTATTCTTTTCTCAGTATTTTCCACACTAAAATCCAGGGGTAAATGCATTTTTAGTCCTCTAACTATGGCCATCTGCGAAAAAAGGACTTTATAATTTTTCATTTTTCGATTTAGTACATTTAGTACATTTTGCTGCGATTTTAGGACAAATCGCCGGAAATTGTAGAAAATGCCACTGGAAAATGCCACATCAGCGGATTTGTAGGGTGTAAATAAATGAATTATGGTCTCTATATACGGTATTTGTAGGGTGTAAATGTAAGATTTGAGAGAGATTGATAATTAGGAGGATAAAATGCAATATTATAATATTTTTTTCAAAGTTCATGCAATACAACTTTGAAATAATTTTGGCCACAAGATATTTTTCACTCTTTTTTGTTACATCTATCTCTCTCTTCTCTTCTATTCTATCCTCAAGTACATACTACACACATATATATGGACATCATAATTTCTACACAATTCTACATGATTCCTTGGTAGTAAAGTTCAAGATGAACTTTGCTTCTTCAACCTTATCTTCTTGGAGGCAAAAACCAACTTGTCCACTTCATCATATTTTCTACACAATTCTATATGAACTTGTATTATCCATCCTTATCTCCTTGATATAAGAAGTGGAATCAAACCTTGCAACTTCACCTCCTTTGACTATTCTTGAAGCTTCATTTTTCTTTTTTTGAATTACAAATTCCTCTTAATTTGTAATTCGAACTTCTTTCCGAAGCTTCTCAAATTTTTCTGCATTGACTGCTTTTGTGAATCCATCTGCTAACTGCTCATTTGTATTGATAAACTGCAATTGAATTTCTTGATCGTTGATGAGATTTCTGATAAAATGATGACGGAGTTCGATATGCTTCGACCTCGCATGAAAAATTGGATTTTTTGTCATCGCGATGGTTGACATATTATCATAAAAAATTATTGTGGGAGTGTCTTGCTTCTGCTGAGCATCCTCCAAAATTCTTCTAAGCCAAACAGCTTCACAAGCGGCATCAGTAGCTGCAATATATTCTGCTTCTGCTGATGAGAGTGATACCGTTTTCTGCTTCTTAGATGCCCAGGAAATTATTTTGGTTCCTAAGCAAAATACATATCCAGATGTACTTTTGCGATCATCAAGTGAACCTGCCCAATCACTATCGGTATATCCGACAAGCTTATTTTCTTTCTCTTTAACATACTTGATGCTGAGTTTCCTGGTACCCTGCAAGTACCGTAGAATTCTTTTTGCTGCTGCATAGTGTAGCTTGCTTGGATCATGCATAAACCTTGATACCAAACTGACTGGATGAATAATGTCGGGCCTTGTATTTGTTAAGTATATCAAGGATCCAACTAAGCTTCTATATGTTGTTGCATCAACTTTAGCTGCTCCATCATTCAGCTCTAATTTTTCATTGATCGCAAGTGGAGTTGAAATTGGCTTGCAATTGCTCATCTGAAATTTTTTCAATATTCCTTCAAGATATTTTTCCTAGGAAATAAATATTTCTCCTTTTGATTGACGAACTTGAATCCCAAGAAAATATTTCATGAGACCCAAATCAGTCATCTCGTACTCCTTCATCATTGCCTTCTTAAATTCTTGCAACTTGTCTGGATTTGTCCCTGTGTAAATCAAATCATCTACATAGAGACAAACGATAAGAAAGTCTTTTGTACCTTCTTTCTTCACATATAACGATGGCTCACTTTGGCTTCTTTGAAATCCACTCCTCTGAAAATAGCTGTCAATCTTGCTATTCCAGGCTCTTGGTGCTTGTTTCAAACCATATAATGCTTTCTTAAGTCGGTAGACTTTATCTTCTTTGCCCTCAATGATATAGCCTTCTGGTTGCTCGACATAAACTTCTTCTTCTAAGTCTCAATTTAGAAATGCTTATTTGACATCCAATTGATAAATTAGCAGCTCAAGTTGTGCTGCAAGAGCTAGAAGAATACGTATTGTCTCCATTCAAGCAACTGGTGCAAAAGTTTCATTGAAATCAACTCCAGGCTGCTGAGAATAGCCTTTTGCAACTAAGCGTGCTTTATGTTTGTGGATTGAGCCATCTTCCTTGTATTTTGTCTTGTAGACCCATTTTACACCAATCACACTTTTTCCTTCGGGAAGTTCTACAAGTTCCCATGTCTTGTTCTTTTCTATACTTGCAATCCCTTCGTCCATGGCAGTTTGCCAAGTTTCTTCTTTTGCAGCTTCATTGTACGTTTGCGGCTCACAAGTAAAATATGCTACATCACATGATTCATAAATTTCTCTTAGGCTTCGTACCCTTCGGATTGGGCTTTTTGATTCTGGATATGATCCACCAGATGAGTCTGAGGAGCTAGAGCTTGGACTTTTTCTTCCACTAGTGCTTGGATGGTCGTCTTGTTTTGAATTACCAACTGAGCTAGGCAAATAGATGATCTTTGTTTTCATCTTTTCATTTTCATCCCAATTCGATGCTTGCTTTTCATCAAAAATAACATCTCGAGAGATAATGAGCTTATTTGTCTTTGGATCGAATAGCCGATATCCCTTGGATTCGTCACTATAACCGATAAAGATTAGTTTTTCTCCTTTATCATCAAACTTCTCTCTTTGCTGAGAAGGAATGTGTGAATAAGCAATACATCCAAAAACTTTGAGATGATTTACTTGCGGCTTTCTTCGATGCCATGCTTCATATGGTGTCTTGTTTGGAACCTCTTTAGTTGGCGATCGATTCAAAATATAGACTGTTGTATTTACTGCTTCTCCCCAGTAAGTTTTGGGAAGTCCCTTGCCAGCCATCATGCTTCGTGCCATTTCCACAATTGTGCGATTCTTTCGCTCAGCAACTCCATTTTGTTTAGGACTATACCGAACTGTTAATTGTCGGTGGATTCCTTTCTCTTTGCAATAATTCAAGAAGGATTTTCCAATAAATTCACCTCCTCGATCTGTTCTAAGAGTTTTTATTTTTCTACCGCTTTGATTCTCCACATGTGCTTTAAATTCTAGAAACTTAGGAAATGCATCTGACTTATGCTTTAGAATATAGACCCACATCATTCTAGTGTAGTCATCAACAAATAAAAGAAAATACATGTTATTGTTGAGAAATGGCGTCTGTGTTGGTCCACATATATCAGCATGCACTAACTCAAGAGAAGCTTTAGCTCTGTATGATATCTTTGGAAATGATAGACGATGCATTTTTCCAAAGATACATCCTTCACAGGTCTTGTCTTGATCTGGAATAGTTGGAAGACCAACTACCATTTTTTTCTTTTTCAAAAGATTCAAACCTTTATAGCTCAAATGCCCATACCTTAGATGCCAAAGGTTGCAATCTTCATCTGTTGAACTTTGAAGTACTACTTTCTCATTTAAAGGCAAATTAAGAGGAAAAACTTTGTTGGAACTCATCTTAATTTTAGCCATCATGAGATTCTTTTGCTTGTCAATAATCACACAATGGTCATTATTGAACTCCACTTTGTAACCTCTTTCCATCAACTGACCAACACTCAATAAATTTTGTGCTAAATCAGGAACATAAAAGACATCCTTAATGACATTAATTTTACCTTCTTTTGTTTGGACTTCAATTGCTCCTTTTCCAATAATTTTGCGAGTTTTTCCATCTCCCAATTTCACTTCTGATGAGTATGACTCATCGAGCTTCACGAACATTTTTTTATTTCCGCACATGTGATTACTGCATCCACTATCCACGTACCAAATATCCTCAAGTTATTGTTGAGAATTCTGGCAGGAATAAAACACGTGATCAGCTTCCATGAAGTTGACTTTTTTTTATTCTCCATCATCTTTATACCAACAGTCTTTTTGAGAATGATTTGCATTTCTGCATTTCTTGCATTTGTAGCGGCAGTCTTTGGTATCATGACCACTTTTTCTGCAGATTCGACAATAAAAATCTAAATTTTGACTAGAATTTCTCTGATCAAAATTAGTCCTTCCTCGTCCTTGACTTTGGAGGTTTTGATATTTGCCACGACTTCTTCCTATTGAACCTTTTTGCTTAAGGTCATTTTTCTGCACTGAAATATTAGCCTTTATTTGAAAGGCTTGTTCCAGGTTTTGGTTTGAAAACCTGTTCATTCTCTTTTCATGGGCTTCTAGTGATCCCATGAGTTCATCCAAAGATAATTTTGACAAATCTTTGGATTCTTCAATCGCGGCGACTATATGCTCAAACCTTGCTGGTAAACTTCGTAGCACTTTTTCTATGATTTTTCGATCCTCAATGGTATCGCCATATCCTCTAATCTGATTAACAATGGTAGAAACTCTAGAAAAGAATTCTTGCACATTTTCAAATTCTTTCATGGCTAGGTTATCAAAATCTCGCCATAAATTTTGCCACTTAATGGAGATAACCTTTTCATATCCTCCAAATTGATTTTTCAAAATTTTCCATGCTTCTTTTGATGTTTTTACACCCGTAATACATAGAGGGATAGATCTACTTACCCCTTGGTGCATAAAGGACAAGACTCTTGCATCTTTGGTCTTGTTCTCCTTATGCTCTTTCTTCTTTGCTGCTGTTAACGTTGCTTCTTCCTCTGGCGTATATGTTTCATACCCCTCTTCAACGATATCCCAGAGTTCATGGGACACGAACAACGTCCTCATTAGAACGCTCCATAATTCATAGTCTTGATCAACAAAGATTGGAACACCTTGTTGGGAATAGGTAAAAGCAAGCTCGTTGTTGCTACTTGAAGCCATTTTTGTGTATAGAAGGGGTTATTGGTCAAGGGGTGGCTCCGATACCAAAAATATGTAGGGTGTAAATGTAAGATTTGAGAGAGATTGATAATTAGGAGGATAAAATGCAATATTATAATATTTTTTTCAAAGTTCATGCAATACAACTTTGAAATAATTTTGGCCACAAGATATTTTTCACTCTTTTTTTTTACATCTATCTCTCTCTTCTCATCTATTCTATCCTCAAGTACATACTACACACATATATATAGACATCATAATTTCTACACAATTCTACATGATTCCTTGGTAGTAAAGTTCAAGATGAACTTTGCTTCTTCAACCTTATCTCCTTGAACTTTACTTCTTCAACCTTATCTTCTTGGAGGCAAAAACCAACTTGTCCACTTCATCATATTTTCTACACAATTCTATATGAACTTGTATTATCCATCCTTATCTCCTTGATATAAGAAGTGGAATCAAACTTTACAACTTCACCTCCTTTGACTATTCTTGAAGCTTCATTTTTCTTTTTTTGAATTACAAATTACTTTTCAACAGTATTAGACAATTCTCAACTCTTGAATAGCAGAATAGTAGACTCTACTCTAGCCGTGAATAACTTACACTATGTTTGGTTCAAAAATTTTGAGAAGAAAAAGAAAATATTAGGGAAAAGGAAAATATAACAAAAAAAATATATAAAATCTTAAATTTGTTTGGTTATTAAAGAAAACAATGAAGAAAGGAATGAGGAAAAGATGAGTGATGAAAGTGTAGGAGAATGAGATAGAGTAATTCAAGGATTTTCCTCACAATTTACACAAATACAATTTTGTAAGGAAAATGAATTTTTCTCAAATACACTATATTTTCCCTAAAGTTTCCTTTCTTTAATAATTTCCTTGCCAAGAAACAACAAAAGATATTTTCCTTAATATTTTCTTTTATTTTCTATAAACCAAACATACTGTTAGGGTCTCAAAGTCAGAATTCTTCAGCTCCTGTTTGAGGCGGAGGGCTCAAATTGTAGTCAGATAGTGAAAATACATCCAAGAATGCTTATTCAAGATCCATCTTGCCTCGATTGCATCAGCGCGCTCAGCTTTTCTTCCACTTCCTTCATATTAGGCCTTTCCTCTGATTTTCCACTTAAGCATCTTGCAGCCAGCATAGCAACCTCTTTCACCAGGTGAACATCTCCAGTAACCAGCTGACTGTCAATAATTTCACGCAGGCGGTCTTGCTCATGAACTGAAGACACGAAATCCTGGGCAAAATTTCTATCATTTTCCTGCTCGTCTGTTGCCTTTCTTCCTGTCAGCAGTTCAGCCAAAACCACACCAAAGCTGTATACATCACCCTTCTCATTTGACTGGCCTGAGCTAAAGAACTCAGGATCTTTATACACAAAATTTTCCTGCACTAACGGACGCATATCCTCAGTAATCAGGTTGGATGCTACAGCATAGAATAGTTTGGCATTAAATGAATCATCCAACAGTATGTAGTCACTGCTAATGTTGCCGTGCACAAGTTTGGCCTTGGAATAATGAAAATGAAAACAAGCCAATGCACTAGCGGCTCCTGCTGCCGCTTTTACACGCATCTCACATGAAAAAAGCACCCGGTCATTAGTAGATATCCGTTTGGAAAGTGTACCTTTCCCATCTCCATGGAGTTCATAGACTAGTAATGGGGATACTGTTTCCAAGCAACAGCCAATTATTTTCACCAAATTCCTATGGGGTTGACATAAAAAGATCAATTGATCAACAAATTGCTTAATCTGAGATTCAGGCACTTTTGGAATCTTCATGATGGCAACCTCTGTGTTGTTGTTGTTGTTGCTGTTGTTATTGTCAGCTAAAATTCCACGGTAAAACGTTCCATACTTGCATCTGTGCATTACACTGCTGCTACCATAGTTGCTTGTGGCCTGCATCATATCTTCAGCTGTATATATTCTCATCAGCGTGTTGGCAGATCTCCCGCGCTTACGCTTCGATAGCTTCTTCAGCAGCAACTCGCCACCATTTTGCTTAAACATGTCCGCTCTATGCTTCACCAGCTTCTTTTTCTTGTGGATCCAAGATATCCAAGTGCTCGTCAAGGCTGGCGCCGAGACAATTATGATTGTCAAGCAAAATCCTGGCATTTGCACAAAAATACAAAATTAGCTAGGCTAGCTAGCTAGTACCTACCATATATATCAATATGCATGCTTATAATAGATGAGTGACGCGTTTGATTTGAAATGTAAATAGTAGTGGAAATTTGAATAAAAATGAATAAAATGAGATTGAATAATATAATAAATTGTTTAATATAAAAGATTGACCTTATAATTAGGTGCAACTATAATATCCCTTAATCTCTTATGTATGTTTGATTTGTAAAATTATGTAGGTAAAAGAAACTTCTGCCCCTAATTATATCTCTCCCCTCCCATGTACACCTTGTAGGAAATTCAATTTCTGTTTTTTTCTTATGAATTTTTTGCATAAATTATTTAGGATAAATTGCATAAAATTGGTTTATGCAAGATCCCAAAAAATAAATGTTGGATTGAAATTGTAAAACAAATAAAGAGATGATAAAATTTTAAAATGGATCAACTTACACAAATAAAAAACACTATTTCTTTCCCATTTTTGTATTGGTTGACCAAAACTCTACCAACAATATCTTGTGAATGTCAACAAATAAATAATAACAATAATAATTACAAAAAAAAAAAAAGGCAACAATGGAATCATGCAATTAATTGGGGGTGCAATTATGTAATGGCATCCCAAGGCCTAGATTATAGTAGCAACAGTTGCGGGTTGCAGGAAAATTTCGGGCGCCCACTGCTCTTATCCATTATATCAAACAAGCCACAAACACGGCCAAGAAACGCTAACCTCTTGAATTATGAAAAAAAAAAAAAGAAAACTAACTAACCTGGGGAGGAACGCCAAATGACCTGATCTTTTGGGCAGTCTTCAGATTTACAGCTTTTGCGCAAATTTAGGCTGACACCTTCGCAGGGTTTTGAATGAAAAAACAACAGTGAAAAAAGAAGAGTTATCTGCAAAACCATTGGATTAGAGCTCATAGTTTTCTGATGGTGAAGCAACCACGGTCTACCTGCCTGAATTTAAAATGGGACACTGTGAGCTGATCTCTTGATAAACCTTGTTGTGAGAAGTCACATGTGGTTGTAAATTGCACTGATCCCTCAACAAAAAAGAGATTGAAATATCGTGGAAATTTCTACTCAAGTTCTCAGCAACTCAGTGGAAACCAGAAAACAGTGGAGACATTAATGGAATTCTATCCAAATCATAGATAAGGTTTACAAGCGTGTGTACTGTACATATCATATCAGTTATGCAAATGTATCCAGAATATGAATGCAAGAAAAACTCTTGCTTGCTCTTTGAGCAAATTTTTACTGATTAGTTGGATAATTTTTTCAGATCAATTTAGCTAACCCGTAAGGCTGTACGTAATTCTATGGACAGTGTGGTGGTGGGCTATGCTTGATACATTGTAACTTGGAGAACTCTTAGATGGTAAATGGCAATTGTGCAGGAGATGAAAATTATAGTCATGTCACTTAGTTTCTTCAGGTTTTTCATGAGTCATTTTTGCTTAAGTATTTAACTGAACAGCAAGTAGGTGACAAGGTTTTACCTTGTTTCTTTGTCTTTTTCTTCTTTATCCTCACTAAAATCTTGGATGCAAAATCTTAGCTTAGCCAAAATTAGAGTTAATCTTTGTTGCTAATATTGTAGATCAAGAACTAGCCAGGAGATCTTAGGTTTCTACTTAGGTTAAAATATATGGTGTTTAATGGGAATAGTGAAAAGCATTGTTCTAAGTCTTCCTTTCATTCCTTTTACCTTATCCCATCTCCAAAACATTTTCGAAAAGAAATCTATTCTTTTCTCAGTATTTTCCACGCTAAAATCCAAGAAACAGACATAGCTTTAGCATAGTAAACACATCGAAACTACGTCGAAAATCCAAGGAAATTTCTTCCAAGACTTTTTAGCCTTCCCTTGAAAGTTATGCTTAGTTGACTGAAAAAATGAAGTCTTTCTTTAAAGGATGCAGATGGAATGCTGCAGCAATATCTCAGTCTCCTTTATCTGTTGTGGTACCTTATATTTGCTTTCATCCAGAAACTTACTTGACACTGCTGCATCTGCTACCAAGGGGTACAATACTCCAAGGCTGACCTGTAGGGGACACCAAAGACCTTAGTGCAGAGAATCCCTTCTTGAATTTAAATTTTCTCCAGGAGGGAAAATTCATGGAAGTTAGGCTTCTAAAAAAGTTCTGCATAAATTGGTTGCCTCCCAAAAACTCAGTTATATATACCATTGTCCTATCCTCCTTCGCAGGAAATAGAGAGGTATGACTGACTTGACTTGGCCTGCCTTCTTCAGTTGCTCTATTTTACAGGTAATCTAGCAAGTATGCTGCCGCTTTTAATTTTTTTTATGCTTGAAACTGAAGGAGTTTATTGATATTTTAAAATAAATTAAGAATTTCTTTTGAACTGTGCTTTTACAATATAATGTAGATAGAGGCATTTGCATTTCTCATCAGTCTTATAAGAATTGTTCTTGTTTCTACCCATTCATGATTCATGCATTATACGATTAAGAACTAAGTCATAGAGTATAAAATATGTATATAGATTTGAAAGTTTTGTGCACACAAACTTATTACAGTAACCAAGGCTTGTAATTTTATACTCAAACTTTAGAATTATCACCATATGAGCAGGCGCTTGTCTCTTCTTTCATGGTGCTATCCATAATTCCTTGGTGTAATTCAGACCTCAAATTTGATAGGTTATGATGTTAGTAATCCAATCTTGAGGTCTCCAAGTTTATGTCATTTATTTTTTTAAGCTTGATAATTCTCTGTATAAACTCATAATTTGAAATTGATAATAAAGAATAAAAAATCACATAAGTTTAAAATTTCAAACTTTTAATTGTGCAAGTGTTTCGCAGATTCATTTTTTGCATTGACTAAATTTTTTATGTTTATAGCAAAAAGAAAACAATCTCTTTGCAATGTTAGAGTAATAAACAATGAGCATACTTGATATAACATGTTTATTGTTATCTAACAGTAGTTGCACTACTTTGTAGATTCATTTTTCGAATTGACTAAATTTAATTGCTCATATTCAAATCTTACAACATTGTTATGGATGCAATTAAGTACCTTATTTATTTCATAAATCTTCAAGCATACATATCATAAATCATCAAATCTAATCAGAAATGAGATTAAGATGTAAATTTTTTCGCACATAACAATATCTGCCCACATGTATGATATTTATTTAAAATCATAAAGTACATCTTATCATAGAGTGTATCTTTATTAATAAAATTATTGATCTTTTGATTGATAAGAATCATTTGTGCTTTTAGAAGACATTGAGTTGATGAATACTAACAATTGCATTCTTTGGGAACCAACTCTTTTTCAACATGATTTAAAAAAATAAAAAAAAATTCATCCAAAGCTACAATTTAGGAAGAGGTGCCACTTCTTGTTCCTTGTGTTTTTTCTCCATTGATGATTTAATTGACTCTCTCATTTTATTTATTTTTTTCTGGCTCTTAAGTTTTATCTATGCATTCTAGTCTCTCTACAGTACTTAGTACGATGTATTTCTTCTTTGTCAGATCTAGTTTTCATTGTTGAAACATATTTGCTATAAAATAGCAATAAAAAATTATGCCCATATATTTAAAATATAGGTGAGATTTTTTTCAAATACTCATATACAATGATGTTTTAAATATACATCAAAATACAATGATGCATTCAGCTAGACTTTGCTAGTAAGCAATATGGGTTGAAATGAGTTGCGGGTCTTCACTAAAATCCGAAATGAATAATAACGCATCAAAAATCGGGTGAAACCTGAAATACCATCATGGGCAAAAGAGTATTCAACTGTAAATATAGAGTTTGTCCATGACAACACATCAACTGCATTATTCTTGATGATCCTCATTGAAGGAAGGAAGACCATCTCATATATCTACTTTATACTCATCAAAATCAGCTCAGACCTTTTGTGTGTGTGTGTGTGTGTTTAAAAGTCGGCTCAGAACTAAACAAGTTTCTGATTATCTCCTTAAAACATAGCTGCTCAAATTAGCAAATACCTCGAATTATGCATGAACTAATCAATTAATCATGACTTAAAAATCAAGAATCTATGTGAATATTGAGCTAAGAACAGGATCATCCCCGTGGACGAAAATTATCCACGTTGCAGAAGCCCAGAGGAAGAGAGAAAGAAGCTTACTTCAGAAGCTGAGCAGAGAACTCTGTTTATCTATAAAAATGGTCACATGCTAAGATTTCTTGTGATCAAGTCCAACTTGTTTCCTCTGGAATTATGTCAGGGGGAATTGGAAGACAGAAACTAGTTAGATTCTAATAAGAATACAATCTTGGTAATAATATGCTAATTGTTACCTGGAACTCTTTTGCAGTTTTCTTGGAGATGCCGAGGATGTCAGAGAAGAGAGACAATGTTATTATCCGGATCCAATCTATGGTTAATCACTTGCCTAGTTCCACTCAATCAAAGCCAATCATTTTTCAAGTGGCTGATCACTTGAGACAAGTGAATGAAAAGGATTATGAACCCGAAATTCTTGCTATTGGTCCCATTCATCGTGGTAAATATCATGTTAAGGACATGGAGCAGCAAAAAGTGAGGTACCTAAAGCAACTTCTACAAAGAAGTAAAGAATTCAGCATTGCCAAATGTGTTATGGAACTAACAGAATTGGAAGAAAAGGCTCGTCAATATTACCCAGAATCCTTCCACCTTAATCAAGACGAGTTTGTGGAAATGCTGCTTCTTGATGGATGCTTTGTCATCGAGCTAATAAGGAAATACTATTTCAATTACTTGAGGGATCAGAATGATTTCATTTTCAGATTTGATCAGACAATCAGCCAACTAAGACATGATCTAATGTTGTTCGAGAACCAGCTGCCTTTCTTTGTCTTAAACCAATTGTTCGAGCTGACAAAGATGGAAGATCCAGACGACAACATAAGTTGTCTCTTCCTCCTTTTCGTGGAGGACATGTTCCCATGGCCGCTGGATCATTCAAAATCAGAAACAGTCAATGCTGAACATCTCTTAGGCTTAGTATACCAAATTTCATTTTCAATTTCAAACAAGAACTTCATTGCAAATGAGGGGCGCAATCAAGAAAATAATTTGGTGCATATAAATTCTACCTCACAGCTGAAAGATGCAGGGATTTGTTTCAGAGTGTCTAAAGAAACCACACTCTTGAATGTTAGTTTTGCAGATGGGGTCTTAAAACTCCCACCTCTGAACATTACAGACAAAACTGAGCCCCTTCTAAGGAACCTGATGGCATACGAGCAGTGCCTTTCAAATGATAATCTAAAATACGTGACAGATTACGTCTTCTTTATGCATTGTCTTGCTAATTCCACCAAGGACATGCAAATACTGCGACGCTATGGGATTATTAGCAATTTGCTAGGTGGCGATGACATGATCCGTCGCATGTTAAACAGATTGGGAAAAAATGTCCTAAGATCATCGGACTTTTATTATTCGGATGTTTTCCAGCTTGTGAACAGACACTGCAGCCTTCGCCACAAGAGGTGGATGGCTAAATTGAAGCGGAACTACTTCAACAGTCCATGGGCCATGGTATCAGTTCTTGCTGCAGCTATACTTCTCCTACTCACTTTTACACAGACGGTGTTTTCTGTACTTTCTTACAAAAACTGATCAATCGTATCCCAGATCTTTTTTCATCTTTAAAGTTGTCCTAATGAACTACCTTGCCTTGCAGGTGTTTTACAGTGTTGAGTCTTCTGTTGTGAGAAAGGGCATTGTTGTATTCAGCTTTGTACTGTATTTTCAGTTTGGTGGATTAATAAATTACTTTGAAAAACTAGCCTTACTAACACTCCAGCAATACTCCACTATTTTGTCATTTATCAATCAAACATTAGCCCAGTGGCCTGTTTATTTGTCCACAAACATTAAGTGCAACCCACATCAACAATAAGGGAAAGAAACCCCAAACCCCAACCCAAGCCCCCTCCAAAAAAAAACCCAGAGAAATTAACCATAATACTGCAAGAAAAGTACTCCACATACGAATTCTGATCAACATACACATGGCAATTGAACTTCGTCAAGTGGGTTACGGGTTAGAAGCCTGGGATCCAGCCAAATCCGCCACGATTTTTCTCACCACATTTCCTCTCTTTGGCGGCAGACTCGCCCTCTGTCTGGTTGCCGCCGCAGCATTTCGCTGCCCACCGCCACGGGGTGCGGCGGGAGGGCTACAAGTGGGTTGCTGATTAGAAGCCTGGGGTCCTGCCAAATCCACCACGATTTTTCTGATCACATTTCCTCTCTTTGGCGGCAGACTCACCCTCTGTCTCGTCGCCGCCGCCGCATTTGGCTGCCCGCCGCCACGGGGTGCGGCGAGAGGGTTACTTGCTTGAGTGGCGGCTGCTCTTCCAGTACTGGAATATCCAGCTTCACTCATTTTGATCAACTTGTCTGTCCAGCTACGCCTGAGCATGTGAACAAATAATACCAAGAAAGATGAAGACCCCACAGGTTTTTATAGTACGCACGCTTGCTGGGACATTCAGGGAATCTGGTATTTCCACTTGGTGGAAAAACCGAGGTGGTCTGAGATTCATCTGCTTCGGTAGGAAGTAAAAGCATGCGACCAAAATATGTAGGCAGTAACGTAGTGTTTGGTTTTATTTTGAGTGTTTTAGAGAGAATGTTTTGGTAAAAATATTTTGGAGGGTGGAGTAGAAGAATATGATAAATGTTTGGTTTTTATTTTGAAAATTTGTGAATCATTTTGAATTGGGACAGTATGTTTTATTTTTATTGTAATATGAGATATATTATATTATAGATGTTAAATTAGTACCTATTTGTCTGCTTAGTTGGGTGAAAATATAATTTTGTATTATTATTTTATGTATGTATAATTATAATATGAGATGATATATATGTATATATATAATGATTATGTCTTTTGTGAAAAATGATGGAAGAAAAGTATTTTGTGATATTTTGAGTGTTTTAGGAAAAATGTAAAAATTATGTTTGTTTTTATTTTTCCCATAACGAAAACATTTGGGGAAAATAAAAACACAAGCAATGTTTGATTATATTTTTTGTGTGATTTTAATATATATTTTGGAATAATGAATATTGAAAGTGATATTTGAGAACGTGAAAGTTGAGTTGGATAATGTAATGGATTTTTTTTATATATTTTAAAAAATAGTTAAAAATTAGTTAGTGTAAAAAAAGTTAAAAATTAATTTTGGAGAATTTAGTATGTTTGTAGAAAGGCAATTTTTTACTGTAGCAGTATAATCAATGATTTTTTGTTAAGTTTTTGGGGAGAAAGTGGAATTGAGTATTTTTTTTATTGTTAGAATAATAATAAGAAAATATAAATGATATATATAATATATGTATATATATAAATCGAGAAGTTTTGAGGATAATGAAGGATAGAAGAGGTATTTTGGAAAAATAAAAATTAATATTTTGAAAGAAAAATGAATGTATATTTGATTATATTTTTCAAAAATAATTTTATTTTAATGAAATATAGCCAAATATTCCCGATCATTCCCTTAGCTCTTGTGTGACATTTACTGAAGAAAGACAAATGCACTCATATTAAAGAATATACAAATAAAAGTATCATAAAATTTGTCGAACAATGTATAAAAATATGATAGTTAAGCGAAAATAAATAAATACTCATGTTTAATATTATTATGGCATTGTCTATTAAAATTTGTCTATTCCTTAATTTGTTGATTTAGAAAATTTTGAGTGTATCAAATTTTATTTCACGTTAAAAATATTAAAGTCGAGAGTTTTAAATTAATTTATAATTAAATATTTTCTTTCGCTTTTTGAAGTTGCCAATTGGATTAGGCATATTGAAATATATTTTATTAATAGTTTTTCAACCCTCAAATCAGTAAATATAATATACAAGCATTGATAAAATAATAAAGACTACGATCTTAACTGTGTATCTAACAAAATACAATGACTAACATATTTATATAAATAATGAATAAAATTATTCTTTGAGTTGGACTTAGAGGGTGTTTGGCTAAATTTATTTTAAACATCTTATAAACTTCTACATTTTATAAGATGTTTTTAGAGCTTATAAGATGTGAGATCTTATCTTTAAAATAAGTCGTTGAAGTGTTTGAATAAAATAAGATTTTGGAACTTATAAGATGTTAATAATGACAATTTTATAATTAAAATGGTTAAAAATAAAGGAGCTTGTTAAAATCATAAAAATACATTGTGGTCTCCTTACTTTTTTTAAAAGAGTTTATAAGCTCCTAACATCTTATTTTAGGATCTTATAAGTTCTTTTTTTTAAAAAATTATCAAACACTTTTGATCAACTTATAAATTTTTAAATATTTTATAAGAGATTTTGAAGAGCTTATAAGCTCACCCAAAAGCCCTCTTAACCCATTATGATGTATTAGACAATTAGGGGTCAAGTATTGGACTTTGGACCACAAACACAATTTTTCAAACTTATATGGATCAATATTTAATTTCGAATGATATTATCCACAACATTACACTCGTTGAGGTCCCACACATGCAATTAACAAGAAAGAATATTTCATGTACGAGGAATGATAGATTTAGGGAAATATTATTGATAAATACTCAGGAAATGTTTGTTTATATTTCATCAATATAAATTTTTTTTGGAAAAATATAACCAAATATATCCTCATTTTTTCTTTAAAATATTTAAAAAAAAAATCCCAAAATTCCCTCACTTATCCTTCATTAATCCCAAAACTTTTTCAATTTTCAATATATACATATATGTATTATATATATCATATATCTTTTATTATTATTGTTATAACTCAATTCCACTTTCACTTTAAAAATCCAATAAAAAATATTGATTTGACTGTTATAATAAAAAATATCTTACTCCAAAACATAAACAAACATACCAAAACTTTCCAAAACTAATTTTTAACTGTTCCCCAAAATATAACCAAAAATTCATTACATTTAATACAACTTTTATATTTTTCAATATCACTTTCAATATTCATTCTGCTAAAACACGTATTAAAATCATACAAAAAATACAATTAAACATTACCTCAATATAAATAAATAATATATATGAAATGTTAAAAAGATTATCTATACAACAATTGAATATCATATTAAAACACGCACTGGAGAGTGACTATAAATTTTCAAAGAAAAATCCTCTTTTTTTTTTTTTTTTTTTTTTAGCTTAGATCGTCCCAATTTAATTTGAATATCCCGCGTCCTCGAACCCATCCTCAATTTAGGGTTAGGATTAGTGCAATTATAGATTTCCGCCCTAACATCACCCCATTGAATCATAAGATTGTGCAATTGGGGTAAGCGATTCTCAAAAAAATATTATTAACATGTGATTTCATAATTAGGTGGCTTTGCTCTGTCCAGCACTTTTGACAATGGGATATTATGCACGAATTAGTTTATTCATAGGACCCATAATTAAAACTGAAATACACAGAAAAAATAGTAAAAGATGAATAAATAGTAACAAATATTTGATATTTGACATGATATCAATTTATTTTTGAGAATTTCTTTAAAATTTTATAGTATTTGAGTTATATACAGTAGATTTTAATTTAAAAATGCATCTATTTTAAAAAAATTAAAATATTGAAAATGATTCCTACTTCTTGATTCGAACCGCAATATTTATGACATGTTCTCTTGGCTTCTCCCAAAAAATTTTCATTACAACAATTACAAATTAAATACACGTTCTCCAATCCTTCTTTCACAAAATAAAATTTCAATACCCAAAAAACCCTCACAAAACAATTCCAAAAAATCTTACACTCTAATTTTAATAATTACAAATATATATATATATATATAAAATCACTTTCACCCTACAAACTCAATCAAAAAGCAATTGATTTGATATTAATAGTAAAGTTTGTCTCTCCCCAAAATACAAAAGAGCAAACAACTCATTCTCGATTCATTTTTCATATTTTTCCAAAACAAAAAGAAACACACGACACATTCTCCAAATTTTTTCTCAAAAATTCATTTTTCCAAAATATTTTCTACATAACACACAAAAGCCAAGAGAACATGCCCTTATAGTGTTAAGTGATGTCCAATCAGTCCAGCAAATATTTAAGAAATTCAAATGGAAATTCATCTCACTTCAACTTAAATGAAAATAAAATGATAATATAAGAAAAAAGAAAATTCCATTTATATATATTAATTAAAATGGAAAGATTAATTTTCATTATATTTCATTGGAGTGGAAATACATGGCTCTTCTTCTCCTTCTTCCTGCTGCCATTTTGCTTCGCCGGCAAGGTTCTGTTTGGGTGCTCTGTTTTGAAGCATGAAAAGATCGATCGACTCAACAATCAAATCGAACATCATAATCTCGACCAGCTTCCTCTTCGCCGGAAAAACACTCCCTTTCTTGGACTTGAAAGGCGGAAACGGCGCCGCCGCCGCAGCTCCGCCTTCTTTCTCAGCTAGGGCCACCATTCTGGTAGTGTCAACTTTGATAGTAGATAATGCAGGCTGAAGTTTAAATAGAGCAGTGTCCCTTATTAAAAAAATAATAATAAATAAATAAGTGAATGAACAAATGTAGCTTGGGAAACAAGAGACCGTTTGGTTTCATTTTCAGGCCCTTTTCCTTTTCTAGTGAAAATGCATCGTGAGAAATTAGTTAAAATAGTTGAATTTGAAAATGAAATTTTATTTGGATATGTTGTAGAAATTTATAGGTTTTTATTGTGAAAATGAAATATATTTGGATGTTGGGTGTTTTTGTATTAAAAGTATGTAGTTTTTGAATTTGGATGATGATATTACGTGTGATTGTTTGAAAAAATAATATTATAATTTGAATTTGAATTTATAATAATTTTCTTGTGAATGATGTATGAGAAGTATTGAAAATATAAAAAATGATTAAGGTAATGATAGGACAAAAAAGAATGAAAATGGAGAGATAATATAATAAATAATGTTTTGAAAATGAAAATATTTAAGAAAATAGTATATATAGTGATAATTCTTTATTTTTATTTTGAGGATAAAATAAAAATGACATTTGAAAATGAAAACAAACGGGCCCTAAGGTTCCCGTTTCTAGAAGCCAAACTATCACAAAATAAAGGTGGAGTTCTAGAAGCCAGATGGTACATTAGGTCAAAAGTTGTGATGTAATTGACATTATGGTTGTTCATTGAATCGGATTTATCCGATGAATCCAATTATCCGAACCAAACTAACTTAATTGGTTCAGAATGGATTGAGTTCAACTTTTGCGTACCTAACTACTTGATTAAAAATTAAAATATAATATATATATAATTAAATGGTCATATCGTACACTAGTTTCAATATTTTGGTCATATAATATAGATATTAGTTTCAATATTTTACCTATTTAGAATTGAATCTTTAATTATTTTATTAATTAAAATGAATATATAATTAAAATAATATTTAATTTTTTAAAAAGTAAAATTTAAAATAAAAAAAATAAAATTAAAGATGTATGCCTGACTATCCGACTTGAACCAACTCGATCTAAATTGGATTTGATTGGTTTGGGTTTAGATATCCAATTCTATGAAACTCGATCAAATCCAACCCAATCAAATTTAATTGGTTTGAATCGATTTTTCTTACAAATCCAATTCGACTTGTGAGCAATTCTAATTGACATTATGTCTTTTCTCAAGCGTAATGTTTTATCAATATATTGAATGAAGAACTTTTTCTTACAGAAAAAAAAAGAAAAAACAATTCAATGGGCAATAGATGAAAAAATAGTTTAATTAATAAAATTATTTTAAAGGATTGCCTTTAATATCAAAAAATATATATTTTTCAAATCATAATCTAAATTATGAGATGAAACCCTTTTCAATGGGATAAGAGAATATCTAGAATTATTCTTTATATTCTTCCATTTTTTTAAAATTATATTCTATTATATTTTTAATTAAATAATTAATTAAAAAATAAAACAACATATAAGATGAATAATAACCTCGAGTAGAAATTGATACGATTCTATTTAATATTTTATTCATTTAAATTTAATTGTGTCATAACTTCATAATTCATAATTGTTGAATCAACTGCATTGACGATATTGACTCTTAAAAAAATATTAGAATAGTTAACCTGTGAATAATCAACTATCATACTATAAAATTTGATTAGTTTAATCTATTAAAGTTAAAGTCTGAATTAATATAAATCAATTTGGACAATTTACATAAAAAGTTCATTTATTAACTTTCTTTACTCAATAAATTAAGAATAATTTGAAGAAATTCATATGTCAAGAGTAATTGAATTGACAGATTAATTGATTGACTTTTCATAGTGAAAATTGGTAAAATTGTTATGGTACTTTAAATTAACAATATTTAAATTAATGTTTTAAAATAAAAATATATTTTAAGGAGTATTTAGTAATTTCACCTTATATTCACATCCTAGTTATATATTTTATATACCATCCCTACCCTTCAAACGACCAAGCCCTAAATGTATCTCCTTCAGCTCGGCGCCAACCACGCAGAGGACCCAGCGGCAAAATCGTTGTTTCGATTTTTCTTGTCAAAGAACCGAAGGTATATCCCGGCGTCCCCTTTCAAGTTCCAACTACAAAATTGATCGTTTTGCCTCATCCGATCGTATTCCGCCGAACCATAATTCATACCAACCCATAGCCAAAGATGACAACTGTTTCAGTGGAAAAAGTAGATCCCACATTTGAAAGCTATCCTGAAAAAGGAGGAGAAGAAGGAGAAGAAGACTGTAAAGAATTAGAGGAAGAAGAAGATTTGTCCTTTTCATCAGAGTCGGAGATAGGGGAGGCTTTGGATTACTTGGACTCAAGGGATGATGCAGAAGGCGGAATAGTCGATAGCTCGTTCACTCTGCTGCATGGAAGGCGGCCCAATGCTCATGGTGGCCTCCACTCCCGGCCTAACACCTCTTCCCTTCAGCCCATAACCAATAAGTCCCAGAAGTTTGCCAATCACATCAGGGCCTCACCCTTGGAAGTAGGTGTCAATGAATTGATGAATATATCATGTGGGGTTTCTGCATTTTGTGGAAAAATGGATAAAGAACGGATTTTTTGGTTGAATTTTGGGTTTTCATATGTTTGTTTGCTGATTTGCTGCAATGAATTGTTTGGGCTTTCAGTTATTATGACTTTTTCTGGAGCCATTGAGTAATCTAGATTTTATGGCAATGGAATTGAAAAGATTGAGTCTTTTTCAAAGTACTATATTGTGTACCTCTATCTGATGTACATTGTTGCTCAAAGTAACCACCTTTACAACATTTTGAAACTTTCTTCGCTGACTAGGATTCTGATTGTTTATTTTCAACATTTTTGTGTCCGCTTTAGTTATGACAATCCAATTGATGTCTGCAGGAGTGGGAAGGGAGGTTCAATGTTGGAATGTCGAACTCTGTGACAACTGCTATTCGTGGGAGTGTTCGTGATATGGCCATTGGTAAGACCAAAACAACTGAGAAAGCAGACCGTGCGACTGTTGAGCAGGTAAATAATATATGATAGAAAGTCCTGGGAAGTTGGAGACTTTATTTCTTTTTTTGTGAACTTCTTATGTCTACATCCATGTTTCTTAAAAAGCAATTTCGTTCTTGGTTTGCTTATTAGTGGACTAGTTTCCAACTTTCTATCACATAACATATCCATGTTCATGGGATGTTTGCATCTTGAACATTGCCACCTTCGATATCGTCGGCATAAATTAATGCGAGATATAGTTATTCTTTGCCACTAGGCTGAAACCCCAGTGTTATGGTTAATAATCTCCTCTTGCTTTCAGGCAATTGACCCTAGAACCCGTATGGTCTTATTCAAAATGTTGAATCGGGGTGTATTTAATGACATCAACGGCTGCATTTCAACTGGAAAAGAAGTATGTGCTGCACTCCATTGTGCATCCTTTTGATTTTCCTTTTTCTTCTTAACTTCCAACTTATCACTGAATATTCTTGCATGTTGGATGTTGTCTGGGAAGTGCTTGAGCTTTTCTTTTATCTTCCTTTTTGTTAAAGATGCAGATGAACTTCTCTAATTTTGTTTATCTTCTGTGCAACAGGCCAATGTCTATCATGCTACCAAATCTGATGGTCAGGAACTGGCGATCAAGGTTTACAAAACCTCAGTTCTTGTATTCAAGTATGCCTACTACCTTTTGGTTGGTGTCAATTCATTGATAGTGTCATATACCTTTCTGGCTTCCCGAATCAAAGTTAATGCATGTGGAAGAAGATTTGGCCGGGAGGGGGGGGTTGCATTCCGTGTCAATGGCTATCTTGGCTTGAGAGAGATTTTCCAGTCTTGCTAACCTGAACTCTTTTCTTTCATCTTCTGAATTCTTCAATTTATCAAAATAAGAGTTAAACCAGGTATAAAGTGATGTTTCATTTTGGATGGTCAGAATTATCTCTACCATTTTGCTAAATTTTGATTCAAGCTCATGCCAGTAAGTTTTACCTGAACAATTCCAGTTGGCTCTCTCACCTTTCAAGCCTTCAAGAGAGAAGATAATAGCTATTCCTAAATTATTGTGATTAAAAGCATTTACATATTCTTGATATTATCTGAGGTCTTGTTTGCATGCTGATTGTTGTTTGGAGGTGATTTGGGCACCAATATCTAAACTATTCCTTATCTCCATTTTAAACATACAGGGATAGAGATCGCTATGTACAAGGTGACTACAGGTTCAGATATGGGTATTGCAAGCACAACCCTCGGAAAATGGTGAAGACATGGGCTGAGAAAGAAATGAGGAATCTTATGAGGTAAATGTCTTGTTAATCCTCCATTGTACCCTGTGTGTCAAAATGGGGAAAATATTTGAATTTCTATTTTGCATTTCAAATGGCAGCAAAAGCCTTTAGAATATACCTGTAAAAATGGAAGGTATGTGGCAATTGTTGATGCCTGGAAGGAGAGATGTTGTAGAATAGAATTTCATGTAGATCACCATTTGCTCCTATGGAACATGGGTCTGGTTTATTGATCAACTTGTGTTTTTCATGAGAGAAACAATTGGCAGAATGAAAATATCAAAGGTGCTTTTTTTTGTTTGTTTGTTTGTTTGTTTGTTTGTCTAATGTGATTTATTTTGCTAAACTTGAAGGCTAAGGGCTGCGGGAATCAGGTGTCCAGCTCCACTACTTTTGAGGCTTCATGTTCTGGTCATGGAATTTATAGGTACTTTCATTAGTAGTATTGATTTATGTTGTTAACTTTTTAGTTGATAGGGTTGTTAGTACCTTTCTACCACAAACAAAACTAGACTCAACTAGATTGTGATATCCACAAAATGCACAACATGATTTCTCTCACTGAAAAGCATTGTCCACGTATTGCCTTGGGGGATTTCTTGAGCATGATATATTAACATTTTGCTGGTCTTTTATACTATGCTCCAAGAGTCATGGTATCTGATTGATGGTCGCCCATTGGCCATTACACCCTGCAATCAATGAACAGCTACTCATTCAGATTAGATGAGCCCTTCAGTGTTTAATTAAGTCCTTGAAACTGCGAAGCTTTCTGCTTTCATCCATTTAATATGCTTAATGACTCAAATGCATCTAGTTAGGCATTGGTATTTCTTGAGCCCTTTAAGTTGTCAGGGAAATACACCTATCTGGCAAATACTATTGATTAGGTGACTTGTTGAATTTAAAAGTTATTTCATCTAATAATGTCAAATTTAGTGATATTAAAAACCCTTCACTTACATAGACTTTGATTTTAATTTCTTCTACACAGGCAAGGCAGGTTGGGCTGCTCCTCGGCTCAAGGATGCTGATTTATCTCTTGATAAATTACGTGAAGGCTATGTTGAGGTGAGCTTTGGATATTTTTAGTTTTTTGTTCTTTGCTGCTAGCTTTAGGCTGACAAACTCCCATTTGAATATTGATCTATATATGTTATAAGCTACATGAGCAGTTGACAAGTAGCTATTCTACTTGATGCTTATTGCACAAGGATGAATGGATGATTATGATTTTACTTAAGGAATGATCAACCCTTTACTGAAAAATAACAAGGACAAAAGAGTCTTAAAATCTTATCAATCAACTTATTGAAATGGTTTGTGTATGTCACGAGGTTGATTCCTTCTAACTAGAGTGATTCTATAACCTAATTTTGAACTAGCTTCAGAGTTCTTCTCCAACCAATATTCCATGTTTGATATTGTTGAAATAAGAAATGTCTCGAAATGAACTTCTTTATGAACTTGTAATCACTTCTCTGCGACGGCTCTCCTCTCCAGTTTTATATTGATGGCACTTGTTGAAGGTGCATATATTTTTTTTTACGGTCTTTCTCCAAAT
Source organism: Jacaranda mimosifolia (assembly GCA_018894105.1). Taxonomy (NCBI): domain Eukaryota; kingdom Viridiplantae; phylum Streptophyta; class Magnoliopsida; order Lamiales; family Bignoniaceae; genus Jacaranda; species Jacaranda mimosifolia. The sequence goes on from CM032123.1 coordinate 1,509,475, forward strand.
AGATATTACAATCTTTAAGCTCCCTTCCTGAAACACAAGTATGGGAAAAGCTGACACTGTCTTATATTCCCAATGCCAGATGATTATGGCAATGCGAACATTATATCAAAAGTGCAAGCTAGTTCACGGAGACCTCAGCGAGTATAACATACTTTATTTTGAGGTGAGCTTTTATTTTCCATAAGTTTATATTTTACCATTCTGAACGTAGACTAGTGAGTAATTTCTAGTGTTATGCAGGGTCACTTGTACATAATTGATGTTTCACAAGCAGTTGATCTTGACCATCCTCATGCCCTTGATTTCCTTCGAGAGGATTGTCTTCATGTTTCAGTAAGTATTTCTACAACTACTTTCCCTTTGTTTTCCTCTTACACGAGACAACTCACAGTTTTCTCTTCACTTTCATGAAGGATTTTTTCAAGAAACATGGGGTAGCCGTTATGACAATACGGGAACTTTTTGACTTCATAGTGGATCCTACTATTGACGATGATTCAGTCGACAATTATCTGGAAGAGGTATGAAAGATTTAAAAATGCACCCTAACCCATACAATCTAAAATCGCTCATTATTTTGAATTTATTGACAGGCGCAACAAAAAATCTCGGCCAGAGGCGATGTAATCTCCGCAGAGGAAGAAATTGCAGATTCTGTATTTGTGCAGGTGTTTATGCAGCAGCAATAAGTATTATGTTCATATTCTTTAACTGAGATGAGCTTTTATTTTCTAACACATCAAATATTTTTCCTTTTCCCTTCAGTCATTCATCCCCAAGACTTTAGATGACGTGAAGAATGCTGAGGAGGATGTGCAACGGATTGTCAGTGGGAAGGACACCGGGGACATGTACTATCAAACTATCACAGGTCTCAAGACGGCCCTTTCTATGACCAATTCTTCCCAAGCAGATAAGGAGCAGAAGCCGGTAAACAAGGATCCTGCTCCGATGGCTAAAACTCCCGGCTCACCAGATGGAGAATCAGAAACTGAAACTGAGGAAAGCGATGATGACTCAGAGGAGGGTTCATCTTCTGAAAGTGATAAGCAAACACCAGCAGACAGGAAAGCGGCCCGGAAAGAAAACAAGAAGAAAGTTAAAGAAGAAAAGAGGGAGGCTCGAAAGAATAAAGTTCCTAAAGCTGTGAAGAAGAAAAAGAAAAAGCTGGCAAAAGCCAAGAAATATAGGTGAGAGACTAAGGTTGGTGGTAATTTCAAATGCCACCAAGAAAAGGTTTTAGTACTTTTTGTTGCCATTAGAAGTTATGCTTTCAGTTTTTCTTGTCTGAGTTATAAAATTTTGGGTACTTGAAGTAGATAGTTGGCACTTGGAACGGTAGAAATAGGAAGATAAGCATGTAAATGAAAGGAAAACCATTGCAATCTGCCTTGGATTTCATGTTCAAAAATCTTTTCCTAGCATACTTAGTAAGACACCTGGCTGTAGGAGCCAATCAAGCTGAGGTTTTGGTGTTAATTTTGGTTGGGGGCGGGGGCGGGGGGTATGGGATGGGATTCAAGTTGGAGCTTTAATTTCAAATCTTGATGTTAGGTTGGAGCTCAACGGGTCTTATTTTCTTAGCCTGGTTTGATGAAAATTCAAGTTTGATTGGACTCAATGCAGTTAAAATCGAATTGAATTTGAATATTTGCTTTGAATTATGGCTAGTTTGAGCTCAAAAATTTTGATTTAATAAAAATTCAAAATCTAAATTTAACTTATAATATTCAATAATATATCATAGAAATTATAAATAATTACAAACAAGCCCAAGAAAATTACTTACTGTTCACATATATGTAAGTAACATAAGCATTATAATATGTACATTAATACAACAAAAATTTATTAATATATATAAATATGTTGCATCAATTTACAAGGCTTGAATTTATATGCAGATGATTTGAGGTAAAGTTGATTTTGAGAGGTTTGTCAGTCAAATCAACTCATTTGCACCTTTTCTTGTTGCCAGATAAATAAAAATTGATGGGTCAAATTTTTTCGAGACAAGAAAAAAAAAAAAAAAATTGCCGATAACAATCAAAGAATATACAAAATGCTTCACTCAGATATTTTGTCAGGTATTAGGCTGGGGGCAGGGTTTTTACAAGCACAATCATATCCACAACCAAAGACAAAATGGATGGTTCACCTAATCTTCAGATTTCCTTCTTCTGGACTGAAAAAATGGCCAGCAACCAGCTAAGAACCCTTTCTTCTTCCTGCATCAAAATCAATAACAAATATTTTCAAATCTTGAAAATATTACTTTCTATTCCATTTCACAGAAATATGTATTGCATATTACTATATTAGTTTCCAGAATCCAAGAATACAAAAAACTGGTAAGAATCTACGAGCACAACCTCAATTCTTTGTATTAAAAGATAGAAAAAGATCATATACAGATTCTCAGCATACCTTCCGTCGCTGTAGCTGCGGCCACTGCTTCGGGTGGTGGTGCTGGTGCTGGTGCTGGTGCTGGTGCTGCCACTATTATTACTTGTTCTGCTGCTATCACTATCACTAGAGCCGGTAAATTTCTTCTTCCACCAATCCCTTTCACAGCCACCCTTTACCGCCTCAGGCTTGGGGGAAACTTTCCCACTATTACTAGCTAAGTTATTCTTTTTCTTGGAGTGCAAAGAAAATGGTACCACCATCTTGAGAAACAATCCTTTATTTTCAAAGCTCCCACTTCTCATCACCATATTCTTGTCATTTTTCTTGCTCTCTTCCCTCTTCATCACTTTCCCTGCCACTCCCCTTTGGTGCAAATTCGAATTATTCAATCTTTCCACTTGAGGGGCTTGAGTTTCCATCTTGTGATGATGCTCAACTAGATCTTTCAAAGAAAGTTCGTATGAGGCTTCGGGCATGTTTTTCACCATTTCCATGAGCTCCCTTTGCCCTCTAACTATGGCTTGCATTCTAGAGTTTGGCGATAAAGATCTATAGATGTGGTGGCTTAGGAGAGGCTCCGATGGACTTGTAGGTGGACTCGGGCTATTGTTCTTCCATAGAGGCGGTGAACAAACACCGGAATCATCACTTTCTTGATGATGATCTGGTCTGAATTGAACTACTTCTTGATCACTAGACATATTGGTACAATTCTGATCATTTTGAACCAATCTCCTAACGTTGGAGAAATTTGTTGCACCCATGTTGCCATTTCTATGGTCATGTATGTGGGAGAATTGAGTTCTTGGATCATACATGGTATAGGGGAGGAGGGATTTTGAGTGGAAAATGAGGGGGGAAAGGAGAAAAGGAGAGGGGAAAAAGAGGTGGTTGTGGTGGGATTGTCATCAATGTGTGTAGGTCTATAGTCCCTTTCTTTTTAATGACAACAAAGTGTTCAATTGGTGTGGCTCATCTTTATTTTATTTTATTTTATTTTATTTTAATTTTGGGTTGGGGCCAAAAAGTCAAGGACTTCTAGATGGGTGGGGACAAGGACTTTGGCCTATCTTTCTTCCCATTTTTCCTCAAATTTGTCTCTTTGAGCATTAACTTTTTGTTTTCCTTTTTCTTTGTGGATGAAAATGATTTGCTTGCCTAAGTGCCCAATTTTTTATATCTTGAAATTTGTCTTTTTCTTTTTCTTTTTTCTTTTTAATAACTTGTTTGTATTATTGCTTGATCAAGTTGTTCTATTTCCCATTTTCTATATAGTGAAATACAATTAGGCAATTCACTAATTATTAAATGAAATAAAAAATTTGATCAATGGACATTTATAGAAGTGTTAGAAAAGATATTGAATGTAGAATTTATCAAATGAAATAAATACAACGGGCTACTTAGGAGATTCTTCGGTTAAAATTTGAATTAAATTGAAATTCTTTGCAAATTAATTATGAAAATTAAATACATCTCTATTGATCACATAAATGGGAGAAAAGATTTCATGAAATCTTGAAAGAATTTAAAAGGCAATTAAAAAAGAAAAAAAAAAAGGCATATATAACAACCTGATTTGAACGGCGCTGAAAATGGATTCTTCCATGACATTCATTAACGTGACCAAATTTATTTTAATCCTAATCTATTAGTTGTTGATTGCTATGAAAGAGAAAGTCGTGCTATTGAGTGTGACAAGCGATAAATACACAACCAATGTATGTGTGTGTACCTCAATTTATTAACTATGAAAAGGATATTTTGGAATGGAGCTGCCACATAAAATTAATTTCTTGTTACTAGACTTATACATTGGAAGATTTTTAGCTAAACGAATAAAAAAAAATAAATGTCAATATCATATGCATATATGTACGTATGAAATGAGACGATATGTGAACTGATTACGTAATTTTTTCCCCCTTAAAAAATAATATAAATAGAAACTAAAATGATTAATAAATATGTCGATTCAATAGATCAAGACGTATTTTTATTTCCAGACAAGACGTAATATTATTTTAGTTTCAATTTTAACAAGATATTCAACTTTGTATTTGATTGAGGAATTTTAAAAAATAATTAAAACTATTGAAAACAAAACTTCAAAGTCTAGATATTGTTAAATCACAAGAAAATCAAACTCGTTGATTATGCTAGTTCCATGTACCCACACGTGTGGCGTTTAGTATTTTTTTTTCCCCTTAGTCTAAAATTCTACCAACATTCAAAGAACAAAAATAAATAAATAAATAACACGAACAAAATAAGGAACATGAAAAAAAAAAAAAATTTAAAAAATGGTTCTAGATGCATGCTAAAGTCAATGAGAGTGTCTCAAAATTTATTTGCATTTTCCTCTCTCTATCTCTCTCTTTCAAGATACGTGTCAATTTTGGATTTTATTGAGAAAAATATTAAAATAAAATTTCTCTTTATTTTTAAAAATTGAGAAAGTTAAAAATAGTATTGCAAAGGGGGATTAAAAATACTTTAGTAGTCCCATGAAGATATTATACATATAAATTTTTAATTGCCTAGAATTGAGGTGCGTGTCTGTATTGATACTTCATAATTCTTGGACACAATAATGAGTTAGGTTTGATAAAAAATTATTTCTTTTTGCTGCCATCACAAGTGATCAGCTAGTTATAGTTTGGGGTTTGGGACCAAAAAGTAGGAAATTGCAGCTCTATAGTTATAAAAAGAAGATTTAGGTATATACATACATACATAAATATATATATATTAAATTTGTATATGCATATGCATACCTAAAATTTAAAATTCGAATTTCACATATATAAGTTTGAGAGCGATGCACCTGATCACTTGACCACTAGACATATATACTTATAGGGACGGAGCCAGAATTTTTGCTTATAAGGGTGAAATTTTGAATTATAAAAAATATAATTTTTTTAATTACACATATATACAAAGAAGTACAATATGGCAAAAGGCATATTTTCAATAAGAGGAGAGACAAACTTATAATTTGAGGATGGCAAAAGTGTAATATTTTAAAATTTCTAATATAAAAAATGAAATTTTAATATTTTAAGGGGATAAAAGTGTAATATTTTAAAAATTTTAATGTGAAAAATAAAATTTTAATATTTTAAGGGAGATAGCTACCCCTGCCAACCGCCCTCCTGACTCCATCTTTGTATACATATATATATATATATCATTAGATAATTTCATAAGGGTAGAGTGGTATCAAACTTTAAATTTATATATTTTTATTTTTTTAAGAAATTGCATACTTTAAAACAACACTCAAATAAAAGTTAATTTTTTCAATAATGGCGTTCATCGACATTTTTATTAGTTTTGTAGCTTGGAGATGACATCTTAATAATTGTTTTTAACCATAAATTGTACATTTATGTGAGATAAATTAGACTGAATTCTCATCTTCACTTTATGCTTCCTTCATTTTGAGAAACAAAAATTTCATAAAGTCCCATAGTTTTTGGGTCCTAATTTTATTTTTTATTTAGTAAGATTTAGTCAATTTTGTTATAAAAGTTAGTCAAGACACTATTTAAAAACTTTTAAGTTGGAATAAAAAGTGGGATACAATATTTTTATCTATCCTTATCATTGATTTGGTTGGAGTGATAATAAATACTCAAACCCACATAAATACCAAAAGCCCGTGTTTATATGTGCAATTTTTATAATAAATTAACCTGTCATCGCATTAATTTATTTATTATGTGGCCAAATTATATCGTAATAATAAAAAATCATATAAATTATCATATGATAATTAATAATGAGATAATTTAAAAATCTTATAGCATTAACACAGTGGGCTTAGTTAGGAAATTCTCATAAGCCCAGTTTCCTCAACTCCCACTAACTATCGCTATAATACTGTGTGTAATTTGAATCTTCTTACTACCGCTATTTCGCTGAATTCTAGTGCTCTAAAATTGCAGTATCATCGTCTTCATTTGCATGTTCGGTATTCTTCAAAGAGCTAATAGATTCTTTCATACAGTTTCAATTTTCTCTAGCCTCATCGACCAGTGTTTTTCAGTAGCAAACCCCCCGAATTCTTTGAAATTAATTCATGCCCAGTTGATAAAACTCGGTTTCAGCTCCAATACATTCCTGGGTAATCGCTGTATCGATCTTTACCTGAAGTGTGGCTATGTGAACGATGCTTTGAATAAATTTCATGACATGCCCAATAAAAATGTTGTATCTTGGAACTTGTACTTGAAAGTGTTTGTTAAATGTTTTGATGTTGTAGCAGCACGTCGGGTGTTCGATGAAATGCCCGAAAGAGATGCTGTGAGTTGGAATACGATCATTTCGGGGTATATTACAAGTGGGTTTCTTGATGATGCATGGGAAGTATTTTTAGAAATGCGAGATTATTGCGTTAGGCCGAGTGAGTTTACATTTTCAATGTTGTTACATTGTGTGGAGTGTGGTAGTTATGCTAAGGAAATGCATGGTTGCATTATTAGAAATGGTGGCGGTTATTTGAATTTGGTGGTTGGGAATTCCCTAATTGATGTATATGGGAAGCTTGGCCTTGTGGATTATGCTCTTGCTGTGTTTTTGAGCATGGAGAAAGTGGATGTAATTTCTTGGAATTCCATGATTTCTGGTTGCTGTAAATCTGGTTATGAAGAATTTGCTTTACATAAATTCTGTTTGATGGGGAGTAGGGGTTTCCAAGTGGACGAGTATACAGTGTCTGCAGTGCTTAATGCTTGTTCCAACTTGCGAAATTTGGAAAAGGGTAAGCAAATGTTTTGTCTTTGTATGAAGCTGGGGTTTCTTATGAATACAGTCGTTTCTAGTGCAGCTGTTGATCTGTTCTCCAAGTGCAACAGAATGGAGAGTGCGATATGTGTTTTTAAGGAATCATATGTATTAGATTCAGCTATCTGCAATTCAATGATTGCGTGCTATGCAAGCTACAATTTGGAGGCAAACGCTATAGAGCTTTTTGTATTTTCTTTGAGGAAAAATATTAGACCGACAGAATTCACACTCAGCAGTGTTCTTTACTCTGCTGCTGTCTTTGCTGCAGTGGAGCAAGGTAGTCAACTTCATACTTTGGTGATCAAAACAGGGTTCGAATTGGATGCAATCGTAGCCAGTTCACTTGTACAGATGTATAGTAAATATGGTTTAATTGACTTTGCGTTAAAGGTTTTTGCATATATGGTTCTCAGAGATTTGATAGCCTGGAATACTGTGATACTGGCATTGACCCACAATGGAAAACTTATTGAAGCCCTTTGTCTCTTTAATAAACTACTTCAAAGTGGTTTATGTCCTGATCAGATAACATTTGGCGCTGTTCTCTTAGCTTGTAGTTATGGTGGGTTTCTTGAAGAAGGCATGGCCATTTTTTCCTCAATGCAGAAGCATCATGAAGTCAACCCAATGAATGGGCATTATGCCTCTGTTGTGGACATGATGATCCGAGCTGGTAGAATTAATGAAGCAATTGATTTATTGCATAGAATGCAATGTGAACCTAATGCTTTTGTTTGGGAATCCATACTTCGTGTTTGTAGGGATTATGGGGATTTAAAGCTAATTGAAAGAGTCTCGGAAAGGATGATGGATTTGGAACCACACTCATCTCTTCCTTACTTGATTTTGGCTAACATCTATGAACAAAGGAGTAGATGGGAAAGCCTTGTTCGAGTGAGGAAGCAGATGCAAAAAATGAAGAGAAAGGAAGTAGTCGACTGCAGTTTTGTTGGTATAAAAGGCCATATCTTTTGTTTTGGAGCAAACCAAATAATTCATTGTGATGGGAAGAATGTGTACTCAGTTTTGGGATTACTGATGCAAGAGATGTTGGATGAAGATGATGCTTAATTCAATCAATCAGGCATAAAGGTTTGGGGAGTCATAAGGTGAGTAAAGTGGCATGGAAAGCAAAGATGAAGCTATGTTTCTTGGTTGGCTATTGATATAGCCCTGGTATACTCTCTTAAAGGTTTAGTGCCAATTCTTTGCAACTAATATGTAAATTTCAACACATTTTCAATTGCAAACTTCATATACTAAACTAGGGGTGTAAGATGAGTCGAGCCGGCTCATGAGGCTTGATTGTAGCTCGACTCGAGCTCGAGCTTTATGATGAGCCGAGCTCGAGCCTTGATTTAGCTGTTCAAAAGCTCATGAGCCGGCTCATGAGCTTTTTTTCATTTTTAAATATTAATTAAACAATTATTATATATTAATAATTTATTTATTTTTATTTTTAAATACTTTCAATATATCAATATATTAATTAAATAACTATTTATATTAATAATTTACTTTTTTATTTTTAAATATTTTACATATAATATTAAATAATTATTATATATTAATAATTAAATTTTATTTTTACTGAGCTTGCGAGCTCGAGCTCGACTTATTTACACCTCTATACTAAACAATTGTATGGAAATACTTCAAACATAACTCCAAAATGCATGTATTTTAGCACCAGGATAGACTTCCATGTTATAGCAGTTCCAATAGCTTTAGATATGAGTTGGTTCTTGATCTCCTCAACAAACAAGAAATAGGCTATATGATAAAGAATTAGCAATAATACCACATAAGAAAATAAACTTGTTGCATATTTGGCAATTGGCACTCTATTACTTTGTGAAAAATGAGTTTGACTTAATTTTTGGCAAGTGTTTCAACAGCCTTATGAGTAGGTATGGAATGCTGCAAGTAAATTTTTAGGACATATATTGGGTTTTTTTTTTTTTAAATTGTAAAAAAAAAAAATCACAAAAATATAGCAAATTGAGAAGGTTTACAAATTTATAGTAAGTTGCACTCGGTGAGTGTAACTTTCAACAGTACCAAATTTTTTTTGGCTTTTTATTATTTTAAATATTCTAACATAGTTAAATAATTAATATGAAATTATTTTCAATTTTTATATTTACAATTTATGAAAGTTATTTGCAATTTATAAATTTATATTACTAATTAAAATAATTTATATTAATTAATCAATCTAATTAATAACTATATAAAGTTTAACAAAATATTAAGATTTACATTGTTTAATATTTCTACAGTACAAAAATTAATTAACACTACATATAACAATGAACAAAAATATTATTAGAAAAGATAAAAAAAAAAAAAAAAATCAACCCATGTTATACATTAACCTGAATATTTGTAGAAAAGAAAATTGAAACGAAATGTTCAATTCCTTCCAAATTTGCGTTCTACACAAAATGCAAATACAATAAATAAATATTCATGTAAATAATACAGTACAAAAGATAAACATATCATGAATATAAATTATAAATATAGACAAAAATATGAATTTAATTTTTTTTTTATTTTAAATATTCTAAAATAGTTAAATAATTAATATGAAATTATTTTCAATTTTTACATTTGCAATTTATGAATTTATATTACTAATTACAATACAAATTACAATTTCATTTCTAATATGAGTTAAATATATTTAAGGTCATTTTTAATGCATTTTTGCGCATAACTAAACAAACATTTCTTCTGAAATAATTTTTTAAATAATTTTTTTATTTAAATATTAGTGAGGTATTTAATATTTTTAACTAATTAATACATTAAATATTTTTAACTATTTAACAACCTCTTTTCACCTTCGATTTTTCTTCGTTTCAACTCCAAATTAAAAGCTAAAACCATGGTTGGATTCCTCTCAACTCAAGGATCACAATCATACAAAATGTGAACCAATTCGATGGTGATTTTGCCGGAAAAATTTAAGGCAACAGACCAAGGCGGCAGAGGTGGTGGGTTGCTCACTTTCGGCGGCGGAAATGTTGAAAGGTTAGGTGAGTTTTGACGGCCGACGGAAGAGTAATTGAGGCGGAAAGAAGGCAGCGGCGCTAGGGTTTTAGTGGCATTTGTCATCCAATTCGTCGGCTAGGAGGCGACAGACCGCAAAATTTGTTGAGGGGTTTTAACGGGCTCGGTGAGGCGCACCTTTTGGTCCAAGCGGTTTCCACATAGGAGGCGGCTGCTGGCAGTGACCAACTTGCTCCAAATTTAATTTTGGACGCGACTGGACTAAATTCAAGACGTGATTTGGACTTGAACTCAATTTAATTTGGTAATTTCAATTCTATCAGATTATTAGCCCTGATTAATTAAAATTTCAATTTTATCATATTTTTAGCCTTGATTTGATACGATTGAATTATATTATGACGAAATTAGATGCATAAATTAATATTGAACGACATAAACGGTTAATCAAGCTCTTGTTATTAGTCTCAAGTTGATATAGCTTTCGTTGGAAATTATTAAATTGGATTGATATAGATAGGAAAGCTGAAGAAAAGAATATTTAACCCAATGCGGATCAACCAATGAATTTATGACTATATTGATTGTAGCTTGTTGAGTTACTGATGTCAATATACAGGTAGGTTTTGAAAATATTCGGTGTGATTTATTATAATTTGATAACAAGTCAAACTCTTAATGGATGTTAACTGTGGGAATTAATTATTTGGTTTTTAAAAGACCTGTTTTTTTGTAATTCAGAGAACTTGTGGTATTGATTTAAGTAGCACGTCGGATGGGAGCATGTGTCTCCCGATCGGGGCGCTACAAAATTAATTCATTCAAAATAAGAAAATATTGTTAAATAGTTAAAATATTTAATGTATTAATTAGTTAAAAATATTAAATACCTTACTAATATTTAAATAAAAAATTATTTAAGAAGAAATGTTAGTTCAGTTATGCACAAAAATGCATTAAAAATGACCTTAAATATATTTAACTCATATTAGAAATGAAATTGTAATTTGTATTGTAATTAGTAATATAAATTCATAAATTGCAAATAACTTTCATAAATTGCAAAGGTAAAAATTGAAAATAATTTCATATTAATTATTTAACTATTTTAGAATATTTAAAATACTAAAAAAATTAAATTCATATTGTTGTCTGTATTTATAATTTATATTCATGATATGTTTTTTTTTTATACTGTATTATTTACATGAACATTTATTTATTGTATTTGCATTTTGTGTAGAACGCAAATTTGGAAGGAATTGAACATTTCGATTCAATTTTCTTTTCTACAAATATTCAGGTTAGTGTATAACATGGTTGATTTTTTTATTTTTATTTTTTATCTTTTCTAATAATATTTTTGTTCATTGTTATATATAGTGTTAATTAATTTTTGTACTGTAGAAATATTGAACAATGTAAATCTTAATATTTTATTAAACTTTATGATAGTTATTAATTAGACTGATTAATTAATATAAATTATTGTAATTAGTAATATAAATTTATATATTGCAAATAACTTTCATAAATTGTAAATGTAAAAATTGAAAATAATTTCATATTAATTATTTAACTATTTTAGAATATTTAAAATAATAAAAAGCCAAAAAAAATTTGGTACTGTTGAAAGTTGCACTCACAACTTTCAATAGTACCGCTGGCATTTGTTACTGTTGAAAGTTGCACTCGGTGAGTGCAACTTACTATAAATTTGTAAACCTTTCCAATTTGCTATATTTTTGTTATTTTCTTTTTTTACAATTTTTTTAAAAAAAACCCATATATTGCCTGACCCTTAATTTTCTATTATTGAAATTCCTGTTCAGGCGAGAGGATTGGAGTTGCTTCTCAGGGCAAATTTGTAGACTGCTATTAGAATTATTTGTATTTCTAAAACAAGAAATAGCTTTCATCTTTGAATTAAGTAATTTTAATAAATATTTGATGGCTAGAGATAAAATAACATGAGTTAGATGTTAATTTCCAGGTATCTAACTATTTGAATTATGCCCGGACAAGGAAAAGCTGGAAGCTAACAGTAGGTCTAATGTCATTACTTTGGATTCTGTATTGCTCAATCCTTTTGATAATAGGTATAGAATTAGCGCAGCAGATTGCTGTAAATATATTTAGGAACATAATCAGTAGAACCATTTGCCAGTTGTCAGAATATGTTTAAATTCAATGATACTCAGCCATTCTGGGCATTTTCAGAATTAATTCTTAGTTGTTAGAGATGACATGGAGAATCCCTTCTCATGGTTCTCAAATTGCATTTCCATTTTGGTCCAAGAAAATCCATTTGCATTTTGAATAAGCAAGCAATTCAACCACATGTACTGTTCTAAGGGAAACCAGCATTACTGTTGTGTGTACGTATTACAGATACTGCAACAGACTACACTCGTTTTCTAATAGAACATGATATTATATTATGCTGGCATCCTTGCTAGATCACAATGCTAAGCCCCTTCTGCCAGGGTTCCCTTCGATGTGCTGATATAGAGAACTGCATTTAGAAAAAACCAATGTCGCGATACAATTTAATACAGAAATATTCAGAAACAGTAGTATCTATATATATATATAGATATATCACATTCAAAGACTGTCTGCCAACTGTTGTTTACCGTTATTTCCTCGAATGAAGGCATCCCCATATTTGTTCTTCAGCTGGCCATTCACATACTCCTCTGTTTGTTCCATCGCAATATTCATATATCCATCCAGGCATGCAAGAATACCTGTAGGATAAATTAACTTACATTAATGTAGCCAAAATCAACAGAAAATGATAGATTTAGCATTTTACTTTAACATTGCCAAGTTCACTATATGATGACTAGAATATGCAATCCATGTTAGTTGTATATGCAATTCATCGAAGGACGGTAATATGCATATTATTAAGCCATGTCATGAGCCAAAATCACACAATAAACAATAATTAATAACTCGCACACATCTCAGTAAGCAAATGGACTTAACGCATTCAACTCACAAGGATATCATAGCATTTCAACCAAACAAGTCTGCAATATAGTTAATGGTAAGGCCGAGCTGCCGCCAAAGAATTTATTGTAGATCACAATGCTCCTCCCATATTTATTCGACAAAAACAATTATACCAACATAGAATTTTGGATTTTACATGCTCATCACGTAGGGGAGTAATAAAATCTTCTTCTGTTACTAAATCAAAGTGAATAATATTCAATCACATGAAATTATTGCAAAAGCATATCCGGGCAATCAGCTCACAAAGAGGCATGCAGAGGAAAGGAAAAGTTATTTCAGAGGAATGATGCATGGGGCTGTATTCATATTGGCCATCTTTTGGTTTTTAGGCAAAAGCCAAGTGAAATTGCTGAAAGCAGTAGGGCAGTATCTCCTCTAGTATTAGTACAGTCCTAGAGGGAGGGCTCCAACAAACCTGTATTTCAAATCTATACCACACAATCAAACAGCATTATTTACCGAAATATAAGCCTAAGCCATCTCAAAGTAGCTTCAAAACCTGAACTAGGTCCAATTAATTCCAACACCTTCCCAAAGTAGTCTTCTCTTTTACGTAGGGATGGCAATTTCCAACACGACACAAAAAATTGGATTTGGATCGACCCATTTTGGATTTGGGTCCAACAAGGTTGACACGAACAAAAACCCAAAGAAAATGAGTTGGATTGGGTTATGTTGAATTTCAAGTTACACGAACAACCCAAAATTTGAATTTGGGTCACACAATAACCGAACTCACCTGAACCAACTTGCCCCAACCCGAATTAGATAAATAAAAATTTGAATTTTTTTAGGAGTAAAAATATAAAATAACACAATAAAGCTTGAAATTTTATACTTTAGCAATATCAAAATTACTATTTTGCCATTTTTCGGTCTTATATATTTCCACTACATATAGGAAGGATGATTATAATTTTAGACTGCTTCTAATGGTTATTCTTGGATATCCCACATGAAAATTGCTCTGTGAAGAGTTAACAAATCACTATTTTATTACTGATTTGTCCAAGAAGTTTTTTTTAGGCCATATGCAACGAATGATTTTGCATGTGGATAGACAAGAATTTTTTTTGTTGAGATATTATAAAAATTTCAAAAGACTCAAGTAAATTTTTATAATAAATTATGTGTATAATTAAAATATTATTTACTTATTTGCTTGATGATATACTTTTATTGATTTATGTGCTGCTTAATTGAATCAATATAAAGTTAAAAAATAATTCAATTTTAAGAAGTTAAAAGAGACAATTTGATTGACACAAAAGATATAAGAATTAAAGAGAACGGGTGAGTAAAACTTGAAAAAGTATTTTTTTTTTTAAGGTATGATACTTTGTGATTTCAATATTCTTATGATGTCAATAGATACTAGAAAATGAAAGGGAAAAGAAGTCCTAAAAATTGATATATTATGTGGTTTAATTAGAAGTTTTCTAGAAAGCTGTTTTTGTGGAGTTATGATGAGAACTCCTTACTCCTATTTTAATTTATTAATAATTAAGAATAGATAAAACTAAAAAATAAAATTACTAAAAAAATTCTAAAAATTAAAACAAATATTCGAAATAATTATTTTAAATCAATAGGCAGGTTGGATTGGGTGGGTTATGATTGGTATGATCTGATAAAAATCAGATCAACCCAAACTTGACCTAATATGAATCAAGTTGGGTTAGGGTTGAGCATTTTTAGGTTGGGTTTGATTCAGGTTGAGGAAATTAGTGTTATACCCCCACTTCAACCCAACCCGAACCCACCCGACCCACCCAAATTGCCACCCCTACAAGTAGTTTTACAGTTTATTGAGTTCTTTGCAAGACCCTTTTAAAATTTCATTATTGTGGGTTCTTTGCAAGAGATCACATTCAGATGTGAAGTCCTAGCTGACATTTAGGGAACTAAGGTTTGTTAGATAAGTCTGACCAGTCCCATTTGTAAGAAGAGGGATGTGAATCACTCCGACCCAACACAGCAATCATATCAAGCCAAAAGATGGATGAAAAGCTCAGACAGAAGCTTCCAATTCACAAATAATAAGTAATCAATCCTGACAATTTCATTCACTGAAATTATTTTTGGCCACGGTTTGTCGAAAAAATTGGAGACAGAATACAGTGCCTGAAGTGCCAATGGCACAAGTTGCAGCCATAGGAACAAAACAAAGGCAGATTAGTACAAACTGTAAGTGACAAGATATTCATAGTAAAGTAAACCAAAAAAAAAAAAGTCTTAATGAAAACACCATATAGCAACAGAATAGGAACAATGAAAAAGCCAAAAATTTAAAGTGCAACTGACCTCTATAGTCAACCCCCGAATTCAATTTGACTACAACAGGTCGACCACGTATTGATTTCAGAAAATCGGCAGGAGTTTTCGTGGTTGATGGTTTCTCTGCTGCTCCACTCATATTGAAATTAAAAGTCCCACTGCTACCAAATTTAAAAAAAAAAAAAAAAAAAGAAAGAGGAAAAGGAAGAAGAAAGAAAACACGAACACACACACAATTAGCATAACCTCACAACAGAAGTGTACGAATCGATTTTCTGATAAGTTCATAACTTTCTTTTTTCGTTGATAACTCCCAAAAAAAGGAAAAAATGTTTTAACACATACAGAGGATTCACCTGTTAGGAAGATAAGACAAAATCAGCAATTCGCCCAAGTAACGGAGCGCCGGCGGGCGGCAAAGGCACGTGAGCGGTTAGCAGAGGATGTGTGGCGGCGGCACAAAGGTCTTGGCCGTTTGGCAGTCTGGTAGTAGGGTTTGTGACAGTACTAATTTGAGAATGAGATTTAACTTCTTTTTCTTTCCCTGGCCAACATTTTAAATCAAAACGGTGGTATTTAAGACTTTTCACTTGGGACGGGTTGACTACCTACAAAAATAGGTTCCTTTTATTAATAATATCGTAAAATATGTTTGATTTACTTGAAATATGATTGCTTCAATACATTTTTTTCTTTTATTCATCAAAACTCATCCTAATCTCTCTAGAGCGTAATGACTTAACTTTATTCTACAAATTTATGATCTACTTTTTCATTTTTATAAGTTTATTCTAAATTGACCAAAAAATATATATATATATATATGTATATATAAATAACCACATGTAAAAAATTTGCTCATGATATTGATTAGGGGTGCAATTGAGTTGAGATTGGAGAAAATTTTCAAACTGAAAATATATATATATATATATATATTAAAAGTTCGAGCTCGACGAGCCTAAAATTTTAAACTTGAACTTGATTTGATTCAATAAGGCTTGAATTATCAAATGAGTTGTAAACAATTGCAAGCTTGAACTTTAGCTCAAGTTTGAGATTGAACTCGAAATAAAAAAAATAGTAAAATAATATATTTATTAATAAAATAAAAAATAATATATATCGGTTCACTAACGAGTTTGTGAGTCTCAAATCTAAATACAGATGGTTTGAGATTGGGTTGAAATAGAGTTCAATTCGAGCTCGACTTGTGAGACTTGGAAGCCAACTCGACTCGTCTGTACCGTTAATATTGATGACAAGCTTTCATTGCATTTAGGACACTTAGAATTATGCGGGAGGAATGAGATCTAATCTCCTATTTAAATTTGTTGCCTTCACAAATAGATGGTGGTTCATAAAAGAAAATACAATACACCCAAAGCATTCTAGTTAGAGCTATTTTCAATAATTGACAAAAACCATGGGATTTAGAGCTAGAAGTCTAATATTCAATAGTAACTTGATCCCCGAGAATGTATTTGAGGTCGTGATGAATGAACGTAAGGAAATGTGCTTTTTAGTGAGTTTGAAATCATTTTCTCTAGGGATCTACAACTGGTTACAATAATTGACTTCAGCTGGTTCTTAACGGTCTTCAGATGATGGTTAGGCGTTGGAGATCTTGGAATTGATGTCTACGAACGTGGATTGGGCATCAGTAGTAGGGTGAATTATGTTGGTTTCAGGACGGCTTGGATAGGTAAAAGTGCACTGAACCGTTAGATGCGTCGGTGGTACCATCTTCAATCATAATCAGCGGCTCACTATGGTGGTCAACAATAAATGCGAAGTGCGGTGGCCCTATGTTGGTTATCCATGGGTTAACGGGTGATTTCTGAATTTAATGACCTTAAAAAGGTGCGTATTGATGCTAACGATGGTTGAGTGTATGAAGGTGTTGCAAGGTGTCATGGAAGCGTTCGACTAGGCACTGAGGCATGACGGTTTCGAGACTGCAATAGGCTTCACAATCCAGGTTTGTGGGTTCCTTGAAACTTGAACTTTGACGGTGGTGAATGTCAAAGATTATTACATTTTGTTCTTGGTGGGTGAAGACGGTCCAAATCATAATTGTGGCAGTCGGATTTTCAGTGTCCTTCATCACAAAGACGAGCTTAGCGGGTGTTGACTGTGGCGGCATCATTGGTTGCGAGTTTCAGATTGTTGTCGATCAATATTGATGGTTTGATTTGTGGGCGGCAAGGTACAAAGTCCAAATGATGGGATTGGATTCGAGATGAGCGTAGAAGCTACTTAAGGATGGGCCGGTTAGGGGTCTTTGGCACGGGTAGATTGCTGAATGATTTTGTGCCACTTGACAGCTTTGATTTATGATGAAAATTGAGTTATACTGGAAACCTAAAACCTGAAAGTGGGAAACTAGCAAGGACAAAATAAACTGTTGGTTTACCGATTGGATGAGTTTGATATGATTCGTGGCAGTTGTTTCCTGATTAATGCAAAGGCCATGGTTATTCCTTATTTGAGTGGGTTGATGATCATTGATGATAAGGAACCGTGCTTTGTGCAAGTTGAGTGGAGTAACTTTGGGAAATAGAGAAAGAAGTCAACCAATGTGACAAATAACATTGGACTGACACATATGCTAAAGGTGTCGATTCATTGACATCGGGCAGTGATGGTGACGTTTGCCAAGAAAACCGTAAAGAAAGTTAACCTTCTTTATCTTATGCAGCGAAGTTAAAAGTTGAAGGGCGACGAAGTTAAAAGCATAGCCCTAAACCTCGATTAAGTGTGGGCATTGGCCGAGGCAAAGAGTTTTAGAAATATTCAGGGGGTAGTCCAAACCTATGCTGGCTTGGTGCAGCATGACCAAACGTGAGGTCAATAAATTTTGCTTTAGGTTAAAGTTACTGATGGCGTTTATTTCTAGACTTGCAAGTTAATGCAGGTTTATGTGAGAAAACAAGTAGGGGTGTGTCTCCCTCTGTCCGATGAGGGCATCGGATTCCTCAAGTTGGGGTGGTTTGTAAGACCTCAAAATGTTGGATTCGATCAGGCAGTGGTGCTTGACGATGAACAGTCAGTATGTTGGACAAGCAAACAGGCCACGACCGCTTCCTAAGATGGGGCAGCGTGTTGTGCACCAAGGGGCGGATCTAATAAATAGACTTGAAGGACCCTAATCGATGGGTGTGTGTGCGGGGCTTGGCCGTGCACACACTTGATTGGATGGCACGCACACTCACGTGGTACTTAACGGGACGGTGTGCACATTTGCCCAAAAGACGGAGTTGGAAACGAGACTTGGACGCAGCTGAGCGGAGCAGCCGGTACAAGCAACATGTTGGCGCGCATGAACCGGTAACAGCACGTGTGGCAATAAGTTAGCGAGACGGGCTGACCTGGTAGATAGCCTAGCGACACGTTGGCAACACTTGGCAGGTTTATGCTGATGTGGGCTGCAATTAACAGAGTATGTTGGCTGACGATTTTCGACAGCAAGAAAAGTAAAGTAGTAGGATGGTTGTGACTGACTCGTCTGGTAACTGCTCGGGACAGTTGGCACAAACAAGCTACACTATAGATAACCGCTTGGACACCTGGTAACATTTAGCATAGCTTTGCCACATGTTGACTGTTGATAGGCTAGCTTCCTAGTAGTGGGGGATGCCCACTGTAGCTGATTATTTTAGACGGTATACAAGCGAAAGACCTCACAGTCTGTACTAAGTGTGAGATAGAATTGTGGCAAACGATGTGTGAAGGTATTGGCATCCTGTGTATTACATTTGTTAGATTAATACAAGGTTGGGATTGGTTCCTGTGAATTCATGTGTCCCTTGTGTTAATTCCGCTGCATGCTTAAAAGATTATAATGTTGCCTTACTTGATCATGTGTTGCCTAACTCGCACACTTGTACTAAACGGAGTGCATCGGCAGGCTGACTAGGCCTTTGGTGGGTTTAGGCCGCACAGGGGCGTACAAAACTTAGCAAAAAATTTATGTGAAAATTACCCCTGTGTTCAGCTAGGTTGGTTAAAAGCTGATATTAATTGGTCCAATTTCGATTAAAACCAAAAATGAATCAATTAAAATGGTTTCGATTTCAATTTCGATTAAAATATATTTTTTAGTTCGAATAATAGATATAATAATTAAATTACTAAAATCGAATATGTAAATAGGTGCATCCATGGAATTGGTAAAGTTCTCAAGAACTTGGCTTTAGCAGTTCAGTTCAATAATCTTTATTGTATGGTTCTATGTATCACCTCCAAATTAATTTGTGCGTCTATGTTTCAAGAAAGACCCTTTGAATTCTTCAAAATCCCCTGTAGTTTTCTTGTTATTTTTGTCTTCGTTAACATAAAATCAAGTAAAGGGTCGGGTCCCAGAATCCACAATCGGTTTACAATGACCAACTATATGATTTTGAAGATATTACAAAAGGGTATTTTTTGTATCTTTAATCTCCTGCGACATATTTCTGAAACCCCACTGCAAATTTAACAAATATTTTTAAATGCAACATGATGTATTTATGTCAAGTATATTTGATTTTCAATCAATTATTTTTATGAGAAAATATCTAATATATATTATATATTCATGAAAAGAAATAAAAAATGAAACAGAGAATTAAATCTGATAATTAACTGTTGAAAAGGAGATGACTTGAGTTAGCCAAAATCAATGCCGTCTAGAAGTGCTTATTTGGAATTTTGGATCTTAGTTACAAGAAACAGGCATTAGCTATCATTGCTAGATCTTAATGTGGTGATTGATGATATGCATGAACGAAATTAGATGAGAATGAAATGATTTTTAGAAATAGAATGAAAATAGGAAATGAATGATGCTGGTATAACTAATCATATGCTTGGTATGTAGTAGAAATGAGAAATGAATGGAATCGTCATTTTTTACTTGATTCCGTTGTCATGATTGGTATTGGCAATGACCGGGTAGGAAAAATGAAATTTTTGAAATGATCAAATCACCCTTTTGTAAAATATTATTCAAATAAAATACTTATAAGTATTTTTTATATATTATTATAAAAAAAAATTTGTGGGGGTAAGTCTACAATTAAGTAGTTTTAATATTACCATTAATATTATTTAAATTACATTAGTAAATATATCCATTTTATATCTTATCAATTATGTTATATCTGTATACGTTTACACTAAAAAAGTATAAACACAATTCCTTTGAAATTCTCTTTCTATTATTATAACTTCACAAGCTCTTTTAAATTTTTTGATAAAACGTTATTAAAAAATTATAAAATATTTTATAACTAAAGTGGTTAATCTTTTTTTTTTTTCTCTTGATAAGACAAGAATGTCTTTATTACATTTTTGTATAAGTTTAATTTAAAGAATCGTTGATATAATCCACAACTCTTTATTTATTGATTTTGTATATATTTCTTAATCACCCCAATGAGTTGTAGATATAATTAATATTTTAAATGATATACATTTTTTATTAGGCATCGATCAAGTGGTTGATGCTTCTACCCTTTTTATTACGAAAATTGGAAGATGCATAATTATTCTTATATTTTTTTTATTTTTTATAATGTATAATAATTTAATATTTTTGTTAATATTCATAAAAAAATATGTGAGTATAATATATAATTAAATTAAATATGTAGCAATGAAATAAGTTAGAACATAATATCAAATATTTACAAAGTGAAGGCTTTTTTTTTTTTTTTAAATATAAAAGTCTTTTGTTAAATTTTAGAATGTAGTTTTGTGAAAGAAAAATTTAGATTTGTTTCTGATTGATTGGGAATAGCTAAACCCATGGGGGAAGGAGAGATTGGCTAAACATCAAGAAGGGGCAGGGGAAAGAGACAGAGTGGAAATATAACTTGTAGATATTGGAGGAAAACAAAAAAGAATTAAAAGGTTTTAAAAGAATCTAAAAGCATTTACAAGAATTTGAAAAATCTTCCAATATTCCAAAAATTTGGGATAGAACAAATGTTTCTAGAATGTTTTTCACACTTTATAGAATATAGGAAAAATCATAAAAGACTCTAGAATGTTATAGATGTATAAAAGATATAAAAATTTAAAAATGTATAAAGGTATAGAGAGAAGCTTTTAAAATATTGTCTTAGAAAAATAGTTTTAGGAATATAATTAAAATATTCTAAAAAAGTTCTAGGTAACATATCCTAACATTAAAGATTTTTGAATCTCCATTGTCTATTTAATGTTAATGCATATAACATTCTAATATATAACAGACCATTGTGATCTTAGTAAATAATTTGGACAAGAGTGCGAGCATTCAACAAGTTACCCATCATGATAAAGGGGCATTTAAAGGAGACATAGTTATCTTGACCAGTTGTTGGCAATATTTGCACTTCAAGAGTCCATTATCACTCTTATTTGAATGTTCACTCTACTTTGAGTGATTTTTTTGCAATAGGGACAGTTTGAAGTGCAAATTTTTCGATTGAATGGTGAAGGGTGATAAATTTGAAGATTTACATAACCACAAGGCCAAATGCCCAAATGTATTCAAATCTTGCCCCCCCTCTTCCTTTTAGTATATTTTAGTTTTATAGTTTTCTTTAAGTTTTCACACATAATCTTCTAGATTTTTTAATTTCTTGGAGACTAATGCACCCAAGGTTAACCAAATTTCTTCATTGTTGATGATCTAGACTTCCTAACTGTTGATGAGTTAAATTTCACTGCTGATCAGCTTTTCTTGATTTGTAAAGCTAATTTTCCTCTGTATAGAAACCCTAATTTGGCAAGTCTACAAAAAATGAAGCTGATGAAACCTATTACAAAGATAAACTTGAAAACTCAATGTAATCCAAGTATATTCATAATACTTCAACAAAGGCCATAGTGTTTCTTCTTTGCAGCTGCTGCTGCCTCCTTGCTGCAGTTGCCGCCGCCTTGACCATAAGTAAAAATTTAAGTTGTTGCCTTGATTATAATAAGCAAAAAATTGGAAAGTTTAAATTTTAAGTAAATATAATCCAACATAGTCAGTACCTTGTCGTATTTGTTCTTATGGATTTTCAGTTCAGTCACTGAAGTGATGTGGGGTAGAGAGCCACATCTCTTGCATTCTCAATCTCGTCTAACCAAGTTGGCATCAATATTACCCATTTGAGAGAGAGAGAGAGAGAGTTGCCTATTGGAGAAATTTCTTGGAGAAAATTCAGCAAAGTGAGAGAATTGAGAGAGAAATCCAATAAGAAATCTAAATAATAAAATATAAAACTACCAGTTTCATATCCATAATTGCTAGTTTGTTAAAATAAGACCAACATTATTAATGATTGATATGATATTCATATAATTTGAAAATAATTACAATTCAAGAAGAAATTAATTATTTTTTTCCTTTCAATTTGATAATGAAACTCAAAATAAATGTGGCATAAAGAATAATAATGAGAGACAACTATCGCTCTTATACTTAAATATAATACACATATAGCTATTCTTTTAATAACATCTTCTTAAAAGTTCTATTTTTTTTAAGAAGGCGCGAAAGTCAAAATAAATATTCATTTTCAATCATATAAAATAAACATTTACATACTTAATTAAATTTTCAAACTAGAAATATATATATATATATAATATTACGAGTTTAAGCTCGATGAGCCTAAAATTTTAAACTTGAGATTGACTTAATTTAATAAGGTTTGAATTATCAAATGAGTTGTAAACTATTGCGAGTTTGAGCTCAAGCTCGAATTTGAGATTGAACTCAAACTTGAACTCGAAATAAAAAAAATAGTAATATAATATATTTATTAATAAAATACAAAATAATATATACCTTCTCACTAGCTAGTTCATGAACTTCAAACCTATATATAAATGGTTCAAGATTGGGTCGAAATAGAGCTTGAATTCAGTTCAGCTTGACTCATGAGGCTTGAAAGCTAACTCGACTCGTTTGTACCCTTAATATTGATGACAGGCTTTCATTGCATTTAGGACACTTATAATTATGTGGGAGAAATGAGATCTAAACTTCTATTTAAATTTGTCGCCTTCCCAAATGGATGGTGGTTCATAAAAGAAAATACAATACACCCAAAGCAATCTAGTTATAGCTATTTTCAATAATTGACGAAAATCATGGGATTTAGAGCTAGAAGTCTAATATTCAACAGTAACTTGATCCTCGATATGAGGTCGTGCTGAAGAACATAAGGACATGTGCTTTTAGTGAGTTTGAAATCATTATTTTCTCAACTAAATTTTTTGAAATATTTATAGAATTTAAATTTGTACGGTCATGTCAATTATATCATATATCTTAAAGCAAAGGCATGTAATATGCCGATATATGTATCAAATCAATGATCCACAGATCGAATTGAATAATGTGTTTGATGCCAAGCCAATTCAATCCATTAAAAAAGGCGTGGATTTTAAATTGTTTAGCCATTAAACAAAATTTCAAGAACTTCATGGCTATAAGTTCCTAAGCCTCTATCTTATATATTCATGTAAAATCTCTTTAGAAACTTATACTTTCTCAAAGAAAATCTATCCATGGTGGACTCTCCTTAGGATTTTGTTCCTCTCCTAAGTAAGGGTGGTTAATTTTACATGCAGAGTTATCTAAACTTTTCCTTCTGCTATAGGTATTGAACACAATTTTGAGCAACAGATAAATTGGAGAAAACTTCTGCTGTCTATGACCATTTGCCAGCCAATCGCTATGCTCATCTCTTTGTTTCCCTTGTTATCCACTAACTAGAAAGACAGTGCAAGACAACTGTTAGCAGACAAGGAGGTTTAGTTTGCTTGAAAGGGATCTATAAAATCCTGCAATTTGTTAATGTTGAAATTTGATCTTTTCTTGTAATAAACGTCCATTTCTAAGTCCACTTCGATTCTTTTGTCTGAATTTAGCATCTCCTTTCAAATGTTTTGTGGGATATAACATTAAATTAAAAGGGTAGCACTGAATCTAATTAGTAATTGGAGGAAATCCCATGTACTGATTCGGAATGTCTCCCTCAAGATGAACGAAAAATCTTAATTAAATATTGAGATTTATTACAGTGCAATTCTAGCAGTTTCATCTTTCTTGACACAGCATGCGCACAAGAACAGAAAAGTTTAAGGTTCAATTGTCACAAGAAAACTTCATTATTCGTTATTTAGTCTGAAATTCAAAAAAGGCCCCCAAAATGGATTCTTTGGAGTTATCTTCATCAACTGCTTTGCAATTATCTACGCTGTCCCTTTTGCATAGATGGGTTTGTCGATATCGACACCCCAAATACATATCCAAACCAAGAGAGTCAGAAATCTTTCACGCCCAAGAATTCTTGAAGCAGAAATTCCAAGATTTTTCATGCCCAAGAATTCTTGAAACACGATATTCCAAGAATTCTTGGAAAGAAAAATGCAGATTTCATGTTCAGCAATTCTTGGAACAGAGACTGCAATTTTGGCCATTTCTTGTATTATTACCAGTATATAGTTTTGCATTGGTTTGGTGTTTGGCATTCAAGAAAACCCCTCAATAGTTTCTTGGGATTTTCAAGAATTCTTGGAACAGAAATTGCAATTTTGGCCATTTCTTGTATTAGTACCGGTGTAGAATTTTGCATTCAAGAAAACACCTTACTGGTTTTTCAAATTTATATGGCGTCATCCACTCAGAGGAGCAGCAGCAGTAGGAGCATTACTCCTCTAATGCAACGGAGGATTGTGATTGCTTTTGATGCAACAAAAAGTCGCAATATTGAGGAGTTTAAGAACATTATTACCAATATTCGCTTGCGTGGTGACATGCTTGAAGAAGTGGATTCCATTAAGGTCCTTGGGATATTGCACAAAGTACTTCATCCCTGTAAGTTTGTGTATTTTATTATGGCCTTTTCATTAACATTAAAATTTTTATGATTAAGTTGACATGAGTATTATGTGCTGTTCAGGACATGGGAATAGTTTGTCTGAATTAATGGCACATTTTGTTGAAGGTTTTATGAAAAACCAACAACTTTTGACTGAATGTACTTTGATCAACTCGTCCCGTCTTGTTACAAGCGAAGTAGTCTTGATTCTTGATTACAAGATGGTGCTATATGTAGAATGCCTATGTTTCAGTTAGAAAAGCAAATGTGTCTTTTTTTTATTTTCACTTCTATTATGTATTATCTGTTAACAAGTATATGTGCAGTGGGTTTTCATATTCAAATAGGCCCTGAGTCTTTCGTTGGAGCTCATGCCCGAGCAATAGAAGAAGAAGTCTCAAGAAAAGTTGATGCATATGTGGGCATGCTCCAGCGTAGTGCTGAAGAATGTGAAGGCGAAGGGGTAATATGTGCTCTTCTAGTCCTTTCGATGTTTGAATACCAGAAGATCTACTTGATTGCCAAATAGTTTATAAAGAAACTGTCCAGGGATGATAATCCCGCTTTCTAATAGTATATGTATCCAGCTATATTTCAAACAGAGATGCTCAAGGTGGGAAATTGTGTGATTTGTTCTTTTTTTCCTTATTTTCTCCTCATTGAAAGATCATTTTTGGATTCAGGCTGAACCATATATTGTACTATTGCAGAAATATTTGCTTGTGCAATCTCTTGTGGTTAAGTAGTCCTCTAGCATCCACTTTTCTTGTTAAAATATTTTGATGTTTACTTAGCATCATTCTGCAGTTACTTTGTCAAAAAACAACATATCCAAATATGTAGGATGTCAGCTATGGTACTCATATGTGTATCATGATTTTTCTGAGATTGCTTTATATATGTGTGTATTTTTTATTTCATTTCATTACAACAAAATCCTGTTTATAGGTTGACATTGAAGTCAAGGTTGCCGTTGGAGCTCCAATGAATAAAGTGCTTGTACAAGAAATTGTAGACTTGAAAGCAACTTGGGCTATAATTGATAGGTATCATTTAATTATAACATTCCTTAATCCCATTCAACTTGGTTTGCTTACGCCTTTTCACCGAAACAAAAGAGGGAAGGAAGGCCAATGTTATGTTTTGTTGTAAAGAAGGGAGAGCAGCAATTACGATCGGAGGAGGATATGAAGAACAAAAGATGAAAGATTTTGTAGTGATAGAATGGAATTTTAAATGATTTATCTTGCTACCTTAATTTACTATGACAGGCTGCTAAGAAAGGAATTAAGGTTTTACCTGAAGAACCTACCTTGCAAGGTTGCAATGGTCTGTGATAACTTATCGGTGGCGGTTTTGAGACCTCATCATACAGACAGGAGTACTGAAAGAATGAAGCATAAGCTGCTTTACTGGCTATCCAAGCCTGTTTCACCGCCACCTGCTCAGGAAAATGAGAGTGGTAAGAACTCTGTCGTCTCCATAGCTGCCAGTTCTCCAAGAAGCCCTGATATTCCCAACAGCAGCTTGATATCATTGTCCACATCTCCCACCAATAACGTTTTCTTGCAAGACGAATTTGGCTCGAATCCTCAGCAAGAAATATCAGGTTAGAAAGATTATTATGCTGTGAACTTAGTATTCTGGTATGGGTATCCTAGGTTTTTGTTTGAAATTGTACTCTGAGCTTAACCATTTTTCCTTCAATAGAATATGCAGTTCGTCATCCGTTAGCTAGTACCCTTTTGGAGGGAAAATTTGAGGAGTGTCAAGAGTCGGAAAATTTGTCAATTTTGTGCATAAAAATTAGGTAGATAAGCTCTTTCTGGTGGAAAGCCTTGTTAGCACAAAAAAGAAGCTCCTCTACGTATGCTTAGGCTTTAATGGCTGAAGTAGCTAACCAGGCCGCTCCTATTGATCTCTGCTTCTTATACATTTTGTAAATTGTAACTGTAATGAATGGTTTTCAACAGGCAGCCAAAATGAACTGGAAAATAAATATGAAGACTCTCCTCAAGGGATTCAAGAAGAAACAAGTCTGCATAATCATTCTGAAGTGCCTGTTCTTTGTCCTGCTAGTGAGATGAAAAAAGGCCAAAATTTAATGGATTGTGATGACTTTTCATCTGATAATTCACAAGGTGGGTGCCGGCTTGTAAAAGGTTCCCGACTTTTTTTCTCTTACATGTTTGTAACTTACATGAATGATTTGTACAGGTAACAATGCTAATGTGGACAACAAGCATAATGGTTCTTCCCTAGTCAAAAAAACTCTGCAGATATATTCTGATACACCTGTTCTTTGCCATGAAGATGAGATAAAAATGGGCTTTGATTCGCTGGGATGTAGTTATTCCAGTATACAGACTGCAACAGAAAATTTTTCGCCTGATAATTTTCTTGGAGAAGATGCATATGGAATTGTATATAAAGGTCAGCTGATAGATGGGCAGATCATAGCCGTAAAGGTGCAGAATGGAACAAACACACAAGGTTGTGCAGAATTTCGTTCTGAAGTATATGCCCTCAGCTTTGCACGCCACACAAACATTGTGACGCTTCTTGGTTATTGTTGCAAGGAAAATCTTAACATCTTGATATATGAATATATATGCAATAAATCATTGGAGTGGCATTTATTTGGTAAGAAAACTTAGTATTATGGAAACTACTGAACAATGTTTTTCATCCCAAGCCATGTTTAATGAGGCACTTTATGTGACAGACAATACAGACAGAATTCTTGATTGGCATCAAAGATATGCTATTGCTATTGGAACTGCAAAAGGGTTGCGGTTTCTGCATGAAGAGTGCCGGGGAAGTCCTATCGTTCATCGGGACATCAGGCCGAGCAATATATTGCTCACGGATAACTTTGTTCCGTTGGTAAATTTCACTGCTCTAGAAAATACCATAACTTGATGACTTTTGGAGGTTAAGTGATGTTTTTCTGTCTTATATTCTACTGATTTCATTCATGGACAGCTGGGAGACTTCGGCCTAGCTAAGTGGAAGAGAAATGAATATGATAAACAGAGAAAAGTTCTTGGCAATCTCTCGTGAGTATTGGTTTTATACGATAAAGGCTACTTCATAAGTTTCACTTCTGATGGTATGAGATTGAGCTTTCCCACCTTGTGCAGATACCTTGCGCCAGAATATGCAGAAACCGGCATTTGTTCTGTGAAAACAGACGTTTATGAGTTTGGCATTGTTCTGCTACAACTGATATCAGGACGGAGGGCAGTGGATTCAACGAGAGAGAACGATCAACAGTCAATCAGACAGTGGGTATGTTATCTGGCCTTTTCTTACCTCTCACAGAGTGTTTGGCTAAAATTATTTAAAAAATCTTATAAGCTCCTCCTATATCTTAAAAGCTGTTTTTAGAGCTTAAAAGATTCTAAATATTTTTTTAAAGTAAATTATTTAAGTTTTTGGATAAAATAAGATTTTAAAACTTATAAGATGTTAATAATTTGTAGTTAAAATGGCTATAATTATAGGAGCTTTTTAAAATATTGAAATAAGTTAAAATTTCTTCACTTTTCTTTAGAAAGTTTGTAAGATTCCAACGTCTTATTTTAAGATTTTATAAGCGCTCCTATTTAAAAAAATTTACCAAACACTTTATGACATCTTATAAAATGTTTTGAAAAGCTCACCCAAACACCCTCTTACTGCAAGAATATTTACCAACCTTGGCACATCATATTCTATTCTTTAAACTACTTCCCAAAATTAATTACTATTGATAAACAATTATCATTTGTTTATACCACATTTATCGTCTGGTGTTTCAGGCTTTGCCGTCGATTCATACACTTAAATTACACGAGCTTGTTGATCCTCGTCTTGGGGACTCGTATACCACATACGAACTATACAACATGGCTAGAACGGCATCCTTGTGCATTAAAACTAACCCTGGAATGCGGCCAACAATGGGCGAGGTAAAATATTTGATGCCTATTTATTGCATACTTTCTCCTTCATTTGCGTGTTAATCTCTTGTGCTATATTCATGTGATGCTAAGGTATTATGCCTTCTTGAGGGGGCAAATGATCATCTTCGCCATGTAAACAGCAATTTATATCCCATGATACTGAGTGCAGAAGTCGATCTTAGTTGAGGTGAAACTGCATAGTTTCTGTTGTTGCTGATTTTCAGTTTTTCTCTTCTTTGAGCACCACTGGGAAAACAAGACTCATCTAATGCAACTATCTTCTTCTTTTCCCACATTTTTAGGCTCTTCTGGTTTGAATAGGATTCCCCTCTTGGCTAGATATAGAGAAAGCTGATGGTCTTTTGAGGAGGAATCTCAGTTGCTGAAAATTATCAAGAAGAAGGTATAGATAATGCTAAATGCAATTTCTAAAATTCTCTTCTTCTACACACACACACAAACACACATATTTTGCTCCATAAGCTACCAACTCTTCTCTTTTTTCTTTCATAATTACAAAAAAATCTATTGATAGTTTGACTAATTCACTTTATATTTTATGCTATGTTTCAATGATATAATTTAATAGAGGGAGAAAAACGTATTGCCATCTGAACTATGTGTGTTTTTACACTTTATTTAACTAAACTTTTTTCTATGACACTTTACTATTTAAACTACACTTTTCTTTTTTTTTTTTCATCTTACCATATGCGAACAAATTTTGGTGGAATGTTATGGAAAATCTTTGTCACATCAATGCCAGAAGTCTTCTTTTTCAGGTATTATAGTCAAATCTTCTAATTTTAAGGATATAATAGTTATCTCCTTGGTGTAGCCTTGTTAAATTGCAAAATGCAATGATTTTTTTTTTTTTTTTTTAAGGAGCATATCCTGTGATATTTCAAGTTTAAATATGTTATCTTTTAATAAAGTGATAAAAAAATACCTTTAGAAAAGACTTCGGCCACTCCTGTAATGGAATACCATGAAATATTTGACTAAAACTAGTTTATGCATGGCAAGATGAAAGAAAAAGTATTGTCGAGATTGTAAAATGTCACGAAAAAAGTTTAGGTAGCAAAGTGTAAAAACACGCCTAGCTTGGATGGCGAAGTATCTTTATCCCTTTAATATATATCAGTTAAACTTCAAGTATTTTTTATATGTTTTCTTATATTGCAACATCGATATATAGTTTATTGTTGGTACCACTAGTTTTAAGCGTTAATTTAATTCATAAATCATAACAAAATATAACATTTTTCTCTTTTATTTTAAAGGAGGGCAAAATGGTCGAACTCTTCAATTCTAACTAGGCCTCAAGACCGCGTAAATTTTTAATTCGACGTTTTGTATACAATTCTAAAAGAGTAATAAGAGGAAAATTTTGTAATTTAGCTATTTTACAGACAAATTAAATAAAATTAAACCTATAACAATGATTTCTCAAACTCATTGTTTCCTTGCATGCAATTCAAGTGGACTAATTGGGATACCTCTTTGCTTTGCAGAATTTGTACTAATGCAGAAGACCATCTGCCTCTGAAATCTAAGAACAACAAACATCAGTTGGAGAAAACCTTAGGAGAGACTGACAGGACTATCCTACTAATGCATCTCTATAGATGAATTTGCTCTCTCTATTCAATTTTCAAGTTTATGTTTTGAGGAAGTTTATTTTGCTTTGGAAGAGATAAACCACAACAACTCCTATTAGATTTTTCTAAGATGTATTGTTTGGTGTATATTTGACAACTACTTAGACTATTTACAAACAATTCATTATGTCTTCATGAACTTTTTTATGATATATAATTGATACTAATGTGAACCATTGAGCCCAGAACTCCTATGCCTTGACATTGGTGTTCGCAAAATTGGATCGTTCATTGAATCGAAAAATTTACCAGTTCACAGTTCTGTTCAACCGTTGGTCGAACCGTAATTGAACCGTGATATCATAATTACAATACATATATATATATATATATTTATATTATATATATTACTTAAAAATTAATAAAATGCCAAAATATAAAACATAAAGTACTTAAATGATATTGTCTAACATTACAATCCAAATTTCATAATTCATATTATAAATGATCACAACAATTTAAATATATTAAGTCTAGAGTTTAAAGTTGAGAGTTTATAAGTTAATTCTAAACTCTAAATTAAGGTTTTTTTTTTTACTTTTAGATAGCTTGTGAAGTGTACCTTAACCTTCAAACTTTGTACTTAAACCAAAAAAAAAATTTTAAAAATTAATTTTATTAAAAATTAAATTGAAAAACCAGTCCAGTTCAATTGAACCGTGAATGGTTCACAGGTCCCACCAACTGGTCTGAACGATTTTTACAAAATATGACAATTTTTTCATTTTCTCGATTTTTGAAAAATTGGACCGATTCGCAGGCCGGGTGACAGTTCGATTGGCCAGTCCAGTCCAATTTTTTAAACAGTGCTTGAAACTAGATTTATGCCTTAGTAGCATAGCTCAGTTTCCTACATTCTAGCTTTTATTTCGTGATCTTTATAATGTCATATATCATACAATATCAAAATGCAATAATGTAGGAAAATTAACTGCGTCTTATAATTTTATGAAATATGAGTAATGTCATATATCATACAATATCACTTTAATTTATTGTATGATATAATGTTATCGAATTATCGAAATGCAATAATGTCATATATGATACAATATCAAAATATCATATATTAAATGAAGAGAACTATTTCTACCTAATAATGTATGCATCAATTTAACCACTTCTTATAATTTTATGAAATATGAATTTATTAAAATGCAAACTAGATGGTCAAGGTTTCAAAAAAGAAAATTACATATGTGCTTCATCTTTCTCGACAACATTATAAACTTTAACCTCAACAAAGTAGTTCTCTTCATTTAAGTTTAAAGGAAAATACACATGACAAACCTAAATTCTCGTATTTAAAGATTAACAATGATGTTTTAAGCTTTAACTTAGTGGATTAGTTGCGTTTAATAATTCTCAAAATCGAGACTTTATTATATTTTAATCTAAACATATTTTTCTAAGTTTTTCAGTTCTATTTAGAAGTCATTTAAATCTATTTTTTTCCTTTTTTTGGTAAAAAGTTTTACCAAATCAAGTTTGCCCGAGCTAATGAACTACTTAACAAATATAATTTTTTTCAATCGATCACTCATTTTTAATATTAGTTTGTAGGGGTGTTCATTCGGTACAAACCGAATCAAACCGAAACCAAAATTTTGGTACACCAAAATGTTGTACCGAATACCGAACCAAACTATTTTGGTTTGGTTTGATTAAAAACCAAAATACTGAATTTTTAAATTTTTAATATTAATATATATTAATTAATAATTCGATAATTCGGAACCCTAAATCGATACAAAAAATTGAAATCGAACTAAATTCGGAATATTTTTTTTTTTTTTTTTAAAAATAACCGAATACCGAATCAAAAATTTGGTTCGGTATTTGGTTCAAACCAAAATTTCGATTCAGTCGGTTCACCAAACTGTAAACATTGCTATTAGTTTGCGTTGAGTCCAATATGACTATATGAGGTGTGAGATTCTAAATTCATAAAAGTTGTGATGGAAATTAGATATATTTCAAACCGAACAACGTACGGACTCCGAGCTGAAACTCTCGCTTTTCTCTTCGGACTTCAGAGAAATCCAAGAAACAACTCTGGCTAGCCAAGAATGAGAAACCCCAACAGACTCTTCAAACTTGTAAGTTGTAATGCTTTGCAATAATCTTTTTGTCGTTCATGCTTCGATGGCTCCAATTCCCGCGACGCCACAATTCGAATATCCTCAGCATATCTATGAAAAATATACCCCAAATATTCTTCCTCATTTTCTCCGAAGCGAAGAACAGTCGGGAGGGATTGAGACAGAAATAACGTCATATTTAGACAAGGAGGTAAAATAATTTACTGGGTTCAAGTTCTTGGAACAGAATTTGATTCGCTAGGCTCTCCCTCTCATTCCCATTTTGCATTCTGCCTATTCCTTTAATTGCTTCCATATATTTGCTTCAGCTACTTCACTAGTTCAGTGAGGGGGAAAAAGATCTTTTTTTTGTGGGACTTTGATTTTTTTTTAACCTTGATGCCATCAGATATGAGAAGCAGCAATAATAGTTATAGGGCTAATCCTCTTATGCCTTCACGGGTTTTTATTGTGTGTGATGCAACCAAAGATCGTAGTGATCATGAATTTAGGCATACTATTGATAATCTAAGGAAGCGGGGCGGTATTGTGCATTCAGGGGATACGATTACGGTCTTTGGGGTGTTGCATAGAGTCTTACATCCCAGTAAGTATATATATACATATATGTGTGTGTGTGTATAGATTTTCTCTTGTTTGATTTATCTGCATTATGGATTATGGTTTTTATCTGTGTTTTATGTATGGTGATTCTTCATTCATCTAAACTATAAAACTTTTGATAGCATGAATCCTTCTTTTGTGTGACTTTGATGATGATTCTAAATGTTTTTTGTTTATTTGATTTCCTCTGTCTTTTTCTTCTTGAAAATTTTCAGTGTGTTTCCATTTTCATTCAAAATTTGGTTGTTGCCCTCTTTGCCAATAAATTAATGATATTGGAAAGAAATTATCAAAGTGATGATTCATGAAATTAAAAGCTAAAAGTCAAGGGAATCAACTTGTTTACTGAATTTGAGCTATTCTTGGATATCTACTGAACAAATATTGACCATAAAGAACAAATTTGAAGTAGAAACTTTTTCGTTGCCCGAACAATTCCATATATACATATATATTGCCAAGTTTAGGATTTCTATGTAAGTATGAATGCTGGGAATTGACGTCTATGATTGGTTGACACTACAAAAAAAAAAAAAAAAAAAAAAAAAAAGGAAGAAAGGGAAGAATATTGGCGATAAGAAGTCAGGTGACAATATCAAAATTGTTGTTGATTATATGTATTATGTGAAAAATAAGAAATTTGCTTTGTTACAATAATGATATTCACAGTCTCACACTTCTTTAACAGTCACAAGAATTGTTTAAAAAGTTAGCATTATATTTGTGTTGTCACTGAGTTCTCATTATTCATATTATTAATTATCTGTAGCAACAACTTAGGTGTTATTCTTTTACTATTAAGTTTTTAAAATCATATTGTGACAAACAAAAAATATTGTCACCTTATACATATTTTGTCACTAATATTGTTTTTTCTTGTACCGTAGAAGATTTCTTTCCCAAATATTTGTCATACAGTTGCATATATGTAAATGTATGTGGAAAACAAATATTTTAAAGTTTAGTCTACAGGATGTCATTTTTTTCACCCAAAAGAACCTCATATAGAAAACTTGACCTTAACCTAATAAGTTATGTGTGTTAACTACACGTAAATCATCTATCTGGAATGATATGCTTATAACTCTAAAAATCATATGTATTGATTTTTAAATGATTTGCATTTAGTTGAGTGTGTATCTGGTTTATATTATTTTCTTTCGAGGCAATATTTTTTCTATATTCAATATATTAGTGAAATCTATGTTTAAGATAATAACAATGTTAATCTACATAATTGTCACTAAAAATAACAGAATAATAAGAATATTTTAGTCAGATAAAAAATTTAAAGAAACTTTCTGAGTTATTCATACCTTGATAATAGTATAGATATAGACATAGATAGAAAATCAATAGGAAACTCATTAATTCTAGAAATGGATTTAGACAATGCAGTGAAATTATATAAACTTCTCGGGAAACAAAGTCTAAGTTCACTGTTTTTAAGTTAATACGTATCGTGAAAATTTAGACTAAAGACAATACTAATGTTAATTTACATAAATGCTGCCAAAAAGTTATGAGAGAGTTCCAATATTTTTCATGATCTAACCCCTTGGAGTTTGAGTAAAATTGAAACTTCTGATAGACATATTTGGATTGAGTAATCATACTAAAAGCATATACATCTCATCTAAATAGTAGGCTTCTTGGCAAACAGAGGGGTTAGCTCGTATATCGATGTGCCTGGGATTATCATGGAGCTGGAAATGTTGTAATTGGGGTGTGTTTATCAGTAAGGCTTGTTAGTTGCTAGATAATTATCCATACACCTGTTCAAACACTTTTGTGCTGCAGCACCAATTCAGAATTGATACTGATTTAAGTTTGAAGATTTTGATCAGATGCAATATCGAATGAAATCCTTGTGTTGAGTTTTCTGTTACATCATATTGTCATTGTTTTGATGTTATGTGTATTCTGTAATTCTTTATTTATTAATTACTATTTCTGCATAGTGGGTTACCATATGGGAGTTGCTCCTGAGAATTTCCTTGGAGCAACACACATCCGTGCATTGGAAGAAGAAGTTTCAAAAAAGGTTGATTTGTACGTGCGCACGCTCCAGCACAGTGCGGAAGAATGTGATGAAGAAGGGGTAATATATTCTTTTGTAGATGATATTATGTTGTTGTCCATTAAATTCCTAATCCTTATGGCAATAAGTATATAAAACAAACCATCGGAGGATTTTAAACTCTTTTATACATTTGAAAGCACAATTATTTCTTTTTCTTTGTGATGAATTGAAAGTTGTTGCTGCCTTAGTCAACTAAACATTCAGCTCAATTAGAAAATGGTAATATTTCCATTCTGGTCACTCAATCAAAACATATGATGGTGAGAGTCACTAAGCAATGCACAGTACCAAAGTTAATTAACAATTGAAAGTTGCTGCATCATACCATTCTTAATAGTATAATGGCTTCATAATCAAGGTTAACATTTCCTAGGACAGAGAAGTGGAGTCTCCCAGAATTCTAAATCTTCTGTTCAATTATCTGATCGTGTAATGCCAGCTTTTCTTTGCAAAATCAGTTTTCTAGGTCTTTCTGATTATTTTGTACATCTGGTGGGGGTACAAGATTTCTCTTCAAGAAGTTATACTTTTTTTTGTAGCTCCTTTCATCACAACAAAGATTCTCCACATGCAGGTTGATATTGAAGTTAAGATTACTGCTGGAACTCCAATAAGGAAGGTTGTCATACAAGAAGTTGCAATTTCCAACGCGACATGGGTTATACTTGATAGGTAGTGTTTCATCTTGATATGTGCGAATTGAGTTTAACTGCTTTACTTGCATGCCAATTTATTTGGGAGGAGGGAGGATAGTATTGTGTTTAATTTTTGAAGTCTTTATCAATCCATTACCCTTGGACTGAGTACAGCACTACAATTTCTTAGAGGCAGATCTCATTAATTGGAAAACAGTATTTGCATAGGTCCTTAAGGAATGAATGGTTATCATTGAGAATAAATATTTAATTCCAGTATAATATATTATCTAAAGCAATATCATGTATATATTCTTCATAATCCTGATGTCTGGCAAATATCTTTTACTGACTGCATGATATCGAATATAAACCTTTGCTTTTGTAATACTTCTTAAGTTAATACTTGATTCCTATATTAACTTATGGGTGGATCTAAATTCCAAAATGCTTGTTGGAGTTCTTAAATTGCTATTTTGTATCACAAGTATAGCTGATCAATGTACAATAACAGGCATCTAAGGAGGGAATTGAGATTTTACCTTAAACACTTACCTTGCAAGGTTGCTCTAGTTCTTGATAACTTGTCGTTGGAAGTCTTGAGACCTTATTCTTCTAATAAGAAAATCGAGTATATTGAAGATAGGCTCTTTTACTCCCTTTCCAAGCCTGTTCCACTTCCACCAGTTCAGGATAATGAGATCAATGAGCAGTGCGTCATTTCGGTCAGCTACCATGCATCCATGACTTCCATGGAAAGCTCTGATATGGCCAAGAAAGTGGTTTCATCATTAACATCCTACTCCAAGGAGCACAGCTTTTCCTCACAAGATGATTTTGCGTCAAATCCTAAGCAAGGGAAATCAGGTTAGAAAGGCTATATGTATTTCAAGACATTGAAATTTAAGCGTTGACAAATCAATCATTCTCCCAATTCAATGTGGGATAGTCGTGGTGCTTGAACCATGATTTCTCAAATCAACCATCTTTTAACTTCAAAAATTGGATGTTCAAATGAGCCTTTCAGAATTCAGCACATAAGGGATTCAGTTTGACTTTAAAAAATTGTAGAGTTTTTTCTTTTCTTTTCTCTTTTTGAATTTTAGATTACTTTTTCTTAGTGAATAATTTACTTTATGAACAATAGTATCATGTTGCTCTTAATTGAGTACCCTTCTTGAAAAACAACGAACTGCCACCCTTATCTTATTCTATTTTCACTCCATCATATAGTAAAGAAAAAAAAAGTTCATGTAATACCTTGAAGCTGTTACAAGAATAACAGAATTGTTATAGTCTTTGATTTTCTTGTTCAATGGGTCATTTCTTTTTAACATCAAATACTTTGCAACTGGAAGAGACAAAAGGTTGTCTAACCTTCTTTGACCTGATTGTGGCTTAAGTAGCAAGGGGGACAGCAATTTTGTAACTGATGAATAATGTTGACATGTAACTGTGATAAAGGAGATATTAAATATTATTTTTGTCCCCCAGGGATATCAAAGCAACGGAAAAAGCCCACTCAGCAAAGATCCTCAGACGTGCCTCTCCTGTGCATTATTTGTGGATTAAGGACAGAGCTGGATTCAATGAGATATAGTTATTCTGAGATACAGCTTGCAACAAATGATTTTTCATCTGATAATTTACTTGGAGAAAGTGTACATGGTTCTGTATATAAAGGCAGGCTTAAGGATGGGCAGCTTATTGCTGCAAAGGTACAAAGGGAAGCAAGTACACAAGGGTTCGCAGAATGTCATTCTGAAGTACATGTTCTTAGTTTTGCACGTCATAAGAACATTGTGATGCTTCTTGGTTATTGTTGCCAAGAAGATGCTAACATCTTGGTGTATGAGTATATCTGCAATAAATCACTTGAATGGCATTTATTCGGTGAGTATATTTATTACATATGAGAACTTTCTGAAGCCACCTCTTTACTCTTGTTAGCTTGTCATTGAAATAAGATAAATGTGGCTATCATTGCTTTTTCTCCACCCAACCCCCCCCCCCCCCCCAAAGCTGTACACACATGCACACTTTTCCCCCCTCCACATCCGGGTTCATTAATCTCATTGATACTAACAGATAATAAAGAACATGTTCTTGACTGGCACCGAAGATATACTATTGCTATTGGAACTGCCAAAGGGTTGCGTTTCCTACATGAAGAGTGTCGTGGAAGTCCCATCATTCACCGGGACATGCAGCCAAGCAATATATTGCTGACGCATGACTTTGTTCCCATGGTAAATCCTTAGACAGTATATCTTTTTCCAATATTATTGAACTCCTAATTAGTCAATAGTAGTCTCTCTGTGTTTGGAGGATGTTTTCAGTTGAGACAAGAACTTAAGAACTTACATGATTTAGCTAATAACAAGCCTACATCGATGGGAATGATTCACAAAAAATGGAAGCATATAAAGAGCTAAATAAAATAGAAAGAGCATTTTCGAATTAATCCCAACATATCAAGATAATAGTCAGACAATTTAAAAGGAGAGTTCCACTGTGACTTGGGAATATATGATATGTTTTATTGGCCTTTTTTTCAAGGAATATCGACTTTGAACATAATTTTCAGGTTAAAGCTTGCTTTCAGTCTTTAATTCTATTAATTTTTCTCCATAAACAGCTGGGGAACTTTGGCCTTGCAAAGTGGAAGATAAACGAGAATGATGTACAGACAAGAATTCTAGGCTCTCTTGGGTGAGTACATGTATACCATGGATGCTTGACTGCCTAATGCATATATATAATAAAAAATGGCAAGAAGTTGAGGTTTCTTGTCTTCCGCAGATATCTTGCACCAGAGTATGCAGAGAATGGCATTGTTTCGATTCTAACTGATGTTTATGCATTTGGCATTATTCTGATACAACTGATATCTGGACGGAAGGTAGTCGATTCGACGAGAGAAATCCAACAAATGTCTCTTAGGCAGTGGGTATGTTGCCTGGCCTTATCTTTTTGCTTCTTATTGCCAGAGAATTTTCATTATCTCAGCCACGTTTTCTTAAGTTTTCAAAATTTTCATTATGCTTTTAGTTCGAAGTTTAAAATAGCCATTATTTCATACAGAAATAACTATAGCCTTTATTTTCTAAGGCATCTCTCATGGTATCTCAGGCATTGCCTCTCATTGAGACACTTTCATTGCAAGAACTTGTTGATCCTCATCTCGGGGACTTATATAACAAATGTGAACTGTACCACATGGCTAGAACAGCATATTTATGTGTTCAAGATGCCCCTGAGCTGAGACCATCAATGGCAGAGGTAAAAATTTGCTCCTTTATATA
This sequence comes from Jacaranda mimosifolia, assembly GCA_018894105.1. NCBI lineage: Eukaryota > Viridiplantae > Streptophyta > Magnoliopsida > Lamiales > Bignoniaceae > Jacaranda > Jacaranda mimosifolia. The sequence continues at coordinate 1,549,181 of CM032123.1, forward strand.
TACTCTCATGCAACTATCAGTCAAATAAAAGTATTTTATGCTTGAATGTCGTCTGTTTAGATAACTTTCTTCGAGAAAGATAAAAATAGAAATCAGACAAAATTGAGCCATTGATGACTATTCTAAGTTTATACGGTTCTGCTCATGTAGCGTTTGAACAAGTTGTGAAAAGATTTGTCTTTAATAGACTTCAGATCATATAAATTTTCATTCATTTAAGCATTAACATTGTCAATGGGATATCTTCCATTGTTTTCTGATTTTTTTTTGGGATTATGAGTTGTCTGAATATGCAGACAACAAAACTGCTGTAGATAGTGATTGATTTCACACATGTTATTGTCATATGATCTTGAGATTATCGTACTTGTCTACATAACATCAATTCTTATACCCTTTATATGAATTCTTTCAACCTGTCAAGATTTATTCTCTATGACATCGTGGTAATGGCTGCAGGCATTGTGCCTTCTTGAGTTGGAAAATGATCATTTCCACCACTTGACCGAGCAATTTATACCACATTATAGCAAATAACAAGATGGACATCACAGCTTGCCGCTGGCTATAGCTATTTGGCTGCTTCTTTTCCTTTGCTTTGTACTATTTTTCTTAATAGATGTTTCTATATGTAAGAATTTCTTGAGGTTTAGATTCAACGAATCTCTGCGCTGTTGGTTTGTTTTACTTGTGTATTGCTTCCTAAGTGTCTACATCTGATGTAGTTTTACTATGAAGATGACAAAATTAGTTGGTCTAGCTTTCAATATTTGTATCCTGTTCTTGCAAATTGGTATCTTCTGCATAAAAGTATTTCAAATTTCAGTTTCTTACATGGTCAGAACAGGATTTATTTTCATTGTTTGGAGATTTTGTTGGGCAAGGAAATCTATTTGTACTAGGTTATTGGTAAGGGAAAAGCCAGATTGCTTCATGCTTGGAAGCTGCTTTGCATTCTGGAATTATTAGCTTTCAATTTGCCTTTGGCCATGAAATAAAATGTGGATAATTCGTCCTCCTCCCTTGATAAAAGGAGGCCTTCGCCTATGTCGGTAGGTGAAATATTTTTGTCTTCTCCATATTACTATATCACTAGGTCAATAATGTTATATGAGAACTACTAGAATCATCATTTCTTGTTTTTACTATTTAATTTTCTATTGATATATATATATATATACTATCAAAGTATTTAAATTGCATCTTTCATCTTATTTGCAATTAATTGGAAGTAAATCAATGGTTCAAGACACACACAGGCAGCACATTTCTCATTTTCATAGGAAATTTTCCATCAGAAAAGATTTTCTTTTGATGTAGAACTCTTTTTGGGGTAAAAAAAATAAAATAAAACTGTGGGAGAATGTTATTATGATTCTCTTAGCTGCATGTAGAACATGGTCGATTTCATTTGAAATTTCATAATTGAGTATAATTTCCAAAAAAAAATAAAAAATACGTACGTATAAATTACAATAAATTAGAGTAGATGATAGACATATTCATTTGATTACAATTAAGTATGGCAATAGGGAGGGTCGGGAAGGAGATTACTTGTCCACATCCAATGTCCCCATCTTTAGTTCCCAAATCAATCTTCATTTCTGCCTTCATATCTAAGAGGGAGAAGAACTTTGTACCTTTCTCTGCATCCAATATATGCAGGGACTTTTGTGGATATTCCCCATTTCTCATTTGTCATTTTATTTTTAAAAAAATATTTTTTAGAAATTGTAATTAATTTAAAAGTCCACAATTATAACTCTGAATTAACCACTACTTTTGCAAACGACTGGCTGTTGTGGCATGGGAAAGGTTTTTGCCTTTTTTCCACTTTTACCTTGGCAGGTAATGGCCCTTTATCTAGTTGGTTTGATTTTTAAAATTTCTCTTTAATTATAATAGAATATGCATGTATTTTATTAATTTTAAAATTTTAAACTTGTGTTATTTTAGCTAGTATATATGATTTTAAATTATATATATATTTAGATAAATTATTTAAAGTTACGCACAACAATTGTCAAAATCCTACCAAAAAAAATTACAAAAAAAACTTTTTTATAAAAACATATATTATTCGTGTTGTCATTGATTACAATTGAAATTGAAACTTAATATTATGCTTATTACATTATTTTGATCTAAAATAAATAATTTACATATCATTATTTTGATAAAAGAAATAAAATACAACATTAAGAATTAAATAGTTGTTTAGTATAAATTGTAAAATTAATTAAATCAACATAAATTTACACACACACACACACACACACATATATATATATATATATATTTATGAATTATGGAGGCGGAGGCAGATGCGGAGGCGGAGGCGGAGATTCCCCATACTCAATCTCCAATCCTCAATTGGGAGTTTGGGTAAGGAAAGAGTTATACCGTACCTAGGGGTGGGCGGGGGTCGGATACCCCGAAGGGGGTACCCACATGAGGGCTCGGATATCATTTTTTGATACCTGAATCTCCCCCTTAGGGTCACTTACCCCCAAAATGCCCCTAAATTTTTTTCATATTTTTAATAAATAAAAATTAAAATTTTGTTAATTCATTATTTATTTTCGTCGTGAATCCATTGATAGTACTATAATTTATTATTCACAAATTCTAAATCCCACGTAATATATAATTTTAAAACTTAAATATAAACATTAATATTTAATATATAATATAAATCATATATTGACACTTCAATTAAATGTATATTACTTAATAATATAATTAATTTTTTTTAAAAAAATAAAATGGAGGTACTCGATCGGGTATCAGGTACCCAAAGCCAATACTTGACCTCTAAATTTTTAGATACCCCCATAAATACCTATTCGAATTTGGGGACTAAAAATACCCAACCCGAACAGAAAATACTCAATAGGATCGAGTCAGATACCTCCAAACCCAAACCCGTTGCCCACCCCTAACCATACCAGCTTCCACCTCCTCACAATCAAAATGCGTATTCTGCATACTTGTTTTTATACTTGATCAACAACTAAAATCCCCAAACTCATTGGATCGAAGTAGTACGAAGTCAAGTTGTCTAATATTTTGATTAAATTATTTTTGTCAAATAATTTTGGGATTATAGAACTCCCGAATCATGGTGTTATGTATGCTTTTTCTTGTTAGTATGATATATTCTTAAAATAATTGACTTAATTATTTGATAAGTTGACCGACCAATAACATCGTTTGGACATTCAATTTTGAATAAATTTATACTATTCGTCATGATATTCCACATAAAAAAGAATCATCATGAAAAACAATTTTATTGATTGGCATAATATGTGCAAATTAGCAACATTTCAAGATTCTAATTCCATTATTTTATTTTATTTTTTTATCTTCATCTTAAGTTATTCTATTCTATTAGTTTATTTATAGTTCATGCAATTATTCAACTCCACTACTTAGCTACACTAAACCAACATGTAAATTACACACTTCCAAAATATAACTAATCAATCATTTGTAAATGGGTCGAGTGGTACAACCTTCACATTTTATATATGTAAGGTTTGTGGTTTAAATTCGAATTACTTTAAATACGTAATTGTTTATAAATAAAAAATAAATATAATTAACCAGTCATTAACCAATTGAGCGAATAACACAACCCTCACATTTACATATGTAAGGTTTGAGGTTCAAACCTAAATAATTCCACGTGTGTTTGTGCGCGTTAATCATATATATATACACACACACATAACAACTAATAATTGATTGATTTTATTAATTTAGAAAAGACATAAATATGTATCAAATATTTCAAAGCTTTTGAGTTTGAAAGACTTAATATTTTACTCTTTTCTACTAATTCAACTAATCCAAATGAAAATATTTTGGAGGCATTTAACTTGGGCTAGAGAAAATATATTTGCATCAAAATATTGCAAGTTTGAACCTAAAAAGTCCATTTCCTTTCTTGTTCTAACTATAATAATGAAGCCACTATTTTATTGGTTTAAAAATGAAGGGCACAAATAAAATTTTATCAAAAATTCATACTATAAATCCAAAGATAAGTTTCATTATTATGAATTACATATGGTAATCATTGTTAGGGCTGAAGAATGTATCTGGACAAGAACTCAAGAAAGATTCAAGAAAAGCAGAAATCACAGTTGCAATGCCCCATGCACACACACACACACACACACACACACACAGTTGCAATGCCCCACTCCCAACCAAAAAAAAAAAAAAAAAAGAAAAAATGTAGGCAAAGTAGACCCACCACTCAAGCAATTGATAGGTAGCAATTAACATGATATTTTTGGGCTCTATGAATTTGATTGATTGGTAGTAATGATTTTGAGTGATTTGAATTTTTTTTTTATTTTTTTTTGGCAACTATGGAATAAAAATGGAAGCCTTAATTTGGTCTTTTGGAAGTCGCCATGACAAGGAAATTGAAATTTTTCATGGTTATGATAAAATTTTTGAAATTTCACAAATTGACAATTTATACGAGTTTAAATTTTATTACAATAAATAATCATCTTTATTTCATATTGTGAAATTTCATAAATGATGTTTTATAGAGGAATAATATCAAGAGATTAATTATCTTGAATTCAAGTCAGGCAAATATTAATATATTTATCGATGAAATAATAAAATAAAAATATTGAGACTTTATTAATATAATTTGTCCACTTGATTAATTAACCTCTATTGAATGCATATTTGTTTTATTATGAGAATTACTTAGATAATTAGGGACAAATATTACTAAGATAAGTAGTATTTGTACATTATCAACACTTTTCTCAAAAGAATTGCAATCAAGATTAATTGAATTGCTTCAAAGTGAAAAAGCAAAGAACACTCAGGACGCAAAACAAATCACATCAGTCTACGCAGCATCTTTTACTTAAAATCAAAAAAGATTGTTCAATTAACCTAAAAGTAAAAATCACTTGTCATCCTCCAAAAATAGGACAAAAGAAGTAATAGGACTATTGTACCACAATAATTAAATTAACTTTAAAAAGCAATATTCATCTAATAAAAAAAGTAACACAACAACCAATTTTGAAAGACTTCTCTTTCAATTAAGAATACCAGTCGTCACACTTATTGTTCGGGGTGAAAACAAGATAGTATAAGGTATGCAATTTATTTAGAACAAATACCTCCTAAAAAGTAATGAAAGTATACAAAAATAAGCTCAAGCTAAGATTCTGCTCATAAGCTTAATGCTACACTCATATTTGACTATAAAACTGACTAGTCGAATTAAGATAAAAAGTTGGCTAGACTGTTCTAGTCTTCTAGAGATCTCATGTGAAAGAATTTTCACTCATTGAATCAAAGATAAACTAGATAACATGCTGATAACTCTAGAAAATCCTTGCCGATAGAATCATTTGGTACCTCAATATTGTCAAACTTATTGTTTAGGTGGAAACGAAACAGTATAAGGTGTGTAATTTATTTGTGGCAAACGCCTCCTAAAAAGTAACGAAAGTATGCAAAAACAAGCTCAAGCTAAGATTTTGCTCGTGAGCGTAATGGTATAAGCCTATTTGATTGTAAGATCAACTGGTCGAATTAAGACAAAAGTTGGCTATACGGTTATAAACGTCTTATGTGAAAGAATTTTCACTTATTGAATCAAAGATACACCAAATAACATGCTGATAGCTCTAAAAAATTCTTGCCGATAGAATCATTTCGCATCTCAATATTGACACATCATATTTTGGGATTGAAGAAGGTCCCAAGAGTTCAATTAAGGCTCATATATTTAAGTGGTATATAAGTTGAATTTAGGATATTGTGAAGTACGAGATTATTTTTTATAATGTAATTATTAAAATTTTAAACCTCAACCAAACGAATAAGCATCTAGGTCACATGATAACAACTTGACGTATGGAAACAAATTTGCATGTCTTATCAACAAAAACTAAGGAATAATTTCTTCCCCAAAAAGGTCATAACCATAGAATAATTAAATAGATTTTCATATATGGAATCTATAATGGAATGGTAAAATAATCCCCACTACTTTATGGGCACGGCTTCGTTTTTGCACAATGAATTAATTGTAACTTTATGGGGATGGCTTTGATTTTGGCCCATTCTTTTTTGTGGTACATTTTTCATGATAAAGTTGCCTTTGAAATTAATGTTTGTTTGAATTTGTCGATTGGTTAATCTTTTGCGTCTTCTTTTCTATCTCCTTTTCTTTGTCATCATGCAAATTCCCCATCACATCAAAGTCATTGCTTATGTCTAATCTTAGGGGGAAAAAAAAGAGAAGAAAATGGTGATATGATATCCACTTCGGGCTCGTTTGATTTGTTGAACATGACTTGATAGATGATTTTATCAAATCATGTCAATTTTTTATTTTTATGATAAAAGCCCAAAATTGATTGTAGATCCGATAAATAATCATATATTCAATTGATGGTTTATCAAACCACTTGATCCCTAATTGTGTAATCCGAATGGCTGGAGGAATTAAAAATTGGCCTTATGACAATTATAGCCATACAAAGAATGAATGCAAATATTAGGGGTTTTCATTTGTCTTATGACAATAGGTATTTTACTAAATTTATTAGTTCAATTATTTAATCCTTGTATCCAAACAAAAGATTGATAAAATGGTTACATATCCAAAATGTGTAATTCTAATCACCAAACGCAATATTATATTATCTTTAACAGTGTAATCCCACCATATCATTATAATTTTATCAATCCTATTTATAAATCCAAACGAGCCCTTCAAGAATGATAATAAGTCCTTGCTATTGATCATTACAACCTACAATAGTTAGGGAGTAAATTTTTAAATTTTTTTCCCCTAATGGCACATAGAGTAGGTTAAATAATCAATTTGTGGAATGATAGATAAAAGACAAGAGTGGATTATAAATGCATGGATGGAAAATTAAATAGTCTATACTGTGTATATCTAAAGTGATCAGTTATGTGATGTTATATTAAATTTTGAATTACTAATTATATATATAGGCTTTGTTTGATTATATGTTGTTCATATAAAATATAATCAAACATATCCCTATTTTTCCTTCAAAATACGCATTCTCCAATATATACAAACATAGATTTATATACATAATATGCCGAGTGGCCTATGGCCTAATAGCATAAGTCTCCTACATAATGTAGGAGGTCAGGAGTTTGAGTCATAACGAGCTCCTGATATGGGTGTGTGTGTATAAATAATATATATATATACATAATATATATTTTATTATTATTTTAATATTAAAATAATCATTCAGTTCCATTTTCACCCAAAAAACTCAACAAAAAAGCATTGATTTAACTGCTACAAGAAAAAAAAATGTATCCCCCAAAACATAAACACACAAAAAAATAACTTTCAAATTTTTTAATAATTCATTCTTCTAAAATATATAATAAACCCATAATAAAATCAAACAAAAAACATAATCAAATATAACCATAGTTTTCAGGTTTAATATTAAAAGTACGTTTATCATTTAATATAAAATTTGAAAACACGGTAATATAGTTAAAACACACCCATGGGCTTGGATTTTATGGAGCACACTAGCTGGATCTTTACAGGCCACTTGGTTTCATTCTCACATGTCATTTTTATTTTTACCTGAAAATAAAAATAGAAAACTATCATTATCTACTCTATTTTTTTAAATATTTTTATTTTCGAAATATTTTTTATTATAATCTATCTCCATTTCATCCCTTTTTCAACCCTTATCATTACCTAATCACTTTTTATCTTCTCAATATTTTTCATACACCATTCACCACAAAAATATTATAAATTATAATTATAATTATAATATTATTTTTTTTAAATAATCACATATCACATCATCAATTCAAATTCAAAAACTACACAGCTTTTAATACGAAAACACCCAACATCCAAATACATCTCATTTTCATATATATATATATATATAAACTTATAATTTTCTACAACACATTCAAATAAAATTTTATTTTCAAATTCAACTATTCTAATTAACTTTTCTCTCTCCATTTTCATTTGAAAATGAATGAAAATGCCCTTTGAAAATGAAACCGAACGACCCCTTAAATTTAGGAGAACGAGTTGTTAAAATCTCGTAGCAGTGAGCCTTATTGAAGTACAACCCCACCCCCCTCCCTCCTGTCGTGTACGTCTTGTGTTAGTTATTAAATGTATAAGTAGGTACATATATCCAATGCCTTTTGAACATATATAAATTTATATTAATTGATAATTAATAATATATTATTTAATGTAATTATTGTTAAATTTATGTTATCATTTATCTACATTATATAAAAAATTAATTATTTTATTATTTATTAATATAATTAACATCGATAATATAATAAATTATATTTATGCACGTAGCAACTACGTGAAATGAAAACTCAGTAGTATGCATGTATGAACAAGAAGATGAGATATGAACAAGAAATTAGTCTAAGATTGTGGGAAACACCCCCTACTGATAAAACACCTAATAAGAAAAAAAGTCATTGCTTATGTCTAATCTTAGGAAGAAAAAAAGAAAAAGAAAATGGTGATATGATATCCACTTCGGGCTCGTTTGATTTGTTGAACATGACTTGATAGATAATTTTATCAAATCATGTCAAGTTTTGATTTTTATGATAAAAGCCCAAAATTGATTGTAGATCCGATAAATAATCATGTATTCAATTGATTGTGTATCAAACCACTTGATCCCTGATTGCGTAATCCGAATGGCTGGAGGAATTAAAAATTGGCCTTATGACAATTATAGCCATACAAAGAATGAATGCAAATATTGGGGGTTTTCATTTGTCTTATGACAATAGATATTTTAGTAAATTTATTAGCTCAATTATTTAGTCATTGTATCCAAACAAAAGATTGATAAAATGGCTACATATCCAAATGTGTAATTCTAATCACCAAACGCAGTATTATATTATCTTTAATAGTGTAATTCCACCATATCATTATAATTTTATCAATCCTATTTATAAATCCAAGCGAGCCCTTCAAGAATGATAATAAGTCCTTGCTATTGATCATTACAACTTACAATGGTTAGGGAGTAAATTTTTTAATTTTTTTCCCCTAATGGCAAATAGAGTAGGTTAAATAATCAATTTGTGGAGTGATAGATAAAAGACAAGAGTGGATTATAAGTGCATGGATGGAAAATTAAATAGTCTATACTGTGTATATCTAAAGTGATCAGTTATGTGATGTTATATTAAATTTTGAATTACTAATTATATATATAGGTTTTGTTTGATTATATGTTGTTCATAGAAAATATAACCAAACATATCCCTATTTTTCCTTCAAAATATGCATTCTCCAATATATACAAACATAGATTTATATACATAATATGTCGAGTGGCCTATGGCCTAGTGGCATAAGTCTCCTACATAATATAGGAGGTCAGGAGTTCGAGTCCTAACTAGCTCCTGATATGGGTGTGTGTGTATAAATAAAATATATATATATACATAATATATATTTTATTATTATTCTAATATTAAAATAATCATTCAGTTCAATTTTCACTCAAAAAAACTCAACAAAAATATATTAATTTAACTACTACAAGAAAAAATATCTCCCCCAAAACATAAAACACAAAAAAGAAACTTTCAAAATTTTCAATAATTTATTATTCTAAAATATATAATAAACACATAATAAAATCAAACAAACAACATAACCAAACATAACCCTAGTTTTCAGGTTTAATATTAAAAGTACATTTATCATTTAATATAAAATTTGAAAACATAGTAATATAGTTAAAACACACCAATGGGCTTGGATTTTATGGAGCACACTAGCTGAATCTTTACAGGCCGCTTGGTTTCATTCCCACGTGCCATTTTCATTTTCACCTGAAAATAAAAATAGAAAACTATCACTATTTACACTATTTTCTCAAATATTTTCATTTTTGAAATATTTTTTATTATATTCTATCTCCATTTCATCCCTTTTTCAACCTTTATCATTACCTTAATCACTTTTTATCTTCTCAATATTTCTCATACACCATTCACCACAAAAATATTATAAATTAAAATTAAAACTAAAATTATAATATTATTTTTTTAAATAATCACATATCACATCATCAATTCAAATTCAAAAACTACACAGCTTTTAATACGAAAACACTCAACATCCAAATACATCTCATTTTCATATATATATATATATATATATAAATTTATAATTTTCTACAACACATCCAAATAAAATTTTATTTTCAAATTCAACTATTCTAAATAACTTTTCTCTCTCCATTTTTATTTGAAAATGAAAATGCCCTTTGAAAATGAAACCAAACGGCCCCTTAAATTTAAGAGAACGAGTTGTTAAAATCTCGTAGCAGTGAGCCTTATTGAAGTTCAACCCCACCCCCCCTCCCTCCTGTCGTGTACGTCTTGTGTTGTTAGTTATTAAATGTATAAGTAGGTACATATATCCAATGCCTTTTGAACATATATAAATTTATATTAATTGATCATTAATAATATATATTATTTAATGTAATTATTGTTAAATTTATGTTATCATTTATCTACATTATATAAAATAATAATTATTTTATTATTTATTAATATAATTAACATCGATAATATAATAAATTATATTTATGCATGTGGCAACTATGTGAAATGAAAACTCAGTAGTACGCATGTATGAACAAGAAGATGAGATATGAACAAGAAATTAGTCTAAGATTGTGGGAAACACCCCATATTGATAAACACATATAAGAAAAAGAAAATAAAAAATAATTAAAAGAATACTAAAAATAATGGTTATTACAATTAGGGATATAAACGAGTTGAGTTGAGCCGATATTTGACCATTTTTTCAGACTTGAGCTTGAGTTCGAATCAATTGAATCGAGCTCGAGCTCGATGAGCTTAGGAAATTGAGGATCAAGCTCGACTCAACTCGATTCATTAGAATCGAACTCATAATTAAGTTATAGGCTCGGTTTGAACTCAAAAAGTTAAATTATTTTATAAAAAATTTTAAAATTAGTACATTTTTATTTTATTATATTTTAAAATTAGCTATGGACTCGAGTTTGGCTCTAGCTTGAGCTAGAAAAATTAAATTATTTTATAAAAAAATTAAAATTAGTATATTTTATTATATTTTCTATATATAAATATTTTTTTAAAATAAAAAATATTGTCTAGCAAGCTTGTGAACAAAAATTATTTGGTTCGAGTTCGAATTTTTCAAACTCGAACTCTTACACTTTTCAAAGCATCTCATTTGGCTCGCGAGCTAGCTCAGTTTGTTTGCATCCTTAATCACAATAACTAGAATAAGGGCTCGTCTGGTTTCATTTTCTGAGGCCATTTTTATTTTCTAGTGAAAATGCATAGTAGAAAAGTTATATTTTCTAGTTAAGAAAAGTGCTTTTAAAAATGAGTTGTATTTTGGATGAGTTGTTTAAAATTATATGTTTATATAGGTGTGAAAATAAATTGTATTTGGATGTTGGATTTTTTGTATTAAAAAGGAAGAAATAATTTAAATTTGAATTTGAATTTAAATTGATGATGTGATATGTATTAATTTGAAAAATAATATAAAATAATATTTTTGTAGTGAATGATGGTTGAGAAGTATTGGGAAGATAAAAAAAGTAGATATAAATAGTAATAGAGATTGAAATAAGATGAAAATGGAGAGAGAATATATAAAACAATGTTTTGAAAATGAAAATATTTGAGAAAATGGTGTAAATAAGTGATAATTTTTATTTTTCATTTTGAGAAGAAAATAAAAATGAGTGTTGAAAATGAAACCAAATGAAACTGTTGGGGCAAATTTGACAATTAAAAAAGATAAAAGAAAGGGGGGAAAACAAAATTAATATGCCTTGTCAGCACACAGTTTTCTGTACATACGACACGTGGCATTGTCTCGTCAGCCAACGTTGCCTCCCTCTGTCTTAAAAGCGACTGCTGCATTAGCCTTAGCAAAGTACAACGTACAAGCTTCACTTCATTTGACTCATTGGGTTTCATCTTCGTCCGTGTAGAAATTTATACAAAAATACCCTGAAATTTGTGCCCTTTGATTATCTTTTTCCTACCAAAAAAAAGGAAAAAAAAAAGGAAAAAAAAAAGAAAGGAAAATTTTGATCATTTCCTTGTGAATGATGGATATTTTTCTATTTTTCTTGAAATACGGCAGAAAAAAGGAAGACCCTGTTGAATTTTTCTTACCCCAGATAAAGAAAGCGAAAAAGATCAAGTCTTTTATATTTCTTTTTTTTTGTTTTATTAGGGTAAAAAGGAGAAGAACAGTGAATTTTCTAGAAGAAGATGACCCTCTCGGAAGTCCGTTTGGTGCTCTGTTGACACCTGTTGAATATTTATTTTCTGTAACTTCTTGCCTTGGTAACTGATCATAAATTATTATTTCTCAAGCTTATCTCTTCGTCCTTTGTTTTCTGTTTGACAGGAGCATAAAGGCAGGTACTTTTTTGGCTTTTCTGCGTGGAATTCTACATAAAGGCACTTTGGGAAAAGAGTGAGGGATGAGGAGGACAGAGGGCCTAAATTTGTGCTTTGAGAAGACGATGGTTTTTGGTGGTGGTGAGAATATGATGAATGATGATAGTAATAGTGATCTTGGTGGTGAAATGGAAGGTGGTTTGGATGGAGGGATGAGATTAAGTGAGTGGAAAGATATTCCAGTGGAGCTGTTGCTGAGGATTCTGTCTCTGGTGGATGATCGAACGGTGATTGTGGCATCTGGGGTGTGTCATGGTTGGAGGGATGGCATTTCTTGGGGCCTAACTCATCTCTCTCTCTCTTGGTATATGCATAATTACTTCAACCTATCTTTCATACTTGTCTTGATTGTGTTAATATGTGATTCTGTTAATACTTTCACTTGTGTCTACTATTGCTTGTTTTATGATCAGCACCATTTGCTGTTGTGGCAAGCGCTGCAAATCTCTTAGTTTATAGTTATTTCAAGTTTATGGAATAGGGAAAAGAAGATTGAATGACTGTTTTCCACATTGCACTTAGGTTGTAAGAAAAAAATTCAAGCTTTTGAAGTGTGAAGTAGTTGTCCATCCTATCAGTTTTCTCGTCCTATTGTTGATTCAGTTGCATATGTCAAATATATGCCTGAGATTGACAGTGCATTAGAATTTCCTATGTTCCTGTCCGTGTCCTGCTCTTGGAGCAGTTACCATTTGTCTTTGTTTCATGATATAGTTGCCTGATCCAAATCCAGAAAAGTGTGTGTATGGGCCAGAATCCGAAACCCATGTTTACACCTAGCTTTGTGTGAAGCAGAGAGATTGGTAATTGATTTGGCACTGATTTTTTCCCTCCATATTATTTTCAGTAGAGAAGTGTTATTCGAAGGTGTGGGGAACATTGTGAAGTCCAATCAAGAACATAATTATATGAAAGATATGATTGTTAAATCAAATTCAAACTTTAGATGGTTTCTGAGATTTGCAAGTATGCTAGACAATGGGTAGTTGATTTATGTGAAGGGGATTGATTTTGCTTACCTCCTAACTGTTCTGATTGCTAACTTAGTTGATGTTTCCTCAGGTGCAAGAAAAACATGAACAATTTGGTTCTATCCCTCATTCCAAAATTCACAAAACTGCAATCTTTAATTCTACGACAAGATACACCACAGCTTCAGGATGATGCTGTTGAAAAAATTGCAAGTCACTCTCATGACCTGCAAGAGTTGGATCTTAGCAAGAGTTTTAGACTTACTGACCGCTCCTTGTACGCCTTAGCACATGGTTGTCCAAATCTTGTGAAGCTGAATATCAGTGGCTGTTCAGCCTTCAGTGATACTGCCCTGGGTTATATGACTGGTTTTTGTCGAAAGTTGAAAGTTTTGAATCTTTGTGGATGTGTTAGGGCTGCATCCGATAGGGCACTAAAGGTATCTTGAACAAGCCCAACTTCTTGTTTGTGTCCTGATGTTTGAGATGGTATATTGATTTTTTTGTCGTCGTTTTATGCAGGGCATTGGGTATAATTGTAATGAACTACAGTATTTGAACCTTGGATGGTGTGACCGGGTTGGTGATGAAGGTGTAAAGAGCTTAGCCTACGGTTGCCCTGATCTCAGAGTTCTTGATTTGTGTGGATGTGTTCTTATTACAGGTATCCCTTTCTTGTACTCTAATCACTTCACTCTAAAACATTGCATTTTTTTCTGATTATTTCGCTTTTTTGGGTATTTTGGATTATGCCTTGTTGTGGTTGACGGACACTCCTCAGATGACAGTGTGATTGCACTGGCGAACAACTGCCTTCACCTGAGGTCCCTTGGTCTATACTACTGCCAGAATATAACCGACAGGGCTATGTATTCCTTGGCACAAAGCCGAGTGAAGAACAAGCATGAGGTGTGGGCATCAGTGAAGAACAGGTACGAGGAAGAAGGACTCACCAACCTTAACATCAGCCAGTGCACGGCCTTGACTCCTCCAGCCGTACAGGCGTTATGTGACTCGTTTCCTGCTCTTCATACGTGTCCTGGTCGGCATTCTCTGATAATCAGTGGTTGTTTGAACTTAACATCTGTCCATTGTAAATGTGCTGTCCAAGCACACCGTGCAGTGGCTGCAGTGCCCCATCTAGCTCACTAAAGCTTACACTGGAGTAAGAATTTTAGTTTCCCTGGCTGAAAGAAGTAGGCCTTCTGTATAAAGCTTGTTTCGATGCAAAATGAAGACATTTGGTTAATCCTTTGGAGGTTTAGTTTAACTACATGAAAATGTTTCAGTTTTATCTTTTTTAACTGTTTTGTTTGTGCTGACTTTTGAGTGAATACTCTGGAATCAATGGGAACATATACCTAGTTGGACTCTTGAGGCCCATAGACCAAGTACTATCTGGAACTGAAGGAACTTTTTGGATCTAAACAAGTGAAATCATCAGAGAGTTAATATACCTCAGTTTCTTGTTCAAGAACAGACGACTTCTTGAAACTTGGATTAAGCCCTTCTGGTTTTTACCAAAGCTCTGTTCAGTTAAACACAATGTGCTCTTGATCAGTTAAAAAAAAACAGCCGTGGGATCAAGCATTGTTTCCCTAAAAGAGACATTTGAACATGAGATTAAAAACCCAACTCTAATTAACTCTGCCAGCAAATTACAGAGGAGGAAATACCAACGATAAGTTAAATACAGGGCAGTAAAATATGAAATTTTACATTCAAAAAACATACTTGGATATAGAATGATTTCCATTGTGATCGTGTGCATATCTCTGCACTGGATCACTCAGAACTTGGCATGCTGCTCCTAAGGCCTGATGATGCAAAGAATTACTTCATCATACAACACTTAGAAAACGATCATAGAAACATAGAACCCAGCTTAGGAAACCCATAGATGCTGTAAAACATAGAAAGAGAGAGGTTGGTTTTCTTGTTAATAAATATTGATAAGATGAGCTGAGAAAGGAAAGTTGCCTGGAATCTGTCTCCTGCATGAGGATCATTTGGGCTTTTGTCAGGGTGAACTTGCTTTGCCTGCAGAGTCACAATTATGGTGAAAATTGTCCACTAAGAAAAGAAGAAACCTAATGCAGAAAACACACAAAACATTAAACTCCAAGAGATCAGAGAATTGCTCTGTGGCAACAAAAGATGACCATACTCATGAAACAACACTTTGTAACAGTATTGAACACATAAAAGTGTAATGCTCTACAGAGGATCAACCAGTGTTGTTGAAACACACAGTTAAGGAAATATACACAAAAACAAATACAGGACAATGAAAACGGATTAATCCGGTCTCCCTTTCCTCCCTATGCTCCCCCGGCGCAGGCCTACCACACTTTGCGCCTACGTTTTCGCCAGACGGTCTTTGCCAGTAGTGCCATCCTCCCTGCTGGCTGTATGGGCAGGTTGTTCCTCGCTGCTGTATTCTGTTAGGCTATGGATTACAAGAACAAATGTAGTTGAATGGAACAACAGGCGGGTTACACGTTCCATTGTGCCGAGATGTGCGTTGCAGGTGGTGATGATCACCCCGAGGTATGCACTAGTGCCCTTAACAGGCACTCTAGAACCTGCCAACGCTCGTGAAACCCAGGTCGGTCGGTCCTCCATTCATC
Source organism: Jacaranda mimosifolia (assembly GCA_018894105.1). Taxonomy (NCBI): domain Eukaryota; kingdom Viridiplantae; phylum Streptophyta; class Magnoliopsida; order Lamiales; family Bignoniaceae; genus Jacaranda; species Jacaranda mimosifolia. The sequence continues at coordinate 1,565,355 of CM032123.1, forward strand.
AGACTGGAGGTGTGGATAACGAGGCCACCTTCACAACCTTCTTCCTTATGTCCCTATGTAAAGTAGGGTGGTTCGCTTGAGTTGCTCAACCACACCTTAGCCCGGTGCTCATGATGCGCTATAAAACCCCCACCGGGCCAGGGGACCAAGCAAGGCATAGCTAGCGACATAGGAGCCGACTCGGCATCAGCGGCTTCGTGCCGCACTGGAGTGATCCACATAATGATAGCAAATCAATCACAACCTTGAGATGGTAAGCCTTGTGAATTTCCTCAGACGCAGAGGGACTAACCCCAAGAATGTCATAATACTCGTCTCTTTAACCATTTTCTTGGTCATTTGTTACAAATACCCCAACTTTTTGAATTTTTCCTCCCTTTTTTTTATGCCAAAAGTAAGATGTGAGAGTGAATGGAAATATTTTCTTTTTTATGGATTTGGAACAACTGCCATTTTACACACTTTGAACAGATTATTTTGCAACTTTGCATCCTTAAAATACTTTAATTGCCAATATGCACCTGGTCCATATTTTTTATGGAAAATCTCACTAGAAATACGGAGACGAATTTTGCAAGAATTTCCCCCTGAAAGTCCGTGGAGAATTAATATTTTCCTGATGAAAAATTTTATTGGAATATATGTTATAAGATAGTGAACACTGCCAAACTCAAAGGTAATGTTTGGTTTTACTGTTTTAGGGGAACTTTTTTTTTTTTTTTTTAAAGGAGTGGAATGGGGAAATTTTACGTATATTGGTTTTTTTCTAAAAATTGGTTAAAGATTGTAGTAATACTACATATGATTTTATCATGGAAAGAGACAATATATTATAGATATTAAATCAGTATTTATTTATTTTTTTAATCTAAGTGGTAGAATCGAATGAGAGCTTATATTATTATTTTATATGTATAAGTTTAATGTGATATGATATATAATATACATGATGATTATGCCTGCCTTAGGAAATGGTGGAAGAAGGATATATTGCAATGTCTTTAAAATTATTTATAGCCCAAATTATTTTTACATGTTACAAATACCAAAATTAGAAATTAGAGGTGCAAAGCGTCAACAGAGTGCATTTATGGGTGCAAACTTTGAGATTTTGATTTGGGCCGACAAACAAGTGGCTTGTTTGGATAGCCAAAAAAATAGCTTTAAGTTGAGATGCAATTCTTGCAACTAAAGAGATTTCTATTCAGTCGCAGAAAGCAACCAGCAATAATGCAATGGCACTATTTATAGTCCATATTACACAAACAAAATGAGTACTTTTTTGAGAGATCATCATAATGTTCAAATATTTGATATATAACATCCAGAACAAAAAATCACATCTAATTTTGCAAAAATAAAATAATTCTCATACTGCTTAAATTAGTGTCACAAAATTTACATATATTTCATCAGAATATCTGGCAGCTCTTCTCCTTTCATCTGATGACCAAGTATGCTTCAGGAAAAAGGGATACAAACTTGTAAGCCAATTTCTAGTTTCTTTTCCCATTGATCCAATGTGGGAGAGAAATGTCAACTAAAAGCAACTCCAAAATTTTACCTCAGCCTTTAAATCCAAAGGGACTCAGGTTTCTCAGCTTAAATTACCAGTAATATTTCTTCTTTGAACCACACTGTGATTTCCACACAAGTTCCAGAAGATGAAGAGAACAGATACCTTATTTGGCCTTTCCTCTCTTGCCGTTCTTCCCAAACTTCTTTCCCTTCTTAGATTTGGTCTTAAGATAAGAAACTCTGTCGGCTTTCTTTTGCCTATCCTTCCGAACTTGTTCAAAATCTTTGATTTCTGACCGGATATGAGCATTTGGTACCGACCTATGAGTTTTTCCACCCCTGAACCTCTGGTTATCCCCACGAAAACCAGGACCACCTTATCAAAGAAAAGAGTTAACATAACGTACAGATTAGATACTATGAAAATCTCTATTTCTTCCAACGCCTATTCCCAATAAAGGTGCATAGGAAAATTGTTGGTTATAATTATAACATTAGAAGGGAATTACAACTTAGTAGCTCGTATTTAAAATCTACCTGCAGAACTAGCAGTTCCTTCTGTGGTGCTGTCATTGCTTGACCCTTTAAGGGATACCTTGTTGTGTGACCTTTCTTTCCACTTCTTGTAAATACCAGTTTTGTTGGCTTTCACTCTTGCACCACTTTCTGTTTTTATCTGCAAGCCAGAAATTACACACATAAAAACACTTGAAACCAGTATAAAGAAAGAATAACTTTCATTTTAACAGAATAAAAGAACTAGGGCGTGGACAACAAAGACATATTTGAAGAACACATTAGTCCCAAAGAAAATACCTTCCCACTAGCTGTCACGCGCTCTCCATTGTTTAGCTTGACATACTTTTTGCTCCTCTGTTACAAAGTCAACATAATTACGGCACATCAATAGTTGAAATGTGGGTATTTTTTGTTCTGTGCATGCCTATTGTTCATTTCATTTCATTTTTATTTTTTGGGGGGGTAGGCATGGGCGTTTGAAATAATAGTTTACAGTACCTTATCCCAGTGATAAGAAGATTTCTGCTTACGCAACCCGCCCGTATCATCAGCATTTAGATCAAGAACAGCTGCTTCCAACCTGTTTATTAGGACATATCAATCCCCCTCCCTTATGAAAGTCAGATCGACACTTCGAGACTACATGATTCAGGGAAAACACTACAGATTACACAAATACAAGGACTGCAACATCATCATCCATTATGCAGGCGCCATGTACACCACGAATAATGGATCTTTCTTCTCTATCCTTGGTATCTTAAATTAGTGGCTGAGGTTTTATTAAAAGGTGAATTGAAAAAAATTTAAGGCGCTAAGAGCACCATTCGTGCTCCCAAAGAGCTACTTTCTGATGGGTGCAATAAAGTTGCATCCTATTGTTCGAATTATGCAATCTATTTATAGGCTAAAGAATCTGACTGAGAGCAGAGTGATGAACAGTGTCGAAAAACAGTTAGGATTGCCATATTCCGTATGTAAGATAAAAAATAATAACTAAAATTGTTCCATCATCAACTGCCATCCTTACCTATTTGATTCAAAGCCTTGGTTAGCTCTCACAGAAAGACCTGCTTCAAAATGCTGAAATACATACGGTTACAAAAATGTTATTCCATGCTGTACACAGAACCAAGTCAAGTGAGGTATAAGAAAACCATTCTATCAGAGAAGTATTCAAAAAGCAAGAGATTGCAAATTACTGGAAGGAAACAAGAAGTAAGAAGTGCAGCAGAAGTCAATTTCAAAAACTGACTATTGCATGGTAATCTTTTACAAAAAAGGAGATAAGTAGTCCACCTGATTTGTGGGCACTGAACTTATGAAATATTCATCATCTTTGAAGCTCTGTGCCTTCCTTTTGGTGCCAGATGCTGCCAAGACCAATTTGACAACAATTAGAGAAATAGTTAAGCAATCAAATAATGGTTATCTGCCTAAATAGTTAAACAACAATATTACAAATGTTTATATGATAAATCCTAAATAGTTGATAGGACCCACTTTGTCCACAATATCATAAAATTTCTGATTTTCAAAGCAAGATAAGGAGAAGTCATTCAGATGGTGGAATTTCACCACTGTAACACAAAAGATCACTTCAAGTATATTTTGTGAACAATCTGCTCTTCTTAAGACAATATACAGGTGGACAAGTAAAGTTTCCCCAAGAAAATGAAGGACTTGAATTGTGCTTCTCTCTCTTGGATGTTGTTGGTTTGTATATCTACTATCAGTAATCAACTAGCAAGTTTACTTCAGCACACATTCCCACAAAGCCTAAGCCCACAAGACTGGGTGATTCATATCGACTTTCAAAATGTTCCAGCAGAAACCCCAATGCCATCTTTTGGCAACCAATTAAGGGTTCGTTGCCAGGCCATTTAGGATTCTAGAGAAGGTCTTATCAGCTCAAGGGGTGGTTCCATGATAAAAAATATACCACTTTATCCCAAATAATTCTTAGTCCCAACACTTCAAATTGGCGCGCACACTGCTGTACCATTTCCCATACACCAAATTCATGAGCCTACAATGAGAAGCACACTTCAAGACCCAAACAGGCACCATGAAATCCTATCAAGTCAACAACAAAAAAGGCTAAACAATTTGAGCTCGTGGGTCTACAGCACTCATATATAGGTCACACTTTCACTTCCAAACGAATATAGGAAACCGAGAATCCCAATTCCCGACTAATATTTTATGAAAATAATTTGTTGTCACTTGAGCATGAACCAGAGAGGGTACACTTAAACATGTGCCGCCGATAATGCATTAAGGAAAATAAAGATGATCGTGAAAAGTGATGGCAAAAACCTTGTTTCCTCTTGTTCTTTGAAGGACTACGTTCTGGTTCAACTTCCTACAAAACAAAGGAATTTGTCAAATAAAAAAGAAAATCAGGAAGTCAGCTATAAAGCCATAAAGACAACATAAATGCAGGGGTCAAGTTGATATTATGACTCCAAACTGATGTGCAGAGTTGAAGTTGGGGTGCTTTTTTTTTTGGGTTGAGGGGGAGGGGGTGACTTACTAGTACGAGGGAATACATGCAGTCCATTTTGTGTGGCTTAGGGCATATATCTTTTATGGAAGCAATTGGAGTTCAAATTCATATGGGGGTAACGTATGTTGGAATGAAGTTGATAAGGAATTAAATCGAGCAGAATTAATTTCTTATCTCTTATCCGCAAGAGTACAGAAGTAGCAATGGAATATAATAACTGCATCAAATAAAATGTAAGCATTTGTTCAACATGTGCCAAGCAGCCAAGGTGAAGCTGCACATCAATATCCAACCATTGCAGACAGGTACAATAGAGGCAACCTCATAAATTGTAACCTTAATTCTAGCCAACTATTTACACAAAATTTTCTCATAAATACAAATAATAGTTAACAAATTGGATACGTTGGGAACACTTCTTTAACTGCATTTTCCAAAAGCAACAAACTGCATTTTCCAAAAGCAACACCACTGTGTCTCAAATGCACCTAGTCTGCTAATTATTACTTATGTTCTCGTGCTTTCCATATATAACCCCCAAAATTTGAGATGACTATATCACCGAAAATTGTTCAAGGTCATGAATGCTAAGCGAAAAGTAGCTCTTTTTGCAAAGAAGAATCCTAACAGATACCAACATAGTTTATTTGATTTTCAGAGACCCGTGGTCCAATAACAATAAACCTAGAAATACTGCAATTACCTTCTCAACATGATCTTTAGAACGTTGCTGGTGAACTTTATTGATGACCTCCTCATGAACAGCTCTTTTCTTTTTCATCACATCAACCCATTGAATAGAATTACCCTGAAATTTCTCCTTATTGTCAAATTTGATCAAAACAATATTGAAAGGACATGAAAATGTGATATTAGTAGCGATACAATATTAGCTGGCACAAAGATGGAAGATTTAAGCATTACCTGTTGATTTTTTGACTTTGCAGCCTCACCTTCAGCTTCCAGAATGGTTTGCTTGGGTCTATAAAAAATAAGTCATGCAAAGTAGAGAAATTTAAATACATAGATTCACTTTGTCTTGTTTTAAAAACTCAGGTTAAAAGGTAGATTTAGGACTCACCTAAATGCTTTCAAGCGCTCGGAAAAGGCTAAAGCTGTTAATTCATCACCACCAAGGACATTTCTGAACATCGGATGCAAGCCTTCACGGGCCAAATCTTTCACTCTTTTAATAGACTCCCTAGATGGCTTTGCTTTTGTCTTTGTGTACAAGGAAAATGCTTTTGAAGAAGGATTCAGCAAAGCATTCAGTTCTGTGGATGATTCAATGATTTCTCGAACTCTATCTGAAAGTAGATCTATAAGCCTCTGGGGAAAACGCCCATAAACAGTTTCTCCATTTGCAACTGCTTGATCTATTTTAGTCATAACACCATCCATATCTCTTAGGACCTCCTCCTCTGTTGGAGCAGGCCTAATTGGTTTTGAGAGGAAGAGATGAAGATCTAATAGGTAAGGCATATCTTCCAATGTAACAAAAGAAAATGAAGTACCCGTGCGACCAGCCCTTGCAGCTCGCCCCACACGATGGACAAAAAGTTTAGGTTTAGGAGGGAAGTCAAAGTTGACTACATTATCGAGTAAAGGGATGTCAATTCCCCTGGCAGCCACATCCGTCACAATCAGCAGCATGGTCTTTCTAGCCCTAAATTTTGATATATGAATCTTACGGGCTTCTTGATCCATATCCCCATAGCAAACAGAAGCCACAATACCTTCTTCTCTAAAGAGTGTGTAAAGAAATTCAACATGATATTTAGTGGAAACAAAAATTAAAGTCTGCTGATCAGAACTTATTTGTTCCCTTATCAAATAGAGCAATGCAGCATATTTTTCCTCCTGCCTTAAAGTGAAAAAGGCAAGCTTCAATTCGGGGCTAATTTTTGTCTCCAAATCAAGCCTCACTAACTGAGGGTCCCGAAGACCAGCCTTGGCAAACTCAGCAAGGGCACTTGGTAAAGTTGCACTAAAAAGCAAAGTCTGACGATTCTCACCCAACTGCATGAGGATTTTGTGCAACTGTTCCACAAAGCCCATGCTAAAAAGGCAGTCAGCTTCATCAAAAACAACATATTCCACAGTCCGCAACGACATGTCATCAATTTCTTCCAGATGATGCATAAGCCTGCCAGGAGTAGCAATTATGCAATCAGGATTCTGCGCTAATTCCTCGAATTGGCTTTCCATACTGTCACCACCAACCAGTAAACTAGCACGAAGATCTACAAAGAAAAAATCAACAAAATAGTAAATATAAAAATTTTGAGACAAGGGAGAATTTCTCATTTTAAACATCCAGTCGAATATCTCCCTGCAATAAAGTGTTCGAAGCAAGTAGAAAATTTTTGCAGACCTTTGGTATAGGCTATATCTAATCAAATCAGCCAAATAATGTCACTCAAGAATAATGAGAGATTTCTTTCTTTTTTCCCCATCCCAATAGGCCATACAAGATGTCAAATTTGACCATACTGAGAAACAAGAATCCATTAGCTGAATTAACACTTCTCGTAACACTAGATGAATCCACTTGAAGCAAACTGAAGTCAAACTAATCACACTTTCCATATCACTAGAATACTAACAACTCAACAACCCACGTAAGTGATACATAGACGTGAATAGAAACTAATATATAGAAGCAAATAATGCGTTTAACTTTAAAAATGCTTTTCCGTAACTTCCCTTGCTAATTTTCAATAGCAGTTACATTGAACTTTTTACACTGCTATGCGGACCTGCCAAAAAGCATTATCAAGCTGCAAAAACTAATCGGAATCAATTCCATGTGCCTAATTCTAGGTTGCATTACAACCGTCTAGAGTTCAAACAAAATGAATCAGTAATTGAACACACATTTTTATCTATATGCCTTCTCATTCTGATTCAAAACCAATCACACCCGAAAAACAAAAAACGAAAATTCCAAGAGAATCATAATATATACTACCCAGTCGAGACACCTGTGCATGGACTTTTTGGTTTCTGGAGTATTGCAAGAACCCAGAGAATCAACCCAAACAAAACCACATTTTTATCCACTTATACATCTGACGACACGTCTACACCATTAATAAACACTTCATCAAGTGCTTACCCGTAAAGCGACTGAGTTCTTTGGTAAACTTGAAAGTCTGGAGAGCCAAATCACGCGTTGGGGATAGAATAAGAGCCCTAACTCCCGCCTGGGGCACGTGATGCTGGAGCTTCTGGAGCATGGGGATGAGAAAAGCTGCAGTCTTGCCGGAACCCGTCCGGGCCATGGCAACGACATCATATCCAGCAAGAATTAGGGGCATGGTCTTGCGCTGAATCGGCGTGGGCACTCTGTACCCTTTCTTCTTGACACCATTATAGACATTGGGACTCAATCCCAGCGACTCGAAGCCACCGGATTTCGATTTCTTCGATTGCTTCTGCTTTATCTTTAGCTCCGCTTTTGAGGCTGCCAGTATCTTCCCGCCTTTCGCCATTGCGACTACCGGCGGTTCGATTGTCCGGTGCCGTCTGTTCCGTAGGTCGAAATAAAAATAAACACTTCGGCGGTTTTAGGGTTTAAAAGCACATGTCATCATCCATCACATTTCTTTTACTAATTGTAACCCGATTTGAGCCGGATATGGGATCCGAGTCGAGTGGATACAAGTAACAGTTTGATCCAATACAGTTGGGTCTTCCCTAGGCTACTTAAAGGGCTGTCAATGAATCGAATTTTAATCCGAATTTGATTCGAATTTTAAATTTTTATTCAATTAAAATATTCGATAGATCATATTCAATAATAAATATTTGTAATTCAAAATAAGTGGATCAAATATGGAATTAAGCAATTCAATTCGTTAAAAATTCAAATTCGAACTTTAATATTTTTTATTAAATTAATACTATTATATATAATATTAATAAAAATTTTAAAATAAAATTTATATATTATGTTGATCTAATATTTATATTAATATCTATATTATATTATTAATATTGAGTTTTTAACCTAAAAAATAAAAGGAATATTGATGAGATGTAAAATATAATAACATATAATAGTTCATCTATGCATTAATATAATGTGAAATAGGAATGTAGTATTTAAATATTTAATTTTTAGACTAATATATAATAAAAAGTTATTAAAAATTTAAATATAACATATATTTACTCTATAAACACAATATTTTTATAAAATTCAAAAGGAAAAAAAGAAAAAATAAGGTCAAATTTTTTAATTGAATTCGTATATGGTACTAACTAACAAAGATCCTATAGAATTTCTGTTCGAATTTAGATATGAATTTTGATAATCGAACTCGAATATGACAAATCCAATCCAGATCCAACCTGTTGACACTTGACAGCCATTTGGTTTTACTTTTGGACTTCGGTCCAAGTATTTAGCCCATGTTTAAAGAAATTTGGGCCCAAAATTGTAAATTGGGCCTTCTCAGGCATTTTCCAATTTTCGTTTTGGGTTTCAGTCCAAGCTTTTGGCCCATATTACATGCAGTTTGGGCCAGGATCCATTGAACTTGGCCCAAAAATAAACTGTCTCGTAAATATATAATTAAATAAAAAACAAAAATTATTTTCTCCTATTTCTTTTTAAATATGGAAAAAATATATTATCATATGAGGATGAGCCCTCCAACTCCGACGCTGTTTCCCAACAAAAGCTACAATTATTATACAAACTGAGAGAGAGAGAGACAGAGACAGAGACAGCTGCTGACGATTAATGAATGATAGAAGATCTTCAGACAACCTCATATCTAGTCTATAAATAAGGCTATCTGAATGTACGATGAATACTGATCCAGAAAAACACCAATCACCACCGCCGCTGCCCTCTGCCGGCCCCGCCGGGGATGATGCCCTGATGGGCCCAGCTCTGCCACCTGCGGAGGATCCGCCGTCGGTTTTGCAAGAATCATCAGCCAGCGTAAAGGTTCCATCTAGGAATCCTGATGCCCTCGTCAGCGGTGGTGGAATAAGGTGCATTTTGTTGCTTTGGAGATCTCTCCAAGCACATGCTTGTCGCAATTTTGACTGGCCTAATTCTGCTACTTGATTGATTCTTACTATTATGTTAGCCAATTAGCTTTGATTCTTGTTAATGGAGGTTTATTTTATTTTTGGGAGGTGGGGGATGGGGGTGAAGATGGTGGTGGTGAACGTACGGTTTTAATTGTTTTCTGCTATTCTTGAATTTGCGTTGTTGTTTCGGTAGATTCAAAAAAATTAGAGATTTGTGCCAATAATGTGGTTGTGCAATGAAATTTAGTTCTTCTTAACAGCAGAAATGCAATTTAAAATATTTAAGAGAGAGAGAGAGGGAGAGAGAGAGAATCAGAATCTGGCAAGTGCTTGTAATTTTTTTAATGGGAGCTAACCCCTTTTACAATATATTTCAACATTGTTAAAACTGCAGCTTTGTCACTGGAGATAGAAATGCAAGGCTTAGTTATGGATATTCCAGCTTCAAGGGCAAACGTGCATCCATGGAGGATTATTATGAAATACAGCTATCGGAAGTTGATGGTCAAATGGTTGCCCTTTTTGGTGTTTTTGATGGTATGTCACATATTTTCCTAAATCAAAAAGTCAAAAAAATTTCTATAGTATTTTCATTTCTTTATTCTATAATGGCTTAATGGATTGGAAGTGCAAACAAATTGATGTTTTAGACCTTCTTTCCAAGTTTTTGATTCTTTTGGTTCTTATGATTTTCATTGTGATATCAGGGCATGGTGGGTCTAGAACTGCAGAGTACCTTAAGAAAAATCTCTTCAAAAATCTAAGCAGCCACCCCGATTTTGTTAAAGATACAAAGTCAGCTATTGGTATGAACTTCAAGATTCTACATCTTTTAATTTCTGATGGCGTTGAAAAGATTTGATGTGGTGTATAGTGTAATAGGAAATGCTCTTGATTGCAGTTGAATCGTTTAGACAGACCGATACTAATTACCTTAACGAAGAAAAAGGCCAGCAGAAAGATGCAGGTTCGACCGCATCAACTGCTGTCCTTGTTCGAGGCAGACTATTCGTTGCGAATGTGGGAGATTCTAGAGTTGTTGCTTGTAGAGCTGGTTCAGGTTTGATGCCATCCTGGGAGCTTGACTAATTACAGTTTTTCCATATTGTTAATACATCATGAGACATTCTACCAAAATCATGCCGATTTTGTCCACTTTTGGTCTGCATGTATATTCTTCGCTAAAGAATATAAAATATGCTCCTTTATTTTGAAAGATATAGTTTTCATGTCTGGCCCTGATTAGCAAACAACCAAGCTGCTCTATGATATGTTTAATAAACTTACCTGGGAAGCGCTTGAAATGCCTGACATATCAACTAGCTATTGCCCCAAGAAGCTCATTTTGGTTTAAACCTACAAGCAATTGGCAAAAACATTGAAGAGAAATTATAATCTTGTTGACTTCCCAAAAATTAACGTGATTTTATCTTTCGTAGGTCATATAATCACTTAGACATGGAGATAATGGGCTTCTATAAGTGATTGCCGGATATGATGCCATTCAGTTTTCCTGCTTTGAGCAGAACTTAAACTTGTTGTGCATAATTTTTCTCAGAAAGGACATATTCTAATCTCAAAGTGGTCCAATGTGCAAATGATTTTCATGATTAAACAATCTGAGGATGGTAATAATCCTAGCTATATTTTATTGGTCTTATTTTGTTTTTTATTTTGCTTCATTTGACAACCTATCAGTATGCCTCACTGACCTAGCAAAGAAATAAAATGGAAAAATGTACCTCATATAATAAATTCTAGGATCAATTTTTTAACCCATATTGGCATTAAATATGTAATAATTGTAAATTTGGTAAAATCCATTTCATTTATTCTTATCAAATTTTGTACGAGGTCCTTTTGATGAAGATAGACTTCATTTCCTGCTTAATCATGGTCCAACATAGTTTTGCATGCCTTGATGGCAGAGTTACCTTTTATTCATTCACATTATAGTTGCGTGTTTGTCCTTTGCTTTACACTTTCTTTTTAAACTATTTTCTGCAGGTCTGATATATACAATAAGATCTGAAATTGCCACATATGACCTCTTTCACTTTTTTGACTATTCTTGTGTCTTTATGTAGCTATTCCATTGTCAATTGACCACAAGCCTGACAGATCTGATGAACGTGAACGGATAGAACGGGCCGGAGGTTTTATCGTTTGGGCGGGTAACTTTTTCAATTCTGAAATCTTATTTGTTCTTGTGATTATATCTTGTGGATGTCTATAGTCATATACTACAGTAATAAACTTCGGCTGTACGCTTTTTCTTTGACTGGTGCCTGTGTCAACATTTAACATAGGTTGAATGATGTTAAAGGCAGTTTGCAGGTGGATTTTCTGAAATTAATGGAAACTGCACTTGGGAAGCCTCAATCTTTTCCTGTGATCATGTCTTATGTCTTGGATCCTAGGGTATTTAAGAACAATACATACTAATGATGGCAACATGTAATAACTACAGGAATTATGATGTCCGTATTTCATTAAATATATGTTTATACCTTCATGATATGGTGACTAACTATAATTTTTGCCACATAGAATTTTTTACAGTATTGATGTCTTGTTAAGGGGTTGCTTTGGATTCCTCCAAATAGGTGAATTTACTGAAAGATTTGAAGTCCCTATTGTTAATAATCTTTTGCATGCCGACCTCTTAACTCTGAACTATTACCTGATCACACGGCTACGTTTTTAGCAATCGTTGAACAATTTGTGCAGTAGATTTAATATCTCTTCATTAGGAACATGGCGTGTTGGTGGTGTTCTTGCTGTTTCTCGGGCATTTGGAGATAAACTGCTTAGGCCATACATTGTGGCTGAGCCTGAAATTCAGGTATTGTCTGGTTTTATTCCTGATCAATTTTGTTCCATCATATTTTCTCATGTAAAATCATAATTCTCCTCTGATCCAAGATGCTCCCATTCCGGGTTTTCATTTAAAATAATAGTGACAACAAATTGGATTTTGCATATTAATTGTCTGATTGAAATATGTCTGTTCTTGACTATTTACCTCTCAGAGAAAAGAATTTTTATTACATTCTAGTATGCCTGCTAAATGCTACTTTGACTCTTTACACCTTGGTGGGATTTTGTTTTAATTAACGATGGTAGCTAGTTACTAACTATTTACTACCGTCTCTCTATCGATTTAATATTTTGTATGAAATTTAGACAAACTTCATCTGTTAATTTAATGATGTTTGATCGACTTTCCCATCTTAGGAAGAAGAAATTGATGGTGTGGAGTTCATTATAATAGCAAGCGATGGACTTTGGAACGTCCTTTCAAATAAGGTTAGTCCCTTTGACACTTAAACGGTTTACAAATTTTCTTGATTTAAGACAACTAATTCCTCATTTTTTATTCAGGATGCTGTAAGTATCGTGCAAGATATAGCTGGTGCTGAAGCAGCATCAAAGAAACTCATAGAAGAAGCCTATGGGAGGGGAAGTTCAGACAATATCACCTGTGTAGTCGTTCGATTTGAGAAGTGATGAGCAGACAAGAAGTTCGACATTATTGGTTTCTTCTGTTGAAGAATTTTTGTCATAAAATTTGTCAATTACAACCCAGTGATTAAAAGAGTTTGCTTTTGCTGCAGACTTCACCACATGCTTCAGTTGCTGGAAGTGTGAACTACTGGATTAGCAGCAACTCTTTGTCCGCTGGACCATAATGTTTGTAGCATTTTTCAGACATTCTTTTGCTGAAAAAAACAATTATTTAGCATGAGTTCAGGTTTGATTTTTGTCTCAGGCCTAATTTACGTGTTATTTCCAAGCTAGAAGTGGAAATAAAGAGAGTTTTTATGCCTTTACTATTGTTTTTAATATCTTTTATTATATCTTACCTTTGGTGAAATTCATTGAGAATAGCATGGTGTATTGTAAGGCTGCAATCGAATCGAACCGAGCAGAGTTTGCGCACAATTTAGAGCTTGAGCTCGACGATCCTAAAATATTAAGGCTTGAGCTCGAGTTTCAGCTCGAACTCGAAATAAAAAAATATATATATAATATATTTATTAATAAAATAAAAAATAATATTTAATTATATACTGACTAGTGAGTCTCGAGCTTAAATACAAATGGCTCGAATTAGAGCTCAAACTCAATTTAGCTCGATCGAGCTTCGCTCATGAAGCTTGCGAGCCAGTTCGACTCGTTTGCACTCCTAGTGTATTGTATTCTTCATGTCGAGGAAATTCTTTTGACTCAATCCATTCTTGGGGTCAAATAAAGGGGAAAAAAATGTCAATGACTCCGTTACGGTAAAGTACTCTTTGAGTGTATGGAATATCTCATTTGAATTTCTACAATAATGCCTTCATAAAATTTTCCGATCGAAATATGAGAAAATTCTACTCAAAATGAGACTACCGTCGCTTTGTCCTACACACTAAATTATAAAACCATTTGTTTGGTAATTTTTCATTAATATGAATAATCATTAGCAACCTTTCAAATTAAGATCCTTATTTTCTGCTACTCCAATTGATTTTTCAATTTTTTTTATTATTAATAACCATAAGTCGCCCTTCATATTTTATAATTTTAAATATATAATATATTTATATATATATATATTATATTATTAGATGCACATACATTTAGCGTACATAATCACTAGTACCAATAAAATCCATGGGAATAAATTGTTAGCTGATTGATCGTAGCTTCAAATTTTATTTTGCAAGATTTGAATTGTATACGATCGAGCATAACCCAAATATTATTTTGCAAATTTTGATTTAATAATTAAAGAATACTTATAAAAAAAAATTAATCTCTCTAAATTAACAAATTCAAAATAAAGTAATTACTATTATATTTCTTGAAATTCGACCAATTCACCCGCCATCACTATGGGAATGGCATACCAATTTAACTTATGACTTCCACAATCCCCATTCAGACTGCCTCAAAGGTTTATAACTTTATCCAGTAAAAAATGAAAAAAGAAAGAGTCCATTGCCATGGCGATTTGATGACAAACATCAGTGCATGAAATTGAAACTATGAAATGTTCGAAAAATTTGCAACCTATGGAAAAGGAAAGTGAGTCCAAACAACTATGCCAAAGATGTTTATGTCTGAATGGATCAATCAAGGCATCTAAAATTACATCGGCAGGAAACTGAGAGCAAAGGCGAGAAAAGATTCAGCAGCAACTGCTAGTGGAAGCATCGGACTCGGGAGGTTTCTGTTTGAAGATGTTCTTTTTTACACCAGCTGAGCCCTCAGCCAAGAGAGATGGCGTCTCCAAGATCTGTTGGTATAAGAGAAAATCGAAAAAAACAATATTAAACTCTAAGGCATGCATGTAGAATATAGACTACTAGTTATGGCCGAGTGGAGTGGCCTTCGACCCAACATCATAAGTCTCATATATAAAGTGTGAGGTAGGGAGTCGAACCTAGTGGACACCCAGTGTGCGTGTGTATAAATATAAGAAAGAAGAACCTAGCCCAGCTAATGCAGAAGACTAATGATCTTTGAAACAAAAACCTCAAATTATGCTAACTTGCTAACCTTTAAAACGAGTTCCTCAAAGCACTGCTCCACATTGACACGAGTTTTGGCACTACACTCGATGAAGAGGCACCCGTATTCCCTTGCAAAGTCAATTCCCTCTTTTTTGCTGACAACCCTTTCACTCTCCTGAAAAAGATGCAAAGCCAGATGCTACTACTATGGGCAATACTTGTATCAACTTCTTATAGTGCGAGCAAGGGAAAATACCTTATCAACTTTGTTGCCGACTAGCATCTTGATGCAATCTTGATTTGTTGAGTAGAGGTCGATTTCTTTAGCCCAAATATCAGAAAGATTTGTAAAGGTATCTCGCCGTGTCACATCATAAACTGCATCACAAACAAATGGTTTTCTTGGATGTATGTCAGAAGAAACAAACCATAGTGCTAGTAAAGAAAGAAAAAGAAATAACTTAAAAGCAAAAAATCAGGCAATTAGATTTATGTGATCCCTAAACTGGGGGACTGTGAATAAGGTAAAGAGAAGTTAAGATTCTATAATCCTAGACAATAGCATATCTCAAGTTAAAGTACATCATTCAAAATATAAGTTGACAACTTGAGACATAGCCGAGGAAGAACAAATTGCAAGAACAAACAAGGCAACAAAAGACAAATTTTGAGCATACCCATGATTATTCCTTGAGCTCCTCTGTAATATGAACTAGTCAAAGTCCTAAATCTTTCCTGTCCAGCTGAAAAAGGAGAAGTCAGATTTGCAAAACATCTGATATAAATCACTTTTCTTAATATATATAAATACATATAGATATATATATATATGTATAAATATAAGTCATCCATATCAAACCAGAAAGACATATCAAACCAGAAAGACATGCAATTTTGCCACCAAAGGTAACAAGAATCAGCTTGCAGAAGGCCTTAAGAACTAATTCTAGAAAATATTTTGTCTCATATTCTTCAGCTCATATGTTATCACTCAACCTCTAATTAAATTGTAATTGAATATACGTCTTGGAAAAAGAAATTTGCAGAAGACAACCAGTCGAAATAAGAAGTGTTTGGCTTATGTGTCTCAACTTACAGGTAAACCAGATCCAAAGATGGCAACTAGGGTTGCTGTTTCCATTATGAATCTATGATTATATGGTTTCAAGTCCCCAATGGATCTATCATAAGATCATTTATTTACAATGGAATGGTATACAAAGTCAACAAGCTGTTTCTGTATCGGGCCCAAGATAAACTACTGTAGGGATTTTATTAAAAGCATTGAAATTTGAATTCAGATCTAGTGTCACTGAAAATACATCTTGGAAGAAGAAATTCATAGAAGGACAACCATTCAAGGGCATATAAGAAAATAAGCACCCACATGCAGTCATACAATTTCTTCATTTCTTTCTTTTGTTCCCTAACTTGACAGACCAATGCAAGCCATAGCAGCATGCTTACCAGTGTCCCAAATTGCAAGCTTTAATTTCTTCCCTCCGACAGTGACATACTTTACCTTGAAATCCACTCCTGTAGACAGCAGATACAGCACATCACAATGCCAAATACGAGATATTTTTTAGACTGTATAAGTAAATAGTAATATCCACACTAGGAATAATAGCATGCGACAAACTAATCCAACATTATATACGGACTCTCAAGGCTAAGACTGGTTGGTTGGCACTCTGCAGAAAACATGTTTTGTTCAGTTGTTGATTATATTGCTACCAAGAAAGTGCCAACTCGTACAAATTACTTTGATAACTGAAGAATGAGAATCATGTAAATGGTATTTAATGACTATAACAAAAATATCCTCCAATAACCAATATTAAGCCACATCTTCACAAATTCAAGTCACTTGTATCCACTATGAATCCAACTTCTATTCATTCATTTCTGCAGCAGACGGTGGGCAAAGGGGAGGCTGTGGTATATTGACAGCTGACATGTCACATGGAAGATGCAAAATACACCCACATTCACAACAACACGAGGAAAAGAAAAAAAAAATCAAGGAAACCAATTAAACGTGTTAGGACACGAGATACCACAAAAATTAGGGGAGGGGGGGATAATTAAGAAATAATTAAACTAGGCTTCTTATGTTGCTTCAGGCAGAGAATGGGAACAAAATCCATATCAGTTTCCATCATCGACTGAAAGTAGTACTTATAAATGAATACTCAGTGCCAGAATAGGATTTCTTTTTTTATTTTTATTTTTATTTTATTTTATTTTTTTTTGGCTTTTCCAAGGCATTCACTCAAGCTTCCAAAAGAACCAAATTTCTTTTAACATTCAGGTATATAGAAACAAAAATCAAGGCATGGGTACTAAATAAACAAGTCAAATCAACCCGACCATATTAATGCATAAGTGCAGATAAACTATATGATTTAACACTATACTACCCTGTCACAGCATTATTTCTTTAGATGGCATACAATAGAATGTACCATAGCCAGTTAACAACAAATAGAACTCTACTCTAGTATAGAGCATAATCCATCCCTCTCCCAAAACCTGGCAATTAGCTTCAAATAAACAAGCCATAAAGAATCCAGACATTATCTCTGTCAATGAAAACATACAAAAAACCATCACTTCCTCAAAAAATTCAGCACGACACTCCCCAAAACCCATTTAAGATTCCAACTTTAATTCCCAAATGCGTATCACATTAATTGAATTCAAGATAATATGCATATCTATATCAAACTGTATAAGAGGATTATAGAGCTACCGATGGTAGGAGAGAGATCTTCAAAAGTATCAGAGGTGAAACTGAGCAAAAGGCTACTTTTTCCAACCCCAGAATCTCCAATCATCAACAATTTGAACAGATAGTCAAATTCCGACGCTGTTCCTGATGATGATTCCATATCGTCGTCAAAGTTCCAATTTTTCTTCAAGAAAACTGAGACCCACAAAAACTTTCAATCAATTGATTCACACTCAAAAAAGAAAAAACAAAAACAAACCCATCAAGAAAAGAAACGAAAATACAAAACCCATATAGAGAGATGACCTGAAATTGAATTGTGCAGCAGATCTGAGGCAAACGTTGATTACGCACGTACACGTGTGTATACTGATTATTCCAAATACATATATACATACATATATTAAATTATATACGACGAGTAAACGTATATCCACGTAAATAAAGTGATGGAGTGTGAAAAGAGCAACTGGAAACAGCGGTCAGAGAAACAGGGAAAGGGAAAACAAAAGCGGTCGATTGAGATTAGCTTTTGCCTCGTGACGGTGGGAAGGAGCAAAATTATTAAAGATTAAATCTTGTACTCTACGCAGGGAAGCTTGTACTGTTCCAGCTAATGAAAATGGAAGGTGCATTCATGTTCTGGATGTCTGTTTATTTTATTTTTTGGGGTAAATTATAAAAATCTTTTTTTCATATAGTTGCTTCTTTTTTTTTTAAATGAAATATGATGGTACTATGTAATTAATTTGGATAATCAAATGTTATTTACTGTTAACAAGTATTTTTAATTAATAAATTTGATTAAATTTTTTTACAAGTATTACGTTAATAGTAAAATTGTCTGCGTGCTTTTAAAATTATCTCTAACTTAATTATAAGAGGTATGAAAAATATTAAAGTTCATGAATCAATTAGTTATGCTCATTAAATCGTATATTCATCTAATTAAATGAATATCATTCATTAATAATTAATAGAGAAATTATATATTCACCTTTTTCATATATTCTAGATCATGAATCAATTAGTTATGCTCAGTAGATCATGTATTAATTTGATTAAATGAATATAATTATCAATAATTAATAGAGAAATCATATAATTATTATGTATAAAATGGATATAAATCAAACAAAACTATCATTTGTACATATTAATTTAAACACTCATATGATTATTCTAATAAATTACATTATGGCTAGGGCTCTCAATGAGTTGGATTTGAACCGGATCTATCATATTTGAATTTAAATCCGTTTAACAAAATTCATATTTGAATTCGACCCGAAATCTTATAGGATATTTGTTAATCAGTATCATATCCGAATCTGATTGATATCTAAAACCCGATTAAAAATTCCGACCCGATTTTTTCCTTTTAAATTTTACAAAATTTTGTATTTATAAAGTAAATATGTCATATTTGAATTTTTAACAACTTTTTATTATATATTAGTCCAAACTTGAACACTAAGCTCATTTTTTCACATTATATTAATGTACAGATGAATTATTATATGTTATTATATTTGACATTTTATCAATATCCCTCTTATTTTTTAGGTTAAAAATTCAATATTAATAGTATAAATACTATGTCAATATAATATATTTATTTTATTTTAAAATATTTATTAATATTATATATAAGAGTATTAATTTAATAAAAAATATTAAGATTCGGATTTGAATTTTTAACGAATCGAATTGCTTAATTCCACATCAGATCTACTTATTTTGAATTTTAAATATTTATAATTGAATTCAATTTATCATATATTTTAATCGAATAAAAATTTTAAAATTCGAATCGAATTCAAATTGGATTTGGATTAAAATTCGATTTATTGACAGCCTAATAGGCTAATATGCTGGGTCAAGGAGCCCAAACTATAACCCAAACAAGACAAACCCAAAGGCATGACTCAAAATTCCGCTACAAGCCCAATAAATGGCCATATTATTGACACTATTAATGGAACCCAACTTAGGTGGTGGGTAAAGCTTATGGGCTTTCTAATAAGCTTGGGCTTAGCTAAGGCTGCAAATGAATCGAATTTTAACCCGAATTCGATTTGAATTTTAGGATTTTTATCTGATTAAAATATTGTATATAACATATTTGATTACAAATATTCATAATTTGAAATAAGTGAATCGAATATGAAATTAAGCAATATGATCCGTTAAAAATCCAAATTTGAATTTCAATATTTTCAATTAAATTAATACTCTTACATATAATATTAATAAAGAATTTAAAATAAAATTTATATATTATATTGACTTGATATCTATATTAACGTTTATATTATACTATTAATATTGAGTCTCTAGCATAAAAAATAAGAGGATACTTATAAAATATCAAATATAATAACATATAATAATTCTTCTATGCATTAATATAATGTGAAATAAGAATTTAGTATTCAAATATTTAACTTTTGGACTAATATATATAATAAAAAATTGTTAAAAATTCAAATAAGATATAAATTTACTTTATAAATACAATATTTTTATAAAATTCAAAAGGGAAAAATAAATAAATAAATAAATTGGGTTGGATTTTTTTATCAGATACAGGATATCCAATGAATCCGAATATGATACTAACTAGCAAAGATCTTATAAGATTTTGGGTCGCATTTGGATATAAATTTTGATAATCGAATTTAGATTCGCACATGGCTAATCCGATCCAAATCCAACCCATTAAGAGGGTCATAATATTCTCTCAATTTGAGTTTAGGACAAAAAGTACATTAAGAGGGTGTTTGACTAAATTTATTAAATATTTTTAAAATTTATACAAGATGTTATATTTTATTGTAAAATTAGGTTTCTGAATTGTCTAGATAAATAAAATTTTGGAGCTTATAAGATATTAGTAATTAAAGTTTTGTAACTAACATAATTAGTAGAATAATAAAAATTTGTTATTTATTTTTTTAAACTAGCTATAGCCTCCGAACTTTATTAAAAAGAGTTCATAAGATATTAAGATCTTATTTTGGTATTTTATAAGATCGTTTCTAAAAATTCATCAACTATTTTGTAATGTCTTATAAACTTCCACATTTAATAAAATGTTAGAGTAGCTAATGAGTTCAATCAAAGACTCTGTAGTAAAAGTGTAAACAAGCTAAGTTGAGTTGAGTTTGAATATAGCAAGTTCAAACTCGGTTCGTTGTATAGATGAAGGCTCGGGCGAGCGTTATCAAGCTTGTCACAAGTTAGCAATAGAATTCAATTCGTATAAGTTTGAATGAACTCAAACTCATATAATTTTGGATTGATTGAAGCTCATTAGGCTCAAAATAAAATTTATAATTATAAACTTTTCAAAAAAATTGTTATTTTTTTTTTCAAAAATAACAAACAAATTATTATTATATATAACTATATATACAAAATATAAAAAAACTTGTTTAGATTCACGAGCTTTTCGAACCGAATATTATTGAGTTCAACTTAATTCATTTAACTAACGAGATCGAATTATTCGTGAATTGTCTTGTCTCGTCTCATTTACACCCCTACCCCTAAGTCGAATAATCCAAAGCATGCATTTCTAGGATTACAGAATTCTAAATTGTACGAGGATAAGTACCACAATCTTCTAATGTTTTAAAAATCCCATGTTTGATTTAGTCATAAGCAGTGACTTTTCAAAACAAAGCACAAGTTGGCTATCTAATCTTGTTGATTAAGCTAATTAGTTCTTAGCCAGCTTGGACAGCCAGCCAGCCAGCCCGGCTACAATATGACACGAAATTATCAAGTCTTGCCTAACCTAATAAAAATAATCTAACGACTAAGTTATAGGGCGGATTATTTTATCAATCAGATATGACGAAATTTGCATTTCTTTTTTTTTTTAATATAAAATATAAGAGTAAGGTCAGATGTTTAAATTTAACGGACATATTACGTATATGTATAAATAAAATAAAAATATAATATTTAAAGAAGTACAATTTTTTTTATTGTTTAATATTAAAACAAAAGATAATATTACATATATTTTTCTCACAATTAATTAAAAATTACATTCTTTTAATATACATAACAAAAGGAATTTTAAAAAAATTGTATTTACAGTCAACATATGTATTTATCCTAATCACAATATTAATTACATTATAAATTATAAATAAAAAAGTCTAATAATTTTTGTGTTCTTCATTATTTGTTTCTTTAGGCTGCTCATCGGCTGTGTCTTCTTCTTTGGGATGCTCATGCGCGACGACTTCCTCGGCCAAAGACTCCACGCAAGCCTCCACTTTTTCCTCCGCTTCCTCGACCTGCATTCACACATTCGAATAATTAATTAATTAATTAATATTAATTAAATATTGTTAATCAGCTTAATTATAATTATAACTATAATTACTCGTACCTTATCGATAAAATCGCCGACTAAATGAGCATCCTTGGATGCTATTTCCGCCGCATTTTCGACAAAATCAACGGCTTTTCTGAGCCTTCCGCCTGCCGGAAGACCATCGGCGATTTCCTCCGCCGCTTTCTCCACCTCCTCCGCCGCCTTTTCGACTGCGTGGACGATTACTTCCGCTGTATGCACTGCAGTTTCAACTTCATCTGCACATCAAGTCTGTAATTTTCAGAAAGAAAAAATAATAATGCCAAAAAAAAAGAAGAGAAAATGTTAATTAATTCATTAAGAAATGGTGAAATTAAAACACCCAAAAAAAAAAAAAAATCAAACTCACTTTTGATTTTGAGGAGTGAACCCCATTTATGGCTGATAAAGGGTAGAACTATTGTAAAAACTACTCCCACGATCCAATTTCTGCATTAATTAATTTCGAGTAAGCAATTTTATTAATTAATTATTAATCCACAAACTCAACATTTTCATGCAAGAAACTAAAATCCATTAAGCTTACAAGAAGTTGATTAGGAGTTCAAGCCCAAATGAATTCCTGATGTGCGTGTGTTAAAATAAAAAAAATAAAAAAATAACTTACAAGAAGTTGAATGGAGACTCATCAGAAGGGGGCGGAACTTCGGCTGGTTGAACAACATTGTACACCACGAAGCTTCTGGAAAGAAAAAAAATGCAAATTAATCAGCATCCCTTTTTTCGTTGTAAAAATCATTTTAATTTGATTTGAGTACTCATTCACAGCCTCAAACCCACTCCAAATTTAGAGTTAGAACTGATGCAATAAAAATTGCTTCGGCCCACATCAACCTAGGAGAGTCACGGGCGTGCACAACGGAACTTGACAATACTACTGTTAATAAGTAGTAGTTAATTTAATATAACATACCTTCTATTTTTGTCATCTTTTGGCACTCTCCATATATTGTGGACAGATGTGAACCCTTTTTTGCCCAAGAAAAGGCTTTGATGTTTGATAATAGCAAAATTAGCCGAAGAAAACTTAGAGGATATTCGAGTTTGATAGGGATTAAGGTGAAGGGTAGGTGGATATCCAAAGGCAATGACGGATTTTGAGAGGGACATGGTTTTAGGAGAAATCTATGTTTGGATTAAGACAAATTAGAAGGTAATCAAGGATTAATTAGGAGACAATTTGTGGAACAATGGGATTAATTTTCAAAGAAGAAGGTTCTTTTGGGAGCTGTAATAACAATGGTGATCAACTAATCCTAGGGAAAGAAGTTGTACGTTTTATAGGAAGAGCAGACACGTCTTTGGAGATATCTTCTTTTTGAATATTCTTGCCAGGTACGAGTTTGACTTTTCAATTTACCCGAATTTTCATTATTTAATGGTCTTTTTTTTTTTTTTTTTAATTACTTGACTTGCACACCAGTATTATGGAATTGGCTTTGCATTATTGACTTGTGATTTTTTTGGGCCATGAAATCACAAGTCTTCCAGTAATATTTTTCTTTTGAAAATAAGTAGGTAGTAATATCAATGATGAGAATCAAACTTAAGAGCTTGGTCAATTATATCAGTCTCTAATATTCTAATTTGATACAAAATTAAGGCATGCCTTGCAATAAATGAGTACATTTGTTAGCAATAGGCCTAACATGGGAAAAAAAAGAAGAGATTTGAATTTTTTAGGAACGACTTTGCTCTTGGTATCCTTGCTCTTGCAGGGACAACCTTTGTCCTTGCATGAGGGTTTTTAGGTCTTTTCCTTATATGGGATCCTCTTTTCAGGTGGCGCCCCCACATCCTTTTGGGATATGGTGGAGATTACAACATTTAATGCAGAGATAAGCTGTCTGTCAGTGTATTTAATGTGGCAGAGTAGTGGTTGAGTGCATTTAATGCGACAACGACTGGTGGTGAGAGAAACCTTCATGTCTCGTAGGTCGACCTCTTTTGGTCGAGATATCTCCCCGACCGTAGGTCTCACCGTCCACTCTGGTCAAATGCATGACCTCTCTGGTCGACCTCTTCTGGTCGACCTATTCTTGTCTAGATGTCCGCAGCCGTGGGTCTCTCTGCCCACTCTGGTCAAGTGCATGACCTCTCTAGTCGAATCTCTCTGACCACTCCGGTCAAATACATGACCTCTCTGGTCGACCTCTTCTGGTTGACCTATTCTTGTCGAGATGTCCTGCGGCCGTGGGTCTCTCTGCCCACTCTGGTCAAGTGCATGACCTCTCTGCTCGAATCTCTCTGACCACTCTAGTCAAATGCATGACCTCTCTGCTCGACTTCTTCGGGTCGAGATGTCCACAGCCGTGGGTCTCTCTACCCACTCTGGTCGAGTGCATGACCTCTCTGGTCAACCTATTCTGGTCAGTATGTCTCCCCGACCGTGGGTCTCGCCGCCCACTCTGGTCGAATGCATCACCTCATCATGTCAAGACGACTCTCTAGCAGTGGACTTTTTAATCATAACCTGATTAATTGAAGAAAGACTGATAGCTTTTATTAGTCAATTAGCCCAATGTATTCTTGGGCCTGGGATGGTTCTATTGGGCTTGTTGGGCTCGTCTTACTTCCCCATATCAGTTATATTGTTTTCAGTTATTTTGTGTTACACTGACTTAATACTAGCAATTGGGTACCCATGAATAACCCAATGATGGGTAATAATGAGTTGGGTAAATTACACACGAGTATTTTTGTGTTACACTGTTGTAATTTTTTTATTTGTAAAATCCAAAAATTAAAATTAAAATTAAAATTTTAGAAAATATACACGCGGGTGAATTTAGATTAAAATTTTTAAAAATATACATGTGGATAACCCATAAGTACCCACAGGTTGGGCCAGAAAACGGAGGGTAATTTGGGTATATATGGGTAAAATTTTCCACATTTTATTGTGTTAAAAATGTAAAGTTCATTACCCGTATTTTTTTTAGTACCCACGAGTACCCGTCGGTATGAATAATATTTTTTTTTTTGTACCCGTGGATATGGGTAATATTTTGCCAGGTGTAACACTGTTGAAAATTATTGATCTTGCTAATTTATATGGTTCATTTTTCAGGAAAAGGAAAATGAAATTTGTTGTACCAATCTAACACTAATTTGCCATTAATTAAGAAAAAGTACTAACACATATAGACATGCTTCCAAGTTGTACAATAAACAACGAAAAAGGTTACTTGCTTATCATAATTACTCCATTCCATGGGTTAAATTGATATCACAACCACTCCATTAAAAAAGACTTGATTATCATATAATTATACAATAGTAATAAAGCTAATTCTTAATTATACATTAATATATTATCACATCATGACCAAAAACGTCATGGATTACAACTTCATCTTCATATTTATTTCTCCACCCAAAAGGAAAAAGAAAAAGAAAAGGGGAAAAAGAATCCAATACAACATATACCAATTGAAGGAAAAATGATCACACATCATGGTACTCCTCCAGTTGAACATCCTTAGCCTTCAGAGGAACATAATCTCCCAAATAAACCTCAAGATGATCAGAAAGAGCCGACTTATCGATGTTTTCATGATGACAGGATTTGCAAACGAAGTAGATAACAGTTTGTACGACCAATCCAAACAGAATCAACTTAAATAACAACAAGAAGCAAAGAGCCCCTAGCACAATCACTCGCAAGGCATCCATCCTCAAACATCCATACACAACAAATAACCTAAACACCAAGTTTATGATCAGCAAAGAAAAGTTCAACTTAAGGAAAATAACTGTGGCCACACCCATTTTCCCTTTGATCAAATCCTTGCTCTTGATCATGGCCTTAAACCCATACGACTCCTCCAACACGGAGACAACGCTGGCCAGCTGCCAAATGATAGTCATATACACAAACCCCAATACGTACAAGATTAATATCATCAAGAAAACCACTGTCCCAACCTTAGAATCAGCTAGGGTGGCACCCCATAAGTATAGGATTAGGACAAAAACTATGTTGTAAGAACAGAAGGCAAAGAAAGTACACAAGAAAGTCACCATGAGCCTCTTCCAAACCTTTGGGACGACGCTCATGACTTTCTTGAATGTTATTTCGCGTGATGTGTAGACACATGCGACCGTGTAAACGACAGCTGAGGTAGAGAGGAGGGATAATATGAGGAGAAAAGTGAAGTAGATTGCCTTGAAAAGTATGTATGTGGCCCATTCGGAGGATACTAGGTCGGAGAGCTTGTTGTACCTTGGGGTGCCGGCTTTAGTCCAGTGTAGCCGGAACTCGTTGTACCTGATCCTCCAGTAGAGGATTTGTGATACTTCTTCATGTGCTAGGAAGATGAAGGTGAGTGGGAGGATTAGGGTTAGGGTTATTTGGGTGAAGATTTTCTTCCATCTGAAGATGAGTTTGTAGGCTTCTGTGTAGATGCCAAAGAGCCCTAGAAATTGCATGTCTTCTTGCTCTCTATCCATGATGGATATGCTTACAATATGTGTGTGTGTGTAGAATGATCAAGAATGGGGAAATGGATGGTATTAGGTATAAATGGGAATTGAAGTTCAAAATTGTTTAGAGGTTTGTAGCTTAGTGTTCAATTAGGACTAATTAAATTCTGTCGTTGATGTCATACGAGGTTCTTTATATATTATTTGTGTAGCAATCTTGGTTGATAATCTTGTGGGTTCTTTGTAGATGAATAGAAACATTATACTAGTTTATAGTTACTTATTTTATGGATATATGGGTAATATGGTAGCAAGCTCCCTCATTTACGAAGAAATCATCGCTGGTGGGTAGTTGAGGAATTAACAAAAATTATTTTAAAAAAATAAATAAATCAACTTCATATATGTTTTTTTAATTTACAAATTAATGCATACGTGTAAGAGGGGTCGTTATGATTTCAATAGCTAACTTCACACATATATATGTATGAGGACAATTTATTGTGTCAATTGATCGTTCGACAATTTAATAAATATTTGGAGGGTACAATATGAGTTTAGTATAATTCTTCTAGGTTTAAACGTCATATATTCCCCGAGAAGATGATAGACACTGGAATAACTAGACAGGTTGGAGTCGTTGAAAAAGAAAGCATATAACTTAAGGTATACATGTATGTTATTGTCATACTATTATTATAAAAGAAAATTTTTCATCCTATCTCATTGATTATGGTATTAATTAATCTTATAATACAAGTTACAGACAAACCTATGTTATTTAAAAAAACTGTCAGCTGGATCAAAGGTCCCATTCTTACCCATCATAATCAAATAAATGATGGCGACGTTGTTATTATTCTATTAAGGAACAAGAAAACACATAGCCTAAGAAGATCGACACTTCCCTGATAAAATGTGAGGGTAACATTTAGTAAAGAAAAGTATGTCAAAAAGACCTTTGTTTATTCTTTGTTAAGAGAGCGGCCATGAAAAACCGGATTAGTTCATTGATTTTGTCTATTGGAATATGTAAAATGACAATGGAGACCAGTGAACCTCCCATCAGCTAGTTCGGTTGTGTTAGGGTAGACTTCGGAAGGCTGATTGGGATCATGCCCCTTTGAGCAGACGAGATCGACTCTCAACTAGTTCCGTAGTTAGGAGTAGAATTCGGAAGGCTGATTGGGGCCATCCCCTTTGAGCAAACGAGTTCGACTTGGTGACCAAGGGGCCTTTAGTTTCACCCTCAATGCTCAAAGCCCTAATTCCCTTCCCAGGTTGCTTCCCAAGGAGGGCTTGCTTTAGTTTCACCATTCAGAGCCCTAATTCGCTTCCCCGTGTTACTTCCAGAAAATTTAAATAAGGCAAGTCAGCTTTCTCAATAAGCCAACAAATCTGCTTTCTCGTAATTAGTTAAACCCAAAGAAATGTTTTTTGTTGCTAGTTCACTATCTTGTCTTAATGTTGTTGCTTGCTAAGGAGAAGAATGAATAGAATGTTATGAGGTCTTAAGCCCCAAATACTGTAGAACTCGGCCCACTTTTTTCCACAGTCCACATAGTGAAGCATTTCTAGTCTTTCTAACATGGAGGATTTGTAAATAAACTTTCAAAATCAAAGTCTCCTTTTTCACATCCTGATGCCCAGCATTAGTGTAAAGCATATGTATTATCAGAAGACAGAGAAAATGTTTCACTTTCAAATAAAGCTCTCTCTGATGGTTAGGCAAAACATCTTATCCACATGGAAACCATCGTTAGTTGAGTAGTCAAATGACTCACTCCAAACTTGACCTTTTCCCATCCCATCCCCAATGTGTTTGATGCTTTGTGTCTCCTGGAAAATACCTAAAATACACACACAACATGCCAATGAAATCTAATTGGATTGATGGTAAAATCACTCTTACTCTTATCCCCTCCAAGCTGTGTATTCGACAATTGATGCTTACACAGGGGAAATATCATACATGAAGCCACCAAACATGTAAAAACATAAAGTTCTTCACAAACTAGTAAAATTTTCTTTCCTTGCCTCTCATGGAGGATTCCTGTTTCTTGCTTACCTTCATTGTTCTTTCTGTTTTTTTTATATCATATATTTTTTCTTTTGTTAGGTGGGGTGGGAGGGAGGGGGTGGGTACTTTACTCAAAAGGCCTCTAGAAAGAACATCCTGTAGCTAATATAAAGATGATCATAGGAATCAAACGATTGTAAATAAAATTCTGAGCAGCTGTTGGAAATTCTACAATAAACTTGGCTTAAAGGCAATCCAAACTATATACACTCACATATTGGGGAAAGTTGGACGGAGGGATTCAGCAGAGCACATGAGTTTTACAGACACCTTGAAAGGAAGGAGAGCAGTTGAAGCATACAAGGTGATTTCCGCTAGCCGGGTGGGTTACTCCTGCTGCTTCCCCCCTCAAAACAGTTAGTCCAGATGAGCAGCTGTCACAAACCAGGGCATCTTCAAGTTAGAAGTGTAAATTTTAGAACATTATGATGATGGTAACATTCCAATCAAGAAAAAGCTATGCTTTATGTGTTTTCCTTTCTTTGAAATTAGTACAACAGGAGAATGCAAGCTGACAAACCATTTATCCTTTCCTCATTATGCATTTCCAACTTCCCAACCAAAGGATAACTCCTGAATTTTCTATGCTGCACAAACAGCTATAACTTTAAGGCCAACACCAGAATAAACATATAACCTATCAGGGAGAAGATCCCTTCCAATCAAATTGAAGGTTATTAAAACCATTAACTGCCCCAAGACCAGTAAGCAGTTGGTTACCCATATCCTGCTGCTGTGGATTCATGCCTTGCTCTCGTGCCATTGTCATGCCTACTCTCCCATTCATAGACAGAGAGTTATTCCCAAATGCAGCTCGAATCCCATTTACCATGGCAGATTGGCCCAGCCCATTGCCGACACTCCCAAACCCTGGAACACCAATACCTGAGTTACCATTCCCCACTCCAGTTCCTACTAGAATGTTGCCACCATTCATACCAGCATTACTGCTTGTTGACAACATTCCATTAACATTTTTCACATCACTACTCATTGTCCCCATGCCCATTATACCACCCCCACCAAGCTGCGAAGACATCATCATGTCATGTATAATTTTCTGGACAGAGCTTTGTGAATCACTTGCATCTGCATCACCAGAAAGAGCAGGTTGCTGCATTGAAACATTTGGTGAATTCACCGAGTTTACCTGAGCTCCTGATAAACTACCATGTGAAGTTGGCTGTGGATTATTAGATGATGATGGCGTTGGTGACTGGAAGGGGGATGCAGGGGGCTGAGCCTGCGGCATGGTGCTTGAAGAACCCGGAGATGGCATCTGAACACTATTGCCTCCGAAGGTGCTGTTAGCACTAGACATTGTGTTTTGCTGTCGAGAGTTCATTGAGTTTTGATGAAGAAGCCCGACAATGGTGCTAGTTGATGAAGTTGTGGGCACTGCATTCATAGTGTTATTAACACTTGGCGTGCCGGTCGTAGAAGAAAGTTGAATGGCGGCAGCCTGGATAGAATTATCGTTGTTTGAGTTTTGACCCATTGCTTGCTGCTGTTGCTGCTGCTGCTGCTGCTGCTGTAGCTGACCCTCAGGTTGTTGAGGTTGACCTTGAAATGCAGGTGAAGGATTTGTTCTTCGAGGAAATTTGGCCAAGCTCTCTGGAAAGGAAAATTACAATAATTAGTTACTTATGAAAGAAGGGCCTCTAGAAGTTTATGTAGATGAAGGCCATGAAATCCCTATTTCAATGAAACTAAAGATGAGATTGTTAACAAAATTAACTGCAGTACCATCGCTAAAAATGGCATTCAAACTTTTGGTTAGCTATCAATTTAAGGAATCACAAGTACAGAGGACTTCCAGATGCAGCAGTTGGGACAAAAACCTCATATATTATTCCTAAGTTTGTCATCATTTCTAACTAATATGAATCTCTACACCTCCGCTTGTGGTACCTGCTTCAATCATTCAGAGTCTCTTAGTTGCCCACCATAGACACGAAATGAAATGCCACACAAACTTATTATGGTTCCACATATTTTATTTCTTGCCACTTCTAACAATTGCGAAGTCATTAGAAGCATTACGCCAGGTTGATTGACCCAGCTTAGTCCTGTGATTCACTTCCCCACCTCCCTTATTGAATAAAGAAAATAGGTCGAACCAATTGTGAGAGAGGAATCAAGCTTACCCATAGGACCAGTACCAGTTTCACGGCTATAATCAATAAGATCTTTCATGCTATTCACCACTTCTGATATCTGCAATGCGGACAGTAGAATACAAGACAAATGATCACCCACTGCTACAAAACAAATAGTGACAAGAAATCTTCCATGCAATTGAAAACTTTTTGTAATTGTGCCAGCAGGGAAATATAAACTCAGTATCATCCCCAAATAAAAACAAATTAATAATGAAAATATATAGCCATAAATAACCCTAGCCAATAGCACACATCGTCAGTATCCTTTTATAGCAGCAAACACAAAATCTTTGGATGTTGCTCACTATGGTAAATCAATTTCCAATTCTTTGACGAAAATGCATGCAATCACTTCTACATTCAGCAACTTTCATGCAAATCCTGTGTTAAGTTGGAGGGCATTCTTTAGAATAAACAAGAAAAATGCTATTCGTTGCTGACTACAACCCAAATTCTCCATCAATGAATGGCCTATTTCTATTTTAACTGACTCTAGTTAGCCAGCATCTTGTAGTTGGTATTTGAAATTTCGAACCCACATGACATGAACTTCTAATTAGTCTACAAATTCGAATAATCCAAAATTTGTGCTTTTGAATGGAACCTGCAAGGAATATGGTTGATTTGCAAAAATAAACTTTTAAATTAGTTTGTAAAGTTAGCTGAAATTGTCTAAATCACTTCTAAGTATGCATACAGGAATCACCTAGGAACTGCCTACAACATCAGCATGTTCTGCTAATCAGCAAGTACAAGCACAGAGATTAAAGCAAAAGCACAGATTTATGTTGTTCCATGTTGCTTTCCCCATGTTATTTTGGGAACACAGAGATAACAGGGTTGAAAAAGGCAAATGCCACTTCACTGGCCTAGGAAATTTCCAAATAAGACAGGCAACCTTCTCTCCTCCTTGATATAAAATGAAGCAACAAGGAAGACATTGATGAAGTTAACACCAAATACCATTTGTAACAACTGAAGAAAAGACGACTTCAATTACAATCTCCATTTGTAAATTGTAACATCCTAGATCAGCTAACCTTAACCCACCTTCCAAGGGAAAAGAAAAATATGCACCTCAAATCAACTAGCAATGGTCATAGCATGCACAAAAAGGCTCTAGAATACGTTAATAGAAAGGGGATGCAATCACAAAAAAATTTATAAGCTAACAAGCGAAGGAGAAAGCTCATGATATTTAGTAGCTTTCCATCACTGAAGAATCTTATTTTTCTGAGAAAACACAACACAGTGAGCTACACATGCAACACTCATACTCTTGTAATTCTACCAAATGGTTAGAGATGGCTGGTTGCTTAACTCAACCATGGTTTTTAATTGATGGAAAAGGAAGTGTCTAGTAGTAGAAAAAAGCACATTACCTGCAGGCATCGCACGTATCTTTTTGTATATCCCAAATCATTTACCAATGGAACTTCCAAAGCTTTGGCCAGCTGACGAGCAGAGGCAACAAACCTGAAAAAGCAAAATTGCAGGTTGGTAATCAAAAGAGCATTTCTATAGTAAGTCCCCATACCCTACAACAGCAGTAACTTCAGAATAGCATAAACCTGGGCAGACAGTTCTTTTAACTATAATTACATTTCCTTTTGACATAAAAAATGCTTATGAGAATTCCAAAAGACAAGTACAGGGAATTCATCTAGGAAACTAGCATGAGACATATTTTGAAAAAAATAAAAATATAAATTGGTAAGTCTGTAAAATAGTCCTATATAATTTAAAAGGAATGATAATGATCCTTTGAACAATTTCTGTCCACCATTGCTGTCCACCATTGCACTCCTTGATCATCTGGGTGGAGAAAATGATAAAAAAAACAAATGTAAAGAGGGATTTGTAACTGAAGGTGAGAAAAGCATTATTGGACCATTAACCCATCAATAGATTTCAGGTTTTGAAAACTATGAACCTTTGAAATTCCAGTAACTTGAATTCACAAGATAATTTAAAATAAAAAAAAAGGAAAAAGGACTTCGTCCTCAGTATATTAAATAACACTGGCTAAATAGCCACATTTTATTCCTATTCTTGCGAAAACTGCAGCCCATTAAACAGTGGTCCTCCATGACTAAATAAATGGTCAACAAAATGTCACAGTTCCATGCATGAGCACATCCTGCAGTCATTGTCTACCACTTCATTCTCACAAAAAGAAAAGAAGGTTTTGTAATAACCAGTACACCGGATAAGTTCAGTCAGAGGAAGAAGCTTTTGCTTTCAGAGTATTTCTGGCAAGTAGATGCATGGCAGTCAAAATAAAAATTACCTAAACTATTACTTAAGCAACTGTCCACAGGGCAATTTTGCAGGGACAGGCAGGTTAAAGCTTCAAGTTCTTTGGTGTTTTAAGAATTGAAACCTAGAGCTTTCACTATTAAAACATAACATGTGCATAACACAACAAATTGTAAATGTAAATTATAAATAGGAACCTGCGCTCCAAATGTGTGTGTACCTATATATATATATCACTAAATGGACATGTATTGCAAATCAAGATCTATGTAGAAGGCAAGAGAACCCAAACTCACATATTACAGTTGTTTTGTAGCTCCGAAACAGAGACACTAGGTGAAGCGTTCTGAGTAGCCGCCTGATATTTTTGGGCAGCAGTGCCAAGTTGGCTAACCTGCAGTTTAAACCAATGAAGTGAGATATGTTCCAGACCATAATAATGGTAGCACACACTGTCCCTGCTTCATCCAACCAAAGGAGTCATAGTGCAAACAGCGTGCATATGTAACACTCTCCTTTTAGAAGATAAATTTGCATATGCAACAGCAATAGTAGTTCAAATTTGAGTTTCAGACTTGCCAACCTGAGGAATCAGCAATCTTCTTGGAATAAGCTCCTCATGACGACGAGCACAAAATTCCCAGGAGCATATCTGTCAAATGAATTCATAAACAAAGAAATTAAATAGCAGCTCTATAAGGCTAAAACAACAAAAAGCATAACCGTTAGCCTATACTGTAACCTTGAGATCAGGAGAGAAAACAATCCGAAGCTGACCATCACGAACAACGCGAAGTTGCTCAAAGACACTCTCCTGTATGGCTTTTGCATAGTCCAGAACAATTTGCCCAGAGGAATTCTGATACTCTCGGGGCATGTCAACGTAGAGTAGTTCTTCTAAAGTTCCACTTTCATATTTTATTTTGAAGAGTCTGGGCAGTACCTCAACAGTTGCCTCTGACAGAACAGAACAAAGAACTAGTGTTAGATGCTTTACTAGTTTTGTTTGTCTGTCTACTTAGTTACATCTTTCTTCCTTTCAAAATATTTACATTTGTCCTATGGGAGATTTGGGTGTGGGTTGGGAGATGGAACTGGCATTTCGAAGCAGGTGTTCCAAAAAGAACACCAAAGCAAGAGCATGTGAAACCATGGCAATTTTACAAGGTAACATAGAATGAAACAAAACAACAAACAGACAAGTTACCAGAGAGGTTAAAGAAACTGAGAGAAATTGTTGCAAAACCTAAAAAGAAACTCACCAAATCCACGGCCAGGCTTGCGGTTGCAAATTTCACAGTGCCAAACATCCTGCATATGTAGTGAATGATTACATTACAACATCAGACTTCAAAATATCAATATGTGAACAATAAATCTTGAAGATAAAGAAGATCTGGCAAAGTATAGTATACTTAATTCTTAAAGATATGCGCTACACCTTTGAATTACCAAAAAGTTCAGTTAAACATGAAACCTAATAATAATAATAATAATAATATTGAGTCAGTAATCCAACAGACCTGAGGGAAAACTCCAGTAGTTTGGCGACCACTCCCATACATTGAAACACACCATTTTTTCTTGGCATTGGGTGCAAAATATTCAGCTACAAATTTCCTCCAGAACTCAATGTTATTGTCCTACAAAATAAGTCATCCAATTGCATTAATTAACAATCCACAGAATGTATCAAACAGTAGAGTTCACTCTGTTCTCCTTTTCTTGAAACTTAGACTAATTTAACAGCTATATCTTACTTCAGGTCTGTGTTGTTGCTGATACATGTAATGTGTCAACCTCCGGGCACACATTCCAGGCTCATAGACTGGTTTTACAGGGGACCTAATAGGTAAATTCTGCGGTGAAAACTGTTGCTGTAGCGGGGATCTTTGCTGGGGCATCGCTTTCAAAAGCTGCTGTTGTTGTTGATGTTGAATTTGCATAAGCCTTTGTTGATGCAAAATAGCAGCAGCCTGTGGGGACTGCCGGGACAAGAGGAGCTGCTGTTGCTGTTGCTGCTGCTGTTGTTGTTGCTGCTGCTGTTGCTGTTGTTGTTGTTGATGCAAAAATAAAGATGGATCTGAATGCTGGGGTTCCATTTTGACGGGACCCAAGCTTCTCATATTTTGTAGTTGCTGGGGTTCCAATTTTACAGAACCAATATTCCTCAAAGCTTGCAGTTGTTGTGGTGCTTGCTCATTGGTGGCTTGTGGCTCCAGCTTGACAGGTCCGACGCCGCCTAAAGTGGGCCGCATTGCTTGAAATTGCTGCGATTGTTGCTGTTGTTGGGAATTGCTGGGAACAGAAAATTGATGCAAGTGCTGCTGATTATGTTGAAAATTCTGTGGATCAAGCTGTTGAGCTTGTTGCTGGTCTGTCAACATCTGGCTGCCGGTAGGATTTGAGAATTGCTGTTGCCCTTGAACTTGACCAGATGAGTTTGGGTTGGCTGTGATAGACGATGAGATATAAGAAGATGAAGGAGAATTGAATCCCATTCCATTTCCAACACCAGAAAGTGAAACAGACTCTGCCCCACCATCAATAAGCCCTCGCTGGGAGCTCCCTGGACCAGAGAGACCAGAACCTGGACCTCCATTTCCAAATGGCTGGTGGAGCAAAGATGAAACATTGGGAACATTCCCCAGCATATTCAAGTTACTAAACTGATTGCGCGGCGACACCAATGATGGAAAAGCATTCTGTGAAGGCATCCCACCCCCTTGTCCACCCAACAACCCAGAATTTGATCTCAACAAAGAAGGCGGAACCGACTGGGCTCCACCAATTGGAGTCGGAGGCCCTTGTGGCACCATTTTTTTGCTGAAAATAACACAATCTAGTTTACAACACTCCTAATACACTACTGATTATACTCTCTAAATAACATTAATCTAAAACCTTCACCTCTGAAAATGAAAACAATACAACCTAAATAAAAAATGATTACACAGAAAGCCAACCAATGTTAGAATTTGTGAAATGTTTATTGTGAACAACAGGAAAGGGATAAGCTTCTCGCATGAGGATATGGGGGTGTGTTTTGCAGAATTCAAGTTGAAAATCAAAATCTTTGAAATCATAGAAGCTAGCTTTATTAATTAACATCCTAACTTTTGCTTCTCTTATACTGAAGTTGCAATCTTTCACCAGCTATCCTATCAATTCCTGCAAAAAACAGTCAAATTGTCAGATTTCTCTTCCCACAAAAGAAAAGGGTGACCAAAAAGCAAAATCTGGTAACATAATGGAATTGATAAGAACAAGAAAAAAGGAAAATCTCATAAAAACATCATCTTTACGAACCAAATGAAGAGCAAAAATCCAACTTTTGCTAGCAAAAGGAAAATTAAATGTATCAGAAAAGAAATGACTAAAAGTGAACTTCACAAACAACTATTATTACACTATGAACCGGGGAAAAAACCCATGAAAACAGAAAATACTAAAGAAAAAAATCAAGCAAAGAAGAAAACTCGATCGAACCCTAAATCTAAATCTTGTAAGAAAATACAGAAACACTCGATCCAAAGCCAAAGTGAAGCGATATTCCCTAGGGCTCCAAACTTCAGAACACTTCACACGTACATAACAAACCACAAAATCACACACAAACACAACGCAAGTGTGTCAAAAATCAAAACATAAAAAAATTAACAAAAATGTAAATTAAGCAAACACGTACTGGAAGAAACTCACCCAAGTAAGATTTCAACTCAGCAAGCTGTTAAATCCTCGCAATTGAAGTTAAAGCTAATCCACTCTTCACTATTCTTTACTCTCTTTAACCATCAATAAAATGGAATCCACTTCCCTTCAAAACTTCCCCAAATCCAGAGCAAACAAGTGTAATATAGACATATAGATACACCCTTGTAGCGTATGTCTAGATAGCTGTCAAAAAAGTCTTCCCAAAATCCTCAACCAAAAACTAGAGAGAGAAAGACACACAGTTCTTATTCAGCTCACTTTTTAGAGAGAGAGATGAACAGAGAGAGGAGAGAGAGTTTGTGTGCTGAGTGTTGAGGGTTTTATTGCGGACGTCAAAAATCCATTGGATCGGATTGAATTTTTTTTCCTTCTCATTTCATTCTCTCTCTCCAAGTGAAGTCAATTCTTCTTCCTCCTCTCTTCGATTTGATGATGGAATGAGTCATATGTATGTATGCATGTATGATATGTATGTATGTATGGCTATGGCCCATGCGTTTATGTATGTAGCTAATGATTGAAGATGTCATCATGATTAGCTTAAAGGCAGCACAGCTCACAGTTTTGTGTTATTCCGGTTTTATCACTGAGATGCGGTTTATTTTCATAAATGCCACTAGATTTTTTTACCAAGAAAAATGTCTGGAAGGTCAGTTGTCCGAGCAATATTAATTAAAAAAAAAAAAAGTGAAAGAAAGAAAGAAATTCAAAACTATAAAAGCAAAAGACAATTAAAAAATAATAGTAAAATAAAAATTGAAATATGTATGACATAAAATTATTTGATTTATGAAACTGACATTGTTCTATATTCATAACCATATTTTTTGTGTAATTTTATAATTTTTTCAAAAATAAAATAATATTTAAATTAATTGTTACAGTTTAAATAAATTACATAAAAATAAAATATAAAAAGTTTACAAATATAAATGATTATCGCCTATATGTTCGTATTAAGTTTTATCTCGTCAATCATATATAACCACTTATAGTATCATGTATCATATGTAAATTTATTCTATTGTTTGAAATAGCATTTAATATATTGACCTTTTATTATTGGTTTAAGATGATTCTATCAGCTTTGAAACACGAAGATTTGCATATAATTAGACAAATAATAACTCGTATAAAAATATTATATATAAACTAAAACATAATAAAAATTTAATTATTGAGCTATGTTCATATGCAGAACTTAAAATAAAAACAATTTTACAACTTTCAATTCAAGTATGAACTTGGTTCAAATTTGGCTAATTTGCTCACATTATGAACACAAATAAAATAGTTAATTCATGAATTTCTTTCCATCCAAGATATACAATTCTTCTCTTTTTTTTTTTTGGTCATTTTTTTCTCTTCAACTCAACCTTTCAAGAGAAAGAATCTTTAATATTATTACTCATTATAGAGCCACGCCTTTCAATGACAACAATATCTAAGTTCTTTTATCATAATATTACGTCTTTTTTTAATTCAACTTTTTCATATGCTATCAATGTAACAAATGCACAATATTTCTTAGCCAACCAAATAATAAATTGCAAGTATGCTTAATTAATTGATAATTTTGAAAAAGTTGATATTGCCAATGTACTTGTTAAAAAAAATATAAATTTCACTTTACTATTTATTGTACCTCCACAAGACCAGAACGTGTAACTTTTTTATAACCACGTGCTGTATTTAAATTGTTAGAAAAATCCATTTAAACAGTTTTCTTTTCTTAATGATGTGATGCATGATGCCCAAGTAAACATGTCATTTTTGACAAAATTCATGTCTCAAGATTTCGGATTTAAATAAAAATCTTAACATAAAGAAAATTAATGGCTATGCTTGGCTACATTTTGAGGAAACAATTTTGTTTTCACAAAATGTAACCAAACATACAAAAGTTTTCCATTCAAAATGCCAAGTTGAATTTTTTAAAATACCATATTCTATTTTTCATTATCTCCAAAAACTTCCCCATTTTTCAATATATACATACATATTATATATATATCAGACATATTTTATTATTATTATAACAATAAAAAAATCATTCAATTTCATTTTTACCCAAAAAATCCAACAAAAATACATTGATTTGACTATTACAGTAGAATTTGTCTCATCCCAAAACATAAACAAACATACCAAATTTTTTCAAAATAATTTTCTTACTATTCCCAAAATATAAATAAACATACATAAAATTCTCCAACACAAATTTCACATTCCTCAACCTCACTCTCAAAACTCATTCTTCCAAAATACATCATTCATATCCAAACATTATCAATATAATTATCATGATTATTTTTGATACATAAAGAATAAAAATTTATATTTATGATGGAGGGTATAATAGTACTTTAAATGTCCCCTTTCATTACATCTAGCTGGACCTCAAGTCTTCAAGAAACCCTAACTAGACACATAAAGACATAAATATAACTAATACATGTCATCGGGCATCCATGTACATACACTATTCATCCATCGTGCAACACACACACACACACACACACACATTAGCATGCATGGCGGGGCATGTAGTCCATGGCAATTGACGGAATGGGGATACGTGGTATTGAGCCACGTGCTGGCCATTGACGGAAAAGCAGAAACCGTTAAGATAAGAGGGAAGGAAAACTGTAATGAGATAACGGCCGTGAAAAGCTATTTGGCTCTGCTGACAGTTGGGTTTTGGCCCTTAACTGGGGTTCTAAAAAGAAGATTCTCTCTCCTATATAATATGGCATTTGAGGTCCGCTCCTCTGTGTCCTGGTGTATCATATTAAGGTGCGCCCCTCCATTCAACTCCGTAGACCTTGTAATCAACTTTCTATTCGATGGTTTCATTGGTCGGATGTATTTGATGAAGCTCAAGATATATGTTTCATGATGTTGGGTAGTATAGTTAGTTGGTTTATGCATATGAAAATGATTGATATTATTAGGTACAAATATACTATAAATATTTTTTTTCCCCATAAGAACATAGAATATGGAATGAAGGATACCCTCATGTGTGTGTGTATATATATATTTATATATAATTATATATATATATTTAAATTTCATGTTTATAAATATAAAGATAATATCAATAAATCGATTACTCACTGTATTTTTTTTTAATTTATACATACGCACATTAGGAGTTCGTGCTCCCTCAAATTTTTGACTTATCATATTATGTGAGAGATTTATATTATTGAATCATATGCCATATAGCGATTAATCACTCTACGTTGATATATATATTCGTTTATGTACTAGGGAAATGAGAAAAGGGCCTCAATTTGAAGAAGGGGCCCATAACATCCATGTGGAAGTCAGGCCCACTTTCTTGGACCAGTACTGTAGCCTAGTTTTTCTCTTTTTGTTGATTTTCAACTTCATGCTCCCTCTTGATAGATATATATATATTAAGAGGCGGGGGGGGGGGGGGGGGGGGGGTGGTGGTGGTGCAGAAATAAAGAAAACCAACAATAACAACTTTGTGCTCATTAATATCATGTAGTGTTTAAAAAATCAGATCGTTCATTGAATCAAATCATTTATCAATTCATGATTCATTAGTTCAATTATTGATCGGATCGTAATTGAATCGTGACATTATAATTACGTAATATATATTATATCTTTTATATATTATTTAAAAGTTAATAAAATACTAAACGTAAAACAAAAAGAGCTTAAATTATATTATTCAACTTTATAAGTTAGAACTTATTGAAAAAGATAGCTAAGAGTATATGGGTTGAGTGGATTGAAAAATTAAAATGTTAGATTTGAATTTGGGGCTTTTATTTTATAGATTTGTTTGAGTGTTTTAAGCTTTTAGCTTTTAAATTGTACTTTAGCTTAGAGATTCACACATTAGGTTGAAAACAAAAATTAATTATGCCAAAAATTAAAGGGAAAAAAAATGAATGAACCAGCCCGATTTTAATAAATCGTGAACGATTCAATGGTTCAAATGGTTCGACTGTCGGTAAAGATGATTTTGACAAAATAGAACGATTTTCTTGATTTAACATTTTTACTCAAAATAGGACCAGTTCATACGGCGATCGATGGTCCAATCAATCCAACTGTTTGATCTGGTCCAGTTTTTAAACAGTGATCTCATGGCTTAATTATAAAAGAATTATTATTATTATTATTTACGCACTTACAATGATTAAGAATTTATTAAGATTCAAACATCAAACTTAATACACAGTAATTAAGAATTTATTAAGATTCTAACATCAAACTTAATACTCATTGAAAGTTGTTAGAGTTCGATCATGAGACCTTAAGTTTAGAATTAGAAATCTAAACTTCATATTTTAAGTGTAGAAACAACATTATTGGACTAAATGCTACTTAGTATGACTGTATGAGTGTATTGTATTAGTTGATATCATTTTATTAACAAAATTTAGTTATCTATTTAAATAAATTATAGTATAATGAATTACATATATATAATAATTTCAAAATTCTTATTTTATTGATAGTTTTATATTATTGTATAACAATATATAATTAAATTAAATATATATTCAAATAAATGGCGTGAAATTGAAAACAAAACTCCCTTACAAGAGGCCACCCAACTCTAACATTATTTTGCAATTAACTTGAGTGCGGGTTGCAATTCCACGAGCTATCTAAGGTTGTAGGGAGGGTAACCCTAGTCGGATTTGATCTTTTAAATAAAATACTATTAACTTTATTTCATATCATATATAAATATTAAATGTATTGATTATTAATTCCTATATTTATGTATGTGTATTTACCCATATACATGTATTCACATGTTCTGGTATACACATTACCATATTTTGCATAACTACAAATTTCTTCTTATTGTTTGATATTTTTATAAGTAGAGATATAAACAAGCCGAGTTCGAGTTGAGTTTGAAAAAAATTATAGGTTTAAACTCGAGTTCAGTAAACCTTTTCTTATTGGTTTGAGCTCGTTATTGGTATTTTGAGTTTGAATTTTAATGTGCCTTTTCTTATTGACTCGAGCTTAACTAGATCGTGAATCGTTCGAGTAACTCTACTATCAATATTAAAAATATATAATAGTCGTTTAGTTAATAATATAAAATATTTAAAAATAGAAAAATAAAAACTCGAGTTCAAGCTTAATTGAACTATAATAGAGCTGATTTGATTAATCTTATACCCTTAGAACTCGTTTGCTTGTTTTGATATTGCATGATAGATACACAATCCAACTCAATTCCAATTTTGGTTTATTTTTAGAAGCCCTTGATACAGTTAGGGTCCAACATGCATTTAATGCCAAACTTGGCTTGTGAATCAAGACCTTGGGGCGTGATATATTTTCCAACCTAAATTAGAAAGAAATTATGTTTTATCAAATGGGATAATCATGCCAAGTAAACAATCAAAGTTGGATATCGAATTATTTAAAATATGCAAACAAACATTAGATGTGATGCACAATAACCCACAGTTTATTCTAGTAATACGTATCATGCCTAATCCAAACATACTAATTGCAAATGAACCCCTATTTACATACGTAGATATAGACATGGTATTTTTATTTTATATTTCAATTTGGGAATATATACACTACAAATATATATAATTTTTAAAATATAGTACTTGTGAAAAATAAAATTAAAAATAAGACATCAATTGAAATAAGAGATGGGATTGAAAAAGGAGTTATGGGAAGTGGGACAAAGAAAGGTGAAGGAATAAAAGCAAGCATAGAAGAAATCTTGTCCAACCCAAAACCCTGCATGCAGCTTGACAGGCGTATCAACTCTTTTCTCCCCACGTTCCCTTCTATTTCTTCACTCCAACACCCCACCCCACCCCACCCCCAACCCCCCTTCAAATTCTATAAATCTAAATCTAAGCACCCCCCCCCCCCCCCCCCCAAAACCACATCCCCACCACCCCATAATTCATTAAACATATATCACCTGAGAAAATGGAGAAAAACATTCCACCAGCAGCAGCAGCTCCTACAAAGCAGCTTGAAAGAGCAATTTCAATGGAAGAACCTAAAACCCTGAGCGAAGCTGAGCTTGCCTCCTTTAGGGTCTGTGCCCACATTTTCTTTTTACTTCTTAAGTTGTTATATACATATACACGATTTTGACATCTTTAATTACTGTATATATATGTGTGTGTGTGTGTGTGTGTGTGTGTGTGCATGCAAGATACATATGTATGTATACCTAACATATATCTTGATCTTTTCTGCAACAGGAGGCAGCTCTTAAGATAATAAACACTCATTCACCTGAGGAGGCCACAAGAATTTTCTTGGGGGTATAAAATTTCTTTTCGTTTAATTTTCTTCTCCTCTTGATCCGATCCTTCGTATGTGTGTTTGTGTGTGAAATGTTCTTGATCTTGCGCTTCTGTAATCCTCTGTGTGTGTGTGAAATCTTCTTGATCTTGGGCTTGTCTAACCCTATGGCCACCCCATCAAATTGGGCATGGGGGGTGGGGGTGGGGGGGGGGGGGGGGTGGAATTGTTCTTCATGTCTGCATGAACAATCTCATCTCTACAGATATATATATACATACAGACAAGTATATATATGTGTTTTTATATATACATATACGTGTATAAGTGTGTGTGTGTGCAGATCTTGCAAAAATACAGATATATATCCTCACTTTTCTTCATTTTCTACCATCTCCAAAATTAAATTGAGAAGCAAGGATCCAAGCCATTCGATTTTCCTTCTTTATGTTTTGTCATAATTTATTCTTAGATTTTTTTTTTTTAAAAAAAAGAAGGTGGAATTAATATACATTTGACACTCTACAAATTATAATTTTATTGTGATCTCATATATATATATATATATATATATATCTTTTTTCCCTCTTATTTAATAAAGGTTTCTTCTTATTAATTTAGAGGATATATGTAATTACCAACTTTAAATCAATATGTTAGAATGGAATTTAGGCCTTTTGAAGACATAATAACTATAATCACCACATGCAAAATTCCCTTAATCACATAGAAATTTAGTTTATATCTCGAATATTTGTGAATAAATTTAAACGCGGGAAAAAATAATTTTGAAATTATAAACTTCGACGCGGGAAAATATTTTTGAATAAATTTAAACGTGGGTATGTACATACACTCAATTTTGTCGGATTATATTTATGTTTATAAATGGATTTTGTCGCGTTCTAATAATAACATATCTATCTAATCAATTAATTGCAATTCGAATAGTCAATGAATAATATTTCTTTGATAGACGTATCCAAGAATCATTTATTGTAAATAACTAAAAAAATCAAAAGTTAAAAAAAAAAAAAAAGGGAGTAAGTATTTGTCCTCCCCCTTTTTTAATTATTTGACTACCTTATTATTCAATCGAAATGTATATTGGGTAGAATAAGTAATTTGTTGTGAACTTTTATGATATCGTTGTTGATCAATATGTAATAGAAGAAACATTGTACATTTACTAAAATAAATTGTGTCTTTTT
The DNA here is from genome assembly GCA_018894105.1 of Jacaranda mimosifolia. NCBI lineage: Eukaryota > Viridiplantae > Streptophyta > Magnoliopsida > Lamiales > Bignoniaceae > Jacaranda > Jacaranda mimosifolia. The sequence continues at coordinate 1,609,723 of CM032123.1, forward strand.
TTTTCCCTTTTCTTTTCTTTTCTTTTCTTTTTTCCTTTTTCTTTTCTAATTTGTAGGGACTGGAGACTGCCGTTGCACCGGCAGCTAAACAATTTGAACCTGCTGGAAGAGTGGATAATTAACAAGAGCAACAACCTTTGAGCAAATGACATATGTGTGTTCTTAATTTGTTCCTTTAATAGGTTGCCTTATTTTGAATAAGATTTGTTCTATCATTATTGTATTATGTTGTCTTTTCATGTAAACAATGTTGGTTAGTAATAAAAAGGCATGCAAACGAGTTGAACTAGTTCGAGTTAAATTAAATCGAGCTCGAGCTCTGATTCGAGCCTCTATATCTAGGCTCGATGCTAGCAAATCATTATATAATTAAACTTTATTAATTTATTATTTTTTTATTTTAAATTCAAGCTCGAGCCTGCAATTTTTTACAATTCATTTGTCAATTCAAGCCAAGTTAGAGCTTAAAATTTTAGGCTCGTCGAGCTCGAGAATAAAATATATATTTTGAGCTCGAAAATTTTGCCTAAACTTGACTTGACTTAACTCGATTACACCTCTAATTATAATACACTTTGATTATATGTACGTATATTTTTTGCCGTCATACATTTACACTTTTATATACAATGTGCTACTATATTAGTAGCTAGAATTCAAAATTAAAAGATGTTTGTGTTAGCTTATAAGCTTATATGGGTGTTTTGAGAACTTGTAAGCTATTAGAAAATGTTTGGTAATTTTTTTTTAAAAAAAACTTATAAAATTCTAAAATAAGATGTTAGGAGCTTATAGCTCTTTTAATAAAAGTAATAAGAACCTAACTCGTTTTTAAGATCTTAACAAGTTCTTTCACTTTTAATCATTTTAATTACAAAATTATCATTATTAACATCTTATAATCTCCAAAATCTTATTTTATCTGAACACTTCAACAACTTATTTTAAAAATAAGATATAACATCTTAATTATAAGTTCCAAAAATATTTTATAAGATGGATGAACTTATAAGATATTTTAAATAAGTTTAGCTAAACACCCTCTTAGTGTAATGTAATTATATATAAAAGAGTATACAAACGGTCATATATTGAAAAACGTGAGTATTTCATGTATGAAATATATATAACATCATTGCGTTTATTATTTTAATTCAAAGAAATACTACATTAATTAAATAACTTTTGCATTTTTACGAAGAAAATAAATCGTGATAAATTAAATTTGAATATTTTAGAATTCTTTCATGAGCACGTTGCACCACAAACTTTTATATTAACTTTAGATTAATTGATTTTTTTTATTTATTTAAGCACGACAAGAATTTTGAGTTATGATTCCAATTTTTGGAATTAATACATGAGATATGTATGTGAGTCCATCTCCAATTTGGCTAAATTTGTAGCTTAATACTTCCATAGACTTTTCCCTATCACAATATGAATGATGAAATGATTTAGAAAAAGGAAAAGGAAGAAAAAAAGTGAATATTTGTATGCAAAAAATTCAATTTAGATAATCTTGTAATAATTTTATACGTTGGGTGTGTTCTTTTAACACCTATTTCATGAGAATTTTATCTTAAAAATATAAAAATAAAAAAAAGAAAAATAACTTATAAAATTCTTACCTCTATTTTCGATCATCTAGTCAATATTAAAATATAATGCTATTTTTATTTGAATTTATCATTTCTTATTTTTTTAATGCGTTCTAAGATAATATTTTACCTGTTAAAATGTGTATTTTTTAAAATTATTATCTTAATTGAACAACTATATTTTGGGAGAGACAATTTTTATTGTAGCAGTTAAATTAATTTTTTTTGTTGAATATTTGGTGTGAAAGTGAAATTGAGTTATTTTTTTATTATTAGAATAACAATAAAATATATATAATATATGTCTGTATATATATTAAAAAATATGAAAGTTTTGAGGATAATAAAGAATAATAGAGACTATTTTTGAAAAATAATTTTTGGTGTTTTAGAGGAAAAATGAATGTATGTTTACTTATATTTTTTCAAAACATTTTTTTTTTATGGGAAACATAAACAAAATTCTCTAATTCTTTATTATTTTTCAGTTTCCTTTAGAATTTTACGCGCGCCTAAATCAGCCCCAAATTTGGAGGGAGAACTACCGTGGTTTTACCCAACCATTTCTGGATATTCAAAGAAAGGTAGTTCAATAAATATGTAATTTATCCACAAATAATGCAAAAAGTCGAGTATTAAAATCAATGAATCACAATATCTAATATCAATCTGACCTCTCTGGAGTGATTCGCATGGCGGAAAATGAAATTGATTTGGTTAAACAAATCGTGATGTGCGGAAATTCATATACCCAATTTTGTCCACTCTGGTTCTTTCAAACGACCGGCAACATGTCCGAATTCCGGCAACCGTCGCAGTGGCGGCGGGGACAGCAGCTGTTGTCTCTCAGGCGTCATGTCGAGAGGTGAGTCAATTTGTTATACGTTTGATGAATTTGTATTTCATTTTTTCACTCTGTTTCATTTTGCGTTCTATCTGTTTGACAAAATTTTTAGGTGGCGCTTTATCTAATGATATTCATAATGCGTTGTTGATTCCCTTGTTTGTGATGAGTTGTGCTGAAATTGATCGAGGGTCCTACACTAGTTGAAATGGGAATTCGAGTTGCTGTTTGCGTCGTGGGAATTCTTGTTTTTTATGCAATTTGTTTGGTGTGTGTGAGTGTTTAGATTGAATTTCAAGGACTGGACACCAGCGTTATTTGTTTACTTGTTTTAGAATCTTTTTGTACCAATGTGGTTTGGAATTATTTTGATGGATGTTGAGATCTTTTCATTTGAAATGAAACTTAAAATAGACTGAAAAATGAGTTAGCTAAAGTTTTCATGAAATTCATCGTGCAGTAGTTAAGAGGAGTGACATAGTGATCAATGCAAATACACATAACCATAAGCATAAACAAGTGGGCCGGGATGATTGGGATGAGTGCTACCCAAATTTTATATCATATGCATTAGCACACAAATCAAACAGATATCAATAAACATCAATAAAGTCTTTCAAGTGAAGTAAAACCGTGTGATCTTCTCAATTTCTGTCTGAGCTATTTGGGAAAAATAGTTTAGGGAGTTTTCCTCCCTTTTTTTTTCAATTTCATTTTATTTGTACGCTGTGTGATGTCAATAGGTATGTAGTAGGTATGTTTTCCTTTTACCTTTTGGAAGAGTAAATTTTCCGCTTTTCTGATCATGCCCAAATTATCATAGGCAACAAAGCTTGTAATATTTTTCTGTGATATTACATTTTCTTTTTGGTTAGTTTTTCTACCATGTTCTCTATGAACTGTTCATATCCTTTATTATTGGCTATATTTTAAGCCATGAATTTTAAGTATTCACCTCCACAAAATAATTGATGAACTTTCTATATATACTGTTCATAGTAATACTGAGAATAGTGTGAAGATGGGCCAAAAACTTCTTTCAGTTTACTGATGCTTATGACTGAGATAAATACTTTCAGGATTGAACACTTGATTTTGAAAAAGGTAAGATTACATAAATTACATAATAAATTTGCAGAAGCACATATTAATATCTAAAATGGATGAGGTGCACATTTCTCATATATTCTCTAGATTATTTAACCGGTATAATCATATCATGTGGAACTGAAACCCCCTGTCTCATTTTAAGCTTCCTCCTCTTATTTGGTAAAACTTCAAGTTGTTCTTCTGTTTTATACTCATTGTTTCACCTAAAAATCATTTTGTTTACATTAGTTTGCCGCAATTGATACGTGGTGTCTGGCATTAAAATAAAATTCTGATCTTATAATAAAAACATACAAACACACACATGGTTAAGTAATTCAACCAACATTTTGAAGAATTAAAAACAGATTATGAAGATCACCAGGTGGCTGCCGAGCAACACCACACAGCAACTCATTCGGGAAAAAGTTGTTTCTCAATAAATACATGAAAGACTAGTGGGATGAAAAATTAATTACAGCGATTTGTAACGTTCGCGCAAAAGCTTGAATACTCACCAGCTATACTCGCACGCGCACAAAACCTTTATGGTGCTTACACGCGCACAAAACCTTTATGGTGCTTACACACACACATAGACATAGATACATATGTATATCTATATGCGTGGTTTAGAAAATCAACTATTGTTTTAAATATTTATCAGACAAACGGATTAATATTGCCAGCTGGCTGCTAAGCAATACCACATGGCAACTTATTCAGGGGAAAAGATGTTTTCTCCATGATATACAAACACAATGAGCAGAGTAGTAGGATCACTTCATTTTGTAACGCACACGCGCAAGCTTGCATGCACACCACCTACATCACAAACACAGGACAAACCCACACAGTATGGTTCTTTAGAATGAATAACAGACTGAGCATCTTGAGAAGAAAAATCACCAAGAGAAGAAGCTTATTTGGTAAGAATTCGAAGCAAGAAACACCCTCAGCAGCCCTTGCCAAGCAGAGGAGTTTTATTTGGTTAATTGCTCAATAAGGTAAACGTACTATTTAGAAATTAAACTCATGTATTTACATACATATGGTCAGAGTTAGCCTCTTATGTCTCAGTTGATGAGTATATAAGCTTAATTGAGGCTTTATGTCCAGCATAATGAACTTAAGGATAGATTTAATGCCTGAAATAAGGCTACATGTGGGATTCTGTATCAGAGAATGAAGATCTGGTAAGTTGGTGTAGCATGCAATAGCCTTATGTGCATTTATGAAGGTCAAATTGATGTGCGAGCAAAGAAGGTAAAGGAGAAAAGGAAATAGCCACAAAGAACTGAGTGCAGAGTATACCTTGATGTTGGATATTCCAGGTTTTGTTGGGAATTCAGCTCTCAACATTTCACTTGATTTTTGATTTCTCTATCATGATACTGGTTAACGGCTAAATTTTAGGAAAGGCTGAATTAGTGCGTGCAAAACTTAGGCATGCCCTACAATTGAAAAGAACTTTGAAAGGTAAAGAAAATTTTACATGCATTAACAGAAATTATGGAATTGCTACATCAACATGAACTTTTTGAACACTTTTATCTTGCACTTCAATGATAATTTAGTATAGTCATGCTTGGGATTGGAACATTTATTAGAAAATAATGAAAGTTTGCATATGCAACTCTTGAATTTCTTATTCAACATTTTAGCTGCTCATGGATGTCCATTAGTTGCAGGATTGAGATAGTTTATCATGTGAGTTGTTATCATAATTATTTGACCAGTAGCTGCACGTTTTATGGTGAAGCATAGCATTTCATGTCATGTTTGATAAAGTGTATAATTTCCAGATTATGGATACGATCATACAAAGTTTTGTTGGCCTACAGTTTTCATGCATGGAAGTAACGATATGCACAGCAGATGTAGGACTGCTTGTCTGTCATCCTTTTTGGCTTATTGAATTGTATACGTGTTTGATATTCCAACTTAAGTCTGCCCAACAAGCCGTTGAGAGTGCCATCTACTTTGGGGTAATTGTGGGTTTGTGGTTCCCTATATTTTGGAGTCTCATAGTTAGACTTTTGATATTGGTGACATGTCAAGGAGCGAGGAATGAGCAGATTGAGGCTATGTAAAAGTTATTCTATATTTCTGTGTAAACATTCTTGCACAATAATTTAGTGGTTTAATTTTGCAATAATCGTCATCCGATGATACATGAGGGAATCAGGACTACCAAATGAACATAGACCTATTATTTAATGGTTCAATCAATAAAAAATTCTTTCTTTGTTCTCTTTTTTAGTCTTTACAAATTTATTCATGGTACAAAAATTTAATACCAATTGACTTTCACTTCTTTTGAACTATGTTATTTCCTTTTTATCTCCAGTTTACAGCTAGACATTTAAAACACTCCCTATATTTCGTTAGTTTCTTGTTCTGTGCTGTATATTTTTTCTTACAAGCATTACTATGCATTCTTTTTATATGGTGCATGGTTCATGGATACTTGAATTCCTAAAGAAATAGATTTTGCTGCTACTTTTTTCAAAACAAGACTCCATGTATTCCAGAATGCCATTCTATAACATGATATTGCCATATTTAAGGGTCACCATTTTATTCTTTCAGTTCTCACTGGAGCTTTCTCAGTTGCCTCAACAATGGATACGGATTGGACATTCAGCAGCTGCTCCTGGTTGTGGGATGAGGACATCGCATTTAAGAATGAATGCAGTGGTTCGTGTTGGACTAGGGAGGAGGATAAGGCATTCGAAAATGCTCTTGCAGTCCATTATAATGATTCTGATCTGTGGGATAAGATTGCAGAGGCAGTTCCTGGAAAAACAATTGAAGACTTAAAACTTCACTATGAAGCCTTACGTGATGATGTGGTGGCAATTGAATCTGGCAAGGTTCCTTTGCCTCGTTATCCAAGTAAAGTTAGTGCTCGTAAAAAGAAGAAAAAGAAGAAGAAGAAATCATCGAAAATTGGTGTGCAACGGGGGATACCTTGGACAGAAGAGGAACACAGGTAAATAGCTGTTTGTCATATTTTACATAAGTCACAATTAACTATTAATTTAAATTATTACCAATGATCAAGGTTTTACTTTTCTCGGATGCTGGTGGTTGTTTTATTGCCACTCTGGTGGTTTTTGTCATTTATTTGGTTTGATATTGTCAAAATACCATGATGATGATATCATGTGTTCTCTCTACAATATGGTTTGATGGGAAATTCTGAGTTTTTTTGGAAATGTTTCTCTTAAATAATGATATCTTCATTTAAGAAGACTATTTTGATCTCTAGTAAATATATTCTTTTTTCTAAATTTGAGAAATATTTCCGTTCAGTTGTGAAAATGAGGTAAATGAGTCCTCAACTTGCTCTACCATATTCCTGAAGGAACAAAGGTCCCACACACCCCTTTTCCATTCCAGTTAGTCTTCTAGGTATTTTTTGCACCTTAGTGACTTCTTCTCTTTTAGCATATTCCTTAATTACCAGTATATAGAAATTGGGAATACAGGTGCTAGTTGTTTGCATTTTTATTGTTCAATTATTTGTTGTATTGAATGGCATGGTATGTGTGCATGCAGTATTTGCTCCGTAGCTAATGTGCACAATTATTTATATCATAGAACTTTGCCATCTGTTTTTGGATGGCAATCATTCTCAAAAACGTTTGTATGCACATAAATTTGCATCGCAATGTACCTTTATCTGCACTTGCACTGGTGTTCTGGATAAAGATTGAACAACTGCATGACATTTCAAAAGCAAAATATTCCTTCTTTTGTACAGTCCAGTGGCTTGAATCTGAGAAACTGACTACGAAAGGATGCATTTGTTATTTTTCTGTATGCGCTGTAGGCGATTTCTATATGGCTTGCAGAAGTTTGGGAGAGGTGATTGGAAGAACATTTCAAGGCATTGTGTGCCGACGAAAACAAATAGTCAAGTTGCTAGCCATGCTCAGAAATACTTCAAACGACTTAATTCATCTCGTAACAATGGAAAACGGCCCAGCATCAACGACATAACAAGTGTGGATCCTGAGAGCCCATCAGCTCCAAAGAAGCCAACAGCCAGCAGCATGCCTGCAGGATACCCCAAGGAAGCTTCAACTACTGCATGGAAACAACTTTCTCCTACACCTTTTGGCGGCATTTCTGCCCCTAGGTTTTCTAGCCAGACGACTGCCAAGCCGGTCACTTCAGCAGCGGGGGTGCCACCATGTAGCGTGCTTACCCCTCCATTTGCTAGCCAGACGACTGCAGAGCTGGGCACTTCAGCAGCAGGGATGCCACTGTGTAGCACGTTTGCCCCTCAGTTTGCTGGCCAGCAGCAACCAATTCAGGAGCCTGGCTCTTCAGTACGGATGCCAACATGTCTTCCTCCTGTTCCATTAATGCAAGACATTGGATCAGCTCCTTCTGGTTCATTTGATATTCCTTCTACCTCTGAGATTATGGATCTGGATATATTTCTGTTGCCTCACTTTTTAGATATAGATTGAAATTGCTGGCAGTGGACAATATTTTATTTGATGCTTAACTTTAATCCACCCCCCCCCCCCCCCCGGCCCCTCTTTCTTTTTTGTGTAGAAAAAGTCAAAAAGTTTTGTCTACCTTTTCTTTATGCAAATATGATGTTTATTTATCTTAGTTTATCTTTTACATATGTTTATACTGTTTTAATTTTTGTATTCCAAGGAAGTATTGATATTTATGTTAGACTATTCGAGCTCAACTGCAAGAATTTATGATAAAATCAAATAGAAATAATTAAATTCTTAGTGATCAGAATTGTGGTTGAACAGTAAAATTATAGTCGATTTGATTCATAACTTTTTTACAAAAAAAGAAGTTATCACAAACTTAAATTTATCTGTAGCAATAATTTGCAAACCAATTTGATATTCCAAAACGTGAAATGCATGGACATGAAGGCAGGCCCCATAGCCTTCATGAGTTACCCACTAAATTACAACTTCACTGGACTTGTTTCAAAACCGTTTGATCAAGACTGTGAGTCCAGTGGCTGAGAAAACATTGGATCCAATTTGGATTAATTCATTTTTGGGAAGCCCAATTGTTAATAAATTAGCTCATATATATATATATATATAACAAAATAAGCTAAACATAATAAAACAAGAGAAAAATCACCATTAAATTTTCACTTAAGGAGAAACAACTAAAAGAGTGTTCTGTAAACTAATTTAAAAGATTCGTAAAATATTTTTAAAAGTTATGACATATTAGATTTTTTTTAATAATAAAATTTTAAAGTATTTGAATAAAATAATATCTCATAACTAAGCAATAGAGTACCTCATATTTTTTCTTTGCCTCAGGCTATCTCGCGATACCCTCTACGGCTTGACTCGTAGTAGTCCCTTGACCAACTCCAGGTCCAATAGAAGCAAGCCCAACGGCCAATCCAACAACAATAATGGAAGCAGCAGAAATCAATGGATTCATGATAAATTCCTCGTAACAACAAAAAGAAATGATTAATGATACAATCAACCAATGAATTATGACTTAATTATTCCATCGATAGGATTCACTGGTCGAAGTAACTAAGAACTTCGAATTTAAGCAATAATATTATTGAATTATCAGAACTACTTCAATATCTCTTTTTCGTTTCTATCCATAAAATTTTTGTGAATTCATGGAACTTTTGTTATGAAATATTAGTAGTAACAATTTTGTTATTGATATAGTGAAATTAAAAGAATTTATTAAAATATTTCAAAACATCTTAATTTTGAAATTTATAAGTTATTTTTAAAAAGTTTTACTAAATATTTTATAAATTCTCAAATATTTTTATAAAATGTTTCCAAAAAATTTATAACTTCAACAAATCATTCTCTGAGTTTATAGGTGTAATTATGACCCAGTCCTTCATAATTGAGGTCTTTTCTGGGTCGTTGGACCTAAATAAGACTAATACCACCAAGAAACTGTTTAATTAATACATTTGGGACTCAAATTATTGAGCTTTCATCTAATGCGAGTTAAATTCTCTATTTTATTTTTTATTTTATTTTATAAATATATAATACATATATTAAATATTTTTTTATAAAAATAATTAATTAAGAATCAAATATATTTGATATAAATTCAGCAAGTTAGAATAGAAGATAAAATAGGGAACGAAATACAAAATTAATATGATATTAGTTGTATTCTTCATAATAATAATAATTAATTGACCCACAGAATTTCATTTTCTCCCTTGCTTCCTTGCGAAAAACCACTGCTATCCACCCCTGGTTTTCCCCCTTCCCTTTTCCCCTCTCCCACTTCTTATAAATTCATCATTTTTCACACCACATTCCCCCACGTGACGACACAACCCTCCAGCCATGCAAAGCTTGGCATTCTCCCACCTCAAATCCACCACCCCACCGGCACGGGCCACCACTTCCCGGCGCCGTCTTCCGCCTCCCTCCGCCGTGGCTGCACCGCCGCGCCAAATCACCCACTCAATGCCACCGGAAAAGGTCGAAGTGTTCAAGTCGCTCGAGTCATGGGCCTCCGAAAATGTGCTTCCGCTGCTCAAGCCCGTGGACAAATGCTGGCAGCCCAATGAGTTCCTCCCGGACCCGACAAGTAACATTAACGACTTCATGGATGAAGTTCGGGCTCTGCGGGATCGGGCCGCCGGGCTTCCCGATGAGTATTTTGTGGTGTTGGTGGGGGATATGATTACTGAGGATGCGTTGCCTACTTATCAGACTATGATTAATACCCTAGATGGGGTCCGGGATGAGACTGGGGCAAGCCCGAGCCCGTGGGCTTCCTGGACTCGGGCCTGGACTGCTGAGGAGAACAGGCATGGTGATCTGCTTAGAACATATCTTTATCTCTCGGGCCGGGTTGATATGCTGATGATCGAGAGGACGGTGCAGTACTTGATTGGGGCTGGAATGGTAAATTTCTCCTTTCACGATTGATTTAGAAGTGTTTCTTTTATTTCATACTCTTAATTCTCTAGTTCCATGCATATACATATACATATACATACACACATATATACATGTATATATACACACACACATATATAATAATATGCGATGGAGTAGTAATAGGGTGTTGTCACCTAAGAGGCAATATAGGGGTGATAAAAGAATGTTATCATTTTGATTAATTTAATAGTTAGTATGAACTATTTGTATAGCTAATTTAAAGACTGTCGAGTAGTTAATTGGTTCAATAACATTATTCTCGTATTTATATACTCGAGTATGAGATTTAAAATTTAAATTATAAAATATCTTTATATATGTACATATATATAAATATTAAAAAAAAAATTGACAGTTGTGGGGGAGAGAAAATATGGTGTCATTTTGACAAATTATTTAATATTTACTATAAACAAATTGTATAGGAAGAGATGAAATAATGGTGTCATCTTGACTAATTTAATAGTTATTAGAACTACATGCATAGCTAATTTGATGGATGTCATGGTTAAGATGAAAAAACAATGCCATTTTGACTAACTTGTGTAACTTGTGTGCAGTGAATCAATCGTCAAATTAGTTATAGTAGTTGTATGTGTGCATACATGTACACGTGATAGTTCAATTTTTTTTTACTATTTGATCAAATTAGATGTATGAATCCAAATTATAGCACTATTATTATTATTATTTTACAAGAAAGGGTAGGGGGTTGTCTCCAATTTGCTCTGAACATTCCTGTAGCCTTGATCTATTTTGGATCTAATATTAGGATTCGTGCAACAAAGACTGTTTCGCCTCATACGTCGTTCCTATTAGAGGCACTGGCCCACGTAACTAGGCTCGACAAACAACATTTCACTATTATCGATGATTGATAGACTAATTATTACTATCTATTAACAGGATCCCGGGACAGAGAACAACCCTTACTTGGGCTTCGTGTACACATCATTCCAAGAGCGAGCCACATTTGTGTCACATGGAAATACGGCTCGGCTAGCCAAAGAGGGCGGGGATTCGGTGCTCGCACGTATATGTGGGGCCATTGCGGCTGACGAGAAGCGCCATGAGAATGCTTATGCTAGGATAGTTGAAAAGCTTCTTGAAGTGGACCCCAATGGAGCCATGCTGGCAATTGGGGACATGATGAGGAAGAAAATCACAATGCCGGCTCACTTAATGTACGACGGTCGGGACCCACATCTCTTTGATCATTTCTCAGCCGTGGCCCAGAGGATTGGGGTTTATACGGCTGATGATTATGCCGACATTTTGGAGTTCTTGATCGGACGGTGGAGGTTGGAGAAGCTTGATGGACTAAAAGGAGACGGGAGACTTGCACAGGAGTTTGTGTGTGGTTTGCCGCAGAGGATTAGGAAACTGCAGGAGCGAGCGGAAGAACGAGCCAAGAAAATTGAGCCGCAGAAGCTAAGATTTAGCTGGATCTTTAATAAGGAACTAATTTTGTAGAGTTGAATTAAATATTATTTGTAAGTTTTTAGTTTTTAATTTTAGTTTTTTTTTCCCTTTTTATTTGGTTTGAAAAATAAATGAATGAAAACCTTGCACGTTTTGTTTCGTCTCTAGCATCTTCAAATATGATTCCAAGTTGTGCTATGTATACGTTTGATTTTATATTATAATAAGTATTTTATTTTTTATTCTACAATATAAATAAAACTTAGATGTATTTAAATGTTTTTTTATTTAAAATATATTTATATTTTTTGTAAAAAAGTTAAATACACTAACCAAGTATAATTATGAAATGAAATAAAAACACCAATTAATTCAATTCTATTTATTCATCAAATATATATATATATTCTGTTTTTAATATAAAACTGGACAATTCAATAGATTAATTCATAAATTATGTGATCATACACGTCTATTTCATGTTTTTTGGTCATTAGTCCAGTGACACCACCTTCACACTATTTATATAAGTAATGTATATTTAGAGTATCTAAGTAGTGTAAAGTTTAAAGTTTGAATTCATGAATTACTAGTACATATATTTTTTTATTATTTAATTATATACACATATCAAGAGTTTGTTGAGGTTTAAATTCCTGAACTCGCACAAAAAGTATGAGACTTATATCACTGAATCATAGATCATTCAGCACTACTAAAGTGCATATACATATACAGATAAAATGATAGAATACATCTAGTTCATAAACTCTATATATACTATATTTCAATATGATCTAGCGGTAGCTAATGAATTCAACCACCATAGACTTCACAACGATCTCAACAATAGATATAACCAAGCCCTATGCTACAAGTGCATAATTGCACTTAAAACTAACTAGATAACTACAAAACATTGGGAATTAATGGATACCTCCATAAATGGGAGTAAAAAAAAATTCAATACTCAAAATATTTAGACAAGCCTTCAACTTTGTTTCATAATCCTCTCAATACTAACCTATTATTGCTAAAATTAAATCCATACTTTAGCTAATTTTCCATGCTGATGATGCAATAGAGATTTTCACTTTTCAACATGTATTCAAAGCCTTGATGATCTTCAAGAAAGGAACTTGATGGGTGATAAACTTCTCCGGCTCTAGCTCCTGAATATGACGTTGAAAATATAGATATTATACAAATTTTGATTCATCTATTTTAGTAATTGTTACATCTCTTATTCTGCTACACTGTACCATATTGAATACATGCTAAGTGTATTTGATCTACAATTACGAGGAACTATTTAATACACTTCATATTTATTTATCATGTGGAATAAGATATGAAACATTTACTGGAATATAACTTTGATGAGGACTAGTTGGGACAATAACTTTGCTCTAAATGTATAACCTTTCACCTTGTTCATATTTTTCTCAACAATGCCTAGGATGTCCCTCTAGGGCTTGTAGCTACCAAAAAAGGTTTTTCTGAGTGTCCTCTCATAATCCTTTGGGTTCACAAATTCATTCACACCAAATTTCTTTGTTGTTTGAAAAGAAAGCTAGTGATTAGTTGTTCATCTTTGCTATTCATGGCCATGAAAAGCTCAATTCAAATTTGAATCAATTCATTGTTTGCAAGCCCAATTAATTATTTTGATTCGTCGTCGTGTTTTTTCTATGTTTTGGGGGCATAAAATAAGTTGAAGAGAAAAATTATCAAATATTTTTCACTTTAAGAAGAAATAATTAAGTGAGTATTTGGCTAAATTTATTTAATTTTTTTTAATATAAATTTCTACATTTTATAAGATATTTTTAGAATAGATATAAGTTTCTGAAGTGTTTAGATAAATAATATTTTAAAATTTATGAGATGTTGATAACAATAATTTTATAATTGATATAGTTAAAATTAAAGGAGTTAGGAACTCTTTACTTTTAAAAATAAAATTAAAAAAAAACTAATATCTTATTTTAAAATTTTATAAATTATTTTTCAAAAAATTACTAGATACAGTATAAGCTCTCAATCATCTTTTAAAATATTTTAAATAGAAAGTTCACCTTTTATTATTTCTTTTATTCCCTTTTTTTTTTTTTGGGTATAAAAGATCACATGTGGTTATGGCTATAAATGAATATTCAAAAATTCATTTACTATTTGTATTCGTATCCATTTATACAAAATTTATGCGCATTCATTTAAAGCAGATATTATCCATATTTGATTAGTAGATATCTGATTATAAATAGATACAGATATGATAATTTATTAAATAATATATTATTTATACTTTTTAATAAAAATCCCATAATTCATATATGTATATATAAAAATTATAATTAAAGAATTGAGTTTTTTTTTTTTTAAATTATTATAATATAGAGAAAAAAATTAAAAAATAAAGTCAATTAACATAATTATTGTTGATTATAAATTTATAAAATTCATATATTCATCAAATAAAATAAAAAACTCACGCCCTGTAACGGATTTATGGATTAATTCATAGATTATGTGATCATAATCCATACACATCTAATTCATAAAAACTCTGCATATTCCACTATGATCCAATGACAGCTGATGAATTCGGCCAACAATAGCCATCACCAGAACAAGCCCTATACCACAAGTGCATAATTGCACTTAAAATTTACCTTAGATAACTACAAAAAGCTGGGAATTATAATATACCTCCCCAAGTGAAAACAACAAAAACAAAAACAAAAATAACCTTAATATCCAAGATATCTGGACAAGCCCTCAACATTATTTCACAATCCTCTCAATACTAAGTCTATTATTGCTATAACTAAACCCCATACTTGAGTTAATTCTCCATGTTGATCATACAACGGAGACTCTCGCCTTTCGCCATTAACTCAAAAGCCTTGTTGATCTCCGAGAACGAAACCCGGTGGGTGATAAACTTCTCTAGCTCCAGCTCCTGAAATATGACGGTGAAAATACAAATATTTGATCTGTACTTTACGAGGAAATATTCAATACACTTGATATTTATTTATCTGGAATATAAGTTGATGAAAACTAACAATGAATTTTGGCCTAAATGTATGAGTTTTCACCTTGTTCATATATTTCTCAACGACGCCGGGGATGTCGCTCCGGGGCTTGTAGTTGCCGAAAAAGGTTCCTTTGAGAGTCCTCTCGTTCAACAAGTTGACGGGATGAGTTTTGAATGCGTCGTCTTTGTTCGGGACTCCAACAAGCACAGCAACACCCCAACCCTGCAACTCACCATGAGAATGAGTACAAAAGAATAAACTATATAAAATGGTAATAAAATGTGCGGATGATAGTTGATTTACATCGTGAACACATTCAAATGCAGATATCATCGCATTGACGTTGCCAGTGCACTCGACGCTACGGTCGACTCCTCCGTCTGTCATCTCAGCTATGACCTGATAATCCAGCATTTACAGTTTTGAACATTGCTAAAATTAGTTCATTGGTGAAAGAAGATTTATGCAGAACAGTTCATATTGTTGAGACAAAGGACCAACCTTCTGGACAGGCTTGTCATGATCCTTTGGGTTCACAAATTCAGTCACACCAAATTTCTTTGCTGTTTGAAAAGAAAAGCTTGTAATTAGTCCTTAATCTTTACTGCTCATCCATCACATATTACATCCAAAACATCGAATAATTAAGGAACCTTCTTCGAAGCGATTTGGGTTCAAATCAACACCAATGATCCTCGAAGCCCCGGCAATTCGAGCCCCCTCAGCAGCCTGAAGAGCACGAAAAATGATACTCAATTTGGTGCTCAACACACACAAAACCAACCATATGGACTACTAAGATCAAACTACTCACAGCAAGGCCGACGGCCCCCAATCCAAAAACAGCAACAGTCGAACCCTTTGTCGGTTTGGCCACATTCAGAGTCGCACCAAGTCCTTCAATCCCCCCAAAAACACAACTCCATACATAAAAGACATGTTCAAAATGTAATCTCTAGTGGAAGATTGGTTGTAAAATATAGGAATTCAACCTGTGGATATTCCGCAGCTAAGAACACAAACTTTATCCAGAGGCGCTTCCGGATTGATCTTGGCAACACAGCCAACATGGACGACGGTGTATTCGCTAAAGGTCGAAGTTCCCAAGAAGTGGTATATCGGTTTGCCATCTTTAGAGAACCTCGTCTTACCGTCTTCGATCATGACCCCCCTGTCCGTGTTGATCCTAAGAAGGTCACACATATTGCTTTCCGATGATTTGCAGTGGCGGCACTCCTTGCACTCGCCGGTGAACACGGGAAGAACATGGTCACCCGGTTTGAGATCCGTCACGCCTTCGCCTACACTCTCTACGATTCTACATTCAAGAACAAAGCAAATGAAGATGTTTTCTGGGCAACCACATGAATGCAAATGATACATATATATATATATATATTTCCCCATTTAGATTTGGAGAGAGCCATACCCTCCAGCTTCATGGCCAAATATGCGAGGAAACAGAGGTGTTTGTCCCTGAAATGCAAGTATCAACGATTAATGGATTTAAGTACGACGATCAATTCGATTTTTTTTCTTTCTTTCTTTCTTCTTTTTTTTTTTATTTTATTACATGATAATCTAGTAAAAATGAAAGCATCAATTCCTTAATTATCTATCTACCTTGGCTTCCCAGAAGTAAACATCAGTGTGGCAGAGCGAGGTAAAGATAATCTTCAGACGAACTTCCATTTTCTGCGGCGGCGCCACCTCCACCTCTTCAATCACCAGCGGCTTCCCTGCTTCCCACGACACGGCGGCTACAAAACATTTTCATACGATTAACAGAACTCAAAATCAAGGAATCCTAAAATCAAACTAAGCAAATTTCGATATATAACCATCGGAGCCCCAGTCAGCAAAAATCGATTTTCCCCCAAGATTTTACTGGACCCACTTCCAAATGATTGGTCTTAAATCCTCGTACCAAATGAAGAAATTATGATGCCAAGATACAGATCAAACTAATGCTAACATTATTTAACTCCAACCCAGAACAAAAATCAACACAAAATTTCAAAAGCAAAGAGAATATCAATATAACCAGTATTACAAACAGAATTCTCCAACCCAGATCATTATTATCAGCAAGAATCAGCAAAACCCAGATCAAAAATTTTCAGGAAAACACAGATTAAGCTCCCAAATCATTGATAATCATGATCAAGAATTGACCTTTGCAGCGAATGACTTGTCCCTCAGTGCTCGACATTTTTCTTTTTCTCTCTTTTAACTGATCACTCTGTGTGTGTGTTAGATCGATTGTGTCTCTTGATGTGGATAGATGTCTGTAGTTATAGGCGCTATAGTTGAGCTACGTGGAAGTTTGAACGTAACTACCGCAAGACATGTGTTCAGAGTACGAGAAAAATACTCTCATTCAGCTACATGCCTACATTCTTTTACCTTAAATCAAATATAGAAAAGGAAAATACATAAATGAGCAAATGCCATTTTCTTGGGAAAATGGAAAATTCTAGCCCATACCAGGTTTGGTTAAGCCATTCAATTATATTGTGCCACATAAAAAATTAGATTGTATTTGATTATATTTTTTGTTTGATTTTATTATGTATTTTGAGAGAATAAATTATTGGAGAATGTAAAAATTATTTTTTGATATGTTTTTTTATGTTTTGAGGGGGATATTTTTTATTGTAGCAATTAAATCAATGTTTTTTTGTTGAGTTTTGGGGGTAAAAATAAAATTGAATGATTATTTTAATATTGGAATAATAATAAAAAATATATAATATATATAATATGTATGTATATATTGGAGATGTGCGTTCTAGAGGAAAAATTGAGATATATTTAATTATATTTCCCTAAAATAATGTTGTTTTGAAGAAATATAATCAAACAAAACCTCAATTTTAAAATAAAAAAATAATTAAATTTTATTCTCCAAAAACCATAGTGAAATGATTCTTATTCTTAACCACAATATCAACACGTAGTTGGAAAGGACAAGTTTGAGGAACATTACCAATGATTCCTTTTCTCCTTTTTTTTTTTTTTTTCTCAGTATGTGTGTTTGTTAAAAAGTACCATTAACCCATTTTCCCTTTTTTTTTCTTTTCACGTAATTTGAGGCTTTCTTTGATATTTTGGGTCCTTTTGAGAAAAATATTTGACAGAATGTATTTTGGTAAATGGAATTATGCAATGTGATGTATTTTAATTTAATTAGCGGGATGAAAATATTAATTTATATATATTAATATTATTATTTATGTATAAATTATATATATATAATTGTAATATAATAAGATATATATATATGTGTGTGTGTGTGTATGTAATTATTATTTGATTTTAAGAAATAAAAAAAAAGGTTCTTTTTAAGAATATTTTGTCGATATTTTGATAAGTGCTCTCGTAGAATGAACAACACATTTATTTTCATTTTCGGGTTTAAAAACATTTTAGGGAAAGAAAATCAAAGAAGCCCTTATGCATAGCCCCACTCATTTTATAAAAGAAATATGAAGATTATCCCTTAATGCATAGCTCCACTAATTTTAATATGATAAATTTCTTTAGAGGAGAAATTTTCATAAATATGTACATTTTTCATAGCCTTTAATTCATTTTTTTTTTCCTTTTTTGGGTTTTTGAATACAATGTAATGGGATGTCGTGACAAATGAATTTGAACACAAAATTTCACCACCCTAAAGGGATTGGTTCCACTTTGACAATTTAATAGTGACATAACATATTTTTCATATAATGTGGGGGGGGGGGGGGGGGGGGGAAGCAATTCCATAGTCATCAAGATATTTTGGAGAGGAATAAATATCTAAATTTTTTATACTTAGTCTAATATCTTGGCATTACTATGAATAATTGGTGTATACATTAAGAAACATACAAAACAAATGTCAAAGTTTAATTATTTATTTATTAATTTATTTTTTATTTTTTTGTGGCAATCATTTTGTTGAATAATCTTTCAAAAAATAATCCCAAAATCCAATTGCATTAAGGTTGTCCAAATCATATCTCACAAACACAACTCATAAGCACATCCGTTGATGGTTACATCAATAATTTTAGCTTTTAGTCTATCGCCAACCATACTTTGTTAAGCCCAAAAGAGCCAAAGTTTACCCATTTTAAGTAAAGTCTAGCAATGGGCCCATTTTTGGAGCATGTTTGGCGTCCACCTCTTTATTTGGGCTTTAGTACAACTCCATATTTCCTAGTTTTAGGTTTACGGTCCGTAGGATTTTGTCCGGATTGAACTTGAATTTGAATAACTAAAATTTTAAAACCAAATTCGGAATCATCAAGTGGTTATTTGTAGGGGTGCAATCGAGCCGAGCCGAGTTTGGACAAAATTTTCGAGCTCAAGCTCGAAATATATATTTTAGGCTCGAGTTCGACTTGATAAGGCTCGAATTGACAAATAAATTATAAAAAACTGTAAGCTCGAGTTCGAGCACGAATTTGAAATAAAAAAATATTAATATAATATTTATCTATTAATAAAATAAAAATAATATTTAATTATATATTGACCCGCAAGTCTCGAGCCTAAATACAGACGACTTGAGATGGCTCGAATTAGAGTTCGAGCACGATTCAAGCTGAATCGAGCTTGACTATTTCAAGCTAGAGCTCGACTCGTGAGCCGGTTCGACTTGTTTGTACCCCTAGTCATTTGGTTAGGTAATATTTTTTTCATATATGTAAGTGTGAGATTTTCAAGGCAAGTTTAAAATAACCTATCGATGAAATCTGCCCAAGGCTCACTAGCTGAGCTACATGATGGGAACCAATCATAGAGTTAAGTATTGATGCTTGTCCTGAGCCCATTTGCCACTAGATCTAGGAGTTGAATTGAACAATAGACGAGAGTATAATTCACATATGAGGATGCATCAAGCATTGGGGGAGTGCCCATGACAAGTGGACCATAAGATCAAGCAAATTTATCAAGTAATAAGAACATTAGCAAGTAAGTAGTAGTAAAATTCGTGAAACATTCGCATATTATCTAACAATCTCAAAAATTATGGAAAATTCACGATAAAAAACGTGAATTAGTGTTTGCAAGGCATTTAGAATTACTTTCAAGTCTTATATATGTTTCAAAACATGTTTCTCGAAAAGAAAATACTTTTGTTTAATTTTCTAGTGTATTTTTCTCAAATTTCTTTGGGTTTTGTGGCTTTGTGATTTCATTCTTGTACTCAAAATTGATCTGCATTAACTTTCATGATGTTATCATAATTTAATTAAATAAATCATAATTCATTTGAATATATACTCGAGCGATAAAGGTAGTGTACCATTATTGCTTGGAAAACCCAAAAGTGGCAAAATGAAATGAACAAATATGCTTTGGGGTTTCAAATGATTTTGTCAAATCTTGTACCCTAGAAAAGATCAAAAGATCATGGACTCATGATATATATATATATATATATATATTTCTCATTAGCTCACGTGTAGATGAGTTAATTTATCAACTAAGAATTACGCAATTTAGAGTTAGATATATATTTAATTATTTATATATATGTGTGTACTCAATACATAATCAAAAGGCAAGTAAGGCAGCTAGCCAGTCAGATCCAAGATACCCAAAAATGGTATTTTCCTTCTGCTTTGTCTGCACATAAAACGTTATCGTTTCCCTTTGTTTTCTTCTTCATAAGCCCAGCAATATGTAATAGAGAAGGGTTACTGGTAAAGAAACCAACATGCCAAATATAACCCTGCAAAATGAGGCAAAATGGGGTTTTAATCAGTTCCCATGATGACTATAAAAGAAATCTCTCAAATAATTGTAGAGGTGTAGATGAACTGGGCTTGGAGAAAATTTCCGAGCTCAAATCCAAACCCGGATCCATAAAAAACTCGAGCTCGATTGAACTCGACTCTTTTGTACCCTTAAATAATTATTTTTTTCTTAAATAATAGATGATACTGATTTCTCAATTATTCCATATAAGACTCAAAACCCACCAGGGACGAAGTCATAATTTTTCTTTATGGATGACGAAATTCTGAATTAGCAAAAATACGATATATATATATATATATGTGTGTGTGTGTGTGTATTTTTATTTCATATATATACAAAGAAGTATAATGGGGTAAAAGACATACTTTCAATAAGAGGGGGGCACAGATTTATAATTTGAGAATGATAAAAATATAATATTTTAAAATTTTTAATATAAAAAATAAAATTTTAATATTTTGAGAGGAACTGACATTTGAAACCCACAATCAGTATGTCTGCATTAATAAAAATTTACGACTAAAACTGCCCATTTGTCTATTTTTGAATAATTAATTTACTTACCCAGTGCTTAAGATGTCAGGATGTAAACCGTATTCTCGTGCAAATACAAATGGGACAATCCCTTGAGGAAGAGCTGCCTGATGTTCATAAAAATTGGCCAAATAATCAATTAAAATTATGATAATTAAAACAATTCATTTGCATTTAATTAAAAAAAAAAAAAAAAGGACCTGAACAATGGCTGCATGAAGATGTGAACCTCGTAGGCCTACAGCGACAGACGCGGCGGACATTACTATGGGACCAGCCACAAATCGAATAGCCATTGATATGGTCGCCATTTTTGTGCCACAAGCTATTATTCGAGGCTGAAGTGCCATGAAAAGCCCTGCATCCAACCACATTGTTTCATTTTGTTGAGTGATATGTGGTTTAATGGCATAAATCTCCCACATAATATGGGAGATTATGAATTCGAACCCAAATGAGCTCCTGATCTGTGTGTATGTATAAATAAAGGAAAAAAACACACCACATTTTTTCAACCTTTCCTCTTTAACACGACCTTATTTTTTATTTTACTATATAAATACATGTTATATGAAAAAATAATGACATCAATTGCTAATATATTTTGTTTTGTCACAATAATAATTTTTACAGACAATAATTGTGTCTAAATAATTATTATTGACAATTAGCAACACAATCATAATGACAACATAATGACTATAAACTTTTATCACATATTATAATTGTCATTACGAATTGTCATTAATTGTCAATAATGATAAATTAAAACACTAGTTCTTATTCCTATTTAATTATATCGTGACAAAATAAAAATTACCGTCACTTAATATACGTCATTATTAACAATCGCCATTAATGTGATACTTCTTTGTAGCAACATGTCAAGTACTCTAAATATTTATTAAAAACATATTGGGCCATGAATTTCACACGCTCTTTTGGATTTATTTTTTGGAGGTATTTTTATTTTCTAGTAAAAATAAATAGTAAAAAATTAGTTATAAATTTGAATTTAAAAATGAAATATTGTTTGGAGGTTTTGTTTAAAATGTAATGATTATGTAAGGTCGAAAATGAGTTGTATTTGGAAAATGTGGTATTTTTGTATTAAAAATCATACAAATGTAAGTATGAGAAAATGAAAAGTGAAAATAGAGAGAGTGTGTAATAGTGTGTTTTGGAGAATATTTTTAGAATGAAAATATTTGTGAAAATAGTGAAGAAACCGATAGTTTTCTGTTTTCATTTTCAACGAAAAATGAAAGGCATGTTTGAAAATAAAATCAAATAGACACTTAACATAATCTCTATCAATAAAGCAGAATATAAGATAAAATATCAATTAAAATAGAGAATACGGATAAAAACCAGAAATTGGGAAAGTTCATAACATACCCAAGCTGAACATTGCCATCCCAAGGCCAGCATCAGAAATGATTTTGATTGAGTATTTCACCAAACTTGGCATTCCCACATTCCATCTGTTGATATATCAAACCATGAAAAATCCATAATATATATATATATATGTAAATTCTACATTTTTGAAAAAGCAAAAAAATAATTTTATTTATAATTAATGAATTAATTGACTTACTTAAATGAGATTAGAGACCATAATAGGCCAAAGACACTGGAATAGGTATTTGGATTACGTGAAAGCTTTCTTCCAACCACAGTAAGTATAAGTCTTAGCATCACAAAGGCACGTGGCATTTCTTGATTGGTTGTTGATGCTCCCTTCATTTCTGAACCCTCTTCCACTTGAATTTTTGAGCAGTCCCTGAAGCTAAGATCTTTATCTGGAATTTTATTTTTAAAAAAATAATTTAAAATTTTAGATTAAAATAAAATTAAAATTAAAAAGTGGAGGCATAATTAAATAGAAGATTGAAATGTCATTTCCTATAAAGTGGGGGAGATCAATTAAAGAAAGGTAGTAGAGTTGACTATTGAGAGGGGCAAAGAGACACATGGAGTGCCAAGATAATCAAACTGTCTTATGTCATTAAATTCAAAATGGGCAATCATTGAAATCCCACGTATCAAATCCCAATTATCACACACGTGCTTTCTTGTAATAATGCAATCCATTAGTAAAAAGTTTCCCCACAATCAATGTTTCTCCTACCAAGAACACCCCCCCCCCCCCCACCACCCCAAAAAAAAACCCCAACCAACAAAAAAAAGAAAAAAATAAGAGAAATTTAAAGGAAAATTTGGAAAAGCTTTGATTATGTTTTTTGTTTGATTTTATTATGTGTTTTGAGTTGGAGAATGTGAAAATTATTTTTTTGGTATGTTTGTTTATATTTTATGAGAGATATTTTTTACTACAATAGTCAAATTAATATTTTTTAATTGAATTTTTGGGGTAAAAATAAAATTGAGTGATTTTTTTAATATTAAAATAATATATATATATATATATATAAATGATGTGTATATATAATAAAATATGTGTATATTGAAGAATATGCGTTTTGGAGGGAATATGGGGATGTGTTTGGTTATGTTTCCCCAAGACAATATTGTTCTAGTATTATGGGGAAATATAACCAAACAAAGACTTTTCTTTTTCTTTTATCGGTTTAAATTCTCTGTTCCATTTTCCTTTTTATCTCTTATTCCATTTCATAAATATATAACATGTGTATTAAATATTTTTTTATAAAAATAATTGATTGAAAATCAGATACATTTGATATAAACACAATAAATTAAAATAAAAGATGTAACAGGGAACGGAATAAAAGATTAAAAGTACTTTTTGTAATTGAAAAAAAAAAAAAAAAAAGGAAAGTGAGGAAGGAAGAAAAGTGTGTAAGATGCCACAAGTACACAAGAGGTTTCATGTGACTAAAACTAATAATTATATTCTCTTGCACAAAATGAGAGATTAGTCTATGAAAGCACTTTTGGAAAAGGAGAAAAGCAAAAAGCAAGGTAACTTTGTCAAAAATCAATTACACAACATTGTGCTCAATGAGACCACATGGAAAGCGAGTAACGAGTTACAAATGTGAACTATATATTAAAAAATAAATGCTCTATAATTGTGATAATTAGAGGATCCAAGAGCATTGTAGCTTGTGTTTATTTATTTATTATTTATTTTTTTAAATATGGGCTTTGCTTGAGTTGCAAGCGATTTTAGTAGGTTCAATTAATTTATATGTACCTAAGATCCATACATGATACTTATATGTTCATTATATCTATTCTCTTCGATTTCTCATTTTTAAAATTCAGTAGAAATATAAACAAATACGATATTTTAATAGTTTCCACCAAAATCATTTAGTTAAGAGTTTACATTCATATAACTATATTGATCTTAGTAAATACTGCTTTAAATACACACAATTCTAACTTAATGTCAAATAAAAAAGATTTCAGTTAGTGAGATGACCCGAACTATTTTGTTTGATAACTCTGTGATTCTGCCTATTCTACTCTATGAGTATACTGGGTTATGGTTTAAAATAAAGTTAGAGGGTGTTTGGGTGAGTTTATAAGTTCCTCAAAACATCTTATAAGATGTGTAAGAGTTCATAAATTCGTGAAAAAAGTTTGATAATTTTTTTTTTAAAAAAAATTATAAGATTTTAAAATAAGATGTTATGAGCTTATAAGCTCTATTTTAGAATTTTATAAGCTCTTTAAAAATAAAAAAAAAAGAAGTAAGGAGACCTGATTTATTTTTAAAATCTGAATAAACTCGTTTTAACCATTTTAATTACAAAATTGTCATTATTAACATTTTATAAGCTCTAAAATCTTATTTTATCCAAACACTTCAACAACTTATTTTAAAAACAAAATCTAACATCTTATAAATTTCAAAAACATCTTATAGGATGTAAGAGCACATAAGATGTTTAAAATAAGTTTAGCCAAACACCCTGTTACTCCTATTCCATTAGTTGTACATATCTATTTTCCTCTACTTTTTTCTCAATCAATTTGATTTGGGCCAAGAAAATACCTATCATCAAATAATTAATCTAATATTACATGTTTTTTTTTCATCATTTTTTGAGTTGGATTTCCCCTAGGCAATTTACATGGGGCATCAATAGGTCAGGTCAATTCTTGTCTGGTCCAGACAAAGTATATGACAGACATAAACCATGTTCGCAGGCAGAACAAAAATGTACGTGCAAACCCCATCAGACAGCTACTTCTCTCTGCATGCATTGCCTCAGTTTACATATTTTCCCTATTTCTTTCGTTAATTCCAATACCTAAATTTAGTACTTAATAAATCCATGCAAGAACAAAACATTGTCAGGCGCATAAAAATTGACTTAACGTTTAAATTTAATTAATTTACGTACCGCCAACATCAATGTCTCCATCAGTAGGCGACTCCCACACCATTTTCACCGCCGGAGACGGATGCCGGAGAACTTTCCCGGTGGTCGGACTGGCGGTGGTCAGATCCAGTTCGTTGAAATTGGAAGCCCTCGGCGTAGGCTGCAGCGAGTACGCATCCGACGAGGCGTAGCCAGAGAGGCGCGGGCTGACGGGTCGGTGCCCGAACCCGAATTCGTGTGGGGTGTTGATGGAGAAGATTTCGGCGTTGGAGAGGTTTGATGCTCTCGGAGTGAGCCCCATGGAGGATGATGGGGGTGCCGACGAGGTGGACCGCCGGATGCGGACGTGGATGCGGCCTGTGTCGTCGATTTCGGAGTCGGTGCAAAGTGGGTCCCGGCCGTCGAGGGAGATGACGTCATTGTCGATGTGGAATTTGGTGATGGCGGCGGCGGTTTGGCCGGGGAATCGGGTTTGGATTAGTATGGTGGCTGCTCTGTATTCAAAGAGGAAGAGCAATAGTGTGTACCTGCAATTTTAATATTTTTTATAATATAGTTAAAACAAGATTTGATTTTATATTAAATTAAATATGTATATTATCAAGTAATTATTTGATTCAATAACATAAGTTTTATATATAAAATATAAAATTAGGAGGTTCAAATTCAACGAACTTCACACGTGCGTGTGTATAAATTTAAAAAAAATTATATTCTCGTAAAATTTATCGATTTATCATATGAATGGATTGATTAACCAAAATTTGTAATAGATTTTTTTGAGTTAATAATAAAAATTAAAAGAAAAAGTTTTTAGGAATCCAAAGTAAAAGTGACAAATGTAAAAGACATTAGTGGATAGTGGTCAAAAGAAAAGGCATTGAAGATGAACCATCTCCTCCTCTCTCTAAGTCTTGGTGCAAATACAAACTACTTTACACATATAGCTTTTAGGTAAAAATTCAATTCACTTTTAGGTTGCCCCATATGTTTGACTTATGTTTCCTATCTTTAGCACCTTGCTTTCAATCAAAGCCTTTTCTTAATAAAACTATACATATATCAATATCAAACTAGAACTTTCAATATAATTGTACCCAACAAGAGAATTTTATTCCAAAATTATAAGTCTTGTATTGATAAATATAACAAAAAATATGATATTATATATTAAAATATCTTAAATTAAATAGCATTTACACATGCAATCTTTTTTTTTTCTCATTTTCGGGCACCAGATACTCTCACAATCATGCACACTAGATTATCAAATACAAGTGGTAGGCTTTTTTTTTCCTTCTTTTTTTATACACACGCACGTAAAGAATCCGTGTAGGCTCGAACTCCTGAACTTATGTCGTCAGACCATAGGCAACTCGGCCCAAGCAGTATGCTGTTGTCTATTATCAGTTTTAATACATTTTATATATTTTTATACTCTATATTAGAAAATTTTTGCTGGGCAACCCGATTGATCCTCATAACCCGACTCGAGATTCGATCCAAATTAAGAGAAAATTCTCCAGCTGACATTTGAATATATATTACATTTAATTAAATCATTGCGAAAACATACATTCATAATTTTTGAACGTACTTACCAAATAATGCATTGAAGGACAACAAGTTGAACCATGAGGCTCTCCGTGAAGTCCCCATACATAGCTCTGAGCAAAGGGATGCCCATAACCAAAGTGTTGGGCAAAGTAGAAACTGAGAAGAGAGTGATCAGCCAGTCCAACTGCCCTTTACAAATGCACCAAATCGACAGCAAACCCAGCACGAATGCCTTAGACAGAGTGTCGGCCAATATGAACTTCGTGTCCATCTGGTAGGGGTTGTTCTGAGAGATGAAGTGGAAGGACAGAACCGGAACCGCGAAAACCGCCACGAACCGGTTGATGCCGGAGCACTGACCCGGTGAGAATATCTTGCACCATTTTACTGATGCGTAGGCGACCAGCATTGCGAAGTAAAGAGGAACCATTGCGCACATTACTTTGTAGAAATCATCCGCGCTGATCATCTTTGTGTGTGTGTGTGTGTGTGTGTTTTGGGGTTCTTTGTGGAGAAAGATGACAATGTGTTTGTGGTAATGCCCTTCTATATATAAGTGTATTTGGGTAAATTAGTGGGCTATATATAGTTGTTTTTGTGTATGTTGGTGGGCACTTTTTGGGTAGTCCAATTTTTGATTTTATTTTATTATTACATTTTAAATTTTTTGTTTAAGTATATAATTAAGAGATAAATAAATGAATTGAATTCCCAATGGAAATATAACTACACCTCCATCATTATGCTAAGAGGGTGTTCGGGCGAGCTTATAAGCTCCTAAAAATATTTTATAAGATGCTTAAAAGTTTATTTTATTTGTATATTCTTAGATTGTGTTTGATACTAAAAACTATTAATTTCACCTAATCATGGGCCGATGTGATTAAGGGTTATTTGAATTGATTAATATATATGTTTGATATTACATATTGCAGTTCAAGTTATAAATTACATAATCTTGCATTCCTATTTGATTTAAAAGATTGTGAAATATTATTTTCTTAAATTTCATTATTGCCCTCATTTGTCCATCTCAAAATGAGAGACAAATTCGTCTATATATTTTTTAATTGATTTAGTCAGACTACAATCTCACCTCCAACTATGGAATGATAATTTGACCCAATCGCATGAATAATAGGGGTTGGGAGCCAATCTTAGCCCGACCGGGCACCATAATATTTTATATCAAACAAGTTATTAATATGAATTGGGAGGTTAGTTACTATAATTTTTTATATCAAACACGACCCAAGAACATATAAAGATATATCAATATTATGTGGGACTTAGACTTGTAACATTTTAATTGTAGGATATTTACCTTACTATTATCATAAAAGCTCTCGACAAAAGTACATCTTTTATACATATACAATATAAAATGTCGCATCAAATCAAAATAATGGGTGCGAATTGATTTGCGGCACTGAATATGTGTAAATTATCATTACACTTTGATCATTACCAATTAGTAAAAGACCAATTTCCTTTTTTCAAACATTTTAGTTCCAAACGGGTGTATTGTGCTCAAAATCAATCATATGATAAAAGAATTAAGCTTCGTACATAATTAATTTACTTTGGTTATATTTTATGATGAGCTTAATTTGAACATGTAGTATAAATATATCTAAATTATTATACACCAATAGAATATATAGCCAAGAAAGAAATAAATTGTTTGTTTATGATTTTGAAAGAAAAATTTTAATTTTCATTATTTAAAATTTAAAAATATGTTAATTTAACCATGAAGTGGTAAATTAACTTAATGATGTCGTGCGTCTTCGTAATTATATTATATTATATTATATATATATGAGGTTTAATATTTGAATCCTAATAAATTCTTAATATACATGTATATGAATAAATAACTATTTATTTAATCTCTTTTAACAAGAAATATTACCCCTTTTTTTTTTTTTTATACTTATAGGCCTATCTTATTATCTTATATCAAATCCAGCAAAATTAATTTAATTGGTATAAATACCCATACATTATTTCAAAATATTAAAATATGCATATCTTTAAAAAACATGTCTTTTCATATCTAAAAGTATAAAATAAATACACTTTCAACCCTATTTTTTTGGTCATTCTCTACTTTCACATAATTTATCCAAATATTTATATTTCTATACCAAATCTATTAACACTTTCTTTAACTTTAAAAATATTAAAAATTAAAAATATATCGTGAAAATATATCCAAAACAGTCCCAATGCAACCATTTAATTTTTTCCTCTCATTTTTTTTCAAAATACATATATATTAAAAAATGGAAATTTTTTTGCTATTCAAGTATGTATTTAAATCAGCCACTGAAAAAGAGTCGAAAAATAAAAATATTCTAAAATAAAATATTAATATCATTATATAAATAAATGATATGGTACATGAGGGGAAATCAATTTATTGATGTGATGAAAAAAGTTACTTTTGATGGGGGAACACTATTTGAAGGTATATAAAGCCTAGGCCACCAGGCTACTACCTTCATGGAACTTATGATTACTTGATGCACTTGTAAAATAAAATGTCAATATATTATATATGCACCAATATAATAGTGTTTATTAAATAAATTTTATAAAAAAAGATTAAGTGCCTGTTTGGTTTAATTTCAAAACTCCTTTTCATTTTCTCTGAAAAATAAAAATAGAAAGTTATCAACTTTTTCTTTAGGGCCCGTTTGGTTTTATTTCCACGCCCACTTTTCCTATTTTCTACTATTCCAAAAATAGAAATCATCACTTTTTAGAAATTTTCACCCAACGTAATTTTTATTTTCATTTTCAAAATACGTTTTTCAATAACCTATATATCTTCTTTTTATTTCATTATTTCTATCTCTCTCCACCTACAATCTATTAAAATCAATATAATCATTACATTTCCAACATTTCATCTAAATACATTTTCATTTTCACATCACACCATACAACTATTTCTCACCATTTTAAAAATTATAGAAATGGAAATAAAACCAAACAACCCTTTACTTTACATACATTTTCATTCTCAGCGCATTTTTTCAAACACAATCTTATACTTTCTTTCCATTTTTACACATTATTTTCTCTTATTCACATTTATACGACTTTTAATACAAAAATACTACAATATTCAAATAAAACCCATTGTTAACCCTACATAATTATTTCATTTTAAACAGAATATTCAAATTATATTTTATTTTTAAAATCACACTTATAACTACTTTTTTACTAAAAAATTAAAAATACCTCCAGAAAACAGAATCGGATGGCCCTAATAAAATTGTACAAGAAAAAATAAAATAGGAATAGGAAAAAAGAAAAGAAAAAAGATAATATAAATGGCGTTTGGTGCATTGCCGGAAAAGAAGCGGCAAAGGTTGTCAGTTTGTCTTACGTAAGCGACAATCTGAAAGTGAAAAGACAACTGGCGTGCGATGGGGCCCATCAACATCTGCACGCATGCGCCGGCCCATCACACTCTGTCTTGTCTCTCTACTGTTGTCCTTCCCTTCTACTTTTGAAATACTACTCTTGCTATACGATGGATATGGGCCCTTGATGGATCCATTTTTGTATGGGTTGGCCCATTTTTGATTTGGAACTAATGGGCTCAATTGTGGGTTCTGATCCAATTAGTTTGACTCTTTGAGACCTCATGAAAGTTTGGTTGGGTATGTCCACTTGAGGTTCTTTTTCTTTCATAATTTATTTAAAATACAAACATGCATGTAAAGAGTTCATTAGAATTTAAACCTCTCACATTATGTGAGAAGCTTTATACCATTTGACCACAAATCACTGGACTGGTGTATCTAGGGGTTGGGCCATTTTTTATTTGGGCCTAATGGGCTCAATTGTGGGTTCTGATTTGAGACCTCAGCAAGGTTTGGTTGGGAATGTCCACTTGAGGTTCTTTTCCTTTTTCTTTTGCAATTTATTTAAAATATACACATGCATGTCAAGAGTTGATTAGGATTCGAACCACTCACATTATGTGAGAAGCTTTATGCCATTTGACCACAAGTCACTAGACTGGTGTGTCTACTTAAGTTGAGAACAGAAAATTTGTCCTTTTGTGGAGTTCATTTTCGTTTCAATGTGTTAAAGATATTGAATGTGCCACTATTACGAATATTTAGCGAAATATCGCCAAACTTATTTTTTCTAGAAAGAAAGAAAGGCAAAAATTAGCATAAAGTCTGTCTCGAGGGAATGTGATCGCATAAGTTTTAAATCGCTAAAGGCAGGAAATGAATGGCTAAGATAAAGTCTACTTTAAGCAAGTGTGATTATAATTTTTTTATTTTTTATTTTTTCTTGGACAAATGGATCGTCCCCAATCTACTATAAGTACCTCCCCGCAGCTTCAAATCAATCCTCTATTTAGGGTTAGAATTGATGCAATCGAAGTTGCTTCAGCTCTCATGTTGCTCCCACTAAGGTGACGGGCCAACGCAATTAAACTAGACGAATTATAAAATTTTTAAATTGCTTTGAATTAGAAGGCGAGGTTGTCGCTAGTCCCATCAAAATACCAATCAAGTTAAAGTTTCTCATTATAGTAAATAAATCTATTCAACTTGGATTTTTGGCTTGTGTGCACCATTACTCGCCAGCCCAATGGAAGAATGGGGGCAAAGATCCAATGGATGTTCACCAAGTTGTCTTGTGGTCGTGCAAATATATATAAACTTTAAAGGTCAAAATACATTGGATTTTGCCAAGTATCAACGCATAAAACTATCAAAGCACAATGGATTTTGCTAAGCGGTATTAGGGAAATGACCCTTGACCCAGCCTTAAAAACATGCATTCTTACATATTTCTTACCCTAAGTCAAATCTTTAAACTATCATATATATATATATATATATATATAATCTTACCCAAGATGAACTTTTGAGGCCCATGACAATAAACTTACATCAACTTGTTTTTTCAGGCCCCATTTGATTTCATTTTTAAATTCTATTTTTACATTTTTTCATTATTTGAGAATTAAAACACACCCCTTAATACACATTTCCATCCAACATATTTTTACTTTTATTCTCAAATTACATTCCCTAATAACTTTTATTATTATTATTATTATTTCTCCCTACCTATAATCTACTAAATCGAACACAATCGTTTATTTTCTAACAATCTATCTAAATACAAACTCACGTTACTAACTAAATCTTCAAGTTCTGAAGATAATAAAAATAAAACCAAATGGGCCCTCAACATTTTGAAAAAATTAAGAACTCGAAGGATACAAAGGTCTAAAATTTTCAAATATTCGTCAAATTTGAATTCGTATTTGAACATTTGAAAAGTTAAACGAATATGATATGAAAAAAATGTATTTGATCTGTTTAATATCTATTTACATTCCTGAGTATAGATAATATATATAGTTCACAAGCAAAAATATTTTTATCAATTAAATCGCTATTGATTGTAGCGATGTTGTGTTTGAAACAAAGAGATTCTTTTAAGTATTTATATAATTTTTTTATTTGCTCAAGTAACCAAACTATTTACCTATATGCGGCTAGGTGTTTTTATAAAAAAAAATACATAATATGCTTTGTTATAAGTTTGCTTTCCTATAGCATTGCTTTGTTGCATTATCCCATTAATTGAGATCTGTCCTATGCATATGGGTATGATCCACTAGTTTAAATTCTCTATTTCATTTTTTATTTCATCTTATATTCTATTTTATAAATATATAATATATGTATTAAATATTTTTTTATAAAGATAATTAATTGAGAATCAAATACACTTGATATAAATTTAGCAAGTTAAAATAAAAAAATAAAATAGATGATCCAAAATGATGATCAGGGGACCATAAAAGCCTCAATTAATTGAGAATTAAATACACTTGATATAAATTTAGCAAGTTGAAATAAAAAATGAAATAGAGGATCCAAAATAATGATTAGGGGACCATAAAAAGTCTCAAATTAATTAAAAATCAAATACACTTTATATAAATTTAGCAAGTTAAAATAAAAAATGAAATAAAGGATCCAAAATGATGATCAGGGGACCATAAAAAATTCAAATTAATTGAGAATCAAATATACTTGATATAAATTTAGCAAGTTGAAATAAAAAATAAAATAGAGAATCCAAAATGATGACAAGGACCATAAAAAGTAATAGAGGATGCAAAATGATGATTAGGATATCATAAAAATTTACAATTAATTAAAAATTAAATACACTTAATATAAATTTAATAACTTAAAATAAAAAATAAAATAGAGAATCCAAAATGATTATTAGATACCATAAAAAGCCCCTACTCAAAGGGATACAAAGTTCCAAATTTTAATGTGAACGCTGAACAGCCTAAACCAGGTGCTGAACAGGAACCAAAACTAGGGATGGAAATTTCGTACTGCCTCTTGTATTGAATTCTCATTGAATTCAAAATTTCATAGAAATAGTAGAGATACAACCTGTATACTGACTAACAAACCAATCAAATCAACCGCGGGATTCCCTTTCCCCCCGTCAATTTCCACTATAAATATAGCATGACTGGAAAAGTATCATCTCATCAAACAACTCGCAGAATCAAATACCCAGTACTCATTTCAAACCAATCAAGAAAAGCTATAATACTACAACATGTCAGGCACTGCTGGGCAAGTCATCAAATGCAAAGGTATATGATCAACGATCAAGAAATGGGAAATAAATTGCTGGGCTAACTTTTTCTTTTTTCTTTTTATTTTTTTCTTACTGGGTTTTGTTGGTATGCAGCGGCGGTGGCATGGGAGCCGGGGAAACCGCTGGTGATTGAGGAGGTGGAGGTGGCGCCGCCGCAGAAAATGGAGGTTCGGGTGAAGGTCCTTTTCACCTCCCTTTGCCACACTGATGTCTACTTCTGGGAAGCCAAGGTATTTATATATCTATACAAGAATCAAGATTTCTTTTACTTCTTTCTAATTTCTTCAGAAGTTTATGTTATGTCTGGATCAAGAATGCAATAGCGTAAAATTGAAACATAAATAACACCATTTGGAATGTGGAAAACGCTTTCACTCCTATTTTCCTCGGGTCCAAACACAGGATAGTAGAAAAATTGTAAGCATTGTGTGTACTGAATTGTTCTTAGTACTCATGAGGGCTCCCATGTTATGTTTCTTGATTTCTTCAGGCTCAAAACTCAGTCTTTCCACGAATTCTTGGACACGAAGCAGCAGGGTATGTTAATTTATCTTCATGTGTTCGCTCATTCTTTGAAATAACTGATGAATTTTCAGTTCTAGCCCTACTTTTATAAGAAAATTTACTATCATTTTTGTTGCTAAATCTATAGGATAGTGGAGAGCGTGGGAGAGGGAGTAACAGAACTCGCCCCAGGAGATCACGTTCTTCCTGTCTTCACAGGGGAATGTGGAGAATGTGCTCACTGCAAATCAGAAGAAAGCAATATGTGTAATCTGCTGAGGATCAACACCGAGAGGGGAGTGATGATCCACGACGAGAAATCAAGATTTTCGATCAAAGGAAAGCCGATTTATCACTTTGTTGGGACGTCTACGTTTAGCGAATACACTGTGGTTCATGTTGGTTGTCTTGCTAAAATCAATCCCCTTGCTCCTCTGGACAAAGTTTGTGTGCTTAGCTGTGGGATCTCCACAGGTATGGGATCAATTCTTGAGATGAAAGAACCGTTTCTCTCTATTTTTTGGTGCATTTGTTGCAGAGAATAAATTATGGATGCTTGATTTGTAGGCCTTGGTGCCACATTGAATGTTGCAAAGCCGAAAAAGGGATCTTCAGTTGCCATTTTCGGACTTGGAGCAGTCGGGCTCGCTGTATGTATCAGAATTGTTTTTATTGTTTTGCAAGATTAGAGAACAAGAAAGGAAAATGTTTTGGGAATATGAAACGAACTATATTTGCTTTTTTCAGGCTGCAGAAGGAGCTAGATTGGCTGGTGCTTCAAGAATTATTGGTGTGGACTTGAACACTAGCAGATTTGAAGAAGGTATGCTATAAGGGCACCAATATAATGCATCTGTTTGAGTACATTATAACACATTATAAATTCCTTCCTTCACAAGCGAACAAAAATCGATATAATGCTTTATTTCGTCTTGTTTTTGCAGCAAAGAAATTTGGAGTAACTGAATTTGTGAACCCGAAAGACTATACCAAGCCGGTACAAGAGGTTGGTGTTGATCCATCAATATGAGTCTTATCCCTTTATTATGTGATCTGCATTTTTGACATACATTTATTTGTGTTGAATTGTTTGTATAGGTCATAGCTGAGATGACTAATGGGGGAGTGGATCGAAGCGTCGAGTGTACTGGAAACATCAATGCAATGATCTCAGCATTCGAATGCGTCCATGATGTATGTCGGCCTAAACTCATGTATAACCTTAAACTTTTCGAACTTTGACTAAAACCAAATCTTGATCATACTATTCATGAACAGGGATGGGGTGTCGCTGTTCTTGTCGGGGTGCCACATAAAGATGCTATCTTCAAGACTCATCCGATGAACGTCTTGAACGAAAGGACTCTAAAGGGTACTTTCTTTGGGAACTATAAGCCGCGCTCTGATCTTCCATCAGTTGTGGAATTGTATATGAAGAAGGTAATTTAGCTTTTTTTCGGCTTTTGGCTGCAAGAAACAATAAGCATGTAAAGTTTGTTTAAGAAATTGTCATCTTATGTAGGAACTTGAAGTGGAGAAGTTCATAACTCATGAAGTGCCGTTTGCTGAGATTAATAAGGCTTTTGAACTGATGCTGAAAGGGGAAGGGCTTCGTTGCATCATCCGAATGTAGTGATGAAATTAATGTTGTCAAGAATTGATAATAAAAAACTTCATTTGTAATGTTCGTTGTGAGACTTTGATGATTCTTTTCAGGTTTCCCAGTTTTATGTATCTTCTGTGTTCTTTTTAGCATGTAAGAAAACGTTTTGATTGCATTTTGAATCCTCTATTCATTTTCTATTTCAACTTAATATATATAAAGTATATTTGAATTTCGATCAATTTTTTATAAGAAAATATTTAATACATATGTTCATAGAATATGAGATGATATATAAATTAAAATGGGGGATCTAAATCATTTTGATTGTACAAATAATCATTGCTCCATTTATATTTTTGCAATCATTAGAGGATCTAAGCTGTTTTGATTGTACATATAATCATTACTCCATTTATATTTCTGCAGTCATTGGAGTGGCGTACGTGTCATTTGGCCTGATAACATTATTCTCAAATTTATATATTAATTTTAGAACTTAAATTTTAATAAATTTTGGGTGTGTGTGTGTAAATGGAAGAGTGAAATTTGGGAAGATGAAGAGTGCATGTTGATTATATTAATTGATCCAAGAAATAGCAAACGTTTTTTTCCCTCACTTATTATTATTATTTTTTTAAAAAAAACTTAATTGCGATCATATTCGTTTATTTTATGTTCGTGCAGTAAAATATATAATAAAACAGAAATTAGAACAAAATATTTCAATTGAACCAAGAAAAGCAAACTTTCGTCCCAAATGCCCTCTCTCAATACATCCCAAATTCTGTCTTGTTAAAATGAGAAAAAAGCATATATGGCAATATTTAAATATCATATTTAAGTATCGATTTGAAGGGTGTTAAAATCAAACTTAACTCGACGACCTGACAATGATTCATTTAAAAAAAAAAAAAATTGAATTTTATTTTTGAGGTTCGGGTTAAATTGGATCGGACCCGAAAATGTCTCGATAAAAAAAATTTAATAATAAGGTCCAGTTGATTTCGGATCAACTCGCCTAACTTGAAAAAAACAAACGGGTGATCTAATAACCCAATAAACCTAAATCAACCCAACCTAACCCGATCCATCTAAAAAATTAACTAATTAAAATAAAATCTAAATAATATATATTCAAAAATCAAAATTTTAAAAATTCAATTACTGAATAATAATTTGTTATTTTTTTGTATTTGGAGTGGGTTGAATTTGAATTTAATATTTTTATGTTATATTCCTACTTTAACCTAATCCGAACCCATCTGACCCACCCGAATTAACATCCCTAAATATACCCCCAAAATCACGGGTGCTAGTCATGATTCAAATGTCGGCAAATATCTACTTTTGATTTATCGCATTTTTGGGGAATAAACAAAAAAATAAAAATATTTTTAATTTCGAATATGACAAACACACACACACACACACACATATATATATATTCTATGAAAAATTTTGTCTTATTAATAGTACCACATCATTTTTTTCTCTTATATCATTTGATATGGTAGATAATCTAATGTAAAGAAAATATTTGACAAAGCTAAGCCATTTGGTTTCATTTTCAAAGCTTATTTTCATATTTTTTAGTATTCTAAAAATGAAATACATTATTTTTTACACATTTTTATTCAATATCACTTTTATTTTTATTTTCAAAATATATTATCAAATAACTTATATATTGTATCACAATAACCTATATATCTTCTCTCTCTATTCCATATCTCTTTTTACCTATAACATATTAAAATCAACATAATCATTACTTTTTTAATAACTTATCTAAATACAAATTCATTTTCAATTCATTTTCACAAACTAATTTTTTAAATTTTAAAAATAATCTAAATAAAAATTAGAAATGAAAATAAAACCAAACCGGCCCAAGCTCCCAATGGTGAGCTCGATGAAGGGTTAGGCACCTGAATCATAACTAACATCAAAAGAAGGTTAAAAGACTAAAAGGTGGATTTGGACAGCTATCAAGAAGTCGAGCAAGTGTATTTAATGCCTTAATATGTAATAAAGTTGCCTAATCAAATTTATATGACATATGTTACAAAATCTGTCCCAACATTTATAAGTAGGGTAGTATCAAAAACGTTTGTACTCATAACATCATTGTTGATGAATACATTTATTGTCCAAATATGGACGTTCAGCTGCATTGACGTATTATTATGTTATTTTGCAAAAATTTTATCATAGAAAATGTTCATTAAAAAGTGAGAATGAGAGTATCTTATAAACTATTTCAAAATTATTGATTTCTCTAATATAGGAAAAGAAAATATATTATCACATGTCAAATGTCAGTCACTCCTACAAGCAACGCCAGTGATAATGTTCAAATCCATAGTTAGATAAAGGCCAACCACGTCGATATATTATCCTACCCACATGCATTAGTAGAGTTTTTGTCTCTATAAAAAAGCACATTA
This sequence comes from Jacaranda mimosifolia, assembly GCA_018894105.1. Lineage (NCBI taxonomy): Eukaryota > Viridiplantae > Streptophyta > Magnoliopsida > Lamiales > Bignoniaceae > Jacaranda > Jacaranda mimosifolia. The sequence goes on from CM032123.1 coordinate 1,648,087, forward strand.
AATGGTAAGACTGGACGAGGGCATATAAATTATCTTAAGATTTTTACTTTTTCCATTATAGAGCAAGATCATGCATCACTAACTACACTATATCATTGTTATAGTATGATAATTTGAAAAAAAGATATGATTTAAAAATATATGTATTTCTGATTAATATAGTGATTTGAAATGACTAAGTATTTTCATAATATTTCAGATAAAATAATTCACATTTTAAAGAAAATATTTTATTTAGTTTTGGGTTGAAAAATATTTCTTTATTGCATCACATCAACTATTACAATGACGAAAAGTCTAGGGAATGTTTGATTATATTTTTTGTTTGATTTTATTATGCATTTATTATGTGTTTTGGGATAATGAATTATTGAAGAATGTGAAAGTTATTTTTTGGTATGCTTGCTTATGTTTTGAGGGAGACATTTTTTATTGTAGCAGTCAAATCAATGCATTTTTATTTGATTTTCGGGATGAAAATGGAATTGAGTAATTTTTTTAATGTTAAAATAATAATAAAATATATATAATACATAATATATATAGATATATATTGAAGAATGTGTGTTTTAAAAGAAAATGAAGATATTTTTAATTATATTTTCTCAAAATAATATTATTCCGAAAAAACGCAACCAAATAAAGCCCCAGATTTGGTCTATGAAATTGATGACAAATGTTTTTAGGCGAACCGGCAAATCCAGCCAAAACCATCGAAGCACAATGATTTTATTGGGTGGTATTGGGAAGTTGACCCTCTTTAACATAAATCTTCGCATTAGGGTAATTATATCATAATTGTTTATGCCAGCTTATATAAAAAAATTTAATTATTGTACATTATTTATAAATTAATAATTATTTAATTATTTATTATTTATTATTTATAATTTATGTATAAATAAAACTTAGTTATTTATTTAAATAAAAAAATATATATGTAAGACTTAATAACGATTCATCAAATTAAAAAAATAAATAATTTTATATTATATGAGATTAAATCATCTTAAATTATTTATCAAATAAATAAATATAATATTTAATTTTACATGAAATATGAAACATAATTAATATATACATAACAAGTTATTTCAATAATTAAATAAATTAATTTAATAAGTTATTTATTTACTTTAACTCATTATTTAATTAATACATTGTTTATAAATAAATTACTTAGTAACAATAAAACAAATTATTTAATTTTAATTAATTTTCTTGATAATTAATTTAGTTGCATTAATATTAATTTATTAAGCTTAATAGATTATTAAATAAATATTATACTATAATTAATTTTTTATAATAATTGTAAATGAACGTATATATTAATATTTAATGAAGATTAATTTTTTTGAAGAAATTAATTTATTTATTATATCAAATTAAAACATCTTAACTTATTTACTAAATGAATAAATGTAATATTTAATTGATACTTACATATTAAATATAATAAATACATTATTTAATTAATAAGTAATTTAATTAATTTAATAAATTTTTATTAAATTCAATTAATTTTCTCCACAATTAGTTTAATTAAATTTGTAAACATAAGTTTTAAAATTTTTTAAGTAGTAAAATTTTAATATTTTCATATATGCATGTATATATGTGTGTGTGTGTGTGTATGAAGTGAGTGAGTGAAAATTGAATGAATGATGTGAAAGATGAACTGAGAAAATGAAGAGGTAGGCGTACTTTTTGTAAAGTACATAATTAAGATGGTTTTATGTCCTTGGTTTTATTTTAATTTCTATTTTCAACCTGAAAAGTACGTTTAAAAATGTAAATACTATTCAACTAATTATTTAACTACTAAAGGCAAATTTGGTTGGATTTTAAATTTACCTCATAATTAGTTATCTCATGAAAAGGTGAGATAATTTATTCCATGGGTGGAGGTAGGATTAATAATACCACATCTTAAGTTTATATATACAGGTCCAATGATAAATCACGGACCTATGTGTATATAATCCGACAAATCAAACATTAGATTGAAAAGAATTATTTTCTCTAATCCCATATAATCCCATAAACCAAACTTGCCCTAAAAGCCTTGGGTTTTTTCACATACTAAGGGCAAGTTTGGTTGGATTTTAAATTTATCTCTTGATAACTTTTCTTATGATAAGTTATGTGATTATTAACTATTGTAGTATTGTTTGATTTGCATGATTGTTTGTAAATATATCCTCATGATTATTGTTTGATTGGTAGTATAATAATCACTGCCATTTGATTATTTTATGAAATGATCATACTATTATTTGGCTTAAAAAAGACAAACAATTCTTTCTCTGTTTTTTCACAAATTATATTTGTAATGAATAGTTGCAGAGACACGTTCACTTTTTTCAAATTATTTTCCTTCCCTATTTTATTGATTTAATCACTTCTCAAAGTCTCAACAGAAGGAATCTAACCCATAATATTTAATTTATTTTTATAATTTTTCAAAAATATTAATTTATAAAATTAATAAATTAGAATAAAAATAAATTAAATTTTTTATAGTCATGAAATGTGTAAATATAACATTTGTATTAGTTTAATAATTTTTCAATATTAATAGCTTGACCTTTTTTTTTTCCAATTTTTTGAAATTACTAATTCAAAATAAATTAAATTATTTTAATATTATTCAAAATTATTAAATTTTAATTTATAATGTATGTTCAGAATCATTAATTTTATATCATAAAATTATAATACATTATTTATTTTGTTAATTTTCTTAAATTACTAATTTAAAATAAACAAATTATTACTTATAATTTTCAAAATTATTAATTTGTAATTTATTTTTATAAACTGAAAGGCCTTATTGATTATTAATCTATAATTTACAAAAAAAATTTAAGAACAAATTGGACTTTTTTCTACGGGTGGGGTGGGTTTTATATTTCAAGGATTGGATTTATATATAAGGGACAACGATGAATTACGAAATCGTGTATATACAATCCCACGAAACAAATATTGGATTGAATGTAATAACTTTTCCTTATTTTATCTAATTTCGCCAACCAAACTTACCCCTAAGTCAATAATTATCAAAACTCGTACGCAGCGCAAACAGAGTTGTACCTTTTATTTCTGTCAAAACCCTAAATCCCCTCCCACGCACACTCAATCGCAAAAGGAAAGCAACTATGGCGGAGAAGAAAAGGTTCATAGCGTTAGGATTCGAGGGTTCCGCCAACAAAATTGGCGTTGGAGTGGTGACATTGGACGGCAACATTTTGTCGAATCCACGCCACACTTACATAACACCGCCAGGGCAAGGCTTTCTCCCCAGAGAAACCGCCCAGCACCACCTCCAGCACGTGCTTCCGCTTGTCAAGTTGGCGTTGGAGGAGGCGAAGATTAAGCCCAAAGAGGTTGACTGTCTCTGCTACACCAAGGGCCCCGGCATGGGAGCCCCACTCCAGGTACCATTTTTGTTAGTTATACTCAAAATTACTGATGTTTGATTGCAACTCATTTGTAATTAGCTATTTTGATTAGGAGTTTTTTGGTTTTTTAATGCAGTGTTGTGGAGCTGTAGATTGTGCTGTTGAAATATTGTTCTAGATGGAATAGCAACGTCAATAGGTTGTACTAGTTACCATTAGTACCGAAACATTACTAACATGGGGTGGCATGTAATGAACTAGCCATTTTTCTGAACATGTGTGTGTGTGTGTGTGAGGGGAAGATACAACTTCATGACTGATCAGCTACAATTATGGGGCTAGTAGATTGTGCTCGGGTATTTTGGATATTTTGGGTAGAAAAAATGTATTTTGAGAGTGTAACTTGGGGAATGAAGTTGCTTGTTTGGTATTGTTCTAGGAGTTAGAAAATGTTTTGAAAAAACACAACCAAACAAGCCCCAAGTATAATTGTAAGGCGGCGAGCATTTTTATGACTAGTATAGGATATTAATCTTATGCCCACATCTTTTAATCAAAATTTTTGTTGATTTTATGAGAACCAATGCATGAAATACAAGGTACTCAATTTTTATATGTTTCCCTTCCAAAGGTGGTGCTAAACACTGACAAATAAATATATTATGTGCTTTTGATTTCTTTGTTTACTTATTTCTACTTCAATGGAGAAGTATCAGATCTCTTACTTCAACATAAAACTCTTGAACTTTTACCTGAACTCTCAGAGTTGTGGTTCGGTCTACATGTTTATTATGGTGGGTCTTTTTTTTTTTTTTTTGCCCTAAAAAAAAAAAAACTTGCCCTTATGAAATATATTTTTCACTCTGTGCACTCAGAATCATTAAGAAATAAACAAAACTAGAAAGTTATAAACACATACCATTTAGGTATAATTACAGACTATAGAAACAATATGGGATTATCACTTATAAGTGCTGCTGAATGTTCGCCCATAATATTTTATCTTGGGGAAATATTTGGAATTTTTGAGTGTTAGAATCTTTTATTTAAGTAACAATGTCAATGCACCATTCATTAGGCTTCAGGGTTTTACAATTACATTGACAATTGGACAGCATCAAGATATATATACCATCCTTCAATAGCCCTGTTATTGGAATTTATCTATATTTGAGGTGTTATTTGTGTTGCGCAATCTCCTGAGACATTGATGAGTTGTGCGTTTTTCTTTGAAAATGTCCACAATGCATTTAGAGAATCAAATCTTTTTCAATATATCCTATGGTGATGAATGGAGATTTACACTTAGGTGTCTCCTAGCAGGTATCAGCTGTAGTGGTCCGCATTCTATCTCAACTTTGGAAGAAGCCAATTGTTGCAGTTAATCACTGTGTGGCACATATTGAAATGGGGAGAATAGTGACTGGGGCTGATGATCCAGTTGTGTTGTATGTAAGTGGGGGGAATACTCAGGTTATTGCATATAGCGAGGGCCGTTACCGTATTTTTGGGGAGACAATAGATATTGCAGTTGGAAATTGCTTGGATAGATTTGCTAGGGTTCTCACGCTGTCTAATGATCCCAGCCCTGGATACAACATTGAGCAGGTATGTATGACAATTAAAATGTTGGTTCATGCAGCCATTGGCATTATATTGTTCATTTTGGCATAGGTTACAACTGCTAGATGCTTTGCAACTTCAAAATTAAAATAAGATCTCCCACTTTTGCTTTGTGTGTTAGTGTATATTTATTTCAATTTGTTGCTATGTGTGGCTGCCTATATTGCATTTTAGATAAAGGCCGCCGACATTGTTTTATTGATCAGTGAAATCAAGTTGCTTTTGGGATTGATGTAACTGCATTGGATACTACAATATGATTTTACTGAAATGGTAACCTTCTTTGGATGGATTTAAAGACTTTTACTGGTTTCTCTTCTTTACCTTTGCCAATTCCATTGCATATGATAAAAGTGATTTCTTGTGTTCAGATCTGATTCATTTGCCTTCCTGCCAGCTTGCAAAGAAAGGAGAGAAGTTTATTGACCTTCCATATGTTGTGAAAGGAATGGATGTCTCTTTTAGTGGCATATTGAGCTATATCGAAGCCACTGCTGAAGAGAAGCTTAAGAATAACGAATGCACCCCTGCAGACTTGTGTTATTCCTTGCAGGTAAGTGTTTGGAATTATAAATTTATTTATTTTTTGAATAAGTTAATATCAAGTGAACATTTCATCTAGTTTGGCTGGTTATGTCGAAATGCAGAAATCTTATAGAATTTCTGTGTTCCAGGAAACTTTATTCGCAATGCTTGTGGAGATTACGGAGAGGGCAATGGCACATTGTGACAAAAAGGATGTGCTAATTGTTGGTGGTGTGGGATGCAACGAACGCTTACAGGAGATGATGCGTATCATGTGTTCCGAGAGGGGTGGGAATTTATTTGCAACTGATGACCGCTACTGCGTTGACAATGGGGCAATGATTGCTTATACGGGGCTCCTTGCATATGCTTATGGCTCATCAACCCCACTAGAAGAATCTACATTTACCCAAAGATTCAGAACAGATGAAGTATTAGCAATTTGGAGAGGGAAGGAATCTTATAAAGTGAATGACCATGAAGTGGAAAGCAGCTGAAAAGGTATTCTCTAATTTCATATGGCCAATAGATTACTTATATGAATTTGGAAGACCATAAAATGTTAGGGCCTCTCTGGATGTCCTGGAAATACCTCAAGTTTAATTGTGACTTAAACAACTGCAAGAGCAGCTAGTCATGTCATCGATTATTCAAGGGTAGTTTGTTTTTCCTTCTTGGGGTATTTATTGGACTGGGTGATGCTTGGTTTGGCCTTCAGCCTATTTGGATGTGAAGATATCTAACATGTTTAAGTGGGGACTTGGCCTCTTCTAGAAATATGCTTCTAGAAATACGCTGGTCTTTCTCTATGTTTGTTTCTTTGGTACATATCATGGTTCCTTACAAACATACCAGTTTAATATTTCAATTTTGGCTGATGTGTACACCTGCATGCTTCAATGGAAAATTTCAGATCTTGAGTATGCTTGTTAAAATAATCAAAGAATTTTTTTATGATTTCTTTTCAAACGCAGCCAACTAGCCTTCAATATTTTCCTCCACCTTTCGGTATCTTGTATTTCCTTCTTTGCTTTCAACATTCTTTTCTTTTCTTTTTTTTTTTATAGAATTTTGTCCTAGTTTTCCATCACAATATTTTCTTGCCAGATGAAACAGTTGTGTCTCATCACAGACTCAGTGGTTGTGGATTAGTAGATTGCACTTGGTGATGTCAGTATTTATTAACATATACACTTGCAACTGTTCACAAATCCCTGTGAGTCGGACCCAAATTGGTATATGAAATTTTGCCTCATCACATTGCTGTGGGCTGAAGCTCTATGTATCTGAATTTCCACTCTCGTTGAAATCTGATATTATATTATAGATCAAATTACAAATGATCATAACAGATTGATTATTTTTGGCACTGCAGGTCAATTGGTATCTCAACATTATTCAATGAGGGTTGCTGTGTATTAGGATATTGTCATGCACTGAGTATTGGATCAAATGTATCTCCATTTTTAAGTAATATGTATTATGTTGATAATTTTTATCTACTAATTTATTATGATAGGAAATCCTAGGGTTTGTTTATCTTCAATTGTGTTTTGACCAGCGGCTGTGAGGATGTGGCTTTATATGCCTAGTTGAATATTGTACTACAATTTTATTAATGACAATAGTAAAAAAAAGAAATAATAATAATAATAATTAATGTTTTAATGATATGCCATCCCTAAAAACTTATCCATTCAACTGGCAAAAGAAACGTTTACAAATAGCGTACATGTATAACTTAAAGATATCAAAATGAAGAGAGCCAAAATATTTGATTTCCTAAGAGCCCGTTTGGTTATAACTTTTTGGAGCTATTTTTATTTTTTTTAATGAAAATACATAGTGAAAAGTTGAATTTGAAAATAAAGTTTTATTTGGATGTATTGTAGAAAATTATAAGTTTATATATGTGTGAATATGATGTGTATTTGGATGTTGGGTGTTTATATATTAAAAGTTGTGTAGTTTTTAAATTTGAATTGATGATGTAATGTGTGATTGTTTGAAAAAATAATATTATAATTTGAATTTGAATTTATAATAATTTTGTTGTTAATGGTATATGAAAAGTATTGGAAAAATAAAAAATAATTAAGATAATGATAGGGATTGAAAAAGGAATGAAAATGGGGAGAGAATATAATAAAGAATGTTTTGAAAATAAAAATATTTGACAAAATAATATAGATAGCGATAATTCTTTATTTTTATTTTGAAGAGAAAATGAAAATAAGATTTGAAAATAAAAACAAACGGATCCTAGTTAATATTCTTTCTTAAGTATGTATCAAGGAAAGCAGTTACACCAATTTGATAATCCAATTGCATTCTAAGAAGGCAGTTCCCTCTCAAGCCCATACGGTTCTGATTTATAGCAAAACGCCGCACCATGGCCGGATTGTAGAATTTCCACATGTGTTCTCATAGTCTATGGATTGCTTGGAGATCACCAATTACAAAGAACTGCATTAAAAAGGCATCAAATTTCTTACTCAAAATTTTGTCGTATCTCTGCTTGGGTAGGCTGGACTGGACTGGACTGGGCTCAATTGCACATCTAGTTACGCCTCTATAAAAAACACCTTAAAAAGTAAAACATGATGAAGTTTTTATAAACTATTTTATAATTTTTGACTTTTCCTATTATTGAACGAGATCATACATCATCAATTATGCTATATTATTATTAAAAAAAAATTGAAATGATAATTAAAAAGATATAAATATATATATGTTTCTTATTAATGCAGTGATTTGAAACGATTATCTTTCAAAATATTTTAGAGAAAACAAATCACATTTTAAAGAAAACATTTTATTTAGTTTTGGGTTGAAAAATATCTCGATCGCATCGTATTGACTATTACAATGTCGAGAAGTCAAGATTTGATCTATGAAATTGATGACAAATTGTTTAGGCGTGGATTGGGAACCGGCAAATCCAGCCAAAACCATCCAAGCACAATGATTTTGTTGGGTGGTTTTGGGAGGGAAGTTGACCCTCTTTAACATAAATCTTCACATTAGGGCAAACAAATAGTACATTTCATTTGTCCTTTTGTTTTCTTTATTTATTTTTTCAATATTTGTTAAGTACATGTCATGCTAAAAGTAGGGATGCAATCATGCAAGCATGCTAAGACGAGCTTTAACCATTTTTTTAGGTTCGAACTTGACGAGTTAAAGAATTCGAGTACTTGTGCGGGTTCGGTTCGACTCGAGCTCGAGCTCGAACTCGATTATTATTTTATAATATTTTTTAAAATTAATAGATTTTTATAAATATTTTTTTAAATGAAAGATATAGGCTTGCGATCTTGCAAATAAGAATTATTTGGCTCGACCTCGATTCGAGCCCAAATTCTTTGAACTCAAGCTTGAACATTTTTAGAGTAAACTTATTAGGCTCGTGAACTAGCTCGATTAGTTTGTAACTCTAGCTAAAAGCTTTTGTATAAGCATAATAAAATATTCTAAAAAAATAGATCGAATTTTAACTAATACATAAAAAGATAATAAAATACACGTAAAAGATATTAAAATAGTATTTGTTGAGCGAAACTCATTTAAACCGAATTTATTTAACAATCAAATCAAATTCAGTTATAATACCAATTTTGATAAAAAAAAAAAAATCAAACTAAAATATAAATTTACGCTCCTATATTAAGGCCCATTGGCTATTATCCATAATAACAACTATGATAAGGACATTTCATCAAGTTGTGTTTCAAGTTTCTACTTTTTTCAACTTAAAAAAGCAATAAAGAATAAATTAAAAGAGAAAAGCCCACAAAAGGTGAAAACAAACAGCAAAACCAGATGCAACCATTCCAGCAGCTAAAATCCTGCAACTGTGCTGAGAATTGACTTGGATTCCTCCGGTATTCATCTGTATCTGTATTGGCTAACACATCAAACCAATCAAATGAACAGCATGATTCCACTTTTTCCCTTTGATTTTTTATATATAAGAAGCCTCTCATCAGGGTTTTTTACCATCAAAACAACTGAGCTAGTATCAATCTTTAATTTCCGCCTGCAATCCAAATACCATATTATTTATTTTAGTATTGATCAAGGGGGCTGATACTGCAAGATGTCGAGCACTGCAGGTCAAGTCATCAAATGCAAAGGTAAAAGTTTCATTTCAGTGAAGTCAGTTTTTCTAAATGGTTTGTACTGTAGCACATTAGAGTTTTGCCGATTATTTGGCTCAATATGAAGCAGAAGCTTATGATCGTTCAAGAAAATGGTAGATAGATTGATGGGTTTATTTATTTTTTTCTCCGCTGAGTTGTTTTTGTGGTATGCAGCTGCGGTGGCATGGGAAGCCGGGAAGCCACTGGTGATTGAGGAGGTGGAGGTGGCGCCGCCGCAGAAAATGGAGGTTCGGCTGAAGATTCTTTTCACGTCTCTTTGCCATACTGATGTGTATTTCTGGGAAGCGAAGGTAACAACTATCTAAGAATCAAGAAACTGCTCTTTTCTTTTTCTTTTTAAATATATTTTTCTCCTTTTCTCATGAACTTGGGACTTTGATTTTTAGCGAGTAAAAGGAAAAATATTGAAAGATAATGAAGAAAATTCTGTCATTTGGGGCGAGGAGTGTTCTTCTGACTAAAATTCAAATCCAAACAGTGTGTTAAAAAAGTAGAAGTAGAGAACATGTACATTTTACAAACTCAATTAAATGGTTTATTACTCATGAGGGCTCCCATGTTCTGTTTCTTGATTTTTTTCAGGCTCAAGACTCAGTGTTTCCTCGAATTCTTGGACACGAAGCAGCAGGGTATGTTAATTTACTCTCGTTTTGTTACCTCATTCTTTAGAACAACTGATGCATTTTCAGTTTGAGGCCTAACTTTATAAGGGGAAGAATATTTACTATGTTTTATTGCTACATAGGATTGTGGAGAGTATAGGAGAAGGGGTGACAGAACTGGCCCCAGGCGACCACGTTCTCCCGGTGTTCACAGGCGAATGTGGAGAATGTGCTCACTGCAAATCTGAAGAAAGTAATATGTGTGATCTGCTGAGGATCAACACTGACAGGGGAGTGATGATTCATGATGAGAAATCAAGATTTTCGATCAAAGGAAAGCCGGTTTATCACTTTGTCGGCACGTCTACCTTTAGCGAATACACTGTGGTTCATGTTGGTTGTCTTGCCAAAATCAATCCCCTTGCTCCTCTGGACAAAGTTTGTGTGCTTAGCTGTGGGATCTCCACAGGTATGGGATCAATTCTTGAGAAAAAAGGACTGAATTTCTCTCTGTTTTTTGGTGCATTTGAATAAGTGATGGTTGCTTGTTTTATAGGCCTTGGCGCCACATTGAATGTTGCCAAACCGAAAAAGGGATCTTCGGTCGCTATCTTCGGACTTGGAGCAGTAGGACTTGGTGTATGTTTCTGATTTCTCTCTGTTTTAGTTATGCTATACTTGGATCTAATATTTTATCAAGAGAAAGAAAAATCTTTTGAAACCAAGTCTGATTACCATCTTCTTTAGGATAAAATAAGTTTTAATATTCTCAAATACTTCTTTCGAACATGAACTAAACATTTGCAAGATATCTTACGAGTTCATTCAAGAAAATCAGAAAAATCAAGTGAATAATCAAATCTTGTTGCCGTTTTCAGGCTGCAGAAGGAGCCAGATTGGCTGGTGCGTCAAGGGTAATTGGCGTAGACTTAAACTCAAGTAGATTTGAAGAAGGTGAGTAATGGGGCACTGCCATATTGCATTATATATATATATATATATATATCTCCATATCTGCTGAATCTAGCACTATACCACAGATCATCCTACCTAATCAATGTGTTTGTTTTAATGGTTTCTTTTTTGACATTCTTGTTTCTTTATGCAGCAAAGAAGTTCGGCGTGACTGAATTTATCAACCCAAAAGACTATGAGAAACCAGTTCAAGAGGTTGGTTGATTCATCAATAACTTGTATTAAAACCATTTTATAATTACATAGATTTTGAAAGTTATTGCATTTTGTTTTTGTCTATAGGTCATAGCTGAGCTGACTAATGGAGGAGTTGATCGTAGTGTCGAGTGTACTGGAAACACCAATGCTATGATTTCTGCATTCGAATGCGTTCATGATGTATGTCGGCCTAAACTCATATATAGCCTTAAAAGGCTTTTAAACTTTGTTTAAAACCAATTCTTGATCGTAGTACTACTGATGAACAGGGATGGGGTGTTGCTGTTCTTGTCGGCGTGCCACATAAAGATGCCGTCTTCAAGACTCATCCGATCAACTTCTTGAACGAAAGGACTCTAAAGGGTACTTTCTTTGGGAACTATAAGCCGCGCTCTGATCTTCCATCAGTCGTTGAATTGTATATGAAGAAGGTAATTTAGCGTTTTTTCGTGCTTTTGGCTCCAAGAAACAATGAACATGTAAAGTTTGTTTAACAAATTGTCGTTTTATGTAGGAACTTGAAGTGGAGAAGTTCATAACTCATGAAGTGCCGTTTGCTGAGATTAACAAGGCTTTTGAGCTGATGCTGAAAGGGGAAGGGCTTCGTTGCATCATCCGAATGGAATGAAAGAAATCATATGGAGATCTGTACCTTAAAAGAGGGAGCTGATTATGTTGTGATGTTCTTGTCAAATGATGTCTGAGCTTTTGATTTTTGTGCTTTCCTCCTGTTTCCGGCTTTGTCTTTCTTTCAGCATGTGCAAAGACTATGTTTACTGGCTTGTATTAAAAGCGTATCTCGTATACTTTAATAAAAGTCTGTTATTGTATACAGAATTATTCGTTTTATAACTCGTAGCTCAAACAAATGGAACTTACAGTTGAGTCTTGAGTTTTCTAAAACGCATTACTTTAAAATATTTCAAATGAATTGGAATCAGTTGTCTCATAACATGTCTTCCCAAAGTTCAATAGTCTAGACAACTTCTTCAGTATTGATTGCAAACTCTCTACCAGATAAAGAAAAATAAAAAGAAAATATGTTAATAGATTCTCAAGACCCTAATGAACTTGGTGCCAGGTTGCTAGTCTATCTGTTGAACCCGAAAATTCATTGGCACAAGAACTAGAATAGTTAGATTCAAAGAACTGCAAGGGACCATTCAGGTCAGGCTTTTTATTATAACTATACTATGTGGGCTGATTATTTGAATTATTGTATTAAGTTGTTTGAGTGTTGGACAGAATATTAAATTATTGTCCTGAATAGGTCCAGAAATTTTAAATTATTGTATTATGTGTAAGTTAGCTTGTGATTGGTAGGTCTAAAACTCTTAAATTATTATACTATCTGTGAATTAGCCTGTGCTTGGTAGGTCTAAAACTTTTAAATTATTTTACTTCTACAGTGTTGTTTTTTCTCTATAAAAGAGAAAGCTGTTTGAAATTAAAAGACAGAGTGATGCAAAACAAAGTCGAATTTTAATAAAATAGTTTGGATTGTCTTCTTACCATAATCCTTCTTATTTTGATCAAGTTGCCCTCAATGTTTGGAAAATTAAATATATTCGGCAGTTGCTTTGAAAAAGAATCCTTTGCATTAAAAATTTTTTAAGACTAATTTTGATTATGAAAGAAACTTATATATCTTAACACAAATGAACACGTCTTTATTGTTGCCTATAGTTGAAACTTATTTTTGCAAGTCATACCTTACTTAAGTATAATGTTTTATAAGATGTTATGAACATGTAAAATGTTCGATAAATTTATATATATATATATATTTAAAAAAAAGTAAGAAAATTTTAATTTTCTTTTAAAATTTAAATTATTTTAAATAAATTTAACCAAACTCCCTTTTAGCTTGACTAAGAAGCTGATCAAAAGGGTGATATATATGACAGGGTATTGGAAAATACTGCAGGGAAATTAAATGCAACTATTGCAGAAGAGAGGATTTTACAGATTTTACTTTCAAGTGACGCATAATACGGCCCTTTTTGAATTGTCAGCTACAACAGAAATATACAGCTCCCATTGAGTAGCTGAAGAGAAAAGATAACTATAAAAAGACCTGTCAGCTAGACATTTATTAACTATTTCTTTCACCTCTCATATTGTCACAAATCATACAGGAAAATTTGAAGCCATTTCTCCACAATTTCTTGCCTCAAACCCACACCAATAATACCAGCCTTACCAGAATGTGATGTACAATTGTGTTGTAACATATGCTTTAAAAGTTCTCCAAGAATTTTCTGACATTTTCTGCCTGCAAAGAGTTTGCCCTATGGAAATCTAGGGTTTGTCGTCATCTTTGAACTAGCTTTGCCAATATTGCCATGTCCAGGATTTTAACATCCAGAGTATCATCAACTTTAACTATTCCATCAGTGCCATCAATACCAATAAGCTTGCCGGTGGCCCCCCGGTGAGCACCACCCATGATCTTGATCTTTTCTGCCTTCCTTGGAGCCACTATCTCAATCTGGTTAGGAAGGACGGTGACTGTTTCACCACTCCCACTTGATCCGAGGGCTACTCTACATGAGCCATCCTAAAAGACCATAAAGTAGATAGCAATCAGTGGTTGCTCTTGATAACTTGCATCCATATAGACTGCTAGCAATAAATTCAGTGACTAATCTTTTAGGAAATAGGAAGTAACATTATCGCCAAGCAGCAATAGTAGAAACCTAAACTTTTAGTCTATATAAACTACACCTGAAGAAATCACATATATGTTTTAGCATGTTGCAGTGACTAATCAGCTACCATAGATATACAAAACAGTTAAAAGCCATATTCCTCACTCCTATATATAAAATTTATATCAAATCTAGGATCAGGTGAAGGATCACGTGATATAAGTGTGGACAAAGTCCTTGTTGGATTTTTCTTTTCTCCAAAAAGGATAACTTAGCGTGCTCTTCCTGTTTGGGTGAGTCAAGTCATGAGCGAGTTATCATAAACAAGTTGATTGGCTAGTCCAATAATATAGATCCTGTTTACCTCTTCTGACCCTGTTTCAGTCCATAACAAGGACAATAAGTAATTTAACAGAGGTAACTGCTCAGAGAAAGAATTATAATAAGTTCACTTTGTAACTAATTGGCTCGAGGTTGAGAATAAGGGATTAAATCATGTTTACGAATTCATTGAATGGCCAACTTCATCTCAACCAACTTGCTGGGTGAAATATTAGCATGTCAGAGTGAAGAGATTTATTATCCATTAATTGAGAGAACACAAAACAAAAACCACTCCTCTAGATCCCGAAAAACCCTTTTTGAACTTAAATGTGGGTTCCCAAATAAATAGCTAATGTGTCGTGAAGAACTAAAGATCACAACAATAAATTACCAGTAGCACTTCTCTTACAACTCCCACAGCACTGTCTTCACCAGATCTACGAACATTGACCAAAATATCTGGCAAGAACCAAGGGCCTTCATGGTCTGCACCTGCATTAAGCCATATTTCAATTTCATTCCATAGCACCGTGTCATCAACACCAAAGTACAGAATTCTGCATAAAGCGCTCACTACATGTGTTTAAAACAAGGATGCATGAATCAATTCAAGTAAGACAGGATGACTGACCTATTGCAGGCGACATCATATCCAAACCACCAGTTCCAGGTGTCATTGGTTGCAGACCAGGGGTACCAGGTAAATATGCTGAACTTGGTGTCATTGGTGGCTGCCCGCCAGGAGTAGAGGGCAAGTATGGGCTTGGCGCGTTTGCTGAAACAAAGCATATATTTCTTACATGAAAACTGGATATCTAGAAGACTATAAGACTTAAGACAATGAGAGGCAATGTCTAATCACCATAGGCAGAGCTGCTATCCCTAGGTGTGCCAGCATCATTGTAATTGCCACTTGGAGTATTAGTCCAACCGGAACCAGGTGTAGGTGCTTCATATGCTCGTGAAGGAGGACTTCCTGGCTGGAAACAACAAGATTAATTGACCCCTATCATAAGGGGTGCAACCAGACTTGAGGAAAACCTAACTTGAGAAAATTACCTGATATTGTGGACTAGTTCCCCAAGAACCAGGATTCCCATCTTCCCAATTGTCCCTGGCATTTTATAATAACAACAAATCTCATGAAAAGGTCTACAAATGAACGAGGACACCACAGTTAAGCAGCATTTTTAATCTTTTCCAGTAGAAAGAACTCACAATTGTAACATTTTAACTTAAGTTTTGTTTATCAGGATTATCATGACTCAGACATAGATCATAGCAACTTAACAATATAAGATTTAGCTTCAATCAAATGCAAAACCTTTGAGAGGAAAAAAGGACCGAAGTTTTTAATTTTTGTTATTTCAAATGTCAATCAATCAATTTCTGAAATTCCAAGTTCTCTAATGAAAATGCCAATGTAGTTGCATCTTCAGTAAGAAAAAATACCTTGGTGGGCTCATAGGTGTGTATGGATTCCACGCTCGGTCGCGCCTAGGAGTCCTCATCCCATCAAGAATAGGAGTTACTTCAAAAAGTTAACGAAACCAAAATGTCACAACCACATACCCAATTCTACTTATTGATATAAACCAAAACACAAAAACATACCTCCAGAATCTCTCATAGGAGTCATATATGGATGAAGTGGAGTTCGAGAAGGATGGATTGGGGTCTCACTTCCCATACCATACCTAGATGTTTCCCTGTTAAAACAGAGCAAGTTAGAAAGCTTAAATTACAAAACTTGAAAAAACAAACAGAGGTCGTATTTGCCTGAATGGTGTAGAAACATTGACGTTGTCAGAAATATAACTGCGATCAACTGCATGAAAAGGCTGTGCTGTCATATTAATATGCCAACAAACAAATCTGAAAAATTTTTGACCAGGGAAAACGGATCTTGCCTGCGACAACCTTCATTTGAGACTCTAATTCAACCCGGACCATGGCACCTTTGACATCTACAACACGTCCCTTGCATCCCTTATAATGGCCTAGACGAATTTTGATAGCAGCTCCTACTAAAGCTTCATGACCTCTTCTACCTCCATGCCTTCCTCCAACTGTCCAATTCCAGTTAAATACGTGACGTGATAAATATAGAATGACACAAGGGTAATAAAACTCACCCAACTAAATAACCAACCATCCTGATGGAGAAATAATATTGACGACAAAAACTAAAGATGTGTCAAAGACATAACAAGACACGTGATTTATCTCCTCCGGAGCACCACATGAAAAGATGCATACAAAAGCACAAGGAGTTAATCAAATTCTTTATCAATAGTGACTTACAATTCATAGGACCACCTCTAGGTGGTCTCATGGGAGAATTAGGGGCACGAGGTGGAGTTCTGAGATGGGCAAATCTTGATGTCAATGCATTACCCTACAGCAACAGCAATTTGGATGGCCAATAACATACTGCAAAAGCTTATATCAATGAGAACTTGAAAGTAAAAAATTCAGATCCATACATTTCTATCACCATTTGCACGTGATCCGCCCACCATCATACAAGATTCAGATTTAACGCAAATAAAACCAGCGTGCTCAAGGTGATGCCTGTCAAATACAAAGAGAATTCCTTTGTAGATATGTTCGACGGGACCTTGTTTCCCCTGTTAGATTAACAGAACCAGGAGATTGTTAATTCTCATCAACTACAATGGAATCAAATTTACAAGTATAAAAAGAAGAGGCTCAGAATCGCACCCGACTTGGACCCTCGAGAATTTTTACAACATCTTTTGCAGATAATGTGTTTTTGTACCGATCTTTAGCAAAAATTTTCTTGTCAATCTTGTATTTGATCTCTCTTAACCTCACAAGCGCAACATCAGGCCTCTCAGGGACACCCTTAAGGACCTGAGAAGTCATAAACCAAGTTCAGAATGACAGCCCACAATATTCTATGGAGTTCCAACTTTTGACACTCACCTGAAAAGCTTCACTCTCAACACGTATAATCACACCAAAACTATTATCACTGCATGAATAATTTTTATAAGAATTCGAAATGGTAAAACTGAAAAAATGAAATTCGCATAGATGAAGAAAACTTACTCGAGTAGCACAAGGTCATGAAGCTCATAATCACCAATCCGAGTAACACCAGATGTTACTTCAGAGCTTTCCACAACATTATCCGCAAATACACGGAGCTGAAAAAGGCAAGAATAGCAATGAAATCAAGCTTGCTCAGACAAAGAAATATAAAAACTATAAGATGAGTGGCGTACGAGTTCCTTGGTTGTATCTGACACTATGTTCACCACATGACCTTCGACTGAAACAACCATACCAGTTGCACCTTCTGTAGCCCCAGATACAACCTTAATGTGATTTCCAGGTTCAAAGTACTTGCATAGCTCTTTATCACTGATAGCAAGAGTTTTCTGACAATTAAGAGTGTGAATATAATTAGTTTTCCACATGTATAATAGGATCACCATCAAAAATGATATTTGAGATATTAGGCGGATGAAAATCTATTCCATTTCACTCACAGGAAGGCCTTTTTCATTAGGTTTGATATGCACAGTATCTTCCTCAACTTTTTCTACCCATCCTTTCAAGTTTCTAAGATCTCCTTTCACAACTATAACTCTATCACTCTTCATAAAATGACCTTTCTTTCTGCTTGCAAAGAGTGTTGACAAACTTGACATGTCACCATCCCCAGTTTCACCAGGCTGCCTAAATTTCTCGAGTTCATCAAAAGTTGGTTGCACATTCTGAGTGCTGAGTGATCTCAATGATACGTTTTTATACAGGAAACCATCCTTGAACATCATCCCCTCAATTTTTTCATAATAATCACCAGTAGCTGGATCTCTTCTACGCTCTACAGGAATATGCAGCTCTCTGGATAACAGAAAAAATTTAAACAATCACATTGTGAAGAGACTACCTTCAAATTAGAATACGAATCAAAGAAGAATATATCAAGATTACCTAGCTTCATCAATGTTCATAAAACGTGCAGGAGGGGTGAATGCCTTTTTCTTTGGAACTTCCCTCCCTTCCTGAAACAAGGCAACGTAGCTTCTCATGAAGGTCACACACAAAGCGGATTCAATTAACAATGATATAATATATTTTTTCATCCAAGAGTTTGATAATTTTAACACAACTTTACTTAACAGTTTCACTACTGGAAGATAAATCTTATCTCTGATATTTTGCAAACAACTGAAGGACTCAGTATGCATAGCAGAATATAAATAATGAAAAGCCTATGCATTGTTCAGGATGGTCAAAAAATTAACAGCCTGAAAACGAAATAATAGATACGAACCAACTTGTTAGCCAGTGCCTGCAAGTCAATCCTCGGAATTAATTTCACTGTTGTTCTCTGCCGCACATTGTCAACATCTACAACCTTACATTCACAAAAAGGAAATGTCACATGTAAAATTGAAATATGTGAAAAAAGAACAAGAAGTACCATAATAATACACACGTATGTCACACATAAAATGCTAAGAGAAACAGGCAAAGATAAAAGATAATCAAAAAAGAAACAAGAAGTACCACAGTATTACATACCTTAGCAAGGTCCCCTTTATACGTACCAATCTTCATTCTAACCCAGGTATCCCTAGAAATTTCGATTGCTTTGCTTTCAACTGAAAGAACATCAGTCATCTCCTTGATTGGGACGAGCATTATTTTACTTGGATATATATTACGCATGCCCTTAATAGCCTATAGCAAAAATCCGAACAGAGAATTTCAAATTTATACCTGAGTCACTCAACAACTTCAATCATGTAAAACAACATCCTCAAGAAAAGAAAAGGAATCAGCTGAAGCATACCTCCTGCACATGGGCCTCTTTGTGTGCCTCAATATAGATATAATTTTTCAGATGATCCAGTGCTAAGACAGATCTAATTTGCAATTCAGATCCTTTATCAATGCATTTCTGCATTAGGCAAACAGCCACCTCCCTTTCACGACCAATCTATGTTTCACAAACGGTCATATGGAATGCATTAGAGAATGAAGAGTAAATAAACTTTGACTCTTTTTCACTTCAAGTATATTGAAACATCTTATCATCATACCGCACATTTGACCATCCATAATTTTGGATCCCTAACCGAAGGCAATAGTGCTTGCTGCTCTACATCTGTCGCCTCCTCATCATATTCAACATTGAGGCTCTTAGCGTATCTCTCCTGGATCCTTCTCTCAATTTCCTCAACATCCTCCTGCTCCTCCTCACGGGGAAGCAGTGGGCGGCGATGAATTCGTCTATCATCTTCATCCGGTATATCAGCTCCAGTATCAATGAAATCTACACATCCAGATCCCAAACCAGCAGACCAGCAGGTAGTGGTGGGCAAAAATGAATCAGTTAGTTGACTACTCAGCATAAAAGTGCAGCTAAAGAATAGGACCAATGGTATAAATTTTCAATTAACAAATGACTAAACATGTAAAAGTACCTAAGTTGAAAATGTAGGTGATCACACTTCTATATCAATTGTATTACCACAAAACTGGAGCACAAAAAGTGGGGAGCACAAGTATGGTGATACGGAAACAAATCAGCAGCACATTACAACAGATTTAAGTAATTGATACCGAAGCCTTGCAACTTAAGAATGATATTTGACCAATTGAGGGCCTACTATGCAGCAACACAAACCAATATCCTCCAGAACTTACCTAACATGATTCAACTCAGGATGCATGGAAAAATATTATGAGATGAATACTTCTAACTTCCCCTTGGTTTTCTAAGTCCACAAATTTGTAATCCACGTAGAACAAATGATTCCATACATGCTTTGTTCACATTTATACATATGCATTACAACAATATAAAACCAAATACACTAACATTTATAATTGAATTCACTGTCAAACATCAATCTCGTTGAATTGGGAAGATCAAGCATTTGATCTACTAAACAATTTCTTCTTATGTCAATTAAGTGATACAACTATACTTTCCCCTTTCTCTGGTTGGCACCAGTTAAACCATAAATTTACGGATAAATGACTGTTGCAAATCCTACCAAAAGATATTCCAAATCAAATGTTCTGACACAAGTATCAAAGCCTGAAGTTTATACCAAGATATAAATAATAATACTAGGAGAGAATGAACCTTCAATTTATAGAACAGACAAAATGCTAGAAAAAAGAAACCTTCAGTTACACAACTCCAAGAACTAAATCAAGTCCACCCAATTATCTTCGTCTCCTTTTTGGCATAGAAAGAAAATTAAATGGCTTTGAATCATACACAAATACATAAATTCATTCACCAGTCAGTACAGTCCATATAAAATAACACAAGTATCAACAACATATTAAAAAGTCCCAACAAGATCGCACACCCAATACCTGTCAAGAGACAGTATGGATTCCTATAAAACGGCTAGCAATTACACACACAAAACAACAAAAAAAAAATTGCAGCTCAGGTATGTTTTCGAGGTTATATGAAGAATCAAAATGAAAAATGCGTTATTGCTTGTTAAAAAAATCTACAAAATTGATTAAATTAGAAGGCAGAAAAGCCCCTACTTCTCCAAGTTCACCTCTCTTCTTGAGCAAGCATGTTATAACTTATCGCCTTCCGCATTCAACTAAAGGTGATAATTAGGCGAATTAACTTAGAATATCACTTCAAAAAAAGAAGAAGAAAAGATAATAACTTCAGAACAATAAAACCGGAAATTCCAATGCATAAGGTAATAAATTCCCTACGTCGAGGAATAAAAAAGTGAAAAAAAAAAAAAAAATTCTAACCGTCTTCTCCTTCCTCCTCCTCCTCTTCATCGTCGCTGTCCACAGCAGCCTCCTCGTCAAAGAACTCCGAAGCCGCCTTTCTATGCCGCTTCCCTCCGCGCCCACCTCCTCCACCTCCATACTCCTCATCGTCATCATCCTCTTCCTCGTCGTCCTCTTCCGCATAATCATCTATAAAATTCGATCTACCTCGCTTGCTTTTTGCCTTCCCTCGGTCCTCATACTCATCCACCTCTTCATCTTCATCAACAGCGTCGTACTCCTCTTCGTCGTCCTGTTCCAGGTCTTCATCTTCGTATTCGTCTCTCCGCCGCGGCATCGCAGTTACCGATTAGATTTCTCCACCAACGATGTCTAGAAAGTCGAAAAATCTCAGCGAATTGGTTTGGGGGAGTAGTCGTCTAGTGTGCGAGTGTGTGAGAGAGATGCCCGGCGAAGGTTATGAGAGCCGAGTGGCGTGAGGGTCCGGGAAGGTGAGGAGAGATGAGAATCTGTTTTGATCGGTGAAGATGAGAAATTGGGCTTGGGCCTCAGATATGTTCATGTGGGCTTTTCGAACAATTATTGGACATAGAGAAACGCGATCTGACACGAACCACGACTTTGATGAGAAGAGGAACAGTTGCACTATGAACAGAAATTGGTCGGCCCAAAATAGAGGGCTTGGGCCTAAAATAATGTTATGTGGGCTCTTGAAGAATTATTGGACCTAGAGAAATCTGTGGTCAGCGACCTTCATACGACGTCGTTGGGCCTTCTTTTACCGTTGCAGAAGGAACAACCACACTACATTGGATGGCTGGACTGGGTTCTACTCGAACCTGATCGAAACCCGACTCATTAATATTATAGATCAGGTATAATATGACCTGCTAAAGTATGTATGGATTCGGTGAAAGCATCCTCTGAATATTTGGTAGCTGTTAAATCGGAGCGAATACTATATAAAACGGATGGAGCAACCAAAAATATAGTTAGAGGGGCTAAAATAGTAGCATCCATGCCTATACAAACTCAATTTATTATTTCAGAACGAAAATTGATGTGGGTAAGCAAGTAAATCTGCAGGCGCAATATCAAGCCCAAACAAGACAAGCTGTAGGTTCAAACAAATTGGCCTAGGTCATCATTTCTGGGCTTTCTGGTAACTTCTAGTCGATCCTTGAGGTTGAGGAGGTCGAGTTACTCGACTTCAAGAGGTCAAAAACTTGTTGTAGGTAACATGGCTTCTTTGCTGCAGACGCATTAATGGCGAAGCCAACCACTCGTCACATCCGCATTAAATGTGTCAAAACCACCATCTTGTCCGTATTAAATGGCCTTGATGGCACATTACCTCCACATTAATGACGGTAAGGGTTCCCCCTCCAACCGGTGAGTCGCAAGTAAGGTCTTGAGCTATGTTGAAAAGACCTAGATTGTCCCTACCATAGGAAGAGAGAGCTTCACTTGTATTAGGGCAAAAATCGTCTTTTTCATTTCTCACCAAACATTATAAATATTCCATTTTTTCGAGATTAAGGTACGCTTTTAAACACTTCCTAAGCCATTACTCTACAAATTATCTCTAAGTTGAAATTTGACTTAAGTATCAGAGGGTCTTCACCAAGGACCCGCTTGACTAGCCTAACGTTTGTTCATTAACTGCAGGATTCGACTCGCATAACCCATTTTCCTATCTTTCTAGTTGACTTAGAACTTCTGGTTGAGACCAAGGAGCCCACTTCACCAAAATTGACATCATAAAAAATGTACAAATTAGAATCAACATAAATGAGTCCTGGAGATGATATAAAACCTCGGGTTTCTTTTTTGGACAAACAATATTTCTTTTATTTTCTTCATCCTTTGCATTGGAAGAATAGATTGACAAATTCATAATGCAACCTCAAATCCAATTAAATTTAGTGAGTAATAGCGAGGCTCGAGAATTGGTATGTATTCGAATCATGGGGAGCTAATAATTGTCGATATACTCAAATTGGCTGTATCTCTATACTAACTACTGAAGATTTTCGTTGTGCAAGAGATAACTTGGATAAGATTATCCTAACAATTGAGGCATATGGCACAAGAGAGAACTTGAATAATTTGTGATGTTCTAATCAGTGGCACTGTTAAGTTCCGTGTTAATGATATAAATTAGTCACGGCCAAACATTCTAATGTTGACAAGTTGACAACTGAAAAATGTAGGATAGTGATGCATAAATTTCTGCTCTGTTTTGTCAGATTTATACTTATGGTGCATATAAACCCAGAAAAAGGCAGAAAATAAAAACATAAAAGAAATTTCTAGTTAGTAGAAGGTGACAGCATCACGTCCACGCATAAAAAGGAGGAAAAAACAAAAAAGAGAAAAGAAAAAATCAGGCTCCCCAACCACTCATTTCTCAACCAAAAACTATTCACAAGAACAAAAACACAAGTTTTTCTTCAAAATTTCCCAGCTGAATCTTCATAAATTCTAGGAGAAAATTTGAAAATATTTCTTTTCTCTGAGCCATATTGGGTGTAGAGATAAAATGGGCACAATTGTCCAATGCATTTCTTGCATTTCTTGGAAGAACAACCAACAGATGGTTCCATCTCAAACTGAAAAATGCCAATCAAGAATAAGAGCAGCCGCAGGCTCAACAGAAAATTCATGTCCTAATGTGAAAAATGAAGAATTTCCAGGCCTGATTAGTAGTAGGAGGGCAGCTATAGCATCCGGGGTTGCTTTAGTTTCATCTGCAGCTTTTGGCTTTCCAGGAGAAGGACTGGCAGTAGTAAAACAAGGTCTTCTGGCAGGGAGGGTTCCTGGTCTCTCTGAACCTGATGAACAAGGTTAGTCACTTAGTCTTGATGCTATTATGGTTTCTCTTTGAATTTGCCACAAAGGGATTTTGTTATTTGTCCTGAAACTTTTATGATTTGGTTATCAAGTGGATGTTGTCTTTACAAAAAGAAATTGCTCAGACAGGTTGGAGAACTTACCGAAGACCGGATGATAAGTCGGGCGGGCATGGTGTTGGTTGGAGTCCCATAATACCATATGCATTTTCTGTGCCTCAAGACTGGGATGAGGTCTTAATCTTCAAAATTCAATCCCACTTTCTTCAACATTTTTCTTCTGCGGCTGTCTTATGGTTGGTTTATCCGGTGCAACAGGTTCCTGTGTCGATTGCTGATCTGGGAGGCACAGAGATTGACTTGAGATTTGCTAGCCCCAAAGAAGGACGCCTCTCTGTGATTGTTGCTCCTGTTCTAAGATTTGCAGATAGTTAGTTTCCCCTTCCCACAACGTTTTTCTAAGTTTTGAATCCACAACGAGATTTATTCACAAGAACAAAAGTAACCAAAATAATTTGCAGATCTTGGTGATAATGCAACGATAGAAGGAATAGGGACTCCAGAGAAGGTGATCAGTGCATTTGGGCCGGAGGTGATTGGGGAGAATGTGGAAGGAAAGGTTTTAAGCTATGGAGTAGCAGAACATTCTGGAAGGAAGTATTACCAGTTTGAGTTAGAGCCACCACATGCTCTAATTACAGCAACTGCAGCAGGAAATCGCCTGTACTTATTCAACGTTCTTGCAAATGGTAAAGATTCAAATTCAGCCACTGCACTTGAATCCTTACGATGGAAGAACTCAATTGAATTATCTATATATTTGGTCTCAGGTCTTCAATGGAAGAAGCATTACAAGGATTTGAAAAAGATAGCTGACTCTTTTCGGGTCATCTGATACATATATCATAAGCCGCCACGACAGAAGTAAGTCCTTGGAAACCAATATATAAGAAAGGATATAAGTTCTTGAGAATTGATTTGAGCTTGTATTTAACATGTACCGTATAGTACAACAGAGATCCTGCTCTATTTTTGTACACCATAAATAGTCTGCCGAGCAGATGCTCTGTACACTTCTAGATTAAAGCATAAGGGCACTGCATCCGGGTGTTTTCTCAGATACTCCAACTCGCATTCTTTCAGCCATCACCCATCTTTCAGAAGCTGCATATATGTTTGATATTAGTACATAATGTGCATCATCATAGGAACTGTGGTAAGAATTCAACTTGCCGACCAATTCCAGCACATTCTCTGTCATGGGTGTGTCAGAATGAATTCGACATGCCCCAAGCAAAGCCCCAAGAACTGCATCATCTGGGGCCATGGGCATTCCCCTTGCTAAGTCAAACGCATCTTGCAGTTTACCTGCTCGTCCTAACAGATCAACAAGACAACCATAATGCTTTATGTTGGCTTTCAATCCATATTTCTCCATCTTAGAGAATGCTTCTAAACCCTCTTCCACAAAACCTCCATGTGCACAAGCAAATAAAACAGACAGGAAAGTCACACAATTGGGTTTTAAACCCGACTCCTCCATTCTGCTAAATAATTCAATGGCCTCCCTACATTGGCCATGAATGGCAAATCTTGCAATCAAACTACTCCAAGTAGTTTTTAATCATCATCCCTTCAAAGATCAATCTGGCATTTTCTAGATCCCCACATTTTGCGTACATGTCCACTAACCCGTTTAGAACAAATTCATTCAATTCAATCTTATTCTTGAGAATCATCTCATGAATTTCTTTACCAAAATCTGACATCCCTGATTGAGCACAAGCTGATAAAACACTTGCCAATGTAACCTCATTCGACTCAAACCCTTCTCCTCGCATTCTCATAAAAGCATCCAAAGCTTCCTTACACATCCCATTTTGTGCATAGCCACAGATCAAGGAATTCCAAATAACCAAATTCCTCAAACTCAACCCATCAAAAATCTCTCTTGCCTTCAAAACATCGCCTTTCTTGAATACCCAGCAATCATCACCGACCACACATAAAAATTCCTTACTTTCATCCTCTCGAACACTTCCCTGGCAGACTCCATATCCCCATTGTTTACATACCCATCAACCAACACAGTCCAAGTTACTACATTCTTCAAGCCCTCAGGAACACTGTCAAAAACCCGTCTTGCCATCACCATGTCCCCAATTCTTGCATACCCATCAATCATCTCATTCCAAGTGACCGAAGTTTTATTCTCAAACAAAATCGAAGCAAGCCGCGTATCGCCATTCCTCATGTACCCTCCTATCATCGCATTCCAAGTGACCGCATTTCTCTCAGGCATATGATCAAACACCTTGCGCGAACTTACTAAATCCTGACATTTACCGTACATATCGACCAATGAAGTCCCCACCATCACATCACGCTCCACTCCTGACTTCACAATTTCCGAATGCAGGGCCTTCCCGAAACTAAGCATGGAAAGCAAAGCGCAGGCTTTGAGAACTAAAGCGATCGCGCCGATCGCGCCACTCACAACGCTTCCATTGCCGCGGTGGCGAGTGTATATCAAAATTGCTGCTTTAGGTTCTTTCTGAGAAATGCAGCTTCCTAGGGAATTATACCCACGAACATACACAGCCCACGTCACCACATTCTTCAAACTCTCAGGAACACTCTCAAACAGCCGTCTGGTCATTGCCATATCCCCATTTCTTACATATCCATCTATCATCTCAATCCAAGTGACCGAATCCTTTCCTGCCATATTCTCAAACAAAATCGAAGCAAGCCGCGTATCACCATTCCTCATGTACCCTCCTATCATGGCAGTCCAAGTGAACGCATCCTTCTCAGGCATATGATCAAACACCTTGCGCGAACTTATTGGATCCTGACATTTACCGTACATAGCAACCAATGAATTCCCCACCATCACATCACCCTCCACTCCCGATTTCACGATTTCCGAATGCAGCGCCTTCCCGAAACTGAGCATGGAAAGCGAAGCGCAGGCTTGGAGAACTAAAGGGATGACGCCAATTACAACGCTGCCATTGCCGCGGTTGCGAGTGTATATCAAAATTGCTGCTTCGGGTCTTTTCTGAGAAATGCAGTTTTTTACGGAATAAGACCATCTTGATGATGGGTTTCTTTTGCTCTTTGATAGGGTTTGAATTCTGTCGTCTGAGTTTTGGTTTTGCGATTCAGGTGTTGGATATTTGGTCAGGTCTTGTGCAATGGTTGTTGCTTCCATTCAGCTGTTTGATTGTTTCGTCGGTTAAATGTCGGCCAAATGCCCAAATCCACTAATTTATTCAAAATTTTCCCTTCTTCCCGCAATAGTTGATTCCTTCTACTTCCAAATGAGCCAAGGCAAACCCATTATTTGTACTTCTTTTTCATCACCCATGCAAATCAGAGGAGCAAAAGCTGGCCCGAATCTTGCGGAACTGCAAAACAACCAGAAAATTGAAATAAACCCATCTTTAGGAAATTAGGACGGTTAGTAGAGTAGATTTTAATTCGAATCCTATTTAAAGCGTATTTAATTATTTAAAATCTTTAACTGATAAAAAATTTGATTGATATGTATCGATTAAACAAATTTGTAATTCGAAATAGATGAAGTGAATATGGATTTTGTTCGATTGGTCTATTAATAATTCGAATTCGAATATTTATAAGATTATACATACAATACAGGATTATATATATACACACACACACACACAGGGTCCTACAACAATGTCAAAATGAATTTTTGGATAAAGGAAATAATAAGTTCATATGCAATATATTAAATTAGGTGCTTTTTATATAAATAATTAAAATTTGAATTTATTTACATCATAATTACAACACTTGTTTATAACATGTTTTTCTATTTTTATAGCAGGAAATGATATGAGAAGAATAATGAGTGAAAGTAGAATTTGATCAAATTGAGTTTTTCTTTTATAAAGCTTTAGTTCTGTAATTAGTTGATTGAAGAATTAAGTATAACTATCGTGTGTTTATAATGTCAAACAAGTATTATTATTACTAGTGCAACCTAAAATACAATGATTTGGTGAATTAATGTGATAAGTTATATTACATTATTGATTTTAAATGACCAATAAATTTGAAAATTTATTCATTAATATGTTGTGTAAGTGTCTATGTTTTTTAAAGATGATTGTTTTGGATTTGGACTCGATTAAATTTCTAAAAAATAACAAATATATGAAGATTTTGGAGTATTCGAATTCATATCTTTTTTCGGATATTCGATTTTTATTTGAATTCGAATATGATAATACCAAACATAGATCTTAGAGGGTTTTGATTGAATTCGAATATGACATACTACTATCAAATTCATATTTATGTCTATCGTGATCCAAATTCAATCAATTGACAGTTCTATCCATCGTCAAGTACTCATCAATGGCTTAAAAGATTGCAACTTTCTAGCAACCAAGCTCTTGTCACTCTCCTCATACTTCATTTCTTTTGACTCTGCAAACGAAGTTTTCCAAAATTAAAAAACTCCCGATCCCATTCTTTACAACACTTTGATTAAATGCTCCCATGGAAATCCCACCTTTTATTTTAAAAATGATATTTAAAAGTTTAAAATTAACAAGAATTTAACTTTCTCTATTTTTGGCTTAACTAAAAAGAGGCGAAAGTGAGAACATAATCATTATAAATAAATCGAACACATGAGAAATTTTATTTTTCTAATTTTAGATTAAAAACAAGTAGTCCATTAAAAATCTAAGATTAAAAAAGTAATACAATTTTTTTTTTATTTAACTTTAGAGGAGACCAATTTTTAAATCGCTTTGAATCATCTAAATTATATTTTAAATTCTATTTCATAAAATAACAATTGAAATTTATTGTTTAAAAAAATAAAAAAACTTTTAATTAACGAAAAATAAATAAAAATTAAATTAAAATTATCAAGTAAAACCGCCTCAAGTTTAATTCATGCGAATGATAGAAAATAAGTTTTAAAAAATAAAAGTTCTTCAAATATCACGTAAAAATGAAAGAATTCAATAATTAGCAACTATTAATCATTATGTTGTAAAAGAGACATATACATAATGTTTTTTAAATGTTAAGTTTTTTAAGATATATTTTATTTTAGTCATTCAATTCACAAGTTCTCATTGTTCTTTTTTTTTTTTTTTTTTTTTTTCTTTTTTTAAGTAAAGGATTCTTCAAATAGTAATGAATTGATAAACTTCTGTCTTGAATTAGTTTCATGTTTAATTGATTTAGTATTGGATATTGTGATATATATTTAAAACATCATTGTATATGCGTATTTAGAAAAATTTCACCTATACTTTAAGATACATGGACATAATAATCTTAGAATATTTCTTTTGACAATATAGACAAGATAAGATGAAGAGAAACCAAGTTGTACTGAGTACGATAGAGAAGCAGGTATATATAGATAAAACTAAAGAGTTCAAGAAAATGAGAAAGTCAATTAAATCATCAAAGAAGAAAAAACATAAGAATTAATAAGTTGGCATCTCTTTTTCATTGTAGCTTTGAGTGAAAAGAGTTAATTCATGAAAAATTCAATTGTCAATATTCACTAATTTATAGCTTTTAAAAGCATAAATGATTTCTTATTAATCAAATGTTAGTAATTTTTTTAATAAACATCATATATACAGGGCAAATATTATTATATAGAAAAAATTTTAAATTATAATCTCATTTTTTTTATTAGGTTTGAGAATTTATAATCACGTGTGCTCGAAGACTCATGAATTGCGTAAGGTCTTAATTACATCCATTGTGATGTTGTAAGATTTAAAAGAGCATCGCACATTTCATTGTGGCAAAAGAAAAAATTAAACGTGCTTTGATTTAAATGTCAAATGAATTGCTAAGTTTTTTATTTCTCTATTAGAAGAGATTATGAACTTTTGAAAAAATATTTGAGTTTTAAAGTGAATATTCTCTTGTTCTTCATTTGATGTGAAATTAGATTAAGAAATTGCATCTAAAAAGGTAGAGTTATACTTTTCTAAAATAAAAGATGGTATACCATGATTTTTTAGGATTAATTTCTAAATGAAAATAGACATGGAAACTTTCAGTTGTATTTTTCCAAAACAAAGAATGAGCTTAAAAATAGAAAATACTAAAAGAATCAAATTTATCAGAAGCAATTATGAGAAAACTTATAAAATTTATGAAGAAAAATTCATATGCAAAAATCTTTAGAAGGTTAAATGATTATATTTCAATGAATGATATTTAGCTCCATATCTTAAAAAACATGAAATTGGACTAATTTAATTTATAATTCTCCAAATATTTATCGAGTTGCTGCAATTTTGGTCAAAGAAAATAATCATAATATATCAGTAGAACAAGATATTATTATACATACACTACAAGAAAAATAGCATTTAGTGGCACTAAAAAGTGCCACTTAAATAATGTTATAGAGACAAGTTTATATTTAA
Source organism: Jacaranda mimosifolia (assembly GCA_018894105.1). Classification (NCBI taxonomy): domain Eukaryota; kingdom Viridiplantae; phylum Streptophyta; class Magnoliopsida; order Lamiales; family Bignoniaceae; genus Jacaranda; species Jacaranda mimosifolia. The sequence continues at coordinate 1,678,621 of CM032123.1, forward strand.
TGGTATTTTATAAAAATGCCATTTATAGTTGTGTAACTAAAGGTAAAAATATCACTATTTTAACATATAGTGGCACTAATAAAATGCATTACATGACATTGTAAAATATCACAAAAGTGCATTGAATGACATCTCAAAATGTCATTATTTGTTTGTTAAAGTGACATGATAATATGCCATAAAAGATGCATGTAGAAACATACTAAAGTGACATTGTATATACATGTTAAGGTCACGAACATAGAATAATATATTATTATAAATGTTACGGCCTACTATACTATCTTCTTCTTTTCTGATCATAACACCTAAACATTCAGAAAAAGGATACCAAAACATCATGTGACGCAATCCAAAAGAGGAATCTATTCAGATGACTCTTACAAGTAGTGCAACTATTGTTGGAGAACAGTTAATAGGTTTATAACTTATTTTATAGTTTATCCCATAATTTGGGACTCTTATTCCAACAGATGGTTCCATCTCAAACTGAAAAATGCCAAATTGCCAATCAAGAATAAGAGCAGCCGCAGGCTCAACAGACAATTCATGTCCTAATGTGAAAAATGAAGAATTTCCAGGCCTGATTAGTAGGAGGGCAGCTATAGCATCCGGGGTTGCTTTAGTTTCATCTGCAGCTTTTGGCTTTCCAGGAGGAGGACTGGCAGTAGTAAAACAAGGTCTTCTGGCAGGGAGGGTTCCTGCCTTCTCTGAACCTGATGAACAAGGTTAGTCACTTAGTCTTGATGCTATTATGGTTTCTCTTTGAATTTGCCATAAAGTGATTTTGTTATTTGTCCTGAAACTTTTATGATTTGGTTATCAAGTGGATGTTGTCTTTACAAAAAGAAATTGCTCAGACAGGTTGGAGAACTTACCGAAGACCGGATGATAAGTCGGGCGGGCATGGTGTTGGTTGGAGTCCCATAATACCATATGCATTTTCTGTGCCTCAAGATTGGGATGAGGTCTTAATCTTCAAAATTCAATCCCACTTTCTTCAACATTTTTCTTCTGCGGCTGTCTTATGGTTGGTTTATCCGGTGCAACAGGTTCATGTGTCGATTGCTGATCTGGGAGGCACAGAGATTGACTTGAGATTTGCTAGCCCCAAAGAAGGACGCCTCTTTGTGATTGTTGCTCCTGTTCTAAGATTTGCAGATAGTTAGTTTCCCCTTCCCACAACGTTTTTCTAAGTTTTGAATCCACAAAGAGACTTCTTCACAAGAACAAAAGTAACCAAAATAATTTGCAGATCTTGGTGATAATGCAACGATAGAAGGAATAGGGACTCCAGAGAAGGTGATCAATGCATTTGGGCTGGAGGTGATTGGGGAGAATGTGGAAGGAAAGGTTTTAAGCTATGAAGTAGCAGAACATTCTGGAAGGAAGTATTACCAGTTTGAGTTAGAGCCACCACATGCTCTAATTACAGCAACTGCAGCGGGAAATCGCCTATACTTATTCAACGTTCTTGCAAATGGTAAAGATTCAAATTCAGCCACTGCACTTGAATCATCACAATGGAAGAACTCAATTGAATTATATATATGTTTGGTCTCAGGTCTTCAATGGAAGAAGTATTACAAGGATTTGAAAAAGGTATCTGACTCTTTTCGGGTCATCTGATACATATATCATAAGCCACCACGACAGAAGCAAGTCCTTGGAAACCGATAGATAAGAAAGGATATAAGTTCTTGAGAATTGATTTGAGCTTGTATTCAACATGTACTGTATGGTACAACAGAGATCCTCCTCTAATTTTGTACACCATAAATAGTCTGCCGAGCAGATACTCTGTACACTTGTAGATGCTTCTAGATTAAAGCATAAGGGCACTGCATCCAGGTGTTTTCTCTGATCCTCTAAATCGCATTCTTTCAGCCATCTCCCATCTTTCAGAAGCTGCATATATGTTTGATATTAGTACATAATGTGCATCATCATAGGAACCGTGGTAAGAATTCAACTTGCCGATCAATTCCAGCACATTCCCTGTCATGAGTGTGTCAGAATGAATTCTACATGCCCCAAGCAAAGCCCCAAGTACTGCATCATTTGGGGCCATGGGCATCCCATTTACTAAGTCAAAAGCATCTTGCAGTTTACCTGCTCGTCCCAACAGATCAACAAGACAACCATAGTGCTTTATGTTGGCTTTCAATCCATATTTCTCCATCTTAGAGAATGCTTCTAAACCCTCTTCCACAAAACCTCCATGTGCACAAGCAGATAAAACAGACAGGAAAGTCACACAATCAGGTTTTACAACCGACTCCTCCATTCTGCTAAATAATTCAATAGCCTTCCTACATTGGCCATGAATGGCAAACCCTGCAATCAAACTATTCCAAGTAGCAGTGTTTCTAATCATCATCCCTTCAAAGATCAATCTTGCATTTTCTAGATCCCCACATTTCGCATACATGTCGACTAATCCATTGAGAACAAACTCATTCAATTCAATCTTCTTCCTGAGAATCACCTCATGAATTTCTTTGCCAGTATCTAACATCCCTGATTGAGCACAAGCTGATAAAACACTTGCCAATGTAACCTCATCTGGCTCAAATCCTTCTCCCTGCATTCTCATAAAAGCATCCAATGCTTCTTTACACATCCCATTTTGTGCATAGCCAGAGATCAAGGAATTCCAATTCACCAAATTCCTCAAACTCATCCCATCAAAAATCTCTCTTGCCTTCAAAACATCACCTTTCTTGAAATACCCAGTAATCATCACCGACCACACAAAAAGGTTCTTTACTCTCATCTCCTCAAACACTTCCCTGGCAGACTCCATATCCCCATTGCGCACATACCCATCAACCAACACAGTCCAAGTTACTACATTCTTCAAGCCCTCAGGAACACTGTCAAAAACCCGTCTCGCCATCACCATGTCCCTATTTCTTGCATACCCATCAATCATCTCATTCCAAGTGACCGAAGTTTTTTTTGCCATATTCTCAAACAAAATCGAAGCAAGCCGCGTATCGCCATTCCTCATGTACCCTGCTATCATCGCATTCCAAGTGACCGCATTTCTCTCAGGCATATGATCAAACACCTTGCGCGAACTTAGTAAATCCTGACATTTACCGTACATATCGACCAACGAAGTCCCCACCATCACATCACATTCCACTCCTGACTTCACAATTTCCGAATGCAGCGCCTTCCCGAAACTAAGCAGGGAAAGAGAGGCGCAAGCTTTGAGAACTAAAGGGATCGCGCCAATTAAAACGCTTCCATTGCCGCGGTTGCGACTGTATATCAAAATTGCTGCTTTGGGTTTTTTCTGAGAAATGTAGCTTCTTATAGAGTAAGACCAGCTTGGTGATGGGCTTCCGTTGCTTTCTGAGAGGGTTGGAATTCTATCGTTTGGGCTTTGGTTTTGCGTTTCAGGTGTTGGATATTTGGTCAGGTCTTGTGCAAAGATTGTTGCTTTCATATCAGCTGTTTCATTGTTTCGGCGGTTGGGAATGATGTATTTATGCTAATTGAATTGGGCCAAATCCACTAATTTATTCAAAATTTTCCCTGTTTCCCCTATAGTTTATTCCTTCTACTTTCAGATGAGCCAAGTCATACCCATTCTTTGTACTCTTTTACATTGCCCATGAAAATCAATGGAGCAAAAGCTGGCCCGAATCCTTCAAAACTGCAAAACAATCAGACAATTGAAACAAACCCATCTTCAAGTACTCATCAATGGCTTAAAGGATAGCAACTTTTTAGTAACCAAGCTCATGTCACTCTCCTCAGACTTCATTTCTCTTGACTATGCAATGAACGTTTTCCAAGATTTAAAAACTCCTAATCTCATTTCTTACAACACTTTGATTAAATGCTCCATTGGAAAATCCCATGAAACCGCAACCTTTTTATTCAACAGAATGAGAGAGCTGGACATTTCATCAAACAGTTTCACTTTCACATTTTTGCTCAGGTGTTTTGAGTCCTTCCATAGGTCTGAAGGTGGTGAAGTGTTGCATGGTCATGTTTTGAAGATGGGACTTGAGTCTAGTATATTTGTAATGAACACCCTTTTGGATTTTTATGCCAAATGTGGGGGTAATTTAGATGTTGTTAGGAAGCTGTTTGGGGAAATGCCTGAGAGAGATGTTGTTTCATGGAATACAATGATCAGAACCTATATGAGTTATGGGGAGATAGACTCAGCAATCAGGTTGTTTGAGTCCATGCCGGAAAGGACCCTAGTAACTTGGAACTCCGTTGTTTCCGGGCTTGTGAAATCCGGCAACATGGAACTGGCTGAGAAGGTGTTTCAATGGATGCCGGAGAGAAATAGTGTTTCTTGGAATGTGATGATATCAGGGTACATTAAGTTGGGCGACTTGAAAAGGGCCAAGGCCATTTTTGACGACATGCCAGAAAGGAGTGTGGTTTCTTGGACTACAATGGTTTCAGGTTATGCCATGGCTGGTGATATCGAATCAGCAAGAAGAATATTTACTCAGATGCCAGCAAAAAATGTGGTCTCATGGAACGCCATGATCTCTGGCTGTGTGAATACTCACAAGTTTGATGAAGCCCTCTGTGTATTTCATAACATGTTAATTGATGGAAAATGCAAACCTGATCAGACAACTTTGATCAGCGTTCTTTCTGCCTGCAGCCACTTGAATTCCCACGAGCATGGGAAATGGATAGAATCATACATCAGGAAAAACAAGTTCGAGTTGTCTGTTCCACTAGGCAATGCTTTGATAGACATGTTTGCAAAATGTGGAGACCTTGAGAATGCAGAACTCATCTTCGAGAAGATGCCAAAAAGATGTATAATCACTTGGACCACAATGATATCAGGATTGGCTGTCAATGGGCATTGCAAAGAAGCATTAAAGCTCTTCAACAACATGTGTTCGGCAAAACTAAAACCAGATGATGTTATCTTTATTGCAACTCTATCAGCTTGTGCTCATGGTGGCCTGGTGGAAGAAGGGCAAAGGGTCTTTAACCAAATGGTAAATGTCTTTGGTATTGAACCACGGATCGAGCATTATGGCTGCATGGTTGATATTCTTGGTCGAGCTGGGAGGATAGAAGAAGCCATTGGGTTCATAGAAAGTATGCATTTGGAACCTAATGCTGTCATTTGGGCTACTCTACTATCTGCATGCAAGAATCATGGAAATGGGAATTTGTTGGAGTTATTGATCAGGAAGATCTTGGATCAAGAACCTGATAATCCCAGTTATCTGAAATTGGTTTCAAACTTAAGTTCATCAGCTGGAGAATGGCAAGATGCTTTGGAATATAGGGCGGCAACTAGACAACATGGGACTGAAAACGTACCAGGTTGTAGCTCTATACAAGTTGGAGAAAGTGTACATGAATTTGTTGCTAAGGATACTAGCCATCCACAGAGAAAGGAGGTCCATAGAACTTTAAGGAGTTTAAATAGACATTTGAAGCCAATACATGATTTTAACATAGACTAGGTTGTCTCCTAGATGTACTTGGGATCATTCCAAGTTGACGGCTGAACTGGCTTATTTGAATATCAGTTTGAATTTTCTATTCTATTTTATATTTTATTTTTTAGTCTAATTTGATTAATATAGACTGGATGTATCTGATTTTTAATTCATTATTTTTATAAGAAAATATTTAATACATTATTTGGTATGTACTTATAAAATAAAATAAAATAAAAGATGAAATATGAAATGAAATAAAAAATTTAAGTTGATTTTGAGATGATACAATGGGAACTAACAAAAAACACTTAACCACCAATAGATTTGGCCTAATTGTTTGTAATGTTCTGTTTTTGTTTGATTAAAGAAAAATGGTGTCCTAATAAAGAAATATTTTCTTGCCAAAATAATAGAATCAGATGTGACGTTTCAAAATAAATAAATAAATAACTAAAAACTAATAATAATTATAAATCATAGTAATTAATAAAAAATGAAAAGTAGAAATAAAAACACAAGGAGAAAAGTCGAGGAAATTACTTTTATGGGTCTCATCTGCTGACTGAAGAACCTTATCTTCTGCCTAACTTTTCATCCCTAATTCACTTTGTGCACAATATCTCTATGCATATTTCATACTCCATGTAGTCAGTGAATATACGTTTGGCCCTGAAAATACAATTTTATCTACAAATATAATAAAATTTAGAAAATTTCTGTAAATTTGATCGTATTGATATTGTAACTGAACACTATATACAAATCGCACATGAGTATACATTTAATTATTTTACGATCATTTTGCGACCTCGTTATAATTTCATCGCCAATTTGACCACTATTCATAGATAAAATGATTTCTTTCACTCCTGAATTCCAAACAATTTGATTAGGAGTCAGTACACAAAGATTTAAGTTAATTTCTTCAAATTGCTCTCCTTTCTAAGTTCATAGCCTTCGCGGTAGCTTCATCAGGGCTTGCGTTTGATTAGTTAGTTGGTGAGGCAATAGCTTATCAAGGTGATGATCAAGAAATTATGCACCACAAATAGGAACTAATAAAAAGAGCCTCTTTCTGGGATTTCATACCTAGGGACTTTATGTTCATAATGATGTCATGTTTGCTTGCCCCTTCTAATGGAAAGAATAAAATTCAATGAGGACTTGGTTGTAATGGTCAATTATTTGATACTCATGGCGTTATTTAGCAATAAAAATGAAATTATAATAAAGCGTGTTTTATAAAAGCTTATAAACGAATAGTTTGGGATAGGGCTATTAAAGAATCAAATCTTTATTAAATAATCAAAATTTAACAAATTCGAATTCGAATTTGAGCCAGTATAATGTTCAATATATAATCAAATTCGAATCGAATTCAATAACATTCGAGTTTGATATTCTATAAAATATTCGAATATATATTATTATATATTAATATTTTTATTTCTCAAAACTTAATTTTTGATGATTTATAGCAATGAAGCCATTGAATATTATTTCCATTATTACATGTATTTGATATTTGCTTTTTGAGTAAATCAAGTTTTTTCATTTTGTGACCATAATAAAAGGTGAAAAATTAATAAATAATTCAAAATTCAAGTAAAAAATTGAGTTAATGGAACATTCGAATTGAATTCGAATATATCAAATAGTTACTTGAATCGAATTGGAGCCCAATTTAAGATTCGAGCCAAATTCGAATACGAATAAAATGAATAGAATTGCATTCGAAACCTCAAATATTTAGTTTGATTCGATTCGTTACCCACCATATTTTGGGAATTTAAGTTAATTCTAGTCAGGCCCTATGCAATAATTCTAACTGTTGCAGGCAACTCAGGGACTAGGCGACTAGCCAATGGATTAATTAATAAAGCAGATAATAAATTGCTAAAAGAATGCTGGGTGGTGCAATATATATGGACTCCACAAGCACGAATTATAACCTAAATCGCTATGGAGCAAACCGCGATTTCACACGTTTCCAAGTTCATCAGAAAAGCTACTGCACGGCCTCAAGTATCTGAACCGTTACTAAATTAATGATTACTCATTAACCTCAACCTACACATACATATGTCCCACATCGAAAGAATTCAGCATTTTGAAACCTACACATATGTCCCACTTCGAAAGAATCCAGCAATTTGAATAGTGTCTGAGTTGTTTTTTGTCTCATCTTTCAAAATTCCTTTCTACGAGAACAAAATTCATCTATTAATGCATGTCGACGAAATAATGTATCAATGCTGTTGGATCTCCATATTCGACGAAAAATTTAAATAGTTTATGAGTTGTTCTTTATTTCTCATCTTTCAAAATCCTTGCTACGAGAACGAAAAATCACTCTACTAATGCATGTCGATGAAATAATGCATCAATGTGGTTGGACCTCCATAGTCGACAAAGAATTTGAATAGTCTCTGAGCTGTTTTTTGTCTCATCTTTCAAAATTCCTTTCTACAAGAACAAAATCCATCTACTAATGCATGTCGACGAAATAATGTATCAATGCTGTTGGACCTCCATATTCGATGAAAAATTTAAATAGTTTATGAGTTGTTTTTTGTTTCTCATCTTTCAAAATCCTTTCTACGAGAACGAAAAATCACTCTACTAATGCATGTCGATGAAATAGTGCATCAATGTGGTTGGACCTCCATAGTCGACAAAGAATTTGAATAGTCTCTGATCTGTTTTTTGTCTCATCTTTCAAAATTCCTTTCTACGAGAACAAAATCCATCTACTAATGCATATTGACAAAATAATGTATCAATGCTGTTGGACCTCCATATTCGACAAAAAATTTAAATAGTTTATGAGCTATTCTTTGTTTCTCATCTTTCAAAATTCCTTTCTACGAGAACAAAAACCACTCTACTAATGCATGTCGACGAAATAATGCATCAATGTGACAAAGAATTTGAATAGTCTCTGAGCTATTTTTTGTCTCATCTTTCAAAATTCCTTTCTACAAGAACAAAATCCCTCTACTAATGCATGTCGTTGAAATAATATATCAATGCGACTGAATCTCCACATTCGACGAAAATTTGGCCATCATATAGAGAGAGGGAAGGGGTTGAATTTGGTGAGAAAAGTGCCGGAATATGGTGAGAAGAAGACACAGATTTCATTGCCCAAAAACGTGCGGATAAGGATGCAATCTGGTACATTAATTTACTCCAAAAAGCAAACTTGGTTTCTTTTGGTTTTACTTTGATTCCTATATAAATCACCCTCCTTCCCTTTCTGCTTTTCCATCATCCACCATTATATTCTTGAGTACTTAGAAAATTTTGCAGTTCCATATAGCTTTTGGTGTTGATCATTATTAAATAAATGACTAAAGGAGGTTCCCTTCATTTGACTTTTGGGATTCTTGGTATTAATTATTCCTTTTAATCTTGTTTTAGTACTTAGTTAAATTAATTATTTCCCTTTTTATAGCTTTTAATCCCATGTATATGGAGCTCAAGGGAAGTCTTCTTTTTCTGTTTTATGACAGGAAATGCTACTGGTTTGTTTCTCTTCCTCTCTCCAACGTAAGCATTATTATTTCTTAATATACTCAAAATGCACTGTAAATACTAGATAATTAATAATTAGTTTTTATTACATTTATAATAATGACAGTGTTACATTTAAGAGGATCGTCGCCAAAAAATCTACTGAACAATTCTCCGGCATACCTTATGTGATGACCTTGCTCAACTGCTTGCTTGCAGCTTGGTAATATATTTTTTTTCTCTTGAAAATTCAATCTTTTATGAATATTTAAAATTGTTATTTAAGTTTATATATCCACTAATAATTTCATTTTTTTTTTAATTTAAATGCAGGTATGGTATGCCTTTTATAACAAGGAATAACTATTTAGTTTCTGCAGTAAATGTGGCTGGTGCAATTATTGAGTCAGTTTATGTGATGATATTCCTCATATTTGCACCTAAGAAGGAGAAGGGCAGAATTGTAGGGCTTTTGGTTTGCATTGTTGCTCTCTTTTCAACTGTTGCTTTGGTCTCCATTTTTGCCTTTCCCAAAGAAAAGCAAAGGAAATTTCTCTGTGGTTTTATTTCCACAATATTCTCAGTCATAATGTCTGCTTCTCCTTTATCAGTCGTGGTAAGAATTTTGCTAACTATATATGCATAATCTTGAAACTTTGATTTATTTTTTTAGGAATCATTGTAATTATATAAGTCTATTAATTAGATTAAATGGATAAATTGATATAATTGTGTTTATCACGGTAAGTGAAAGATAGTAAATGATTGATTGACGATATACACTATATGAGTTTGATATATAGTCTTTTGGTCTCGAGTCGGGTTGACGTGTGTTTGGGTCAAATTGAACATTTATAATAAAATTCAAAAAAAGAGTAGGATCATTGGGTTTTATCTAACGAGAATTTCTTGATGCTCAAGTTCAAATTTTGAAAATGCAAATTTAAAGATATTAAGAGAAAATTTAAAGTACCAGCTATGATAGTATAGCTTTAAATGTCACAGTATGAAGTATTTATAGCTAGGTGATTATTATTTGACAAGAATAACATGATTGAGGTGATTTAATTAGAACTTTTGAAACAGAGGTATAATTTATGGAGTCATGGCTCAGTTGAGTATGGCCAACTCCAATTGAATAAAATGACACGAATTTTAGATATTATGAGATATTCATTTTATCTAGAGTATATCTGCGCTAGTAACTTTTGTATTATATAATTTAACTAAATGATTATTAATGAATTTTTTCTTTAATAGTTAATGTGGATTTTAGTATCTAATTTTTTATGAAATTTTGGTTGTGCATGCAGAGGGTGGTGATCAAAACCAAGAGCGTGGAGTATATGCCCTTCTTATTGTCATTTTTTGTCTTTGTGTCAGCTGCTTGTTGGCTTATCTATGGATTAATTGGGAAGGACATTTTCATAATTGTAAGTCACATATTGCAGTAATTATTTAACTAATTTCCTCGGACAAATTAATCCTATGCTGCAGTATTTTAATTACATCTTTAATTGTAATTACTACAGTCTATGAATCATAATTTAATGTTTTGTGTCAAATTATTGTTACTATTTTGCAGGTTCCTAATGTATTTGGGAGTGTATTAGGAGCAATGCAGCTAATTTTGTATGCAATTTACTGCAAAAACAAAGGTGAAACCAAGAAAGCAGCCATGGATGGATCCCTAGAAATGGGATTAAGCAATCCTTATCAGCTTCAAAAGCAGTCAAAATGAGCATAATTGGACAACCTTATTTTCCTCCTTTTAAAGTAAATATTTTTCCCTTCTGCCCTATGTATATGTATTACTTAGCTAAATATGTGGTCAAGACCAAATCATCTTGAATGGTATCAAGAATATTATTAATTAGTTTCCTAAGTACATCTTTAATCAAATTTGATTACCATAATTAGGTGGTGATATAATTTATTCAAGTAGTATTATCGCAACGTTTGCACCAGCATAAATGGCTACACAACACAAGGGCAATGACCAGAAATATTAAAGTTCAATATTTGCTTGAGCTCGGGTAACTTTGAATATGTTAGTGATATAATAAATATCTCAAAACATATATATTTCAGGATTTGTACTTTATTATCTGAATATTAAAATCTATGAGAGGGGGTGAACAGGGATTCTTGCTACAGAGAAATTGACGTAGACACAACTAAAAAAAAGTTCACATTATGCTACTCGACTGTCCCTCGCAAATCACTAACAACCCGTTTGGTTTTATTTTCAAGGGCCATTTCTATTTCCAGTCGTTTCTAAAAGTTGAAAAATTAGTTATTAAATAGAAATAGAAATTGAAATGTATTTGGATGAAATGTTAGAAAGTAATTATTATAATATGTTATAGGATTGAAAAATAGGTTAATTTATATTTTTTACGTTTAAAAAGATTTATTTTTTAAAATATATGTATATTTTATTAATGTAAAAATGATAGTGTGTACTTTATGTCAAATCAAATTTAAATTTGATTGATGTGTAATAAGATGATATGGTAGGTTTAGAAAGAGTTTTGGGAAAAAAATGTATACTTTTTCTGAAAAAAGTTGTGAGAAAGTGTTTATTTTCAATTTTCATTCCCACATGAAAATAAAAATGGGGCTTGGAAATGAAACCAAACACCCTGTAAGTTCTCTAGATGTTGGTCCCCAAGCAGCCAATTCATTCACTTGGGTGCAGCAGAGGATCGACTTTGGTCAGGAAAAGGAATAGGGCAATAAATAGAGCTTCGCCTCATAAAATACCCTGGGATGGATGTAAAGCTAAACAAATCGCTTTTGCTCCAAGGACCAAGGACTGTGTTGGTTCGTTAGTTCCCTTTCCTCCAAAGTCAGGGCTGCAACTCATTGAATTATTCATGGCAAAACGATCGAACCAAATTAAACATTATTAAAATCATGGTCTGCTTATCAACTGACAATTGCCTATAAATACTTCATGAATTAATATTTACAGCTATGTTATGTAATTACAATCTTAAATTTTTCTCAACTTTCGACTCATCTAATACACATATTATAAGCCATCACGAAGGAAGAAGTCCTTGGATCCCAATATACCAGAAAGGATAATAAGTTCTTGAGAATTGCTTTGAGCTTGTATTTAACATGCATTGTATAGTACAATAGAGATCCTCCTCTAGTTTTGTACACCATAAATATTCAGCCAAGCAGATATTCTGCACACTTCTAGGTGCTTCTAGATTAAAAGCTAAGGGCACTGCATGCAGGTGTTTTCTCAGACCCTCCAAGCCGCATTCTTTCAACCATCTCCCATCTTTCAGAAGCTGCATATATGTTTGATATTTGCACATAATGTTCACTGGCATGGGAACCGTGGCACGAACTCAGCTGGCTGACCAGTTCCAGCACATTCTCTGCCATAAGTGTGTCAGAATGAATTCTACATGCCCCAAGCAGAGAGTTAAGAACTGCATGATCTGGGGCCATGGGCATCCCCTTAACTAAGTCAAAAGCATCTTGCAGCTTACCTGCTCGTCCCAACAGATTAACAAGACACCCATAATGCTTTATGTTGGCTTTCAGCCCATATTTCGCCATCTTAGAGAATGCTTCTAAACCCTCTTCCACAAAACCTCCATGTGCACAAGCAGATAGAACAGATTGGAAAGTTATACAATTGGGTTTTGCACCCGACTCCTCCATTATGCTAAAGAATTCAATGGCCTCCCTGCATTGGCCATGAATGGCAAATCCTCCGATCAAACTATTCCAAGTTGCAGTGTCTTTAACCGTCATCCCTTCAAAGATCAATCTTGCATTTTCTAGATCCCCACATTTTGCATACATGTTGACTAACCCGGTTAGAACAAACTCATTCAATTCAATCTTCTTCTTGAGAATCATCTCATGAATTTCTTTGCCAGCATCTAACATCCCTGACTGAGCACAAGCTGATAAAACACAGGCAAATGTAACCTCGTCAGGCTCAAACCCTTCTCTTTGCATTCTCATAAAAGCATCGAAAGCTTCCTTACACATCCCTTTCTGTGCGTAGCCAGAGATCAAGGAATTCCAATGCACCAACTCCCTCAAACTTATCCCATCAAAAATCTCTCTTGCCCTCAAAACATCACCTCTCTTGAAATAACCCGTAATCATCATCGTCGGCACACGAGAATTCCTTACTTTCATCCTCTCAAACACATCCCTGGCAGACTCCATATCCCCATTACTGACATACCCACGAACCAACATAGTCCACGTCACTACATTCTTCAGACTCTCAGGAACACTCTCAAAAAGCCGTCTCGCCATCGCCATGTCCCCATTTCTTGCATACCCATCTATCATCTCATTCCAATCGAACGAAGTCTTTCCTGCCATATTCTGTAACAAAATCGAAGCAAGCCGGGTGTCACCATTCCTCATGTACCCTCCTATCATGGCAGTCCACATGACCGCATCCCTATCAGGCATATGATCAAACACCTTGCGCGAACTTACTAGATCCTGACATTTACCGTACAAAGCAACCAATGAAGTCCCCACCATCACATCACCTTCCACTCCCGATTTCACGATTTCCGAATGCAGCGCCTTCCCGAAACTAAGCATGGAAAGCGAAGCGCAGGCTTTGAGAACTAAAGGGATGGCGCCAATTACAAAGCTTCCACTGCGGCGGTTGCGAATGTATATCAAAATTGCTTCTTTGGGTCTTTTCTGAGAATTGCAGTTTCTTACGGAATAAGACCATTTTGATGATGGGTTTTCTTTGCTCTTTGATGGGGTTTGAATTCTGTCGTCTGGGTTTTGGTTTTGCGATTCAGGTGTTGGATATTTGGTCAGGTCTTGTGCAAAGGTTGTTGCTTCCATATCAACTGTTTGATTGTTTCGTCGGTTGGGAATTATGTACTTATGCATGTTAATTGAATGTGGGCCAAATCTACTAATTTATTCAAAATTTTCCTTGCTTCCCCTATGGCCTATTGTTGATTCCTTCCGCATCCGAATGAGCAGGACTGAAAATGAATATTTGAAAATTAATTTATCGTTCGTATTTGTATATATTTATACAAAATTTATTCATATTCGTTTAGTTGATTTATATTGGATATTCTAAAATATATTTAAAACGTCATTATATATGAATATTTAGAAAATTTTCACCGATACTTTTAGATACATGGACATAATTTTCTAATAATATTTATTTTGTCGATAAAAACAAGATAAGATGAAGAGGAAACATGTTGTACTGAGTACTATAGAGAGATATGTATATATAAATAAAATTAAAGAGTCTAAGAAAATCAATTAAATCATCGAAAGAGAAAAAATATAAAATTTAATAAGTTAGCCCCTCTCTTTCGTGGTAGTTTTGAATGAAAAAGAGTTAATTTATAAAGAATTCAATGGTCAATATTCACTAATTTATGGCTTTTAAGAGCATAGATGATTTCTTGTCAATTAAAATGTTAGCAATTTTTCAAGAAATATGTATTCTATGATTTTTCAATAAACATCATACATACAGGTGGGTAAATATTGCCACATGCTAAAATTTTAAATTTTAATCTCATTTTTCTATTAGGTTTTAGAATTTATAATTTTGTGTGCTCAAAGACTCATAAATTCAATAAGGTACTTAATTACATCTATTGCTATGATGTAACATTCAAAAGAGCCTTGCACATTTCATTGTTGCAACAAAAAAAATTAGACTTACTTCATTTAAATGTTAAATGAAGTGCATAAGTTGTTTATTTCTCTATCAAAATAACTTATGAACTTTCTAAAAAATATTTGAGCCTTGAATTGCATATTCTTTTTACTTCATTTGTGAAATTAGATAAAACTAATCTTTCAAAATTAATTTTCAAACCAAAATAGTCATAATAACTTTTAGTTGCATATTATCAAAACAAAAAATGAGCTTGAGAATAAATAAAAATACTAAAATAATTAGATTTAACAAAAACAATTATGAGAAAATTTATATATGGAGATAAATTCATATGCAAAAATTTTCAAAAGGTTAGATGATTACCTTTCAATGAACAATATTTAGCTCCATATTTTAAGAAACATAAAATTAGACTAAGTTAATTTATAATTCTTCAAATGTTTATCAAGTTGTGGCAATTTCGATTGAAGGAAATAATCATAATATATCAGCATAATAAGATATCATTGTCCAAGACAACTAATGATCCAATTCAAAAGAATGAATCTATATAGGTGACTTTTACACGTAGTGCTAACCATTATTGTTGGAGTATTGTAAACATGTTTATATCTTAATTTATAATTTATTCCATTGTTTATTACTCTTATATTGGGACGGGATACTTATTTTCTTTTTGCTATTAATATATAAAGTTTAACCAATACAAAAAATAATCCATGACATACTTATACAATTAACAATTTGAAGTTTTAAACCAATGTGAATATATATTTATCTATTTCTTATTATCAAAATTTTAAACATTTTTCATGCGAAAATTTTCATATTTGCAAATTATAATTTATTTATACTGATATTAAGCTTCTTCTATCGATCCTGTAGCAATTCCTTTGGGGAAAAAAATTCTATTGTTGGTTCTTCAACTTAATGACATAAAATTGAAAACTACAAGATTGATTACTAGCTATCGTCATAACCTATTAAATTTGAGATTTGAATTACAATAAAGAATTATAGATATTACGTAAAAAAGAGAGACAAAGGGTAGTGAGAGAAAATATAAAAAATTAAAAAAATAAAAAATTAAAAAGTGTGCATTGCATGTGTGCACCTTTCTAGTATACTCAAAATGCACTTTAAATACTAGATTATAATTTCATAATTAGTAGTCTGCCAAGCATATAGTCTGCATACTTCTAGGTGCTTCTAGATTAAAACGTAAGGGTACTGCATGCAGGTGTTTTCTCAAACACTCCAACTTGCATTCTTTCAGCCATCTCCCATCTTTCAGAAGCTTTATATATGTTTGATATTTGCACATGATCTTTACCATCATAGGAAACGTAACTCAGCTGGTTGAACAGTTCCAGCACATTCTCTGCCATAAGTGTGTGACAATGAATTCTACATGCCCCAAGCAGAGAGGTAAGAACTGCATGATCTGGGGCCATGGGCATCCCCTTAACTAAGTCGAAAGCATCTTGCAGCTTACCTGCCCGTCCCAACAGATCAACAAGACACCCATAATGCTTTATGTCGGCTTCCAATCCATATTTCTCCATCTTAGAGAATGCTTCTAAACCCTCTTCCACAAAACCTCCATGAGCACAAGCAGATAGAAAAGATTGGAAAGTTCTACAATTGGGTTTTGCACCCGACTCCTCCATTCTGCTAAAGAATTCAATGGCCTCCCTGCCCTGGCCATGAATGGCAAATCCTCCGATCAAACTATTCCAAGTTACAGTGCTTTTAACTGTCATCCCTTCAAAGATCAATCTTGCATTTTCTAGATCCCCACATTTGGCATACATGTTGACTAATCCATTTAGAACAGATGCATCTATTTCCATCTTCTTCTTGAGAATCATCTCATGAATTTCTTTACCAAAATCTAACATCCCTGATTGAGCACAAGCTGATAAAACACCAACCAATGTAAACTCATTTGGCTCAATCCCTTCTCCTCGCATTCTCATATAAGCATCCAAAGCTTCCTTACACATCCCATTTTGTGCATAGCCAGAGATCAAGGAATTCCAATGCACCAGCTCCCTCAAGCTCATCTCGTCAAAAATCTCTCTTGCCTTCAAAACATCACCTTTCTTAAAATACCCTGTAATCACCACCGTCCACGTATGAGAATTCCTTACTTTCATCCTCTCAAACACTTTCATGGCAGCCTCCATATCCCCATTACTCACATACCCACGAACCAACACACTCCACGTCACCACATCCTTCAAACTCTCAGGAACACTCTCAAAAAGCCGTCTGGCCATCACCATATCCCCATTTCTTGCATACCCATCTATCATCTCACTACAAGTGAATGCATTCCTTTCAGGCATATGATCAAACACCTTGCGCGAACTTACTAGATCCTGACATTCACCGTACATACCGACCAAGGAAGTCCCCACCATCACATCACCTTCCACTCCCGATTTCACGATTTCCGAATGCAGCGCCTTCCCGAAACTAAGCATGGAAAGCGAAGCGCAGGCTTTGAGAACTAAAGGGATGACGCCAATTACAACGCTTCCATAGCCGCGGTTGCGAGTATATGTCAAAATTGCTTCTTTGGGTCTTTTCTGAGAAATGCAGTTTCTTAGGGAATCGTACCTACGAACATACACAGCCCACGTCACCTCATTCTTCAAACTCTCAGGAACACTCTCAAAAAGCCGTCTGGCCATTACCATATCCCCATTTCTTACATACCCATCTATCATCTCAATCCAAGTGACCGAATCCTTTACCGCCATATTCTCAAACAAAATCGAAGCAAGCCGCTTATCGCCATTCCTCATGCACCCTCCTATCATGGCAGTCCAAGTGACCGCATCCCTCTCAGGCATATGATCAAACACCTTGCGCGAACTTACTAGATCCTGACATTTACCGTACATAGCAACCAATGAATTCCCCACCATCACATCACCCTCCACTCCCGATTTCACGATTTCCGAATGCAGCGCCTTCCCGAAACTGAGCATGGAAACTGAAGCGCAGGCTTTGAGAACTGAAGGGATGACGCCAATTACAACGCTGCCATTGCCGCGGTTGCGAGTGTATATCAAAATTGCTGCTTTGGGTCTTTTCTGAGAAATGCAGTTTTTTACGGAATAAGACCATCTTGATGATGGGCTTCCTTTGCTCTTTGATAGGGTTTGAATTCTGTCGTCTGGGTTTTGGTTTTGCGATTCAGGTGTTGGATATTTGGTCAGGTCTTGTGCAAAGGCTGTTGCTTCCATTTCAGCTGTTTGATTATTTCATCGGTTGAATATCGGCCAAATCCCCTAATTTATTTTCCCTTCTTCCCGCATAGTTGATTCCTTCTACTTCCAAATGAGCCAAGTCAAACCCATTATTTGTACTTCTTTTTCATCACCCATGAAAATCAGAGGAGCAAAAGCTGGCCCGAATCTTGCGGAACTGCAAAACAATCAGAAAATTGAAATAAATCCATCTTTAGGACGGTTAGTAGACTAACCGGATTTTAATTTGAATCCTTTTTAAATCGCATCTGATTATTTAAAATCATTAACTAATAAAAAATTTGATTGATATGTACGGATTAAAATAATTAGTAATTCGAAATAGATGAAGTAAATACGAATTTTGTTCGATTTGGTCCATTAATAATTCAAAGTCGAATATATATATATTATAATACACACAATAAGTATTATATATACACACATGGTCCTATAATAATGTCAAAATAAATTTTTGGATGAAGAAAGTAATAAGCTCCGATGCAATATATCAAAACAAGTGCTTTTTATGTAAATTGTTAAATTACGAATTTTTCTATATCATAATTACATTACTTGTTTCTCTATTTTTATAGCAGAAAATGATGTGAGAAGAAGAATGAGTGAAAGTAGAATGTTATAATATGACAAAAGTACAATGCAAATCTTGATTTGATTAAATTGAGTTTCTTTTTTATAAACTTTAATTCTATAATTAGTTGATTGGAGAATCAAGTATAATTATCGTGTGTTATAATGTCAAACAAGTATTATTATTACCAACGCAACCTAAATTACAATGATTTGGTGAATAAATGTGATAAGTTATATTATATTATTGATTTTAAATGACTAATAGATTTGAGAATTTATTTATTATATGTTCTGTGTAGGGGTGTAACGGATATTAAACGGATCAGATACACTATTTTCATATTCGTATCCATCTGACTTCTTGAATATCCGGATATGGATACGGATTGACGAATATTTAAAAATGATATCCGAATTCGTATCAATCGGATATCGGTCGAATTCAGATATATCCGTATTCGATTATAGTTATTCAGATGCATTCATATTTGATTAAATTTATCCGTATTTGAATTATTTTTTTATATTCATATTCGATGACAATTATTTAGATATCTATTTACGAATATCCAAATATATATATTTTTAAACCTATAACAAATACGTATTTTAATTAATAAAAGGAATGATACAATTTCATTGAAAGGAAAGCAATTAAATATATAGCCTAATTTCTAATTAATAATTGACTTTATAATCGATTACTAGTACTAATTAATAATAATAATAATGATAATAATAATAATAATAATAATAATAATAATAATAATAATAATGACCTTTAAGAATATTAATTATAAAATCAACCAACAATAATTATATGGATTAACTTTATTCTTCAATTATAATTTATATATACATATATGGATTATGAGATTTTTATTGAAAAATATAAATAATATATTATTTAATAAATATATATTCGAATCAGATATTAAATGAATTGGATACGCATTTACCATATCCATATCCATTTGTAATTGGATATTTACTAATCAAATATGGATAATATCCACTTTAAATGGATGCGGATAAATTTTGTATAAATAGATACGAATGCGAACGGTAAACGAATTTTCTAATATCCATTTACAGCCCTAGTTCTGTCTATGTTTTTTTAAGGATGATTGTTTTGGATTTGGACTCTAAAAATAACAAATATATGATTATTTTGGAGTATTCGAATTTAGATTTTTTTTTCCGGATATCCGATTTTAATCTGAATTCGAATATGATAATACCAAACACAGATGTTATAGGATTTTGATTGAATTCGAATATGACATACTACTATCAGAATCATATTTATGTATATCATGATCCGAATCCAATCCGTTGACAGCCCGATCCATCTTCAAGTACTCATCAATAGCTTAAAAGATTGCAACTCTCTGGCAACCAAACTCGTGTCATTCTCCTCATACTTCCTTTCTTTTGACTATGCAAATAAAGTTTTCCAAAATTTAAAAACTCCAATCCCATTTTTCACAACACTTTGATTAAATGCTCCCATGAAAATCCCACCTTTTATTTTAAAAGTGATATTTAAAAGTTTAAAATTAACAAGAGTTTAACTTTCTCTATTTTTGGCTTAACTAAAAAGAGATGAAAGTGAGATCATAATTATTATAAATAAATCAAACACATGATAAATTTTATTTTTCTAATTTTAGATTAAAAACAAGTAGTCCATTAAAAACCAAAGATTAAACAAGTAATATAAATTTTATTTCTTTGTTTAAATTTAGGGGAGCCCAATTTTTTAGTCTCTCTAAATCATCTAAAATACATTTTTAATTTTATTTCATAAAATAACAGTTGAAATTTATTGTTTAAAAAAATAAAATAAAAACTTTTAAACAAAAAATAAAAATAAAATTATCAAGTAAAATCACCTCAAGTTTAATTCATGAGAATGATAGAAATAAGTTAAAAAAATAAAATTTCTTCAAATATCACCTAAAAAATGAAAGAATTCAATAATCAACAACTATTAATAATCATATTGTAAAATAGACATACACATAATTTTTTTTTAATAAATGTTAAGTTTTTTAAGATATTTTTTATTTTAGTCATTCAATTCACAAGTTCTCAATGTTCTTTTTTTTTTCTTTCATATTTTTTCCCCGTAAAGGGTTCTTCAAATAGTAATGAATTGATAAACTTCTGTCCTGAATTAATTTCATGTTAATTGATGATATTGTAGTATATATTTAAAACATTATTGTATATGCGTATTTAGAAAAATTTCACCTATACTTTAAGATACATGGACATAATAATCTAATAATATTATTATAGAATATTTATTTTGACAATAAAGACAAGATAAGATGGAGAGAAACTAAGTTGTACTAAGTACTATAAAGAAGCAGGTATATATAGATAAAACTAAAGAGTTCAAGAAAATGAGAAAGTCAATTAAATCATCAAAGGAGAAAAAATATAAAAATTAATAAGTTGGCACCTCTTTTTTATTGTAGCTTTGAGTGAAAAAGAGTTAATTCATGAAAAATTTAATTGTCAATATTCACTAATTTATAGCTTCTAAGAGCATAAATGATTTCTTATTAATAAAATATAATTAATTTTTTAATAAACATCATATATGCAAGGCAAATATTATTATATAGAAAAATTTTAAATTATATCTCATTTTTTTATTAGGTTTGAGAATTTATAATCACGTGTACTCGAAGACTCATGAGTTGTGTAAGGTCTTAATTACATCCATTGCAATGTTGTAAGCTTTAAAAGAGCATCGCACATTTCATTGTGGCAATAGCAAAAATTAAACTTGCTTTGATTTAAATGTCAAGTGAATTGCTAAGTTGTTTATTTCTCTATTAGAAGAGGTTATGAACGTCTGAAAAAATATTTGAGTTTTTAAATTGCATATTATATCTTTCTTCATTTGATGTGAAGTTAGATTAAGAAATTGCACATACAAAGGTGGAGTTATACTTTTTGAACCTAAAACATGGTGTATCATGATCTATTAGGATTAATTTCTAAAGGAAAATAGACATGGTAACTTTCAGTTGTATTTTGCCAAAATAAAATATGAGCTTAAAAATAGAAAATACTAAAAGAATCAGATTTATCAGAAGCAATTATGAGAAAACTTATAAAATTTGTGGAGAAAAATTCATACGCAAAAATCTTTAGAAGGTTAAATGATTACATTTCAATGAATGATATTCAGCTCCAAATCTTAAAAAAACATGAAATTGGACTAATTTAATTTATAATTCTCCAAATACCTATCAAGTTGCTGCAGTTTTGGTCAAAGAAAATAATCATAATATATCATTAGAACAAGATATTATTATACATACACTACAAGAAAAATAACATTTAGTGGCACTAAAAAGTGCTAATATTTAATGGTATTTTCTAAAAATTCCATTTATAGCAGCATAACTAAATGTATAAATATCACTATTTTTACCATATAGTGGCATTAATAAAATGCATTACATGACATTTTAAAATATCACAAAAAGTGCATTGAATGACATTTCAAAATGTCATAATTTGTTTGTTAAAGTGACATGCATGGTAACATGCCATAAAAGATGCATGTAGTAAAATACTAAAGTGACATTGTATATACATGTTAAGGTCACAAACAGAGAATAATACATTATTATGAATATTAAGGCCTACTATAATATCTTTTTCTTTTCCCAAGAGATGATATATGATGACACATAAACATTCAGAAAAAGGATACCAAAACATCAGGTGATGCAATCCAAAAGAAGAATCTATCTAGGTGACTCTTACAAGTAGTGCAACTATTGTTGGAGAATAGTAGATAGGTTTATATCTTATTTTATAATTTATCCCATAATTTGTTACTCTTATATTAATTGGAAAGAGGTACTTGTTTTCTTTATGCTATTAATATACAAGTTTAATCCATGCAAAAGATAACCAGTGAAGCACTTATTCAATTAAAATTTTGAAGTTTTAAACTAATGTGAATATATATATTTGTCTATTTTTTATTATCAAGATTTTGAACATTTTTATATGAATTTTTCATATTTACAAATTAAAATTTATTTATACAAAGATCAAGCTTCTAGTATCAATCCTATAGCAATTCCCTTGAGGAAAAAAATTCTATTGTAAATTCTTCGACTTAATGACATAAAACTAAAAAGTACAAGGTTGATTACTATCGCCATGACCTATTAAATTTGAGATATGAATTATAATAAAGAATTATGGATATCAATCTGAAAGGAGAGACAAGGGGTAGCCAATTGGAAAAAGAATTGTTTTTCAACATCTTTTACTGGAGGTTCAAATTATATAAATTTTAGTAAAATACTATGTTTGGGACAAACAATGTAAATATTGAATGGAAGGAAGTTAAAAACGTAATAGGTCACTACTAAAAAATGGCTTTTTGTGACATATTTTACCAAAAATCCATCACAAAATCTTTGGTCGCAATAATTTGCGATGGATTTTTGTCCATCACAAATGTTCAGTTTTTTGGTGATTTTTTATGATGGATTTTTCCGTAACAAAATATTTTTTATTTTTTTTATTTTGCAGCATTTTTCCAATATTAAAAACCTGTAATCAATAATAATATATTTATAAATCCAACAACACTATACTTAACGATGTTTATAACCATCAAATGATAAAACAACAAATCTTCCATAAAATCCAAATATAACATTAAATAAATAAAATATTTATAAATTCAACAATATAAAAGTATTAAAATGTAATTATCAAAGTGTAATAACCTTAACACAGTATATTCCTAAATATTCATACATAAGTTAATCAATCATCATCCTCATCATCTATGTTTCTTTGTGGTTGTTCATTAGGAGATTTAGATAAGGATGGTGATGAGATATCTTTGGCCGAGGTAAATGTGAGCCCAATGCCATGAAGGAGAGATTTGTAGGTTGATAAAACGATGGTGTATGAGGATGAACTAATGTTGATAGGGTATGCATATTCTGCTGCATGAACATCTGTCGCATCATCACCTCCATATTTATAAATTTTTGTTTAAACATCATATTTTCTTCTTTATACATTATCATTACTTCTTTCAATGCCTTCATTTCTTCACTTTCATAGGGCGGATTATTTGGAAGTTCTCTAGATGAGTGACCCAAGACAAAGGAAGTCTCACTTGCAAGTCCAAAGATCCTCCCCTTCTTCGATCTGCCTACTGTATCTTTCCACACATGCATAAATAATATTACCACAAATTAATAAAAATCAAATAATTCAATTTGAAAATAAGATAAAATATAAATGAATAACTTAGAACTTTCACCTAAAGTTGAGATGACATGGGCATTGAAGAACTGTCAACACCATCACTTGAACTTTTGACTAGAGGACTCTCCTAGTCGACTGTTGAACGTATTCTATACATGAAGTACATAGAATGATCAACATATATGAAAATTTAAACTTTCTACATTAAAAATTAACATATATGAAACATTTAAACTTTCTAACGTAAAATTTATAACATTTAAACTGTCTTTGTTTTTATATTATATACTACTTACATAAGTATTTTGTGCACGTTCATTGACCCATATGCGTTCACCTTTTTCATTTAATGTAGAATGTGTACGCATAAATGATTCTGCAAGTCTAGGTGGGTGTCCAAGTTCTTTCTCCTATATCCAAACACATTTATCAGGAATCAATTATAATTAAAATTAAATATTGATACTTTTATAAAAATTACCAATTTATCTTTGTGTGATAGATGTGAAATACAACCACCCTGATGAAGTGGAAATCCAACACCACCGCAGTCTGAAGTCCGATTCGCTTTATTTTGAGCACTTATTTTTTTGGAATCCATCATTGCCCAACTTCATCTCCCATTCAAATGGGCTTGTTTTCACCCCAACAACAAACTCTATTGTATAATCTTTTCGATTTTGCAAGAGCATATTATACATCAAACTACGTTCAGCATGAATATCCATATTCTGTAAAGGAGTAAATTCATTAAAAGTGATCTCAATTTGAACGATGCAAAAGTAATTTTGTTATAAATATTTCGATTTTGATAAAACTGTTTGATTATTTACTTTATTAATGTATGTTTGTTGGAAAGTAATTGCTTATAGTATAGTATAGTATAGTATAGTATATATTATTATTATTATTATTATTATTATTATTATTTAGAGATGAATATATTTAGCAAATTAAAAAAAAAAAAAGAGGAGTAATCGACAAAAGGATGACCTAACAAATGAAGCGGGTAAACAAATTATTTTGGGTATGTTTGATTTGGGATATTAACATTTACTATGGTTTTTAATATAGGATAATCTCTTGTTTGATATGAAAGATGATATTTGCGGGCCGGTCCATAATCTATCCAAAGCCCATATAGATGAGACTAATAGCTATTGAAGTAGTGGGTTTGGGGTGAGATTATGTAATCTCAACCCTATTTGAAATTTGATTTGGATGTAAATATCAAAATTATTCCTCAAATTCATGTATTATTCCATTTATGCATTTCATGATTCCTCTAGCAAGAATATGTCATCAAGGACTATTTTGTCATCACAAAGATAATAATGTGTATCAAACATTGCCCAAAAATTAAGACTAAACATAATGAGTAGCATCATTTTAATTGAAAACAATTATTAATATTAGTAAACACATAATGACACATAAACACTTCCCCTTATGTCAATTACCATCATGCAAGCAATTAAAAATCAATCAGCAACAAATGAGAAAGCTCCACCCCTTCTCCTAACAACCCATCCTCCTTCCTAATTCCACCAATTCTAAACATTTCTAATGTATTGTACTATAAAAATATATAAAATTAAAACACGATATCCAAACTTACCTCTAAATACTCCACTAAAATCAACACTCACAAAAGATTTCCACCACAGTCGAGATAGCCTACATCATCAGGCACATTTTACAAGCGCACATATTTATTCATAAATCATAATTCCATAAACTAAATGAAAACTTAAAATTTTAATACAATTCAATATATAATACCAGAAAATTTAACTCAATCAAAATTCTAATAAAATTTTTAATTCAAATAAAAACATAACCCTAACAAATATAACAACATTTAAAACGAATATAAAATGTAACTCAAATTTCAACTACTACATAAATCAATATTTTTGTTAAATCAAATTATTATACCAAAAATAATAAATTATTATTTGAGTTTAACTAACACATAAATCAAATTTTAACTAAAATATAATCAAATTTTAACTAAAACAAAATCAAATTTTAACTAATGGAGATAACTAAAATATAATTAAATTTTAGCATAATTAAGAAAATTACCGCAGTTAATGGAAATAATACAAAAGTATACACTCTTCAAACCTGAAATAATAACCCAAACAACCATTAGCATTTTTTTTAAATTAAAACTAATTTAAAAAAAACAAATTAAAAAATTTTAATTTCAAATCTGGCCGCTGGAGGATCGGCAGCCAACAGGCCAGCACAGCAAGCTGGTGCGGCAAGCAGCTTGCTGGCCACACCAACATTGGCCGGCCGACCATTTTAATAGATTTGAAAAAGGGAAAGAAGAAGAAGAAGGGGGAGAAGAAAATTTGAAGACAAATGGGACTTATCTAGGTAGGGAAATAGGGAAATTAGGTCTTTATTTTCCCACCCGACAATTTGCGACGGATTTAACTATTTTATTTTTTTCTATTTTTTGATTTTGCAACGGACTTTTCTATCGCAAAAGTTAACTTTTGCGATGGATTAAAATCCATCTCAAAACTGCCAATTTTGTGACGAGAAGCTTTGCGACAGATTAAACTGCAGCTTTGCAATGGGTCAAAATCCATTGCAAATGTTTTTTCATTTTTCTTTTTTTACTTTTTGCGATGGAAAATTTTGTGACGGATTTTCCGTCATAAATTCCATCGCATATTTCCGTTAAAAAAGCAAATTTTTAAGTAGTGGGTCGTATGGTGCAAATCCCATAGAAGAAGGAATAAATTATCTTGGATTGTTTTTGAACTATGTTAGAGACCCAACATATCTTACAATTTCAAATAATAATTTTTTTTATTTTTTATTTTTTATTTGTCCATTCGATAAGCACATTTGAATCAAATATAAATAGAAAATAATTCATAGAACAAATAAATATTAAAAAAATTAACAAGTCACGTGTGTCACATATCTACACCTTTCTAATTCCTAAAAATAAATAAATAAATAAAAAGAAAAGGGTTATTAACTTCAAAGTCTTTGTAACGGCACTGCATAACCCTATCAGAATGGATCTAAATTTGATACCCTCCATATATCTACAATATATTAAATGTTGGACACATTTTGTGAATTTGGTCATGAATCTACACATTAAGTTTAATCGTATTGATATTACAACCGAACACTCTATTTAATATGTAAATAAATCACATGATAAATATAAATATATTATTTCGTGTATGCAAACCTCATTAGAATTTCATACTAATGAATCATAAGCAAATTAAATTAAAGTGCATTTCGTAGAAGTTTATCAAAAACACATATAAATTAAGGAAATTTACATAATATAGAAAGTTAAGGTAAATGTATATCCAAAATCTAATTGGTCTAAAAGTTGTTACTTTACGTTAATCCTAGTCAAATTGTCATTTGATTAAGTGACATCGGTTACACATAAAATATGTAAATCAAAAATTTAAATTTAACGAACTCCTAAAAAACATGATATAAAAGAAGAAGAATAATAACAATAATAATAATAAAAATAATAATAGCTAGCACCTTCGCAATAATCATAGCTAGCTGGGAACTCGGGAACCAACTAATGGATTAATTAACACAACGGATATATTGCTAAAAGAATGATGGGTGGTGCACTATAGACTCCACAAGCAAAGAAAATTTCTCTGTGGTTTTGCTTCCACAATATTCTCAATCATAATGTATGCTTCTCCTTTGTCAGTCATGGTAAGAATTTTGCTAACTATATATGCATAATCTTGAAACTTTGATTTATTTTTTTAGGCGTCGTTGTAATTATATAAGTCTATTAATTAGATTAAGTGGATAAATTAATATAATTGTATTTATCATGGTAAGTGAAAGATAGTAAATGATTGATTGATTGAAGATATAAATTATATGAGTTCGATATATAATCTTCTGGTCTTGAGTCGGGTTGATGTGTGTTTGGATCAAATTGAACATTTATAATAAAATTCACAAGAAGACCAGGATCGTTGGATTTTATCTAATTAAAAAGCCTTGATGCTTAGGTTCAAAATTTGAAAATGCAAATCTAAAGATATTAATAGAAGGTTTAAAGTCCCAGTTATGATAGTATAGCTTTAAATGTCACAATATGAGGTATTTATAGCTAGGTGATTATTATTTGGCAAGAATGACATGATTAAGGTGATTTAATAAGAACTTTTAAAATAGAGATATAATTTATGGAGTCGCAGCTCAGTTGGGTAGGACCAACTCCAATTGAATAAAAAGACACGGATTTCAGATATTAGGAGATGTTCATTTTATCCAGAGTATATCTGCGTTAGTAATATTTGTATTATATAATTTAATTGAATGATTATTAATTAGTTAGTTTTTCTTATAGTTAATGTGAATTTTAATATCTAATTTTCTATGAAATTTTGGTTGTGCATAGGCTTGGCAATGGGGTAGGTTGGGGCGGGTTTTCCTTAAACCCAAACCCGCCACGCACCTAGAAAAATATTTTGAAATTTTCCCCACCCCGCGGGTTTTAAATTTGAAAATCTCAACCCGCCCTGCTCCACCCCGCCTTGATCCGCTTAATTCACAACAACTTAGTACAATTTCAAACAAAACAATAGCTTTGTCTTTATAGAAAAAGAAACAAAAATTAAGACATAAAACCTAATAATATTTATTTGGGTGTTGAGAAATGAAAAGATGAGGTGGGCTTGTTTCCTCAGAGAGTGAAGGCGGGGGCGAGTGTCGGTGTTAAGAATGAAGACAGAAAATCAAGTTTTAAGAATGAAGACAGAAAGCGAGCGGCGGGTGTTAAAAGAATGAAAAGTTCAAGAGTATTGAATAGAGTTAAGTAACTTAAGTTTTATTTTATATTTTTAAGAATTAATAAAATATAATATAAATATTTACGCGGGGCAAACCCGACCCCGCCCCGCCCTACACAAAATTTGCACTAAAACCTGCCCCGCTCCATGCGGATTGGGTTTTTTGCCCGCCCCGTCGGGGTGGGTTCAAATTGCCAAGCCCAGTTGTGCATGCAAAGGGTGGTGATCAAAACCAAATTATAATATTTTTGTGAGAAAAACTATTTTATTTTTCTTCAATAAAATAATTATTTATGAAAAATTGTGTATATATAGCTAAAAATTAAAATTGCATTGCTAAGTAAATACTTTTTCATAATTGATATATTTCATATTTAGGGATTTATATTCACTTAATAATATTAACTATCACAAATTAAATGAATATACAAAGAAATGTAATTATCTAATAAATATGAGCTCTAATAAATGTTAACTTATTTTTTCATTTAAAGAGTTGGATTTTTTTTAATTTAATTATACATTTTTATTAAAAAAAAAACCCTTAAATTTATCTAACTACGTTATTTCAAAACAACAACAAATTTTTCATACTTAATAAATTATTTTATATTTATATAGAAATAATCACTTTATTTTTAATTAAAGTAATACAATATTCAATTATTTTTTATAAAATAATTATTAAATAAATAAATAAATATTCAATCATTTGATCAAATAAATTCTTTTGTTTCTTTATTAAATAATTAATTTCTAGACAACTTACAATTTAAATATATATATATATATAACTTTTACATAATTTATATTAAATATACTTCAAAAGTAAAATTAAAATACTTAAGAATGACATCATCTATATTTTTTAATATATTTAATTACTCTATTTTATAATTATATAGCGTACATTTATTTTAATACTTTTTGCTTATAATAATTCATAAAAATATTTTTACATGGATTAATAATTTGAGATCAAAAAAGTTTGATTGAAAGTAAGTATCCCTTTAATTATTTCTACATTTTTATATATTTATAAAAGAAACCTATGAGAGATTCATATTTTATTTTTATTTAAAATTAGAAATTTACTTATTATATTCATGTATATAATATATATATATATGTTAATAGTAATTTCAAATAATAGAATAACTACATATATAAATAAAAATAAATAAATTTTACTTATCAGAGTTATACAGAATATTAAGAGATATTTTAGCTCATAAAATTATATCTTACAAACTACTTATTAAATTAGTTATCAAATAATTAATAGCCTAATGAAAGTTATTTTCACAGATAAAGTACAAAGAGGTTATATATTTACTCTAACAAAAAATATTTAACATTCAAAATTCTCAAATCAAGAAATAACAGTAACTTCCAAATTATTAAGAAATCATACAAAAGAATTTTATATTTTTTAAAAAAATTTATATGCTGATTTGTCATATCAAAAAATATAAATATAAAATATATATATATCATTTTGAAAGTGTATTTAGTAAAATATTCCACACTATTTTTATTTTCTTAATTTATTTATTTATTTTTTAAAATTGTATCATTTTATAAATTTCTATATGATTTACAAACTTCGAGTTAACAATTCTTGATATTCCATAACTTATTTAACTATAAAGTAACTTCAAACATAATATTTTTAATTAACATATTTATATTATTTTATTTAATTAGTAATAGATTTTCTTTCTTTAAATGCTAAAAATAATTACAATTCATGTTTTATCACATGAAGTAAAAAAAAATATTATTATAAAATAAATTATTTCAATCCTAGAATGATTTTCGGTGCATCGCACATATGCTAGTATATGATGATTTGGGAGTATTCGAATTCAGATCTTTTATCGAATATCCGATTTTTATCTAGATTCAAATATGGTAATATCAAGCACAAATTTTATAGAATTTTGGATCGAGTTCGAATATAACATACTACTATCATATTTAGATTTTTGTCTATCATGATTCGGTTCAAATTCAATCCATTGACAGTCCTACCCATTTTCAAGTACTCATCAATGGCTCAAAAGATAGTGACTTCCTAGCAACCAAGCTCATGTCACTCTCCTAAGACTTCATTTCTTTTGACTATGCAAACAAAGTTTTCCAAAACTTAAGAACTCCCGATCCCATTTCTTACAACATTTTGATTAAATGCTCCCATGAAAATCCCACTTTTTATTTTACAAATGATATTTTAAAGTTTAAAATTAATCAAAATTTAACTTTCTCTATTTTTAGCTTACTAAGAAGCGACGAAAGTGAGAACATAATCATTATAAATAAATCAAACACATGAATTTTTTTTTCTTCTAATTTTAGATTGAAAAGAAGCAGTCCATTAAAAATCTAATATTAAATAAATAATATAAATTGATTTATTTATCTAAATTTAGAGGAAACCAATTTATAAATCGTTTTGAATAATCTGAAATATATTTTTAGTTTTATTTCATAAAATAACAATTGAAATTTATTATTTAAAAAATCAAAAAGAACTTTTTAATGAACAAAAAATAAAAATAGAAATTAAAATTATCGAATGAGGGTGGAGTTATATTTTCGAACAGTAATTTAAATACTAGATAATAATTTCATAATTAGTAGTCTGCCAAGCATATATTCTGCACGCTTCTAAGTGCTTCAGGATTAAAACATAAGGGTACTCAAGTAGGCCTGTAAATGAGTAGGGTGTCACTCTACTCAAGCTCAAAATATCAATACTCATACCATATTCATATCTATATTTATTAAAGATAATATAATGGGTATGGATAGGGTCTATACTCATAAATTACCTATGTACCCATACCTAAAAATTACCCATTACTTTATACTTAAATTTAATCTGTGAATCTAAAAATTATTTATACCCAAATCAAATTTATATTAATGATAAACTTTTTATATATAAAAATTATAATTATGTGAATGAACAGTAACAAGTAAATAATTTTCTTCATTAAAAAGTAAACTAAATTAATAAAATCAATATAGTGGGATAGCAATTTTTTTAAAAAATTGCTATAACAATAGCAACAGTTGAATATTTTTCATTAATAAAATTAATAATATTAAAATTAATAGTAGAATAAATAATTTTTATAAAAAAGTTAATAAAATTAATTTTGTTAATGACTAAAGTTTATTAATATAGAAATTAACTGTTTTTATAAAATTAAATATAGAAAAAGTTTTTGCGTTTAAACTATTTTTATTAATTGTATGTTTTTATTAACTATTTTTTAATTATATTAATTTAATTAGCAAAAAATTTAACTGTTAATTATATTAATAAAGTTTAACTATTATATCAATAAAAAAATTAATTTAATTAGCAAAAAGTTTAAAATTAACTAATTTAAATGTAATGATTAAATTAAATTAAATATAAAAAAAAAATTAGTTATTGTATGGAACTAACACTGTAGATAAGGTTCATTGCTATTTGCTCTCTCGCTACGCTAGTACTTAAGAGACTATCTTAGCCCAGAGTGATCCCCCACTACCAAAGTGGAGACACGCTTATCTCGTCAACTCCTTACCGCTCCGTGGGGCTTTCCACAGCTGATCTACGACCACTCTTGGATAATATTCACTTGGACTAGCTCGCTCGAAAGAGTGATCTTCATCTCATGCAAAAGACTCATCCCAGGAAAGTCATCAGGTGACGAAGGAAAATTAGTATATACATTAAAAACATAAATCCAATAAACTAGACCCAATAGATTTTGGGTTAGATAGAGTAGGATAGGGTTAATATCTCATTTTTTTGGGTATTTTAGGATAAGGTAGAATATAGGGTATTTTTGTTTGGGTTTTTTAGAGTATGGGTGTGAGTAGGGTAATGCCCTATCCATTTATAGGCCTAGGGTACTGCATCCAGGTGTTTTCTCAAGCCGTCCAACTCGCATTCTTTCTGCCATCTCCCATCTTTCAGAAGCCGCATATATGTTTGATATTTGCACATAATGTTCACCATCATAGGAACCGTAACTGAGCTGGTTGAACAGTTCCAGCACATTCTCTGCCATAAGTGTGTTAGAATGAATTCTACATGCCCCAAGCAGAGGGCTTATTTATAAAAATACAGTAAAAAAACTGAATATTTATAAAACTACTGCAGTTTTTAAAAGGTTACAAAATTACTGTAAAGCGTGGCCTGGAGCCACGCCTTTACTTGGCTGAATTTTTTTTTTTTAATAAATAAAACAAAGAGGCCACGCTCTTCATGCAATTTTTTTTTTTAATTTAAAAAGTGAATTTTTAAATTAAAAATTGAAGAGGCGTGCATGCAATTTTTTTTTATTTTTTATTAAAAGTGAATTTTTTAATTAAAAATTAAAGAGGCGAGGCCTCTTTTGCATGAAATTTTTTTTATTATTATTAAAAATTGAAGGCAACACCTCTTCCATGCAAATTTTTTTTATATTAAAAATTGAAGAGTCGTGGCATTGCATGCAATTTTTTTTTCCACTTTTTTTAATAAAAAAGTGAAGAGGCATGGCCTTGGCTAAATTTTATTTATTTATTTATTTATTTTGTAAAACATCCGCAAAGGCATGCCACGCCTTTTGCATGGTAAAAGTGTGTTTTAAGATACAATCAAGAGTGTTATATATACAACAATATATGATGTAAGCTCTATTAATACATTCTTTAAGAAATATCATATATTTTAATC
The DNA here is from genome assembly GCA_018894105.1 of Jacaranda mimosifolia. Lineage (NCBI taxonomy): Eukaryota > Viridiplantae > Streptophyta > Magnoliopsida > Lamiales > Bignoniaceae > Jacaranda > Jacaranda mimosifolia. The sequence continues at coordinate 1,711,917 of CM032123.1, forward strand.
ATAATTAATGCGTATAATTTGAAGAAACTATCACATAATGTTTTTACCAACTTGATCCTATTTATGTATTCCACTTATAAAACCCACCATTTACATAACTTTATTATTTATTTATTTTTTTAATATTTAAAAAGTGAACTCAAATGAGAAATGATCCATTTTTGTAGCGTGGATATACATGGCTAGATAGAAAAAAAAATGGTCATTGTCAATGTCAATGTATCTTGAATGACAATGACTTATATCATGTAGCATTTTGCTTTGTTTCTTAACTTTGAATTCCAAATTTGATTTCAACTACCTAAAACTGAGCTAGAATATTAACTTATAATACTAGATATATTTAATTTTTGCAAGTCTAATATGTAACACTCACTATTTAATTAAAGAACAATGTATGGATTTTATTTTTTAAGTATGCTAGTGAAATATGACATAGATTAGAACTGTCTAAAATTTTTGAAAATTTTGACCAGATATAAAATAATATATTTTAAATTAAATTATAATAATATCATACTTACTACTCAAATTTAATTTTATTTATTTTCATAAATATATATTAAATGTATAATTTTTAATTTTATTTATATAAAATAAAATATTTATTTAATAAATGTATATTAAATATATATTTTTCATAAATCAAATTTAATTTTATTTATTTTAAATATATTTTATTTTATTTATTTCATAAATTTAAAAATTATTTATTCAAATTTTAAATATAAAATAACATATTGAATGAAAAATTGCATGCACGCCTCTTCAATTTTTAATTTAAAAATTCACTTTTTAAATAAAAAAAAAAAATTGCATGAAGAGGCGTGGCCTCTCTCTTGCATGAAATTTGCCATGCGAGAGGCGTGGCCTCATTGTTTTATTTATTAGGAAAAAAAAAAATCAGCCAACTAAAGGCGTGACTTCAGGCCACGCTTTACAGTAATTTTGTAACCTTTTGAAAACTGCGATAGTTTTATAAATATTCAGTTTTTTTACTGTATTTTTATAAATAAGCCCGAGCAGAGCCTTAAGAACTGAATCACTTGGGGGCATGGGCATCCCCTTAACTAAGTCGAAAGCATCTTGCAGCTTACCTGCTCGTCCCAACAGATCAACAAGACACCCATAATGCTTTATTTCGGCTTTCAATCCATATTTCTCCATCTTAGAGAATGCTTCTAAACCCTCTTCCACAAAACCTCCATGTGCACAAGCGGATAGAACAGATAGGAAAGTCACACAATTAGGTTTTGCACCCGACTCCTCCATTCTGCTAAAGAATTCAATGGCCTCTCTGCCCTGGCCATGAATGGCAAATCCTCCAATTAAACTATTCCAAGCTGCAGTGTCTTTAACCGCAGTCCCTGCAAAGATCAATCTTGCATTTTCTAGATCCCCACATTTCGCATACATGTTGACTAATCCATTTACAACAGATTCATCTATTTCAATCTTCTTCTTGAGAATCATCTCATGAATTTCTTTGCCAGCATCTAACATCCCTGATTGAGCACAAGCTGATAAAACACAGGCAAATGTAACCTCGTCGGGCTCAAACCCTTCTCCTTGCATTCTCATAAAAGCATCCAAAGCTTCCTTACACATCCCATTTTCTGCATAGCCAGAGATCAAGGAAGTCCAATTCACCAAACTCCTCAAACTCATCCCATCAAAAATCTCTCTTGCCTTCAAAACATCACCTTTCTTAAAATACCCTGTAATCATCACCGTCCGCGTATGAGAATTCCTTACTTTCATCCTCTCAAACACTTCCCTGGCAGACTCCATATCCCCATTACTCACATACCCACGAACCAACACACTCCACGTCACCACATTCTTTAAACTCTCAGGAACACACTCAAAAAGCCGCTGGCCATCGCCATATCCCCATTTCTTGCATACCCATCTATCATCTCACTCCAAGTGACCGAAGTCTTTCCTGCCATATTCTCAAACAAAATCGAAGCAAGCCGCGTATCACCATTCCTCATGTACCCTCCTATCATGGCAGTCCAAGTGAACGCATTCCTCTCAGGCATATGATCAAACACTTTGCGCGAACTTACTAGATCCTGACATTTACCATACACATCAACCAGTGAAGTCCCCACCATCACATCACCTTCCACTCCCGATTTCATGATTTCCGAATGCAGCGCCTTCCCGAAACTAAGCATGGAAAGCGAAGCGCAAGCTTTGAGAACTAAAGGGATGGCGCCAATTACAAAGCTTTCATTGCCGCGGTTGCGAATGTATATCGAAATTGCTTCTTTGGGTCTTTCCCGAGAAATGCAGTTTCTTAACCATTTTGATGATGGGTTTTTTTTGCTCTTCGGCAGAGTTTCAATTCTGTCGTTTGGGTTTTCGTTTTGCGATTCAGGCATGGGATAGTTGGTCAGGTCTTGTGCAAAGATTGTTGCTTTCATATCAGCTGTTTCACGCACTCTGTGTGTGTGTGTGTGTGCATGTGTAACACCAGCAAAGAAAGAAGAAAATTTAGCAATGGCAGTTACACTATTTAACCCTCACCAATATATGCTGAAACTGAATTGCGAAATGAGCAATCAGCAAATCTTGTCCCCTTGTAAGAGTACAAAATTGTTTATTCCCGCAACTCAACCTCTTCAACAGTAGTTTCCTGCCCTTTTTCGTGTATATATATGTATATCATTCTCTTCTTATCAACCTTCACTCTCACACACACTGCATTTCTGTAGATCTAGGAAGGAGGGAAGAACATCTCTTTTCTTATAGTTCTTGGGGTGTTTCTTGATCAGGGTTTTGCTTTAAGCACTAAAATTTGTTGAGTTTGTGTTTTAAAAGAGAGTTGAAGACATGGAAAAAGTTCTACTTTTTGTATCTGGAATATTTGGTAATCTTTTTGTAATGGTTTCTTGAAGTTTTACTCATGAGATTTGTTGGGTTCTGATTTCTGTTTCTGTTCTGTCAGGAAATGCTTTTGGTGTGTTTCTTTTCTTGGCACCATTGTGAGTATTCACTATCCCGAGGAATAGTTTTATTTATCAAAATATAGTAAAAAAACTGCAATTTTATAAAATTACCACAATTTAAAAAAGTTTGCAAAAATGCCGTAAGGCGTGGCCTACGCCTTTCTGTTTCTGAAATTTATTTATTTTTATAAATAAAACAGAGGCGTGGCCTCAAGCCACGCCTCTGGCATGGCTACACTGCCAGCCAGAAAAAATGAAGAAATAAGAGGCGTGGCTTCTCTTCAATTTTTTTTTTTTTGAAAAAATGGCAAGAGGCGTGGCTACTTTTTTTTTTTTTAATTGATGCTAAAACAACAAGGCACGCCTCTTGTGGAGAAATTTTTTTTTTTTCTGCACAGTGCCATTAGTCTTGACTTATACACAACCCTCCCTTCATTATTCATCTTCTATTTACTCCTCCTCAAATTTAACTTTCTCGTTCTCTGTATCATATTTGTCATTCTGAAGCTCACCTTCTTCATTTTCAAACGAAAGAGTGTGCTAGTGTTGTGGCTGCAACAGGTGCAGGAAAAATTGAAGAGGAAAAGCAAAGAGAGAAGGAATAAGAAGATACAAAGAAGAAGAAATTGTGTTTAAAATAGTTTAAAATAAGGTAAAATTTTAATTTATGCTGTTGAATATTATAATTTTTTATTTTTGATTATTTTATATTATTAATTTTGTATTGTTAAGATGATATATTGTAATTTTTTTTTTTGAATTTTTTTCAGTTTGGTTAGAAATCTTAAATTGGAGAAGGAAGATTTTGACCCACAAATATCAGGTTGGTTTTTAAATTTTGGAAAGTATATTAATTTGAGTTGTTTACTATTAAGTTTGAATTGATATTGTGATGCGAAAGTTATTTTAGTTTTTAATTTGAATAATTTGAAATTGATAAGCATGACATTAGTATTAGTTTATGTTTGTGATTTTTCTTTTGTAATTATTAATTCATATAAAATGAAAAAATAAAAAATAAAAGCACATAATGGAGTATCAATATTTTTACATTACTGGTTATTAAGCAATTCAAATGCTAATAAATTTATATTAAATTTTAATTAATTTATATTAAGTTACAAAATTAAAATTAAATAATTAATTAATTCATACTAAGTAAAATATTTTTTAACAAATTATAAATGTTATATATTTATTTATAAAAATTACATCTCTTATAAATTATGTGTATCACAATTTACATATTACTTGTAAATATTTATTACGTTGTAAATTATACGCATCAATTATGATTAAAATGTATGATATTTCTTAAAAAATGTATTAATAGAGCTTACATCATATACTACTGTATATATACAATTCTTTACTGTATCTTAAAACACATTTTTGCTATGCAAGGGCGTGACATGCATTTGCGGATGTTTTACAAAAAAAAAAAAATTCAGCTAAAGACATGCCTCTTCACTTTTTAATTAAAAAAAGTGAAAAAAAAATTACATGCAAGAGAGGTCACGCCTCTTCAATTTTTAATTAAAAAAAAACATGCAAGAGGCGTGGCCTCAATTTTCAATTAAAATATATATATATATATATATATATATGCATGCAAGAGGTGTGGCCTCTCTTCCATTTTCAGTTGAAAAAAAAAATTACATGGAGCCACGCCTCTTCAATTTTTAATAAAAAAAAAAAATTTGCATGGATCGGTGGAAATTTTGCCATGCCAGAGGCGTGGCTGTTACAGCATTTTTGCAAACTTTTTCAAATCACGGTAGTTTTGTAAAATTGCAGCTTCTTTACTATATTTTGATAAATAAGCCCGAGGAATATCACCATGCATGCGGTTTACATGTTCTATTCCCATTAATATTCCTACTTAAGTTATATATATATATTAAGCATATTAAATATTTTTATTAAAATATTTTAAAAATTAAATATACTATGATATATATTCATCAAATTAAAATAAAAGATTCAATACGCTCTGTATATGTCTATTTTAACATAAAAATGGGTTAACATTTCATCAATAACTTCGTTTAAACAATAAGTCTGATCACCTTGTTGTAGCCAAAAGGACAATATTTCTTGCCCTAATGTGGATTATGGGAACTTTCTCTGTTGTTTTAATGTTATTACCACCTCAACAAATTTATTATTTATGTTAATTACGTAATTACCATAATTACGATTTGTAATTTATTGCTTGGTAGGATTACCTTCAAGAGGATCGTAAAGAGAAGGTCGACAGAGCAATTCTCTGGAATTCCTTATGTGATGACTTTGCTCAACTGCTTGCTTTCTGCATGGTTAGTTTCTCAAAATTTCTTCGAATTATTCTAAGTATATATCCCATGAAAGCATAAGATTTGAGGAAAAAGTATTATGAATTTAACCATGCCATAAAACCAAATATACAAGAATTTAATTTTGAGAGAAAGGGACAACATTAGATTTTTTGTAGACTTATCATATTATAGTTCCCGAAATTATACAATAAGAAAATTTAATCTTTTAAGGGTTCAGAACTTCTAAGTTTTGATATTTTGTCTTTGATTTTCTCTCACATGGGATCGAAGAAACCGACAAGGGGTATCTGACTTGCGGACCACAACCCTAAATATACCTTACATCAAGCACTTTTAGTTATAGACCCATCAATCAAAAATATTAAATGCTTAATAAGTTTCCACGCATAATAAGCCCATACTTTATTAGAACACGTACCAGGGCTAATGTGTGAGACCCATGGTTTAAAAAAGGGATCGGACCGGCCGGTCGGACCGTCAATCAGCCGGCGAATCAGTTCAATTTTTCTGAAAAAATGAAAAAGTTAAAAAAATGATAAATTTTGTTAAAATTGTTCAAAATCGGTCGGTCGGACTAGTGAACCGGTGATCCTTCTAGGTTTTTTCATTTAATTTTTTTCATGAATTATTATTATTTTTTTAATATTTTCACGTAAGTACAAAGTTTGAAGACCAAGGTACACCTCATAAACTATTTAAAAAAAAAAAACCTTGATTTAGAGTTTAGACTTTAGAATTAACTCACATATCTCGACTTTAAACTTTAAACTTGATATATTTAAATTATTGTAATCATTTATAATAAAAATTGTGAAATTTGGGTTGTGATGTTAGACAATATCATGTAAGCTCTTTATGTTTTATATTTTGACATTTTATTTACTTTTAAGTAATATATATATATATATAATATAAATATATATTTCGTAATTATGACGTCACGGTTCAATTGCAGTCCAACTAACGGTTGAACCGGTGAACCGTGAACCGATAAATTTTCTGGTTTAATGAACAATCCGATTTTTCAAATACTGGTAAGACCATTAAATGAAATTTTACCAACATTGAATCCTCTGGGATCATTCATGAGCTTCTACCAATAAATCTTGCTTATTCTTGATTTTTCTTTCTTATTTTGTTTGTCCAAATTTTGAATAGGTATAGCATGTCTCTTGTGTCTCAAAACCACCTGCTAGCATACTCAACAATAAATGGAACCGGTGCTGCCATTGAGTTCGTTTATGTGCTGATATTTCTAACGTTTTCGCCAAAGAAGGAGAAGTGCAAGATCCTCGGACTGCTTGCCCTTGTGCTAACTGTTTTTGCAGCTGTTGTCATTGTTTCCCTCTTAGCTCTCCATGGCAACAACAGGAAACTGTTTTGTGGTATTGCAGCCACCATCTTCTCCATCACAATGTATGGATCACCTTTGATGATCATAGTAAGTTTTACATTTTGTCCTTTGGTTTATTCAATTACAAGAAAATTGTTATTGATGGTGGTTAAACCCCTTTAAAGGACCAAAATACCCATCAATTTATTTGAAATACGATTATAGTCCTTATGATCCACGCCTATTTGCCTGGGTCAAGATGACCTAGCCGGGTAACCTAAGCAAACAATTTGCATCAGTTCGATCATATTATGTGGCTGCAAGAGATCTCTCCACTTATAAAGAACAGTGTAAACTCACCACTTCAACAATATACTACAATTACCTCTCATTTTTCAAAAAAGCAAGTTGAATTATTGCTCCAATTCAAATAACTCGAATCTCAAGACTTCAAGCCCAAACCTGCTTCCACCTAAAAATAATGCTATAACCTCACTTCAACACTATATTATGAACTTTGGGCCACGTTTGATATAGAATTTGGATAATAGTGATTTTTGTAATAGTGGGTAATTACGTGAAATTGGATTATTTTATCAGTCTATTTGATAGAGAAGAGATTTAATATACATTGGCACCATTCAAATTTTTAATAATCCCATATGATGTATTTGATACTCACTAACATCATTGTTTTTACTAATTTGTCCCTGTTATAGTATGTTTAATAGCCCACATTTCAAATATTATTTTCTTGGGGTAAATTGCAATTTACACGCTAGTGAAAATTGAAACGAGCATAAAACCCTATTGTAATAATAAATAAATAAAATCCTTTTAAAAAATTATATCATATGAAATAATTCTAATATTATATACATAAAACCTAAAAAATTTAAAAATTAAGAATATATAATTAATAATTTTATATTTGGGATGACTTTAAAACTAAATATATATTATCTATATTTGTTAGATCAGTACTTTCTATATTATTAGTTATGATCAATATATATATATATTTTCATAAAATCAAATAAAATATTTAATTTAATCTAACTAAAATATCACTTTAATTGATCAACAATACCAACTAAAAATTTAATTTAGGACAAATATTTTTTAAATAAATCAATCAATAAATTACAACATAAATAAATAAATAAATCCATGAAACTTATTTCTTGCTATTGCCTACTGTTGTTGAATCTTCACGTTTTTGTGAGGAGAGGACAAATATGAAAAATGGCTTATCCAATTGAAGGGCATATTTGACAATATACTCTAAAAATAAGAATCCAAATTGAGTGCGATTGGTAACCGCACCCAAGGAACCGCTACACCAATAGGCTTAGGTCTTCTAGGCAGGCCAAGTACAAAATGCGGGCCGGCCTGCAGATTCAATCTTACATATCAAATTATCAATTACACAAGATTATCTGCAGCAGTAAGGGCTATTACAATGTATCAAACACGCCCCAAGGAATCAAGTTGAATCATTACTCTAACTCAGACAATCTGAACCTCTAGACTTCTAAACTATGGAATAACCCGAACTTGAGTAACTAGAACAACCTATTAGATTTTTGATCCACATCGAATTTGACCTTACCAAGATCTTCTAAAATCGACCTATCTGATTTATCAGACCCATGAATAAATTGGCGGGATCTTTGTTCGGATTAGTTATGTCATCTACATAGTCAATTCCATTTTCATTGAGTTCTGATAAACCAAGACAACGCAGAGGTTGGTGATCAAGACGCAGAGTGTGGAATTCATGCCATTGTTCTTATCATTGTCCGTTTTCTTGTGTGGTTCTTCCTGGTTTGTCTTTGGCCTACTCGGAAAGGACCCTTTCGTTGCTGTAAGTATCTAATCAATCTGAGGCACCAAAAACCATATTCCTCATGGAAAATGTTTTGATAATTTCGGATTCTGTATTAACTCAGATTCCCAATGGATTTGGCTGTGGATTAGGAGCAGTGCAACTAATATTGTATGCAATATACCGCGACAATAAAGGCCAAATTGATCAGACAGCCACAGCTTGAGATGTTATAATCAATGGGCAAAAAACCCAACAGAAGAAGCCATCAAATGCTCTCCAATCCCAAGTTTGGTATTATGGATATGGCCATTTAAGCCCTTCAATGTCATGGGGCTATGCCAATTGATTTGTTAGGACTGATGTTTACTGCGCCATTTGTCTATCCTTTACTCACAGTACAATTTGATATTATCAAATAGCAACTAGGCCTGCAAACGAGTCAAGCTGGCTCACGAGTTTCGCGAGCCAAGATGATTCAAGCTCGAGTTTTACCTCGAGTCAATCTCGAGCCATTTTTATATAAGCTCAAAGCTCGTGAGCTGATTTATATTTTTAATATTTTTTTAATATTATTAGTATATAATATATTATTAATAATATATTTTATATATGAATATTATATATAATATATAATATTTATTATATTATATATATAATATATATATATCAAAAAAGAAAAATAATATATTACTAACCTAAATTCAAAATAAAAATAAAAAATAAAACTAAAATATTTTAATTTATAAATATTAATCATTAAATATTTGCCATTTTATCAAAAAAAATCGACCTTGAGCTCAAGCTCATAAAATAAAGCTCGTCAAGCTCGAGCTCGAGCCCAAATTATATATTTCGAGCTCAAGCTCGAACCAATAAAATTTTCCCAAGCTCGCCTCAGCTTGGCTCATCTGCAAGGCTAATAGCAACATATATGTGAAAAATAATAAATATTATTCAAGATTTTTGTTCCATCCAAATGTTCTTATATCTCTCTCTTCTTTTTTTTTTTCAACTCTTCTTTTCATGTAATCTCACAAAAATAAGTGAACAACCCAATCAAATGGTGGTAACGGGACTATAGAGGGGCAATACTGGATTATAAATGATAGCTACTCTATGCATAACTTATAATTATGAGAATTAAAAAAATAATAATGAGAGCATTTTAGAAAAATACTTCAACAATGCACCAAAAGAATGTTGATGGTTTATTAAAGAGTACAAATTAACGCACCACGAGTAAACTGGCCAGAAACAATGAGCTTTAGGAATGCAACTAATTAGGCCCCATTATTTCAGCCCAAAATAGTGGCCCTGGCCCATTTAGTCCATGAGAAATCTAAAAATGTACAGAAAGTTTGGTGGTTTCCCAACTGTGTAAAATCACATAAAACAGTCTTTGATCAGTAAAAATCCGCTTGCAGAAAGGATCTCCCATAAAGGTTCTGCATGAGGAATTCCCAGTAAAACCTGCATCTTCTTGGAGAGGAGAAAACTTTTGATGGAGAATGTGTCCCTTAATAGAACTAGTGAACAAGAATGGATATTCAGGGTCCAAAAACCAGCTCCTTCAAAGAAGTAAACGGTGAACCGAGTCCATGAGCTTGGGCATCTCTCCAGAATGTCAGCCCTGAGACAACATAGGATATGTTAAAAGTACAATTCTTGCAAAAGTTGGTCTTAAGGTAAGTGGAGGAAGCTATTGAACTTACCTATCCAGGCCAGAAAGCCGATGGTTGAGGCCAAGAAGAACTCCCTGCTGATACTGTTGAAGCTGAAGCGATAGCAGATTCTAAGTTAATCAGAGGAGAAATTGGCGCAACTATAATATTGCTGCATAACCATTATAAACAAATTACCAGTATAAGCATATAAGGTTCCCCCATCCATAGAAAATGGATCCCCAACCTGAACCAGTGAACCTGCACATAGATTATAGTTAACTCTCCTTAATTTCTCGTACTCAAATTTGGCAGATATTGCAGACAACATATTCATGTTACTAATATCTGCTCAATCCAGTTAAATGTAATAATTCAGATAATTCATATGATAAACATGCATATATATGAAGTGCCAAAAATGCAGGCTAGATTATATTTTCCATTTTTCGTTTGAAGGAAAACACTTGATAAATGGAAGAGGGAAACTAACATACCACATGAAATCCCGGATAAAAAGTGCACGTGGGATCAGAAGTCCATTGCCAATCATGGCTAGCAACATTGAGACAGCTGATAAACCTTTTATGTTGTCAGGATTCAGAAGATTTGTCCACTGAAAATAAAGAATTTTCTTGATTAGAAGAAACTCTTGAAAACCAGCAATAGACTAATGCATCTGCAGAGAAGAAGAAAGATAACCATTTGTGCAACAGCCATCCACATGAAAAGAAGAGTTGCCGTCCACCCAGCTACCAATCCAAGAAATTTGACGCCTTTCTCAGAGAGCTTGCCCATACGACCCTGAAAAAATCAAACTGCATAATTAGATTTGTCAATTTTGAGATCTTCTATCACTTTTGATGAAGTGAAAAAAGTTCCAAACGATTCCCACAAGAAAATACTTAACTACAGAATACAAATGCATTCATATGCCACATATCAGGTATTTTAATTCTCACTACTTACTATTTCTTCTCTTCCAATTTTATAGCTCGTTATTCAATTTTGACTCAAGCGCTACAGGGTTCCATTAATAAGCTGGAGGTAGGGCCCTAAGGTGTTGCTTGGTTTTGCGGGGCCCAGTAGAAGTTTCAAAAGTTCATACACTAGACCCAAAGGCTGGCACCACTATACACAGAAATTCATATATATGTACATGGGCTGAATATCAACGGAGCATTCTCAATAAAATCTCGACGACTTTGCCTTAAGAATCTAGTGCCCATGGGACTGCTAGAAATCTTAAAGCATGAATAAGCACATATAAAGCATCCAAATACCAAGAAACATGCAATATTCATGTCCATCTCAATAGTGTAGTCATACATAAGGATTTAGGCTTTTAACTAGCATCTGGTAAGGTCATACTCACCATAAGGACAGTGAGTACTGCAGTAACAAAGGCAATTATCCCAGGCAAGACGGTATTTGGGACAAATGGGACGAAAGTTGACCACATGACCTGCACAAACCATGGGTGAATACCCTCAAGGGGATTAGTCTAAATAAATAGAAACGAGGGAAATATGTATTTTCTTGTAATCACAGAGATTTTTACTTGTGGAAGTGTGGACAGCCCGGCTACTGTAATGAAATCCTCCCAAAAGTGCCAGATTTCCGGATTTAGCAAATTAAAATATTTCATAAAATTTAAAACGAGACCGGAAGCAACCACTATCGAAGTGGCAATAAAATGAGGGAGAGGCATAGCTTCACCAATGGCCAGCTGCAACATCACTGTGTATGTGGATATGACACCCAATGTCTGCACCACTACTGCTTCAGTCTCCATCTTCTTAATAAAATATGAGACTAAGGAAAGATTCCCAAGCAATCCAGTAAGCATACCCTGTATAAGGGGGATTAATGTAACACAACTTAGTATCTCTTTTAGCAAACCAAAATCCTAAAGCAATAATAAGGACACACAAAATACAGTACCAGCCAAGGAACAGCCAGAAGTGCAGATTTGTTTCCCGCCAGAAGATTTCGAGTATTGAGTACTATCTGGGGAAGTTGCAATAACAGAAATGGTAGATTTGCAGCTCCTGCGAACTTGGCTGTCAGTGAATCCCATTGCTCAAAGTTCTTCCCTCTTTTAAATTGCACTGGTTCCTTTATTGTATTTTATTTATTAATCAGCAGCGGTGACAGCAAAAGAAGCTTCAAATCTTTGAGAGGAAAGGCGAAGTGTATTTCATAGTTTTACTTTGTTAAGATATAAAAGAACAATGGATCTACCATATAATATCATTGAGTTTAATACCTGACTGATGGGATGAGCATCTTCTGAGCCCAAAGAAGAAACTGGTTTGAGCCAATAACAACAGACTGACTGGCCAGATAAGAACCCCTCCTTGAAGTGGCGTTTGCCATTGACACCTCGCCTCAAGTGTGCTCGAGGACAGGAGACTGACTCTAAACTTCGTGGATCAGAATTGAAAGAACACTTGTTTGACGGTCGACAAGTGTGCAGTGGTATCTTACACAAGAGCAACAATGAACCTTCCATTGATAAACTAAGAAAAGAAATCACAATCCTCTGCACCTTGTGTCCCAAGACCTGAGGATCCAAAAAACCCAATTACACTTGCAGCTGCTGAAACTTGGCTATATTTAACAACTTCATACTTCGCATCTCAGTAATTTCCCACTAATATTTGTGGCAGAAACTCCAAAGAGGACGTGCGATGTAGGCTATTATGACCTATTCACAGATCGAGAGCAAATTGAACACTGTTATTGTCTGAGAAAATAGTTTTTCATTATAGAAGTGACTTCTGAATTGGATAATAACCAACGGTATTTATGATCTAGTGATTCTTGAAAGCAAAGGAAAATTGCTGCATCTTGATGACAAGAAGTAAATTTCACATAAAATTTGTATTTTTACCAAAGTATCTTGTGAAGGTGCATAACATCATCATCTAGAACACAGAATAAAACGGAAATGTAAACATTCTGGGACAAAACAAAAATTACCTCAAATACAATCAGTCAGGGTTCAATCATACTTTAGAAATACCATCTTTACTATTTACAAATTCTTGCTGAACTCAAGAAATTAATGTTGGAAATCAAGTTTTTGGGTAACTCCTACGTAACTCAGGAAGAATTTCTACAAAATTTCATACTACGGCACTCTCTGTTGTACTCTTCATCTCAAAAGCATCACAGCCTCTCTCCATTTACCAAATTTATCGATCAATCCTCCAAGCAATCAAGAACCCATCATCACAACCATTCCCAATACAAAACTACAAACTAAATGCAATAAAGGGACCCAGTTCAAAAAGTGGATCAATTTCCAAGAATTCATTACAGTTCTTGTGGGCATTTGAAACAATCATAAATCAAAAGCTTAACTTACCGATATATGAATCAGCTACAGAATGGCCGAGCACTGCGCTGTGACGTGTATGTGCTGATTTCCTAAATTCTTGTATTTATAGTGTGTGTGTGTGTTGGGGGGGGGGGGGGGGGAGGAAGAGATTATTGATATCGTAAATTTGATCCGCTGGGGAAGGGAAATTGCATGTGGACGGTGGACTGCATTCCTTTGGGAGGGAACAAGCGGTTTAGAAATGCGAAAGGCAGTTGTTTTTTTCTGCCATAAAATATCTCACGGGGATTCACGATTTCTTTTATTCAACTTTTTGGGAAGCAAACAAATTAAGACAAATCAAACAAATGACAAATCTACTATTTTTAGTAAGCTGCTTAAGAATAAATAATCTTTATATAAATCATTATTTCTTGTAAGAAAAACAATCAATTTATTGTTCTTTATTACATAATTATAACAATGACCAACGTTGTTTTTTCCATCTTTTTTCTTTAGTTGGGGCATCTTTTTCAGGACATGTACTCGCCATGGTGATGATTTGAGGAGGAGGATTCTCCACTCTCAAGATCAGTTGTGGTAGTGATTTCTCCAGTTTTTCCCTGCATGAGTTTTCCTTCCAATTCTTTCTCATTCTTGATAATCTTTTCCTCAAACTGCTTATCTTTTTCTATGGATAGGACCACTGCCTGTGGTCCATGAGGGCCCTTCACAATATCCTCCTTCATCTTGAAATGTTCGTCGGCCCGTATGATTTCAGTTTCTTGCACCATTTTCTTACACCTCTTACACCTCCTCTTGATTAAGAACCATAAAACAAAGAAGCAGAAGCAGAGCAAGAAAGCACAGCCAAGCGAGACAAACACGACTATAATGACAGTCGGCCTGTTGTGATGATGGGATGGTGTTGAACTAATGGAGTTAGAAGGTAGTGGTGGTAGGGTGGCAAGTTGTGGAGAAGAGGCCATTTCTTTGTATTTCTGAGAATATGATGATCAAACAGATCAATTTGTTTGGAATGTTGATGAAGAGCAATTTTCTGGTACTTATACAGGGAAATGGTTCATGTTGCTTAGTATTATTCTTACAAGAATTGAAAAACTTGACTCCCATGTTAAGATTTGTCTTGATGTACCAGTGCTATTGATTGCAGTGGAAAACACTCCTCCATCTGCCTTGTTCTCAGGAGTGCCCTCCACAAGATATGAGATTTCTTGCAGAAATATCTTCTGTATTGATATTTATATGGTATTTCTGAGTAGATTTTTCGTACCTCAAGATCAATGTGATGACAGTTTTAATCGCTATTACAGCTAAAGAAACAGAAATATGTTGCCTTTGGCTGAATTCAAATCAAAGCAAATACCAAAAATATCTCTGTGAGTCGGCTGATCAGTCATCGTTGGGAGGACGAATTGTGTTTGGCAATCTCCGGCCACGTACAAATGAACTGAACAAATGCAGAGCCCTTGAGGGCTGTGCATAGGGTACCATATGAGCAGCGCCTCTAACTGTAGCAAAGGTTAACAAATTTCCATACTCAGTCGTCCAACCTCCCACCTGTTCCTCCAAAAAATAACGTAAATTAGCATGATATATATCAGGAGAGGATAACTATTGGAGGTGAAAATGGATATTTATGTACCAACAGTGTAAAGAATAAACGAGTACCTGTCCTTTATGGAACCAAGCTCCATATGGGACAGTAATCTTGAAGTCTAGATCGCAGGCTAGTTCGCGTACAAGTGTTCTCGAGCCAATTAATGGTAAAACTGAATCTTGATCTCCACTGAAATTGTAATTATATAAAGTTTTGTTTCATTTCTTGATAGTGGTGGAAGGAGAAGAGAATTTCTCGTGTTACTTCACCTGAAAATCCAAACTGGAATGTGGTTCTGGAGAATCCTTTTGAGCAAGGGAAGGATGTTTATGTTTCCATCTGTCTCATTATAATCCAAAACTCTGCACATAAAATTTAGGAAGAAAAATTAATCTTCCATAGTGATAGAATGTTCTTACAGTTCAAGCATCTAACGGAATAAACTTTTCCCAAGAAAGCTAAGGACCAAATGAGATTCTCATCTGATACAGGTTTTGTGCCTGAAATTTACTATGAATTCTATGGACAGAAGTTGAGAAAATTTGAGACTAACTGTAAGTTAAGGGACTTAGATTCAGATAGAGCTTCTCATTAACTTCTGTAAGGCACTTATAGACTTACCTACTGCACATAGACCATCTGTACGGTAAATTGGTGCGATTTGCATGTAGAGCCTTCTGAACCTTAGGGAGGTTGAAGTAAAAGTGACTTTCATAGCTGATGCACACATCCACTCCAATGCTAATCTTTGTAGCCTGCAATGGGATACTGCGTTATTCGTCCACTGGATTTTTGCCGCCTTGAGAAAAAGACTGACTAGCAAAGAGATAAGAATACCATCTTTCTGAGTCTCAGCTCTTGCTCCACTATGGATGGATAACATACATCAAGAATAACATCATAGTTATCTGTATAATCACCAACAATCTGATTTGCCTCATATGTGGCATGGTTACATGATTGCGAGACATTGTGTGGTCTAGGTAAAGCATAATCATCAAAATCACAATCGTTCGTAATAGCAAAGAAGATTTCATCAGAAATCATTCCATGTGACCAGAAGAACTCATATGTTGCTGGGATATCACGGTCAAGCTTAAGAAGTGGATTCCCTATCTGTAAAGAAAATTTCAATGGCAACAACGGCAAGAACTTAGTGTAAAAGATGACAACTTTCCATATAAAATTAAAAACAAAAATCCAAAACAGTAATTAAAGAAACTGAGATGCTTTGAAAGGGCATTCAGCTTGAATGCATATATAGTTTACTTACTGCAACCCCTTTAATGTTGAACTTCAAGTCTGTAGAATGTTTGTTGTGATCCAAAAGGGCAATGGCTAATTGTGGAATGTAATGCCCTAAGTAGAAAAACACAGTTCTGTTTTCATTAAATCTAGAATTATCAGATGCGCAAAGGGTTTTAGAGGAGAACTTCACAATTCTTTTTCACAAGAAGATAAAAAGAGCAACAATGTCACTATACAGACTAAGGTGTTTAGATGAATGATTAAACTGCAGTTCGGTTAATCTCAACCTAAACTTAGTTACCTGCATAACTTTCTCCTGTCAGGAATAAGTCTCTGATTTTGAATGTTGGAAATTTCTTGTACCATTCCATCATGAATATATGCACATCCATTGCTGCCATAAAATGAGAAATCGCACTTCAATCGCCTCAGATTACTCTATTCTTGGTGAAGAAGTGGAAACAAAATTCTACTTTAAGGTTGTAAGTATCCACACAGATAAAATTTTCCCATATGGAAAAGCTCATCCTGATAACTCATATCATAGAATTGTTGCTATTTCCCATTAGCAAATTGCATAAGTTCGAAGATTCAAATCTCTTGAGCAACTTCTTTACCTGTGGATGCATCACCAGAAATGTAGTCCGAGCTTGTGTTTGAATATGACCATCCTACACCAGCTGGAGACTCGACAAAAAGAAGATTTGATGCTACACAAGACGCAGAAAGAGTTGTCAGCATATGGAGATTACTTTAGCAAAAGAACAGTAAACTTCTCCACAGGAAAAGCTATATACTATGTTTGGACAGTTTGAGACAAAGTAAAAGATGTTTGATCAATGTACCTTTATTCCAAGCTTTTGAATTTATACGGAGGCCTCTGCCATCACCTCTGGGGTAGAAAGGACCCAATTCCGTGAAGGCGCCTCCTCCAACTGATGAGCAACCTGGGCCTGAATGCATAAAGATAAACCAAAAATGCTTTACAATCATTCAAGAACTATTGCACCTATATTTGCTGCAGTATCAAACCTTCTATATGAACAAATGACAACTCGACAGGTATCTATTCTCATTTACTCAAAGAACAGAAAATCATTGTTATTTCTATGGAATGAACATTTTACTTAAACATCTTATATTCAAGAAATAAACTAAAGTAGGAAAAATTTGGAAGTCAGAGAGGGGAAAAAATATATCTTTATTTTAAACGTATGACAGAAATAATAGCCCACCATATCTAAATATATTTGTCTACATTGGAAATTTAGTTTGTTTACAGACAAGAAACTAATTAAACTAAAGAAAATGGAAAATATACCTCCATTAAGCCATAAAGTGAGGGGCTTGTGATCAGGGTCTTCCTGAGCCTCCACAAAGTAGTAAAATAAGCTCCTCCCTTTCTTCACATCCACATCTACATAGCCTGCATACTGCCTAAACTTCACTGCCGGTTGACCAGGTAATTTCACCACCAGATCCTCCTCTGGGAAGCCATAACCACCGCCAACCATAAACCCCACCACCACCACTGCCACCGCTGCTGCCGTGTAGTTCCACCTCAATCCCATCTCAGAAACACTCAATGAGAAACAGCCCTTCTCAGAAAAGATGCCAACTTTGAGGGCTGCCCTTGTTTAGGAAGAAAGACTAATATGTATACATGCATATATATCTATATATATATAAGCAGAGAAAGCAAGTGCTAGCAAACAAAGATTAGTAGCTGTAAATAAAGAATTCTGTTAAAGCACGTGAATTCTGGGATAGCTTTACCCAAAAAGAGTACCCCTGGCCTTGAAAATGTTCAAAAGAAACGGCATTTTTCTATATATAGATACACAGGGTTTGTGTATATCATGTGATCGAATTATGAAAAATGTGAGCCTCTAGGCATGCTGCATCTTCTGCTTCTTCTCCTGATGATGCTTTTTTGGGCTAAGAAATGGCAGCTTTAATGGCTTTTTCAGTTGTTATCTTTTTTATATCAAAAGGTTTGTTATAGAAAGAGAGTATATGATCAGAGAGACGTTGGAAAGTTGTGTGTAAACACTGACTCAGGGTCTAAAACTCTCTGTTCAATTCCTTCCAAGTTCTTTCAAATGTTGAAATTATCTCCTTACAATTTACAAAAAACCCAGATCTCCTTGCAAATCCCAAATCGGATTAATCAAGATAAATTTACATAGAACCAAACTCAGTTAAAATGAAGTGAACTTTGTAAACTTTTAAAATGAGGTAAACTTCACAACTTAGCCAACTCTTTGCTGTAGTGTGTGAAAAATGAGTGTAAGTGCATGGAGATTAATACTAAGATTTCACACACAAAAAGGTGGTCAATAGGAAGAGAAAGTAAAAGGTATCTCTCTGCAAAATAATGTTTGCTTTTATCTTAACAAAAAATCCACTCGGGCCCATACCCGTTTTGAAATGCAGCCTCTACATTGTTCAATTTCAGGTGAAAAAGAATTACCCCGGGGGCCTTATATATAAACTTCCGAGTCTCAGGTCCCACGCATTTACCATGACCGATGACAGTCTTTTATTCCTTCTTTCTTGTTTTGGGCATCTTTTTATTCATTGCAAAGGATGAAGCTAAAGTGTCAAATATAAAAGCATGTAGTGATGCAGATCCCTCTTTGCAGACCAGCCTGGTTTAATTTTTTTCTGAAGTGATGATTTTTTTGCCATATGAGATTGTAGGTGCTTGGAGAAAGGGACAACGAGGAAATTGAAAATAGGAAGGTTTGAAGTGAAGAACATGAAAGTTAATGTGGCAAGACCTGCTATGCTCAAATCACACATACTGCTAATTATGTAATTCCAGAAATACTATCCTGGAAAGAATGTGCAGTTCGAAAAACTATGTTAAAAGAGTAACACAAATTGTAAAACATAAGTGCTGGATTAAACACTTCATGCTTTCATTGGTAAATATAGGAAGGATTGAAGTATCATTATTCAAGAATCTGTCTTCAGACAACGCCCCACGTATGCCTGCAGGAAAGAACAGAAGTTTGAGTATTAGAATGAAGTATTTTCAGTGTAATGAACAAAAGCAGTAAGTAATAGGCAAAACAAAAGATCCCAATTTGATGCCCATGTAAGACATCCTGTCTTCCAGCACAAGGTAACATTCAAAGCACTAAAGTACCAAGTGTTGCTTCATCTGGTTGACTAGTTTGTGCTTCAAGATTAGCTCGTAGATAACTAAAACTAACAAGAAAACAAGATATTATTACCTGTACAAGTTTGGCAATTTTGGGTTTGGAATATGAGAGATACTGCTCAACTTTATCCTGTGTCTTTGGAATGTGTTCAGCTTGGATTGTGCTGGTTACTTTGTCAACCACCTTTTTCACAATAGTTTTGTGAACTTCTCTGCTCATTCGACCTTCCTTCCATGTAGGCTTCAAGATGTCCTTTACAAACTCTATAAGAGAATTTTTAAATATTCGCATCCCTTTGTCATCCTTGTTAGCGCTGCTCTCCTCAACTTTCCCATAGCCATCCAGAGTTTCTGATTGCTTATTGTTTCTAAACCCCTTGCTTTCCTCACCAATGGCTTTATCGCCTTCATCATCTTCTGATTCTGCAACTACTGTCTCTTGCTTCAATTTTGGACTTCCGGCATGATCCACTTTTGAATTATCAGGTTCTGTACCAACAATAGGTAATGGAGATGGTCGCCCCACCAGCATTTGATTGTTTTGGTCTGTATGATTTCCATGCTCATTAGTAGCTCTGCCATTCTGCATGGTATTAATTGGATCATGAGAAACTCCAACTGGATTGCTGGTTGTGTTGGCAAGGGGAACGTGCCCCTGGATATCAGAAAAAGAAGGTATCATTGCCCAAGAATTGGAGCCTTCTATGTCTGCATTTTTCTGGGGCAGTTCATTCGCAAATATTGGAGCTGGAAGCTCGGTAGGGTTTGTCACTGGAGGTTGGCCATCAATAGTAACTGGACGGTTTGCCAATTGAGCAGAATGTTCACTGGTTAAAATGTAGGGAAAAAATTGTGGGACATTTGTTTCTAACATCCCTGTCATCTGAACAGCTTTGTGATGGTTCTGCATCTGAGACTGCAAACTCAAAGGAGCAACTAGATGTATCTCAGGCCCATTCAAGTCACCACTAAATCCATTTGATGGCACGTTCTGCCCTCTATCGATTTCATTTGAAATTGAAGAATGCCCAGGAAACACATTTTCACCATTTTGATTTATGTTTCGCACAGACAAAGCAATTGGATGGGTGGTATTTCTGGAGTCCTTCACCTCATCAAGAACATTGGACTGAAATGAACTCAGTGGATTACTTTCAACTACTTCGTGATGCTGCTGTTGAATGTGTGAAAATGGAGAAACATTCTGCTGCCAAGCCTTCACAGAAAAAGTTGGGTCTTCCTGCATTGAACCTTTTACTTGAACATTCGAATTTTCATCCTGATTTTGCAAATGAGAACCATGCAAGACGAGATGTTCTTGTTTGCTACCTGTATTTTCCTTACCAATATGTTCAGCGGTGCCTTTGTTTCCCCCATAACTGCCACTTCCCCCAAGAGGATATGGCTGTTTATCCTGATTTCTAGAATTATCTGTCCAGTCTGGTATCCCCCAACTTTTGTTCTCATTTTTCAAATTATGGCCCCTTCTGTTATCTTTTTTTGCTTTAGTGGTGTCACCAGTACTGTTTGTAGTTCTGCCAATAGGTTCACTCCAACCACCAGGCTTCACATTGTCCGCGATTATGGTTGCATCATTCTGTTTCTGTCCGCTCCACTGATTACTCTTGTCATGTAAACTGCGGTCGTCAGTGACTTCACCTTGTCTGCCTTCTAGGCTGTTAAGTTTTGGATCCTCATGAGAGAACTTGCAATTATCCCTATCACACTTCCCTGCTGCAAAATACTTGCAAAGGGATCGCCCATTTTTCTTAGGTTGGTGCTCAATGTCCTTACCGAAGGATGTATGTCTAGTGCCTTTGCCAAAAGTTTCATCGGAAGCAAAATGGTGAGAAAATCTGCAAGTGTCTCCCCATCTACACTTACCTTTCATGAAGTCCTTGCAAGGAACTGCACTTCTACTTTTGTTTAGGAATTGCTCATCCTCTCTATGATAAGGATCAGGAACATCACCCCGCAAATTAGACCCATGACTTTTGCTGTACGAATGTTTAGAAATTTGGCCTCGATCTGCCCTATTTCTCCAACATTCTGCTGTGTCATCGGCCATGTGGTCCCCATCCCTGCGATTATCATTTTTAGGATGAAAAAATTTGCATTGGCTGCCTTTCCTGCACCTTCCTGCAGAAAAATCTCTACAAATTTGAGATGATTTATCAGGTACACTTCTGTCACTCCATCCATAAGATTGACGCCTATAATCTCCTACTGGACTATGACTTCTTGTTAGACCCCTTGCACTGTCATCACTTCTGCTTCTGCTTCTGCTTCTGCTCCTGCTTCTGCTTCTACTCCTGCTCCTGCTCCAGCCCCTTCCCCTTCCCCTTTCCCTACCCCTATTTAAGCTCCTACTGCGACTCCTGCCTCTAGTCCTACTTCTGCTCCGGCTCCTGCCTCTTCCAGGGTACCTATAATGAGATAACAATCAAAAATCATGGAGTCTGAAATCAACAAAATGATGCATAATACTATTTGGGAGAATGTTAAGAGAAGAAAAATAAGCATAAAAGCATATGGTATAATCCTGTGAATTGAATACATTTGAAAAGAACATCCCAGAATTTTCTTGATATTATCATATGATGCCAAAAAAGGCATACCATCGTACCAAAAAAAAATAAAGATTGCAATTGGAGAGTGTTCTAACAGTAAATGAGAAATACCTGTCACCATAAAGTAAGGCAGACACAACTTGATTTTCAGGTAACTCTTCATAAAAAAATAACACTGTTAGGGCATCCAGTTTCCACATTTATAGTGCAATAGAGAATAAATTATAATCACAGACCTACGAGAATGGCTTTGATCATTTTCATGACTGTGGTTATATTTTCGCCGTTCCATTCCATCAAATCCGGGAGACATGTTCTGGTAATCTCTGTTTTCCCCACCTATTTCCTTTCCTTCAGGAGCATTCTGTCTACTTTTGATGAAGCTGCCATTCATTGGAGCGACTGGGTTTTCTTCAATCGGTTCCCATGATGGCTGTCCAGAATGATCTCTAGGCTTTAGTGTTGTATAGGTTCCTGATGCAGAGAATTCACGATAACGTCCACTATCATGACTAGAATGGTGTTCCTTCCCTGTCCAAGAATTACGTTCACTCATTCCAGAAAATTGTTTGGTCTCTTCTCCCGTATCCCACAATGATTTGCGTTTTCTCCTTTCACCCATAGAGAAACCTTGCTAACAAAGGCCTGATATATTTATCTTTGCTCATGCAGTGGTATCTGTTCATAGCAAGCATATAGGTAAATTAGCAATTTAGCAGTGACACATTCTATTTAGGATTTTCACAGCCATCTTCTTAGAGTACATCCAATCATGCAACTGAAGGAAGAATAATCAAATGAATAAAGAAAATGTTATTAACAAGAAACTAATATTTAGAAATTTATATGTCCATGTTTTTATTTTTTTAGAAATTTTAAAAATATGTATTACTTTTATATGTCTTGAAGGCATAAACTATTTATTGTTGTCACATTATCATTTCAACTTATAAATATGTTATATTTACATTTATATGTGAGTATAAATGTATCTGTGCGCATTTTTTCATACACACACACACACTCTCACACCCCATAAGTACATGCATCCTAAATAAAGACATATTTGTCGTTTCAGAATATTTTAACCAGTACATCTGAGTCCTGGTCCAAATACTAAAACCCCAAAACCATTCAAGATCAAGACATATTTGTGGTTTCAAAACCAGCAACCCGAACCCATCATCATCCCTATCTGTAACCCAAAAACATACGGATTAAGGCTTTGTTGTGTTAAGCTCAGTTAACAGGCGAACTAGTTTGCCACGAGTACCGGTCACACTCACATCCCAGAAATACATGCATTATAAATAAAAAAAGTATATATAGTCCTGGTCCAAAGACTAAAACCCCAAAACCATCCAAGACATATTAGTGGTTTCAATGATACTGGTAAAGTCTTTGTTGAGCTAAGATGAGTTAATAGGCAAGCCAGTTTGCCACATGAATACCGGCCAAGCCATCAATAGCTTATTATATTGGAACCAAATTTAACGAATTGAAGCAAACAAAACTAATCTAAAGCACAAGCTGCAACAAAACATTTTTCATTCAAACATCTACTCAACTTCAGTCCTCAGACAACCTTTTTCCCTTCTGAATTTTAAGTGCCTGACTCTTTTAGGAATTCGATATGAAATGCAGCATTTACTAAGTCCCGCCAATTTGTTTCAGAAAAAATCCAGCATATTATCACAAAACCAAAAACATTAAAAAGCAAAAGGGAGAGAGAGAGAACAAATAAGCCTTCTGTCAAACTGGATCAGTTTCAACTAACAAAGCTGTGACTTAACGGAATAATCTAAAAGAATGCAGTAAATGACTTATACTGCAACACGAGACCTCTGTAAACTTTGCAAACCCTGAGGCCCCTCTGGACGCCTATTTCTACGAGGCAAAGGCTTTAAATCTATTCTTGAGGTGAACTAACTTCCCACGTGATGGGAAGCTTTCTGTGCACTGACTAGGGAATCTGCACCATCAAGCAATATACATAAAGAGTAGCTTGTCAAATCCCGATCTGCACATAACTTGCCCCATGTAGATGCTGGAGCTTACTATTCGTTTATCAGAGCATAATTTGCCTAGACTTTCCCTATATGAAAAGATGCTGAACTTGTCATTTAGGTCAAGTAACAATAGACACAAGATTGTCATATATCCCCATATTAGGATGTCATCCGTGCACCAACCTCGTTCACAACATGTGTCCATTCTGGAAATTTATGCCTGGACATAATTGTTTGTCACAAGCTTAAACAATCATAACAAGTTGAAGTTGTCATCATATACATGCTTCATCCAAATAAATGCATAACATGCACTAGTTTGAAAAGATAGTTAGTTAGTTAGTACATGTCAAATATAGGAATGTCATTTTAAGTGGCTGAACAAAAAGGCAAGCACATTTTAAGTAGCAAATCCATGCACAAAAAATGCTTGTTCCACCACCTCCAAGGTTTGAGGTACAATGTGAAAATATACTGCATCACATCAAAGTGAATGAGGTCAATACAAGAATATCCCATATACTTTTATGGAACATTCTCCATCTTATAGACTTTAGTACTTGGCCACAAGTGAAACACTAGGCATCTTTTCAGAAAAGCCGAGCCCAAGAAAGTTACACTTGAATCAATGTCTAATTCAAGCACTAAAATGTCAAGACTAGTGTGAAGCTTTCATTTGAGATCAACAAGCCATTCATAAATGCTGTTGTTTATGGATATTGAACCAAAAATTGTTTGCAGATGATGCCAAGTGACTCAAAGGAAATCATGTGTCTCAGGAACAAGCCATCTACATATGTAAAAAAACCAAAAGGAAAATGGGATCAAAAGACTATACGACTTATGGACAAGTTGCACTATTATTAGATTTTCACAATATGCTTGCACTTACGACAATAAAAGATTTAGATTTTCTATCCAAGTTAAGACATACATCAAGCACCCAATCTTTACAGACAAGTTAACAAAAGCAATAACATAGGAAGGCAAACAGAAAAGCCTAAAAGAACAATTACTTAATTCCAAATCTATCTCCAAAGTTCGGACCTTTTCAACTCCATTATCTCAAAGCCCAACACTCATTAGCTCAATTCGATCCAAGTTAAGACATCCATCAAGCACCCAATCTTTACAGACAAGTTAACAAAAGCAACAACATAGGAAGGCAAACAAAAAAGCCTAAAAGAACAATTACTTAATTCCAAATCTAGCTTCGAAATTCAGACCCTTTCACCTCCATTATCTCAAAAACCCCACACTCGTTAGCTCAATTTCAAGGAAAATACAAAATTACAACCCAATTCAACATAGAAACCAAAATAAAATTATACAAAACATCAAGAAACCCTAATCAATTATAGAAATGGGGAGAAAGGAAAAAGAGAAACTAACCTTCCACTCGAGTAATCACCCCGTCGTCCGCGAGCGAGACCGGAAAATAGAAAGAGGGGCTAAATTCTTACGGAAACGATTGACTCAGTGAAAGTCGTTCGTCTTAATTTTATGTTTGTTTGCGGAGGGAGTATAGTAACTGGAACTGTTAAAATATTCCTGCAGAAGTAACTATGGGAAAAAGGTCATTCCCTCTCTCCAATAGAATTATTTACTTAAATTTTTATTAAGTTTCAAAAATTACCTTTATTAATTAAATCTTTTTATTTAAACACATGCCAATAAGAATTTGTTAGGCTTGCCGAGTGGTCCGTGGTCCAGCGGTATAAGCCTTTCATATAATGTGGGAAGTTAGGAGTTCGAGCTCGAGCTCGAACAAACTCCTGATGTACTTGTGTATAAATAATAAAAAAAATTGTTATACTTTTCAATTAAATTAAATTTTAATGAATTTAAATCTTATAATTTAATTTAATATTAATGATTTTAATTAATTTAATTTGTTGTTCAACACTAATCACAATTATATTTTTTCAAATTGAATAGTTTTATTTTCAACTAAAAAAATACTAAGGATTTATACATCTCATAAAAGGAGGAATAATTTATTTTATTTTTTTTCCTTAAAATACATTCTACCTTAAATATATTAGTTGTTATGGCACACCATTGCTGCGTGCCTCAATTTAGACTACTATATTATTAATTGTTTATAATAAGTGCCGAAAGTTTCAATATTACAATTAAAAAAATGATTATATCATTTTTTCGTTAGATTAATTTTAGGATTTTGATTCATTTATAAATTGTGTAAAAGAGAAAAAAAAATTAGGAGAAGGAAAAGAAGAATATGAAAGATAAATGATTTTCTCAATGAATTAAAATTTTATTCAAAATCTTAAAAGTTTTTCTCAACTAATAAAGCATTTATAAATATAATTAATATATTACAATTCAATTTTGTGGTATGAAAACATTTCCATGAATGTAATGGTTATATATATATATATAGATAGATAGATAGATAGATATTACATTCCTAACCTTCAATAATTAATGCTAAACGTGAAAAAGTAGAGATATAAAAAGCAGTTACTTTTCAACTTTCTGAAGTCCAACCAAACTCTAATATCAACACTAACCTATAGTAAAAAAGGAAAGATCAGAAGATTCACCAACTTAAATGCCAACATAAAAGCAAATACAGCAGGATAGAGTTCATCAATAAAGCACAAAAAGAAGTAGGAAAAAAGACAATTGCTTTAATGATAATACAGTTGAACAGACCATAAATTTTCGTCAACTTTTAGGTGGATGAAACTGACTGCAATTTCTTACTACTTTCTGTTTCTTTCTCCGAACTGAAGTAGTCCTGGAGAGCTGACATTTCAATCTTGCTGCACTTCAAGCTCTTTATTGCCTCCGCAGTAGCCAAAGCCCCAGCAACTGTTGTAATTACAGGAATCTTGTAAGCAAGCGCCATTCTCCTGAGCTTCCGCCCGTCGATCTGGTCGAGCTGATCGCCCGAACTAGTAACCACCATCATCTGGATTTGCCCGTTAGCAATCATGTCGCCGGCATGAGGTCGCCCTTCGTGCATCTTCAGCACCCGCTCAACGGGAAGGCCTTCTAATTCAAGAACATGGGCTGTCCCGGATGTTGCCACGAGTTTGAATCCGAGGCTCAGAAAAGCCCGGGCAATGGAGGGGAGATGGAGCTTGGTGAGGTCGTTTAAGCTAAGAAAGACAGTTCCTGAAAGTGGTAGCTTCTGTCCTGCAGCTATTTGTGCCTTTGCGAATGCAATTGAGGATTCGTAGTAGATGCCCATAACCTCTCCAGTGCTGCGCATTTCAGGTCCTAGAAGGACATCAGCCCCCTGGAATTTCTCAAACGGGAGAACGGCTTCTTTGACGGATACGTGTCTTGGGATGACTTCTTTTGTAAAGTTCAGGTCATGAAGAGACTTTCCTGACATAACTAGAGCAGCATATTTAGCTAGAGGATGACCAATTGCTTTGGACACAAACGGGACGGTGCGAGATGCACGAGGGTTGGCTTCCAGCAAGTAAACTTCACCGGAAGCTGTGATTGCATATTGGCAATTCATCAGTCCACAGACATTCAACCTCTTTGCCAGTTTTGTCGTCCAGGAGCGAATTGTCTCCAAACATGAAGATGACACGGTTCTTGTAGGCAGCATGCATGCTGAATCACCAGAATGCACACCTGCCTGCTCAATGTGCTCCATTATTCCACCAATCACTACATTGCCATGTAAGTCAGCAAGTGCATCGATATCAATCTCAATAGCGTCAGATAAGTATTTGTCGACCAAAACAGGACGTTCCGGATCCACCTCAACGGCAGTTTCAAGATAAGTTACAAGCTTGTCGTCACTATAAACAATCTCCATTGCCCGACCACCCAAAACATATGAAGGTCGAACTACAACTGGGTAGCCTATTTCTGCTGCAATAGCAAGGGCATCTTCTTCACTCTTTGCAATTCCTCCTTTTGGCTGCTCAATCTGCAACTCCGTCAAGATGGCATTGAATCTCTCCCTATCCTCAGCAGCATCAATAGAATCAGGCGATGTGCCCCAGATGCGAACAAATCCAGAACCACTTCTGCACTTGGGCTTCTGCTCGTCCAAATATTGCTGGATAGGAATGGATAATTTTAACGGTGTTTGCCCTCCAAACTGTACAATGATGCCGTCAGGTCCTTCCAAGTCAATGACATTAAGAACATCTTCCACTGTGAGAGGTTCAAAATAGAGCCGGTCACTGGTGTCATAATCTGTTGATACTGTTTCAGGGTTGGAATTCATCATGATTGTTTCATAGCCTGCATCCTATAAAACCGGCAAAAAGATCTCCAGAAATATGAGAGAGATTAATAAGGTAAAATAATCAAATTATAAATAAATTAGCGAAACTGAAATTTTAATTAATTTAGAAGCCTACTCTGTCCCTATGTGTGTGTGTGTTTTTCCCAATGAAATTTCCTTTGACTTTGCGTTAAACAGACTGATTTTTATCCCTTTCAAACCCCCCCACCCACCCATTTCCTAACTTCAATTCCTCTATCCAAGCATGGTTTATCAACTGGCTGTGTCCTGAAAACTTTATGGCACTCCTCAATTACAAAAGTAACAAAATCTATTCTAACATTGTTCACATCCATATAATTGTTGCTCCCACCATCTCTTATAATCAAGTTTATTGTCCCATCATTACTAGAACATTTATTACCATGATGTGACCTTAATCATCCATATGACGCTTATATAAAAGCAGAGATATATTTCATGTGGGCAACAAGGATATAATTTTACAAGCTCTAATCAGGTTCTGAATGAATCATTTTTGGCTAAGTACTACATATGTTACTTTCAACTAAGATCCAACTTTGGAGTTGAAGGATCTGACAGCACACATCACAGATGTTAATCAACAATGGACCACATGAACTGTTGAATTGACATTTCTTTGCACTCTGATCCACTAAAAGACACCAAAGCTAGCAAAAAACAAGAACATGAATTCTTATTTTATTTTTTTTTGGTTGGGTTGGTGGGGGAAGAAGTGAAGATAGGAAGTGATAGTAGCTCCCCGAGCAATGAAAAAGCACAAACCTGAAGAGCAAACGACGTATGGCAGCAGCAGTAATCAAATTCAATACCCTGTCCAATTCGATTTGGTCCTCCACCTAAAATCAAAACTTTCTTGCTTTTGGTGGGAGCTGATTCACACTCAAACTCATAGGATGAATACATGTAAGGGGTATTAGCCTCAAACTCTGCTGCGCAAGTATCAACTCTTTTATATGCTGGTTTAACACCTAAAGATAATCTCTTCAATCGAACTTCTTTCTCAGTGGACTTTGTAGCAAAAGCTATTTGTTTATCACTGAACCCTCTTCTCTTTACTTCCCAGAAGTCATCCTTTATCAACTGTGACAAATTCCGAGCCAAAAGATATTGTTCCACATCTACAAGCTCTTTAAGCTGAGTGAGAAACCATTTGTCTATATAACTCAACTCATGGATATCATCCACCTTCATTCCCCGTTTCATGGCAGCATATACAGAATGGATACGATCTGGACTAGGTACTCGGAGGTTGTACTTTATTTGTTCCCAATCCCAGTCAAGTTCCTTGACCTGTGCACAACCCCATCCAGAGTAGCCACATTCCAGTGAACGCACTGCTTTCTGGAAAGATTCTTGAAACGTCCGGCCCACAGCCATGGATTCACCAACAGATTTCATCTGGGTAGTTAGAATTGGCTCTGAGCCAGGAAACTTCTCAAAGGCAAACCTGGGTATCTAGATTTAACCACAGAGAGAATATCAAAGGTCAAATAATAAGTAGTGAAAATAAGAGTAATGAGCTAGGGGTTAATGACAACAGAAAAAAATTACCTTGGTCACAACATAATCTATGGAAGGCTCAAAACTTGCTGGTGTTTTCTTTGTGATATCATTAGGAATCTGATCCAGTGAATATCCCACTGATAACTTGGCAGCCATTTTGGCAATCGGGAAACCAGTGGCTTTTGAGGCCAATGCTGATGATCTCGAAACCCTGGGATTCATCTCAATTACCATCACTTCTCCATCTTCAGGATTAACAGCAAACTGAACATTAGAACCACCACATTCAACTCCAATTTCCCTTATAATAGCAATAGAATAATCCCTAAGTCGTTGATACTCCTTATCTGTCAAGGTTTGGGCAGGAGCAACAGTGATGGAGTCCCCTGTGTGAACTCCCATAGGGTCAATATTCTCAATCGAACAAATAATCACCACATTGTCGGCCAAGTCTCTCATAACCTCGAGCTCATACTCTTTCCATCCTAGCAAAGACTTCTCCACCAAAACCTGAGATGTCACACTAGCTGCGAGCCCTGACTTGCAAATGGCTTCAAACTCCTCCCTATTATAAGCAATCCCACCTCCTGTCCCACCTAACGTGAATGCGGGCCGGATAATCAAAGGGAACTCCCCAATTGAATTGGCAATGTTAATACATTCCTCCAGTGTTGTCCCAATCCCTGAAGGAGGGGTCTTGAGCCCAATATTCTTCATTGCTTGCTTAAACAATTCCCTATCCTCTGCCTTCTTGATCGCATCAAGCTTCGCACCAATCAGCTCCACCCCATACTTATCAAGCGCACCACTCTCTGCTAATGCTACAGCAAGATTAAGTGCAGTCTGCCCACCCATTGTGGGTAACAAAGCATCAGGTCTCTCCTTCTCAAGCACTTGCTCGACTAATTCTGGCGTCATTGGCTCAATATAGGTCCTATCCGCCATATCAGGATCAGTCATTATAGTAGCAGGATTTGAATTGATCAGGATGACCTCATAGCCCTCTTCTCTAAGGGCTTTGCAAGCTTGTGTGCCCGAATAATCAAACTCGCAAGCTTGCCCGATAACAATAGGCCCCGCCCCCAGGATCAAAATCTTCTTGATATCATTTCTTTTGCCCACTTTTTGGGCACTAAACGCCAATCCATCCGAGAAATTGCCACTAGTCTTAACATCTCCACGCTCATTTTGAGATTTTGCACAATTCACTATCAAGGGCCGAGAGGACAAGCAGATATTGCTGGAATTCTTTTTCGAGGCTACTTTTGTTTGCTGGAAAAGACGTGGAGGTAAATATGGACTGGTCTTGATAAACTTACAGATAACATTATTGCACTGATGCACACTGTGACTCATCTTCTCTCAAGTACCACCTTTCTCTTAGATTTTCCTTCAAGCGCCAACAAACCTGCATATAAATTAAAAAAGTAAATCCAGAAATAAAAAAGAGCCCCAAATCAATAATTGCATGTTCATACTGAACTGAAAAATTAAAATGGCAGCCGGCAGTGGATGCTGCTAAAAATAGAAGAATAAAAAGTACCAGGCGGCCGGCTGAGAGTCTATGCTGCTGGAGAATATCCCCTCGTTTCAAAATTTCTCTTTCAATCCGTCAATGGATAGAATAAAAACGAAAAAAACAGAGAAAAATTCTACGCAGAGGCTAGGGTTTAGGAGAATGGGTGGGGTTTACTGCAAGTGCAGACTCGGGAGTGTACGAGTAAGAATAATGAGCGATTGGTGTGTGTATCTCAGTAGCCAGCCGCCGAGGGTTCGTTTCAGCGTAGGTTATTTTTTAGCTAAATCCCTAGAAAAAATTGGCTGGATTCATTTTTGGCAACCCCACTGCAAGCCTCCAACACCACAAAAAATAAAAATAAAATTAAAAATTATAATATTGCTCATTTTATGTCGATTTCATTTTCTTATTTGGCTAAGAGCCCGTTTGGTTTTACTTCAAAGCCATTTTCAGTTCCACACATTTTTAAAAGTTGAAAAATTAATAGACGCGCAAGAAGCAGTTCGTTTTATAAACGGACATGATATTTTTAATTCCTCTCTAGGTTTTATCATTAATGATTGCAGAAAAATTAAAGAAAATTTTGCTTATCTTCGTATTTTCTTTGTGAAACAATCTGCGAACTCGGTTGCTCACATGATTGCACGAGCGTCGGGTTCTTTATTTGATCGTGGGAGATGGAGTTCACATCCACCCCAGTTTATTGTAGAAGCTATTAACGGTTATCTTTGATTAATAAAACCTTTTTAAATTCAAAAAAAAAAGTTAAAAAATTAGTTATAAATTAAAAATAAAAATATGTTTGGATGAAATATTAAAAGGTAATGATTAAAATAAGTATATTGTTGAAAAATACGTTGATTTATATCTTTTTACATTTAAAAAGATTTATTTTGTTTAAATATATGTATTTTTTATTAATTGTAAAATGATAGGCGGTACTTTATGTCAAATCAAATTTGAATTTCATTAATATGATATAAGATATTATAGTAGGTTTAGAAATAATTAAAAATAAAAAAAGAAATATTTTAAATAAAAAGTAATATGATTTTCAATTTTCATTTTGTAATGAAATAAAAAGAGTATGAAATAAAATAAATAAATAAATAAAGTAGATGAAAATGAAAACAAACGGGTCCTTAATGTAAATGTTCTGGCAATAATTGGAGTTACAGAACTAGTTTCAGTAGGAATCTTTTTTTGGCATTGGTACCAATCTCTATTATTTTTTTGGTGATTTTATTTGATTTTATTTTATGCGAGTGAAGTATAGAATTAATTTATAAATAAAAAAATATCTCAATATTATGGGATTATAAGCGCATATTCTACATCCATTAAAAAATCTTGATTTTCTCTTCTTTTTTTATCTTGAAATGTTTAGAGCTGTTTGGTTTTATTTTCAAATGTCATTTTCATTTTCAGTCATTTTTAAAAATTGAAAAATTAGTTATGAAACGGAAATAAAAATTAAAATGTATTTGGATGAAATATTGAAAAATAATGATTAGAATATATTATAAGATTGAAAAGTAGGTTAATTTTTAGATATTTTCTATATTTAAGAATTAAGCATTAACCATTGGATATTACCTAAAATTTAATGACAACTACAGATATATGTTTCAATGTTGACAACCTTATACATTGAGTCTTATGTGAAAGTGTAATAACTGCAATTATGCATATGAATCTCACCAATTGTCCGAAAATGCCTACTTATGATTTCACGTGACAATTTTCATTTTCAAAATTCTGAATATGAGTGTTTTAAAAAAAGTTCAAAATCGACCTAAGCGATTGAGAATATTAAAAAAAAAAAAAAAAGAAAGAAAGAAAAATCCAAACTCAACTTAAATTAGTTTGGTTTGGTCTTTTATTTTGTATTTTTTAAAAGAAAAAGTTCAATTTTCAGTTCAATTGATTCTTTTACTCTATTAATTGAGAAAAATTGGTTCGAATTTCGGTTAATGGAACCAAAAACCAGCCTTTTCGATTTTCAGGCGGTCAAGACAGATTTTGTAAATTTTTTATAATAATTATTATGCAAGAGCTTATAGTTTTAGTAAATTTTATATTTTTTATTAATTTTTAAAATATAAGATAAATAAATATAAATTTTTAAAATAATGTGTATGCTAATGTATTTTTAAGTTTTCGAAATAAATAATAAGAGAAATTTTGGATAAGCTAAAATAGTTGGGGAAAAAATAAGCAAAATTAGAGAAGGAAGAAGATAAAATAAAGCTACATTATCGTTTTTTTTTTTTAAATAAAATTAATTACTGGATAGTGATCCACTATTAGGATATATATATATATATTCCCTAAAACAAGGAAAGAAAAGGGGGCCCTTAAACCGGTTTGATTCGGTTTTATTGAACCGATTTTACCTAACTGAAATCGAACCAGCCAAAATTGGTTAAAAACCCAAAGCGAACTAAGGATGATTCGGTTTGAATTTTGATTTTTGAAAATTCAAAATTTTTGGTTAATCGAACCAAAACTTCGATTTAATCGGTTTTAACTAAATGCACACCTCTAATTAAAAATCTTTGTTTGTATCATATTTACTTATTTAGTTAGTAGTTGAGTGAGACAAAAGCGGAAATAAAACATAATAAAATTGATGAACCAAATAATGAACTTTATCTAATTGTATATTTATTAATCATATCAACCTAAGCAAACGAGCCTTTATTATCAACATTGCATAACTTGCACATAAATGCATACTACACAATGGTTCGGTTCGGTTCGGTTTTCGGTTTTTTCATTATTTTTTTTTCCGGTTAACCGAATCCCGAACCGAAAAACCAAAAAAATCTGGTTCGGTTAGCCGAATCGAAAAAACTGATTTTTTTTTTATTTTTTTATATACAAAATTTTATTATTCAATCACTACTAGTTTAAGTTTTATTTCACATTTTTTATTAAATTTTTTAAGTCTAAGATAAATAAATATAAATTTTTAAATAATGTAAATGTTAATGTATTTAAAAATTTTTGGGATAAATAATTTTATTTTTTTTGATAAAGTGAAATAATTGAGAAAAAAAGAAGTAAATAATATATCAAAATAGTTATTAAAAACCCTATGTTTTATAAAAAATATAGATATTAATATATGACATATAAAAACATGAATAGTTATAATACAAAGAGAACAAAAATGATATTTTTTTCTAAACTCAAATGGTAGAATTGCATAATTTTTTTATTATATGAACTAATACACGTTACATATAAAAAAATAGATGATTATGATTTGAACAGCAAAAAATGTTATATTAAAAGAAAATTAATTAATTAATTAAACTTATATATATTATAGGGTATGTTGATGAGCAAAATTAAAATTTCAACTTAAATTGCAAACTAAGGGATAAGGGATTGAATCATATTCAGCTATTATTGTGGTACTACTAGTACTATATTGTATCTGCTGACCAATCAAAAATTTATTTATATTATTATAAAAACAAAGACCATTTTGTATCTAAAATAGAAGTTTTTTTTGTTCATTTACTTAATTTGTCATTTTAATTATTTCAACAACAAAAATTGACAATATAGTTTGAAGGATAAATTGGAAAATTCAACATAAAAAAGATAGTTTGGATACAAAATTTATCAATATTTCATAATTATCTTTTAGAAATGATGATTTAATAAGGTTATAATTGTATTTTTTACAAAATTTACAAATTCGCAATCTATATTATGATGTCATTGGATCAATTAGCTATTTAACTTTAGTAGATTGAGTTTAAAATTTAATTCGTTATTCGATCTTAGCAGTTAAGGTTTGAATATACAAAAATCGCGTGCATCTGTCTTGACGATTATAAGCTAGCAATTTTAGCATACACAATGTGTATACTAAATTTTTTATAACATAGAATAATTAAAATATTTATTTATCTTCTTAAATTTATAATATTTTAAATTTATTTGTTTAGAATAGATAAATTATAATTTTATCAAAACAAATATTTTCAATATACAAAAAAAAGTAATCTAAATCAAAATTTTCACCTAAAAACAAATATTTTTATCAATATACTTTTTATCAAATAATTTTTTTGGCACTAAAAGAATAAGTTACCTAATTCAAATTTTTAATTAAACTAACTTACTTTTGTCAAACAAACTTTTATAACACTTTCTTGGAAAAAAAAAAGTTTTCTTTTTTTTTTTTTTCAATTCGGTTTTAACCAAAACCGAAAAAAACCAAAAAAAAATAAAAATAAATAAAAAATGGTTCGATTTCGATTTTACATTTGAAAAAATCGAAAATTTCGGTTAACCGACCGAACGGTCTGTTCGATCGGTTAAAACCGAATGTACAGCCCTACAAGTGTATATATCATTTACAAAACTTTTATTTTTATATATTATGTAGAATTAATATTTCATTCAAATTTCTTCATTTTTTTTTTTTTTTTACTTTTACGCATGCACATACATAAAAAAATCGAATTTTAAAACTCACATATATAGCTATAAGGACAATATTATTAGACTAACTGACTACTGACTTCAAATTTCTTTATGTTATTTTTTTTTCTCTTAAGAAAATTATTAATAATGTGAGGTAGTTCAAAACATATCTAAGAATAATTAAAAAATGTAAGTTGAGTTTTGAGCATATTCAACATTTTAATTTTGTTAATTTTTTTTATTTATACATATAGTATATTTAGAAATTTAAATTTGGTACACTTCAATTTTTATTGGCCGAGGCTATACTATAGCCTTGACTGGTTTTTATTTTTTATTTTCCCCCTTTCCCTTTTTTTTTTCTTTTTTATTTTTTTTCAAAGGAGGTTTGGGGAGGTACCAGAATTAATATGAGAACCCTGTCCAAACTACCACGTACACAACGACGTCGTGTGGAAACGTTCTTCTATTTCCTTCATTTTCCTCTTCTTGATCTTCTCGTTTCAAATCTCTCTCTTCTGAATTTTCCTATTCCCAATTCTTAAACCCTATCGAATATTGGACTAATACACTGATCAGATCGGTATTCGAAGTGGATAATTTGGAAAAGGAAAAATGGTGCTGATAACGGCAGTACGAGATTACATCAATCGTATGTTACAAGACATTTCTGGCATGAAAGTTCTCATCCTCGACTCGCATACGGTGATATTTCTGCTCTGACTACTTCCCATTTATGTATATAATCTCATTTCTTTCTTTTCCCCCCCTTTTTTAAGTTAAAGTTTTGATGTTTACTTGAAAATTTTGGGTTTCATTGGTTCTTGAGCGGCTTTATTTAACATACTTTTGATTTAGAAATTTAGTGAGGAATTTATTGCACGGAGTCAATTGAAAATTTTCTGTTGTTTTTTCGATGGTGACGTTATTGTGGGGCTGTTGCATACTGAAAAATAAGCTTAATGAGAAGATCTCAGCCTGTAAAATGGAAATTCGATGTATTTTGGTCTTTTACTGGGTGTTTAATGTGATAATGGATTAATGATAAACGTAAATTTTGTATATAACAAGAATCAAGAGCTTAATTAACAGATCACAGTTTGTCTTATGGGAATTTGGTTATTCCTGCTCCTTTTTGGTGGAAGGTTCATTCTGCCAACATTTATTTCAAAGAGTATAATGTATATCAGGATTTCAGATTCTACTAAAACCTTCATGCATCTTATAATTAATCATTTCCAGCGGCAATTATTATTTATTTGTGTATTTTTAAAGTTTTATGCCCAGGAGGTCTTATGCCAGCGCTTAATAATTTAAATCTAAAACTTATTGGCTAGGGAACAAGCATAACCTCTGAAAATTTCTTATGCAGTTTAACAAAAAATTAAATGATATTAGACTATGATTATTTACTTATTTATTTAAGTTGCAATTTGCCTGTTTTGCAGGTTAGTATTGTGAGTGTAGTATATTCACAATCGGAGCTTCTTCAAAAAGAAGTTTTTTTGGTGGAACTTGTAGATTCCATTTCCATGTCGAAAGAACCCATGTCACATCTTAAAGCTGTTTATTTTCTCCGACCAACATCTGTGAATATTCATCTTATGAGGCGTCAGCTGGCTAATCCTCGATTCGGAGAGTATCACCTATGTAAGTGTGATTTGTTGTACATTACATGATAGCCATCAGAAAAGAGTACAAGAAATAATTTATTTTTTACCATAAGAATTTAATTTAGATTTTACACCAAGTTGTTGTTGGAGTTTTTAAATTATGCTTTATGAAATGCTTCATGGCATCTAATGGTTACTGAGATTTAGTGTGAAAGTGATTGTAGTTCCTTCTGTCTGGTCATGTTGTTTACAGTTTTCTCCAATATTTTGAAAGACACTCAACTTCACAATTTAGCAGATTCAGATGAGCATGAAATTGTTCAGCAAGTGCAGGTAACTTTATATTCCATACAAATGGCTCTTTCTTCCTTCCATTTCGAGGAACAACTATTTTGTCATTATTCATATTGCTCCGAAAGTTAGATTTTAAACACTGTATTTCAGTGTTCTACACTTATCAAATAGGCTGGAACATCGAGAACTACATATCTATTTGTTGCTTAGGTTATGAACTCGAGTTGAACCATTTGGTTTCAAGCTCCAGCAATGACATTGTCTATGGTTATTTCCTTGATGATGCAGGAGTTCTATGCAGATTTTGTTGCAGTTGATGCCTATCACTTCACTTTAAATATTGCATCAAACCACATGTATATGCTCCCAGCTGTGGTGGATCCATCAGGTTTGCAGCACTTCTGTGATAGAGTGATTGATGGAATTGCTGCCATCTTCCTGGCTCTAAAACGAAGGCCTATTATTCGTTATTCACGAACATCTGATATTGCGAAAAGGATAGCACAGGAAGCATCGGTGAGACACCTGTCACATGGCTGATTCAAGGAAACTCATAAGTCTCATTTGGTTGCTTCAAGAAACCCAAATCTTATGACCAAATTTCCTCTAATTTATCACATGCTTACTGATCTCACTTTGCGTATGTGCTCTATTTTCTAATTGTACAGGTAGTTTTGCACTGAGGTTAGCTTTCTTTTTTCCTGTTAATGCAGAAGCTGATGTACCAGCAGGAAAGTGGTCTTTTTGATTTTCGACGAACCGAAGTTTCTCCATTGTTGCTAATTGTTGATAGGCGCGATGACCCTGTGACTCCCCTGCTTAACCAATGGACATATCAGGTTATGATGCTCTTTCATCAAAAAAGGAGAACTCTTTTCTTGTGATAATTGGGATGTCAAAAATGGCAACTTATTTACTATTGTTATTCGCAGGCGATGGTCAATGAACTAATAGGTATTCAAGACAACAAGGTAGACCTCAGAAACATAGGAAAACTCCCACAGGATCAACAGGTTGCTCCTCTTTTTAGTAGCATGCGTCTTTCCTCTTTTTGGTTTCAGATGAATGGTGAAATTTGAAATTTCAGCTAGTCACTTGTGCTCTCAGGAGGTTGTACTGTCTTCTGAGCAAGATGCCTTTTTCAAAGCCAACATGTATGAGAATTTTGGAGATATTGGAATGAATATCAAGAAAATGGTGGATGAATTCCAACAAGTTGCAAAGAGTAATCAGAATATTCAAACAATAGGTTCGTTTTCAGTCATTATGTCTTGCTAGATGGATACCTTCATTTCTGTTTAGTTCTCTGACTTTTTGCAGCTGGTGATGATTTCAGAAATGTTGACATGTTTTGAATCTGTGCAGAGGATATGGCTAAATTTGTTGACAACTACCCAGAATACAGAAAAATGCATGGAAATGTTTCCAAGCATGTAACTTTGGTCACTGAAATGAGCAGGATTGTTGAAGAACGAAAGCTAATGTTGGTTTCACAAACAGAGCAAGAATTAGCTTGCAATGGTGGGCAAGGGGCAGCATTTGAGGTACTGTGGTACTTGTTGTAGTATTAAATTCTAAGTGACCTCAAATTAATAGTGGGGTCTTAAAAGTTGAGATAATTTGTTCCAACTTCCAACAATCCTTCCTCCACGGATCATGACTACTCTTTAGTGAAGGAAAGAACCCTGTAGATTTCTTAACATGCTAATGGATTGGCCTAAAAATCAAGAGGAAGGTGGGTGGAGAAGGGTGTTAAAATGGGATTACTAAGTCACTAATATGTAGAGCAGCTGCATCTGAGCACCTGTGAATGGACTACAGAAGTTGCTACAGGAGCAATTATAAAGATTTTGCATGCAAAGAATTTCATTAGAAATTGACAAATGCTCTTATATTTTACACAACAAATACACTAAAAGCCATAAGGACATCTACATTTCAGGCTGCCAATCAGTGGTTGAAGTTCAGTGTAGTCGGTATTTCCTGGTAGTTGATTGGATCGTAAACTTCATGGCTTAATTGGAGATGACTCATAATAGTCAACCTTTGACTTTACAACGAAAGAAATGATTGAAATATGATCTGATATCCTCTTTCTTGTTTTTGAGTTATGGGCCAAGAACATCATGAAGATTGTGGTTGAATGAAAGCTTCTTGAGCCTGTCTAGTTCGGGTAGTGAAACTGATTCAGTTACTAAAGTCCCATCTCAGGAACCTACAGTAATGGACATGCTGTGAATTTTGGTACTTAGGTAATGCCGAGTTTTGTGATGAAGGCATTAACAATGCATTAATCTGCCAAATAAATAACAAATGCGAAATAATGGTATAGGTTACAATCATATGGTAACCCTGAGGGTTGATTCTACTAGCTTTCCCTTGTTTCTATGCCTAATTGGCGCACAAGAAAGATTGATGATCTTGTTTATCCAACACTTCAAATGATGTCAGAAACTCTTTCATCCTACTGCTAAGCATAGTGTTTCCAAAATTATGAGCTATTCTGCTTCAAAGAAGAGTGTCTGTGTAATTGTCTTCTACTATGTTCTTCTGTGCAGGCCGTTACAAATCTGTTAAATAATGATAATGTCTCTGACATTGACCGTCTACGCTTGGTCATGTTGTATGCTTTACGATATGAGAAGGAAAGTCCTGTTCAGCTGATGCAGTTATTCAATAAATTGGCAGCACGGTCTCCCAAGTATAAGCCCGGGGTATGCCATTTTCAACTTTGGATTTAGGTTCTACAATTTTAACTTCTTGACTGCTCCATTTATTCAGTTTTTCTGATAAGGGAATGAGTGGAGAGATCATACGACTGTCTTGTTTCTACCATTTAACTTTGCCTGCTATAATCATGTACTCTCTCGGTAAACTGACATTATCCCTGGCAAAAAGATTGGGGCGGCTCCATATGCCAGATTAGACCAGGCTGGAACATGGTGGGGGTGTTATTTTGTGGGGGAGGGAGGTTGGGTGGAAATCTGATATGCTTGTATCATGTCCTATTGCTGCTTCAATGATGCTTGGATGGTTTATTTACTCTATCGCAATGCAGTTTCCATTTGAAAATTATTTTAGAGGACAGCGTTAAATATTTTTTGAGGAATTGAACTTAAAACGGATGAGGATGGTTCATATTCATGTATTACCTT
The DNA here is from genome assembly GCA_018894105.1 of Jacaranda mimosifolia. Classification (NCBI taxonomy): domain Eukaryota; kingdom Viridiplantae; phylum Streptophyta; class Magnoliopsida; order Lamiales; family Bignoniaceae; genus Jacaranda; species Jacaranda mimosifolia. Next base: position 1,752,756 of record CM032123.1, read on the forward strand.
TGCTTCTTATGGATGCTTGTGTTATCGTTATCCAGTGCTGTTTATGAGCCGCCATTGCCCGGAGGCTCAATTAGACAGGAAAGAATTATGTTTCTTTCTACCCAATAATATTAGAAATATGCCTGAGTGAAATTCTCTATGTTGGATTGGCAGCTTGTGCAATTCCTACTAAAGCAAGCTGGGGTTGATAGGCGAACTGGGGATCTTTATGGAAACAGAGATCTGCTTAATTATGCACTTAACATGGCTCGTGGCCTGAAAGTTCGTCTATAAACCTTTACATCTAATTTTGCTTAAACAATTGGTCCTAATTGCTGAAAATTGATTTTCATGCTATTCCAGGGGGTGGAGAATGTTTACACCCAGCATCAGCCTCTGCTATCTCAAACAATGGAGAGCATTGTTAAAGGGCGTTTGAGAGATGTGGACTACCCTTATGTTGGAAACCATTTCCAGCAAGCTAGGTGGGTTTTTAAAGGTGTTTCTTACTTGAAGTTATGTGCTTACTTGGTTTGCCTCAATATCTAATGTGGCATACTTTTTTGCACGTTTGCTGTTAACTCTTAATCTCTGATATTTACTACATATCTTTTTTCAAGTAGTAGCATATAAAATGTGGTGGTGGTAGGATTTATCTTTCTTGAGAAAAGTTTTCTCCGTTCAATTCTAGAACCTTATCTCAAATGTCAATGTTAATCTTTCTGTACTCTTGAAGCAGGCTATCCAAATCTTTTTGGTCTTTGAATCCAAATCCACCATTAAGAATGTTTCTTGCTCTGAGGATAGTAATATGAGCATTTGGTACTTTTGTAAGCAGCGGGTCTCAAGATGCTATTTACATTATGTAATTGGTGGATCTTAACTTGGAATATGGAAAAGAAGTTGACAGCAATCAGTGCACATATTATTAGTATCACAACTGCAGCCCACTATTCAGCTGACAGTATGTGGCCTTAGAGACCACATACCTGGGCTGAAGAACTTCCAAAAGATGGATCGAGTGGTTGTGCTGAAGTTCTTAAGCACATGCCCATAAGTTGATATCACATTTCACAAGAATTTGGGATGGGAAAACTGAAAATTGGTGTCCCACAATCAGTCACAACAAAATATACGAGTTGCTCATTGCAGAATGACAAAGGAAGTAGGACTTAAAATTTCAGCTAGGGCTCAGGAAAGGTAGCAAGGAGTAAGCTTCTGGTTGTTGCATTCAGGTTTGAGCATAGCATAGAAAAGCATTAATTGGAATAGAGAACTGAGGCTCATTGAGTTGGGAATTTCCTGCTGCAACTTGTGGCCAATGCTTAAAAATATGTGTAGCACAATAATGCTTATATTTTCTATATGCTAATCATCTTCAGATATATTTCTTTGACAGGCCTCAGGATGTGATAATTTTCATTGTTGGTGGGACTACTTATGAGGAGGCACGTTCTGTTTCTCTACAAAATTCTACAAATTCTGGAATTCGTTTCATCCTCGGTGGTTCTGCAGTCCTCAATTCGAAGAGGTAGTTGATCTAAATGTTTTTCCCCTTAATGGACTGCCTATATTTTTCTAACTGGTAAACATGCAGGTTTCTGAAGGACCTTGAAGAAGCTCAGAGAACTGCTCGGACGAGCACTAATGTGATATGAGTTTGGCAAGGCGCATCTACCTCTAAGAAGATATGTAAATTAGCAGCAGTGTTGAAGATTTTGCATTCTTCAGCAACTGGTAATATTCTTGGTCAAAACTGTATAGAAGCTTGATAATGTATGATAACACCAGCCTATCATCAATTTTGGTCCAGTGAGAAGTTTGAGTTAGTTTAAAGTGCTATAGATACAAAGGGATAATGTTTTGTTTTTAGCTGGTTTACCTTTTGCTGCTTCATACGATGTTGAGTGTGTATGTAGTTGTAATTGTACAATTACTTGTTTCTTGTCTATACCACAAATTCTTTGTGCAATAAAAATTCATTTGTTCTCACAATGTTGGTTGGCAGCTGTAGTTTATGTGATATTTACTTTGAGAAGACTTGAGCTGTTGTTTTGACATGAAGTGTTGCTAGGAGACCTTGTTGGTAGGTCTATATATCTCTCAAAGGAATGACAGTGCATAGTCAAACGCAAGCAATGTATGCATTGTCAAAGGCAAGGCCATAATGATTGATTTCTAATCCATGATTCTGATATTTTTTGGGGTCTTTGTTTCGTTTCATAATTTTCACTTCTTGAGCCAACCTTGCCCGTTGAAGGTAAGATGGAGATTTTGGAATCGAAATTGATCTTTCGTCATCAAGTGAGAGCGATGGGTGGAAATATCTTTTTCGAATTGGACCTAATGATAAGCATAATAATAAGGATATGATTCAATAAGTCGGATTTTGTTCAAATTTCCTCTACGAGAAATGACGTATCCCTCTAGTAAGAAAGGGATTTCTTATTAATAATAACAAATCCATTTTTGTCTTGTTTTGCCGCTCATTTTTTTTATCGTCACAATATCTCTCTCTCCGTTATTCTATTGTTGACTATGGTGAATCATTGGAGTTTTGTTGAAATATTGGATATTTTGATGGAAAATGAGTTCTTTCGTCTCAAATTCTCAATAATATTCATTCCCTAAAGTACTTCTTTTTGTTATTCATTAAAAGGAGGCATTTGTTTGGAATTTCGTGTTTGAAAGAAATATTTGCTAAAGTTGAGGTACCAAAATTAAAAATTTTGGATTTGAATCCACCAATTTTGGACCCTTATAGTGGTGCTTTACATTGAACCATTTGAGTCCATTGATCCATTAATTTTCTTATTGCAACAGTGTTATATAATCGAAAACACAAAAAGAAAACAAAACAAAAAGGAAAACATCAAGAAAGTTGCCATTCATGCAGTTTCCAGAGATATGGCCAAAATAGATGTGAAAATATTTGCATTCAGATTGGCAAAGTCTTCTCTTCTGTTCCACCTATGTCAAGTCAATTATATATAGTTATAATATAAATCATCCATGACTTTTCCAGAAACTTCTCACAATTATCATTCTTATGCTTTCCAGCCTCAAATTATTGGTCCAATCAAAACAATTTAATTGACTAAGTCTTAAGATATTAATCTCAGGTCTCAATTAATTATTTTATAAGTTTTTATACTTTATAAGATGCTTTTGAAGATTATAGAATATTAGTTCTATGAAAATAAATTTTTCATAAAGTTAATAATATCATAGTGCCTTATCTCTCAAGAAGTTTATAAGACAGTTTTCGGGGCTTATGCTTTGTGTAAAATACTTTATAATATTTTATGGTATATTTTAAAGAGTTTATACTATGAGTTCAACCGAGCACTTTCTAACTTAGCACATCGTAATCTTAATTTAGTTTATTTAATATTTATATAGAATTACTCTAATATACAATAGACATCTAAAATTTTACTTGATCGCCAAGAGGGCTTAGCTTGCAAGTTCGAGACCTCAAAATTCATAAATTTTTTAGTTGGCATTCAAATTTTACTAAAGATATATGTGAATATTTATCAATTTCTATAATACTTGATTGTGGATTTTCAATTTTCATCAATGTAAATGATTCATTGGTTAATAATTGAAAATAATATTACATGCATATACAAAGCAAGAATTTAAGAAAAAAGGTTTCTCACATCACTAATTGACAACCTTTCTTGACTGTCGAAGAGCCCGAAGTCAATATCTTGCCGAGTCGAGGAGAGAGCCACAGCTCCCCGACATTCCAACTATAGGACGAAAGGAGGGGAGCAAGTGCTTGATGAAGAGAGTTAGCGGCTGAAAGCCAAGAGATCAAGCCCGATAATTCCCAAAGCCTATGAGGGAATTGAGTAAGGGCTCTACTGATCTAATATTGAGATATGAGTTCTTGTAGCTGTGTAGCTATTGAGCTAATTGAACTAGTAGCTGCTGAGCTCGATCTAAGTTGATGAGTTAAGAGTTAGAGCATCTATGCAATCTTAACAAGCTAGTTAAGAACCTCCAACCCTAATTAACTTTTCCACACTTAACATTGTATAGTATCTGCTAATTAGTGACTAAATTAAACCCTAAGAAAGTTGAAACCCTACCACTAACTTTTGCTTGTACACAACCAGACAACTTTCAACTTATTGGGATATTCTAACTTGATACCCAAGTAAAAGCTTTCCTCCAATTGGTTCCATTTGAATAATAATTTTTTTTCCAATTATTGTAATTTCTTGACAGTTTCCCATGTTAATCTTGGAATATTCTATTCAAGATTCTTGAAGCTTCCTAAAACTTAAATCCACTGTAAATTCAGCTTAAGCCCACATAGAAAAAGTCAACAAAACTCATTTCATAGCCAAAACTCTGATCAAAATGACCAGCACAAGAAGAAACAAAAGACAAATTATACAAAAATCAGAACCAAACATAGCATAAGATAATTTTCTTTTTCCTAATAATTAAAAGTGCCCAATTGGTAAATGTATTTTGAGAGATTTAGCTAACTCTTTTGCAGTTGGGAGAAAGCCATTTGGAGTGCATGTAAGTGGCTTTTCTCCATGGAGGAATGTGTAATCCCCTCTCTTTAAGGGACTGTTTGGCAGCAGAACAAATCAGGGAGATTAACTTCTCCAGCTTCTCTTCAGTGCCCACAAATATAAAAGGAAGTGCATTTGTGAGTTCTTGATAGTTTGGTGTTGGCCTTGCCACCTCAAACTGTGATCTGAAATCTATGTCCACTATTAGTCTAACCTCTTTGCACCCATTTTTGTCCCTCATAATCACATCAACATATTCATAGTATCCTCTAAATTGGAAATTAACTGAAAAAAGAAGCACAAAAATTAATAACCTTTTGATCAAGAGACTGTTTGGCTGGCCAAAATTACAGAAGGGAATTCAAAAAGTACCTGAAGGGGAGCCAAAAGGAGAAGACCAAGAAGTTTTACATAGATGGGCTTCATAGTTATCCATTTCCAATCTGAATACAATCCATTTCTTTAGCTTTCTGAGCTTCTCCATAGATCCCATATATTCTTTTAAGTAGAACCAGATTTTCCCATAAACCTCAGTTTCAGCTTCTGGGGTTTCCTCCATGATTTCCTGAAATCAAACACACACACACACAAAGTCATGATCAACAAAAGATTACCAAAAAAGATAAGAAAAATCACACACACAAAGAGACAGCAAGAAAGTGAGGATATATATATATATATATATATATATACTTACTTGTAAGGAGAAATATATGGGGTTGTCATCAACTTGAAGAGGCTGTGAGGGAGGAAAAAAGCAAGAATCTGTGACTGTTGAGCCTGGCTCAAAATAGTCTTTGATCATTTGGGACAGTTTTTCATCTTCTGAGATACTCATCTTTCTTGCTGCAAGCCTAACATAATACAGCAGCACATTTAGCCTTTGTACCTGTATATATACACTCATACAGTAGCAATCAGTTAATGAATAAATAAATAAATAACCAATCTTTATAATTAAATCGGTTGCTGTAGAGGCTCAATTATATCAAAATATTATTTCATTAACACGTATTTACTGTGTTAGATTTATTATCCGCATAATTCTTTGATTCGGATACTAATCACCCAGCCTATGATGCTTATAAGGCGGAGCCACCTCAAGCCGATCGTAGCCTTATACGGTACTTTGCGCTACCAAATACATAAGAAAATAAAGTTGCATCTCTGCTAATAACTACAGTTTTTTGCTTAAAGGTAAGCGCTTGATCCTAACAATTGGTATTAGATTGAGATCATGGGTTCGAGTCCCCAGACTGTTGATGGGGAGAGATAGTTGGATTTATTACTCGTATCATCATTTGACTTGGGGACTAACCGCCCAACCCATGATGGCCTAGGGGTGTCAATTCGTGCGGGTTAGCTGGGTTCCAGTTAGGTTGAGGTAGGGGTGTAATATAAAAATATCAAACACAAACCCAACCCAGTGTTAAACATAAAGGCTCAACCCTAACCTGACCCATAAAATTTCGTATCAGGTTCGGTTGACCTGATTTTTAGACAGGTCACCCAACAACCTGATAAACCCGACCCAACCCAACCTGATCTATTTATTTTATTTTTCATATTTATAAATTCAAACATAATAATTGAGTAGAAATTTGATTTACTATAAAATCTAAAATTTGGCACAATAGTTAATGTCTAAAAAACACAATAGCTTGTCATGTCCATGAGTACTTCGAATAAATAAAAAAAATAACAAATCATTGTTCAATTAACAATTTTGATGACAACCATCAAATGATCAAAATGCATAATTAACTACAAAATAGTGAAAATTAAAGTCGAAAGATAAAAATATATCGAATTTAATTGTCTTTGAATGGGAAGAATGGAAGTGTTATTACTTATTTGTTAATAATGTTATTGTAATTTGTAAATTTGTAAATTGTAATTGAATTTTCAAAATTTAGATTTTTGGATATATATATATATGTATTATTTATATTTTATTTTAATTAGTTAAAATTTTCAAGTGGGTCGGGTCGAGTTGGATAAGGTTTATTGGGTCACATACTTATTTTTTTCAGGTTATGCGAGTTGACCCGAAAACAACTCAACTTTTTTTTTTTTTTTTCCTCGGGTCATTTTTGGATTTGACCCAATTTGACCCTAGCTTGAAAACCACAAACCCAAACCTGATTTTTTTTCAGGTGGGTCATTGTTATGTCATCGAGTTGGATTTGATTTTGACACCCTTAAATGGCGCTTATAGGGCGGAGTCACCTCAAGCTGACTATAGCCTTATGCGTGGGGACTAATCGCCCAACCCATGACGCTTATAGGGTGTAGCCACCTCAAGCTAACCGTATCCTTATACGGTGTTTGGTGCTGCCAAATATAGAAGGAAATAAAGTTGGGCCTATGATAATAGCTATAGCTTAAATATATAAAGAAATATAGTTGTGCGCTTGATCCTAACATTAAGATTAGTTAATAAATAAATAAATAATCGATCTTTATGATTAAATCAATTGCCAGATATAGAGGCTCAATTATAACAAAGTATTATTGACATATACTAATGAAGATTTTATCCTTAAAAAGCATCCATCTCAAATGATGAAAAAAGAAAAACAATTTATAAATTGTTTTCATTGCAGCCACGGATGAATATTTTCTCCTTAAAAGACATCTTAAAAAGCAAGTGATAAGAATAATAACTTATAATTATTTCAAAATATTTGACTACTTCAACATGAAATAACCACAAAAGACATCTTGATTATTGAAATAAAAAGATTATATTTAAAAAACATTATATTTAATATATAAACTGTTTTAATTTTTCGATCACTTTGACATATATGAAATAAGATTACATATATATAAGGATGGGGCTAGAATTTTCCATTATGGGGAGCAAATTTTCAAATTACTGAAAATATGATATATATTTTTTATTTCATCATATATATTAATCATTCAAAACTTATAATTTCAAAACAATCGATACAAGAAAAATAGAAAGAAAAGAAGGACAACGACAATGAGCATATTTTCAATAAAAGGAAGGATAATTTTATAATTTGAGGGATGATAAAATTATAATATTTTAAAATTTTCAATATAAAAAATTAAGTTTCAATATTTTGAAGGAGTCGGCTGCCCTTGTCAGCCCCTGCCTCAGTCTATGGATATATGTCATTAAAATTAAAAACATAAATTTGGTGAATGCTTCAAAGTGAAAAAATTTATGATAAAATAATATGATCATGCATCATGCTGTGATGTGAACAGAAGTTTCATGTCAGCATCATGGTGTCATGGTGATCACATTTCTTAATTAATTACCTTGTTTTGGTACACAGAATGATAGATATTTATTATCTGATATTATATGAGAAAAACTAGGGATTTAAATTTATATATATGGAAGAACAACACTGGGCTGAAGGTCATTATTCACCGGCCGGTTGTTTCTTCAGGACTTTTATGGTCTTCTCTCCAATTAAAGACAACTTGTGAAGTTGGTGAAACTCTCATTCAATGTTGACACAAATTTTCCACTCAATTATTACTATTCTTCCTTATCCACTTCCAATATTCCACATTTGATGAATTTAATAATTCTTACAAAACTATATTTTGATTGATTATTTTATATTTTAAATAGTTATCCACATTATTTTATATTTTAAATAATTTAATAAGTCTTACAAAAAAAATAAATTAGTGACAAAGTAATATGTAGATGACAGTACAAAAATTGTCAGTAATTATATATATATATAAAGTCTTTGCCACGATATCGATCTTGCAAATTCAAAAATGGCAAGAATTGTGTTTAAAATTGTCAATATTGACATTAATTAGTGACACATATAGTGATGATAATTTTTTTTATTACAAATCACACTTTGTATCTTTTATTTTATTTGGGACACTTATTGAAAAGTACCAAATGCACTTTCCAATTTGGTGATCAGTCCCCACTTGTTTTTTGTTAGAACAAACTCCCTAGTTTTGTTAAATTTTTAGAGATTACTCCCTACTCATTTGATTTGACAAAAATGCCCTTAAGTATCATATTTTTCATTCATTTTTTCTCACTTCTTCTCCATCCGATAAGCAAACAGTAAATCATATCATACGCTCATTACCAGAAACAGAAAGAACAGAAAAAACACAACAAGCTCCACGGCAGGAACGAGAATAACGTCAGAGCCAACAACCACCAACTCGACATCTGCATTGTCTTCTTCTCTTTTTATTTTCATCATTTTCGAGTTTCTTCTTCTTCTTCTTCTTCTTCTTCTCAGTTGCTTCTGGGTTTCTTATATTTTTCCGACAATGTCAACAAGTAGTGAAGTAGGAGTGTTCAATCAAGTTAATGGACATGTACATTAATCTCTCAAGAGAATGGAGTGAAATCAACGCCGAACACTTCAGTTTGCAATACATAGCTCCACATCAAAGATTGTACGTGAGTTTGACTGATGATAACAGTGTCATGAATATGGTCTTACTGCATTTGACATTGAATATGAGCATTGTTGACATCCTGATAAACCGAAATGATGAATTAAGCAGTAGTGCAAAGAATAGCAGTGATGGTTTAAGGTAATACTTCTACAAAATCTAAGTTGGACTGCAGTTTGTAAAGTTTTGTACTTGAAGTGTTCTGAAATTGTACTATATTATCTAAGTTTTATACTTCAAGTGTTCTACTAATTGATTATCCAAAATTGTACTGCAACTTCTAGCAGTTTATACTTGAAGTGTTCCTAAACTATACGTCTTCTATATAAAATTATACTTTTGATTTTCTGAAATTATACTTCATTTTATCAAAGATTGTACTCGATTTATTGAAGTTATATACTTTAAGTGTTATTTTTATCGATTAACCAAAATATATTGCAGTTGCTAGGACTTTATACTTCAAGCGTTCTGAAATTGTACTTCACTTTATCCAAAATTGTACTTTTATTTTCTGAAATTATACTTTCTTTTGTACTTCATCGAAAAATGTGTGTAATATTTATTATATGAATAAAATAATATTAAAGTTTTAAAGTGTTAACCACTAATGTTGAACGAATGAATGTTATCAATTGCAGTAATGTAAAGAATACTTATACTTTCAAAGATGTAAATAAATGAGCATTTGACAATAATATCCACCATATAACCCATACAAATACGTACTTCACCTTATTTGATAATCTCAAAATATTGTATTTGACCATCACTACAATTATTGGAGACTAATTATTCAATTGCAATAAGTGTACTTCAACATAACACCATTTATACTTTGTTTGTTCTACATTTGTACTACATTTTCATCATATTTTACTCAAATTCATTATCCGGTTTCAATTGAATTGAAGTGTACTTTAACATAACACCATTTATACTTTGTTTGTTCTATATTTGTACTTTGTTTTCATCATATTGTACTCAATTCACTTCGTGATTTCAATTTAGTTGAAGTGTACTTCAACATAACACCATTTATACTTTGTTTGTTTTATGTTTGTACTTCATTTCTATGATATTGTACTCAAATTCACTGTTCGATTTCAATTTAGTTGAAGTGTACTTCAACATAACACCATTTATATTTTGTTTGTTCTAAGTTTGTACTTCATTTACATCATATTGTACTCAAACTCACTGTCCAACTTCAATTTAATTGAACTGTACTTCAACATAACACTATTTATACTTTATTTGTTCTACGTTTGTACTTCATTTCCATCATATTGTACTCAAATTCACTGTCCAGTTTCAATTTAATTGAACTGTACTTCAACATAACACTATTTATACTTTGTTTGTTCTACGCTTGTACTTCATTTCTATCATATTGTACTTAAATTCACTGCTCGATTTCAATTTAATTGAATTATACTTCAACATAACACCATTTATACTTTGTTTGTTCTATATTTGTACTTCATTTCCATCATATTGTACTCAAATTCACTGCTCGATTTCAATTGAATTGAAGTGTACTTCAACATAACACCATTTATACTTTGTTCGTTCTACATTTATAATTCATTTCCCTCATATTGTACTGAAATAAAAATATTATAAATACTTGATGGAAAATTATACTTACATACAAAATAATATTATAAACAAAGTATGCTTCAATTTACATATGTATGTACATACAAAGTATGATTCAAACCCTATAAGCTTAAATGTTTTGTATTACAGTTGCTTCTAAAATGTACTATAGATACACATGTTATATACTACATTTTCAGTTAATATATACTACATGCCTAAATGTTTTTGTACTACAGATGCTTCTAAAATGTACTCCATATATACAAATATTAAATTATAATTTAATTTAATCTACATGCTTGAATGTTTTGTACTACAGATACTTCTAAAATGTACTGCAGTTACATAGATTATATGCTACACTTTTGCCTGATGTGAACTACAAGCATAAATGTTTATACTACATTTGTTTATAAAATGTACTGCAATTACAGAGATTATATACTACACTTTCATTTAATGTATATTGCAGGCTTAAATATTTTGTACTACAGTTGCTTCTAAAATGTACTGCAGATACACAGATTATATACTATATTTTCAGTTAATGTATACTGCACACTTGAATATTTTTGTACTACAGATGCTTCTAAAATATATTGCATGTACACAGATTATATATTATAATTTCATTTAAATCTATAGGCTTGAATGTTTTGTACTACATTTTCGCAACTTCCTCTCCCGGTGTCCAAATCACTTGCCGCTTGAACCGTTGGATAGCTCTCGGCTTATACATTAACTCCACAAAGTTCCAGCCCTGTCCGATTCTCCATGGAACAGTAATTTCCCTCGCAATAAGCTAGAATTACAGCAATGCTACTGCACTGTTGCATTCTAAAGATCTTCGCCGTTTCCTATTCAAACGGAACCGTCTACTGGTGAAACTTGGTGGGAACGTTGCCAACACCTCAAGGAATACCCCACTGAAACAGTTTCACAAAATTCCTTTTCCAAGACACTCTGCTCGATGCATCTTTGCACTATCTGCGTGCAGTAAGACTGCTCCAGGTCGCCCTCAATGTTCGGTGCCCAAACGGACACGAAATGACTTCAAACTTGGTGGGAAGCATCCTCATAACTCAAGGAATATGCCATTGAAACAGTTTTTCAAACCGCACCTCGTAAGAGTCTCTGCTCATGGGCCTTTTTCGCCTTATCGGGTGAGCCGACAATGCCTTGTCGCTCCTAATGCCCCTTCAAGTCACGGTCGCAATTCTTCTCCAATGAGCGACCCATGACATTCTCCCCCACTCGATCCGTTGACGTCCTCATCAACACATACACAAGGACTCGAAGTGTATGCGGTGCCCCAACTCAACTCTGATCTCTTTTTTGCACCGGATGAGTTTAGCTCCTCTTTACACAAATTATATACTACACTTTCATTTAATGTATACTACAGGCTTAAATATTTTGTACTACAAATACACAAATTATATACTACATTTTCAGTTAATGTATACTACATGCTTTAATGCTTTTGTACTATAGATGCTTCTAAAATATACTGCATGCACACATATTATATACTATAATTTCATTTAATCTGCAACTTTGAATATTTTGTACTACAAATGCTTTTAAAATGTACTGCAGTTACACATATTATATACTACACTTTTGCTTAATGTGTACTGCAAGCTTGAATGTTTATATTACATTTGCTTCTAAAATATACTGCAGTTACACATATTATATACTACACTTTTGCTTAATGTGTACTGCAGGCTTGGATGTTTTGTACCACAAATAATATACTACCACTTTCAGATAATTTTACTGTATAATTTCAAGTAAAAAGAAGTATAAACCTCAAAAAAGTGAAGTACAAATTTCATGCCTTTTAAGTACAAATAAAAAACTTCTCATCTCACAACAAAAATCATATATATCAATTGGGTTCAAGTGTTTAACAACTAAAAAGGGAATAAAAACCCTAAACATGAGAAAATAGACAAGAAATAAGTACAACACTGAAAAATCACAGACATTTAAAATTGTAAATGCAGAAAACATATATTTGTTTCTTTCGATCACTTCTTTTTGTATTTCGCTTCTTGTTGCCGCTGTTTCTCCTTCCATGGTCACAGAAAAAATGACAGAATTTTTGGTGTTTTTTTTTTCCTTTTTTTTTTTTTTTCTCTTCTTCTTCTCGCGTCAATGGCAGAGGAACGATTTCGTGCCCTTTTGTTTGGCTGCTTGGGGAAGTCGTCGATTTCAGGAAAAAAAATATGAAAGCATTCTTCTTGAAGAGAAAAACACATTTCTCAGGTATTTTTGTTGTTTTCTCTAGTTATAAGGATATATGTGTCTTTCTAAAAGATATGGGGAGTGATTTCTAAGTTTTGTAAAAAAGTAGGGAGTTTAGTGTGTAAAAATTTAAATGGGGACTGAACACTAAAGTGAAAGTAGGTTTAGGGATTTTTTTTTAATTAACCGATTTTATTTCTCATTTCATCTTCTATTCAAATTTGATGAAGTCATGCCAAGTATACATGATTTTCAATTAATTATTTTTATAAAAAAATTTGATACAGTTGACACATAACCGTAAAATGAAATATGAGATGAAACATAAAATAGAATACATGATTCAAACTGCACAAATCATAACTGTCATTTTTATTATCACTAGGTTGTCACTGTACATGTGTTACTATATGTCAATAATGATAATTTAAAACATTAATTTTTTATCGCTATTTGTACAACTCACTTAAATTAATTTCATTTTACCCCATGAGATAAAAAATATAATAGCCAATTTGCCCCAGTCAGAAGTGTTTGTGAGTTCCTGCGGTTTCATACAGTGCTTTTTAAATGCCTTAGCAAATGCGTAGTACTAGATTTTTTCTCATCCACAAGACACAACTTAAATCCAATTGGAGGAACATCAACCGCAGGAAAAAAGCTTGATCACCAAAAAAAAAGAAAAAAAAAAAAAAGAAAACCGCAAGAAAAAGAAATGCAAGAAAGCTAAAACGACACGCCGTTCTAACAAAGCCAGTAGCGAAATTTCACTCCAAAACCTGCCACGAAATGAAGCTGTGAGTTTCTTTGGTGCTGTCGCCGTAACCTTAACAACTTGGTTTCTTCCAGGTTCCCAACCGTCGAAGCAAAGATCGATCGATATATACAGAACTATATATACACAACCATAGCACGAACGTTGAGATTCGGGAGTAATTTTATATTCCGGGATAATATTTTTTTGAATTTCCGTGCACTTTCGGTCACTCTAAAAAGAGGAAAAAAATGGAAAACTCAACTTGTAACTGGAGCGATTTTTTCATCGGTTTCTGAGGTGAAAAATTGGCTCGAAAGAAGGTTCAATTCTGACCTGAAAGTTTTGTACATTGCTTTTGATTTGTTGGAATTAATGTGCCGAAGTATATGTTAGGGTTTTGTTGGATTTTTCTGTAGCTGTTTCTACTGTTTTATGCATGAGCTGGTCCTCTTTTTTTTTTTTTTTTTTAAGTGCAATTTGTGGTTCAACTATCTTGTTGTTGGATGAATGAAACCGTTGTATTCCTTTGACATGTGTTTTTTATTTTTTTACTCCTCATTCTTTTTAGTGCAGATTGTGAACTAGGAATTGGTATATTAGGGTAAATTACGCTCAAATAGTTTGATGTTGGAATCATTTTCTGTGTAGGGAACTCGGTCATCGTGTGTTGCCATCGGTACTTACTGGTGAAGCAAGTTAACTTTGATGTTGCTGTGGTGTTCTACTGAGCTGGTTCATCTCAATTGGCCAATTTGTTCAGAGGGATAAGTGTTTTTTTGAGGTGGTTTAGCAGTTGTTTATGTATGGAACAGTACTTTTGTTGATGTGTTGAGAAGCTTGTATGGTCTGCAATGGGGTTGGAGTTACTTTTGGTGTCGTTGCTGTATCTTGCCACTTTGGGTGAATCAACGGACAGGTTGACTAGATTATGGCCTGTCAGTTCAAATGGTGGGACTTCATCACTCTACAGCTGGGCAGTTACCAGTGCAGCTGTATTTGTGGTCGTGGCTCTCCTTCTTTCTATGTACCTTATTTTTGAGCATTTAGCTGCATACAATCAGCCAGAGGTTAGTCATAGCTTTTGCTTTAGAGATTTTTCTCTAAGTTTTTAGCTGATTATCTGTACTTGGTTAGTTCCCGTGATCAATACCATTTACTGCATATCCTACGGTTTTTTGAATATGTGCAAGCACCTGTAACTCACAAGGTTATGTTTTCCTCTCTGTCTTCATTAGTTATTTTTTCATTTCAGTCTTAAGAGATTTGATTTGTTTCATTTCAGGAGCAGAAATTCTTGATTGGACTCATTCTAATGGTTCCCGTTTATGCAGTGGAATCGGTAATGATAGCTGGTCAAGTGTTTACAGTTTGCTTTCAGCAATAGAGCATTATGATAATTACTAAGATGAGCTATCTCTTTGTCAAGAAAAATTATTTGATGACAGATACAAATGTGTCTTGGTGTGGATCTATTTGTTTGTTTTTCTCCTTTCATGGCTTGCCACCTTCTAGTATGTGGTACTGAAAACTTAGACTTAACGTCCTCATTATGCAAGGATTCTGGTTGAACTTATAGTGGTCAACTCTTTCCTGAATTCTTGATCCTGCTTCTTAATGAGAGACTTGTCTCATAATTGAGGATAATTAGTTGTATGCGGCCTTTGTCACCAGAGGCCCTTAGCATGTGAAAACTGTGGGGGCTTGGATTCTTGGAATCATTCCATCTTAAACATCAGAAAGTAAGATAAATGTAGGACGTAATAAATTTTTAAATTTGACTCCTTGAGCGCACTTCGTTAAGCCCGAGCTTTGGTAGTCATTTCTCTGTGTTGTAGATATTTGTAGTTTTTCACATTTATTTGCTCCGACGAGGATGCGTTCAATTTCTTATAGATGTCTTTTGTTTTGTGCGCAGTTCTTATCGCTGTTAAATTCTGAGGCTGCTTTCAACTGTGAAATTATACGAGATTGTTATGAAGCTTTTGCCTTGTATTGCTTTGAGAGATATCTTATAGCCTGCTTAGGTATGTCCACAGTTCCAATTTGTTCTCTGATATTATAATTTTCTAGGTGTTGGTTTGTCTTGAACTTGTTCTGATAAAAACCTTTCTATAAATTCCTTAACATGTTTTATTTTTTGTCTTGTTGACTATTCTTATATTTCATAATTCATCTTGCTTACCCTGAAGAATGTGTTTGGCATTAGTTATCATTTCCGAGGAGTAAGGATTCTTTAGATGTTTTACCTGTGGAGATATGCTACAGTTTGTTGATTTGATAATGCTTATTATGGCATTTCAACTAATTCTTGTGGGTATGAACAATATATTATATATCACAATATTTAATATCTTTGCCTTGGTCATAGTTATGCCTATTTTATCCTTAGCCTTATTGAGTACTTAACCGTTTTATGATATCCAGGGCATAATAATGACTCTTATGCTCTGATTTTATTGATCAAACAACTTTAGGGTTTGTCTTTCTATAGGGGTCTGTCAATTGTCTGACATTCTTTACATTTTGTTGGTTTCAATAAGAGAAGCAATATATTAAATCTGGAAAGCATATCATGTCTTGCAGGTGGAGAGGAAAGTACCATTGAATTTATGGAAAGTCAGACCTTGGCCACTTCTAGCGTACCTCTTTTGGATGACGCTTATGCTTATGGAGTTGTTGAACATCCTTTCCCATTGAATTGTTTTCTAAGGGATTGGAACCTTGGCTCTGAGTTCTACCAAGCCGTGAAAATTGGCATTGTTCAATATGTATGCACTCCATTTTCAAAAGACTGATCATGTTTTGTTATTTCTGTATGTCGCTAACCATGACCTAAGTCCCCACATCTACAGATGATATTGAAGATGATATGTGCATTACTGGCGATGCTTTTTGAATCTTTAGGTGTTTATGGGGAAGGAAAGTTTGAGTGGAGATATGCGTAAGTTATTATCTTTTACTGCTTCCTTAACTTGAGAATTTTCTTCTTCTCATTTGCTATTTCTGGTTTTAAATGCAACTAATCACTCCTACCTTTCATCTTTAGTTGTATTTTACTAGCATCACTTCAGTGCTCTTCAGTTAAGCATTTCTCTATGTACTCCCCGAAAAGGGATAATATTTCTTGATGAACTGAAAAGTTTGTAATCTGTTTGCAGTTATCCATATTTGGCAGTAGTTCTGAATTTCAGCCAGACTTGGGCCTTATATTGCCTTGTGCAGTTCTATTCTGTTACGAAGAATAAGTTGGCACCAATTAAACCTTTGGCCAAGTTTTTGACATTTAAGTCGATTGTATTCCTGACATGGTGGCAAGGTGTTGCTGTTGCCTTTCTCTTCTCTTTTGGAGCCTTAAAGGGGTCCTTGGCACTGGTTTTGAAAACACGCGTACAAGACTATATCATCTGTATTGAGGTGTGTGGAAAGTATTGCATTGATTAAGGCTTTCTGTTTTTTTCATTTTCTTATTCTCCTTTTTGTGTGTGTGTGTGTGTGTGTGTGTGTGTGTGTGTGTAAAATTGGTATCAAGATATGATCTATACAATTATATCATGCATTGACAAACAGAATTTTCTGATTTTGTTCTTTTGGAAGTGATCAGAGTATAATGGAGCTACAATTAAACTATAGATCATACTGGTTTACATTTCTTTTCTGCTTATCAAGAGAAATCTGTATTAGGGAGAGCAGGGGTAATTCTTATTGTTTAGTTCTTTGAAATTTTCACATTATTGTTCCTGTAGCTCATGTAATCTGTCTATGCAAACATATAGCACTTGCTAAGGTCTACTACTATTTAAATGATGAAGAGGTGAAACGTGGTGATTTAGCACTGCAATTGAATTCTATGATTTTCTGCTGCCTTCCCTCTCTTGTAAAAATATGTGGAAAAGGGAAATTGGGGGGAAATTGAAAAAAAATGCATGATGGATGGATGGGGTATATTTTCTAAAACTATGGCTTTCCCTGCAACGGGGTTTCACAATGTGCTCTCTCTGACATAAATTGCCTTTTAATTTTTAGTAATAAAGCATATATTAAATATAATGTCTTTTGAAATCAGTAGGTGCTTTTGATTTCTTAGCAAGTTTCTCAATTTTGATCCTGTGACTCAGATGGGTGTTGCTGCTGTGGTACATCTTTACGTTTTCCCAGCTGTACCTTACAAACGTGGAGAGAGATGTGTAAGAAATGTTGCTGTGATGACAGATTATGCATCTTTAGGAAGCCCACCGGATCCTGAAGAGGTTCAAGACTGTGAAAGATCCACCAGAATTCGCTTTTCTCGGCATGAAGAGAGAGAGCAACGTCCAAAACTCCACCAGAGTGTTCGTGATGTGGTCATTGGGAGTGGTGGAATTGTGAGATCATCATCCCTTCCTTTCTTTTCGGTTCTCTTGCATAATTCCTTCCTTCTCCATTTAGTTGTATCGCATAAGTTTCTCTGATCATGACCCTTTTCTTGCAACCACTTTTAACTCTTTGATGTTGTCTTAGATTGTTGATGACATGAAGTTCACAGTTTCCCACGTTGTGGAGCCAGTTGAAAGAGGAATTGCCAAAATTAACAAAACTTTCCATCAGATATCTGAAAACGTGAAACGGTATGAGGAGCGTAAGAAGAACTCCAAGGATGACAGCCATCTTGTCCCCTTGAACTCACGGACAGAAGAATTCTCCGATGTGCATGATGACCTTATTGAAGGGAGCATTAGCGACAGTGGTTTATCAGATGGGAAGAGACCTCATTACAAATCTAAAGCATCATCTTCTGGGTTGAAATACAGATAACATGTCCTTTAACCTCTGCCCAACTGGAACAAATATCTCATATTGCACTTGGACATTATGCAATTTTCCTCTGTTTTTTTCACTTTTACCGTCAACATTGTTTTTAAGCTGTCGGTATGAGGAAACTGAGGAAGATGAAATTGTTGGAGGAACGTGGTGGAACGGTTTGCTCCAGAGAGTGGAAGTATACATATGGTGCAGAAGTTGACTTAACTGATATGAGGATTATAACAGTTACTTCAATTGTAAACATACCTGTATTGCTACAGATGACAATGGATGCAATTTTGAGGTCTCTAATACAATCGATGCCCGTGACACTTGATTACTGCTCTCCTTGAACTTGATTTTTCCATTTTTTTTTTTAATATAAATTTACGCACACGGGTGTACCAATGGTTTGTTAGGGTCTGAATTTTGGATTTCACGTTGTATATGTGAAGATGATGCTATTAGAGCAATAGTCCTCTATGCTCTTTGAACTTATGATTTATGGTCTCTTGACTTAGGTTGAATTTCATTATAGAAAAATAAAAGATAGAGAATAAGATAAAATAAATTGTGTTTTGTCTTATATAAAATAAAAAATTGCTTCAACTTTGTCTCACTTTTATGATTCATTCTAATTATGGAAAAATTATGAAAAATAATCTTCTAATACATATATATATATTTTCTTTTTCATCTTCTTATTAAAATTCAAAATTCAAACTATTTTTCTCATTCTTCTTACTTAAATACAATAATATTTTTATGATTAGATTAGGGTTGTTAATGGAGCAAATTTTAATCTGAATTTGATTTGAATTTGATCCGATTATTAGGATCTTTAACCGATAAAAGATTCGATGGAAATAATTTGATTAAAAAAATTCATAATTCAAAATAAATGGAGCAAATATAGATATGGTTTGATTCGATCAATTAATAATTTGAATTCGAATATATTTAGTATTATATATATATAGTATTATACATATGTATACATAGGGTCCTATAGTAATGCCAATGTGGATATATGGATGAAGGAAGTAATGAACTCCTATACAATATATCAAATCAGGTGTTTTCCATATAAATTGTTATATTTTGAGCTTATTTACATAACAATTACATTACTTGTTTCTCTATTTTTATAACAAAAAATGATGTGGAAAGAATAATGAGTAGAGCCGAATACAATAATATGGTAAGAATGCAATGCAAATCTCGATTTGATCAAAATGAGTTTTTTTTTTATAAAACTTTGAGTTTATAGTTAGTTAATTGAATAATCAAGTATAACTATATATTTATAATGCCAAATAATTATTATTATCAGCAACATAACCTAAAATGTAATGATTTGGCGAATGAATGTGATTAAGTTAAATTCTATTTGTTTTTAAGTGATCAATAAACTTGAAAATTTATTCATTAATCTGTTGTGTATTTTTTTTAAAAATGATTGTTTTGAATTTGGATTTTATTAAATTTTTAGAAAAATAATAAATATATGATGGCTTTTGAAATATTCAAATTTAGATTTTTTTGGATATCCGACAAATATTCAACTTTTATATGAATCCGGATATGATTATACCGACCACAAATTCAATAAATCTTAGATCGAATTTGGATATAATATATTATTTTTAAATTCGAACTTGGATCTAGCATGATCAAATTCGAATTCGATTAGATTGACATGCACCCAGCATGTGAAGTTTTTGGGCCTAAGATATTAATTAATCCAGAAATTGGGCCTAGTCCAAACAGCCCAAGGTTTAAACCGTAATTTTGAATCGCAATAGGTCACCAATTCCCAATTCATATAAAGCGGATATTATTTTTCGCAACTGGAACTCTGTTCTCTGATTCTCCTGAATTCACACACACACGCACACACAGACACACACACACGGATTTAGGGTTTTATTTTGTTTTCAATTTTTGAAAGATTAATTTCGATCGTGAAGGGCTGTGATGAGAATTTAGAGAAATGTCATGCACCACTCTGACAATGATACGAGTGATGATAAATTTTCATACCCATACAAATTCTGAGCCCCTATTATTATTATTATTATTATTATTATTATTATTATTATTATTATATTTTATTTTTTTTTTCGAATTTTCAAATTAGAATTTCAGCTTTTCAGTATTGGTTACATATTATTGCGAATTTTTCAAGTTTTGATGTATTTACGTTTTAAACAATCTGAGAGAATTGGTTTTGGAGGATTGATGAGGAACCAAGTGATGTGATCTTTCTGGTGAAAAGAAAGTTCAAACCATGATGCGGACCGTACAATAGCTTCATGCTTCTGGGGATAACAATTTGGTCTCTGATGGTTCCTTGGTGCTTCTCTGAGCTTTGATTTGATTTTGTTGAACTTGGATTGGCATATGAAATGTAAATACTGCGAGGAGTTTTAAGTATTTTGGTGAACAGTGTTTTTCTAAAATTTTTATATGGTTATTATTATTTTTTTTCTTCTTTCTGATAAACTGAAAATAAGGCTTTGGGCTTTGTCTTTGTTTTGCATCTCCCAATTTGAATCTTGAGTTTTGATATTGATATGGCCCCGTTTGGTTTTATTTTTATCTTTAATTTCCATTTCCATCATTTTTAAATTTTGAGAAGTTAAATAGTGGAAATGAGATGAAAATGAGTTTGTATTAGGATGAATTGTTGGAAAAGAAATGACTATGTTGGGTTTCGTAGGTTGTAGGTGGAGAGAAATAGAAGTAATGAAATAGAGAGAAGATATATAGATTATTGAGATAAGATAATATAGGTTATTAGAGAATGTGTTTGGAAAATGAAAATGAAAATAATGTTGGGTGAAAAGTTGTAAAAAATAATGTATTTTATTTTTGAAATAGTAGAAAATAAAAAAATGGGTTATTGAGATGAAAACCAAACGGGGCCTCAATGGTAAAAAAATAAAAATGGACTAAAAGATCCAAATAATTAAACAAATAAATAAATAAAAACGATATAGCTTATTGACTAAAACCATCAAATATTAAAGCTCTAATGGATCGAAATCCATTAAGAACAAAAATTACAAATACTAAATTCCAAAAGAAATTACCTACGGAAAATCATTAACAAGGACTATAAAAAAGAGCTTTAACTACAGAAATTTTCCAAGGACTATAAAAAAGAACTTTAACTTCATTTCTGTACAACATCAAATATGTGTAGTATATTATTATACAATCAATCACATTAGTAGTGACAATTTGAATATACAAACGTGTTACTCTGTATACATAAAGAAGGGCCGGATATAGTATTTATAACAAGCAAATTTTGGCTCTTTACAGTTGATTTGGCTTTCTTAGATCTCTCTTATTCAGGTAGACTTCAGCTTATCCAACCCATAAGTTCTCTGCATAATGAAGCAAAAATAGAGATTATACTTAATGTGCAGTTTCTTGTATGTATCAGCTAACATTTAGTCTGTCAAAACGATTCAAATATTATCACTGTGTCTCACCAGAATATCGTTGTTTTGCTCTAAAACAGGCCTTAGTAATGAGATCAGTTCTTGCATTTCTTCCTTGAGCATTTCACAGTCTTCGCCTTCGGCCTTGAGTATATTAACTAGAGTTTGGCTATCAGGCAACAGTCTGAGTGCTACCTACAAAACGAAACGACACATAAGGTATGAAGTTATAAAGCAGCAGCAGAAGAACTAGAACTTCAGTGACTTTGAATCTGATAATTCCATATATCCACTTGGGAAAATAGTTTTCCTTTTTCACTATTACTGCATGCATGAAGTGGAGATCATATGGAGAAGGACAAGGGATTGTTTTTTATGGCAATGAGTAAAGAATAGAAATAGAAGCAGAGGCGTAGCCAGGGGGAGTGCTGGCGGGGCAGCCGCCACCACTCAAAATATTAAAATTTCATTTTTTGCATTAAAACTTTTATAATATTGCACTTTTGCCCTCCTAAAAATATTAAAACTTTATTTTTTATATTAAAATTTTAAAATATTACACTTTTGTCATCCTCAAATTATAAATTTGTCCCTCATCCTATTGAAAATATGTCTTTTACCCCATTGTACTTCTTTGTATATATATATATATAATAAAAAAAAAATTATATTTTTGATAATTCAAAATTTCGTCCCCCATAAACCAAAATTTTGGCTCCGCTCCTAAATAGAAGTGATGCAACCAGCTCTACAAAAGGATATTCTCACCCTCAATATACAAAATAATCCCCGATACTCCACAATATATATATATGTATCTTTTTGAATGGGACTGAGTTGGGTCAACTTCTGACCTAATGGGTTCCCTAATCTCTAAAGTTGATTTGAGACACATAGCTTGATCTTTAAGTTCGAGTCAAAATTTCACTATAAAGGCCTCAAAAGCAATGAGCAAGGTATATATGCTTTCATGATTTTGTTTGCTAAAGATTTTTGTTGGCACTCCCTACAAATCTTGACATTTATTCTAATTTCAAGTCTCCATCCCTACCTACCTATCTAGACGACAGTGTGACCGATCTGATATACAAAATAGACCAATCCTGATAAATATTGAGGGACAACTTAGGGTCAATATGTAACCTAGTTTGTAAAAGAACTTCACTATAGCCTAATTATACTAGTAATTATGGCCCCAAATGTCTCAAGTATAAGAGGAGAGAAAGAATTAGGAGATCCAAGCTAATTACCTTATATGCAGCTGAAGAAATCCATCCATGCCATGGCTTTAAAGAGGTGTTATATGACTTATCCACTACTTGCTCCATATTTATATGAAAATCCTTCACAAGCATTTGTAGTAAAGCTAGAGTGAAATCAAGGGACCTGCAAGCAAGATTGCAAAGATAACAACATATCTCAAGTTTCTCTATTATTGTTACATAGTTTAGGCTTGAAGAGAGAACATGTAATTACCTAGTGAGCCAAAAAAAGGCTTTACTACAAGTAGGGCCTTTTCTTGCATTGCCTTCATCTGCCTCTTTCTTCAAAATCTCAACCACATCCCAATATATTGAAGGATCAGATTCATGGAACTTCTCCAATCTCTACAAATCAAACTAAATAAAATTAACATTATGACATTATAATCTTCTTTGAGAAAAAAACGAAGAGGGTGTTTGGCTAAATTTATTTAAAAGATCTTATAAACTCCTACATCTTATAAGATGTATTTAGAACTAATAAGATATTAAATGTTTTTTTAAAAAATAAGTTCTAAAAATATTTGGATAAAATAAGATCTTGAAACCTATTAGATGTTAGTAATGACAATTTTATAATTAATAAGATCAAAATTAATCTAACTTATTAAGATATTGAAAATAAGTTAGGAACTCCTTACTTTTTTAAAAAGAGCTTATAAACTTCTAACATTTTATTTTAGAAGCTTATAAGCTCTTTTTAAAAAAAAAAACTTACCAAACACTTTTTGGCATTTTATAAACTCTCAAACATCTTATTAGATGTTTTGAGGAGCTTATAAGCTCACCCAAACACTCCCTAAATCTTGGATGAACTATCACAATGCAGAATGTTTTACACATACTGTGAAAATTAAGGCAAGCTCTTTTCCTTATTTAATTCTAGTTTTTCAATATTTCTCGTAAGTCATAAATGTTTTTACCTGGATGTTCTGAAGAATGTCTTGCCTGAACACTGCCATTGTTGGCCCTATCTTGTCTGCAAGAACAAATTAAAAGAAAAGGAAACAAAATTCATTGATCAAAATAGCACAACAGAAAGATTAAACTTTTCCATTTCTTCCAGGAAAACACAAAAGCCAGAGAGAGAGAGAGAGTA
The DNA here is from genome assembly GCA_018894105.1 of Jacaranda mimosifolia. NCBI lineage: Eukaryota > Viridiplantae > Streptophyta > Magnoliopsida > Lamiales > Bignoniaceae > Jacaranda > Jacaranda mimosifolia. Next base: position 1,776,905 of record CM032123.1, read on the forward strand.
ACCAAGAACTTGAATGAGCAAATTGCAGAGAGAGAGAAAAGGCTTGATGGGAACTTGGGCAGTTGTGAGATGATCATGATCACCAGCACCACCGGTTTTAAGGCTGATGGCGGCAAGCAGGGAAGGCAGCTTCTCAATGGCGGACCTGATTTCCGACGACACCATCTCCACCGCCTCTCTCCTCCGCTTCATCTAATCTCTCCAGCTTCGAGATTCTTTGCCGCCCCACGTTTATATAGCAGTAGTGGTAGATCGACGTGCTTGGATTTTTTTTTTTTTTTTTTCTTTTTCTTCTTCTTCTTTTTCTTCGAATTATTGTTTTTTCACGTCAGACCGAAGCCCATAAAATCGCAAATAAATTGAGGAGCTTGTGTGTGTGTTTTCTTATTGTTTGTTTTTTTTTTTGCCGTGTGGAAAACTTCCCTTGTCTCAACTCTCCCCGTTTGGTTTCATTTTCATTTTCAATTTTTATTTTCATCATTTTTAAAATTTGAAAAGTTAGTCGTTGAAATGAATTTATATTTGAATGAATTGTTAAAAAAGTAATAATTATGTTGGTTTTAATATGTTGTAGGTAAAGAGAGATATAAATAATAGAATAGGAAGAAAAGATATATAGGTTATTGAAAAATGTATTTTGAAAATAAAAATGAAAAAGATGTTGGGTGAAAATGTGTAAAAACTAACGGGAATGTTTGGATATGTTCTTTTGTGTGATTTTATTATGTGTTTATCATGTGTTTTGGAGAATGTAAAACTTGGTTTTTGGTATGTTTGTTTATATTTTGAGAGAGACATTTTTTTACTGTAACAGTCAAATCAATACTTTTTTATTGAATTTTTGGGGTGAAAATGGAATTGAATGATTTTTTAAATGTTAGAATAATAATAAAATATATATAATATATATAATATGTATGTATATATTAGAGAATGTGTATTTTGGAGGAAGAATGAGGATATGTTTGGTTATGTTTTCCTAAAATAATATTGTTTTGGAGAAACATAACCAAACACTCCCAATGTATTTCATTTTTGGAATAGTAAAAAATGAAAAAATGAGCTATAAAAATGAAACCAAACGGGTTTGGATTTTTTTTCCCCCCAAAAAAATTAATTGATCAATTAACATCGTCTTCCCATTTAATTAAAATTTAAATAAATTTTTAATATGCATTAATTCAATTTGATACAAATTATTTGTAGTTACGAAACATTACAATTAATAAAATATTATTATAATTAATTACAAATATATATTGATTTCTTCTTGTAGGGTAAGAGAACGATTGTAAGACCTATGATTTCATGGTAAATGGCAATTCAAATTTTTTACTCAATAAGTATTTGTATCTTATTTTATATTATAAATATATATTATGCATATTAAATATTTTTTTATAAAAATAATTAATTATAAATTAAATACACTTGCCCAAACTTTTGCCAAATATTACGACATCATAGGCATAAACATGATTTTAGTTTTTGTCATTAATCACGCCAGGTGTTTATCTACTACAATTATAATGAAAATAATCTAAACATTTTAAACTAGCATCCTCGTTTAGTTAACAAACTCGTCTTTAATTCAATCAATGTAATGCATTTCTAATATTGTTGTTAAATAATGGACTTTGGCCTAACTCAACTCCAAAAGCTAGTTCAAGGGGTGAAGATTGCCCAAAACTTTATATAGAGACTACAACTTATTTATTTCATCAATGTGGAATACTAACACACCCCGTATAGGCCCATGAATGAATATCTGGAGCTTGGAATAATATGAAATAAGTGATCCAACAATATTGGGTAACCCAATTTCATCGATGTGGGACACTAACACACCCCACGCACTCCATGAATGAACATTTGGAGTGTGGAATAATATGAAATGGGTGATCCAACAATACAGGGTAACCCAATGAAATGGCTGGTTCTGTACCATATTAAATCATGGGCATTGGGCCTAACTCAACTCCAAATGCTGGCTCATGATGTGAGGATTAGCTAAAATTATGTATAGATGCCATAACTTATTTATTTCATCGATTTGGGATATTAACAATTGTCTTAAAAATTTTGAGAACCTTTTGGGCAAAAGAAACATAGTAGTATTGTTTGTTGGTTGAATAAAAAATTGTCCACATTGTCTACATAACCTATTTATTTGTAAATTAGCCAAACAATGGATGGATTTTGAATGAAATTTGAGTGAGAAATACTTCAGCATATAGCTACATTACATAATAAATATTTTCTTTTTTCTTTTCTCAACATACCATTGTATTAAATCCTATGACAAAAGCTATTATGTGGGAGATCTTGTGTTCGATTCGAAATAAGCGTGTTGTGCTCCTTATATGCATTATTTGTAGTTTATACTATGATTTATTTGATTTGAAAATAGAATAATATGGATTTATTGAAATGACGAAAATTTATAATGCTTTCTTTACAAAAAAAAACAAGAGAATGGTTGGTATGAATAATTTATTTTTTTATTTTCGATTCCTTCAATCATTACCAGCTTATTTAATCATTAGAATGGTCGGTTAAAACGGGACATGTTTGGAAAAAAATCCATATATATCTACTGAAATAATTAAAAAGGCAGCAGCATACGAATTGTGTGTATATAGATATACATATAACTCCTTTTTTTTCTTTTTTGTTTAATTTAAAAGTAATCATTGTTTGTATTTAGTTCGGTGGGTAAATACTCGTGAAGGATATCATCTTTACATGAAAATAAAATAATTTAAATTGATTAATGAAGAAAATATTGCAAAATTAAAAGCGACTCTAATTTACAACCAAATATATGAACTGTCGAGGGCTTAATGAACACAACATATTTTTATTTATCGACAATATCTTTCTTTTTGTGTAAATAGAATCCAATATATATATATATATATAAACAAAAAAAGAAAAAAGAAATTACTTTCGTTTGACCTTCTGCACTTCAAACCTCATCCACCTCTTTTTAAATTACTTATTATTATCATTATAAAATAATTTGCTGGTCAAGATTACAGGATAAGCTAGTGATTATTTATTTATTTTAAGTCAGGAGGATCGTTCCAATCTAATTTGAATATCTCATGGTCTTGAACTTATCCTCGATTTAGTGCTAGAATTGATACAATTGAGGTTGTTTCGACCCCACGTCGCCCCTGTTAAGATCACATGTTCATACAACTGAGCTCAACGAGGATAAATTAATGATTACAGCAATACGATAAATATTTTTATATATATATAATTTATTCCACTTGCATTTCCGTTGACTTGTGCAAAAGTACAACCCCACAATCAATCTCACAGTATTTTAATGGGAGGAAGGATCTATAATACGTCATATTAGATCTCATTATTATCCACAATGTTTGACGGTGTTTAATTTATAGTTATAATTAGGTGATGATAATTAAATCCAATCAAGTAATTAAGTAATCTCTGATTAACTCTTAATATTCTTTTGTACCCCATGGCGGAAACACTAATATTGTGTGAACATGGGAGATTCCCGTGGTTCCAAGCTTAAGCTAATTGCCGGGATTAAATAATCATTATTTTATTTTTTAAAAATTATGGTAATGTTTGGATATGAATTATGTGTTTTGGATTATATGTTTTGGGAGAACGATTTTTGGGAGTGGGGTTGGAGAATGTGATGTATGTTCGTTTATGTTTTGAGAGGAGACAATTTCTACTGTATCAGTCAAATTAATACTTTTTTATTGAATTTTTAGGGTGAAAATTGAATTGAATAATATTTTTTATTGTAAAAATAATAATAAAATATGTAATACGCATATGTGATGATTGGATATGATTTTTTAATTGTAAAAATAATGATAAAATATTAAGATATGTATATGTATGTATATGGGTTTTTTTAATAATAAGTTAATTAATTTGAAGGGGTATTTTGAGATTAATAGTTATTGTTTTGGCAAAAAAGTAAACTATATGTTTGGTTATATTTTGTCAAAGTGTAACCAAACATAGCCAATTATGTTTCTACTGAAATAACTATTACTTGATTCCTTAAGATATTAAAAATATTTTCATAGCTTTATGAACTAATTAAGTTTATGAACTATTAAGATATAGTCTATGAACTACTTAAATTGTTATAGCTTTGCGTTGTGATATAATAATTAAAATTATTAAGCTTCATTTATATTTTTATTGAAAATGACACAATTGTCATTATTATTTTTAATCTATTCAAAATTTATATATTTTATATTATCTTACGGATATAATTAGTTATGAATTATAATTCGCATCTTCGCCACATAAAAAAAAAAAAGAAGAGTGAATATGATTATTGTTTCTCTAAAAAATGATAAAATCATATATAAGTCAAAATTAGAATTCCAACTATAGTTTATGTTGCAATGTTGACGTAAAAGATGCTAAGAATCTCTAGCAATGATTTTAATTGATTGGCTATTATAAGGAAGCATCTTAACCAATGATGTCATGCTTATGTTAATACCAATATTTAGATTAGGAAATAATACTAATTATATGTAAAGTTAGATAATCATCTAAACATTATCATGATTATTTATTTTTATTTTTATTAATATTAAATTAGCAAGTGGTGAATCAATCCAGTTGCATCACCCTCAAACCTGCGTGTAAAATTCTTAATATATGTATACATAAATAAAAGAAAACATCGAATTAGTGATTGTATTAATCCTAAGATAGATAGCGTTCTTGTTTACTAAAAATGAAATAGGTGTACGGAGAAAATATATGTTTTTCTAAGATAATAATCGTACCATGAAACATTAAGCCAATAGAAAATCATAATATAAAATATGGTACTAATGAGACAATCAACTAAATATTATCATGATTATTTTTTTATTAATTTTAAATTAGCAAGTAGTGAATCAATCCAGTTGCATCGTCCTCAAACTTGCATGTAAAATTCTTAATAAATGTATACATAAATAAAAGAAAACATCGAATTAGTGTTGTATTAATCCTAAGATAGATAACGTTCTTGTTTACTAAAAATGAAATAGATGTACGAGAAAAATATATATTTTTCTAAGATAATAATTGTACCACAAAACATTGAGCCAATAGAAAATCATAATATAAAATATGGTACTAATTACATATAATAAAAACGTAGGATTTAATAAAAGTACTAGTGAAGGCAAGCTTTCAAAATCCTCGAGGGAAAAAAAATTAATTAAAAAAAAAAGAGGAAAGGAAAAAATTAAAGCCCAATGGTAGGCCCATATGGGATATTCATGGCCATATATGAAATTGGGCTATTAATGCGTAGTGTAATGTCTGTCAATGCTCGGATTTTAGTCCGAATTTGATCTGAATTCGATTCGAATTTTAGAATTTTTATTCAATTAAAATATTCGATGGATTAGATTTGATTATAAATATTCAAAATTTGAAATAAGTAGATCGAATATGGAATTAAGCAATCCGATCCATTAAAGACCCGAATTCGAACCTTAATATTTTTTATTAAATTAATACTCTTATATATAATATTAATAAATATTTTAAAATAAAATCTATATATTATATTGTCATAATATCTATATTAACGTCTATATTACACTATTAATATTAAGTTTCTAACCTAAAAAATAAGAGGGATATTGATAAAATATCAAATATAATAACATATAATAGTTTATATGTACATTAATATAATATGAAAAAAGAGTTTAGTATTCAAATATTTAAATTTTTGACTAATATATAATAAAAAATTGTTAAAAATTCAAATATGACATATATTTATAAAATTTAAAAGGAAAAAAAGAAAGAAAAAAAAAGAGGAAAAAAATGAAATCGGGTTGGATTTTTTAAGTGGGTTTTGAATATTCATTGGATTCGGATATGGTACTTATTAACAAAGATCCTATCGAATTTTGAGTCGGATTCGGATATGAATTTTGTTAATTGAATTCAGATTCGAATATGGCAGATTCGATCCAAATCCGATTCATTGACAACCCTAGACTGTACTGTAAACAAGATGATAATTTGGGCTGTAGAATCCATTCTGAAGTTCGAAACATGGGCCTCGGCCTGTTCTGTTTTCATTTTTTTCTTTTTTTTTTTAATACACACAGTGCCTAGAGTTTGCCAGATTGAAACCCCCAACTTCACACTTTAAGTAATATGTAATTGGTCGTTCCTTTTTAATTATTTCTCTAGTAGATGCGCGAATTGCAAGTAATCAATGAGCAATATACCGCTTTGAAATAGTAATAGGAAAAATTTATCTTTTGAATTAAACTTCATGGAATTAAAAACCTATCTTATAATAAATAGATTAGATATGTTATGTGATTAATATGTATTTTGAAAATAATAATTAATGCCACATTAAATATAATAATACTTATCATATAATTAATTGAGTCTAGATGAACCTTTTGTATAAATTTTCTGGGAAACTACAGTTGTGAATCAATGTGGTGCCTGGTTTTTTCTAATGGACCAACATCTTATAAGCCATTTGGATTTATTTTCTGGAAGCATTTTTATTTTTTAGTAAAAAAATATAATGAAAAGTTAGTTATAAAAATATTTTTAAAAATAAAATATTGTTTGGATGTTTTGTTTAAAATGTAATGATTATTTAAGGTTGAAAATAAGTTGTATCTAGAAGATATAGTATTTTTGTATTAAAAGCCATGCAAATATGAGTAGAAGAAAATAAAAAGTGATGAAAAGTGAAAATGGAGAGAGAGTTTAAGAAATTGTTTGGAAAAATATTTTGAAAATGAAAAGGTTTATGAAAATGGGGGAAAAGTTGATGGCTCTCTCTATTTTCATTTTCAGTAAAAATAAAAATAAAATGAACCCTTAGACTCTCCATTTTTTTATTTTTTATTTTATTTAATGAATACACGCAAGTATACACAATAATATCAAATAATTTTTTTTTTAGAAAATGAAAATGAGTCCAGGAAACAAAAATAAATGGACCCTTAGACTCTCTATTTTTATATTTTTTATTTTATTTAATGAATACACACAAGTATACACAATAATATCAATTTTTTTTTTCAAAAATAAAAATATGTCCAGAAAACAAAAATAAATGGACCCTTAGACTCTCTATTTTTATATTTTTTATTTTATTTAATGAATACACACAAATATACTCGATAACATCAAATATTTTTTAAAATAATACTTAATATATTTAATATTTATTCATAAAATAGAACTTAATATATTTAATATTTATTCATAAAATAGAATAAAAAATAAAATACAAGTTAAAACAGAAGATCTGAATTTATGAATTCTATGATCTTGCCATTAATGCTACACATAGAAGTACCATATTGCTAGAAACGATGTTAAATTTCAACTTCCTCTCCCCCCCCCCCCCCCCCCCCCCCCGGCCCTCCCTATTTTCATTAACTCCATGAAATATTAATCACCCTATGATTTTGTTGACAAGCCTCTTTCAAGAGAAATGTGACAAATGACAACTAACTCCAAGAATTACCCCACCCCAACCACCCCCCCAACTTATCCATATAAATAAATAATTTAAAAAAAAAGAAAAAGAAAAAAGAAAGCCCACTTCCCAAGCAACTAATGAACTATCAAATCAAGGTCTTGTAAAAATTTCACAGCCAGAAAGATCAAATGAGCCCCAATTCTCACTTACTAAATTTGCAGACATTCTTAGCTGATCATCATCAGTTGAGAATACTTCAAAATCTTGCAGCTCATGTGGGGGAAAATTTATGCCTTCTGACCAGAAATTATCTGCTGCTACTTCACCACCAAATACACCCTCCAAATCAAAAGCATCATAATTCTGGTACGCAAAATCCTGACCGTCGATAGAACCATTATTCACTTGTTGTAACTGATCATCATCAGCCCCATTGATCAACGCTTGTCCGTACTCAAACATATTACTGCTATCTTCCATTTGGCTATGGACTTTATCATATGATGCAGCAAAACCAGAAGAAGACTCATCGTTCTTCGCAAAAACAGCGGCGGCCGGATCAATGTCTCCGCCGCTTTCCGATTCAATTGTGGGCCCCATAACGCATTCCGAACCGAGAGTGGAGGCCGGGTAGTTGGTGTCCGCATCTTCTTGCCTCGCGGTGGTTCGGGTGCGGCGGGCCTTCCGGCAGCCGCCGCCGATGGGGACGTTCCTCAAGGAACCGCCCTTGGTCCAGTACCTGCGGCAGGCTTTGCAGAAGTATCTGGGCTGTGAGAGGCTGTAGTTGTTGTAGTAGCAGAATTTGGTGTTGGATGAGGAGCATCTAGGGCAATTGGGGGGTAATTCAAAGTTGTTGGGCTTCCATTTTATTGTTCCCTCCATTGTTCCCAATGAGGGCCTAATTTGAGTATACTCAAAATTTAGGTACTTAGTGTTGGTGGACATGTTACAAGTTTGAAGGATGAGATAGTTGCAATTTGCGAAAAGATTTAGAGAGTGGGGTGTGGTTTATAGTTTGAGATAGGAGGGGAATCTATATAGATACATTTGTAGTGTTATATATAGAGGGTTGGTGGTGGCTAGTGTGTGGAGGACAAGTAGGGGTGGGGGGAAGATTCATTTTGAGTACTTTTACGGGATAGATCTCGATAAAAAAGTTTAGAATAACAATAGCAAGTGATTGAGTTTAATTATTTTTTTATAAAAAATTATTGATTTGTAAGAGATAATTCTATAGAGAAGATAAAATTGTTTCGAGTATTGGCGGAATTAAAAATGTTGTTTTTTCCTTTGTTTTTGGGGTTTTTTTGGATTGAAGCAGAAGAGAACATGTTATTTATATTTTATTTGATGATTGGATATAAATTGAAAACTAAATAGTGGAAAGCTTAAACATTTTAAGTGGAAAATAGAGATGTTTTTATGTAAGTTCATTTTAAAAAATGACATGATTTCTTCACCTACAATTGTGAAATTATTATTATTATTATTTTCATTTTAAAGGATTTTATAAATATTTAGTACTCGCTAATTGTTTCTTACCTTGTTTTCTTTCATATGGGAGGTTTTACACTATATTTGGTTCAAGAATTTTGATGGGGAAAAGAAAAAAAAAATGCTAAAGAAAATATTTTTGATTGTTTGGTTAGTAAGAAAAATGCTAAAGAAAGGAAAATTTAGGGCCTTTTGGTCTCATTTTCTAGAGCCATTTTCATTTTCTAGTAAAAATGCATAGTGAAAAATTCGTTAGAAAATGTGTTTTTGAAAATGGGATTGTGTTTGAATGTGTTGTTTAAAAATATAAGTTTATATAGTTGTGAAAATGATATATATTTGAATGTTGAGTGTTTTTGTGTTAAAAATTGTGTAGTTTTTTAATTTAAATTGATGATGTGATGTGTAATTGTTTGAAAAAATAATGTTAGAATTTGAATTTGAATTTATAATATTTTTGTGGTGAATGTTATTTGAAAAGTATTAGGGAGATAAAAAAAGTAGATATATGTAATAATAGGGGGAAAATAGGTATGAAAATGGAGAGAGAATGTAAAAAGGAATGTTTTCAGAATGAAAATGTATGAGAAAATAATGTAGAAGTTGATAGTTTTCTATTTTCATTTTCAACAAAAAATAAAAATGGGGTTTGAAAATAAAAACAAACTAGCGCTTAGGGAAAAATATAATGGATTTGAGGAAAATGAGTTTTCCTCACAAAATGGTGAAAAAAATGAGGAAAAAGTCTATTTGAGCTACTCTTATTTTCCAACATATTCATTTTCCATTCTTTTCTTTATTACTTTCTTCTACAACCAAACAAGTTTGAGATTTTATATTTCTTTACTTTTCTTTTCCTTTTCTCTAAGATTTTCCTTTCTTTATCAAATTCCTTGAACCAAACATAGTGTTAGTATTCACAAAAGTTAGTCTATAAAATTTGATAATTTAACTATTTCGAATCCAACGCAAATATAATTAGTTCTATTTTTTTGTTGTCATATTAAAATCAAGTACTACTTCTAGTGAAGTCGAAATCAAAAATTTGATATGATACCAATTCCTTGCCACAAAATTTTTACAAGAATTTGCATAGACAAATCTAGAAATCTAATCGTGGCCATCCCCCCTCCTCTTTATTAGGCAAAATAGTAATTGTCAATTGATCAAACTCCCCCATCCCATTCTCCCATTTCTACTACATCACTTAAATTCTTGCAAAAGATGCCACAAGACATCAATTTGTGGTAGTCTTTTGTGGGGAATGGAAATTCATGAGGACAACACAATTCATGTGGGGTGTTTAGGGTCATTTTCATGCATGATACATGCAAGAAGGGGAGAGGATGGATCAATCCTCCAATAGCTTACACGGCTCAAATAATTACCATTTTTCCTACATTGTGACATGGCAAACTACCCATTCTTGATTCCTCTATTTTCTAGTTCTAGAAATTGATTGTACAAATCAATAGGAGTGGTATTGTAATAGAGAAAGGCATGTTCAAAATGTGCTAGAAATTCAGTTTGTTGTGGTAATAAAGCCTAAGAAGTTTGCATGTGGGTGATGGTTGTCTAGAAATGGCCATGCAAAGAGGTCCCAAAAGTCATGAGATGTCAAAATTGGTACTATGTTTGTTATGAGGTCATGTGCAAAATTGTTGACATCTCTTGGGCCAAAAATTTTGTGCTCGTAGCATTACTTCATAAGTGTAAAAACTAAAATTAGAATCACAAATAAGTTTAGTTTGGTTGGGACTTATTTTATGTTGATTTGATCTTAAACTAAAATATAATAGGTTTATAAATGTTTATAAATAAATCACACAATTTAAATAAGTATAATTGATACGTGGATCTAAAAAGTTCATCGAGGAGTTCTGAATACACCCTTTTTGTAGGAATTATGCACATTTGATTTGAAATATAAATAGTAGTGGAGATTTGAATAGAAAGAGATAAGATGAGATTAAATAATATATTAGTTTGTTTGGTATATAAGATTGACCTTACAATTAGGTGCAACTATAATATACTCTAATATTTTATGCATGTTTGATGTGTGAGACTGTGTATAAATGACAAATTTATCCTCGAACTAGTAAGGAAATAATATTAAAGATAATAAAAAAAGAAGGGCAAATGTGGGGAAAAAAATTAGTTGGGAGGTTGCGATTATAATTGCACCCCCAAGGACATGACCATAATCTATCCTAATTGCAGCTACAGCAGCGGGTTGGCACAAAAAACGGGCTGGCCTACTTCTGTAATCCCACACATCGAACAATAGATTAGGCTACATTATAATATCTTATCTAACCTAATCTCACAAATCAAACGTGCTTGATCCTCACTTTATTTTTAAATGGATTGTTAATTTTTTGAATAAGAGAGCTAAAGAATTTTTCTATAATTCTGGCCTGATCATTGATTCATAATGAACATGAAGTTTTACATTTCATTGTTACTTATGCAAGCTCGAGCTTAAGTTTGATGTGCTCTATTTTAGGATTAAATTAGAGATGCTAAAACTCGAATTGAGTTAGACTAAAATGATAAACAAAAGTTTATGCTTTGATTTGTAACGAAGCTTAGACCACAAAATAGTGTACTGAATTAGGATTCACCCTAAAGAATTCAATTTAAGATCATCGTAATTACAAAATTTTCACTTGACTTACATGGTTTAGGCCTGTAAATGGGTAGAGTGTTACCCTATCCAAGCCCAAAATGTCAATACTCATACCCTAATCATACTCATACTTATTAAAGATAGTGTAATGGATATGGGTAGGGTCTGTACCCATACCCAAAAGTTACCAATTACTTTATACTTAAATTTAATTTATGAACCTAAAAATTATTTATACCCAAATCAAATTTATATTAATGATAAACTTTTTATATATAAAAATTACAAATATGATAATTGTAATGAAGGCAGAAAATAATGGGATAATATTTCTTGTATTGATCATTCTGAAGTACATGTATTTATACAGATTACTATTGTTGTAGAAAGGAAATAAATCAATCCGTGCAAATCAGTCCTAAATCAGATCCCTATAATCAGCTGCTAATTAGCTCCTATAATTGTGTACTGAATTAAGAAAGTCAACTGTACAGTCTGTAACACTCACCCTCAAGTTGGAGCATAGATGTTAATCATGCCCAGCTTGTTACAAAGATATTCAACTCGAGTTCCATTTAGAGCCTTTGTGAAAAGATCACCTAGCTGGTCTCCCGTCTTTGCATATCATGTAGATATTAAACTTTCATGCATCTTCTCATGAACAAAGTGACAATCAACCTCAATGTGTTTAGTTCTTTCATGAAATATTAGATTTGAGGCGATATGAAGAGCAGCCTAATTATCACACCACAATTTTGCTGGTAATGATGTCTTCAAACCAACTTCAGCTAAGAGATGATGTATCCACATAATCTCACACGTAGACTATGCCATAGCTCTGTATTCTGAATTTGCACTGGATTGGGAAACAACAGTTTGCTTCTTACTCTTCCACGAGACTAAGTTTCCTCCTATAAAGATACAATAACCTGTAGTGGACCTTCTATCAACCTTGGATCCAGCCCAATCAGCATCTGCAAAGCACTCAATACTGGTATGTCCGTGATTCCTATATAGCATGCCACGTCCAGGAGCTCCTTTTAAGTAACATAAAACATGTTCTAGAGCTGCCCAATGATTTACTGTGGGTGCAGACATAAATTGACTAACAATGCTTACTGCATAGGCAATGTCTGGCCGAGTCACTGTAAGATAATTCAATTTCCCAACCAATCTTCTATATTTTTCAGGGTCTTCAAATAAATCACTGTCATCTTTTGTAAGATGCAAATTAGGAATCATCGGTGTGGTGCAAGGCTTGGCTCCTATTTTCCCTGTTTCTGCTAGGAGGTCGAGCACATATTTCCTTTGAGACAAGAAGATCCCTTTCTTGCTCCTTATTACCTCCACACCTAAGAAGTATTTCAACAATCCCAAGTCTTTTGTGTGGAATTTAGTATGCAAAAATGACTTGAGAGATGAGATCCATGTGCTGTCATCTCCTATAATGACAATATCATCAACATGTACAACAAGAAGGATAATACCATCCTTGGCTTGTCTATAGAATACTAAATGGTCACATTTGCTTTTCTTCAATCCAAATTGCTGAACAACCTCACTAAACTTCCCAAACCAAGCACGAGGACTATGCTTTAGACCATATAAGGACTTCTTCAAGTGACAACTTTCCCATACTCCCCCTGAGCAACAAACCTAGGTGGTTGCTCCATGTAGACTTCTTCCTGAAGATCACCATGAAGGAACGCATTCTTGATATCCAACTAATGTAAGGGCCAATCATTAGAAGCAGCCATGGAGATAAATAAACGAACAGAAGTCATTTTAGCCACTGGGGAGAATGTATCCGAGTAGTCCACTCCATAGGTCTAAGCATATCCTTTCACAACTAGTCTGGCTTTAAGTCTAGCCATAGAACCATCCGGATTTACTTTAACTACAAAGACCCATTTGCATCCCATAGCTTTCTTTCCTTTAGGTAGATCCACTAAATCCCAGGTTTGGTTTTCATCTAAAGCATTATCTCTTCAATCATTGCATTGCGCCTCCAGGGTGACTTAAGGCCTCCATAATAGTCTTAGGAATAGAAACAGAATCTAAAGAGGCAATTAAAGAGCAAGACAAAGGAGACAATTAATCATATGAAACAAAATTAGCAATGGGATAAGTACATTGGCATTTACCTTTGCGAAGGGCAATGGGAAGGTCAAGATCATTCGGAGTTGGATCCGATGACAAAGAAACTGGTGCAGGACATTTATCATGAATCTCTTGTCTTCTTGAATAAACTTGAATGATTGGTGGCTTCATTCGTGCAGGACTAGGAGGAACAGAATCATGTGGTTGCCCAGTAAAGGAATTTGTACTTGAATTCTCAGGTTTGGCAGTATAGATTAGCCACTCATCTTCCTCCCCCTGATTAGTAGAAGTTGAAGACGAAGGGAAGAAAGGTGTGTTCTCTAAGAAAGTAACATCAGCCGACACCAGATACCTATTGAGATCAGGGCAATAACACCTATATCCTTTCTGAAGGTGAGAATAACCCAAAAAGACACACTTCAAAGCTTTTGGATCCAACTTAGTGACATGAGGTCGCACATCTCGAACATAGCAGGCGCTGCTAAATATTCTTGGTTCCACTGGAAACAGTAACTTGATTGGAGAAAGAGTGTTGTATGGACTATCACCATTGAGTACCGATGAGGGCATGCGATTAATCAAAAAGCAAGCAGTGGATACCGTATCAGCCCAAAATTGTTTAGGAACCTTCATTTGGAATAAAAGAGCTCGAGCTGTTTCAAGCAAATGTCTATTCTTCCTTTCAGCAACTCCATTTTGCGATGGTGTATCGACACAAGAAGTTTAGTAAAGAATTCTATTTTGAGTCATGTAATTCTGAAATGAGTCTGACATATATTCTTTAGCATTGTTGCTACTCAATATGCGTAAAGAAACATTAAATTGAGTTTTGATCTCAGCATAGAAGGCACAAAAGTGAGAAAACAATTTTGAGCGATTTTTCATAAAGAATATCCAAGTCATTCGAGAGTAATCATCCACAAACGTGACAAAGTACTTGAATCCAGACTTAAATATAACTGGACAAGGTCCCCAAACATCATAATGAACCAACTCAAAAGCAAAATTAGCTCGTTTATTAACTCTAGAACCTGACGAGCTATGATGATGTTTAGCAAATTGACATGACTCACAATCCAATGAATGTATATTATTAAACTGAGGACATAACTTCTTCAACATAGGCAGAGAAGGATGTCCTAACCGACAATGTGCTTCAAATAGAGATACGACACTGGAACAGGCAACAGATTGTGGTACCCATGCATCAAGAACGTAGAGACCATTAGATACATGTCCTTTACCAATAGTCTGCTTCGTCATAAGATCCAGTAAGAGAGAATGATCAGGAAAGAATGAGATACAACATTTTAGGTCTCTGGTAAATCTACTCACAAAAATAAAGTTAAAGGCAATGTTTGGTAGACTCAATACTGATGATAAGGTAACAGAAGAGGTTGGTTTAATAGTCCCAGATCCCACCACACTATAGGTTGACCCATCAGCTATTTTTACAGGAGAAGATGCTTTATGTGACTGAAAACTAGAGAAGAGATTGGGATTAACTGTCATATGATCTGTGGCACCAAAATCAATGACCTATTTGGCCGAGGAAGAAATAAGACATGTATTATCGTTACCTGACTCAGCAAGAGCACTAATAGGAGTGGATCTCTTAAGTGATTCCTGGTTCTAAGAGAATTTAGCAAACTTATCACCTGACACCATGATTGTCTTTTCGGATGATGAATTGGGTGCAAGGGTAGTGGCTGCAACATTCACAGTTTGAATTTTCTTTTGCAACTTTTTGCAATTACGTTTTGTGTGACCAGCCTCGTAGCAATAGTAGCAAATGACATTACTTGAATCATTGCTACGGTTTTCACGGCTATTTCCTCCTACCATGTTCTTTCTTCCAGTGTCATTTCCATTGTTTTTAGTAACAAGAGCACTATTAGGTTGGAAAGATTGAGTATTTTCTGTGTGGAGTACTCTGACGAAGACGTCTTGAAGAGAGGCAATCTCAGAGCTAGAGAGGATTTGAGATTTGACAGCCTCAAACTCGGGAGGAAGACCAGCTAAGAAGCTCATAACAGCCATTTGCTCCATTTGAGTTTGTTGTATTTTGACATTGGGGCTAAATGGTAATAGCATATTCAGTTCCTCGTACGTCTTTTTGAAGTCCATGAAATAAGTTGTTAGGGATTTAGCTTCTTTTTCAGCACGATAGAAAGCCTTGCAGACTTCATAAATTCTGGACACATTCCCTTTTCCAGAATATAAAAACTCTAGATAATCCATTAGTTCTTTTACAAATTCACAATGATTAATTAGGCCAATTACCTCGCTGTCAATTGAATTTGTGATTTGCAAAAAGAGTCGTGCATCATCTCTCATCCACGCTTGTCTGGTGTCTCCAGTAGGAGGTTCTTCCATCAAATGATTGTCTTTGTCAATACTCCGTAAATAAACTCGAACTATTTTGCTCCACTCCAGATAATTAGGACCATTTAATTTATGTTCAGTAATTTTGCTCATCATAGGAACCATATCACTTATAGATCCTGTATACTCTCTCATTTTCTAAATAACAATAGAATTATGACTCAAACCAGTACCGATCAGCTGCCAAATCACTGGAATATGGTCGGAAATAGAGAGGCAACTTCAGGAATGATTATCAGAGGCGTCAGGCTCCTCCGCACACCGGCGAGTGACGAAAACTCCATAAACCTAAGTGGCGTTGGAAAAAGAGGAATGACTGAACGGAGGATATCGCACCTCCCTATGCCAGCGGTGAAGCAAAATAGTCACTCAATGAGGTGACCCACAAATAACAGAGGTGTAGCACCTCACAAATCAACCAAAATAGACTAAAGCAGCAAGAATGAAAATTGAAACAGAGCCTAAAGGCTCTAATACCATGTAATGAAGGCAGAAAATAATGGGAGAATATTTCTTGTATTGATCATTCTAAAGTACAAGTATTTATACAGATTACTATTGCTGTAGAAAGGAAATAAATCAATCCCTACAAAAATTAGATCCCTATAATCAGCTACTAATTAGCTCCTATAATTATGTGCATGAATTAGGAAAGTCAACTGTACAATCTGTAACAAGAATGAACAGTAACAACTAAATAATTTTTTTCATTAAAAATAAAATTAATAACGTTAATATATTGGGATAGTAATTTTTTTTTTAAAAAAAAATTGGAATAGCAATAGCAATGATTGAACATTTTTCATTAATAAAATTAATAATATTAAAAGTAATAGTGGAATAAATAATTTTTATAAAAACAGTTAATAAAATTAATTTTTTTAATGAATAAAGTTTATTAATATAGAAGTTAACTGTTTTTATAAAATTAAATATAGAAAAAAGTTTTTGCTTTTAAAATATTTTTATTAACTTTTTTAATTAAGGTTTAATTATTAATTATATTAATAAATTTTAACTATTATATCAATAAAATAGTTAATTTAATTAGCAAAAAATTTAAAATTAAATAATTTAAATTTAATGATTAAATTAAATTAAATATAAAAAAAATTATTTTTTGTTATCGTATGCCAAATAATATTTTTAGTATATATTGAGAAAATAAATATATACATTAAAAATATAAATTCAATAAACTAGACCCAATGAATCTTGGGTTAGATAAGGTAGGATAGGATTAGGATCACATCCTTTTGGATATTTTAAGGCATGAGTGTGGGTAGGGTATCGGTAGGGTGATACGCTACCCATTTACAGGCCTGTTATGGCTGCTTGGGACGCGAAACGGGTTATCCGCAAAGCATCGGATCTAATTGATCTTATAGCCCGTTGGATTCAGGGTCCAGGCTCGGGTCGTCAAATGGGCCAAGTGATGATTATGGGCTTCAAAATCAACTTGGGTAGCTCACTATTTTTGAAGGATGTTTGGGTTCAAACTTCAGCCCAACCCCAAATATTATTTTTTTATTCTTGGGTCTTTTTTCTTTCTTTCTTTCTTTTTTTTTTTTTTCATATGGTGTAAGTTTATTAGTGTTTATTTATTTTTATTTAGACACATATATCAACAATTTATTAAAATTCAAATTTTAAAAATTATTTTTATATTATGAGGTCGATGCCATTTGAATTAATTAGCCACTCAATCTAAATTTATTAGTATGGATCAAGCTTTTTACAAAATTTAAATTTATCAACTTCAAGAAAAGAACAAAATCCTAATGGCTAATTCAAACACGATTTCGTAATTGCAATAATTGCTTATTAGTTGGACCCGTTTCTGAAAGGCAATTAAAGTATACATTATTAGCACTTTTAATACAAATTTTTGCACCTCCCTAGAAATTGCATGCATGGATTTAGTCGGGTGATCATAACTTGGTCCACACAATTAGGGATAGAAATAGGTCAGGCTACTCGTAAAGAGCCTATAGCCTATCCTACTTATGGCCTAATTCGGTTTAACTTATTTAATAAAAGGGACATGCTAAGATTTAAAAAGTAGCATTTTTAGCTAAATATGTTAGAATTAGGCTTTTCTAAAAATTTACAAAGTCTAACAAATCGGCCCGCTTATCCTTTTTCACATAAAAAGTATAATACTACTGATATAATATTAAATGGCTAATTGAATTTGGTTTCTTTGATTAGTTCGTTATGGAATCGTTATGTTGTTTAGTATTACTTTTTATTGAACTTTTTATACTTAGATTTGAGCTTTCTATAATTATGCATTTGTTATTTATCATTTTGATTATTTCTTATCAAGGTCTATTACAAATTTAATCATATTAAAAATTTAGATTTATGTTATATTTAGATTTGATTGAAGCCTTAGTAGAAAATAAGTTTTTAGGCAGGTTTTCTGACCAGGTTAAGGTTTTATAATTTATTAACAAGGTTAAGTATAACTTTCAAAAAAAGCCTATTATAGATAATAAGCTAGGCTCAGATTCGTCATTTGTATAATAAGTATAGCCTATTTAAGTCAAAATTTAGCCTGACATAGCCTATTTTCATGCCTACAAACAATTCAAACCCAAACAGGGACCTTGACCGAAAAGTGTTACCTTCCACTTTTCAACAATAATTCAGCTTTTATTAAACAGAGTTTACTTACCCATATAACACGTGATTAATCGGACGGGCCAAAAGCCAAATGGATCTGGTTAATATGGGTTTCGGGATTTGACCGGGTTCCGGGTTGTGGGACAACTCGAGCGACTGAGCTAACTAGGCTTCAACTGTCAAATCTTCGCTGAAATTGGTTTGATACGAGTGAGTTGTTACAATAATTCTTTTCTCTGCTGTAATTTTAATTATGAGTAGGGGTGCAAATTGATGGAGTTGGCTGCGAGTCTTATAAATCAGTTCGAGTTAGTTCTATTTGAGTTTAAATTATTTTGATTTCGAGCTTATAAGATGGTATATAATTAAATATTATTTTTTATTTTTATTAGTAAATATGTTATATTACTCTTTCTTATTTTGAATTTGAATTTACAATTGTTTACAACTCACTTGACCATTCAAACTTTATCAAGCTGATTCGAGTTGAACTCGAACTCGAACTCTATATATATTTCTGTTATTTTAATTATGACTAGGGGTGCAAATTGATCGAGTTGGTTGCAAGTATTATAAATCAGTTCGAGTTAGTTCGATTTGAGTTTAAATTATTTCGAGTTCAAGCTTGCAAGATGGTATATAATTAAATACTATTTTTTTTATTAGTAAATATATTATATTACTATTTCGTATTTTGAATTCGAAGTCACAGTTGTTTATAACTCACTTTACAATTAAAGGTTTATCAAGTTGAGTCGAGTTCAACTCGAACCCGAACTCGAGCATAATATATATTTCGAGTTCGAGTTTGAGTTTGAATTTTTTTTTCAAATTCGATTCGACTCAATTATACCCCTAACTATGATTGATTTTGAATTTTTTTATTCAAATTATAACTTAAAAAACTAGATAAATTTTGAACCCATAAAAATATTAGTGAAAATTTTCGAAACTTGTTATTCTCGGACATTTGAGTCCATGGTAACTCAAATTATTCGAACAATCTCAGTAAATTTTATATTATGGAATAATTAAGTCCCATATTATTTAATTCAAATGCATTTTTTCAGTACCTAAGTACCACCAATTATTGTCTTGACTAGAAAAAGATGAGTACATACAAGTATGGAAGAGAGGAAAAAGTCAATTGACAGAGGAGAGAGCAAAAGGTGACAAATATAATGTGAGACAAATGGTTATTTTGGACTTGATTCAGATCTCTTTTGTTGCCTTCTAGGTTTTAAGGAACTTTCACTTTCACACAGTAAGTCAAAAGACCCATTGTTCAAATTTTCAGTGCAAAAGTTAGTTCCAAAATTTCCCAATTATAAGCATTTATTGTTCTAGTCCCATTTTCAAGTGTACCGTTTTATTTCTCAATCCTAAAATAACCACAATTCACATATTTTCGTTCAAATAATCAAACTTTAATAAACTAAAAAATTTGTTAATTCTTTTACAATTGATCTTGCATACTATTTTTGGTGTTATATTGTTATATTATTTAGTATTAAATAAATCGAGTGCATCTTTATTTGTGGATGAAAGAACTGGTAGTTTTCGATACAGATTTGACAAGAAAAATTTGGATTTGAGTCAATTTATTTCAAGTTTGAGTCTAATAAATTCGACATATAGAAACCCAAAAAAATGAACTGGGTTATAAGTCAAATTTCAAATCACACGAACAACTTGAGTTTTGACTTTAAGTCGCATAACAACTCAAAATTTACTTGAACAGACCTAACCGACCCTAAAGTAACATAATGAAAATTTCAAAGAAAATTGGTAAATGTTGTACTTGCATTTTACTCACAAAAAATGGCAATTTAAAAAAGACCTTTCATTTTATTTTCTCAAATTAGCAAATGGCTAGTTAAGAAAAATTGTTCAAAAATAATTGTTTTAAATCTGGTTAACAAGTAGGGTTAGTCGAGTTTAGGTTGATAGGTTGATCTGATGGACATCAAATTTCATTCAGTCGACTCAAACCTGATCTTATGAGAATCAAGCTAAGCTTTGAATACTTTCATGTTATTATCAAGTTGCATCAGGTTTAAATTGACAAAAATAATGCTATACCCTACCTCAACCCAACATGAACCCACCCAACCCACCTGAATTACCATTCCTCATGAAACTGGCGTAATATATAATTTATATCTAATAGCTTTTATGCTATATCATGATCTATAATTTTTATTTATATTTTAATAACATCGTAACATTGTATATTTTAGAAATGAAAATTTTACCTAGACAGTTTTCCAATAGTGGACTATCTAGGTAAACTAATACTAATCTTGGCAACTAATGAAATTTTTTTTAAATTTATTACATGGCAAGCTTGGTCATCACCACATTAATCCAACTTGCCAAATGAAGAATAGTTTTTTCCCCACCTCAAATGTTTGACAATTTCAAACATTTATTACACTACGAACCGGCCCAATTCCTCAAACAAAAAAATACGGTCAATTTACACCACCAAGAACAAGCCAATAGTTTTACATTTCCATTTTATTTAAATATTTTCTTGCATTTATATAAACCCCATACTCCATTGACAAACACTGTTTAATTATTATCTTACCACCACCATCTCCGACAATACCTTTTCCCACCGCCGCCATGAACTTCTCTTCAGGCCGGTCTCCCCGGCGGGAGCTCCAACTGCAGGGTCCCCGACCCACGCCGCTAAGAGTAAGTAAAGACTCCCACAAGATCAGAAAGCCACCACTGGACCCGCCGCCAGCAGCAGCAGCAGCAGCAGCAGCTCAGCCCCATCACCACCACCACCACCCTCACGCGCCGCCACGGCCGCCCGTCATAATCTACACCGTCTCTCCCAAAATAATCCACGCAAACCCAAATGAGTTCATGTCACTAGTCCAACGTTTGACCGGCCCGAACTCCTCATCATGCACAATGATCAACAACATTAATTCGCCGTCAACTTCTTCCTCATCCTCCGCTTTTCCTTTCCAAGAAAACAGCGAAGGCGGAGGCGCAATATCCCCGGCGGCGCGTTTAGCTTCCATAGAGAAAACCAAGTCCGTGGAAGGGAGAAAAACAATACAGGTTCTTGATGATCAGAACATGGAAATAATGGAAGGAATAGAGATCAATGGAACAGAAATGATCCAACGGACGGGACAGTTCCCTGGAATCTTATCCCCAAACCCGAAAACTCTTCCGCCAATCCCACCAAATTTCTTCTCCCCTCCATCTGATCATTCCAATCCCTTAAGCTATTTCCTCGACTTCAGCCCCGTTTTGCATAGCAACAGGAATTTAACAATGGATAGTTTTATCATGCCTAGTCCTTCAACTACTTTCTTTTCACCCCATTTGATGAATACGCCTTCTCCAAACACTTTAGATCTTTACAACACTTTGTTTGACCTCTAACCAGACAGAGGATCAATTAAAACGCGGGCCGGCAGGATTAATCCGTCCTGGTTTTCTGAATCTTCATTGGTGTGGGGATATGGAACAGGATGAGAATCAAAATGCGGGCCGGCAGGATTAATCAATCCTGGTTTTCTGACTCTTCAATGGTGTGAGGATATGGAACAGGATTAATTCTCAGGCAAGACTGCAAGTTGGGGGTAATTATTATTATTATTTTTTCTTTCCTTTTTTCAATTTTCAGTATACATAGTTGAAATTCAAATTTGTGGGCCTTATGATATTATACATTAGTTTTGGCTCAAATATCAGATCTTTTGTCTTTATGCAAATTTGTAAGTATTTGTACTTAGTCAAATCCGAAATTATGGGAAACTGTGTTTGAATTCCAAGATTTTTTTATTTTTTTTTGTCTTGATTTATGCATACATGTGGTTTTCTTGATTGATGTGAATTATATACCATGCATTTAACTTACTTGTTGATGAGATTCATAGGGAGTAGTGATGAGATTCATTTTTAGTAAGCTAGATATACATACATTTTTATTCTAACTTTAGGCTCTAATTATGTGTCGGATGAATATATAGTTTAATAGTAAATTTCTGTTGTTATACATAGATTAGTCGTAGATTTGAATTTTCTACAAAGTAGTTGAGGGGGGGGGGGGGGGGGGGGGAAGTCAAAAACCCTATTGTGTCTAGTATATGTAGGCTTTGTTGCTTGATTTGATTGAGTGTAATACATATATAATTAAGTCTCTTTTAATGCTTATTTCAATTGATAAAAGTCATTAATAAATTTCAGGTCCAACATTATTTATTATTGCTTTTAAAAAGTGGATCAAAGGGGAAAATGCTTAATTTTGTATAATAAGAATTAAAAATAAGGTTTATTTTATCTTATTTCTAATTAAATCATATTCTTAAGAATGGGAAAGGATGAGGAAGTTGTTAAAAATTTATTAAAAGGTATTAAGGATATAATAGTAAATTTATGTATTATATTTTAATTTATTTATATATTAATCTTACTAACCAAATATAATATTAAAATATTTCATTCTAATGGACTTAAAATATATCCATTGACTTATATATCACTTCTAATCACAGCAAACGAGCCTTTAGTAAATAAAAACTTAGATTTGGATTTCAATTTCAAATATCACCACTTCTCTTCATGCTCTACAAACTACGATGTCCTATATAAGAGTTTTAAACTTCATTAATTGACTTTTTTTTTCTTTTTAAAAAATTTTCATTTCTTGTTTAATGTCCTTTGCAACCCATTTAAATTTGGGTTATCTTGTTTGCATTTGGTGTTGTCCTCAATATTCCATCACAATTTTAGGGTTGAAGCCATAAGACTCTATAAACATATCTAGATTTTTGGTCTAAGTCCCACTAGATGTAAGAATTATTGATTGTATTAATCATTGTTCTCAATATTTCTTTAGAATCCTAAGGTGGATTGGTAAGAATTCACAAACATGTATAATTTTTTGGTTCATGTCCCACCAAATGTATGAATATTAATTTTGCGTGTTAAAAGGTTGTTGTACTCATTACATGTTCAAAAGAATATCAACTAACAATTAGTTTGATTACTTGCCAAAGTCAATTAATTGTAACAATAATAAAATAAGGATGTGTATTATCAAGAGACACATATTCCCACACATTTAATAAATTTTCAACTAAAAATCTCATAATTTTTAAAATTTGAAAATAATAATTTTTATTTATTTATTTATTTATACACACGCACATCAATTTTACCGTTTTCACCGCTTAAACATTAAAAAATGTATAAAAGCAAAAAGTGGACTTTGGTAGGGTATGACTTTTAAGAAATTGTATATTTAGTTGACTAAAAATTGTTCAAGGGGAGCTATCCATCCACCTAATCCGCGGAGACGTGTGATTATAATAATTAATTTGCAATAATAAAGAATTGCAAATGTCAATTAAGTAATCCGGCGCCTTGTTCCTCGTTAATTCCATTCATCTCTCGCAGTTGAGCAATCTTTGTTCAAACAAACATATATTTCGTAAAAGATGTAAATTCTTACAATTTGCAAGTGTGATGTAAGAGGGCAACTTTTGTTCAAATAAATATATATTTCGTAAAAGATGTAAATTCTTACAATTTGCCAGTATGATATATTACGTACATGAGTTGTCTATTTGTCTTTCTCAAAGATAAGAACTCATAAAAGAAAATTTTAATTATCCACTAATATGTGTTCGAATAAATTTAAATTAATATTTAAATATAATTGTCCATACATTGAGAAGAAAATTATGAATTTTCGAGAAGAGAAGGGTGAGGAGCAATGGTGGTCCACCAATTGCCCAGATCTAAGCTAAGATGGTAGCCCGATTGCCCACATCAGAATTGTGGTGGTTCCTCAACTGCCTAAATCTAATGAGTAAATTAAAAATATGTCGAGTGGCCTTTAACTCAACAACATAAATTTCATCCATAAAATAAGAAGTCAAAAATTCGAATCTAATGAATTCTTAATTGATGAACTACTGATATGATTGGTGGCCATTTAGCGCATTAGCATAAATTTATCACATATACTGTGACGTGACGTCAGGAATTTGAACCTACCAAACCCTTAGTGTGCATGTATAACGATAATGACAAAAAACTCCCAACATACATATTCAAAATATAAATAAATAAATAATAAGGCTAGTAAATTAAAAATTAAATATAATTAGATCTCACTCGAATCACCCAGTTATCCTTCTATTTCAAATCTACTTTAGACATGCCCTATTGTCATCCTTAACTATGATGGGATGTTCCGGGAATCATTTGAAGGGTTTAAGGCGTCGTAGTTAACAACTGAATACGATTCCAAGGTAACTTGGTAATATGCAACATTAGCTACATTGGAACAAGTACAGTTACATTTAAAAGTGTCCGAGAAGTATGTTCAGTTCACTTGTAAGAACATGTCATATATTCTCCTAGAAAATTAGCTCAAGAACTGCCTGAGCCATAACTACAGACGTTGCTCAGTGGACTAGCAGGACTCCGAGCCCCATTGAAGCCAGAGTCATTTGGAAGATCTTCAAGCATTTTGGGGTGGTCCCTCGACCGCCATCTTAACGTGGAATGCTGCTTTGCCCTAAATACTCCCCATAGATAATACTTGCCCTGAAATCCTGCAAAACAGTTTAGTCTAAGAGCTTTGCCTGAGAAAGAATGGAAGGACAGCCGTCAACGGACATAGAGACAGGAAAAGGGACTTCAATTACTCCAGTATTCCAATGGCAGTTCAGTCGAAGTAAAAACCAAAAGCTCAGCATTCTGCAGAATGGCTCTCAGAGCAAGTTCTTTATGCACCATTTCATCGACCAAGTGGTCAAAAACCCGTTCACTTCTGTAGGAAAATGGTAAAATTATGTGACCAAGAATGCGCAAAATCTAAAATGAAACAAAAGAGCAAGAAGCAGATCACAGCTAAAAAGTAAAAAACAAGACCTTATTTCAGATGGGAAGAAATAGAGTGCAATATTTTCACCACTGGGGCCGGATGTCTTGAAACTTTTCGGCCAAACATCAGATTTGGGAAGAATTTCCAGGTGAAGGGCTGGTTGGAACTGACATGCTTCCTCAAATGCTTTTTGGCATGCACTGCTAGACACGTGAGCCATGAGCCCGTCAAGTGTATCACCATTTTTGTTCCATATATTGAAACTTCCCCTGCTAGTGGGAAGAAGTAATTGCTTATTAACATGCAAGTGAACAAATATGTAATTTTACCAACTATAAGTCCATATCATGATTTTTCTCACCTCCAAACTGGCGTTGAGACTGGTTTAGGACATGTATCGTGATCAACCATTGATGAAATATTTGAATCTTTTAAGAACTCTTTGCAGAAATTGTTGATGCCGTGAGGTGCAGAGGTTCTCTCTTTGCTAACTTCTGATTCTCTGTTTCCATTATGGTCATTGCTCCGTTCGACACCCCTTACTTCAGTACTCACGTCAGAGCTCTGATTATCTAAGTTGAGCCATTTATTTTCCTTGAGATGATGTTGGGCAAAGACAGTTCCATGCCCTTGATCCTCCAAATTAGCTTCTGAAGGCTTCTTCTTTGAATTTCTCAAAGAGCCGTTTTTTGATAAAATAGGATGCTCTATTGTACCAGGCTCAGGATCTGATTCATGAAGTCGTTTGGAGAAAAACCTGTGATCTCTTCTCTCAGAAGCCCTACTTTCCTTAACCAATTTCACGTGATCACTGATGTCAATATTAGCGTATTCCTTGTGAGGTCTCCTGGAGTAGTTGTTATCAAGTCTATGGCGGCCTTTCTCTATAGCGGCTACCGTAATTGCACTTCTCTTTTTCTTCAAACTTTCTTCTCCAAGCTGCTGCAAAAATCTCCGCTCACATCTTTTTCTTTCATCTGCTGCAGAAAGAATAACACGTTCATCATTCATCCCTCTAAGCCCTATAGCACAACGCCCCTGAGCTGATTCAGCACATTCAACTGCGCCAAGCTTTGCACAAGCATCATATGGTTGATGCAACCCACCTGCATTAACAGGCTGCTCCGTGTTAACTCTAGAGTAACCTATAATACGTTTTGAAGCTGTACGATCTCTTGTTTGGAATAGAACGGCATCATGTTTGCAGATGGCCGGCTTGTTTCGCACTTCCACTTCACAGTCATCACAAATCCATCTAACAAATTCATCAACTGCCTTTGGTATTACATCCAGGCAGTAGCTGAGAAAGAAGAAAAACACAGTAAATTAACACCATCCACATCCTAATCCTAGACTACAGCATAATGAAGATAAAGATTCCAAAAAACTCCCAGCTAAAGCATGAGAAAAGTTGACAAGTAGAAATACCATAAATGATGAGGTCATGGTTGGACAAAATAACGCAATATGTGCTTTAAAAGAGAACTTGTTAGGGAATCAGTAAAATTACGAAAAGGCAACCAAGGAATGGAATTGGATTTCATTGTGATACCTTTACTAGGAAATAGAAGGAAAAAAGTTCCAAGAGCTCTGTGTTCAGTAGCACCATACATACAAATGAAACCAAAAAGAGAAAGGCAAAAGGTTCATCATCTTTGAAACCTGAGGGTGATGTCAATGCTATGTGCTTAAACCAGAAGAGAATACAACAGAAAAACATAAAAGGAAGAGTAGAAAATTGAATATTGATTAACTATTTTGGAGAATAATAGACAGCTAGCATCATATTGTAGTCTACACAGCATAGTTATATATTGAGCTTAATGCAAACCACTAAGAAGCCAAGTATATATATTTCATATTTATTTGATACAGGCCAAATCACAAACACCACAACACAGATTTCTTTATGGACAATCCACCCTATCCTAAATATGGGACCCAACTGAAAGAACACAAGAAGTAATGGTTTTGCAGGACTTCAATTTCCTCCATTGATCCGATGTGCTGGAACCTGCAGGTTAAAGATGCATAGCAATGGCAGATGACAGATAACAGAACTTAATCTGTTGCGATGTAGCAAGGAAAGAGGGCGGGTGAGTTTGAATAGGGAATGCAGAAGTTGTAAGAATAAAAACATTGTCAATATGCAGCTCACCGATGCACCGCAACATTCAGACATTTGATACAGTATACAAAAGCATTAGCAAATCCTCTATCACCACATTGCAGACATATTGTCTCCTGCATAATGCATTTACGCTCAAGTTAATGGTAAGAGAAGATGGTTAATGGGAAACCATTGTTACAAATTCTTCTAGCTCAGCCATACAGTGCAGTCAAAGGAATATTGGAAAGCATTAAAGCTGGTTGATAAACCAATAAACACAATACATGTTTTGTAGCAAAGATAACATGAGTTCGGGTGAAACAATTGCTACAGGCCATCCAAGCCTAAAAGGTAAACAAATGAGAAAACAAAGAACAGGTGCAAGAAATCTGTAAAAAGAACATATCATAAATCAAAAAGATGATAACACATAATTTAACTTAAGATTTCCAAGAAGACAACTATTACATCAATACTCGACTCTTTGAATAACAGATAAATGAGCAACTCATCCATACCAGGGAAGAAAATTATCATTCATTTTTCCTAAGAAGGGTATCAAGTGAAGTCTATGCTCGCTTCGTCTGTATCCTTGAGTGTACCTCAATCACAGTCATTTCTCATTCTCATCAAAGGAAAAGAGAAACAAGAAGAAAACCATAATAGTCTTACAACTAGATGGAAAAATGACAAATATTATAATTTATAAACTATAATTTGCAAAACATGTGGCCTTTTTGGTTGTCAGTTTTAGCATACTCCAATCAGTGTCATTAATATGTTCTCATAAGTCTTAGGAAGGAAGAGAATTAATTAGTTACTTCTATTATTCCTCAAGGTAATCTCTTTATTGTCTGAAAATACCAAACCTTTTTAAGTTCAAGAATATAATGCCATAAAAACTGCTTACAGTGAGAACATATGAATGCAATTGGGTGGACAAGAAAGCCTGAACCATCTTTACAATTGAGATACTTAGCAGTATCCAAAATCCTTATGCTTCAAGTGTCACAAAATTTGATTCCGCTAGTAACTCAATATTTATTTTGTTACTACGAATTCATGCTTCAACTTTACTACTCCATTTTCACAAAAATTTCCCCTGAAATGCGGAAAATTCAGCACAAATCCACTAAGGAAGCCACTAAAAGAATAAAAATAAACTAAGAAACAGCACTTCTAAAAGACGATGCATATTCTATTTCTAAACAACCCAAATTGTATTTCGTAAAAAAACTACATGCACACTAGGAGGGAAAGAAAAGAAAGGAAAAAAAAAACCCAGAAAATTCCAAGAAAGCAAAGGAGATAGAACAAAAAGCTTACCATGATACTTGGAAATTCATGAAACCCACAAGAAAGAAACTGAATATCTTAAGGAATTTTTCATAATAACACTCAATGTTCAAATAAAGTTTGAGTCTTGAAATCAAAGAAGCGAATATTCCAAGCAGTGCTCTTTTTTGGAGAATGTATCAAATAAAGAAAGTCTCAAAAGGCTTTATGGGCGACAAGAAATGGGAAATTTCTTCAGGAACTATAGTTTGTTTCTCTGGAAGGCTTCGAAGGGGAACCCACCGGAGAAGAAGAAAGACGCCGGTCCCTTTCCAAAGACAATGAATGATCATAAATATTCATACTAGATACATAATTAATTTTGGGCTGAGTTTTATTTTCTTAGAAAATAGAAATGCATTTTTGTATAAAAACTATGAGAATGTTTGGTTATTTTTTTGTGTGATTTTATTATGTGTTTTGAAAGAATTAATTATTGGAGAATGTGAAAGTTGTATTTTGGTATGTTTGTTTATGTTTTGGGGGTATAGAAGTCGAATCAATATTTTTCGTATGATTTTTTAAGGTAAAAATGAAATTGAATGATTTTTTTATTGCTAAAATAATAAAAAAAATATAATATATGTATGTATATATTTGGTTATGTTTCTTCAAAATAAGGGATTTGTTTATTTATGAATTAGAGCATTTTGTCAAAATATTTTCGCAAAATGATTATTGAGAAGTGGGGTTATGGTTGTTTGTTTGTATTTTGAGCGATAAGTGAAAAATAAATTGGAAGAAATTTGTTTGTTTGTTTATGTTTTGGGAAATGATAAAATGTCACATAAATAATTTTTTTATTAGTTTGGTAGGATAAAATTAATATTTTAAAATTATTTATGTATGTGTGTATATATATAGATTAGATAGGGGGACAAAAAATGAGAGGTTAGATATTGAGAAATGGGTAGAAAATGAATTGGAATGATATTTTGGGCCTTCTGGGTCTATTTTGGATAGTAAAATTGGAGAATATGATATATTGTTTGTTTGTATTTTGAAATTAAAAAATATTTTAATAATTTACAAATAAATAAGTTTAAGATTGTTATGGAAAAACATAACTAAATATTTCCTATATATTGATTATATTTTTTAAATTAATAGTGTCAATCAAATATTGGTGTTATAATATAAGTAACAAAAAGAAAATTTTGATATTTAATGTGCATGTGTGTAAAATGCATCATAAAAAAATAATCATCATAACAACATAGGGCTGTGTTAATCCAATCAATAA
Source organism: Jacaranda mimosifolia (assembly GCA_018894105.1). Classification (NCBI taxonomy): domain Eukaryota; kingdom Viridiplantae; phylum Streptophyta; class Magnoliopsida; order Lamiales; family Bignoniaceae; genus Jacaranda; species Jacaranda mimosifolia. The sequence continues at coordinate 1,807,186 of CM032123.1, forward strand.
TAAATCATAATGCATACTAATATTATTTATTATTTAATTTGACATATATTTTCTATCAGGAAAAAAAAAAAAATGTATACACATATACTCATGAGACCCTGTCCCACCCCTGTTGCATAGTGAGTTTTTCTGAAAAATTATCATATCGACTGCTGGATCAGATATGTGTTGTCTTGTCAAAGTGTACCCATTTTTGTCTTCTGGTTCTCCATTTTAGGAGTGAAATAAAAAATATGTTTGATAAAAAATAAAAAATAAAGGTTGTATTTGGTTAAATTTTTTGTTTGATTTTATTATATGTTTTGAGAGAATATAAAAGTTATTTTTGATATGTTTGTTTATGTTTTGGGGAAGATATTTTTTATTATAATAATCAAATCAATATTTTTTTATTGAATTTTTGAAGTGAAAATAGAATTTAGTGATTATTTTAATGTTAGAATAATAATAAAATATATATGATATATATTAATATTTGTATATATATATATATTAAAGAATACCCATTTTGGAGAAAAAATAGGAATATGTTTGGTTATATTTCTCCAAAATAATATTATTTTGAAGAAACATAACCAAACAAAGCCAAAAAATATGTCAATTTTTTTAATTGAAAAAAAAAAGACAAGAAATAATTTGAATTGTTGAATTTGAGTTATAATTATTTAAACTCTATTATGGTAACCCACCAAACTATCAATCAACTGAAACTTCAATAGAATATTTTATTTGAATTATAGTTACTGCTCAATTGACGAACCCGTCACCACAATTCATAAAAGTGTAAGTCAAATTAAACTCTATGAAATATTCAATTTGAACTATAACTACTACAAAACAAAAGAATCCTTCATTATAGTCCATCTACATTTGATCATAACCACTGCTGAAATGACCAACCTATCGCTATAATCGACGAAAGTGTTAATCAACTTAAATCCTCGTAAAATATTTCATTTGATTCATAACTGCTACTAAAAATGCAAATCCTTCGTCGTAGTCTATCAAAGTGTCAATTAGATCTAAATCTGTTCACTTAATTGATTCATGAATAAGTTATGGGTCAAATCTATTGGATTACTTTATTGACAATAAAAACATGTAAATTTGGACAATATTTTCCCTCTAGTGTGAACCACCATTTTCGCCGCCGCCGCCGGCGGTGGCGATGGATATATGATCTTCTACCATAAAGCTTTGTCTTTAAAACAAAGAGATGCACTTATGATCAGTGTTTGTACCTCATGCAGTTATTTCATTTCATTGTAAAATTATGAAAGTAATATCTTCCAAAACCCACTTCTGATTTCATCCAAGAACCCATCTTGGTATACTCAACAATATTCTTATCCCTCCAAAAGTTGCTTTTAAGTGGCCACATTATAAAACCAACTCCAAACCCCCCACATCACACCTACTAATATATATAAAAAATTGAACTAATATTGAGTTATCTCTGATTTAAATATCAAAGTTACCCAAGTAAATTATAGATCTTCTCTGCAAAAAATCTTATAGAGAATATTTTAGTTTGATCAAATTCCAATAAAGCAAGAAAGCTAGAATATGCCACATGTATAATTCACAAACCATTGATTAACACCTTGTTTGGTTTGGATTCCACTTTAGAGTGCTTAATCATAATCACACAGCTTTAATTAATTTAATGAAATTGACCAATGAGCTGCTCTAAGACACACAGAACAAAGCTGAAATCTGAGGTCATGGGGCTTGGCATTGGGACTGTCCAAGTTATTAAATCAGCAAACAATACTTATCCTTAGTTCCAATCACCCTCAAATCTCTGACTTAGAGTGTGGTATTATTGTCTTCTTGAGCATTATGTTCAGATAAGCACCCCACTTTCTGGACCTCTACTGTAGTTTTACATATGTATAGATGTGTGTATAAATATACTTTGGCATTTGAATCAGTTTGAAGATGTCTAAGAGTGCTCACTTCTCAGGATCTGTCATCTCCATGGAGCCCTCTACCCCTGGGGGGTGGGGGGTTGGTCAAGTCCCTCCCTACTTCAAAATGGCAGTAGGCCAGGAGACTAGCAGGAGTCTTGAAGACCTATACTAACACAAGTCAAGCAGCAGAAGCATCAGAGGGATCAGCGAAAATTTCAGTAGCTGTGTCAACAGGGGATGAAAGCTCGGCTTGATCCTGCCTGGCCCTGGTATCTTCTTCCTCATCCGAGTCTGGAAGACTCTGCAGTCCAAATTGCCGATCTACTGCAGCTCTGGCAAGGCCCATCTTTGTAATGCCTTTAGCTTCCAGCTGGTCAATACAAGTGTCTATCCCATGGTAGTAGTACTTTAAAGCTTTACCAACCAAGACCTGTTTAAACTTTTCACTCTTTTTATATTCAAGTAGGCGCGATTGCCAATAGGCTTCCAGATAATTTTTACCCTCTTCAGTAGCATGGAAGACCTCAAAAAAGGTGTCTCGGCCTTCTCTGCGTCCCTTTTCTCGAGCCTTTTTGAGCTCCTCCTCTTGAGACTTAGCCAGCTCAACTACTTTCACTTCAGCCGTGGACAAAGCGGCCACTTTCTCATTGTATTGCTCCTCCAGAGTGGATAACTGCTCCTTTAGCTCCCGAAAATTCTCTACTTTTGATTTGTGTTGAGTCCGCTTGGCCATCAGTTTTTTCCTCTCAGCATCCAAGCGCTTCAGTTCACCTTCCCACCGGGCTAACACTCCTTCAGCCATTATAATGGCCTACAAGAGAAAGGGATAAGAAGAAAATAGAAGAGCTAAATTAAATGAGAAGTGCTAATGAATTGAATTTACTTCATACCTTAGAAAGGTAGGAAGCGAATTGAGCTCGGAGATCGTACAATGGCATCTCATCCAACATCTGACGATCTAAACTGGATAAGCCCCTCAAGAAGTCCCAACCTAATGAAAAGGAAGCATCATTCAGGATCGAGCTCTTCTCTTTTTCTTCATTCTTTCCTTGAGGAGTGTGTCAACTAATAACTTACCATGCTGCATGGGATTATCCTTGGATTTTTCCTCCCCAAGCTGCTGAGAAGAGCTCTGCTCACATCGTTTTCTTTCATCTGTGGCACAAAGAATAAGAAGTCATCATCCATCACTCTAAACCCTATGGCACAACACTCACGAGTTGATTCAGCACATTCAACCAAATCAAGCCTTGCAAAGGCATCATGTTGATTGACGTGGCCCACCTGCATAACCAGGCTCCTCTGTCTTAACTCCAGGGTAACCTATGGCATGCTTTGAAGCTCCATGGTCTCTTGTTTGGCATTGAATGGCATCATGTTTGCAGACGGCATGTTGGTTTTGCACTTTCACTTCACAGTCATCACAAATCCATCCAACAAATTCATCGAACGTCTTTGGTATTACATCCAGGCAATAGCTGAAAAAGAAGAAAAACACAGTAAATTAACACCACCCACGTCCTAATCCTAGACCACAGCATAATGATGATAAAGATTCCTAAAAACCCCCAGCTGAAGCATGATAAAATTTGACAAGTAGAAATACCATAAATGATGAGGTAATGGTTGAACAAAATAACGCAATATGTGCTTTAAAAGAGAACTTGTTAGGGAATCAATAAAATTAGGAAAAGGCAACCAAGGAAAGGAATTGGCTTTCGTTATGATACCTTCACTAGGAAATAGAAGGAAAAAAGTTCCAAGAGCTCTGTGTTCAGTAGCACTATACATACAAATGAAACCAAAAAGAGAAAACCAAAAGGTTTGTCATCTTTGAAACCTGAGGGTGAAGTCAATGCTTTGTGTTTAAACTAGAAGAGAAGGCAACAGAGAAACATAAAAAGAAGAGCAGAAAAAATATTGATTAACTATCTTGGAGAATAGTAGACAGCTAGCATCAAGTTGTAGTCTACACAGCATAGTTAAATGTTACGCTTAATGCAAACCACTAAGAAGCCAAGTATATATTTCATATTTATTTGCTACAGGCCAAATCACAAACATCACAACACAGATTTCTTTATATATGATCCACCCTATCCTAAATATGGGACCCAACTGAAAGAACACAAGAAGCAATTGTATAGCAGGACTTCAATTTCCTCCATTGATCCGATGTGCTGGAACCTGCAGATTAAAAGATACATAGAAATGCAGGTGATAGATAACAGAACTTAATCTATTAATCTCTGTAGTGAGTGAAGCAGGGCGGATGAGTTTGAATGGGGAATGCAGAAGTTGTAAGAGTAGAAATATTGTCAATATGTAGCTCACCGATGCACTGCAAAATTCAGACACTTGACACAGTATACAAAAGCATTAGTGAGTCCTCTATCACCACATTGCAGACATATTGTCTCCTGCACAATGAATTTATGCTCAAGTTAATGATAACAGAAGCCGGTTAATGGAAAACTATTGTTACAAATTCTTCTAGCACAGCCATACACTGCAGTCAAACAAATGTTGGAAAGAGTTAAAGTTGGTTGATACTTATGGAAGCAGAATAATAGATTCATATCCAAACAAATGAGGAGACAAAGATCAGGTGCCAACAAATCCGTAAAAAGATTATATCATAAATCTAAAAGATGATTATACATAAATTAACTTTAGATTTCCAAGAAGACGCCTATTAGATCTATACTGAACTCTTTAAATAACAGATAATGACAAAACACATGAGCGACACATCCACACCAGCATAGAAAAATGAGCATTCATGTTTCCATAAGAAGGGCATCAGATAAAGTCTCTGCCTACTTTGCTTGTATCCTTCAGTGTACTTAAATCACTGTTATAACTTATTTTCATCAAAGGAAAAGAAAACAAGATGAAAATCTTAACTTCTTACAACTAGATGGAGAGAATGACGAAAACATATAATTACAAACTATAATTGCAACACTTGCGGCCTCTTTGGTAGTCAGTTTCAGCACACTCCAAACACTGTCATTAATTTGTTCTATTGGAGTAAAGAGAACTGATTACTTATTTCTACGATTCCTCAACATAACCTCTTTACTGTCTGCAAATGCCAAACTGTTTCAAGTTCCTGTTCATCAACAAGCATACTATTGAACTATAACTGATGAGCAATCAAAAATCACAGGGGAAGAGAACCTAAGCAGTAATCTCCTAGCACGAGAACATCTAGCCATTCTAGCATTTCAGAAGAAGAATACTACTTTTAGCATGCTCCACTCCATAAATTTCTAAAGAAAAGGTGGATTTCTTAGGATTCTTGCAGTCTTATGCTGCTGAAGAAAGACTAAGACAGTGGAGACTGGAGAGGAGAAACACATGCTGAAGAGACTGTTTAGGAAAACTGGGATGGATTCTTACACAAGAAGCATCAGATCAAGTGTACTAAAATTGGTAATGGAAATCAAGAAAAAGGAGACCACGTACCTTCTCGAGTTCTTTCTTGACTCTCTTCTGCAGTCTCTTCGTTTTGCCCATCTCTTCAATCTCCTTCACTCTTCTACTCCTTTCCATTTACCAGCCGGACCAGTTCCTGTTCCCCATTCTCATCGCCGCTCGAATACTCGTACAGTACTTCACTCACCTTGAACTTATTCGATTTCCTTCTCTTCAAGTGCCGATTCCAAGTAAGGGCTTTAATTTGGTTGTGATATATCTTTCTTGGAGAGGCTCAGAACGACATCGGAGGAGATGGGGCGTCTGGAATTTCGATGCGGTTGCCGAGGTCTAGGAACGAAGATACATTTCCGAGTAACGGTGTCATATTGTTAGAAAGGAAGATACTTTGAGGTCGTCTATCCATGGCGGTTCTGATTTCGAACGGAGAAGATGAAGCAGAAGATCTATTTAGAAATAGGAGTGGAGAAGAAGGACTGAAAAGTAGAATACTCAACAATATTCTTGCCTCTCACAACATGAAAATATGGAACCCACTTTCGACTCTTCCTCTGAAAAAAATCTGATTCCTTGTATTTGGAGAGTCCCATGTTTTTCCCAAATAATGAAACATTTGTCTTGAATACTGGGGAGAGCATCTTCAAAAGTTGCCAAGTACTACTATTTCAAACATGATCAATCTCTTTTTCTCTTATCATAAAGGCCAAGCCAAAACCAATAGAGATCAGAGACTCTCTACCCATGAAAAACAAAATCCTTCCGGTTCTTTAACTAGCAAATTAAAAAACTTTGGCGTTGTTTGTTTATGATTTGGGGTTTTTGGCCAAAATGGTTTGTAGGAAGTTTGGTTTGGAAATGTGATGGTTGTTTGTTTGTGTTTTGGGTGGTAGATAGAGATTGAATCGAAAAAAAATTATTTATTTGTTTGTGTTTTGAGATGTGACATCAATTACTTTTATGTTGAGTTGGTAAGGTGAAATTTATATTTTAAAATTATTTAAAATCCAATTTTGCTTGCAAAGATAACATAAAAGGAATCCATCCTTCACCATAAAGCCTAATTGATGAAAATCTGTCAAGCTCGTGGATCGGTGAATGCTAAATGAAAAGTTCCTCCTTGTGCTCGCGTTGAAAAAGGTGGGAAATCTTACCAAAATAGCCCAATGGGCAGATTAACAAGATCCCAAGAGTAGCTAACTCTGTGGTACATAATTTGGCTCAATGAACATTTGACAAAATCTGGAATTGTCCAATTCCACGTGATGTATTTTCCCTTTCATATGTTCTCGCATGAGACTCCTGTTGTTATTTTCCAATTCATTAATTTATAATTAATGAAATCATCTTATAAAAAAAAATAAAATGTGGCCACATTATGAAACCAACTCCAATCCAATCTCCCATATTTAATTTTAGGTTTAAACACTTAAAAAAGTTTCCAAATTAATAGGAAGGAAGCTTAATTAGAATAAAATCTTCTATGATCGATCGGTGTAAGCATCAACAACTATGAATTATATTAGTTTCTGCTCAACTACTAAGCTCTTGGGCCACTAAAATCTTGCCTAATGGAGAGATAGTTGGAAATGTAACAAAACCCTCATATTTTTCATTACAAAACCAATAAAATGGAAAAGGATGAATTATTTTGTGAAAGAATATTTGGGCCTCGGCTGCATGGCATTCAATTTAATGCTCCACCACAACTTATCTACTAATTTATATTAAAAATTGATCAAATGTTGAGTTATTTCTGATTTAAATATCAAAGTTACCTAAGTAAATCATAGATGTGTTTTGTAAAAATAAGGTGGGGGGCATGAGGATACAGCTGCAGGGACTAAAGATTATTTAAGTTTGATCAAATTCCAATAAAGCAAGAAAGCTAGATTATGCCACATGTATAATTCACAAACCATTGATTAACACTTTGTTTGGAATTCCACTTTTAGAGTGCTGAATCCTGCTGTTTTAAGAGATAATCATAACCACACACCTTTAATTAATTTAATGAAATTGACCAATCAGCTGCTCTAAGACAAACAGAACAAGCTGAAATCTGAGGTCATGGGGTTTGGCACAGTGACTGCCTCAGTTATTAAATTAGCAAACAATGCATAATAAGTATTAGTTCTCAGTTCCCATCAGCCTCAAATCTTTAACATCTGGTGTGCTATTATTGTCTTCTTGAACATTATGTTCAGATAAGTACCCCACTTTCTGGACTTTTAGTGTAGTATTATATATGTGTGTGTGTGTGTGTGTGTGTGTGTGTGTGTAGTTTGGCATTTGGATCAGTTTGGAGATGCCCACAGTGCTCACTTCTCAGGATCTGTCAGTTGCATGGAGCCCTCTACCCCAAGGGGGGTGAGGGGTTGGTCAAGACCATCCCTACTTCAAAAGCTTCAACTTTAGTAGGTAATTGTTTGAGCTGGTTCATCATTTTTCAAGTTCATTGATTTCAATTGTAGTTAATTTTTTATTTTAGTGTTTTCATTTTTCTTTGTTTTTTTGTTGTTTGATGTAAACAATTCCATCATACTCTTAGTGTTGGAAGAATCGAGAATCATGTTTGTTGCTGCTCTAGTTTCAAGCAGTCAAAAGTTTCTAAACGAGTCGATTTGGATAGAATTTGTATATTAGAAATCTCGAGCTTGAATCGATCAATTGAATCATCCCAATAGTTATAATATCAAATAAAAAATATTTTTTTAAAAAAATTAACAACCAATGAGTTATCAACCCTTTAAATTAAAAATCAAGCATAATTCGTTGCAAAGCTCAAATTTAAATTTAATTATAATCAAAGCATCTCATTTGCAAACTGACTCAACTTATTTCACACTCCTAAATTCTCAATCAGCTAGGAATATGCTTGTATTAATGAGTCTAAATAATGTAAATTAGTTATTTTATTTATTTTTCATTGACACTCGAAAGTACAGCTCCAAGTGGATGTATATATATATATATATATATAGGATCAGATTATCTTGAACCTTTACTCAATTGTTCCAGTAAATTATTGAGTTAATTCTCTGTTCACCAATAAATTTCCCCCTTTCTTGTGTGAACGGGAATCAGTCTGTTTCTTGTGGGATGATGGATTCATGGTGTTCTGCTCTTTAGTATAAAACTTCCAAGAACAAAGAAATATTCCCAGGAGAAGTTCTTGCCAGCATAATTTCATGTATGATGTAATTCCAATTTCCAACTAAATCCCTCTTTTTTCGGTCCAACAGATTGGTCATTTGAATACTTATGTCGGCCAAAAGCTGAAATGAGAAAGCAGAACAGGAGAATGCCATTGATCGAGAGGAAATATAGCGAGGAGAGTCACTTGCCTTCTTCATCCTCTGCCTCATCATCATAGTCTTCCAAAATTAATTCATCACCTTCAGGCAGGCTTTCTAGACCTTTATTTCTATTCAAGAAACGAAAGGAGTAATCTATTGGAAGTTTGCCGTCTTTCTTGAACTGAAGTTTGCACGTCGAGAATCCATGGTTGTAATAGTTCAATGCCCTCTTCGAAACCAGATTGGTAAACTCATCAGACTTAAGGAAATCTTCTTTTTGTTTTTTCCAGTGCTCTTCCAGTACAGCTTTGCCTCTGGCAGAGTTCGGAAATTGTTTTATGGCTTCTTCCTTAGCCTTTTTTACCGCATCTTCCAAGCTGTCCAGGGCATCAAGTAACTGCTTTTCCAATTTTTGGTGATCAATGGCAAGAGCATTGTGCCATCCCTGGAGCTCGAGATGCTGGCGCCGAAGGTCTTCCAGTTGTAGTTTCAACGACCTGTTTTCAGCTGAAGTTTTTCTATGTTTCTCCTCACATGAATGATCTGCAGCTTCCCAGCGAGTGATGATAGCGCTGGAAAGAATGCTAGCCTGAGATCATAAGTTAAAATCAATAGAGGATCATATTTATTCAAAAAGAAGAATGGTTCGTATTTACCTTAGCCATGTGATCAGCAAAGTGCTACACCAGAAAGTTTGTTCATGAACTCGTAATCCAATTTCGATGGAAGACCTAAAATGAAGTCCCTGCCTCAGGAAAGATCTGTTCCTTGTAATACAGAAATCCCAGCAGAAAATGTTTGATTAGCATTACTGGGTTTAGTCCTTTTACAGACCAAAAGATCAGGAGTATCGAAGGTAACATCCTCATCCATCAAACAGTGAACAACTGGCTGAACTGATGGATCTCTGGGGACCTCGGGCACTGTTTTAGACACAGGAGTAGGAGTAGGAGGTTCGCTGGAGGTAGGAGTGATGCCTCGCCGTTTCTCAGCTCTCTGTTTTTTCTTCTCCGCAGCCAATTTCTTAGCTTGAGCTTGGACATAGGCATTCATCATAACGTTTTCTGCAAGAAAGAAGGCATCACTTATTATTTGGAAAAAAATAAAAAGAGAACAATGAAATTATTAACAGATTGGAAATATATACCCAAAGTATCAGACAGCTCTTCTCGAAGAGGACTCAAATCGAAGTGAGACACAAGACCTGGCTCACCCACGAAGGCTAGATCGAAAGTATAGTTGTTTAACTTCCTCAGAATCTCTTGGTAAGATGCAGGACGGGAAGAGGTTTTATATGGGACTTTTTCGGGTAAGTGGTCCATCCAGGTCGTGCGAAAGTCCCAAGGAACCGGTGAAGAGAGGAAGAAGAAATTCTCTTTCCAGCCCTTCAGCGAGCTGGGGTATCCCACTAAGAAGGTCACATCACCTCTTGAAGTAAAGTAAAATATCCCCCACTCCAGAGATTTCAATCCAAAGAAAGGATAGAATAATCTCGCAGTTGGAGTCTCATTAAGATACTGTAGAACAATGGAGAATCCAGCCATGATCCGGAAGGAATTGGGAGAGAGTTGGTTCAAAGGAACACCAAAAGAACGGGCTATTCTTTTGAATAATGGTGGGATGGGAAAACGCAAACCACCCCGCAATTGTTCTGGGTAGAAACACAAATAGCCAGGAGGAGGTTCATTTGGACGATCCAAAGAATTGGGTATAATCATGTTGTAGTCAGATGGAATACCCATGATTTCCCGCAAAGAATCGCATTCAGCTTGAGTCAGTTTGGATTCATATATAAGATAAAAAGGGGCTGCCTGGGGATCCCTCGTATCTCTCTCAAGATTTCTAGCTTTTGCTTGGGGTGGTTCAGAATATAGAATGGGGGCTTGAGAGCTACCAGCCTTGTGGCGTAACTGAGATTTTGGATGGCTTAGAGTTTCAGTACTACTGGAATCGTGAGCATCATTAGGGGAAGAAGAAGAAGAAGCAGCCATGGCATTTGCAGGGATAATCAATAAACTAAAGAAAAAAGAAAAGAAGGAATACCTGTAAGTATGAAGTTATTCAAGGAAGAAGCACTTACCAGAAATAGTAAAGGAAGAGAAGCAGCTGAAAACACTTGAGTTCTCTGAAGATGTTGAAGCAAGGGGCATTTGGAAAGAGGAAGGAAGATATTTGAACTTGAAAGGACATAGGGAAGAGCAACTGTACGGAGGCACGCAACAATAAATGTACAACCAAGTTATGACTGCATGATGATCATTACAGGTTATAATGTTATATGCACGAAAAAACAGGTCGGAAGAAGACATTGATAGACTGCGCGAAACAAAGACCTTCAAAAATTGTGAAGTAGATCGGGCAAGAGAAGACCTACCTAATAAAATGAGTTTTTTTTATTAAAAGATTAGGAGTGCAAACGCACCGAGTCGGCTCGCGAACTTTACAGGTTAAGCTTGAGCTACTTAGAGTTGTTTTGAATTTAAGTCGAGTTGAATCGAGCTCGACTGCTCGAAATCTAATTGGAATTGATTTCGAACAATATACATTTAGATTCGGGATCGCAAGCAATATATAATTAAATATTATTTTATTTTATTGACAAGAATTTACAATTATCTACAACTCATTTATCAATTTGAGTCAAGTTGAGTTGAACTCGAATTTAAAATTTTAAGTTCGTCGAGCCCGAACTTGAGCTTAATATAATTTTATCCAAACTTGACTTAGTTCGATCAATTGCACCTCTAGTTAAGCTCACAAAATTTTAGGCCCTCAATGCCTGAAGTCACCGAACTATTCTAAGAAGAGATGAAGAGGTCGGGCCAAAATGTGAAGAATTAATGCGCCAGATTTCATTCGAGATATTTTGCCTCCAAAAATGAACGTTGGACCGTTTTATTGAGAAATACCCCTTGGTGATATAGAGCTGTTGAATGTATTGTAATGAGTAAAACAGTATGTCTTCTAAATAGTGGTAGAGGAAGGATATAGAACAGAGATCATTGGTAACAAAAGAAAGTGAGAAAAAGAGTAATAGTTCACACTTACACATTTTACTTATTCTTGTTCTTGTTGGATATCATACTATTGGGTGTTGATTTTCTGGATTACATCATTTACTATAATAAAAAATATTATTCTTTTTGAGTCACTTATTTTTCTTGATTACTTAGCTTAGTTTCAAGCTAGTGTAAAATTTATTTTTGCATCAATAGTGATACAAGAATGGGCGCGAAACAGCTCAGGCATAAGATGATGCACGCATGGTTGCTGGGACTCGAGTTCTGACTCTAAAGTCGTCCCAGTTTGTCTTTAGAGTAGGGGGATTAATGATATGATATCCAAATTCCAAGCCGGTTGCTAATAAATACCCGAGCAGAACCAAGTATAGAGCCCAAATTTCCTTCACTTTTGTGGATGGCGTAGAATTACTGACGCACTTACTGATGTTAATGTTTGCAGATATTGTATGAGGTCTCTTGGAGGTGTTATTACCAAGTCTATGCTGGCCTTTCTCTACAGTGGATATCGTAATTGCACTTCTCTTTTTCTTCAGGGGAGTGTCAACGGATAACTTACCATGCTGCATGCGATTATCCTTAGATTTTTCCTCCCCAAGCTGCTGCAAAGCGCTCTCCTCACATTTTTTTCTTTCATCTGCTGCAGAAAGAATGAGAAGTTCATCATTCATCCCTCTAAACCCCATAGCACAACACTCACAAGCTGATTCAGCACATTCAACCAAGTCAAGCTTTTCACAAGAGATTGATGTGGCCCACCTGCATAAGCCGGCTCCTCTGTGTTAACTCCAGGGTTACCTATAAGATGCTTTGAAGCTCCGTGATCTCTTATATGGCATCGGACAGCATCATGTTCGCAGACTGCAGTCAGGTTTCGCACTTTCATTTCACAGGCTTCACAAATCCATCTAACAAATTCATTGACCGACGCTGGTATTACATCCAAGCAGTAGCTGAGAAACAGAGAAATACAGTAAATAAACAACACCATACCCTAATCTTAGACTATAGCATGATCACAATAGAGATTCCGGAAAACTATAAATGATGAGTTAATGATTGAACAAAATAACACAATATATACTCTAAAAGAGAAGTTGTTAAGAATAACCAAAAATTAGGAAAAGAGGAAGCATGGAAAGGAATTGGCTTCCGTTCTTATACTTTACAAGGAAATAGAAGGAAAATATTTCCAAGAGCTAGTAGCACAATAAATAAAACTACAACAAAAAAGCAGAATAATAGGTCAGCTAGCATCAAATTGTAGAGTACAGAGCATATTTAAATAATTTAACTTCATGCAAACAGTAAGAAGCCAAGAATATATTTCAGAACTTATTTAGTGTAGGCCAAATCACAAACATAACAACAGAAATTTCATTATCAATGATCAAGCCCATTCTAAACATGGGATTCAAATAAAAGAACACAAGATGTAATGGTTTTCCAGAACTTAATCTTTTGTTCTCTGAAGAGAGGGAAGGAGGGCCGTGGAGTTTGAATGGGGAAGGGGGAAGTTGTAAGAACAAAAACATCGTCAATATTCAACTCACCGGTGCACAGCAACATTCAGACATTTGACACAGTATACAAAGGCATTAGTGAATCCTCTATCACCACATTGCAGACATATCGCCTCCTGCATAATGAATTCATGCTCAAGTTAATGGTAACAGAAGCTGGTTAATGGGAAACTATTGTTACAAATTCTTCGAGCGCAGCCATAAAGTGAATGTTGGAAAGCGTTAAAGTTGGTTGATACTATGGAACCAGAATAATATATTCATATCCAACACCTGATCCTACACTATGGGCCATCCAAGCCTAAATGGTAAACAAACGAGAACACAAAGTTCAGCTGCCAACAAATCTGTAAAAAGATTATATCAATAATCTAGAAGATGATTATACATAAATTGACTTATGACTTCCAAGAAGACACCTATTATATCAATACTCGACTCATCGAATAACAGATAAATGACCAAACACATAGTAAGACATCCACACCAGCACAGAAGAATGAGCATGAGATGGGTACCAGACAAAGTCTATGCCCACTTTGCTTGTATCCTTGAGTGTACTTCAATCACTGATATAACTTATTTTCATCAAAGGAAAAGAGAACAAGATGAAAATCTTAACTTCTTACAACTAGATGGAGAGAATGACAAAAACATATCATTATAACTATAATTGCAAAACTTGTGGCCTTTTTTGGTTGCTGAAACATACTCCAATCAATCCGAACTAAATGGGAAATAGATCTCCCAAACATCCAAAGAACTAAATTTGCTTCACTAATTCTTAACCTCAACCAAATTCTTTATTCCAGCAGAAGTACCACCACATGCACATTAAAACTGCGGGTGCAAGATGACAATAACAAGTCAAGAAACTAGCTAAGAAGTCCAAAATGTCGCAAAATTCAGCACAACTCCGCTTGTGAAACATTCTACAACCCTGACTTCTAGATCAGGAACAAGAGAGCAAGAAAAAAAAATAAAACAAAAGCTCAAAACACAACACACCAACAGAAACTGACTAAAAATAAAATAAAAATCAGCACTTCCTAATGCTAATTCATATTCTATTTCTTAACAAACGCAAATGGTATTTCAAAAAAGACTACATGCACATGCGCCTACATATACAGTCAGATAACACATTTATAACGGGAGAATTGCAAATAATACCCCTGTGAAAAAACTAATTAGCTGAGAACTCCCTGTGAAATATTAATAAGCTTATCACCTTACTTTTTCTCTGAAAATTGGCTCACTTGCCCCACTCTTCATTTAATAGTTAATTTAAATGCGTCATGACTAAAATACTTATATAAAAAATGACAAACACTCTTCAATAAATTATATTCAAGCTAACAAGCATTAATGTCCACATCCAATTACCAGTTGCACAGTACATTCACATACACAACAAAGTCCACTAATTATAACCCCTAAATTTGCATCTGACTGAGTGTAGTGTCGCAAAGGTAAAGTCTATGGTGATGATTGACAGATATAGAGGCTAGCTAAGGAGGAGATTTATGAAGGTGGTGGCATTTGAGCTACTCAAAATGCAGTCCTACGGCCAAAAAAATATATTATCTTACCACCATTTCAGATTCTTGCTGCAAATAAAATAACTTGGCTAATGCGCATAAGATGTTTGATCAAATGCCCAAAGGAATTTCTTTTCCTATGGACACTTCTGCTGTGTCAATGCAGAAGCCGGAAAATACAACACCCAGAAGAACAAACTCAGAGAAACCCACTTTCTTCAAGTTCATAAATTGCTAGAAACCCACCTCTTCCATTATGTATTGATCTTCTTTAGAACCAGAGGCAGACGTAAGTACCGCAACACGCACCCCCGACTATCGCCGCGGAACAAATGCTACGACCAAAAACCTCCACCACTTCATACAAAGAAATTGGATCCGTGAGGCTAGAGAATTGTGTGAAAAGTGGAAGCGTGAAATTGGAGCATTTGCGGTTTCGGAAAATTTTGATTACTGTTGAAGCCGGCATTGGCCTGAGCAGAAAGCTGAAAATGGAAACTATGGAAACTGCACAATACTCGGTAGAAGAGAAAGTTGAGAAATTTTGGATGCATGGATTTGAGAGAGAGACAAGTATTTATATTGAAAGGGGTTTGACCGAAAGTGGGGCTGTAAAGAAGCCGAGCCGAGTTCGAATTTAGTAGATTCAAGCTTGACTCGTCTATTAATTCGCGAGCTCAAGCTCGAATTGAATTTGGTTGAATCTAAATAACTAAGCTTAAACTCGCCTCGTTGGAATATATAAAGGTTCGACGAACCTTATCGAGCTTGACTTGATAAGGCTCGTCGTATAAAAGCAAAAAAGCTCGATTCGTGTAGCTTTGGATGAACTCGAACTTGTGTAGGTTTGGATTTATTCGAGCTCATTTAGACTCAAAAACAAAATCTATAATGATAAATTTTTTTAATAATTTTGTTATATATTTTTCTAAAAATAAAAAACCAAATTATTATTATTATTATTATTATTATTATTATCATTATTATTATTATATATTTTATTATATGGGCCTAAATTATAATTATATATGTGTGTATGTATATAAAATAAAAAAGTTTGTTTAGACCTGCGAGTTTTTTGAGCCAAATATTATTGAGCTCAGCTCAGCTTGTTTGACTGACGAGCTCGAGCTCAGTTTAGTTTGAGTTCGACAAGATCGAGTCGAATACGAACTTTCATCGAATAAAGCGCAAACCGTTCGCAAATCATTTTATCCCATTTACACCCCTAACCGAAAGCAATAAAGGAGGAGAGAGAGAGGTGATTAACAGATTAACAAATACAACAAACTTGATTAATTATCTAACTAATATGATAAAATATCTACTAACTAACTCATTGTCACATAAAACTGACAACTAATTTAGTGCCGGATTGTTTGTGTTCTAAAATATCATTTTTTCATTTTATACTATTTCAAAAATTGGAAACGCCATTTGTTTGTACCATTTTCAATAAAAACACATTTCATTTTCATTTTCATACATATAAAAAACCTATAATACCTACTAATTTAAAAATAATTAAAATCCACTAATGGATTAAATATTTTTTTTTTTTATCATTCAAAGACAATGGGATTCACATAAAATTTAATACTAATTTTTCATCACATCATCATCAACTAACTTATTAAATAGTTGTTTCTTTTTCTATTTTCTCAAGACAATGAGGCCCACAACCAATTAAACAATAATAATTATTACTATTACATTAAAATATTTAACATTATTATATTAAAATATTATTTTCAATATATCTTTTTTCAAAATTTTCACAATTCTTATTCAATCACAATTTCATTTTTATATACGAAATAATGATAAAATAAAAACACACTCTAAAACGATGAAAACAGAAAATGAGAATAAAAGCACAACCAATCCAGGACTAAAAAATTAACATTTCCCTATGAAGAAAAACAAAATAAGAAAAATTTCAAGAAACAAAAGGAAGAGCAAAGGAGAGAGAATTAAAAGCTTTCCATGATGCTTGGAAATTCATGAAACCCACAAGAGAGAAACTGAATATTTTAAGCAATTTTTCCTGACAACACTGAATGTTCAAATAAAGCTCGAGTCTTGAAATCAAAGGACCCCCACCCCACGTTCACAATTAATAAAGAAAGCCTCAAAGGGCTTAACGGGCAACCAGAAATGGGAAATTTCTTCTGGAACTAATGTTTGTTCCTTCGGCAGGCTGCGGGGGGTAAAACACTGGTAGCTGGAGAGTGACCCCTTTTGTTGTTACACGGTTTTCCAAAAAAAAGGGCTTATTTGTTTATATTTTGGGGCATTTTGTCAAAATAATTTTTGGGTAATGGAATTGAGGAATGTGATGATTGTGTGTTTGTATTTTGGTAGTAGGTGGAGAATATTTTGGAAAAAAATTATTTATTTGATTGTATTTTGAGAGGGGATAAAATGTCACATCAATAACTTTTTTGTTGGGTTGGTAGGATAAAACTAGTATTATAAAATTATTTATGTATGTATATATATAAATTAGGTAGGGGAACAAAAAATGAAAATGCTAGACATTGGGGAATCAGTAAAAAGTGAATTGGGAGGGTATTTTAGACCTTTTTGGGTGTGTTTTAAGAGTGGGGTTGGGAAATGCGTATAATTTGTTTGTTTATGTTTTGAAATTTGGAAAGCAAATTGGGAGTTGGCAACCAAACAAGGCCAAAGAAAATGATCATAAATATTCATACTTGATACAAAAATTTTAATTATATACAGTTAATTAAGTTTGGATTTAAATTTATAATTTTTTAGAAAAAAAGATATGCATTTTTTTTGTATTAAAAATTATATAATTTTGATTATATTCTTTAAATTAGTAGTATCAACCAAATCTTGGTACTAGAATGTAAGAAACAAAATAGAAAATTTGATACTTAATGTTTAATGAATGTGTATAAATTGCATCATGAAAGAATAATCATCATAGGAACATAAAGCTGTGTTGATAAAATCATTAACAAATCACAATGCAAACTAGTTTATTTTTTTAAGGTTTATTATTTATTTTGACACAGTTAAGGTTTAATTATTATGATTAATACACATAGAAAATCTACTTTAATAAGTATACAAATATGTTTATGACCCTGTCCCACCCTGTTGCATGGTAAGTTTTTTCTTAAAAATAATCATATGTAATGTTAAATCATATTTGTCTCAATGTGTTGTCTTATCAAAGATCTTCTACTTTACTCTCTCGATTTTTTGTTTGAGGAATAAAATTAAAAAAAATAAATAAATGAGGGACACAGAATATATGATTTGAGTCATAATTATCTAAAGAACAGTATTATCACTATAATCCATCGCAGTGTAAATTAAACTAAAATCTCTATTGAATATTTTGTTTGAGGCTTTGAGCCATACTCATAACTCAAACGCCTAATATGCCATTGCAATTAACTAAGGTATCATATTAAAACACTTATAAAAGATTTGATTTGAGTTAAAAGTACTGCATAAAATGCAAATTTTTTAACCAAATTCCTTCAATTGTCGATTGACTAAATTCCTCCACCTAACTAGTTCGTGAACTAATATTACAAGTAAATTATAATTTTTGATCTTTTTATAAAAATTATGGAACAAATTAATTGGGCTACTATATTAGCATTCCATCTAATGTCAATTAACATCATTATATATATATATATATAGATAGATAGACACACACACACACACACACACCATATATGATCTCCTATCATAACTTTTGTCTTTAAAACAAAGAGAAGTACATTACCAATGTTTGAACCTAAGGAAGTTATTTCATTTCATTGTAAAATTGTTGGAGTAATATATCTCAAAAGCCCATTTCTGATTTCATCTCAAGAATCCATCTTGGAATACTAAAAAATATTCTCGTCTCTCCAAAAGTTGATTGTAAGTGGCCACATTATAAAATAGAGATACAAACGAGACGAGTCGAGTGAGCTTTAATAATTTTTTTCAAATTCAAGCACTTGTTCAGGTTAGCCTCGACTCGATTTATTAGGCTCAAACTCATAATCAAACTACAAGCTCGAGCTCAAAAGGATAAATTATTTTATAAAAAATTTTAAAATTAATATATTTTATTATATTTTTATATATATAAATAATTTTTTAAATAAAAAATATAGGCTCGGGGCCGGCTCACGAACTTGTGAACAAGAATTATTTGCTCGAATTTGGCTCGAGCTCGAATTCTTCAAATTCGAATTCGAACATTTTTTGAGCCAGCTCGTCAAGCTCACGGGCTAGTTTAATTCATTTGGAACCCTATTATGAAACCAACTCCAATCCAATCTCCCATATTTTTAATTTAAACACTTGGGCTCCATAGCATTCAATTTAGTGCTCCACCATACCATATCTACTAATCTAAGATTAAAAATTGAACTAATGTTGAGTTATTTCTGATTTAAATATCAAAATTACCTAAGTAAATCATAGATATGCTTCACAAAAAATTAGGTGGAGAGCATGAGAGTACAGTTGCAGGGGTTCAAGAATAAAGCAAGAAAGCTAGATTATGACACATCTATAATTCACAAACCATTGATTGACACTTTATTGGAATTCCACTTTTAGAGTGCTTAATCCTGCTGTTTTAAGAGGTAATCATAATTACACAGCTTTAATTAATTTAATGAATTTGACCAATCAGCTGCTATAAGACAAACAGAACAAAGCTGAAATCTAAGGTCATGGGGTGGCATAGTGACTGCCTGAGTTATTAAATTGGCAAACAAACAATGCATAATAAGTATTATAGTTCTCAGTTCCCATCAACCCCAAATCTTTAACCCTTTTTTTTTTTTTTTTTTTTTTATGATAAGAAAAAAAGGAAGGAAGTAGTAGTGGCAACCTTGCCTCCTCCCTCTACGTTATGTCCAACCGCAAACCTATCAGACATCTGAACAACTTGCATAAGCACGGGTCCCGTCAAAAATTCACAAATGCTGGTATTGATCCACATCCAAATCAAAGAGCGCACAACTAGCAAATATTTATGACAAATAAATAGAGGAGATTCAAATTCAGGACGTAGACTTACCAAACCACTTGGGAGTAACCTTGGAACCACTCGACTACCACCCCTGGTAGTCTTTAACTTATAGTGTGTTATTATTGTCTTCTGGAACATTATATTCAGATAAGTACCCCACTTTCTGGGCTTCTAGTGTAGTATTATATACATATGTGTGCGTGTGTAGTTCGGCATTTGGGTCAGTTTGGAGACGCCCAATAGTGCTCACTTCTCAGGATCTGTCATTTCCACGGAGCTCTGTACCTCAGGGGGGTGGGGGGCTTGTCAAGACCCTTCCTACTTCAAAAGCTTCAACTTTAATAGGTAATTGTCTGAGCTGGTTCATCAATGTTCAAGTTCATGGATTTCAGTTGTTATTTTTATCTTTAATGTTTTCTTTCTTTTTTTTTTTTTGGTATTGTTATTTAATTGTAAACAACTCCACCATACTCTTAGAAGAATCAAGACTCATGTTTTTTGCTGCTCTGTGTTCAAGCCATCATAAGTTTCTAAACGGGTCGAGTTGAATAGAAATTGTAGGTAAGAGGCCGAATCCATCAATAAATAATCCTAATAGTTTTAGTATTAAATGAAAAAAAATAAAAAAAATAAAAAATTGAAAACGACTCATGAGTTATCGAACAATTAAACTAAAAATTGAGCTTTGCTCGTTGTAAAACTAAAGCTTAAATTGAGTTGTAATCGAACAGCCTTTGCCCCTAAATTTTCGGTCAAGTTAGGATATGTTCATACTAGTGAGCGTACATAATTTAAATTAGTCACTTTATTTATTTTTCATTGACACTCAAACGTACAACTCCAAATGGAAGTACATATATACTGGATTAGATTATCTTGAACCATCACTCAATTATTTCAAAAAACTATTGAGTTTTTCTGTTCACCATTAAATTTCTGATTTTCTTGCGTGAATGGAAATGGGCCTGTTTCTTATGGGATGGTGGATTGATGGTGTTCTGCTTTCTCTTGAATATAAATTTCCAAGAACAAAGAAATAATCCCAGAAGAAGTTCTTGCCAGTCTAGTTCTTGTCCTTGGGCCTCAATGTATGATTTTTATTCCAAATCCTCGGCCCAAAAGATTGGTCATTTCAATACATATGTTGGCCCAAAGTTTCCATTGATTGAACGGAAGTATGTCGATGAGAGTCGTCGCCATATTATAGCCCATTACTTTTGGAATGGGCTCCAACCCATTTCCTTTTTATAAAGCATGAGTTTGTTATCTTGAAGTCTATAACTCTTACTATCCCATTTTTGCGCGCGCGCGCGTGTGTGTGTGTGTGATGGACTTACAAATGTCGTCAAATTACTATTTTTTTCTTTCTCTAATTTATGGATATGTGCACATTAAGAGTTTGTTAGGATTGAATCTTCAAACCTCACACTTATATGTACTAGGGCAATGCCATTGGGCCAATTGTTCAATCGACAACATTATTACTTGTGCATTCTGATGATTGTTACATTACACAAGCTGGTAAAAATGACATTTCGACAGCATTTCAACTGGGTTGTAGTGACAAGCTCGTCTTTTAAGCAACAACTATAATGTATTGATTTTATATGTAGAGAACACTTACAATTAAACTTAAAGAGTGGCCTTGCTCCTACTTTATTATTCAACTTACAAGAAAAATACAAAGACAAAAGTAAAATAATATTAGTAGTGTGAATTACAGGTAATTAAGGTTGAAAACTGATTTCAACTATCTAGCAAAAGGTATATACACATGAGCAAGAATCACGCCCTCAATCAATGGCCAAAGAGAAGCATAATGCACTACACGTTGGTTTCCTCTTTATTTGGTTCCTTTTGTGACTCTTTGTTCTTTCCCCAGAGGACACAGTACAAGCCCCCTACCAGTAACATGCCTCCACAAATACTGCACCCAAAGAAAGAGGCCCCTCTCATCAATTATTTATATATCAAAAAGATACAATTTTGTTTTTTCCTACAATTTTTGACTTTATATTGCTAGACATGGTGGATGCAATATTTCAATAAAGTATGTCTGTACAAGCACTAATTCATATTATGTCACCTAGTTAGGTATATATATTCGATGAAATGACCGTTTATTTTATAACATCATCATATTCTAACATGATTATTCATGTTAATTTAACTGATAAATACTTAATATTTAGACAACATTTCACTTTATGACTTCATTACATTCATATCTAATTAGACAACGGTTTATTTTATAATATTAGTATACGCTCATATGAAGATTCGACTGAGTTTCAATTATTTAATGATACCATCATATTCTCATCCAATGATTCACAATTTACTAAATATATGCCCAATTAGACAGTATTTCATTTTATGATATCATCATATTCTCATCTAGCAATCCACAATTCACTTGATATATATATATATATTGAATTAGGCAACTGTTCATTTCATAACATCATTATATTCTCATCTGATGATTCAATTGGATGTCAATTCATCTTTTACGTTACCATCTCCCCATCTATAATTCACAATTCACTTTATACGTATATATATTTAATTGGACAACAGTTCATTTTATGACAGCATGCATTATATCCTTAGTCGATGATTTGACTAGAAGTCAAATAAAATGTACATGATTAAAATAGGAATTTTTGCTAACTACAAAAAGAAGTAAAACTTTTCAAAAACAACCACTAACCTTCCCACATGGAGCATCTCCTTCCATATGATTGCTGAAAAGATGGCTGTAATAATTAGTGCTACTGGAGTGAATGTTGCTGTAAAAAGGGGTCCTTTATTTTCTACAGCCCACAGTTGCAACCAATAACTTATTCCCGTCACTACTACACCCTGCAACCACTCACACATCTTAATTAGTTTTAGGGACGCAGTCAGAATTTTTATTTATAGAGAACGAAATTTTAAATTATTAAAAATATAATATTTTTTATTACATATATATATATATATATAAAGAAGTACAATGGGGCACAAGATATATTTTTAATAAAAGGATATGGGTAAATTTGTAATTTGAAGATGACAAAAATATAGTATTTTAAAAATTTTCATATAAAAAATAAAATTTTAATATTTTAAAAGAATAAAAGTGTAATATTTTAAAATTTTTAATATTTTGAGGGGGCGGGACAACCCTGGTTCCGTCTTTGACTAGTTTAGTTAATGTCAAATTTAAGGATAATTATGTCTTAGAATAAGTGGAAATTATATGTAATCAAAGGAAAAAAGAGAAACCCAACAACCTAAATCCTAATTGGATTATAATTAACAATTAATTAGCATTAGTGGATGGTGAAAACATACGCAATATGCCACAGAAAAAAGATTCAAATCCCATTGAAGTCTCCACGATGATATGTTCCTATCCATAGCCATGGCCCAAACTGTTGATTGTATGCAGCTAAACAAACACTGCAACATTGTGAGACGGAATTTTGCCGGGTACTGCTTCACTAGCGGGGCCTAAAACCAAACACCGAACACGTGTCACTATTTATTTATATCTACACTACTTTATAATTGAAAACGATATACATTAATTAACTATATTGTTGTTGAACGATTATTAGTTGGTTCAATAACATCGCCCTCATATATATAAATGTGAAATTTTCGAAGTCTGAACATTGTAAATAGATTAATTTAAAAGCGACGAGGTCAAGGAGCGAATCACGTTTATTGTCGAGTCGCAGTTGAACCGTTCAATCATTTTTTATAGTGAATTTTTGTTGTGTGTGTTTGCGCGAATATGAAAAAAAAAAAAAAAAAGAAATACTATATTGTTGTGACATGCATGTTATAAGATACACCATAGTTTTTATATAAACAATAAACATATTATAATTTTTTTTATTTTGTTGATTTAATATAATTATTATAATTTTGAAATGAATGCGTGCACGCACGTCTTTCTCTCTCCTACACATTTCAAAATATGCAATCGCAATGTGTCACATAGACAAGATATGTTTAAAATTACAATGAATTGTAAAGTACCACAAAATGTGCACGTATGTATTTATTCTTCTTGCACAAACTTGTTGAATTCGAGTTATTAAATTGACTATACTAATTTATTTCATTTCATGGATAAAAGCTCGTTTTATTTTTTGAAAAAGCATCAAGAGATCAAATATTCCACTCACTACGAATATGGGCCCTCTAAATTAACCACTCATTATAGAAGAAAAGACATATCCAAATTTTGTAGAGAATTTTTGGGTGGAGGGTGGAATCTGAATCAAGAATATAGATTTTTTTAACTTACACCAGTCTGATCAATTAAATATAAATATAATAATAATTGATAAAAATTACTTAATGTATCGTTCAAAGTATCATCATATTTTTCATGAATTATCTCTATCTAAAAATAAATAAATAACTCCCATAAATAATAATCGAAAATAGTACGTAGATTGTAATAGTATCATGCAATGATGAGTATAAGTTTGTATTAGTGAGACCTGCATCACAAGCCACGAAGCCCAAGTAGCATTGGACAAGAACATGAGTAGACAACCTTGTATCCACTTCTCTTTGTTGCCAATGATCAAACCATGATCTTGTGTACTAGGATGCGTATGCCGCATTGCACCAGACCATTTCATCATATTCACTTGAGGCCCTTTCACAAAAGCAAACACCATTGCCCCAGAGAAACTGACCACACAACCCACAAACTTGAGAATCCCTGCAAAATCCCTTATGGAAAAACTCTCAATCCTGAAAATAATAACAAAAACATTAATCATACATAAGTGTATGTGTGTATATATAAATTACTAATGTTGTCTGAATTTGGATTAGGGTTTTTTTTTTTTTCTTTTCAGAAACTGTGTTTTGTGGGTTTTTACTTTAAAAATGCATTTGTCTTGAAAAAGTGTTCGAACAATTGAAGTATCATCAGACATGTACTTGGTCATAAATATTGATATTTACAGTGCCTGAATTTTGCAGACCAGGCGTGTTATGCTCGAAGGCCCACCCAAGTATTAGTGATTTGACCAATTTGCCCTTAAGACATGTTTGAGATATAGGCACGTTTGGTTTTATTTCCACACTCACTTTTTCCATTTTCTACTATTCTAGAAATGAAAACCATCGTTTTTTTAGAAATTTTCATCCAACATCATTTTCATTTTCAAAACACATTTTCTAATAACATATATATCTTCTTTCTCTATTCCATTATTTCTATCTTTCTCCACCTACAACTTATTAAAACCAACATAATTATTACATTTCCAATATTTTATCTAAATACAAACTCATTTTCATTAACTAACTTTTCAAATTTTAAAAATAATGAAAATGGAAATTGAAAATAGAAATAAAACCAAACTGCCCCATAAACTATATATTACGTTCTGCCAAAAAAATTTGATTTCTTTTATGATCTTTCCTTCGTACCGGAACATGACAGCAATCAAAAAGGTAAGGGCAGGAATGTTGTTAATGCTGGCAGAAGCAAAGGTTGCTGAGACGTAGTTCATTGCATATGTGTAGAGGTTCAAACTCACAGTAATCCTGGAAAAAATGAAAATTGATCAAAAGTGAAATAGTACAAAAAAGGGTTTTTCATGTATTTATCGAAAATACCACAAAACTGTACGAACCCTATTAAAGAGATCAAGAAAATCTTCCACAACAGACCATACGACAATGGATCAGCTTTTTTCCTGGAAAAAAAAGATATAAAGCCACTTTAAATAAAGAAAAAGATCAAAGAAAGAATTAAACCCACAGTTAATGAATAATGAACGAAAATACGACAATTATTGATTAAGAGAAACTAACCTGTCGAGGAAGAAAGCAAATGGAACTAAGGCAATTGTGGCGAATGCCTGGCGATATGCAACAAAGATGTAAGGGTTCATCCCTTTTGCTACTGCTGCTTTGGAGAATAAGGCCATGCCTGCATATGCTGACTGCACAAATATCATTGCCAAGTAAGCCTTCTTTTTCTCCATAATTCTCAGACAAGTTGCCATTTTTTCCTTGCAAATTAAGCTTATGTGGGATTCAATTACAAGCTCTTCCTTAATATATATAAAGAATTTCATGTACGGATTTTTCGACGTAGGGGTCGTATTTCGTGCTTCAGTAGATGTTAGAAAAAGTGTAAAAATAGGATAAGAACGGAATCAGAAATTTTAATTGGGACAAAAAAGTTATAAGGGTTAATATTTGAATAAAAAAATTGAATTTGATTTTAATTACACTTATTTTCAGATTTGAAATGAGCCAAGAAGTGTACAATATAATATCAATGTATGATGGAATTATTCTTGAAAATGCAGGCTAAAGATCAGCAGCACTGATCATCATATCTACTAGACAAGGATTATGATGATGAGGCACATTATTTTCCTTATAGACCAATAATATTCCAAGTATGTTGAATGCTGCAACTTCAGTTGAATTTATGTTTGTTGCCTCCACTATCACTATAAAAAAAGTCCCTTTACTAACAGAAAGTTTGTGACAAAAAAGCTTCTATCACATTGTGAAGACAACTATATTGGATTTTGGATGAATTACTAACGAATCTAAAAAGATGAATAAAAATATATATTAATTATGATATTTGTGACGGATATGAAAAGTATATGTTAATATGAAAAGTGGATCATAAATTTCATAATTCTAAATATAATTCTTCAATCGTGACGAAAATTATATCACAAATTAGTTCTGTGACGCACTTTATTTTTGTCACAAATTAATTAGTGACAAAACTTATACTAACGGATTTGTGAAATAAATCCATCACGGAATGATATATTTTATTAAATTTATGACGGACTTATTTCATAAATCTGTTAATATATGCTTTGTCACTAATTAGTTTGTGACGAAAATAAAGTGCATCACAGAGCTAATTTTATGATGGAATTTCTGTCACTGATCGAATAATCATATTTAAAGTTAGAAAATTTGTGACGGATGATTCATATTAATATATATTCTTTATATCCGTCACAAATATCATAACTAATATATATTTTTGCTCATTTTTTTAAATTCATTAGTATTCCATAAAAAATCCATCACAATTGTCTTCATACTTTGATGGAACTCTCTTTGTTACAAACTTTTCGTTAGTGAATAGTTGTTTTCTTGTAGTGTATTATTCACAAAAATATCTGACCCAAAAAAAATAAAAAATTAAAACGTATATATTTATAAATTAAGGACTGTTATAGATCAGTTAATGGTGTTGATTGAAAAAGTATTTGTGAGAAATAAATTCATCATAGAAAATGAAATCTTATTTTGGGGCTATTTCGAAAAGAACTGGAAATGATAAATTATAGAATGGAGTGAGTAGTTTAGGGTTCTTACAAAAGAAATAGGTAAAGATTATAAAAATAAGTTTATTGCATCATGGGAATTCCTATTTTCAGAGATAGACAATCTAGGTAAGCAAATATTAATATCAATGCATGATGCGACTATCAAAAAACTAAGTATTTATTATGAAAAAATTACTACAATATCAATCTCGTGGTTGTTACTACAATTTTTTGTCGGAAATATATATTTTTTTAAAATAATAAATAACAAAAATTATTAACTATCAATATGTAGCCTTATTCATTGAAAATGCAACATATTACTTATGCATTATTTGTAAAAAAATTAATAATGTACAAAAAAGAATAATCATCAGCTACGGATCGATCGTAGTGATGGTTAGTTACGAGAGATCATTTACTTCGAATTTGGTTAGATCAATTTTGTAGCTAAAGCTATGAAATTTTCTCATTAGCTGCGGATTAAATGTAGCTGATGCCCTAATGTGTTATAGTGTTTTTTTATTATTATTATTTATACACACGCACGTATATCAAGAGTTCATTAGGGTTTGAACTCCTGACTTCCCACATCATGTAAGAGACTTATATCATTGGGCCACAGTGTGGCCATTTGGCAATGTGTTAATTATAGTGTGTATATTAGTAAACTTTTAATTATGAATGTGATGACTAAGACCAAGGTTTGCATGCAATTAAATTTCATAGAAAATGGATTGTTGGACAAATTAAGGATGTAATTGCTTGTTATTGTCATTATCTAATAAAAAAATCAACTATTCTACGTGTCATGTTACGCTTCTAACCACTATGCAAAATGTGCTGATTTTTGCAAGTTGCAGTATGTATTTGAACCTCAATGGGCATCAACAGAAAAAATTTGAAATGGGCTTGTGGAAATCCTATACATGTTATTGTGCAGTTTGTCTTAATCCTCATCATGAAATGAAAATATTTCCAGCACGTGATGTAATACAGGTCGTCTCTGAAAATAGTAAATATTAAATATCTCTGATCTTGCTTGAATCTAAATTTTTAAATGAAATGATTATTTAATACTATTAGCAATATTAAGGTCGAAATATTAAACGTCTCTTATAATACGAATGTAAATCTTTAGATGAAATTATTATTAATATTATTATTGTTGTTGTTGTTGTTATTATGTAGGGTTGTACGGATATTCGAAAATTTATTTACCATTCGCATTCGTATTTGTTTATACAAAATTTATCCGCATTCGTTTAAAGCGAATATTATCCATATTCGATTAATAGATATTCGATTATAAATAGATGTGAATATGGTAAATGCACATATGATTCGTTTAATATCCGCTCTAAGTATATTTTTATTAAATAATATATTATTTATATTTTTTAATAAAAATCTCATAATTCATATATATATATATTATATAATTGAAGAATTGGGAAGAAAAAAAAAATAAAATTATTGTAATATAGAGAAAACATTGAAGAATAAAGTTGATCAATATAATTATTGTTGGTTGACTTTATAAGTAATATACTTAAATACTATTATTAATATTAATTAGTAATAATAATCAATTATAAAGTCAATTATTAATTAAAAATTATGCTATTTGTTTGATTAATTTCTTTTTAATTAAATTATATAGTTCCTTCTATTAATTAAAATTATGTATTGCTTATAGATTCACATGTATTTGATATTCGTAAATAGATTTCTAAATAATTATCATCAAATATGAATATCAAAAAAATAATTCGAATGCGAATAAATTTAATCAAATATGGATGCATTTGAATAATTAAAATTAAATACGGATATATCTGAATTTGATCTATATTCGACGGATACGAATTCAAATATTATTCTTAAATATCCGTTAAATTCGTATCTATATTCAAATATTTAAAAAATTAATTGGATATAAATATAAAAATAATATATTCGATCAATTTATATCCGTTTACACTCTATTATTAAGCTTATTATTTGTATCCAAAGAAAACAAAAACTTTTTTTGACCTCAAAGCTGCTAGAAGACCATTAGAATTATATGTGTGGAGTGCTATTCGCGACCCCACCACAAAAATCATGTCAGCCAAATTTCGCCCAACTGTTCTTAGGATTAATTGCCATTTGCCAAAAAAACAGGAAAAAGAGAAAAGCGGTTGGTACTATATATTCTATTTTAATAGTATTCTAATAGATATATATATATATATATTATGTAATTTTCATTTTAAAATTATCTATTATAAATTATTTTTAATATATTAATACACTGAATGATGTAACCAATATTTTCTCTAAAAAAAGAACTAAAACAAATTGTTGGGAAATATTGAATAATAAATTTCATGATGCTTAAATCCATCTCATCAAATTTACGAGGTATTATTCAGTCGGCGTTAATGTTGTAAGTTTCTGATTCCTTATAAAAAAGCGTCTCAAAAAGTAAAAGAGAAGAGCAATTTTTTTAATGTGGGACAAAATGTATTGTCATCGAAGTTATTATTTAGAATTTGAAAAATATTTTGTTGATGTGGTTGATTTTCCAGTTTGATTGGAACATCACAATTAGGCATGATGGGAATTAGTCAATCATCTAATTAAACAGTGTAAGTGGAGATAATCAATGCTTCCCACTTTGATGATGTGAAAATAAAACATTTAATGATGATCGAATTCTGATATTTTTGGCTTTATTTAGGACTTCAATTGTTAGGATGTCATAATCAAAGAACAAATGGCTGTCTTTTAAAAAAAAAAAATGATTTTCTCTAAAAAAACCAAAATATAATGATTTAAAAATTGGATATAATTCAGAAAATTTAACTACTTTGGCTACTATTTTACTTCCTCCAAGTGGGAAGCATGGCCTCCAATCCACTTTGCTTGGGATGGAAGTTTTGCATTGGTTTTTCTGTTAAGTCGTTCACTAATTCCAGATATTAACACTAGAAAAAAGAAAGGATTTCTTTGGTATTATTTGGGATATTTTAGCAAAGATATTTTCGGAGATGATATTTTGGAAGTGCAATTAGAAAATATGATGCGTATTTGGTTTTATTCTAAAAAATAGTTAAAGATTATTTTAAGAAAAAAAAGATATATCTCGTTTTATTTTAGGAAGAGATAATTGTTATTGTAAAACTTAAATCAATAAAAAAAAAATTGTTGAGTTAGAGAGGTGAGATTGTATTTTTATATTAATTATATATATATATATATATTATTTATGTGATGATTATTCTTGGAGTGATGAAATTAGGGTTAGTGGGCTAAAATATTTTAGAAATAATTTATTGTATTTTGAATTGTGGCCTTCAAGAAACATATAATCACATACGGCATTATTTTCCCAATTCACTACAAAAAAAAGGGGGTTTTAGTGATTGATCTAAAAATAATTTTTTTTTAAAAAATAGTGATCGATTAGTCACCACATCAGTGATCCCCTTGCTGTCACTAATTCGGTCACTAATTAGTGACCGAATTCTATTTCAGTCACTGAGTTTGTCACTATTAAGGACTAAATTTTTATCGGTCACTAATTTTAGTGACCACTAATTGGGGTCAATAATTCGGTCATTAATTAGTAACATATAATTTTTCAGCAATAATTCCGTCACTATTTTATAACCATTTTTTTTTTTGTCAGTAATTTATTGATTAACTATAATGATTATAATTTTCCATCAATACTTGGTCACAAATATAATATTTTATTTTTCAACATAATTTTATGATGTAAAGTAAAGTATAAAATTTATGTAAAGGCAAGGAGTAGAGTGGCATGTCTTGCTTAAGCTAAAATCATAACAGTAGTTAGTATTAAAAATAAGTTAATATAATATATTAAAATATAATATATAAAAATGTTAAGTACATAAATATGAATTTCAAACTCATACATTAAACTAGTGAATAATTAAATGTTGAATTTAAAATTTTTAAAAATTTTACCATTTAAAATATAAATTATTATGAATAAATAAAAGTTCAAAATTTAAATATAAAATCAGTGTTATGAAAATAAAGTATTAAATAAAAAGAAAAATAAAGCTATAATATATTAAAAGAAAAGAAAATTGAAGTAAAAGAAAGTAAAACCTTTCCATCCCTCACAAATTGCATTTACCCCTTTCTCCTTTCCTAAGCAATCACGAATGTGCCCTTCTCCCTTTAGGTTTTTTTTTTTTTTTTTTCCCTTTACCTGTTGAATCTCCGGCGAAGCCTGCTGGCCTCAGCGGCAGGTAGTGCCGGTGAGGGCCAGCAGCAGCAGCTGGTCTCGCAACCGGAAGGCCAGCTACTGCTGACCTCCGGTTAGCTGGCCTTCCGGTTGCAGCCGAGCCCAACAACAGCTGACCTGGTCGGTGGCTTCCCACTTCCGGCGGGGAGCCACCAACATTTTGGCTATTTTTAAAAATTAATTTTTTTGATTTTTTTATAGTTATATAATATTTTTATTTAATTGTGCAGATGTGGAGACTGGAATTTTGTATATTTTTGGCATTGAAAAGGTAATTATTTTATAGTCAAGTTATAATTATATAAATTATACTTTTGAATAACTTATTAGTCAACACTCTAAGTTAAATTGTATAAATTGTGTTTTTTAATTATGTATTGATCAATATTTTTATATGTTAATTTTTTCTTATTGTTCAACTTTTGAAAACAAAATGTGAAATTATGTATATGTTCAAGATTTTTCGCCCGCAAGAGATATGATATTTTGATTTTGTTTCTTTGGAATTGTTGCAGGTATTTAAGATTGTTATCTTTATTTGATGTTTTTAGGAGAATTGTATGTCTATTATAACATGTTTATTTGATTGTTTATTGTTGTTATTTTTGCAAGATTTTATTTTGCTATTTATTTAATTGTTATTTTAATAAAATTGTATAACTTTTTTTTTTATTAGTAAAAATATATTTTTTATTATAGGTTAATTAGTTGCTAGGAGAGTGGCTTAAAAGAAGAGTGAAAGAAAAGAGGTTTTGAGGGGAAGAATGTGATGATTATGATGTCTTGTGAGGTGGGCTCTAAGGATGGATGTCATATATGGTTTTTATATGTATTTTAATAAAATTATATAACTTTTTTTATTAGTAAAAATATATATTTTAATAAAATTGTATAACTATTCTTTTTATTAATAACTTTTTTTTTTATTATATGTTATCTTTTAGTAAAAATATGTACTTCTTACTTTTACTTGAAAATAAATTATCCTATGTCATTAAGATTTGTCAACTTCTAAATATTACTAATTTATGGAGTATTGTGTAGTTAAAGCATATTATTTGGAAATGTTGGATTAAATAGTATTGTTGAATATGAAGGTACACGTGGTTCAACAACTTGCCAAAATCCTTCTTTTGAATTATTGAAATTGTAAATTTGTCCTTCGCGAAATTTCTATCAAGGAAATATTTGATAACATGAAATCTAATGATATAGTTATTGTTTTAATGCACATGTCTTTTGATTTTAGCTTACACAAGTGGCTTTGGTGGCACCATTGACATCCTTAGCAATAGTACATTTGGCTTTTTACTAATCAAGGTGACTAATGTTTATTCTTTCTCATAGCTATGTTTATTATCTCTAGTTGTTTTATTCAAATTTTTTAATGCAACTTGTTTGCTGATACTATTCACTAGTCATGCTATTAATATTGTAGTGCTTTTGTGTGTGTGTGTGTGTGTGTGTGTGTGTGTGCGCCACTTTTGGAGATATTATTTTTGCGTTAATATGTTTGAGCATATCTAGTAATCAAGTTGTTGGACTTGCTTATAAGGAGAAAAAGTGTATTAACCTTTTCAAATGATAGTCTAATGGTTTAAAATTGCAAAAAACATGTCTAATGATCGAAATTGGATGTGGCGTCGATTAGATAATAAATTTTTATTTGATGAGTTTGATAAAGGCATTAGGGAATTTCTAGAGTTTGCTTACTCTCATCCTAAGGTTGTTGACTGTGATAATATAAGATGTCATTGTTCAAAGTGTCACACCATGAAGTCTGATAATTGTGATAATGTACATTATCACCTCAAAAAATATGGATTTTGCATGGTTACACTAGATGGGATGCACATGGGGAATCTAGGGGAGGAATATTTGTTGAAGAATCTTCAAGGTCTAGCAATAATAAAAACGTTGGAATGAGAACCATGGTTATGGACGTTGCATATGCGTAGAATGGTTTTTTTCATTTCTAAATTCATTTTTATTTAATGTTGAGAGCAAGTTTTAATGTTATTATTTTAATGTATTCACAAGGTGGCATAGTGGTTAAGCCAAGTGGAGGTTCATGACCGAACTCACGGAGAGCACAAGGGAAAGGTGAATATGTCGACAACAAATCCAAGAGGGTCCAGGTAAGTGTTTCTTTTAGGTTGAACATTGTTGGGTTGGAAATACTATTGCCAAATAATAGAAAGTGTGTTGGCCATACTTAATAATGAAATTTTAGATATGGTTGTAAGTGTGTTGGAGTGTTAGGGTGATAATATTTTCGTTTCTTTATTTGGATTTTTTTCTTGGATTGATTCTAATTGTTTTGGTAATTGTTTGGTAATATTGATTGTTGTTGTTCGTGTTACATGGCGGAAAAATGATAGATGTGAAAACACTTGAAATGTTGACTTGTTATTTTTATAAGTTATTTTGACTTTTATCTTTTAGTTTATAAGATTTGATAGCTATGGATTCCAAAAGATTGAATAAAAGAATAGTGTGTAAACCTTATAAAAATGTTGTTTTATATGAGCTTTTATTTTAAGGGTGAAGATACTATATTGGTGTGGTTAGGATATAGAAGAAATAAATACAGTACAAATATTGTTTATATAATTGCAAATATTTATTGACCACATTTGATGTCCATCTTATCATTCAACCCACTTGTTATCCAACATTTGTTTGTTATAAATGAATTAGTTTGTTTTCATTTTAATAAGTTATATGTCTTTATTAAATATAGCATTTCTTATCCAGTTTAAAAAGGTTTCTAAGTTTTTTTTTTTTTTTTAAATTATTTCATAATGAAAGAGCTAGAAATTGGGATTGTTGCCCAAGTGTAGCCCTGTCTTTCACATAAACTTTATTGATACTATTGGAATAATGGTGATAATTTATGTGAGAGGAGTATGGAGAATATACAAGTAATTTTGACAGTAACTCAACTCCAAAAAGCTCATTTGATGCAGAAAAATGGATTGAGATTAGTGGTGGGGCTACAAAAGGTAGGGTGTATGGTTTTGAAAATACATTTCATTGTCGTGACATTGTCGCTACTGGGACCTCCTCAAAATCAATCAACAACCATGTTACACATGACTATTTGGAAGAAACAATTACAAAAGTTGTTGATGAACATTTGGTTTAGGAGAGGGAGGCAGTTGCAAATAGGGAAGCAATTTTCATGAAAATGGTTGAAGATGCAAAGGCGAGGGAGTAAGCTTTAATGGTGACATTGATAGCATGCATGGAAATGATGAATGCAACGCAAGGTGGTGGTTTGAATGATAAAAATGGAGGTGACAATGAGAGTTAGTTTAATCACTGAATGTCTATTTTTGTGCTATGTACTATTGTTGATATTGAAACTTATGTGGTGATTGGTTGGTTTAAACGAATGATTTTGGATTATGGTTGTATGAACTATTATTTCTATGTTTATGTATTGATGTTATGAATTATACTTTTAGAATTATAAATTGATAGTGAGTTATGATTGTGAAATATTCATAATATATTATTTTGAAATGGTATTTATATTAATAAAATAAAGTATTTTGGCGCAATAAATTTTGTGATTGATTTGTGATCGAAATGCGGTCACAAAATTTGTGATCCATATTATGACAGCAAAGGTCACTATTTAGTTACTGAATCTTGATATTTTTGTGACCGAATTTCGGTCACTAATTACTGACCGATTAGTGGTCAATCACTAATTAGTGACCGAATTGTGACCGCCCAATGTGTTGCCTTGCAAAATATTAGTGACCGATAGGCCGTCACTAATCAATGACTGATGATAGTGGCGGTCACTAATTTCAATAAGTGACGAAGGTTTTAGTGACCACACGTGTCGGTCACTAATTACATTAGTGGCCGATTTTTGCTGAATTAGTGATTGATTTTTCGGTCACTAAAAGTCTATTTTTTAGTAGTGATTAGAAAACAATTTCCGAAATGAATACCAAAGAAACCCTAAAATAATGTATTATTTACCTAATACTTGTCTCCAACATGTATTAGGGGTGTTTACGGTTGGTTTGGTTCGATTGAACTTATCGATTTTAGTCTAAGAGCAATCGTTCGGTTTGGTTCAATATGGAGAATTGAACCAAACCAAACTAATAAAAATTAGTTTGGTTTGGTTTGATTTTTTGATTTTTCCTTTTTTTCTTTTCCATTAGGTTGGGCCATCAGTTGGGCTTGGGTGAAAGAGGAAATTTTTTACCAAAAAAATATAAAAATAAAAGTGTGATATTTTAGTATTATATTAACGGTTCGATTTGGTTCGGTTCGATTTTGAATTTGGCAATCTAAAATAGAAATCATTCGGTTTTTCAAATTTTCAATTAAAAAAAATTAATCAATTTTTTATCAATTTTTTATTTTTCGCCCCATTTAATCGATTTTGTTCGGGTTGGTTTGATTTTGAAGACCCCTAACTTGTATCCTAATATGTGTACAATGTATATAATTCTATACATTAATATATTACATTCAATTTTGGCTTCTTTTTCCTCCATATATTCCAAGCTATTATTTTACCAATTATTCCATGTTGGACTAGTTATTAGCTCACGAGATCAGTAATTTTTTTTACATTCATTCTTTTACGATTTCCATAATTTTTTAATAACTTTATCAATTAGATTTAATTGGTCGAAAATTTGATCTACAAATTTTTTACTGCTGGATCAGACCCAAATCTATTATAAAGTTATTATTTTTAGGCTTTCTAGTCCAAGTCCCATTAGCATTGGCCCAACTTCACTAATTGTTCCCAATTTTTCCTTTTTTTTTTTCACTTTTCCTTTTTCGATTTAAATTTCCGAGAAATATTAATTTCGAATTCTCAAGATCTTTAATTTTCAAGTTTTTAAAGTTCTTTTAGTCATCAAAACAATATTACAGGCGCCAAGTTTTTCTTTCTTTTTTTTCAAAAAGAAAAGAAATTTTATATTATCCATTTAATAGTATTCTAAATGGAATTTCAAATTGTCGGATTTGTATATTTAATTTCACAGTTTACGCCCTAATTTAAAAATACAAGTAACATCTCATTACATGATTTTTTAAGATAATTGTACACTCAAGTGGTTAAGTTTTAAAACCAATTTCCACAAAAGCCACATATTTAACAATTTTTTCAAGAGTTTTATGTTCCTCATATGTTATTCAATCAATCTAACAAAATCCATATGTTTATCTTAAATTAATACATCACCCAAATTTGTAATAAATCTTGATTAAAATTTGATGTGGCACAATTAAATTGGATTTTAATTTCTTTCAAATTTATAATAAATTTATTGGACCTGAATAAGAATGGACCTGTGGAATGAAGCCATACAGGTATGGTCAATCAATCGACTTTCATTTTAAATAGTCTATAAATACCATTTTGAAGATATGGGTTTTAATGCTCAATTTATACTTGCCTTATTTACCCTCAGTACTAAGTCCAACATTAACTTGACTATTAGAGGGTTTTCGTGGGGCCCCTCAATGACTCTAGAGAAGACTATTAAATGATCAGGTTCGAATCAAAATAAAATCTTCTCAAACAGTCATATACTTACACTGAAATTAAAATTCAAATGCAACAATTTTTTTTATCTAGTATGTAAGCATTTAACTATTTTTTTTGAGTAATTTAAAACTTTATCCAACTTCAATTAAATGTGAGAGATAAATATGTTTCCATTAAGTTTAGATTAATTAACATCTTTCAAAAATTAAACTATACACTAACTTAGCATATCTTTTTCCGTATCTAAAAATATACAGAATCATTCTATAGTAGATCAAATGCAACACATTTAATCTATTCGAGATTGTTGGATTTATAAGGATACATAGTTTTCACCATACGTCCAGTACAAATCCAATTTAATCTATTCGAGACTGTTAGATTTATAAGGATGGATAGTTTTCATCATACATCCAGTACAAATCTAATTTAATTTATTTGAGACTATTGGATTTATAAGGACAAAAAATTGCCACCATACATTCAGAACAAATCCAATGATTATGAATAAATCGATAATCTTGCACCAATCCAACTAAAAATTTCACCAAAATACACATTTTATGTACTTTCTAGTATATGTTGAAAAAAGAAGAAATTTGCATTCAATACGGTTAGATCGCAGGTACACACAGTCCAATACGTACCTCCAAATTGATTGAGTACCGTTAGTATTCACTATCAAAAAGTCTCCTCAAAAACAGAGAAAAAGGATGAAAAACAAAAGCAGACACATTCAGTTGCGTACTTGGCCCTATCAACGCCCTCAGTAGTCAGCAAATTTGGCCCTTCACTAAGTCACCAAAGGCCCACTCAACCGATGCCATTAAAGTTGAGCTCCTTGCATTGATACAATCTATAATTTTTAAATTTTTTTTTTTATCTCTTCAAAAAGTATTTTTTATACAAATTATTGAATTTCTTTTCGGAAGACAATTTTTCCAACGCCTGTTGAATTTTTATGTTTGATGATTAATTTGATTATCGTCAAATATTAGTAGAAATTTGATCTTAAAATTTTATGATCATGTGTACAAAGATAATATATCAATGCAGCCGAATTGACACTGCTTGTCTTGCAACAGATAATATCTGATCATCGTCAGATATCACGATGAAAGCTAATATCAAAATTTCATATCTTGATATTAATTTATCACTTGAATTGGATCTCATTAATTTGTAGTGCTAATTTGGTTGGGATGATAAGGTGGAATAAAGTATTTTTATCCCACTTTATCATTCGTTTGGTTGGAGTAATAATGAACAGTTAAGCCCGCACGAGTACCAAAAGTCCGTGTTTATATGTGCAATTCTCATAATAAATTAACCTATCACCCTACATGGAATTATTTATCCATAGGCCTACTTCTTGTATTGAAATTATCTATTTACCCTTTAGTTTTTGAAATTACGGATTTTATATTTGAGTAAGGGATAAAAATATAATTTATTAGATGTAATCAAGATGCTTTAATGTTGAACGAAACACAACAATCAACAATCATATCGACCCATATAAAAATAATCATGCAAACCAAACTATAGTGCAATGATAAATAATCACACAAATTATCTCATAATAAATAATTATAAGATAACTTAAAAATAAAACAAAATTAGCCCATAGTGTTTTATTCAACAACCATTTGGTCAAACACAATCATCACATGATGAATATAATATTAGTTTATTTTTTTTCTTTTAGTGTAAAATAATTACATTACATTAACAGAATAATTAATCAAACCAATTTGACTGCTGACTGATTAATTGATTCAATAATATCAACATTATTCATAAAAATTCAAGCTTTGAAATTCACAATCATTAATTTATAACAGAGGTGACATAAATTTCATTTATAACTCCCAACCCATTTAAGAATATTTTAGAAATTTCACTTTCACTTTTAGCCCTTCTTAAAAATAATTTTAAAATTTCTCTTTGCCCGATAGTGATAATTTCCAAAAGATTCAAAGATAAGGCTATTTATTTTAAATTTATTTTATTTCTTTCCTTTATAAGTGTGTTTGAGTGTGATAGTAACAAGACATTACATGTCACATACACAAACATACTCTACACTATTTCCACTTAACAGAATATCTACTTTATTTTTTTTCCACAGATCTTGACCACTCAATATGTAGCGGGCCCACAAATGGGTGGGACAACATCTTAGTCTTTCCAATAAAATGGAAAGAATAATGTGGCATTCTTAAAAGTCAAATGAAATGGACATATAAGGTGACACATATCTGAAATTCATATATAATTACATTAATTGCTGAAATAATTGTTGTTCCCCTTAATGATTATTTCACACTTAAGAAAAATGGTGATATAAATTATACTAGCAAGTATTAATATATCTCCCATTCTTGAATGTAATTTCTATATCATTATTGTCTTATAATAAAATTTGATTTTCTAACAATAGTATCGAAATGATCATCTCAACATGAACCGTATCTGTACATATTTTGTTATTGTAAAAAAAAAATCGTGTTTAAAAAGAGATATTATTAATTTATTTTTCATTTTAAAAAAAAAAAACTCTAGCTCTTCATATTTTATTTCACACAAAATAAATCAACATATATAATTATCAACAAGAAAATATCTAGTTGCATGGTAAATGACACTTGTCTTTTTTACAATTTTTGGGTTAACTACTCAACTCCCACTTCTTTCAAAATTAATGTTTTGAAAACTATAACATCAATTCTTTTTTGTACTTATACTTTGATGTCAATAAATTAAAATAATATTTGTGCATATATGTCCACAAACTATTCAAAGAAAATATCTCTCCTAGTTTACCTATAAACCTCTTTTGTCCACCCCACCACCCAATCTCCACTTGTACCCTTAAGATTGCTACTTCAATCAAACCTATGTCCAAATTGAGCACAACCTATCACTATAAACTATAGTGACAAGTCATATTTAATAATAATAACAATATTATTATTATTATTATTATTAACCACATGATTGCCCATTTCAATCTAAAGTAAAAACCACAAAAAATTAATGTTACCCCATGTTAAAAATTTGATCAATCTTTTATTTCTTGTAGTAATTTTAGTTAAAACTTATAAATTCAACATATATATTACTTCACCAGCGAAAAAATAAAATTTTTCTATTTTTCATCAGCCATGTTCGTAAGTGCTATCTCAATAAAAATTATGCTCACTCTTAAAATCCTACCAAATTAATATTGTAAGTACATTTTAATTAACTTTTTAAAATTTCTTTTCTAAATTGAATTAAAAATGAGATGCACAATTAATTTTTTTAAATTATTTGAAATAAATATATTTTTCTATTGTATAATTTGGTGCGCCGACAATGGTGCATTTCTTCCTTCAAAAGTCGA
Source organism: Jacaranda mimosifolia (assembly GCA_018894105.1). Classification (NCBI taxonomy): domain Eukaryota; kingdom Viridiplantae; phylum Streptophyta; class Magnoliopsida; order Lamiales; family Bignoniaceae; genus Jacaranda; species Jacaranda mimosifolia. The sequence continues at coordinate 1,847,459 of CM032123.1, forward strand.
AAAAACTAGGTATCGTGAGATGTAGTTATCTTCCAAGGGATCCGAGAAATAAACTGAGTTTCAGACACTTCACATGGCAAATGTTTGGTGGTATGTACTTTTTGTTATATTTATTGCACTCTGAATTGCATTTAACCTTTTTATTTTATTTTTAATCTGTAATAGGGCATCTGCTGCATGCTAAGGCTCATTTGTTTTTGTTTTCTGGATCCATTTTTATTTTCTGCTGAAAATGAAAATAGAGAGCTATCAATTTCTTTTCCATTTTCGTAGACATTTTTATTTTCAAAATATTCTTCCAGACAAACTCTTACATTCTCTCTTCATTTTTACTTTTCATTTTCTCCTGCTCATATTTGCACAATTTTTAATACAAAACATTACTTTTTTCAAATATGACTCATTTTCAACCCCACATAATTATTACATTTTCAACAAAATATTCAAACAACATTTCATTTTTCAAAAATATTTTTATAACTAACTTTTCACTATTTTTTTTCATTAGAAAATGAAAATGCCTCCAGAAAATAAATCTAAACGGCCTATAAGTGTCTATTTTTATTTTTAATTAAATGGCATATATTCATTATCTAAATGATAAACATGTTTTTTTTTTCCATTTTTTTTTTTTGTGTGTGAAATCATTTGATCATGTAGTTACTACATCGAGAATATTAATTATGGATTATTAAATTGGTAATAAGAAATTCAATCTTTAACAATTTTTAATATTGATAACCAATTAAATATCACTATTAAAATAAATTGACGCCCATATTTCTTTTCAGAGTCAATTTTCGATCTTACTTGAGTCAAAATTAGGAATTATCAAAATTTTTGATTGGATATAAAATTTGGATATCTCACACTTTAAAACTCGGACATATAACATATAACTGTAAGAACGATACTACTCGACTAATTGTCCACTCATCATCTATTTATATTAATTAGCGCTGCCTATTTATATATATCAAGACAATTACTTTTAGATAATTAATTGTGCAGTAATTAATTAATGAGTCTGCTGCAGTGCTGCACCAATCTTAAAACTTGCTTACCAAAAAATGACTTGAAAAATTTATATCTAGGGTATAGAGATTCATATATATTATCAAATTATGACAATTTTAACAATTCTACACTTTTATTTCTATTTATACTCCATCTTCATATATATGTAAAAAATATTTCATTAAACATAACGAACATTTACAACATAAAGTATAACATAAGATGTCAAATTAAAATAAAAAGTTAAATCTAACAAATTTTATGTACATGTACGTATATAAATAATAAAAACTACATTTCAGATGCGTAATATTAACTACAGAATTAGGGTTTTCTTCTTGTCTAGTCAATCTACATTGTTATATCAACAAGTTTAATATGACCTAACATAGATATTTTGTAAGGTGAAATGAATCATAATAATGTTACAAAAAGGTGACAAACCTTAAATTCAATAATCTTTGACATTTACAATCCACAAAGAAAAAAAAATTAGAAAAAAAAGGTAATAAAGAAGAGAAGTACAAATATTGTCCCCTTATTAATTTCTTGGATTCATAGCTCTCTATTTTCACCCCTCCCCCAATTTATTTATTTCCAAAATAATAAATAAATTATTCCAAAAAAAAAAAAAAAAAAAAACTTATATGAAAAACTAACCCTATAACATTACAAAAACATTCCTCCGGGCCTCTCTCCCATGTGTATGTGTTCAATTTTTGCCTGTCTTTCAAATTTTTTCACCGCCACCCCCCACCCCCCCACCGGACCCCCATCTGATTGCCAATCGGTAATCTGACCCACTTTTCTCCTCCGCCCCATCTCTGACATCTTCTGCAATTTTGCCCCCACCTCCACTTGCCCTGATCATTTTTAACGTCTCAGCCACTTCTTTCATCTCTTTCTCTCTCTCTTCTATGTAGCAGCAGCACCGCCGCCGCCGCCGCCGCCTCACTCCGCCGTGTTTGATGGCTGCTTGTTTGTGACTATCTCATAACCACCACCCTCGTCTTCGTCGTCGTCTTCATCCCCGTCGTCATCGTTGTTTTCGCTGTCGTTGTCGTGATCTTGATCGGGCATTGCAGAATCTTGCTGCTGCTGCTGTTGTTGTTGTTCGGGGAGTGGCCATTGTTGTTCGGGCCGGGCCATTATGGGCACCATTGGGTTATCGGGTTTCATCGCGTACCCTGGATTGAACGAGGAGACATTATCATTCTTGGCTCTCTCTTTGTATATGGCGTCGAGCTGGTGGAAATACGGGCATGTTTTGGAGTCTTCGAGTCTCTTCTTGCTGCTTTCTTTCACTTTCTTGAAGTACTTGTTGATGTTCTCCCATTTCTCTTTGCATCGCTTTGAGCTTCTGTTGTAGCCTATCTTGGCCATGGCGGTGGAAATCTCCTCCCAAAGAGGCCCCTTCGGCCCGCTTTCTTGGTACTTGAGATCGAGACTCGTACGGAGGTTGATCAGGGCTTGGACTTCTGCTTTCGGCCATCTTGAGGAGCTTTTGGGGATCGAATTATCGCCGCCGTTATCTGTTTTTGAAGTGTCCAACACTTCTGTTGGTGTTACTGTCACTATTGGTGGCGCTGGTATGGGTTTTGGCGGCGCTACTGGTGGTGGTGACGGCTCAGTGGACTGCTGTGGCGGAGGTGGTGGTGGTTGCCGTGGCGGCTGAGGATTTTCCGGCGGTTGTACCTGCATTGAGACTTGGGATACTGGTGTGCTATTACCGATTGGGATTTGCAGGTTGTGTTGCTCAGTTACCTTTTGCAAGAAGGCAATCACCGCCGCGTCTTTGGCGGCGGCAATTGATCTCTCCTGGACTAAAAGTTCGTGCTCTCGATTCATCCTCCCCATTTCTTGAACCCTCCAAGCCTCCTCTCTGGCCATTCGATCCCGCTCGCGTCTCTCTAGAGAATCCAAGAACTTCTTCTGCAGCTCCTCCTGCTTGTGAATCACGTCTTTCATTAGCCTTTGGAAGAAATCCTTCCATTTCCTCTTCCTCCCCCGCCTCCTTTGTATATCCTCATCAGAAGATGTCGACGAAGACGTTGAATTCGACAGCAAACTAGAGGGTATGTGTGGATGAGAGGGTTGAAAATTGTGGCTTTGAGGAGGATTTGAAGTATTCATCGCTGCCACCAGTGGAGGAGCCGGCTGTAGTAATGGCGGTTGAGATGGTTGGAAAGAAGAAGAATTGATCAGATTAATAGCAGTTTGTGTCGTTGGGGGCACTACGCTCACCGGACTTGGACTAGCTGATGAAACAGTTATATGTGCTGGCGCCGCCGCCATTGGTAAACTCGCCGGCATTGCAGGTGCAGCCATTGCCGTGGCGGACGGAGGCTGAGCCCGTGGCGGCGGAGGAGCAAAGGGTGGCGGAAGGGTGTTTTCCAAAGCCTCTAATTGATCGAAAAATCGATAAGTTTTGCCGTCTGATTTGGATGCTCGGCCATCTTTTGTTCTCTTATGGTACTTATACACGTTCTCGAATTTCTCTTTGCATTTCTTGGCACTTCGTTGAAATCCAAGCTCCGCCATTTTTCTGACAACAACAGTTGTTGAAATAAATATAAATAAATAAAACTCCATCTATGTGCTGTTCCATCTTGAATTCTTCAATAAAACCAAAGCCTAATAGTGATAAACACATAAGATAAAAATGCAAGGAATTAACTGCACTGATCCAAACAACAATAACTAAGAAACAAAACAAGGAAAGAGAGAATTCAAAGCCAAGGAAATAATTCAACTTGAATTGTTCAAACCTGATCCAAGTCCCCAAAATGAACTAATTCAGAAGCTTAAAAGTTGAAGACGATGATCAAGAGTTGGTGAATTCAAGTTGATGAGAAATAATGATTGTTCATTCAATTTTGGTTTTTTGCTATAATTAGCAACAAAGTGCCAAAAAACAAAACAGAACTGAAGGGCGAAAACCTGGAATACAAATTAAATTCCAGGAAAGCTGCTGAATTCTTGTGAGATGAACTGAAAGACAAAGACCCTTTTGATCAAAAAGCAATAATTCAATGGGAATTATGATCAAGAAATAACTTTTTACAGCAAATTCAAGAAATCTTGAACTAGTCTGTGTAATTGTGCGTGTAAGTATGCATATCAATCCACATATATCAATAAATGAAAAAAAAAAAAAGGGAAAAAATCATGGAATATTTACCTGGAAACTTCTTCCCATAATGGGCCTTTAAGACTTGAGTCTCTAAAAGAAACATCCATATCAGACCGAATTTTGAGCAAGGCCAAGGTTTCCTGTCTAGGCCATCGGTTTCCCCCACCACCGCCGCCACTTCTCTCAATTTCTTCCGTACCTCCTCCGGGAATCGAGCTGGAGGCGCCACCAACCTCACTGCTGCCACCACTAGCACCACCGCTCTCGTGAGGTTCCGCCGCCGCAGCAGCGCCGTCGCCTGAACTGCCCATGAGGCCCGAAACACCAAGCATCATGTAAAGGATCAGACAAGTCTTTTTCCAGCTAGCTATAGCCCCTCAAACTCCTCTCTGGCAATTACCAAAAAAATAAAAATATACAACAAAGGATGGGTGAAATTTTTTGTGGGTTTTATGAAGATTGGGATGTGGTGAAATATATTTAATTTATTTCGGTGGGATCTGCCTGTCAATCTCACACTCCTGAAAAATATAATTTTTAATAAAAGAAGTGATTTTTTTTCTTTTTCCTTTTCAGCTGAGGAATCTTTATCATTTTTCAGCTTGCCCTCTCTCTTTGGTAAAGAAAAGTCTTTTTTTCTCTTTTCTTTTCTTTTTCCTTTTTTTATATAGAGCTAGCACCTAGAAAGGGTCCCTAATTCCCATCAGCCGCAGTAACAAAGATAAAAATATCTCTACATGCAGACACACTAGGTTTTTTGTATATATATACATACACATCTGTGTACTGTATATTTATTATGTATATATATATGAAAAAGAATGAATCATGAAGATGTACGTATATATATTGTATGTATATATTTGGGGGGGTGGGGTGGGGTGCGGGTTGAAGAAGCAACAGCTCCAGATGGCGACGATGGCGATAATAAGTTGGTTTTTGTCTGTCCAGCTAAATATAGTTAAAAGCCGGCCCATGTAGGTCACCTTTGCTTTTTGGGCGTTTTGGATTTCAGTGGCCGTTCTTGCTTGCGCTTGTGGGCATGTTGTTGCAATGACTGAATTGCCCCTCACATGTAACCCATTGACCTTCTTTTAAATTTTGGGTAATCTGATTAATTCATTTTATTTTCCTTATTTTAGTTGCCCACCTGACCATTGATCAGGGATTTGCCGGTGCCTAACGGGATTCCTTATTTGTATTTTGACCAAAATACCCTCGCCCCATCACCAGGATATTAATAATTTGAGTGAGTTTATAAGTTTTTCAAAATATTTTATAATTAATATTTTTATGTTGTCCAAATTATTTTTCAAAAATTGGTTGAGTGAGGTTTGATGTTGTGGTTTTCTGCTTTAAGTACGCACTTAACTTTGAGAAGTATATGAGTAATTAAAATGTCTTCATATGCTTTTTCCGTTATAGAAATTGATATTTAAGTTTTTGGTCCGTTGGCCTATTATGCTCAATGATCTATCTTAATATGTCGCACTTATTTTCAGTATAATTTAACTTGTGTAGGATTTATGGCATATACGATACTTAAAAATCTACACGATAATATTTAGTAAAATTTTAAAAAAAAAAAACTCATGAACTTTTAAAATAAGACGTAAAAATTTTATATTAGAAAACAAAGAAATTTTATAATTTATTTTTAAAATTCTTAACTTTTTATAAATTTAAAGATCTTATTTTATCTAAATAATACAAAATTTTATTTTTAAATAAAATTTAATAATTTATAAATTTCAATAGTACTTTAGAAAATATTTTAAATAAACTTCATCAAACACTTTCGTAATTGAATAAGTATATATGAAGTTTGCGCTTTCAAAACAATTGTCATTATGAAGTGGAGCGGGAAACTGTGGTACTTGTGCAGCCACGTCGATTGGAGGGAGGGCCGACACTGAGGACGACCATTGCAACTTGACAAACTTTGTTGTCAAAGGATTTAGATTTACATTTATTATAAAATAAAATTCAGAAAACAAAAAATAAAGGAATAGAAGAGGGAGACAAAAAAAAAAAAAAAAGAGAGTTTTTGCCTTAAGCGTGGCTCAAAAAGGTCATTTTTAAGGGGTGGGATCCATTGGGTTGAATTAAAAGGAGTTGGATGTAGGTCATAATATTAGGCAAAGTCATTTATGAATACAAGTAAATTGGCCAATTCTTGTTAGGTTGCAACCTACCGTAATAAATGGAATGTGATTTCAACGTCCATGATTTTATCTATACACCTTTGATCATTAGAAAATTCTTAGATAATACAATACAGAGGGTAGGCTCAATGTAATAAGGGATACAAACGAGTTGGATCGATTTGTGAGTTTTAGAACTTATTCGATCATCTATATTCAGACTCGAGTTTCACGAGTTGGTATATAGTTAAATATTATTTTTATTTTATTAATAAATATATATTATATTACTATTTTTTTATTTTGAGATTGAGCTCAAATTTGAGGTTGCAGTTTCTTACAATTCACTCAACAATTCGAGATTAATTGTACCAAGTCGAGCCGAATTTGAGTTTTCATTGAGTTGAGCTCGAACTTAAAGTATTAAACTCATAGATTTTGAGCTCAAAGGTTTCTCTCAAGATCAATTTAGCTCAATTACACCGTGATACTGTAGTAACCTACCCTTTTTATTCATTAATGATTAATAATAGTTATATGAATATCATATGTAATTTGGTCCTAATTCCTAGTTAGGCATTCAAGAACATGTCTTAATTTTCTTTTTTAATCTATACACACATATGTATAGTCAAAATTCGATCATTAGTGTCAGAATTTCGACAATATTATTGGATTAATTCAGCACTCTCAATAAGAACACGTCCCAGAAGATGACCTTAATTTCATTAATTTGATCCTAAATTTTAAATAATTTCCTTTTTCCGAACTTAAATCAAAATGCATCTATACATGAAAAATTTGAGCATGAATCGACTTATCGAATATGATAAATGAATTATAATTATTATGTTGTTGAAATTGTGTTGATTTGATAGGTGCATGTATAATTAAGATAATTGTAGAATGTCATGAGATAACGTAGATCAAACCAAGAATAAATTTTTATACTAGCATTATACCAATTATAAGTTATATTTATACGCGTAAATATTTAATTTATAATATCTTATTTCAGGTGCCTGTTTGGCAACAGACTCAATTATGTACTTAATTATGTTTGGACAATCCAAACGTTTTTAATATTTTATCTGTATTCTTGTTTACATTCGCAGTTATTGCTTCTAATATTTAGTAGTTAATATAATTACATTTTTCATTTTATTTATGCAATTAATCAAAATTTAAAACTTTTTTGGCATTATATGTTATGTGATCTGGGTCATCTAAAGATGGGTTCAAATTGATTTTTTTAAGGATTTCAATACATAGAATGATTTAAGGTTGACTTTTACGAGGAGTTGAGGAAGTCAAACCTGAAATAGAACAAAGGTTAGGATTATCAAAAAGGATTCCAGTAAAATTATTTTGATGCTTAAGTCAATATCAATAGAAATGTCGAATAATAATAAAATAAAAAAAATGATAGCAATTTAACAATAACGAGCATTCGTTTGGCACTATGTTGTTAGGGGTAGTTGTAGCTAGGTTATTGCTAAATGAACCCATACGGATTGTCATATATGAAGGGTCAAAATGTTCTTATGCATCCTGATCGGACGATTGAAATTTTAGTATAATTAAATGTCTGGGCATTTTTATTTTTAGATGGTTTATTTTAGACATTTAAACTTATTTCCATACTGATCATTATGTAAATTATCGAAAGAATTTTATTTATTTTCAATAAAATTAGGGCATTGAAATTTAGATTCATTGGCCATAATAAGATTTCCAAATTTACTATAAAACATAAGTTTTGAATTTCAATTCAAATTCTATATATGGACCAACACCCCCGCTCCCCACCCAATTTTAAATTTATTTCACCTAAGTTTAAAGAAAAGAAAAGAAAAAAAAAGAATCAAATAATCCTTAGCTTGGCTCCTCCAATATATATCAATTGGTCATTTTATGTCCTTAGTTAATTAGCCGTTGGAAATAATCAATTTAGTAATATATTTTCAATTTTTATCTTGTATATGGGCATCTCATAAAAATAATATTATAGTAGACCACATAATAAAAAATAAAAACAAACATGCCCATTCTCATCTCTCATTATTAAACAAAACATTAATTATGTGATGTTGACTTATAAATCAAATAACCATTAATCATCATTAATTTGAACAAATTAATAAAATGTCAAAATTAAAAAATAAATAAAAATTTGGAGAGATGCCACCAAGTAAATTCACTATTTGAATATATTTGTATGTATACATATATAAATATATGTATGTATACACACACATACCCACATGTGTGTGTGTGTGATGGGATAAACATATCACCGCCAAAACACAATTATAGAATAAGATAACGTTGCGTATGATTGAGATTATGAGATTCAAAATAACTTGATCATTCTAATAGTCTAAGGGGACAATTTTTCTTTTTCTTTTTTTCTTTTTTATTTTAAGAGAAAACTACCATATGAAATGGACCATGCCCCAAATAATGCAAAAAATGGTGGACCCATCAATAAATGCCCAAATCAACAAACCCTTTACACATTATATGAATTTAAAAAAAAATCTTTTCCAAGGGTATAATAGTCAAAGCACAACTAGGTCGCATATATATATCATAAGGACATATTAGGAAAAGAAAGAAAAAAACAAGGGTATATTAGGAAGAGAAAGAAAAAATCAACAAACCCTTTACACATTATATGAATTTTAAAAAAATAAACAAAAAAAAAATTATCTTTTCCAAGGGTATAATAGTCAAATCACAAACTACGCCGTAGATATATATCATAAGGGCACATTAGGAAAAGAAAGAAAAAATAAGGGGTGGAGAGGTAAGGTTAGGTAAACATCAAAGGCACAATGGGCACCTCTAATATTTGTCTACATTTTGAAGTTGAATGGTACGTAATTGATGATGAGAAGAAGACTACTCACATTATTTTTCTGACTCTCTCTATCTTTCTCTCTCTAAAATTTGAATATTTTATAGTGAAGAATAATATATCTGGCGTATAATATAATGTTTTTTTTATTTATTTCTCACACTATATGTATATGTATGTGTATGTGTGTATATATAGATTTATACGTGATTGCTTATCTTAAGGGAAAAAAGAATATTTTTTTTACTAGGCCGTTTGTTTCATTCCTATGCTTCGCTGGCTGTGGGCTTTCTCTGGTTGTTATAGATGCTTTCCCACTATGCTACTAAATTTACGGCTTGTATTTATATATATGTAGATATATATTATTTTTCTCCCTCACACACACACACACACACACACACAAAGGACACACAGATGACCCTATCTGTATTAGGGATGATAAAATTACCCGTCCTCACAGTACCCACAACGGAGCTTATTCATGGAGAATTTTCTTCCTGCAGAAATGGGGACAGGGACAATTTAATCCTCGAAATGCTAAACGGGGTAGGGACGGGGTCCCCGCAGTACTTGTTACCCATTTCATTTCATCATTTGCATTTCATTCTCTCAGCTTCCGCAGCACCCCCACCTCTTCGGAGGAATTGAGAAATTGTTATGTTTTTTTTTTTTTTAATTTATATTTATGTATCATTTATCTTTTAATATTTTATTATAAAACATAATTAAATATTGTGTATGACATGCTTATGTTTAACAATATTTTAACTTTGAAAGTAATTTATATTGTTGAAAATATTTAATATTTTTTTATTTTTAAATTTTTTTATGAATTTAATAAATTTTTAATCTATCAAACTCGTGGGTACCCATCTCCTCAAGAGGAAGTGAGGACGAGGGCGGGGATGGGGCGTATTTTCACCTCGCAGGGGCGGGGAGCAGGGGCCCATCCCCGCCCTCGCCTCGCTCCATTGACGCTTCTAATCTGTATCTATCTATTTATATATACATATACATATATATTTATATATATCACAAACTTAAAGTTTGTTAGAATCTAAAAGAATAAAGTATAAATTATAAGGAAATTGAAGTTGTTGTATACTGCAGTCACACAATACTGATAAGTCATTAATTTATCGTGTTAATTTATATTATTAATAAAATGAGATATTTTGAGCAGTTAATTTCTTTTTAATAAATTGACAAAAATTAAATCCATTTGAAAGATAATAACAATTTTATTTTCTCTTGTTCAGGTTTTTCTCTATCTTCAATTTCACCCTTTTTTATTAAATTGTTTCACTTTATGACAATTTTTCTATTTTTATTTATCTTAAAAAAATTAAATGAATTTTTTATAAAATTTGTAGTATTATATAAGAAAATAAATAGATGTTTTGATTTATTTCATACAATAAAAATTTTAATACATGCATCAAGTTGCCAGTGTTGATAATAAATGAGAATACTAGATATATGTTAATTTGCAATAAAAGGGAATTAAACTTAAATTTATAAAGAAAAATGTTTGAATCAAATAGAGATCATAAATGAGTGTTTAATCTCTTTAATTTTCACAATATTGAGTCAAATAGAGATCATAAATGAGTGTTAGTCGATGTTTATTAGAATTTATTTATCTTTTGTTGGATTAATTACATAAAATGAAAATTAAGAAAATAATAGATTTGGTAAGTAAAATCTTTATTATTTGTATTTATATGGTTTTGGAATTCCTAAGTGTTACATGCCAATTACAAGTAGGTCACATGGCATACCAGAAAAAACATAAATAATGAATTAAAGAACTGTGAAAAAGGTCCCCCCACCCCCAAAAAAAAAAAAACTCATATTATTTTTTGGATAATTAATTAAAAAAACTAATATTATAAGACTAACAAAGGTAGAGAAAAAGTAGAGAATAAATAAATTCTTTTTCAAAAAAATACCCCATTATTATAATTTCACTGATCAAGAAAAGGGCTGTACTCTACATGATTATGTCCACTATTTATGGTAGGAAAAGACAGTAAAAAAATTGCTGATCCCAAAGAATCATTTATGTATTTTTAATTAATTTGCATTAGATAGATTCAGGTTATCAGAGGGATAATTTTTATAATCCCAGTTGGCACGATTTATTCTCTTACACCTATGGCTGTAAACTAATTAAGTAGAATTCACTTGACCAATAAATAATTAAAAATTTGATTATAATGCTTAACTAATTGAGTTTAAATAATTTTTTTAAAAATAATTCTGATATCAAATATTGAATAATTCAAGTTAATGTTATTTTTTCCCTAATTTTATAATAATTTAGAGTGTATCTGTTGAGTGGTCAATTGATTCAATAATATTATCTTTACGCTTTTATGTGTGAGATTCAGAATTCGAATCTTGATAATCTTTAAATGACTGTGTACTTATGTAAATAAAAAAATAAAATATTTAAATAAATTTGCTCTATTGGACCAATCACACAATTCAAGCCCATCAAAATCATATATTTTAAAATTTTAAAATACTAATGGCAATTTAATACTATTATAATATGCAACTTTTTAATTTATAGTGAATTAAATAATTAAAATTTATCTTATTTGCAAGTTGATAGAAATATATTCATATCTTACACAAACAACATAAGAGAAAAGAATATTAATATATCACATAGACATACTGCAGTTATGTATTTGTTTTCTTATGTTTCAATTTATTATTTTTATCAATACAAAAAGTTTTTAAATAGTACCCATTTGGATTTGTTCTCAATGAACATTTAATTCAACCTCTTAACAAACTCCAAAAATAAATGTGTACAATAACAACAACAACAACAACAACAACAACAACAACAATAATAATAATAATAATAATATGTATAAATGCCTAACACCTAGGGAGTGCAAACGAGTCGAACAGTCTCACGAACCTCACGAGGCTCGACTCGAGATCAAAACAATTCGAGCTTGAGTCGAGCTGAATCGAGTTTAAGCTATAATTAGAACCGATTTCAAGTCATCTGTATCTGTTCTCGAGGCTCGCAAGCTATTATATAATTAAATATTATTTTTTATTTTATTAATAAATATAGATTACCTTGAGCCTCCAGTTTTTTATAATTCATTTGTCAATTCGAGCTTTATAGAGTCACGTCAAGTTGAGCCGAGCTCAAGCTTAAAATATATATTTCAAGCTCGATCTCAAACTTGAAAACCTTGCTCAAACTCAACTTGATTCGACTCAATTGCACCTCTACTAACAGTGATGAGGTGTGTTAATAAATTAATCTGTTTACATTTTGTAAATTAAAACTATAGTTACCAAATTACATAAATTTATTTATTTATTTTTTTAGTTTTTGGACATTAGATTACTAAGATTATTTATTATTAACGTTGTTAAAAGGAAAAATAACTGTCATGAGTTGGAGATGAGGAAGGTCAACATCTTTAAAATTGACAGTACCAATAATAATACTACTTTCATTATTAGAAGAATTGTAAAATTTGAATATCAAAACAGTATCTCTTGTCTGATTGCGTTTCAATAAAATATCTTTTTGCTCATTGTCACTTGTACCATTTTATTTTTCTTTATTATTATTATTATTATTTTTTTATTTACTTATAATTTCAACGCCGGAATTATCTACCGACTCCAAATGATTATTCCATTTCGTAATTTTTTTAATCAAAGTATAAATTATATTTTAAAAATTGTACTTTTTTTAATAATAAATTGTTCATCAAAATTTTTACACAACATGCACCACACTCGCGTCAAGAGTACAACTTTTTTATTATTTTACATATATATATTCTTTCTTTCGAAAAGGAAAAAAAAGGAAGAAAAAAAAGAAAAAGAAAAGTGAATGTATTTGAGAATTACAACTTTTTCTGCTATTTAGGCATATATAATTCGAGTTTCATTTAAATATGAATACTTTTTGTCTTTATAGTAATTTTTTATTTTTATTTAGAATGTGTGATTCTATTTATTTTATATTTTTAGTTAATAATATATTAATCATTTTTCTGAAAGAAAGACTACCCTTGTGATTTTTGCCCTATAAGTGACTCTAAGATATTTTGGCCACGATAAGTTTATCAATTAGTGACTAATAGAAATAATAGCTCACAATAAGAATTGTGGAGTAGATTGAATTTTTTGTTGGAATATGATTTGCTATGTATATACATTATGGGCATGCAAGTAAAATCACTATAAAAGGCGAAAATGAATTATTAAGATGGATAATTGAGCATAACGAGTCTAACTCGCTAAAAACCCAATCACTATAAATATCAGCATTCATAGTCAGAAAAATATTGAATAACATTTTACTTATTTGAACATTCTTTCAAGACCAGTGTGTATTTTTTTCTTTTTTCGTCTCTTTTTTTGAAAACTTACAAAGACAAATTTATCATTTTTTCCAATAAGCTAATATAATACTATGATTAAAATCGAATCAAGTAAATTGAATTACAAACTGCACATTTTCAAGATAAGCGCATTTTCAAGACAAAAACTCGTAATTACAGTTCACATGCAATCAAATAATTTTAGAAGAAATTCTCGAATCTAAACTGCGCAACATGATAATAGAATTTGTTATCATAAAAAATAAAAATAAAAAAAGGAACCTTAAATTTAGCTCATACATTCTCAGAACTAAACTTTAAACAAGTCGAATTTGATCCCAAATTACTCTACCTTTCTTGTATTCTTTCTTCTTCTTCTTATTTTTTTGGAAAGAAGCTGAAAATAGGGGCACTTTTCCATAAACAAGGATTATAAAGTCTTTTTACAGCAAAGAAATGCTTAAGTTGCTTCACACCATTTGTATAAAGGGGCCCTCTCCTTTTTACATTCCTTTCATTTGGCTATATTCCCACTAAAACAGCAACAAAGTATCTAACATGCCACATGCAAATTATCAACAAAAGACTAGCATAATAATTAACAATTACATTCCATATAGAAAAAGGTTAAAAAAAAAAAAATGGGACTACTTACATTATCTCTTTTAATTTTCAATTCTACAAAAATATTATTTCTACTTAAAAACAAATAAACAAACGTATATATTTAAGGCAGACACTTATGTGAGTTTTGGGAGTAATCCTCTCGACTAAGAGTGTAAGATGAGTCGAACCGACTCATGAGCCGGTTTGATTATAGCTTGACTCAAGCTCGTGCCTTGCTTTAGTTGGTCAAAAGCTCGTGAGCATTTTTTTAAATATTTTTATATATTAATTAAATAATTATTATATATTAATAATTTACTTATTTTTCTATTTTTAAATATTTTATATATAATATTAAATAATTATTATATATTAATAATTAAATTTTATTGAGACGGGTTGAGCTCGAACTTGATTAATACTGAGCTTGCAAGCTCGAGCCTTTAACAGAAGGCTCATCAAGCTCGAGCTTGAGCTCAAAATTTTTTTCCAACTCGACTCGAGCTTGACTCATTTACACCCCCTACTTCTGGCTAGGTTGAGCAAGTGATAATTGGATCTTAACCTCTAGGACCTGAAATGATAATAAAGTATTAGGATTGTTGGAATGATCCAATGACAATTTTCTAACGTTCAAATTAGTGCTCAGTAAAGACGGTAAAAATAATTGTGAAGAATCTTAAGAATGTACGCATGTATATAAGTTGGTATTGAGTATTTATGTTATTTGACATGTACTTAATGGATGAGATGGTGCAATCCTGTGAATCAAAATCGACGACATCCAACTATTGAGAACTGTTAGATTAAATTTCAAATCAAATGTAGACCTAAAAAAGTACGTGGATCCTGATTTAATAAGGGCAAGATTGACATTTTCCCCGCAACCCATCAAAACAACTTCTTTTTTTTTTTTTTTTTGTATTTTTAATATCTTTTTTGGGGGTAAAATTAATATATGGCAAATCATTAATTCACGTCCCAACAATTAGTTAAACTATTAGGGCTAGTGACAAGGACCAATATGAGTTGTCTCATCTAAAAATTTATGATGGGCCATGTACAAAAAGTTACATGTACACAAAGGGTTTAATTGAACATGGTAGGCATGTGAATGTAGACATAACTCATGTGTCATCCATGTGGATTAACCCTTTTTAATTTTTCTGGCATTAGCTGAGCAGCCACCAAGTTGATCCTTATTCATTTTATATAGTTTCTTTTTTTTATTTTTTTCCCAGCCTTTTTTAATGAGTGAGATAAATAATAATCATAAATAACAGAAGAAAAGAAGAAGGCCATTTATAACCTCTTTATTTCTTCATTTTGTTATTATTTTTATTTATTTTTTATTTTTTTGTGGTGGGTGGGGGATGGGGGGGTGCTTGGGGGAGTCCACTAGGGGGAATGTGTGATTGTACCCAATCCTGTGACCATAGCCTCATCTGTACATATACTCATTGTCAATATCAGGTGGCCTTCATGAATAAGAATTATCGAATATGTCCATGTCTTGGGAATAATGCACTAAACGAATTATTTCAGAATTTGATCAAATTCAATCAATCATATATTAATATTGTTATATTTATTGTGTGTGTGTTTTTATTTATACACACGCACATTAGGAGTCCGTTAGAACTTAAATTCCTGACTTTTCACATTATGTGGAAGACTTATGCCGTTTGGCCACAAATCACTCGGCATTGTTATATTTATTGTTATTAATAAAGGTTGATTTTTTAGGGAGTGGGGGGGCGGAGGGGGAAAACTCAGTGCTCAACCCAAGAATATTCATTAAAAGTTCGTTTGAGGCTTTGCGCCCAATTTATTAAACATAACAAATCCGATTCAACAATTCAATAAGATTTCAAATTCGACTTCAAATTCGACTCAATTAATTAAATTAATATAATATCTATAAAAATATTAAATTACTCGAGTTTGAATTGTATTTGAATCAATCAAGCAATATATTTATCAATTTACCATGTAAAAGGTTTTGGATTAATTTATATTAAAATTTCCATGCAAATACATATTATTGGAAAATTCGTATTCTTTTAAGAACGTTCCATCGTATTGTAAATTACTAAGGACGCTGATTTTGACAATTAAATATGTGATAATTTAAGGGCTTTTTTCAATTCTTTTCTTTTTCCTTTACCTTTTTTCACCTAACCACAAGTAGGTTTCATAATAAAGGCGTCATACATCAGTTCATCATGCATGTGCGCCAAGTCGAAACAAGTGAAAATATAGTCGGAGTGAACTAAATATAAGTCTATGTATGTATGTATATATATACCTATTCAAGATGTTATACAATATGAAAGTTCTTAATTAGTTATACAATTGATATTGAATTACATTAATTTAAATATATGATGAAATCATTACTTATTTTGTGAAAAAAAAAAGTAAAAATTCTCTCAGATGATACCCAAATTTATTGTAGATATGAAAGTCACTTTATTGAAAAATATTATTTTGTCGGCACAATTAAATGTCCTTATAAAAAGGTGCTTCAGCTAGTGAAAAAACAAGAACAATTTATAAATTGATTCAAAAGTCCCGATGCCTCTGTATAGGGACAAGTTGTGATATTAGAAGTCTCCCAATCGAGAGGCTTGAAAAGAGGTACATGATTTACTAAATATAAAGTTCGACTTAATAACTCACTCAAGGCCCTCGATTTTTCTAACACAGAACAGAATTTGATATCATCCCTTACAAAAATTTTGTCTATTAATTATTTAGCTTTTCTTTTGGCTTCCTTTATATATCAACTCCTCCCTCTATTACATACTTGATTAGAGTGCTAGTTTGGGAGCCAATTACATTGGAAATTGTTAGGATCGGCCATTGGTTGGGCAGTTAGTTCCCGAATCAAAGGATAATGCGGATAATAAATCCAAAAATCTCCCTCTCTCCCCAACAACAGTTTGGGAACTCAAATCAATGACCTCATTCTGATACAAATTGTTAGAATCAAGCTCTTAGCACTAAACTAAAAGTTATAGCTGTTAGCAGATGCGCAATTTTATTTCCTTATATATTTGACAGCGCCAAGTACTGTATAAGACTATGGTCGGCTTGAGGTGGCTGCGCCCTATAAACGTCATGGATTAGGCGGTTAGTCCACAAGTCAAAGGATGATGCAGATAATAAATCCAACAGAAATTAAGTACTATAAAAGTAATTTAATTCAACTTTCAAATTTTAGATCTTCACACAGCACTCTAATTATCTTAACCTCTATTGGTTTAACTCCACCTAATTGTAATTAATAACAAAGCTAAGCTTAGGGGGGGCAAGCCAGGCCTGGATAGTGTAATAAACAAGATTAATTGTGTGATTAGCAAGCCATACAACCATGTGCAGTGACTTAATTACACAATTAAATGGCAATCTCAAAGAGGGGGCCTTTCCCATTTCAATAGGAAAAAAAACTTGTTAAAATGTTTCTAAGTATGGAGTTAATATGAAAACGTGGGAGCATGTGAGGTTGCAAGAAAAATCATCATTGTAAACCACATGCAACTGTGTGTAATAAGATAATTAATAAGAGATACCTAGCTTAATTAAGATTAGGTTAGAATAAAAGGCATGGGATTCATTCATTACAATTGACAGCAAGGCTAGCTAGCTAGATTGGTTTGGTTAAGATTAATCACTTCATCAGGCAGCAACCTTAGATGCTTAATTGCCTCACAAATTAAGGTATCATATGTGTTGCATGGATATGGACATGAGGGTTATGGGGCTATAACTTATAAGGTAATTTATGGTTTTTTTCTTATGTTTTTTAAGTATTATTTCATTGGCCGGCGATTCTTAATGGAAGATTGTGTCCTTATGAAAAGACAGTTCAATAGTTGAGAAAAAAATTGAATAAGTTGTTTTGGCCATATCATCGACTCTACTAATGTGGGAGAAAATCAAGTATCTTCATTTTAAAATAACAAGTAATTAAAGATAAAAATTTAATAAGTTAAAGGGCAATTTTGTTAAAGAAAAGGTCACTAAACAAATCATAAAATTATGCTTAAAGTAAAAAACCAACACAACTTGATAATAGTTCCTCGTTCGAATCCATATCATTGATCTCCACATTGTTTATAGAGTATCTGGGGTTTTTTCTTTTCCTTTTTATCCCCACTCATGCCAACTAAATTCGAGGTAGATAACAATTAAAAAGAACTGATGAGATAATTTTTTTAAATTAATCTTAGAAAAAATATATGATTGGTTTATGAATTGTGGTAGCAAAAAAAGAAAATATGATAAATAATATATAATTTTTTACTCAGAAGTAAAATTTCATTTATAATTTTAATATTTTCAATTAATAAAATATTTAAGAACAAAATAAATATATAACAATTTAATGCAGCAATATCAAAATCATTATTTTATAAGGGTAAATATCCTTTTCTTTTTACATAATACATAAAGGGCACGTTTGGATTGTTGGATGGGGCTTGATAGATTATATTATCAAGTCCCATCAAGTGTTTGGATGAAATAAAAAAATCCAAGATAGATAAAGGACCCAGTTCACAATCCTTTTTTTAATTGATAATTGATCTCCTCAAAATAGCCTAAATTGTGTAATCCAAAATGAGAGTAGGAAAAAGAAATTAATTATTTGACAACTATACTCATGAATGAAAATATTGGGGTTTGAATTTGTCTTATTATAATGGGTATTTTAATTAATTGAGTTGCCCAATTATTTAATCATTGTATCCATACAAAGAATAATAAAATAAATACATATTCAAAATGCATAATCCTAAGTCTCAAACACAGTATTATTTTACTTTGAATAGTTTAATCTCACTATAACAATATAATCTTATCAATCATATCTATATATCCAATCGTGTCCAAAGAGATAAAAAAAACTACCTAACTAACGTCATGATGATTAAAATGTAGGACTAGTGACATGCGTGTGGCAAGTACTTTGCTTCCAACGCGATATTATAGCCACTCTTTTGGAATTATCATTAGACAAAGGCTATGGGTTGAGGGCCTGACCCATGTGGATTGGAATAATTTACAACAGTGCAACATTACTTATATATGATATATATATGTGTGTGTGTGTGTGTGTGTGTTCATGGCTTCCCAAGTTCAAGCTGTTCATGGGACCTATGCTTATAATCTGAAAATTAGGCAAAATTACAAGAGAAAATGAGGGCTATTTATTGATAAACATGTCCCCACTCTCCCCACCTCAACATGGAGCATGAACCCACATCAATTTTGTGTCTAATTAATGCATATAGTTTGTGAATTATCTGATTTAGTCGATGGGTTTATCAATGCATACCAAATAAATAATTATTAGATGAGTTATAGATAAGTGGTTCTATTATTTAGATTAGTTTACTGTATAATTAATTATTTAGGTTCAAACTTATCTGATATGACTCCAATACAATTTGTCTACTTAAAAAATACGCATAGTTAATTGGTTCATCAGTTCACACATGTAAAGTACAGATTTTTTTTTCTAATTTTATATTTATACATATATACATCAAGAGCTTGTTAGAATTCGAACTTCATATCTTATAAATGTTAGGACCTGTATCAATCATTAGAATATTGGGTACTTATTGTAATTTTTCTATAATAGAGTATTTTTATATATCTATCTTTTGGATATTTGATATTTCATTGGAGCTTTGAAATTTTTTGGGAAAAAAAAATAAATATATATATATAATTTTGTTGCTTCTAGATATGTGGATGAGAATAAGGATATGACAAAAACATTACTAAAAATATTTTATTATTATGTATTAATGGAAAAGTACATGAATCTTCCTAAGGGATAGATGAAATAAGGGTCCGTTTGGATTTATTTTCTGAAGGCATTTTTATTTTCTGGTAAAAAGAAATAGTGAAAAGTTAGTTATAAATGTGTTTTTGAAAATCAAATGTTGTTTGGAGGTTTTTGTTTAAAATGTAATGATTATGTTGAAAATGAGTTGTATTTGAAAAATATAATGTTTTTATTTTAAAAGTCATACAAATGTGAGTACGAGAAATTAAACTTGAAAATGGAGAGACAGTATAATAGTGTGTTTGAAAAAATGTGTTAAAAATGAAAATGTCCATGAAAATAAGAGGAATTGATAGCTTTCTATTTTTATTTTCAGAAGAAAATGAAAAGGGGCTATGAAAACAAAACCAATCGGGCACTAAGAACTTAACTAAGAAATCACATGATTGCTAGAACAACAACAATAAAATGCAACCATTGATGGAATTAAACTTTAAGACATGTTATAGGTTTTGACAATTAACCTATGCCCCATCCAATAGGTGTTTGAAAATCTTACATTGCTTGTCTTCTAGCATTTGTCTAATTATTTATTCAATGGGAAATCAAACATAAAACATCAAAGAATTTGTTTACCACGTATAAAGTTGTGTTCCAAATTAATTGGAGGAAGTTTTCTCAAAAGGCATCTCTTTGTCACAAAGAAAAAAATAATTTAAGTTACCTTTAATTTTTGGGTTCAAATAATTCTCTCAAACAAGTCATTATAACATGATATCAACAATGATTTATAATCAACAACCCAAATATAAACTTAAGTGCTATGAAAGAAGATAAACATTCATGCATTTAACAAGAAGATAAAAAATAGTCATGCAGTCGGATGGTTATTTGATCAAGTGGCATTACCTTCAAATTTATGGTTGTGAAATCTGCAATTTGAACTTTGACGAACCCTTGGTACAAATGGGTGTGTGAAAAAAAAAAATAAATAAATAAACACTTATACAATATAAAGTTAATTATTAGCATAAGAAAATTTTAAGAAAAATCTATATTTATAATAAGGATATAAAAAAGGTTCAAAGTCGAATTTTATTTCAAATTCGAAATTTAAAAATCTAAAAATTTAATTTAAACGCGTGGGTAGATTTTTTATATTCAACTAATTGAATTGATTATGATTTTGACTAGAAAGGAAGGACTCTTAATCATTGTTCACATCATTTTTTATTCTTAAATGGGGAGAACAGAAGATTAAACCGGGAAAGTCATGTCATGAGGACACAAAAAGTCTTATCATTGTTGTAAAGTATAAACATCCACTAATAACAAGGCATCTTAAATTCTTAATTAATATCATATAAGTTCACACTAATTATTGACCAATAGTAGCATTATTCTTCTCTTAAGAATGAACTTCTCAACTAAGTATTTTCTTTGAAATTGGGGATTTAGACTCCAAGTATAAATGAATCAACCAGGTATTTTCTTTGATATACCAAGTGTCTGTGACTTAGTAGCATAAGTCTTCCACATAATGTGGGAAGTTAAGAGTTCGAGCCATAACAAACTCTCGATGTGTGCGTGTGTGTATAAATAAATAATATGATTTGATATATATTGATACACTTTAGCTAGTAAAAAGACTATGCTATATTAAAAAATAATCTCATAATATTTTATTATTTGTATGTATCTTTTTTTGTGGGTCGGGTCATCCCTTTTTTGTCCGATGAATACATGCAACTCTAAACATTGATTAAGGATGAATAACATAATTTTTTTATGCTAAAAGGGGTTGATAAGACAAGTTCAAGTTAGAGTCCCATTATAAATATCTTGATTATAATAAAACAAATGTATTAGGTGAGTGATTTAAGCTTATGGTTTTTGTTTTGGGGTGGGCGGGGGGGGGGGGGTTCTCTCGTGATCTTAACCCTTTTTTTTTATTTTTGGTTTATATTCTATGTTTCACTTGATTAAATAAATCCGATTCGATGAATATAAAATAAATAATTTTCAAAAATACTTTTGGATACATTTATACACACATATATTTGTTCTCAAGCTTAGAGTTACCTAAAGCTTATTTTGCTATCTTGAATATGTTCTAATCAAACAAAAAACGAATAAAAGTCAAAAGCAAAGGCTTTGTTTGATTATGTTTCCTCATAACAACATTATTTTGGAGAAATATAATCAACATATCCTCATTATCCTCATTTTTTCTTCAAGACGCACATTCTCCAATATATATATATATATTATACATAATGTATATTTTATTATTATTTTAATATTAAAATAATAACTCAATTCCATTTTCACACAAAAAACCCAACAAAAAAATATTAATTTAACTGCTACAGCAAAAAATGTCTCCCAAAAAATATAAACAAACATATCAAAAAACAGTTTTCACATTATCCAACAATTCATTCTCCCAAAATATATAATAATATCAAACAAAAAACATAACCAAAACACTTCTTTTATAAAATTATTCAATTTTACTATCCATTGAAACTAAACCTGGTGGACTTAAATAACAAGATAATCTTCAATGTGTTTCAATAATCTTTTGCTTTTTGACCCAATGGATCGAGTTGCCATATGGAGTGACATGCATGATTTAAGATAATACCAATTTAAATAAATAATCTAATTAATTAATTAAGATAAGAATGGAATAAGCTTATGCAAGTAGTCAAGACAAAAATTAAAGAAGAGAAAAGAAAAGGTTAAAACCCCACACTCTGAAAAAAGGATACAAAAGTGAAAAATAATAATATGAAAAAAAAAATTGCAGTAAATATTTTGGGTGGAGGCCCATGAAAACAATAAGTGCTTTTCTAAAGGTCATTGTTTTGGGCCCCATATGGACCAAAGTAACCTCTCTAAAAAGCCCAAATTGAGCTCCCATGTGCCCCCAAGGACAGCCCACAAAAGGACTTCTCAATATTTAACTTTGTTACTCATGTCGCATTCTATGATGTGAGCCACAAATGGATAAGCTTTTCCCTATTGTGTTCGTTACTAACTTCATAAATATCAACTTTCACATATATCCTCTTGGAATTGGAATAAGTGACCACAAAAAGAGGCAAGTCATTTGGGACTTTTGGGTGTGTTTGGCAAGGAATAATTTTTTTGGATTTGGATGTGGGAGTTGGAAGTTCAGATGTGAATATATTTAAATTTATTGTCAGATATGATGGTTCAATTTCACAATGTATTGTTTCATTGGCCGACGCAGTGGAAGGTTTTATTCTTATGAAATAATACTGGGGTGAGAGAGAGAACAAATTTGATGCAATTTTAGATGGAACTCGAACTTCAAATGTGAAATATGTTTAAATTTATTGTTAGATGTGGAAGATTCAATCTTGCGAGGTAGAAAACATATTTGATGCAATTTTAGATGGAACTCGAACTTCAAATGTGAAAGATGTTTAAATTTATTGTCAGATGTGAAAGGTTCAATCTTGGGAGGTATTATCCCAGTGGCTCATGTAGTCGAGGGTTTTATTTTTATGAAAAAGCACCTCAATGCATTTGGGATGAAAGCAACTTATATACTACCTCCTAACTCTTTCAATGTAGAGCTAGACTTAGAAGAGTTTGGCTGAATAGTTATACAATGCTAAATTTTATTTTAAAAATAAACTCTTGAATTTTTTTGGATAAAATAAAATTTTGAAATTTATTTAAAATTAATAGTGTTAGTAAAAAATTTTAAAATAAATTTAAATCCCCTTGCTTGTTTATTTAAAAAAAAAAAGAGTTTATAACATTCTAACATCTTATTTTGAAATTTTTAAACTCATTTTTTTTAATTTTGCCGAACATTCTGAGGCATTTTATAAATTTTTAAACATCCTATAAAATTTGTGAAGTCAACACAAACACCAACTTAATATCGTCAAACTCAATCCAATATCCTTTTTTAAGCTCACCCAAACATCATCTTTCAATATCAATTTCATATCCTTCTAATTCATCTAAAAAGTGAAAATCTCCATACCAATATTTTGAATTGATTCCAAACACAGTCTCAAGGAAACAAAAGGAAATTTACAATGACTGATATAAAGTGATTGTAGCATAACAACGAACAATGAACAATGAATCATAAAAAATTAAATTTAAGAGCAAAAGATTATTTTTCAATTGTTACTTTGGAGATATGAAGTGTGGGAATTAATATGCAAAATATATAGTAATTCCCACACATAATTATTTTATTCAATTACTATTTTCACATAAAAATACACATCAGAGTTTCATATATAATCAGATTTTAAAAAGAAACCAGCAAGAGCCAAATTATTGTCATCAATTCAAGAAAAGTACATGAAAAGCATCCCTGAATTGATAAGTCATTGTGCTGGCAATTTGACAGGACTTTGAAAACGAAACCAGCACAATAATAAAAATGGCTTATCTTGTTGTCCAATCTGCAGAAGATTCTTACAACAGAAAGTGAAGAAAAAACAGGAAAAAAAATGGAAAAGGTGCCTGCCCAAAGCTGCAGATTTTCAGTATTTTTAGATATTTCCATGACTGCTAAAACCCAAGATTTCTTGTTTACTTCTGAGTTGATCTTTGATGTGGATTTGTGGGGTGAGATGGAAAAGGATTCAGCAAAACCCAAAATTACCCACTTTAAATGTAAAAATGTTCGAAACTCCAAGTTTCGTGTCTTTTTGATGAGATATGATTCGACCCGATTTATTGGAATCTGAAACGACGATCGCCGGATTGAGACACGTGGTGATAATCTTGACCCTATACTTAGAATGAACCATACAACTTCAACTCAATTGAATCATATAAATACTCCAAATCATATGATGACAGGTATATTTTACTAATGAATTATGGCATATAAACTTTTACCATTCGACTTTCACTGAATTTCAGAGGATTTTCATTGGGATCACAAAATGACCCTAATCTAGTTCTAGTGGTTCTAGTTTCAGGTTCGACCCAACCAACAACTCCAACCATGCGACCTGAAGGAGCTTAAAAATAGACTCACCCAAGATAACATTGCGATGAGTCCAGATCAGGGAGGAGAAAAGGCCTATTGATAATGGTTTACTGGGAGAATAGCTCACAAAACTGGTAATCTAAATCCAAAAATTGAGTTCAACATCAACAAATTGAACTGCCTGTGACTATGTGTGTGTTTTGAGGGGAGGAAATTTGTTGGATAATCTGTTCAATAGCTCAAATGGTATATTACAAATTCTGGTTTAGGAAGTTCAGTTGTTCCTTGCAGTAATATTCAACTATGAACTGCATCTTTTTTGAATCCACGGCAACTAGAGTTAACCAAATCACCTACTAAATGCACTTCAATGGCTATAGGAAAGAAGTACAAAAAGAAAATCATTAAGAAAACATATATGCAAAACTTAAAGCCTTGTCTTATATAGCTACAAGCACAGATGACATAAATCCCTTAAGTGCAGAAGCATTCCTATAATATGTATTAACGACAACGAAGACTATAACATCGATGAACAAGCAGTTAAACCCTAAGCTAGAAGCTTAGAGTGATTTACCACCAGAACTGAAATTGATGAACAAGAGAAACTGGTGTACTGGGCTTTGCCAACGAAGGTGACTTAACTGCTGTCTATGCCCATCTCCTTTCGCCTTAGCTCCAAAGCCATGCGTTCATTTTCAAGTTTCATTCGCTCAATGTCCATCCCCATCATCTCTAATTCTCTGTCCTTTTTCCGGCAAAATCTCTGCCATTTGAACTTTTCTTTCTCCAGTTCCAACATTTTTGCTTCTATGTGTACCCTTTGTTCTTCTAACTGAAGATTCTGATGATTCATCCACTGCTTCTGTAATGCAGTATTTGTTTTTGTGCCCTGAGCCGGAACTTGGTTTGCATCAGAGTCGAGGTTTTCTGCCTGAAAATTGAATGTTTTGTTGCAATCTAGAGAACTCAAAGAATTCTTGAAACTAAAATCCTCATGACTCGGACATCGTTTTACCCTTTTTGCAGAATTCCCTGGCAAGCCAAATGTCCCATGATCCCCAGACAAGGCCTGATTCTCCTCACATGCCCCCTGATCATCAAATTCAGCTTCTTGATCATCAACCTCATCATTATCTTCATGTGGATGCCTTTTCACATCATTTTCATCATGATCATCTCTACTCCTAAGGGCTAAACGCAAAGAATGCTGCAATTCAGGGTCCGGGGGGAGATTCAATCGATTACCATTATGATAAGAACACATCTCTTCGTAGTGCAAATGCTTTGAGCTCAAAATTTTTCGAACCTCCTCTTTTGCTTTCTCAGAAATATGATCCATCACATCTAAAAGTGCAGGATTCTCAACAACATCGCAAGAGGTTCCTCTTCCTAATATCTCGTTTAGTCTCTTGTAACGTTTGTTGAGGTCATTGAATTTATCCTCACATTGTTGAGGCGAAACAAAATGACCCCTTTCAGCCATGACTTTGGAAACAGATTTCCACTTCCCTTTTTTCTGTAAATTTGCGTATTTCCTCCTTCCACTACCTCCATGTTCAGCAGCTGCCTCCTCACTAATGTAAGAAACAGATGTAATTAACAGCCTTACCATTGTGTCGGTCCATTTCACACGCTGCCAAGGAGAAGCCTTCTTCCCTTTGCTGGGATTATTATGACCATCAGCAGCATCTTCTGTAAAGCTCGGCTCATCCTCATCACTAGAAAATTTCCCTCTATTGTAGTCAGCCAATGAAACGGTCTGGTCACAATCTTGACTGCTTCCAATTTTAAGGGGGAAATTCTCATGAATCGTCGGGTGAACAATTGACGATCCTTGTCTCGGATGAGAGTTATGTTGATGGTGAGGCGCAAGCCGATGTTGCTGGTGATGATGAACTCTCATTGGCTCTTGCAAATCAAAACTTCCATAAGAACTATTTCCTTGCATCATATTTCTTGATGACAGATTTCCTCTCGTAATTCTTTACAAAACAGCTTCGGATCGGACATAAAAACCCATTCACCTCACCAATCAGATTCTGCATACATAACCTAAATCTTCACTGTGTGAAGACATGTTTAACAAGATCCTTAAAACCCTTAAATCCACAGCTGTCTTTACACCTAGAAACCCATATGCCCTTCTAACTTCATTCTTATACCTCAAAAATCCCCATCAGTTTCTCCAACCATTCCTAAAGCAAAACCCAATCCTTCTAGGTTAACTAAAATTCTAAATCACCAATTTAAATCAACTCTTTCGGCAAAAAAGCATACAACTATTAATGAAAATAAATATACTACTCCTACTTCTGCAAATTTCCAGCCATGGAAAGAACACATAAGAAAAAGAAAAGAAAAAACACCCACAATTAAAAGCAAAACCCCCAATCACCAGAAAATGCCAAACATAATCAATTATTTCCAAGTACCCATAAAAAAAGAAGTTAAAAAAAAAAAAAAAAAAAAAACAATCTTTACACAAAAATATAAAGAAAAAGAAGTACTTTTTGGTCGAGAACTTACTTTGAAACTGATGAAGTGCAAATCAAGATTGGAACTTGCAGCTACTGAACCTGAAATCAAGGGTCCAACGATGAAACCATTACTCCAAAAATCTCAGATTGAGCAAGAAAAAAGCATAAAAAACCAAGAAATAAGACTATTCAGAGCTTGAAAATCATATATATATATATATATATATACACACACCATAATATGGGGAAATGAAAAATTTTGCAAGCCAATGGGGTAGAACTAAGGGCTGAAAAGGGTGGTTGAACATACAATGTATGGGAGGATCCAAAGGGTCCACAAGGCATACATATATATATATATATATTTTCTCATATGAGACACGCGCACATCCTACAAAGAAGGCCAAAAGCTTATGTCAACAGCTACCAAAAAGTATTGTAGAAGTCGTACAATTATTATGTATTATTAGTACAGATTCTTTTGCAAGTTGTGATGGACATGGCTGAGTACCTCTAAAATAATTTTGTTGTGGGGGAGAGCAGAGAGCCTAAGGCTATGGGTGAAATTAGAGAGAGGAAAATTCAATGAGAAATTTAATACCATTCATTCCGGGGTGGGATCCTGTTTAATTGAAATCTATGTTATAATTTAGAATAATGTTACAAAATGAAAACTTTAAAGTTTTGTTGTTTAGAATAATTGTTATTTTCCATGTCACCAGTCCCTTTTAATTTGGCAGGTCAAAGTAATAATTATTTTGTTCTTCTGTTTAATAATAGAAAAAGAAATTTGGCTTTCACCATTAATGATTAATGCGTGGAAATTGAATGGAAAATAAATCAGAAGAAAAAGAATAAGAATATTTATACTATTAATAAAGATTTTTTTATGTATTTGTTAGTAATATATTTAAAATGTTCTCATTTTTTTTCTTTATTCAAGAAACTATGGGCTTGCTTCTTTATGAATCGGAGCATTTTGGTAATATAATTTTTGAAAAATGGGGTTGGTGAATGTGATAGTCATTTATTTATGTTTTTGGTGGTAGGTGGATAATGAATTGAGAGAAAATTATTTATTTGTTTGTGTTTTGAAAGGGAACAAAATATCATATTATCAATAACTTTTTGGTTAGGTTGATAGAGTGAAATTGATATTTTAAAATTATTTATGTATATATATTAGGGAGGGGGACAAAAACTGAGTTTGGAGAATGAGTAGAAAATGAATTGTGAAAGCATTTTGGGCCTTTTTTAGTGTATTTTGGATAGTGAAATTAAAAAATATGATGAGTTATTTGTTTGTTTTTTGGGAGTTGAAAAATATTTTGGTAATTTACAAACAAACAAGGGCAGTACATTAATAACCCACATGCTCTATGCCACCACAATTTTCTCATAATTTTTTCATTTTGTTTATGTAAAAATTTACTTCAATATATTCAAATTATTAAAAAGTTATATTAAATTAAATATTTTTATTTAATTTATTCTTTAAAAATCTTAACAATGTGCCAAAGTTGCTAGAACATTTAACGCGAGCGAGAGAGAGAAGTCGCAACTTGAGAAAGTGCGTTTCTAGTTAAAAAGAAATTGGAATCTTGCAAATAATGCGGGTTTAAAGGGCCATAGCAAAATACTCCTAGAAATTGCGGTGAGGGAGGACAAGAAAATGGGGAGCGAAGAGGAGAGCGCGGTGAAGGAGCCGTTGGACCTCATTCGTCTCAGCCTCGACGAGCGCATCTACGTAAAGCTTCGCCACGACCTCGAGCTCCGCGGCAAACTCCATGTCTGTCGCTCTCTCTCTTTTTTGTCGCTCTCTCTATATTTACTGAAGTTGTGTATGAATGTATGTGTTCGTGTGGCTTGTTTGCACGTAATTTGGGTTAAAATGAAAAAAAATGTGTTCTATTTGGTATGTCAATTGTAGTAGTTTTATGATTGAAGAACGATGAAATAACGCAAGATTAGGTATGTGGTTGTTGAAGGATGCTACCTTCGGGGGTTAGGTTTTGGAAAAAAAATTTCTTTTTCGTGATTGATCGGGGTTGAAATTCTGTTATTGTGTCTTTTTGTATTGATTGTCTTTTGTTTTGGATTTTCTAACTCAATGTTCCTTCTCTCATTAAGAGGAATTTACTACCAATATTACTTTTCCTAGATTATGGTCAGTTGATTTTAGGTAAACTGAAGTTTCTTGGGCTGATAATTTGAGATTGCTTGGGTTCTACTAGCTTTCTTGTGACTTACATTTTGAACCTAACACACTTGTCCACTTTTATGGTAACTTGAAGATTGAGATGAGACTTCTACAAGCACCAAGGGCTGAAGCAACCTGTATATGTCTTGGGATATGTTGTAGATATCAGTGATTTTGCTTTTGTTTTTCTTACCTTTCGAAGCATATTACTTTATAGAAAGGGAGTAACTTCAAAATTACGTTAATTGTTTATGTATCCATTAGAAGCCTTCCGTGGCCCTCATGGCAATGCTTTAAAACAGACAAAGTGGCTGATAGCATTGCTGGCAATCTCTCATTTTCTAATTTATGAACGGAAGTACTTATTGAATATTTATAATTAATTAATTGAGAATTATTCAGTGCACTTTCTTTTGTCTCTTTTAAAATGTTACAAAGTGTACAAGTTTTCATAGTTTAATGTTATTCTTGAATATTGTGGTACCTTATATTCTTTTTTCACGTGATTTGGTAGGCCTATGATCAGCATTTGAATATGATTCTCGGTGATGTTGAAGAGATTGTTACAACTATGGAGATTGATGATGAAACATATGAGGAAATCGTCAGGGTATGTTATCATGTCATTACATTTTATAATGTTACTTTTAACTTTTTATAATATCATCTGCAAGCATGTAAAAGTAGGCTCTTGGTGCTACTTGTGTGTTGGGCCTGTTGTAAAAGTAGATTTTCTGTAGTGGAAAATGCTGTAAATAAATTCTCCCATGTACACATTATAATTCTTGATGTATGTCTATCTTGCTTGATTGATATTGACTACATATTTTGAGTAAACTACTTAAATACTTGGTTGGTCACCTAGGAACAAAAATCTTGGGTGGGATCATATGTCACATAGTATTGAATGATATCAAGGTTCTACTGAAATCAATTCGAACTTGGTTTTACAATTAGTTTATGTTTACACCTATAGTGGATTAACGAAAGCTTGCCACAGTCGCTGCTTCTGGGTTTGCCTAACTAGAATAGTAAATTTGAACCCTTTTTCTTCTCCATGCTAGATAGTGTTAAAATACTGAAGGAATTTTATGCAGCCAGTACTGGAGTTTTAATCATTAGATTTATGGGAACAATATTTTAAAGTGGCAAATTGATTGGTTGTATTGTACTCCTGTTTGGAACTGCATGCTATTCCTTCCAATCAGGTTTATCTGGAGAAAAAAAGAACGCACAAAAGGTCATTTATGGAACACTGTGATTCGCTATTGCTATGACTCACTGTCCATACAGCTGCGGCACGAAGACATGCCCCTTCAACTATTAACTTGGAGTTGTTTATTTACTTAACATCCTAGTTGGGAAGTTCGTTCATTTATTTTTACTTTGTATCTTGTTTTAATTGTGGACATTCATTGCCTGTGCAGACTACAAGGCGCACGGTTCCGTTTCTATTTGTGAGAGGGGATGGTGTCATATTGGTCTCACCTCCATTGAGAACAGCCTGATACAGTGGATAAAGTGCAGATTTTTCAAGGCCTACACTAAAAATTTCCTTGTGTAATCCTGCGTTCTCCCTACTTTCTTGTGTACCCTCTGAAGATTTGGGTCAACTTCTTGATCTGCCATGTATTTTCTGTTATGAACAATATTTAGTCATTATCAATGTGAATTAAGGAAGAAATGCATAAACCTTAGAAAGAAAGAAAGAAAGAAGAAAGGAAATACACAGACACACACAACACAACACCACAACTCCTCTCTTGCCGCTGCAACAGTATTTTCTTGCCTTTTCCAGTAAACAATGAAGTGCCAATCCAAAACACGAAACTACAGTATAACAACAATTTTCAGGAAATATGATACATATGAACACTAATTAATGGGTGATAATGCATGTGTTTCTTCATTCTGAAAAGAACATAAAATACAACAATTCCACAAAACTGGAGGGAGTAAAATCGAGGAGGAAAAAGATCATCTGCGCCTTTGCCTTGAGAAACTTGGTGAATTAATGGACTGTGTGCCTCTATAGTTTCGGCTGGGTGAATCCGTCAGCCCTCTAAAAGAAGCTGAAGCATAAGCAGCTTTCGCTGGTTCTGGAACAGAATCTAATGGAAGTGTCTCCACAAAGCAAGCTGTGTTGATCCTCATCCTTTCAAGCTCAGCTTGAAGTAGTTCTGAGCTGTACTGCTGGGCAAGAGCCTAAGCAAACAACACATACAAATGTGCAAACATGTAAGTAAACAACAATTATGTTTGACAAAGAAATGGATGCATTAAAGTGATTTCCCCTCCAGCTATACGCTGGTAAAACGCATTACAAAAGTTTCCATGTACGATATGGTGGAATCATTGAAATTTTGAAGCTTCCTGCCAAAATGTGCAACTTCTCGAATGGAAATCCTAGTAACCAACCCTTGGGCCAGGCCAATTTTTACTGTTGATGAAGTCAATTTTACTTCTTTTTTTGAAGGTTTTGCTGATTTCTAAATCCAACATTTTTTTTTCCCGTTACTTCTATTTCATAGCCACTCCTATATCATACAGAACAAAGGTAATGCTTGAAGTCAGCCAACTTATAGCTTCCACCCATACTAATCCAAAGTATATTTGTGTATCATATAAAGCATAGTGCAACAAAAATTGTGAGCAATAGTTTGTCATGCGAGAGCAGCGCCAGCATAAAAGAAACTCTACACCTTAAGAAAAATAAAATAGATGAGGGGCTAAACTAAGATGGAAAGGGATTTAGAGAAAGATGAAAATTCTTACAATCAGGTCGTCCGGCGATACACTCGATCCTGATTGCCTGTCTTCTGCAAACACTTCATCACTTCCACGTGTAGGCCGGCGCTGATGACTTGGAGTCTCTACGGACTCTGTCACAGTTTCTATTGCCTTTTCCAATAGGTCCCCTTGTAAAGACTTGAGAGATTCCCTTGCGTCATGAGTGAAGTAAGGACTCAATATGGTCTCGAAATATTCAAGCTGCAGAACAGTGAAGAAAATAATTAGCTTTCAAGCAACCACCATCAGAAAAATGAAAAAAATGAACTATCCTAGTTCTTCCCAGCAGGGTACACTTTTCATAAAGCCCCCATGGAGGGGAAATTACTTTGGCTCAATGTTAAGACTTTTCATCATTCTACTTTCTTGGTCTTTCTTCTGGTAATAATTAATATTTTCTCATGAATTATTTTTTCCAACATTGAGCAGGTGGTTCTGCAGAAAACTCAGATGGGAAGGTGATAACTCACCTCAAGCATTAGCTGAGAAAAGCCATTTGCATCCAATGCCCTGAGATCTTTGTTTTCGTTAAAGAGACCAAGTAATATATCAACCAGGCCTTCAACAAGAATACCTAGAGTCTTTTCCAGCTGAGGCTTACAGCAAGCAAAAACCTGCATGAAGACCAATCTTGTTCTTCAGACATGCAAGCATAAACTATGTCAAAAGTTGGAACTTTGCCTATTTTTGTGGAGACTTCCGTAAATTGATGCATATGATTTCGAAAAACTATATGGCAATAAAAAATTCATAGAGAGTCTCTCCTCAGCAATAGGAATTTGCATACCACAAAAATAAATAAATAAATAAACGAAATCTCTTGAGGTGGAAAAGTACCTCTGCATGTACAGCTACTAAAGTATGAAGTAAGTCAACAGCAGCATCTCTGACACCCTGCCAGTTTTTTTTGGATTACTCAACCTGAAGTTACTCAAGTAAAAATAACAAAGAGAGACCAGTTCCTCACTTTGACAGCAGGCGCTGATCCCCATTGAACTCCAGCATCCGAAAAGTAATTTATTGCAGCAGATCTAATCAAATTTGTCTGCAAAAAAGAATTCAGAAACCATGAGGTGAATAAAGTAGAAAAGCAGCAGTGGGCAAGATTTAAAACCCAACTAGACAAGTCTCACATGTAAAAGTTTGGTTAGGGAACACATTTAACAATAAGGTAATCCTGCACTTAACAACATTCCGAAGTAAACATCTAACAAATCTTATGTAACAAAAACAACATGATGGCATAAAAATCACACAGTAACCAAAGCGCTACTCACCGCAACAAATTCTCATGTCAGGTAGATCTTTTTTGTACAATTTGTGGGTTGATGTAGCATTATTCTAAAAACTAAGTTACCATAAGGGGCTGATTTCAAGAGGAATACTTATGCTGCGTTGGGCCAAGGATGTCCTAATTATCGCAGATAACAATTTATGATATTGACAATATAAAGAGAAATAGTCCAGAACGATGACTCAACGGTCCATAGATTTTCAAATTTCAAGATTGAAAACAGATCAAACATTGAGAACTGTAGAGCACGAGTTTGACAGATACAAATCCATTACTATATTGGAATACAAAAAGGAAATGGACGTCTTTGTTATTAACTTCTGTCACACACTTATTTAGTTTCACTTACTGTCATTTCTTATTTCAAATGCTGTGATCCATAAACACGTATTAAAGGAAGAATTTTGAAAATTCAGAAGTTGAAAATCATGTCAGAAGGTTGAATTAAGAAGGTAATTGCAATGAGTTTGGCAGATGTAATAATATTAGTATTTGAACTGCTAAATGGAAAAAGTAGCATTTAATAGACTTAACAAAAGAGCTAATTTTGCTATAACATGGTTCTTCTACCTGTCTGTTTGTTCAGAATGTTGTTTTTTAAGTACAATTCAAACAAGCTGCTAGCCTGCTAGTGTCCCCAGAATCACCCCCCTGAAGCCAATTTTAAGAAATTTCTTCTTTCATAAACCAACTTTCCAATTGCTTCTTCAAACTCAGTTTGTTATAATTAAATTCAAACATTAAAGACAAGGATCTAAATGGCAGCAGCTTCAGATAAATAATCAACAGTTGCAACTTTAAGAAATCTGAACATCCTTAAGGACAGGTGGCTGAGCAACTCCAAATGCTTTAGCCACGTGTTAGGTTAGAGTCAGTTGCTTAACCTGACAAACTTGCTAACAATGATATAAGCTGCCCCCGTGCACTAAAATTGAGAAAAATGTACACTTTCATCTTGCTTAATCAAACAACTGGATATCACTCTGATTAACTTCTGCATTTAACATTCAGTTAGGAGTCGACCCAAAAGTCTTTGGGGGATGCAAACACTGTTTGCTATTATCAACATCCAATAAATAGCAGAAAGGTCAACTGAGAAACCACATATTGGGCTGGAAAAATGTTAACTAAGAATTGTCATACAACATAAAGAATAAAAGTCGTAAGGCAAAAGGCTGCATCAGATAAAAACAAATGAGATATTCAATATGCATCAAGTGCACCATTTCAGTAAAAACATTTTATATGTTAACCAGACACAAGCTTGGGCATAATACCTTTGCAAGAGTATATTGGGCAAGGACCTTCTCTTCAACGCCGGAGAAAGACATAAGCAGATCTTTCATGTCACCATCCTCTTCAGCTTTCCCCCTGAATTGGCAAATAAAAGACGGCATGTTTGATACCAACATCCAGAACAGAGGAAAAAGATATTGCTCAAGCAAGGCTCACCCCATAAATAAAGATCAATTTAACCAGGAATATCAAAATCCTGATATAAGCTTCCTCAATAAATCGCTGAAATTTTGCATTCAGTAAAGTGGAAAAGGGCTATCCAGTTTTCAATTCATTTGAACCTTGTCTTTTTCACTTGAGGGAGGTTATACAAGCAAGAATGCAGGGGAAGAAGTGAAGGCTATAAGTCTTTTTCAACAAAATTTAAGACTTCCACACTTTCTGAAGAATAAAATGTACTAGTCATATATCTCCTGGTTCTTCTCTACTTCACAGCCAGACATCATAACATATTCATAAATATTAAACATAAATGTTGCCTTGTACATACCTAGATCGCAGCCAAATAGATTTGTATTTTTCGTACAATTCAAGGGCAAGCTCATCTTTGCAATATCCGATATTACTCAGGACCATTAGCAGCTGTTGAAGTGGATCAATAATACTTCCAGGGAGAGGATCAATTGATTTTTCCACTGGTTCGTGAGAATATCCATTTTGAAAATGCAGATTTCCAAGGTTTGACCTATTCTGTGTGAGCTTGGAGCCAATATGCTCCAAATGACCTGGTCAATGTGTCCATAAGAGCATAATTGTTAGAGCATTATTCTTTTCTTGATCTTTTGGAACTAAAACCAACAGCTTCAAGTTATAATTAATACGAAAATTACTCGTACCAGCAAAATCGAGCAAACAGTTCAAAAAGGCAAGTCTAACTGATTCTTGAATTTCTTGAAGTTGCGCAAAAACTTCTTCTGATTTTGCTGATTCACTTTGCAAAGAAAGAAGTGTCCTGAAAGAAAATGATCACAGTAAAAAGAAACCAAACAATGAATGAACTTTCTTAATAAAGTGCATCCAACATAAGTATCCATATTCTTCAATTATTTGAAGTATTTTGTTTTTCATCCTTCATGTTTTCTAGGAGAATACAAGGCTTTATATACCCATTCATCAACAGCCAAAAATTACTGCACTCGATGATCTTGGAATACTTATGCAAGTCAAAGCAAAGAATGCACAGATAAAGTATTTTGTAATTGGCAGAACATTTTCTATGTTGTGTTTTTTCCCTTCTTTTACTGTTGGCGTGAATACTTCCACAATATCATACCCTTTTACATTTATGAGGTGCCAAAGGCTGCAAATGCGTGTTGATGCAGATTTAAATTCCAAAGCACAGATAACCTATCCGTGAGCCAAAATCTTAGCCTCCACGCAAAGTATCCAAAATACATTGAGGTAGAATTGAAGAAAATCTGCCAAATATCCATTCTCACGAGCTACGAGTTCAATTTAACTGTTATCACACTATCTGTGTAGGTTCAAAAGGTAACTTGCATTTAATACCTTCTTCTTATCCATATTTTACATTCGTGAATCACATAATCATTCCAGCTTATAATGCTGATATTTATCCTCATCCTTCATTTTCGATTGGATTGATGCATTTCATTTCTAGGTTGTTTCTAGATAAGGAATTAAATTCAAATCAAAACATTTCTACTCTCTCAGCTGAAGGCCCTCCACCAAAACACAAAGAATAGCAAGTCCTCCAAAAATAAAAGAGTAATATTTGTCTAACACAAAGCTGTGTCGGAACTCGGAACACAACAATCAATCTCAACCGTCAGAACATTGACAGACAATAAATGGATGCCTCTGCCAAAGCCAGAGGGAACCTCAGGCCCATCATGATTCACCACCACAAACACAGAAAAGGATGCTACAAAAAAATACTACCAAATATTTGAAGTGAATAAGTATTTCAAAGAGTAAAATAATGACAAAACCCCAAGAAACTGGACCCTGGTGCAATCTTCAAGACAATTTTTGGTAACAGGTTCTTGGTGTAATAAGGGATTTTTTAGGTTACATGTTTTATTTGTTTCACCCTGTAACAAGATATTTGAAGGTTACAGATGACAGCAACTCAAGCTATTGTGCTTGATCTTCTTTTCCCTCTTGTATATCTATTTGCTAACTTACTTGCAGTTGCTTCAATACTATTCTCATAGGAACTGGTGCGGGAGGGACAAGGCCACAAGGGGAGATGGAGCGAGAAGACGGACGAGTGAAGTGGAAAGTTGGACAGACTGTGATGATTTTTGGAGGGGGTGTTCTGGTGATTTATGTAATCATGGGATGAGTGTGCTGGTAATTCAGGTGGCTGTGATGATGGATTTCAGCTGGCTGAGTCCTGTGGGTAGGCAGGTGAGGGAAAGAGAGGTAGAAATGTAAGTGTTGGATTAACTTGTCCTTTCTACATGAAAAATTGTGGTCAAACCCATACACAGTCAAAACAAGCATGCTAGTCTTTGAGAAGTGGAAGTGTGTTATTATACCAAACAAAAATGAAAAAAGCATGAAAGATATTTTCATGTTTAGCAAACTTCAGGTTCATATCACCTATTTTTTCCATCATTCATGCTGATGGCATGCCTAAAACTTAAATTTTCTTACATGTCATCTATAATTAATAGAATCAGTACTCTGCTGCAATAAAAGTTTTTAAAGGAAAGAGAAATAGTAGAGACAAACGAGAGCTAGAAACTCACTCATTGATTTGATCCATTGCGGAGATCATAACTGCACGGAATGCCAGGGGCAATGATGAGATAGAATAGGGAGACTTGTTTCTTTCTAAAATAGACACAGGGACCCAAGATTCATCTTTTGATATCTCTACTGTTGAAGTCCGCATCCATGAACAAAGCCTGAGTATGTAGATCTTAGAGATCTCAAATTCAAGTGTTCTCAACACTGTGACTGCAATTACAAAAAAAATATATTCAAAACAATTTCAAGGATACTAACCTCAGGAAAAAAGAAAGGAGGGGGGTTGGGGGGGGGGGGGGGGGGAGTTTGGGAACATGATTTTATATTCCTTTTGGTCTGCTTTAAGCTAAATTGTACCGGCGATTGGGGGTGCTGATTCCTTTGCTTCAAAAGCTTGGTTTGCCCTAGAAATCTCCTTTATGGCATCATTCATGTATGGACTGATGATATTGGATTCTTCAAGGTCACGGAATGTGCTGAGGACCTGTACAAGGAATTTATACACAGCACATGAAAATAGCAGCAGTCATGTTTTTTAACCTAAGGCAGAGAGTTCTTCCCATAGCACTGGACAAATTTAAGTAAAATTGAAATCTTAGGATAGGATTCCAAATAATACAGTCATCAAAAGTAATAAACTTCAGTGGCTATCAGTCTTAAACAAGAAATGAGAAGAGCCATCACAAGATGTCATTAGTGCAAAAGACCTACCTCTACGGTTGATTCCAGACCTTAAGAGTTCTCTATCTACTTTCATCATTGAAAACAGAAACCATTTTAATCCTCAAAACAATTTTGACATCAAACATACACAATAAATGGCATTTACCTTAGACTCATATGCTGATAGAGTATTGCGAATCATCCCAGCAACTTCATCAACAGAATCTCCAACTTTATCCTCAGCTTTATTTACAGAACTAATTGTACTTGGATCAGCAGAAGCTTGGGAAGACTGAAGAAGGACAGACATTAATACTAACATAATACTTAGATAACAAAACAAAACATCAAACTCCTCATAATTGGCACCAAGAGTTATAGGTTGAGTTGCTGGTCACTGTTAGAGACTAACTAATGCTTCCATTTTCATTAGAGGAATAAATTGATCATAAGCTGACAGGGTAGAAACATATGACTACTTTAAGGAAGTGCTGTGGATCCCATATATGTTTTTGTAATGGAGCTCATTCCAAAGGAAGCCTTGTATTGATAAATTAATAGCAATCTAACATGATGGGCCAGACATATACCTTCACAATTTTTCCACTGGAAACTGAAAGTGCTACTTTCCAGAAAACTGGTATGTGATGGATAAGTACAGTAGTTAACTGGCGGATATATCTAGCCCGAAGAGCATCGAGTTCTTCATTAATCATTTCTGCTGGGAAAAAATCTCCGGCTAGATGAGAGTTTTCAGCAGGAGGGCAATCCATAGCTGACTGATAATTACAAATAAAACATGAGTATAATTATTCACTAGAAGGCAACCAACTCCAAAAAAAATTAGGTGATAGAAATTTGGTGATAGCCTGACATCTTGCACTTACAGATTGATTTATATCTTGCTGAATTTGCCTCCACTTTGCATCAGATAGCGCTTTCTCGCGTAGCTCATTCTGCAAATTCTCCATCCGTGCTTCATGATCTAAAGTGCATTTCTCAAGCAAACCTCTTATTTTGCGGTTCTGTTGCAAAGTCAACACAAACACCAAAATTCAGCAAAACGATTGTCCGCTAAAATCAACACCAAAATTCAGCAAAATAATTGTCTGGTCAAAATAAACATACTTCCATTGGAAAGTCAGATATTATGGTAGTTAGGAACACAGGAGATCTTCAAGTATCACATTTTCTATGATCTTCAAGAGTACAGATAGCCGAAAATTTAGATATAAGGAGAAAGGAAAATACTTAAATGAACCATCAATTAAAAATTTGGGTACATGGAGAAAGGAAAATGCTTAAAAAACCATCAACTAAAGAAGCTTGGCAGCGATTAGCAATATCAGTTGAAATATAACACAATAGTTTGTCATGGTGAAGACTAAAAATTTTGCACCTGTATGTTCAAGTAATGCTTTATGGGATCTGACTCAGGTTCAAGCTCCAGCAAAAGACGCACAGTATTTTCAAGCTGCATGAAACATCAAATAACCATTAAGCTATCAGCCAGGCTTACAAATGAAAAATAGTAGAGGTCCATACTTAATTCAGACATTGTTTAATACAAACTGTAATCTCTTTTCTAATGATTTATATAGTTTATTGCCGAAAAAAGGATTTGCTCATCCATCAACCTTAAGAATGTTAAAAACACTATAAGCAAAAACCATCATTCTTATCAGTGACCAGCTGTCCTAAGGCATGTGTCTCGGGTTTTATGTTCTATTTTGTCGGTTAAAAGTATGCATGATCAAATAATTGTTGCATAAGTATGAACAATCTCTCAGAAGGATACATGTAACAATTAACAATAACAATATTCTAAGAACACCAGCTTTGTAAAGCAAAAGAGAGGACGAATAGATATATATACAACTTCACTGTTTTCACAGGGCTAACCAACTTCCATTTGAGCTAAGTTTCTGTTGTCATTTTACCTACACTATTTGATAAACACAAGCCAAACACTATATCCCAAAATCATTGACAATTCACGTTAAAATTGTTCATCAGGATAAGTTAAAACTCCATACAGCCAACAACTCATTCAAATCCTCCTAGAACATGATCCCAATAATGCACCTCTGTACCAGCAGGATGTGATGTTAATATTATTACACGTAATTGCCAACTATTTCGACAAATGTATATATAAATCTCACATTTGTTAGATCAATGTTCGGATCTTCCATGGCCTTGTAAAGCATGCCTTTGAACTCTTGCATTACTTTTTCAACCTCCTCAAGAACACGTTTAAGAATTCCCACCTGCAAATTCAAAAAATTCCACTCACTTGGTGAAGGTAAATTAAAATAATCAATTTGGCATCCTTAATTTTTTATCAAAGATGGGTACTCAAATGCCAATCATCAATTTCACTCTTGAGTCCTATTCCAGTTTGAGAATGTTCATAAGGAGAAAGAAGCAACATCAGAATCAACAAAGCAAAATATTCATAGCAAGCCATCTGATGACAAGAAACATTTAATAGAAGAAATAAACTTTCAACAAGTTGTTCTAAAATGTAACCACATCATAAGGCACCAAAGGAAACGAGGGTTTAGGTGTGCAGCCATGCACAGCCCATGGAAGCTATCAGGGTTTCCACCTTGGAATTTCAATATGTAAAATCACATATGGAACGTTCCGTGGTAGTTAACAATGATACCATATTCAGAAGCTATTGTTGACAGAGTAATCCTGGATAAGAGGGTAGATGTTGGAAAGGAGAGAACTTTTCCAAGCCAATTAAAGAAGACAAAAGCACTTGATACACTTAATTGTTAAGAGGAAAAGAACTTGGATAGTTGGCTATGATATAGATATAGGAGGCCATCCAGACCCTATTTTCAACATCTTAAGTATGTACACAGACTTGATATCATGATGGATATATAATATGAAACGAGGGAGCCATACGTGAGAAGGCAGAACAATGGACTTTGCTTTCCGGTACTCTCTTACAGCCAAATCATATTCACCCTTACTAATGTTACCACGAATTGCACTGGGCAAGTTGAATAGTGTTCGGAACCTCTGGAGCATCCCTTGGACAGACCTGATCTTCTCCGCTTGCGCCTTGAAAAGTATTGTTGCTTCAATTAGAACTATTCAAGGATGACCTACAATAACTTCAGATGTATTAATGAATTAATCCAGTATTTGGATCCTACCTACCTGTCTCTCAAATAGAGGCCCAAAAGCACGATTAGCAAGTGAACTGACTCCTTGAATACAGCTAAACAAGTGAGAGGTTCCAGCACCTTCAGGGTCTTCCTCAATTCGTCTCAACTTTGACTCAATATCTGAATAAACAAAAACATATTAGAAGTTGATATGATCCACAAGGAAGTGCCAGAATCAGGTGCTGTTATGCCCAACTGACCATCTATAGTGGTTTTGCAAGAGACAAAGCAATCAAAATTCTCTTTGACCAGCTGCTTCCTCTGTTGGGTACGTCCTTTAAGATCATTCTTTAATGAAAGAGCACCAGATTCCAAATCTGCAGCATTAGTATCCAGATGCACTCGTGATAAAAAGAGTTTTGCATCAAACTTCTCCGAGTAATAGTTCAATTTTTCTGCAAAACCATGTAAACAATGTTCTCTTGTAAAATAAATCGACCATTGTCTTCCGCAATTTCAACCAAATGACTGACTCATAAGGCTGCCAATTAAGCACCACTCAACATGATGAATCAACAATTTTTCCATATAGTCCAAAATGAAAATCCTCACTTTTTACCATATCAAAAATTTCTCTCAAGTAATAATGACTAATCTCTTAAGTGAAGGGATCCATAATTTAAGCTAGTTCCTTTTAGTTCACAACTTCAAGGTTTTAGAAACAATGCTGCCTCCATCAAGGGGACGTCGGGACGATATGATTGGTCCTATAAACAATACCCAGCAATCATATGTCTCCATACCCAGTGACATTCGCAGAATAAAATGACCACCACAAGCCAAGAGTCAATGTAAATTTAAAGAATTAAGAGCTCAAGTTGCAACCAAATGTTAATGACTTGTAGATCAGAGAGAGATGCAGGTAATAACCACATGCGTGACCGATTATCATCAATAAGTAAATAATAGATCAACAGATCACCAGTATAGAGTCAGATCTTTGTTATGCTTTTTTTCTTGTGGGATTCTACATGAAAGGAAAAGAACTGCAATTCTAGCATTTTGTGGGACACACACACCCACACACAGATGTTAGTGTTAAGCTTTCAATTGCTAAGGACAT
This sequence comes from Jacaranda mimosifolia, assembly GCA_018894105.1. NCBI lineage: Eukaryota > Viridiplantae > Streptophyta > Magnoliopsida > Lamiales > Bignoniaceae > Jacaranda > Jacaranda mimosifolia. The sequence continues at coordinate 1,890,083 of CM032123.1, forward strand.
CAGATACTGCAAAAGAATCTGATAGAATCACCATAGAATACTAGAACAAAGAAATCCAATATGTCCATGCCACATGCATGAGCAGAAGGAGTCGGCTTTCAGTTCTCCAACCTTATATATATATATATATCCCAGTTTAAAGCTACTCAAGATTTTTTAAGCACTATTACTGAAAACCTAAAGGGGGCAGATTCCACTAAACCTGATCGCCGTTAAACTTTTCTATCCATATTGAATGAGAAAAATAAATTATAAAGCTTTCTCAAGATTCAACAGATCCTTCTGCAGCACAATAAAATAATGCCCTTTCAGGGCACCCAACTCCAGGATCACTGCTCCTATCACCAAACTCTTAACCACAGAAAATGATGAATTGAACTCGCTACCATTACATTCTTCTAATACTGCTTAGTCGAATATTTCCAGGATCATGATACTTAAACCACCGTCATTTCTAAAGTAGAATATCCCTCCCCCGCAGCATGTATACTTGGTAATCGAAATCTTCATTCCACCTCCGGTACACAAAACCATATGGCAGGCAAACACAATCAATTTTTTGATGAATGTTAAAAATTAGTGGAGATTAGGCAATCTTCCTTTCAAGTCACCATGTCTCAATTGAGATGAGCATCAATCATCTAGAACCAGAAGAAATGGAAAAATGAACAATGCTTTTAAATCATGGAAATATCACACTCCACAATATATGAGAAAGTTATCGAAAAGATTAAGAGTCTAGCAATGAGAATAATAGTGTGTCCACACTCCACAATATATGAGAAAGTTATCGAAAAGATTAAGAGTCTAGCAATGAGAATAACAGTGTGTGAGAGAACAATATAAGAATAATTAACAAAACAGAATATAAAGAAATATATAAAAACAACTTAATTAACAATAAGCAAATACCCCTAGCATTTGGATCAAGAGGTTCCGCATCGACGGAGGAAGGAATAGTTGCTACATTATCGCTGATCAACCTAAATGTTTTGTGATTAATTAGCCTGTCCATATATGAAGTCAGGTTAGCAAACAATGAGAAAGCAAAATGCTAGGGGGGAAACAACCCAATGAAATTATACCCCAGTCCAAGAGGATCCACCCATTCCATGCCACGGGGAAGTGATTGTAAACTGCTAAGTCCTTTTGGCTTCTGCTCAAACTTTTGAGTCACAGGAACTGCTCTTGTATCCCTCATTTCGCGGACCCTTCGGGCCAGCTGTCAAAGAATTTGCACTCCATAAATTTTTTCCAAATATCACAGGGCAATAAATCACAAATAGATAGCTGAATCACCACATAATAATTACTCACAAACCCATAACAGGGCAGCTAAAATGACAAAGGAAACCAGTTTCTTATTTCTGCATTGAAATTTCAATGCATAGGCATGTAAGCAACTTCAAACCTTGAAATCCAATTGGTGGCTTTTATTCTTCGATAAAAGATAAGGTGGCAAACTAAATAGGCTGACTTATTACTTTAGGATGAGATGAAAAGAGCATCCCTTAAAATATTAATTGAATAAGTCCAATCATATATCTCTGTTCAGATTACTTCGAAAAAGATCCTTTGTTCAACTTGAAATCAAAACACATTATTCTTTTGAACTGTGGCACTCAACTGGTACCTACCTGAAACCAGTCATTCTAAATCTAGGCTTCAACTCAAACTTCTGAACAGTGTTGAATTAATATAGATGGTGAAGCTCATGACTTGATCTCAAAGTTTCCTTAGAAGCCCATTATTTTAGAAAATGTAAGTCTCCAGCTACCCATATAAAGAGATTCATTATACGTTCCAGCATTGGTCTTATTAATTAGATTAGAAGGAGGAAGATCTGTGGATATATATCTATATCTATACTATTTTAAAAGTACGAATAACATGAGATGTCATGTTTCTTAACTTTTTTGTCATGACTAAAATTAACCTTATATAAATTGTAATATAAGAATACCTATTTATGATCTTTTGGTAATTAGAAATGTTAAGAATTAGAATTTTAGTCAGACAGCAAATGAAATTCTGAAACAATGGATGAAGAGTTGGGCTTTTAGTAGGATTCCAAAATATAAAAAGCCAAAAGACAAGCACTATAGTTCCATTCTTCTGTTTGAGAAATGCTACACAATACGATGGTAAAAAGAAATCAAATTCAAGATAAAATACCGTTTTATATAGTATTTCATCACTAAGTTTCTCCATGATACATATGCTTTGCATGCAGCACACATATTCTTAAACTAATTCCGAAAATATTACCAAAAATAGAAGATAAACAAAGAACTTAAGAGAAACAAGGAATTCATTTATTTCTAATTAAAAACCTCCAAGACATATTATCGAAGGAAAAACAGATTATATGAAGCATCCACATGAAAAGGAAACCATTCCGCTGCAAACCTACTTGAAACATATGAATCAAAGAGATTAGGCTTCACAACTAACATTGCTAGCACTTGATAGAAAACGAAATCAAACAGCCAGCAATTGAACTCAAATGTTGAGTATCCTAGATTCGCATCATTAAGCATCTCTCTTCTGACAAGACTACTTTTTCAGTGACTTTGGCAATTCACATAGCTTGAGGAGAAATAAGTATGCAGAAATGCTGGTCAGTCTCCAATATGGTGTGCGTAATGTCTAGTATACAGTAATCCAAATGACAAAAATAATGTGCTATCTTGGCAAAGATGCAATAATGTAGTTTATAATCGATCACTCAATCTAAAGTACTATTAAAGTGAGAATTTATTTTATCAGTTGCCCTCATCGCCTCTATGTACGTAGTGCCACTAATTTAACTTAATAGGCGCTTTAGTATATAAAGCATTAGTGGATCAAGGTCCCATAACAATTAGCAATAAAAAAATCTTTAACCCAACAAGCGCTTTCCAAACCTAGCTAGATCGTCTCCGATCACTAGGCTTACCAACCAACCTGGATTTTTTACTTTTTCTCTTTTAGTTATTCCTGCCAGATAACAAAATGGTATGCAAAACGTCTACTATACAGTAAACTACACGAGCTAAGAAGCTTTTACTCAAACAAACAACTTCAAACAGCATAAAATAGTAGCATCAATCAAACACAAACACAAATATTCTTGCAACATAAGATTCAGCAAAAACCCATTAATTAACAATTAAATTAACCAATCCAGCTCAATCTGTGCGATACCTGCATAGATATATAAACAAGCATATAAAAGATATACAATACCTCAGCTTCATCAATACGCTTCCAGCAATTCGGCTCCTCCCCATCCCACGCTCTGTCATCCTCTATCCCACTCCCAGCCCGGTTCCTCCGAGCCACTCCACCGCGATCATCCTCGTCTCCTGACGAAATGCTTAGCATCTCCACCTCCGAATCCTCATCCTCATCCATCGACGCCTTTCTTTGCTGATTGATCGCCTTCTTCTGCTGCTGTGGCGCCACGCTGGGGTTCCTCACTGTACCGCGGTTCGTCGGTGGCTGGACGTAATTGCGAACGGGCTTCGCCGTAGCTCGCAAGGGTTTATGGTAATTGAGATCTCGCTGCGCTTGCTCTTTCAGCGCCATCTGCAACAGCTCATCCTCGTCTATATCGTCACCGTCGCTCGACATTTTCAGTTCGAATTTCAATAATTATATATAGACACAGCCAGTTGTATGTATATGCGCGTGATATCTGGAATTGGATCTGAGCAGAGGGGTAATTCAACAGTGAGATAGAGATACTTATACAGTGTGAAGGCAACGATATGAATCCGATGTGTTGCGACTAATATATGGAATTGTACAGCCGCCGTCTATGAGCGCCACGTGCAAATTTCAAGAATGTTTTGAAATTTCTTTAGTTCCATATTCATTTTTTAATTTAATGAAATAATATTTTACTGGCATTTCATGAAATTAAGGGCCTATTTTTCTACATTTTGGGAAAAAATTTCAATTCCTAAAAAAATTTAAAATGCAGGCACATTCTTTAATTTTTCTCCTAAAATACTATAATTTTTTACCCAAAAATTTCTCACAGTTATCCCAAAAAAAAAAAAAAAATACACCTTGAAAAAGCACACATATTTCCTCATTTTCTCACTTCATTTTTCAGATCACTCATTAAATTTTCACTTACTCACTTCACTCATATATATATATACAGACACGCATATATACATATATGAAAATATTAAAATTTTATCACTCAAAAAATTCTAAAACTTATGTTTACAAATTTAATTAAACTAATAATTGAGAAAATTAATTAAATTTAATAAATAATTTATGTATTAAATAATGTATTAAATTAATTAAATCACTTACTAATTGAATAATGTTTTTGTTATAGTTAATATGTAAGTATTAATTAAATATTATATTTATTCATTTAATGAATAATTTAAGATGTTTTAATTTGATATATTAGATAAATTAATATTCTTAAAAGTTAATCTTCATTAAATAGTAATATTTATATTTATTTAAAATTATTATAAAAAAATTAATTATAGTGTGATATTTATTTAATAATCTATAAGTTTAATAAATTAATATTAATACAATTAAAATAATTATCAAAAAAATAATTAAAATTAAGTAATTTTTTATTGTTATTAAGTAATTATTTATTAGATAATGTATTAATTATTTAATAAATTAAATAATGTATTAATTAAATAATGAGTTAAAGTAAATAAATAACTTATTAAATTAATTTATTTAATTGTTTAAACAACTTGTTGTGTATATATTAATTATATTTTATATTTCACATATAAGTAAACATTACTCTTATTTGTTTAATAAATAATTTAAGATAATTTAATTTCATATAATATAACATTATTTATTTTTTAATTTGATGAATCGCTATTAAGTCTTATATATATATATTATTTAAATAAGTAAGTAAGTTTTATTTAAACATAAATAGTAAATAATAAATAGTTAAATAATTATATTTTAAGAATAAACAATAATTAGTTTATAATTATTTTACAATAATTAAATATTTTTATATAAGTCGATATCAACAATTATGATATCAGTATATTTTTTATAATTAAATTATATTTATAATTTTCCAAATAATACATCATTTGCTAATATTAAATTCATAAAAATATAAATTTTAAAATAAAGCACAAATTGAATTAATTACACATCGTTTTATTACAATAATATATCAATTATTACATATATATTACACACATGATCCAATTATAAATATACATACATATATATAATATATATTACATAAAAAAATTACTTTCACCTTACAAACCCAACAAAAATGCAACTGATACATCAATAGTAAAGTTAGTTTCCCCACTTAACATAAAAAAACAAACAACTCATTCTCAAATCATTTTTCATATTTTTCTAAAAAAAAAAAAAAAAAAAAAACACTCAGCACATTCTCCAAAATTTATCCCAAAAACCCATTCCCCCCAAAAAAATGCCCAAAACATAGGAGAACAAGGCCTAAGATTACATCGCAAAAGATTTAATAGGATTACAATTTAATAAATAAATTTGGTTTCAATGACTAAAGTTTTAATTAAAATTACTTTTCAGGAACTTTCTTTATTTATTAAATGTACTCTATTTTTCTATTTTCGTGCATTTATCTTGATATTAATATTGGATTCGAAAATGTAGCTATAGCTATTGGTAAGTTGACAAAAGAATTTATTAAGGAAAAAGAAAGACATTATTAGCAAGAAAAACCATTTTAAATTTGATTTGTTAAATAAATTAATTTATTTGCATGGGCTAAGAAAAGGGGCAAAGTCCAATGTTTTTTGGGGTAGCCCATTGGGCAAAGTTGTTGGATAGCCCCTAGTAAGAAGGATAAAGATGTCTAAACAGAACGTAAAATGTAAAGTGTTTGAACTTGACAGACTCCTACGTGCACGCATTTGAATAAAATATTAATAAAGATGTTTTATATAATTATTTTGAATTTGTTTTATTTTCAATTATACTATAAAGTGTAAAGTTTGTGGTTTGAGCCTAATAGACTCTTACATGCGTACCTTTAAATAAGAAAGAAAACTAAAATATTAATAAAAGATTAATTTAATCATTTTGGATTTGTTTCATTTCAATTGCACCATATTGGATCCATTTGATTCCAATTAAAGTGTTTTTTATTAAAGAAAAAAAAAATACTTAAAATAATTTGGCATGATATAAAATAGGAGATGAAATACCTATAATTTCTAATAATATTTAAATTAAAAGAATATTAGGATTCTTATGAGGATACTTGTTTTAATGCATCTTAATAGTGTGAATCACAAAGCATATACATGCACGCACGCATTATTTTCACGTATGCGTGTCAATTTGGGCTAGAATCCATGAGCTCAACCCAATCCATATAAATTTGAGTTAGGTTGGACTCAACATTTCAAAAATGGGTTCGAGCGAGTTGAATTTTAGATGGATTGTATTAAATTTGAGTTCAAAATAAGTTTTAAGTGGGTTCAAAATGGGTCCATTCAAAAAATTTAATTAACTTAATAAATCATCTTATTATGTTGTAAAATTGTGTATTAAATAGAGTGTAGAAAATATAATAATATTACTATAGTCTTTTGAATTAATTTTTTGAAATAAATAAATTAAATTATTATATATTTTTTTGTTTTCTATTAAAATCATTTCAAATCCAACCCAACCCACAATTCAACCCATTTTGAACCCAACTCACTTTCAACCCATCTATCTTAACCCATATAAAAACCCAACCCACCTATTTGCCACCCATATTTCACATAAAATTCATTAATCTAATCATAAAAACAATAAGAACAGACCCTGCATTCAAGACTGTAATATGTTCAACTACAGATTTTGGTCCTCAGCAATCAAATAACTGCAACTTGGCAAGAAAATTTACAAAGTTCACTGGTTTCACTCTTCTGCAGCATATAACGCTTTGATCTCCTCAACATCGTCATAGCTGCCAAGGAATATTGGAGACCTCTCATGTATCTTCTTCGGGACCAAATCCAGGGCCTGCAACAAGAACCAAGTTAACTAGTTTAGTTTAGTTATATCAGATTAACACCATTTAATTCTATACTCAGAAGGCCTAATGATCGACCATTCTCAATGAATGAATTTTACAGAAACCTTACCCGTTGCTTCCCAGTGAACGCTTGTCCTCCTGCTTGTTCCATCAAGAACGACATAGGGAAAACTTCGTAAAGGACCCTGTTTCATGTAATTTACTCCATCAAGTTTACACTTTTTCCATAAAAGATTAAAATAGGAGTTAATGAATCTTCCAGAAGTTACCGCAGTTTTCCATTTGGGCTTTTCTGATCAGCAGGGTACAAAAAGATGCCTCCATAAAGCAACGTTCGATGGACATCAGCCACCATACTGAAAATCATAGCACGACAACAAGCATTGTAAAGAGGATCATAACTTACTCTACATTCTAAGCATTACTTTACCTTCCAACGTATCTTAGAGACTTTGCTGGTGAACTATCTTTGGGGAACTTGCAGTTTTCCACATACCTGATGTTGTAAGAATCATAAGATGTCGTAAAGAAATGGAATGTGAGCATATATACCCTATTCAAGAATTTACATACTTTGCTGTTGGACCATCCCAATTCTTGGCGTTTCCTTCATTAACGGAATAAATTTTACCCTTCTTGGGAATCTGAGCTAGCCAATCAAGAAAGTCCAAATCTAGTTAATCAACAAAAGAACAACCCGAAGAATGCAAAGACACAAGCTGAAATATATGACCTTAATATCTGGATGAGTCAATATGAACTCTCCAAGAGACGGGTCGAGAGTGAATCCATTGACTCCCGTCCCAGTGCTCAACACAAGCTGAAAGTTATTCCATCGACAAATATTGATAACTCATAAAAGCAGCTTCATAAATGTTAGCAATGATGTATATATATTACCATGCAAGAGCTTCCATACATGCAGTAGCCAGCAGCTAACATATCCTTCCCAGGCTGCAACACATCATCTATCGTCGGCTCACCTCCATGTTTCATTATGTAAATGCCAAATATCTAGATAACCAAAAGTACCCAATTGGGTTACCACAGCGCAATGCATACTTGAAGATAAATTGATTTAGATGTGAATTCATACAGTTCCGATGGAAACACCACAGTCGATATTGGACGATCCGTCCAGTGGGTCGAAAACGACACAATACCTGCTTATTCCAGAATTCTTATATAAATTATAAGAGGGATTTAAATAAAGGTAGTGAATACCAAAATATGAGGAAACGAGTACACACTTTCCACGCATAGAAGGTTCTACAAATGTTGCCTCTTCATCCTCTTCAGAGACAAGGATACACTGCCAATACATTTCCAATTCTTGTAAGCATAAAATCCATTATCCTCTGTCTTAATGTGCTTCAAAAAAGTAAACCTTGGAGGACTTACAGTTCGGCCGCTACTGACCAATGCCTTGATGAAAACTTCATTTGAGAGCACATCTAGTTTCTTCTGCTCTTCACCCTTTAGACAACAGATGCAATGAAGTGAGTTTATGTGAAATAGAAATATGATTTGACCTTAAAGGAACCAAAAAAGAAACTTGCCTGCACATTTGTCTCACCAGCAAGCCCAATGAGTTTGGCTAAACCTGCCTGCAAAACCATATTTTCACATATTACAACATTATCAAGAACAAAACATCATCAACCTTTTCACAAGTTCTTGTCCAATCTTTCGTTTTCCAAGTATCATTCTACATTTTTACATCAATTTTGGAGATCAAACGAGAATTCTCAATCTAAATCCATAAATTTACACAAAAAATCAATCATATTTGCTTTGTTCAACTACATATTCGAGTGGCCCAGTTTTATCCATTAAATGTAAGGTCTTCTGTGTGAGGTCGAGGTTCGAAGTCAATTTCTACGTGTGAATTAAATATACACACACACACACACACACACACACATATCAAATCACATCTCCAGAAACCAACACAAATTTCTTCAAGAAAACAACATCCCATAAAATTTAAAATCTTGCAAAAAGTAAAAATCCGATTCAATTGAAGCCCACCTTGTTAACCGCGGAGCAAACAAATTTACAGCCAAGAACAATGTGACTGAGCAAGATGGTGAGGTCTCCCCGTGAACCCGGGTGCTTTGACTGCTCATTCAAAACAAAGCGAGTAATCGTCATCAAATCCGTCCGGTGGGCATCCGCCGCGTGATCCATCTTACCACCACCAGCACCGCCACCAACCTATACGTACACAAAATCTCTCTCTCTCTCTCTGACTTCAATTAGTCCAGTACCCAAGAAAGCATCAGACTACACTTACACGTATATATATCCAAATATAGATACATGTTATCTGGAACGTGGTTCGAGGAATACTAAGAACGAAGTGCTGACGCACATAGTGGGCTTGTTAGTGTGTGTGGATGGGGATGGGATGGTTATAGTGGAAGGTGTCCAAGGGAAGCTTCGGCCTACACGTGGCGGCAATGGGTCGCAGTGGTTGGCAAGAGATAACGCGAATTCTTGGCTGTGGCTGTGCGGTTCGGGCCGCTTTGCTTGAGGTGCGCCCCTCACTGTACACACACGCGCGGGGTGGGTACGCCCCCAGGAACAACTACACCGTGCGGGGCTGGCTCGATTGTGGTCACTGTCAGACGCTTGGGTTGCGTTTCGGCTCCATTTTTTCATCTCGCAATTTCTTTTTTTCATTTCTCACGATATTATGATTTTTTTTAATCTACAATTTCTCCCTATATTTTTTTCTTCTATTTTTAATTATATTATCTTCTTAATTTTTAATTTTATACTCTTCAAATTTCTTTTGAATTTATTGCATACGAAGTAAATACAATTAAATAATTGAGAAATGAATTTTGTGTTTATATAACGACGATTTCACATCAAAATTATCGTAATTGTGAACTATAAATATACTCTTCATATCTTCTTTTGTATCTACATCTTATTTCAACTATTAATTCTTGCAAGGGAAGGCCTACCTTTTGTTTTTTAGTAATTTATATTATTAGCACAGTCAAAACGAGTTAAATATACTTTTATTTATTTATTTATACATATATTATTTAACAGTTTGATAGGTTCAAATTCTCAACATCACACTTATCTATCAAATTAATATAATATGATCAAAATTTACCCCAACAGTTTAAGTGTAATTAAGCATGCTATTCCTATCTTTACCGTTTCCATTCATTTTTCCATTTAATCATAGGTTATATTTGTCTTTTTGTTCTAATGTTTCAACCGAAAAATGAAATGAAGAAAAAATTACGAAAAGATCTCATGCTAGTCAATCAATTAAAAATAAATCGCATTTCTAAAAGAAGAGCGCATAAGAAATATTACATTTAATATATTCTTATTTATCTCATATTAAACTTAAATATATTGTTACGAAATCAAATAAAATCCAAAATTGTACTAATCAAGACTATCGAAGAAAATTAAATTCTCGATATAATACACAGTCTAGATCTCCAGCCCAAGGAATCCCACTTATTTTCTTTTAATTTCTTTGAAGTTTTTATCTCACTTTTCATAAGTTTAGTTATTATTTGTTCATTGTCGTATAAATTTGCATCCCCTATTTTTGTATGTTTATTTTATTTTTAGATAAGTCATTTCTGTATCTATTGTGTAACTATTTATTTATTTTTTTCAAAAGGTGCATTTTTTTAACTAGATAATCTCTTATTTGTAAAATTTTCTAAATGTTATTTTGTGAGTTTAGAATTTCTTAGGATTCATAAAATAAATTCAATTTGATTGCAATGCTTCTATATTTCATTAATAAAGAGCATTATTTGTTTGGTATAGGTTGTTGATAAATTGACATTTTAATGTTTGTTCTAATTTTTTAATATAATATATGTGGGATGAAGGTAACATTGTTACTCACTTTTTTTTGTGACGCTTATAGCATTCATAATGTGAAAGCGATTGATTATACAAAATTACTTTGCCAAGTGATTGTGGCCCAATGTCACAAGTTTCTAACATAATGTGGGAGGTCAGGAGTTCAAATCCTGACAAACTCCTGATGTGCGTGTGTATATAAAAAAAATAAAAAAATTCTACAAGATTACTTTATGATTGCTGTTGAAATCAATAGATACTTTGATGTTAATGCACTATTTAACAAAAGAATGAATGAAAAAAATGAATAGACGTTGGATGAAAATGATGCTGTTGTCAAATATTGAAACATTATAAAATTATATAGAAAAAGAACAAAAAAAAAAAAAAAAAAAAAAAAAGAAGCAAAGAATATGATTGTATAACTTGCACTCACCCTTTCGGAAACCAAAATCATATGTTTGAACCATTTATTTCATTCCATATTTCATCTTCTATTTTATATTATAAATATATATTACATGTATTAAATATTTTTTTACAAAGATAATGAATTAAAAATTAGATATACTTGATATAATTTTATAAAATTAAAATAAAGTATAAAGTATAAAATATAAAATAAAATAGAGAATTTTGTTTGTTGAGAAAAAATATTACAAATGACGACTTTTTTATTTTTCAATAAATTAATATTTTTTTATTTTCAAATCAAATAAATCAAAATATAAACTACACAAAATGCCCATTTTAAGTGGAATACAAAACTTTTCTCATAATAAGAGAAAATAATATTACTGAACTGCAAGCAACTGGACAAATAAAATAGAGGGATTAAAACTTAAAAGTACAAAATCATAGCTCAAATTTCAATTAAGATTACAAGTAATAATATATCCATAATCAGCCCATGCCGATCTCCAGAGGTAAAAAAAGATTCTCTCCCGTTTTGGGGGTTGCTCTCCCAGTATGGCAGGTATCTTACGCAACTCTACAAATAACTAACTACCCAACCCACTGAATTTCCTTTCTTGCCCTCCTCATTTCACCAGGCACCAATCGGTCATTTTCCATTCCAAGGATGCAACTGTCATTTCGCAAAAGGCGTACCAAAACGATGCCGTATCGTACTTCCTCGTCCACCTGAGAAATTTTCCGTTATTTATTTTCAATTTTTAAAACCCTACAATCTGTAGAAAAAAAATTGGTTTTTTCTTCTTTTTCACGTTTGTGATTGAGGATTTTTTGGTTGGTATTTCTTCACCCATGTATAGCTGTATACAGGGGTCGAATTAAAATCCTCTGTCAAAACCCTAATTGTTGGTTTGAAGCTCGAATCTTTGGATTTTAGATTGAGTATTTTGACTTGATCTATGCATATGGCGGATCAAGAAGACGAGGATTTGAAGACGGCGTCGAGACAGAGCATTCAGCAGCACGAATCGCCGGAGCCGAAGAGGAGCAAGCAGAGGGAGAATTCCGGAGTAGGAGGGGAGGGGCCGCAGCCGGAGGAGTCTCCGGAGGTTAGGAATCGGCGCGTACAGCGGGAATTAATGGCTGCTGCTGCGGAGAAGCGGATGGCGGCGGCCAAAATTGCTGCTCCAACGGCGATGAAGAGTGTGGAGAGTGTGAAGGATGTGAAAATTGCAGAGAAGCGGCCGACGGAAGTCAAAGGTGTTGCGGTAAGTGCAGTGAAGAATGTGGAGAGTGTGAGGGAGATCAAGATTGGGGGTTTAGAAGGTGACAGTAAAGGTAAAGGTGTCAATGTGAAAGTTGAGGGTGGAAGTGGAATTTCCAACACCTCCTTATCGGTCTTCGAGGCTGACAAGCTCTTTTTGATGATTTTTGGGAACAGAGTTAGTAAAGATGTACTTGCACAGTGGAGTAATCAGGGTATCAGGTAAAATTGTTTAAATGCTGAGGTCCAACTTCATGTTACGATCAATTGACATAATGATTGTTGGTATAGTCAGTTATCATTTAAATTGAAAGAATCGTGGTAGAAAACTTTGAACAGGGTATGATAGGCCAATGAAAAACAAAGGAAATGAATAATTCTGCTAGTTTTGATAACTACAGCTGTGAATTTCTTGAAATATCGCTGAGAAAATATGAGAGTATTATTGGAAACATCCAGGGTTCTTATTATGACTCTGAATTGGGGTGGATGGATATAACCTATCATGTCTGGTTTACCTGTGCACCTGATTTACCACTGATCTATTGTGTCTAGTTTCCTCGTATGGTAAGTTGGACGTGCTTGGATCTTGTAATTATGTGTCATGAATTTGAGAAGAGGTATAGACATTTAGCTTTGTGATCGTCAAACTTAGTTGTTTTTTAATTTATTATAACTCATAATAGCCATGAACTCATTATCGTGCCTGATTGCTCATCCTTTTAAGTAGTTGTTACTACCATTTACACGTGCACACCTCTTTTCTTGTGTCTTTAATGGTTCCTAATTACCTGTAGAATCAATTATTTGGCGACCTCTATTTAAATTTGTACCTTTTTTGTTCATTGGTAAATAATGAGCTTGTCTTCTAATGCTCTTTAAAATCAACTTCTGTTGCAGGTTTAGTGCTGATCCAGAGACATCTATGGGGCTAGTACAGCATGAGGGTGGGCCCTGTGGTGTGTTAGCAGCGATACAGGTAATGATTTTATTTCTCATCTTACCTCCCAAGCCAAACTTAACCCCACAAGAAAATATTTGATAGTAGCTTCATGTTGCATTATTTTTCTACAATCATCAGGCCTGTGGTATCTTGCTCTTAATATATGAGTGAATTAACCATAGGCAAAAAATTTTTGTTTGTAACAAAACAGTGTTTTGTCATGGTGCATTCTCATTGTATATTTCTTCGGTCCAAGGTCGTGCATGTTCTTTTGTACTCTATCCTTGTAAAATTTGATATCAAGTTAAATTTGATTTGTTGGAGAATTCCATGTTATTCTCTATTGATTCAAGCAGTCGATGTAGCATCTTAAGATCTCAGAATTCTTATGATTTTCCTTTATGATGTGAGTGACCTTTCTAGTTTCTTACTGTATTTACTGAGCTCCCTACTCGTCAATCTTATGATCATAGCTCAGGCTTAGCATCATGCTTGTATAATCACCGGGGAAGTAAACAACCGGTCATAGAATATGTTACTGATTGTTGAAACATGGCCCGACATTTTAGTCCAGTTAGCTTGTTGCCGATTGTAACTTTCTTATTTGGCTTTGACTGCATGAGAACATGGACAAGCTTTCCTATTTTCTCTCTCCAATTTAGGGCATATGCTTATATCATGCTGTGGTTTTCCTGCTAACAACATAATCTCTTGGTTATGCAGGCCTTTGTACTCAAGTATCTTCTATTTTCTCCAGAAGAATCTTGTAATGTTTCACCACACCTGCCACCAAATTTGTCTGTCAGAAGAGTGCCTAAAAATGAATATGTTGCTGCAGATATTTTCTCCAATCTTTCAGAAGGAAAAAAATCAAGGTCATGAATCTTTTTATACCCTTTCTTAGAGCTGTTGTACTAGGTCCTACCTTGGTATTGGTTGCTGATTGACAACTTAAAGATTGAAAAAAGAATGAGAAATTACTTGTAGTTCTTGGGTCATGAACCTATTATATGCGGCTTTTTTGGGCCGAATTTGCTTCAGATCTCCCAATTATTGTATTATTGTCGAAGGATAAGTGCATTCATACCTCTTGTATTAAGTTGTTATATTGCTGTTCTGCCATTAATACTTCAAGATAATGGTCTTTATTAGGTGCTGGGAAGAGTATTGTCTATATTATTATATTTGTTGATGAAGATTTTAGATCTATGTCTGTCTTCTCTTCTAGACAAATACTGGGAAAACGTTACCATTAGGAACCAGGTCCACTTATGGATATATAGTGTTGGAATTTCCTGTTTTTCATTAATGGATTGTATTATTACTTCGCACAACAAACTAATAAGCATTTGCTTCTATAGGTCCGAAACCATCATCCATCCTGATCGTCCATATTTTCTTCACACCATTATAGTGTATATCTACTCATCTTTGCGTCGCAAGTCGTGTCAGCCAACAAAACGAAAGCAAAGGAGGAAAATGCTAAGAAAGAATCTAATAGAAAACGAGAAAGTCAACTATAGATGTTAGATGTTTTAGATTGTTGCTTTCAGAATTCTATGAGCTTCAAACTAAACTTTCTCATTCATTGAAAGTGGAACCCACACCGATGTAACTGACTATAGGGCATTGGTGAAAGTGGACCTAGAAAATTGGTTATGTCGTTTATTTTGCTGCTAATTTCTAAGTATTGTTTCATAAATGAATGTCACTTTAAGTTGATTTATGTTGTGACTTCTGATGAAAGGAAATTCAGGTTGTTTTCAATTCTGTTTCACAAAAACATAGTGCTGTTTTTGCATGAAGCTTAATTACTCCCTCTACCAAGTTTATACTCATAAATTGAAGTAAGGACAAGTCAATTCCATGAAAGTTTGAACTACTATTATCTGGAATTGTATTTTGTTACCTGGAAAGTACTGTTAACTGCTTTCTAGTTTTTGTGAACTTTCATTTAATGCATGGTAGTTTCTTTTATTGTTACTTGAATTGAATTTTTGCTGCTTTCAAACAGAGCCTTGGTGAGGAGTATGAGTGAGATACTCTTTCTATGTGGACGTAATGAAAGAGCATTAATAGCATCTTTGAATATTCTCAACAATGATTTTGTGGAGTCCGTGAATGGGTCAGAGGATGAGGTGAGTTTGTATTTTGCCACACTTTGTCACATTCTTTACTGGGGTTTCCTTTCAACGTGGACCCCTGGACTGCAGTAACCTTCATTATTGCCCCATCTGCCATGTTTAGTGTTTATATGGTTACCATTTATGTTTGGAATTGGTGTGCTATTTTATGATGGTGAGTAATATGATGGAGGACAACTGACTGTGTGATTATCTCTTAGACTCTTAGTTATTCACTTATTAAGTTCTTCCTGCAATTTGTCTTTATTATGCAGGTCATTGCTAAAGTACTTGGAGGTCTTTCTGTTGAATCTGGGTCTGACTTGCAGAAGGTTCTGAGAGTTGATGCTTGCACTTCACGATCGAGTGCACTTCAGAAGCTCGAAGCAATGCTTCCTATTTTCCGAAGTCGTATGGGAGCATTGCTTTTTCTAATATCTGCCTTGTTGTCTAGAGGACTGGTATGTCACTCAGTCCTGTCATATCTTCATGGTTGTCTCAATATTCTAACTTATGGGACTTATTCCCTCTCTCTCTCTCTCTCTCTCTCTCTGTGTTTTTTGTTTTCTGTTTTTTTTCCCCCTCTCTGGGTTAATTTTTTTTTTCCCAAGTGAAGCAGTCGTGCCTTTGTTGATTTTTCATTGAATGCCTTTATCTTTCTCTGTGCCAAAACTATCTCAATTTGATTATGTGGAAAATGATGGCTTCTGGTATTTTGTATATTAAATTGGACAAGGTTTTGGAATAAACAGTTTATTTGCTTCAACATGCACTGGATTCACTGTTGAATTGGAAATATTTTGATTGCCATATTGATTTATCATGATGCCTTATTTGCTATCAGGACAACGTTCAAGAGGACAGGGATGATCCAAGTCAACCATTAGTCACTGCGCCTTTTGGGCATGCATCACAGGTATTCATGGACAATGAAAATTTCTTTTATGCTTGATTGATCGTGGTTTTGATGGTTACTGACCAAGGGTGAGCTCAACCTTTGTCTTGCCAAATAGGAAATTGTAAACCTATTGCTCTCCGGGAGTGCTGTTGCTAATGTGTTTGATGGGAAGATGGACTTGGGTGGTGGCATGTTTGTAAAGGGCATCTCAACTACTGTGGAAGTCGGATTCCTCACTCTTCTAGAGTCCCTTAATTATTGTAAGGTTGGCCAGTACCTGAAATGCCCAAGATGGCCGATATGGGTTGTTGGAAGTGAATCTCATTATACAGTTTTATTTGCTCTTGACACCAAAGTCCAGGAGGAGAATGAACTTGAAAATCGAGAAACACAGATCCGAAGAGCATTTGATGCCCAAGATCAAAGTGGAGGTGGTGGCTTCATTAGTGTTGAAGGCTTCCATCAAGTTCTCAAGGAAACCAACATTAACCTTCCACATGAGAAGGTTGAGCATCTCTGTAGTACAGGTTTTATTGTATGGAGTGAATTTTGGCAGGCTATTATGGATTTGGACAAGAGTTTAGGAGGCGTGAAGGATTCAACAGGATTGATGGGGAAGAAGGTCTTTGATCTTTACCATTTTAATGGGATTGCAAAATCAATAGCCAATGGCAGCCAGGCATCTGGAAATGAAATTCCAATACAAAGACCTAGACTAACAAAATTGAGGGTTGCAGTTCCCCCAAGGTGGACACCTGAGGAATTCATGGCTAATATACCGGTGACCTCTGGATCAGGTACAAATGAATCTGTTGGGGCAGAGAACTCAGGTGAAGTATCTAAACCTCCACCTGCTCAACATGCGCCTTTGGTTGATTGCATTAGAACACGTTGGCCCCGTGCTGTTTGCAACTGGGAAGGGGATGCACCTAGTATCGTTTGATTTATAATAATATTATGCATGTTCTTGATGGTGTTGGGTTTGAACTTTGAATTCTCATGTCATCCAGGGGTAAGAGATGGTTTTCCGGCACTTTGGGGTTTATAGCTTTCCATGAGTGGAAGAAAGGATGGTTCTGCATGCAACCATTCATGTGAGATGCAAACTGAATTTTTTCAACTGTGATGTAGCATTTAATTCAATTTGAAGTTTGTCCAATTCTCGGGAAGAAAAAGGATTTATGTTAATTCTATCAAGTTAATTTTATAGCAAAAATATTATAGAGTACATACCCTTGGCTGTTGATGGCTACTGATTGGGAAGTTGTTTCAAATACACATTTTTATAGGTCAGTATTATTTTATTGTTGTAAGTTAGAGCCCTTTCCCCTGGCTAATGTTGTTGATAAAACAAGTTTGCCTTACATCATTTTGTTGTTGATAAAACAAGTCTCTCTCTTCTTGCTACATGATTTGTTATGTTTTCAATAGACATTGTCTATTTTTATTGGAAGCATCTTTCTGTGTTTCTTCCTGGATGTTCTATTCGGCCACTGATATAATATTTTTAACTTATGACATCATAGTGTGCATGGAGGAAATTTCCTTGGCAAGTTCTCTTTAAAGCTAAGAAATCGAATCCAGTTTGGTAATGGTGCAGGAATCACTTCACTATCTCTGACTTTGAAGTCAATTGTGAAGTTGGGTGGGTTAATCTAGTAACTTACAAGCAATACCAAAGGTGGTTGCCCACAGAGATCTAGGGCATAAATCACTTTCAATCTCAACAGTTCTCCACTCCATTTTCTCAAAGAAAATGTCCGAAAGCCTCCCCCAGCCGACCACCACAAAGCAGACAAAGAAGAATATATAATGACAAGAATGACAATTTGGAAGATATAATGGAAAGACTTGTATAATTAGGTTTATTTGTATAGTTAGTGGAATCTGACACATCTTAATTGAATTTTTTATGTGGATTTGACATACTCTATTATAAAATCTGGCATATTTCAATTAAACCTTTCAACCCTACATGAGCTTGACTAACCAATACACATGTTTTGTACAGACATAATTAAAAAACATTGGGTTGGACTGTTTTTTGGTGTCAAAATAATAACTATAAATAGTCATCACTTTCAAAAGAGGGTAGAATCTATAGTTCCTCAAACAACACAATATCTTACACCCTTAGCCAGTTTAGATATTCACAACCAAGAAGTCAGATATCACCCTTAGCCAGTTTAGGTATTCACAACCAAGAAGTACTAAATTCTTGACGAGACTTATAGTATAATTTAAGGGTTTTTGTTCATATTTCTTTTCATTGTTTTCAAAAACCCCACTCATCCCAAGGAGTTTCATTCTTTTCATTGAGCATTTATTTTTCAATTAGAGATCTAATGTAGGAGTAGTGAGAAATGATGCAATAATTAATGCTATTAATTCGTTAACGAATCAGATTTCAAGGCGAGAATCCCATTTTCCAATAATTGAATTGGTCTTCAAGATGAACTGATGATTCTTGATAAGGTTCTCCACGATTTCACATGAGGAACCAATTGGATGCAATAAAGAATGAAGAAAGCAACTGCCACGAATTCATTCCATTCCAAACATAACAGTAGAAAATATATAATAAAGTTCAGTGCCAACCAAATATTACAGCGCTGAGGTACAACATACGCTTCTACCAAAACATTAAAGAAGAGGAAAAAGAAAAAGTAATAAATATTACTCTCTGATATATCAACCGGGGCAAAGACCTGACAAAATAACTTCATCAGCTCAAAACTGCAATCCAACTCACACTATGCCCAAACTTCAAATGATAGAAGAAACATGGTAACAACTGCCCTCCCTGAAAATTAAAAGGAAAAAAAGGGAAATCTAACATTAACTCCTCAGAAAATGAGATTCCTTAAATAGGAGTACTTGCATACCATCTTCTGCGGTTGAAGCAACCCCGACGTTCAACAAAGCAGAAGATATAGTAACACAATAAAGGGACCAAAGTGATGACCAAACGAGGGAGTAAAAAGTTACTATTCGGAACCCCATTGGTCGCTAGACTCACTACTATATTACCTGCCACACATCATACAACATACACTCCCAGCATACATCAACTCTCACCATCAGATAGAAAACACAATACAATCTACTTCATGAAGACACTTTGTCTCTTATTTCCACTCCACTAGGCCAATTTCACTAAAACAAGAAAAGGATGTAACCACGTGACTCACCAGCTTAGAAACACTTCCTGTGAACGATTGCAGGACCTGATTCATCATACTCTCCCTTTGAGATCCACATCTGCACAATTAGAAAAATCTCAGCATGCATACAAAGCATCAAATTTCTAACACCAGAACATGCACATGGATGTATAAAGCTAGCATATGCAGAACTTTATACTTTAAAGAGAACAAATTTCTTTTGGATTTCAAGCCTACTAAAGGAAGGGAGAAGGGTATTGATGATCACTTTGGAAGCATATATAAGAGTCACCTGTTGGAAAGTGCTGAGGGATGCTAGGATTGATCCTCCAATCCAGACACTGTACTTCCTTTCAGGTGGTGCGACCACCTTGATCTTCATGCTGCTTGGAGCAAGAGCTGTTATTTCCTTGCTCATACGATCAGCGATACCGGGAAACATAGTCGATCCACCGCTGAGCACAATGTTTCCATAGAGATCCTTCCTGATATCCACATCACATTTCATGATGGAGTTGTAGGTTGTTTCATGAATTCCTGCAGCTTCCATTCCAATCAATGATGGCTGGAATAATACTTCTGGACAACGGAACCTCTCAGCACCGATGGTAATAACTTGTCCATCAGGCAGCTCATAGCTCTTCTCTACCGCAGAGCTGTTCTTTGCAGTCTCCACTTCTTGTTCAAAATCAAGAGCAACATACGCAAGCTTCTCCTTTACGTCACGAACAATTTCCCGTTCTGCGGTTGTGGTAAACATGTAACCTCTTTCAGTCAAAATCTTCATGAGATAATCTGTGAGATCACGACCAGCAAGATCCAACCGCAAAATAGCATGGGGAAGTGCATAACCCTCGTAAATAGGGACAGTATGGCTCACTCCATCACCAGAATCGAGCACTATACCTGTTTAAGAGAATATACAATATTTAACAATTGAACACTTGAGCACCCTTTAGAAAGTTACATCTCTTACAAGATCTGTTTGATACATACCAGTTGTACGCCCACTAGCATACAGTGAAAGGACAGCCTGTATAGCAACATACATAGCTGGCACATTGAAGGTCTCAAACATAATTTGAGTCATTTTCTCTCTGTTTGCCTTGGGGTTGAGAGGTGCCTCGGTGAGCAGAACAGGGTGCTCTTCAGGAGCAACACGGAGCTCATTGTAAAACGTGTGGTGCCAAATCTTCTCCATGTCATCCCAGTTGCTGACTATTCCATGCTCTATTGGGTACTTCAAGGTGAGAATACCTCTTTTAGACTGAGCTTCATCCCCTACATAAGCATCTTTTTGCCCCATCCCAACCATCACACCTGTATGTCTGGGACGACCTACTATGCTAGGGAAAACTGCCCTTGGGGCATCATCACCAGCAAAGCCAGCCTGTAGGACAGGAAATTTACATTTAGAGACAATTAAGAAGAAGCAACACAGTTGCATTTCCCACCTAGAAAACGGGAGTTATAAGTGACAAGAAATATAATCAAACACTCACCTTGACCATTCCAGTACCATTATCAACAACAAGGGGTTGAATATCCTCTCCCTCAGCCATCTCGACTTATGTTCTGTAAAACAAAGTGCAGGAATTAGCTGCATAGCCACGTAGAGTAATCTAAAAAAATGAAAATATCAAAAATAATAATAGTAAAGAAGCACTAGAACATAGTGTTTATTTTAACACTTTCACTATATTGTGCTCAGAATGCTTTTTAAATCCAACCTCTAAAAGAGAGCCATCTTTGGTTTTCAAAGACTTTTCCATAATTGAAATAATACAAGCAAGGAACCCAGACCTAACTACCTGATGGAAAAAAGATCAATAAGACTAACAAGGACCCATATGCAACCAGTCATCATCATATAAAAAGCCATATATATACTAGAATGATGAATTCCTTTTACATCTTTTATCTTCTCTACAAAGATGTCACCTTTTATGGTGGCAGATTAATTTCACAATCAACAAAATGCAATTCTAAATTTATAATTGCACATCATCAAAAGCAGAGACATAAAACAAATAATTAAATCACATCTGAAATCCCAATAGAAGTTTCAACTAGCAATTATTTCACAAAATTTTCCGCCTTTCCCGGACCAAACCAAAGAACAAAACTTACCGATACCTAAAAGTACCTTCTCATCTGAAATCCTCCAAAGTCACCAGTCAACAACTCAACATACATGTTTTTGCAAAAACTATCACTTAAAGAAAAGCACACCAGTACCTTACTCTATACTGTACACACGTCCATACTCCATACACAGATCGGAGCTTTTGAATCCACAACAAGATTTTGCTTTCACCAATTTTACCACAATCAGAAACAATTTATCATCCAAATCAGTAAATCCACAGAGTCGGAGCACATAACCATCAAATACCAAATACTCTTTAAGATTAAAAGGATTAAACCCAGATCAACACATCAAACTAAAATTGACTCAAAAAGAGACAATAAACTCAAACAACTAAGATTTGGAATTTCAGCTTACCTTCGATCTGCTTTTGCCTGTGTATTTCGAGTGCGAAAGATGAGTTCTTTAATAGGTAATAAGAGCACTAGAAATTGGTAATCGGAATCTTTGAGAGAGAGAGAGAGAGTTTTGGGAAATGGGAATTCGGAATCCTATATACTCTGCTACAAATGCGTCCGAGGAAAATGAAATGAAATGACGTTGAAATGAAATGCAAATGAACATTGACATTTACGGGGCAAAGCGCAATTAGCAACCAATTAGATTATTATATAATTATGAGTATTAATTAAAAATAAATGCATAAGCTGCGCAAAAGTGTGGGAGAGAAATGTCAATTATGATTATTTTCAATAAGTCAAATATAATAAATGTACTAATTAAAATGTAGATGTTTTAGGTGTAGAAATATTTAAAAAAAAAACTTTTTTAATTATTATTATTAAATTAATGATTTTTTGTTTGATGTTACTATTTATTAAATGAGACATTATTGTACTTACATATTACATCTAGAGGAATAACAACATCAAGTAATAAGAAGATAAAAATGGAAATTGCTATCAGGCAGGATATTGCATGAAAACGAATTTCACTTTAATCAAACGAATAATAAATTGAGATAAAAATACTATATCTCATATTATCATTCCAATCAAATTAGCCCTAATTTAATCTAAGCTACCTCACCAATTTCAAATCATTGCCATTAGTTATGTGTCCTTAATGTATTTATTTAATTATTATTTTGAAACTCATATTCCCTAAAATGTCTCAGTGCCATTGGAGAAAGGGTCAATTTGAAGGTTCGAACCCTTATTGTGTGCATATATATTTCTTTTTTAGAAAAAATAAAAATTTTATGCATGATGTTGCGTCAAAAATAAAAAGTAATATTAACTAATAAATTGGATTCATAAGAGCGTAATCAGGCCCAATAAATGAAACTTGAATTGAAAGGGAAAAGTAGCCGGACAGAGACCTGTGGAGTTCAGTTGAGGTTGCCCCATTGATGAATTCTTTGACTTGCGTACCTCTACTCATAACCTTGTAGACTCAATCACAATCTTGCATTACACAATTCAAAAGCTATATTCTGGCAAATCAAACTTGCTTTTACATTCCATTTTGATGGAACATATTCTATTTTCCTCAATTTTCAAATGTAAAATAAAGAATATAGATAGATGTGCACAAACCATAGCAGAATCCAATGCACATAATGCTCATAGGTAGGGGTGCAAAATGAGTCAAGCTGGCTCACTACGATTATAACTCGAGCTCGAGCTTTTCGAGCTCAATCCCTACTTTAGTTGTTCAAAAATTCATGAGTCGACTCATGAATTTTTTTTTTAAAACATTTTTTATCTATTAATTAAATAATATATATTAATAATTTACTTTGTCTAATGTTGACTATTTATTATATTAGTAATTTTATATTTTATTAATAATTATAATATATTAATAATTTAATATTTAATTTAATTCAAAAAAAATTAGTGAGCTTAGCTCAAGCTCTAACCCTTAAAAGTTTGTTCATCAAGCTCGAGCTTGCAAATTTTGCCAATCACGACTCGAACTTGACTCATTTACATCCCTACTCATAAGCTATATTGGGATGACTATAGCTTTATATCAACAACTTTCCTCTATAAGATTGGACCCATTGGACTATATTCCCTAACCACCGTCGTATCTCACAAATCCCACACGATCAACGGTTACAAGTGAACCAGCGCAAAAAGGCTGTACATATAAAGTCTGGACATTCCACGCCAATCCCCTTAAAAGAATGAGAAAAAGGTCCGATGTTGAATGCCTCCCCCACAGGACAAAAAGCTGAAAGAAATAAGTAAATAAATGAACGCAGCTGTAATGTTGGACTAATAAGCAGTGACGTATCCGTTAAACTTTCAGGAAGAATTATTGAGCATCTTTTTGTATCAGAAGAGACGTAATTTGCAGTTTTCCAACAGCCACAATCACAAACGCATTCATTGCCAATATAATAGTCTCAAGGCTATATAAAAGCTCAGTGCCGCCAAATATTACAGCACTGAAATACATAAACTTCTACCCCCAAAAAAAATAAAGAGAGAAAAACAAGCATTACTATTGATGTACCAATCAATAGACATTACATAATCACTTCATGATTATACTCAAAACTGCAAGCCAACCCACACTACATTCAAACTTCTGAGAAATGAAAGATAACAAGAACTGCTGTCCCTGGAAATTTAGAGAGGGGAAAAAGAAAAAGAAAGAGTGATCGTTAGTCCCTCCAGCAAGATATTCCTGAATAAGACTTGCATACCACTTCTGTTGTTGAAACAACCCTGCCCATCATATAGGAGGGAGTAAAAAGTGAATGAACTATTTGTAAACCTATCAGACACTAAACATTACCATCAACGTATCCAACAAAAACTCCCAGTATACATCATCTTTCACACCATCAGACAACGAACAAAATATCTGTCCGAAAAAAATACTTACTATCTTATCTCGACTCAGCCGAACTCATTGAAACAAGAAAGGGCAGATACCATGTGACTCACCAGCTTAAAAACACTTCCTGTGAACAATTGCAGGACCAGATTCGTCGTACTCTCCCTTTGAGATCCACATCTGCACAATTGAAAAAAATATCAGGATGCATGCTGAGGCATCATATTGCCAATGTTATAACATGCAAAAAAAACACACATGTATATAGGTAATATATTCAAAATTTGCAACGGTAGCAGTTATGACACTCTTAAGATTATTCTGGTTGACTGAAGGAAAGTGAGAAGAGGACAAGGGATTGGTGGGGGGTCTAAAGAGCCTTAGAAAAAGAATAAGAATCACCTGCTGGAAAGTACTGAGTGATGCTAGGATCGACCCTCCAATCCATACACTGTACTTCCTCTCAGGTGGTGCAACAACTTTAATCTTCATGCTGCTCGGAGCAAGGGCTGTTATTTCCTTGCTCATGCGATCAGCAATACCAGGGAACATAGTTGATCCACCGCTGAGCACAATGTTTCCATACAGATCCTTCCTGATATCCACATCACATTTCATGATGGAATTGTAGGTTGTTTCATGAATTCCTGCAGCTTCCATTCCAATCAGCGATGGCTGGAACAACACTTCTGGACAACGGAACCTCTCAGCACCGATGGTGATAACTTGTCCATCAGGCAGCTCGTAGCTCTTCTCTACAGCAGAGCTGTTCTTTGCAGTCTCCACTTCCTGTTCAAAATCAAGTGCAACATATGCAAGCTTCTCCTTTACATCACGGACAATTTCCCGTTCAGCAGTTGTGGTAAACATGTAACCTCTTTCAGTTAGAATCTTCATGAGATAATCTGTGAGATCACGACCAGCAAGATCCAACCGCAAAATAGCATGGGGAAGTGCATAACCCTCATATATAGGAACAGTGTGGCTCACCCCATCACCAGAATCAAGCACTATACCTGTTTAAGACAAAAAGAAAAAATATTTAATCACCAAAGATATTGCGCGCACTTCAAATGGTTACATCTGTTTCAGATTCCTTGGACACATACCAGTCGTACGCCCACTAGCATACAGTGAAAGGACAGCCTGGATAGCAACATACATTGCTGGCACATTGAAGGTCTCAAACATGATTTGAGTCATTTTCTCTCTGTTTGCCTTGGGGTTGAGAGGTGCCTCGGTGAGCAGAACAGGGTGCTCTTCAGGAGCAACACGGAGCTCATTGTAAAACGTGTGGTGCCAAATCTTCTCCATGTCATCCCAGTTGCTGACTATTCCATGCTCTATTGGGTACTTCAAGGTGAGAATACCTCTTTTAGATTGAGCTTCATCCCCTACATAAGCATCTTTTTGCCCCATCCCAACCATCACACCTGTATGTCGGGGGCGACCTACTATGCTAGGGAAAACTGCCCTTGGGGCATCATCACCAGCAAAACCAGCCTGCAGGAAAGGGAAATATACATTAAAACACAATTAAGCAGCAGTATACAGTTACAATTCCCACCTAGAAAATAGGATTACCAATAACAACAAAAATAATTAACAGCTCACCTTAACCATCCCAGTACCATTATCAACAACAAGGGGTTGAATATCCTCTCCCTCAGCCATCTTGAGTTATTGCTCTGTAAAACAAGTGCAGGAATGAGCTGAATAAGCTAAAATAGGGTAATAAGAAGTAATACCACATTGAAGCTATAAAAAGCATAATTAGGAAATCAGAATATTATAAAACAAAGAATTACTTTTAACTCACTCTTAACCTAAAGTACAAAGATATCGTGTTACATGTATTACTCCCTACTCCACCGTTTTTTCATAGCTTTTTCTTTAAGAATATCAATATATTGTATCAGTATGCTTTGAAATCCAACCTCTAAGATGACATCATATGACAGTACACAAAAAGAAATATTACTAGATTTGGTTTGCGGAGACTTTCCCCACAATTGAAATAAAGCAAACAAAGGATGCCAGATCTAACTAGTTGATGGAAGAGATTCATAAAATACTATTTGACATACACAAGGACCCTATGCCAACAATCAACGTCATGGATCAAAATCTCATCAGGTTGAATACGAAAACCATCATAAAAAAAATAAAAGAATAAAGTGATGAATTCCTTTCACATCCAAAATCATCAGTAAATGATTTCATCATTTTCCCTGTTAACAGCTGGATTTCACAATCAATAGAAAGCACTTTTAATTGATCCATCATCCAAAAGCACAGCCATAAAAACAATAACATAAATCAACCCTGATACTCCAATAAAAATTGCAAAGGCAATTATACCACAAAATTTCCTCCTATCATGTCACAAAATAAACATCAATTTACTGACACCAAAAAGCACTTCCTTACCAAAAATCTTCGAAGTCAGCAGTCAACATACATGATTTGCTAGATTTATAACTTTAACATCAAGAAGCCAATAGAGTTATTGCATATTATTTCCATGTCCATACAGATCGGCGCGTCTTGAGTTCATTAAATAAAATTTTGTTTCACAAGAACTTCGTGACAAACACAATAAGCAAAAATTCAAATTACTTTCAGTATTAAGCCAGGAAATCCACAGAACGAGGATAAATAACCATTACAAGCTATTCTGTTAATAAATAACATACAGAAATCCAGATCCACAAATCAAACCAAAATTTACTTGAGTACAAAAAGCTCAAATCAAATAATTAACAATTGCGATGAGTTTTCAGCTCACCTTTGATTGGAGCAAATTATCTGATACTGCTTTAGCGTGCAGAAGAGAGAGTGTGAAAGTGGTACTGGGACTGTGAGAGAGAGAGAGAGAGAGAGAGAGAGTGGGCAATGAGAATCCTATATCCTCTCCTTGAAACGCGTTTAGGACAATGAAATGGAATGACGCTGAAATGAAATGCAAATGAAAACTCACATTTATAATAAGGTTGTTTTATAATATTCAATTCTCATAATTTTCATAGTGCGGAATACCTGATAACTATGCAATACATGTCGCAATGTTTTAAAAAAATAAGGAAATGCTTGGTTATGCTTCCCAACAATATTGTTTTGACATGGGGAATAATTAAATATATTTTTATTTTTTCTTCAAAATATATATTTTTTAATATATATATATATATTATATAGCATATATATTTTATTATTATTTAAATATTAAAAAAATTACATAATTTTATTTTCACCTCAAAAATCCAACAAGAAAGCATTGATTTAACTATTATAATAAAAAATATCTTTCCCAAAATATAAATAAATATACCAAAAACTAACTTTCACATTCTCTAATAATTCATTCTTCCAAAACACATAATAAATACATAATAAAATCACACAAAACACACAATCAAACATTCCCTAAAGATCTTTAATTTTTCGTTATTATAATTTTTACAATAAAATATATTCTCTATTTCGTGTTGTTGTTAATTACTAATTTCATCAAAATTTGTATATTATATATTTCGCTCGTTGACCTTCAATTTTTCTTAATCTCTAAGTTTATTTAAAAAATTATTATAATTAACTCATTTGGATAAATTTCAAAATAATATTTTCTTTTCAATTGTGGAATTGTAAAGACGAGGGAAATTAGTCGGCAATTTACTGTTCTATTATTCGATGTGAAGAAATTAATTGCAAACGCAAATTTTATTAAACAAAAAATATATATATGCTAGGAATCAAAAATAATTTTATATAATTATTTTAATTATTAATATTTCTCTGGTTGACCTTCATCTTTTCTTAACTTCTAAGTTTATTGAAAAAATTATTACAATTAACCCACGTGAATAAATTTTAAAAATTAATAGTTTCTTTTCAACTAAATGAATTTAAAATTAAAAAAAAAGGATGAAATTAGTTTTTTTTATTTTATTTAGAAGGATGAAAATTAATTCGCAATTTATAATTCTGTTCTTAGGTGCCAACAAATTAATTGTTGGTTCCAGTTTCACAAAAAATAGTTAGGAGTCAACAATAATTTTATATTTTAGTTATTAATATTTCATTGCAAGACCTTCATATTATCTTAACCTCAAATTTTTTTTATAGCTATGGTTGGTTACATTTTGGCAAAACATACAAAAATTTTCCCTTCAAAATGTCAAATTAAAATTTTCAAAATACTATCTTCTATCTTTTATTATCTCCAAAACTTCCCCATTTTTCAATATATACATATATATTATATATATCATACATATTTTATTATTATTTTAATAATAAAAAAAATCACTTACACCCTAAAAATTTAATTAAAAAGTATTGATTTGACCGCTACAGTAAAAATTGTCTCATCTCAAAACATAAACAAATATTCATCACATTCCCCAACCACACTTCCAAAACTCATTTTTTCTCAAAATACATAATACAAAACATACAATTTATAACAAAACATTACCATTATAATTAACTCACTTGAATAAAGTTTAAAAGATTAATAATTTTCAATTAAAATAATTTAAAAATAATAATAAATTAATTGTCAATTTATTGAGTGTGAACAAATTATTTGTGAACTCAAGTTTTATAAAAAATAATTTCGAACCAAATATCATTTTATATAATTATTTCAATTAAAATAATAATATATTTTCATTACTTCAGCTACTTATTCAAACTTGGTGCCCATTAAAAGTAAGACTTTTCAAATTGAGACCGACAGTGTAATATATTTATTCAGGATATCTCTAATTAGTTGGGTTTGGCAAATTTATAAATTCCATGTGTTTGGGTGAGCTTATAAGTTTTATAAAATAAATTATAATATGTTTAAAAGTTTATCAGTTGATAAAAAGTATTTAATAATTTTTTTTTATTAAAAAAAACTTATAAGATCTTAAAATAAGATATTAGGAGTTTATAAGTTCTTCTTAAAAAAGAAAGGAGATAATAACTTATTTTAAGATCTTAATAAGCTCATTTATTTTTAATCATTTTAATTACAAAATTGTCATTATTAACATCTTATAAGTTCCAATATCTTATTTTATCAAAACACTTCAATAATTTATTTTAAAAATAAAATTTAATATTTTATAAACTTCAAAAATATCTTACAAAATATAAAAATTTATAAAATATTTTAAATAAATTTAATCAAACACTCTCTAACTCTAATACGGCTCAAAAATTGTTGATTGCCCAAATGCATTGGACAAATGAGTAGTTGGACAGAGGGTCGCGCATTTCAGTTCACGTTCGCCCATTTATGAGTTCTTTGACTTATGTTCCGCTAGTTTGTAGCCTTTTGGACTTATAATAATTTTTTTACAACCCGTCTGGTTTTTATTTTCATTTACAGTTTTCATTTTCATTAGTTTTAAAATATTGGAAAGTAGTTAGTGGAAATGTGCTGAAAATAAATTTGTATTTGAATGAATTATTGGAAAAATAATAGTTATGTTGAGTTTAGTAGATTGTAGGTGGGGAGAGATAGAGATAACTGAATAGATATATAAGATATATAGGTTATTTGGGTGTTTTGAAAATAAAAATAAAAATGATATCAGGTGAAAATAAATAAAAAGGTCTTTGAAAATGAAACCAAACTAGCGCTTGCACTTTGGAAAATTAAATCTACCTTTTTCTTTTTCCCTTTCACATGGAAATGGCTGTCAATATGTTGAATTTTAATTCAAATTTGATTTAAATTTATTTTTATGAATTAAAATATTTGATAAATCAAGTTTGAATATAAATATCCATTAAAAGATTTGAATCAAAATTTAATAAACTTTAATTGCTCTTATATGTAATACTAACAAAAATTTTAAATAATAAATATATATTATATTGGTCTAATGATTACATTATGTTATTTATATCATGCCCAAAAATAAGGGAAGTACTAGAGGGGGGAGGGGAATGTTAAATATAATAATGTATATTGGTTTACCTGTGAACCAATATATAATGTGAAGTAAGGATTTATTGTTCAAATATTTAATTGTTGGGTCAATATGATAAAAACTCAATTTCATACAAATTATTTTTATAAATATAATATTTTTCTTACAATTTAAAAAAAATGAAAACAAAATAAATCGAATCAAAATTTTTGTTGGATTTCAAATGTTCACTAGACTCAACTATGGATTAATGGATATAGATCGTATAGGATATCAGGTTGAATTTAAATATAGAGTTTGATAATCGAAATTGAATTCTGGTAACATTTATTTAATCTAAATTCGATTCGTTGATAGTCATATGAAAAATCTACAAATAGAGAATTATTGTTTTCCATTGCACAATCTAATGCCGATATTTAATATTTTTTTTCCAAATAAATTAGACATATAGTTAAGCTCAAAACAAACATAGAAGAATTATACAATCGATGTAATGTAAGTATGCAGAAGTTGCCGAGTGACATGTGGCCAAACGGCATAAGTCTCCCACATAATGTGAGAGATTGAGAGTTCGAGCTCAAATTGACTCCTAATGTGTATGTGTCTCTTAAATGATTCCTTGTTCTAAAATTCAATAATTAATAGGTTACAATGTCCGGGAATCCAATGAAAAATCTCAGACGATCAAATTAAGTCTATAGACTCATGAATAAAGATAACTAATTAAGTTGAGAAAATAATAGGAAAAGGTTATATACTTGAATTTACCATTTGTTTGCTATTTACAACAGAGATGATTTGTCATTATTTTCTATGTAGTTTTATTAGGTGGTCCAATCCTCCTTAATATGATCTTTCTCTCATGTAATTTGTGTAGGTAATGAGAGTTTAAAAACCACCTAAAAATATATATATAAAAAATCCATTTTAATTATCCGACGTTATAATGTGTACGAGTAGATTAATCTTTAAATCAAATTTTTAGAATACAATTTGCTAGTGAACTATGCAGTGAGAGCGAAAACCTTTTAGATTGTTGTTATCTTGTTGATATTGGTAGTATTTACTAGGAGTGTACAATGAGTCGAGCTAGCTCGATTTGGACTTTATAATGAATTTAGTTTGAGTCTTGATTTAGTTGTTCGAAAGCTCACGAACTCACGAGTCGGTTCGTGAGCATTTTTCTATTTTTTATTTTTTTTATATATTACTTAAATAATTATATATTAATAATTTACTTGTTTTCATTTTTAAATGTCCTATATATAATATTAAATAATTATTATATATTAATAATTAAATTTTATTGAGTTGATCTCGATAGCCTGAGCTCTGGCTAGAGCCTTTAAGAGGAGGCTCATTGAGCTCAAGCTTGAGTTCAGTGTTTTGGGCTCGAGACAATTTTTTTCGAGCTCGACTCATTTACGCTCTTATTGACCCTTAGTAGGGTTGTCAATAGATTAGATTTTAATTCGAATTTGATCCGAATTTTATAATTTTTATCCAATTAAAATATTCGATGGAGCATATCCGATTATAAATATTCAAAATCCGAAATTAGTAGATCGAATATGGAATTAATCAATTTGATCCGTTAAAGATTCGAATCCGAACCTTAATATTTTTTATTAAATTCATACTCTTATATATAATATTAATAAAGATTTTAAAATAAAATCTATGTATTATATTAACCTAATATCTATATTAACGTCTATATTATACTTTTAGTATTGAGTTTTTAACCTAAAAAATATAAGGGATATTGATAAAATATCAAATATAATAACATATAATAGTTCATATATACATTAATATAATATAAAAAATGAGTTTAGTATTAAAATATTTAACCTTTGAACTAATATATAATAAAAAGTTGTTAAAAATTCAAATATGACATATATTTACTTTATAAATACAATATTTTTATAAAGTTTAAAAGGAAAAAAATAAATTGGGTTGGATTTTAATTGGATTCGTATATCCATCGAATTCGGATATGGTACTGATTAACAAAGATTCTATAAGATTTCGGATCAAATTCAGATATTAATTTTATTATTCGGATTCAAATTTAAATTCGGATATGACAGATTCGATCTAAATCTGACTTGTTGATAGCCCTAACCCTCCGGGCTCAATTAATTGGGTGAGCTGATAACTTAGGCCCAGTCCAAATCTTGCAAAAGTACATGCCCTTGAATCCTTGATGGGTTGAGTCCGATTAAACTTTTCAAGTAAGAAGAGAAGTGCCCACTGAGCCACAGCACTTGAAGTTGGGCGGCCCTGGGGTTATATGAACCTGGAAAAAGACTACTGGGGGAGGTAGAAAGACCAAATTAAGCAGGAAGACCCTAAGCAAGAAAAGAAAAGTGTGGGGATGTTTGTAAGAGGTTTTATTTTGAAAAAAATAAAAAATAATTCGAATCCTATCAAATATTATATTGAAAGTTCATCTCTCTTGCCCTTTCACCCCACATATGCAACAATTTTATTTGTTAGTCAACTATTTTTTGTTTAAAAGGGTGTTTGGCTAAACTTATTTAAAGGGTCTTCTAAGTTTCTATATTTGATAAAATATTTTTGAAATTTATATTATAAAAGATATTATAAGTTCTTAAAGTATTTAGATAAAATAAGATTTTAGTAATGATAATCTTGTAATTAATATAATTAAAATTAAGGAAGCTTATTAAGATCTTAAAGAAGTTGGGAATTTTTTGCATTTTAAAATAAGATTTTAGAATCTTATAAACTATTTTTCAGAAAAAAAAAATAGTAAATAATTTTTGATATCTTATAAGCTATCGAACATTTCATAAACTATTTTTATAAATTTATAAGTTCATCCAAACACCTTGTAAGACTTTTGGAAAGCGCCAAATGGGCTTTTCTCCATTAATAAAGTTAGTCAGCAGCTGGAGAGCTAAGGAAGATAAAGAAAAAATCAACAACGATTAATACGTCTAAGAAGAAGATCAGTAAAGGACGAACAAATGGGTAGTTTTGTGGTAAATTTTTGTTCATATAAGAAGATCATCATAGGTCTGTGAGAATGTCCGAGTCTCACGGAATAGTTGAGGAACTAGTCATATTTTCTTACAAAAAAATAAAAAAATAAAAACAAAAAACAAAAAATTCAACTGCGAATAAGAATCAGGACATCATTGAACTGAGTTCGAGTTCTCTAATGCAAAGATGCATTTATTTTTCAGTTCCAATAAATGATAAAAAAACAATTGAAATAAATACCATCCAATCATTTCAGCTCAGAGAATAACTTTGGCGCAACCTACATTTAAGAAATACCATGAAACCAGCATACCCAGATTTTATTAAAAAAAAAAAGAAAAAGAAAAAGAAAAGACAGAAAAAAAAAAAAAGAAAAATTCTAACTCACAAAACTTACACATTTGTCGATGCATGACCAATAGTCGAAGTATTGCCCTGTGCAGTGCTTATGCCCGGCATCATGGTCACCTCCAACTCTCTTGCCACATTGCTATAACCACAATAAAGAAATTAAGGTTTTGTTTGATCATGTTTTCCCGATGCAATATTATTTTGGAGAAATATAATTAAATACATAATTATTTTTTTCTTAAAATGTACATTTTTCAATATATGTATATATATTATATACATCTATATATTTTATTATTAAAAAATATATTTGATTTAACTGCTACAGTAAAAAGAATATTTCCAAAACATAAACAAATATACCAAAAAATAATTTTCACATTCTCCCAAAACACATAATAAAATCAAACAAAAAAACATAACCAAACATAACCTAAACATCACTTTTTGTAATTATGAAACTTTTTCAATGTTAAATCCCAATAAATAAAACCTTAATTGATGATTACCTGATAATCAACAAAAGCCTTTGTGCACTTAGATTTGCAAGAGTCCTCAAGAGCCCACTTTTGATCCACAGTTTCCTCCTTAGCCCTATATCCCATTACATGCATGCACATTTTCACCAACAATTACTAAAAAAGAAAAAATGTAAAAAAGAATGAACAAGTTTAAGAAAACATTTCCTATGCGCTTACATAGATAATTAGATACTGAATTTAGCAAGAAAACTGAAAATCACAAAGAAAAAAAAGTTATTCATTGAGA
This sequence comes from Jacaranda mimosifolia, assembly GCA_018894105.1. Classification (NCBI taxonomy): domain Eukaryota; kingdom Viridiplantae; phylum Streptophyta; class Magnoliopsida; order Lamiales; family Bignoniaceae; genus Jacaranda; species Jacaranda mimosifolia. The sequence goes on from CM032123.1 coordinate 1,924,777, forward strand.
AAAATATTCGATGGACAGATATATAAGATAAATGTATGTATATAGCTAAATATCTTACTTAAAAAGAAGTATTACAGTGATCTCTTCACTCTTCTGTTCGTGCGTTTTATATGTTTTGTTTTATTTTCACTATATAGAAGCGATGGAGTCGGGTCAAACTGTTGTAAAGATGTATTTTCATTAGTGCGATTTTCGATCTGAAGTTTACAAATATAGAATTTTAGTAGTTCAAGCACTTTTTTTTAAGACACGTTTGTTTCACACAATCAAAATAGAGAATTATTCCTTTAGACAAATTTCAGTTACCAAAAAAAAAAAAAAAAAAAAAAAAAAAAGGAAATTCGCGTATCTTAATTCCTAGCTACATATAGAGATTTATATAAATTTCCAATTTACAAGCCCCTGGATCCAATCAACTTTGACAAGCCAAATGTTAGGGCCATGGCGAACCACCCGCCGACCAAAACCCTGGCAGAAGACCGCACCACCGGCGCCCGCCCTAGCGCCGCCCCTAACCACCCAAACGCCACCAGCGCAACGGTGACCGCCGCCACGATCACCCCAATCCTCACCCTGTACTCCCTTATAAAGGAAGCAGCCAGCAGCGGCACCATCGCACCAGCTGAAAACGCAAGCGCTGAAGCCGCGGCCGCCTGCAGAGGATTCGGCAAGCTCTCCTTATTTTCACCATCTTCTTCTACAACACCTGTCGTTAATGTTGTCCTTTCCTTTTCTCTCTTCAACTGGGCTACTTCTATGTCGAGTTGTGAGTAAACAGACACAAATTCTCCGATGGCCATGGAACAGGCGCCGGCGACCAGGCCGGCGAAGCCTGTCATAATCATGACCTTGATGTCTTGTTTCACTGCGCCGACGCCCATCATCAGTGATGCTGTTGAGACAAGTCCGTCGTTGGCGCCGAGAACGGCGGCGCGCAGCCACTGGGATCTCTTGGAGTAGTTGAATTCTTGGTTTTGTTCCAGGTCGAGGCTGGTTTGTGGAGAAGTTTCGACGGAGGGAGGAAACTGGCTGGAAGCCATGGAAATGGGATGTTGGAGGGGACTGTGAGTACAGAGGGTTGTTGCGCTATATCCGGCAAATGAGTGTGGCGAGCACACGCCTTCGACTAGTAGCTATTTATAGAAGGAAAAGTTAAAATGTGAACTTAATTAATGATCCAAAATCTCTTCTCATACATTTAGAAGAAAATATATAAATATTTTTAACCAAAACAAAATTTAATACATTTGATATGTATTCATAAAGTTACGATGTCAAAATTTATATTTTAGATTGTCTACTCCAATTGGTATTATATTCTTTGTTCTATTTCATAAAAACATGCTAAATTTATTTAATCCACAGTGACGGCGTCCTTAAAGTATAGAGGATTAGAAATGTCGAATCTGTTTTAGTTCGGATCTGACCTCTATTTTATTCTATATTTTATCTCTTATTTAATTTAATGGATATATGCTAAGTATATTAAATATTTCCTTACAACATTAATTTCATGAATACATGCCAAGTATATATATTTATCATCATTCTGATTATGATTGTACATAATCTTATTTTATTCATCATTCTATAATGATAATCATGTGCTTCTTTCTAAACCTTCAATTGAGGATTATGATGATAATCTTATTTTATATTAAAAATTTGAGAATATCAAACAGGCGTAAAAATACCTCTCTCTTACTCATTTATAGGGGTGCAAACGAATTGAGTCGGCTTGCACGAGCCGAACTTGAGTTAGTTCGACTCGAGCTCTAATTCGACCCGATTTCAAGTCGGTTGTATCTAGACTCGCGAGTCAGTATATAATTAAATGTTATTTTTTATTTTATTAATAAATATATTTTTTATTTTGAGTTTGAGTTCGAGCCTGTAATTTTTTACAATTCATTTATTAATTCAAGCCTTATCGAGTTGAATCGGGCCGAGCTCGAGCTCAAAAATTTTACCCAAACTCAACTCAACTCGATTGCACCCTTACCCATTTGTCAAGTTTTATATCTAACAAAAAAATCTAATTATCATCATTAATTAATCACACAATTCACATAACAATTGTTCTTGTTGGCTTCCTTTTGGGGAGATGTATTCCACACCAATAGGTCAAAATATTGGCACAAATAGAACCTTTCCTTTAGAAAAAGATCAAGCTTAAAGGTGAAATCTAAGACTATTATATATTTTCACCAAGAGTGAAGGAGCACCTAATCTATTGGGTGTAAAAAAATAATCAAAATGGATTGCTGAAGAGGAAAGCACTAAAGAGTGAAAAAGGGATGGGATAGTTTACATTTATAAATGGAAGGGAGTGTGCATTCCACACGAATGCCACCAACACTTACTAGAAAAAAAATAAAATTTCATTAGTGGGGCATTTGGCCTCCCACTTATATGTGCACAATTATATTGTCACATTGACCTATCTTCTTTCATATAAGTTGTTGAGATAAAAATTATTGAAAATGAGATGGCTCCACCACTATGGTACGAATCTATAGATATACCCTAAACAATTACAATAAAGTAATTAAAAAATATATATTTTATATATTGTTCTACCTCCCTAATACTCAAAATATAAAACTAAAAAATAAAAAATATTTTTGCTTGTATACATCTACCTTTCAAATTTGAATTTTATAAGTTTCATTTGAAAAAAAAAAAAAAGAAAAGATACCAATTTATTTTAAAAATATAAGGGGAGTGTTTGGTTATGTTTTTATTTTGGCAAAACATAACCAAACATGTATCTATTTTTCCTCCAAAATATCAAAATTTATTTTTTCAAAATACCCTTTTCTATCATTCATTATCCCCCAAAACTCCTCATTTTCCCATATATACATATGTATATAAAATATTACTCAATTCTATTTTTACCTCAAAAATTCAATACAAAAAATATTGATTTGACCGTTATAGTAAAAAAAATTTCCTCGCAAAATATAAACAAGCATGCTGAACTTCCCAAAATATTTTCTACAAAATTTTTTAAAATATAAATAAACATTTATCATATTCCTCAAAATCATTTTCATATCCCTACCCCACTCCTAAAATTTATTTTCCTGAAGCGTACACTATAATTTCCTCTAAAACATAACCAAACATTCCTAAGATATATGGATATCCATTTTATTCGGGCCTTGCTCTATGGACCGAGCTGACTAAAGCGTCTAGGAATCATTAATGGGCTTGGGATTCTAAACCTTGAAGGCCACTAGCCAGAGCCCAGGCTCAATTGATCTCTTTGATCCACTCCAAGTGGATTACAAAGTGTTATCCGGAAGACCAGAAATAGGTGATTAGGTCCAAGTAAGACTCTGTAATCAAAATCTAGATAGAAGCAGGGGTATAAAATGAGTCGAGCTAATTTATGAGTCTTACGAGTCAGCTTGATTATAGCTCAATTCAAGCTCGAACTTCATAATGAGCTGAGCTCCAGCATTGATTTAGTTGTTCAAAAGCTCGTGAGCCAACTCGCGAGCATTTTTTTAAAAATATTTTATATATTAATTAAATAATTATTATATATTAATAATTTACTTATTTTTATTTTTAAATACTTTCTATATACTAATTACATAACAATTTATATTAATAATTTACTTTTTTTATTGTTAAATATTTTATATATAATATTAAATAATTATTATAAATTAATAATTAAATTTTATTGACTTGAACTCAAACTCGATTGATACTAAGCTCATGAGCTCGAGCCTATAATTGTTTCGAACTCAACTCATTTACACCCTTAGATAGAATATCTCTATATGCATCCAAAAGATATAAAAATTACTAGGTAATTAAGATGAGGCCCATTTGTTTTTTATTTTTAAGGTCTATTTTTATTTTCAATGCTATTTAAAAATTAAGAACTATCAATATCTACACATGTTCATTGGAAGTACTATTAGTTTTATTTTAATTTTATCAAACTTACCATATTATCCTATTATAATACGATCAAATTCAAATTCAGGTTGTACATAAAATACTTACTATAACTCTAGAATAATTAAAATATACACATTTTTGAAAATGAATAAGTTTTTGTAGGTATACGAAAATATAAATCGCTTGACTTTTCATCTCTATTCCAATTTTGATTGTTACTGACTAACAAAATATCGAAATATAATTTCAATTTCATTCTTAAAATCATAATTAAATTTTTAACTTTTAAAAATATTAAAAATTAAATATGAAAATAAAAAGAAACAACAAACATGCAAACCCGACTTTAGGTTTCTTGCAATGCTACATTCTTTCAACATATTATCTTATCCAAGTATTCCTTAAAAGATAAACCTTAAATATTTGATGGTTATTGCTGGCTAAAACTCATTGAATAGTTCGTGGCCTAACGACATAAAATTATCATATAATGCGAGAAGTTTATAATAAATTTCTGATGTGAATAAATTTGGCGCAACTAATTATATTTTTTATGTACATAATTAAGATTTAAATATCAATTTAGAAAGTATTTTATAGAAAGAAGACAAAATTATAAAATGTTACTTTACTTCCTCTTCATCGTGCTTTCCGAAATTGTCAAAGAAAGCATCAAACTTGTCCCTCATTTCCTGATTAATCTCCATTAATCTCCATTAATCTTCTTCTGCCTCTTAATAATGTAAGGAAAAAGGAAAAAGAAATGAAAGAAGGGACAGAATCGAGCCAAAGTCTTGAGTTTGGGCCCATTTTTTCTCCGGCGACCAGCCAACTTCCACATGGCTATAGCGTAAACATGGCGAATGTGGGTCCCACTTGCTGCCATTTTCGTCAAATTCTTAATTCTTACCCTATCACTTCTTTCTTGTTCTTCCACCCAAAAACCCACTTACAAAAAGCCTTTCATTAAATTAAGCATTGGTTACACAATTAAGAATCGAATGATGGACCTCAAGTTCGCCGGAAAGCCCATACCTGCAGGCCCGTCCGTGCCGGGCCGGACTGACCTGGAACAGATGCCCGACACCCCGACCCGTCGTGCCCAGCACCGCCGGGCGCACTCCGAGACCTTCTTCCGATTTCCCGACCTCGATGATATCCTCCTCGATGACGTCGTGATGGACCTCAACCTTGACTTGCCGCCAACCCCGCCTTCTCTCCCCAATGGGCCGCCGCCAGCCCATCCCAGCAGAGCCGACAGAACCAGGCCCGACGCCCATGTAAGGAGCTTGTCTATGGACGCCGACTTTTTTGAGGGTCTTGGATTGGACGGCCAGCCGGCCGCGGCGGGGACGGGGACTGGGGAAGTGAATACCGGGCCGAAACACAGGCATAGCAATTCGATGGATGGGTATTCCAGTGCGACGTCGTCGGAGGTGGACTCTATTGCGAAGAAAGCAATGGCTGCTGGTAGACTCGCTGAGCTTGCCTTGATTGACCCCAAGAGAGCCAAAAGGTTTCACCTTTTCCATTTTTTCTTGCGCCGTTGACTTTGAGAAAAAAATATTAATTGCACCGAAGTATATGTGAATTGTGTATGTTAGAAAATCATTTGTACGTTGTTTCTTGAGTTTTGTGTGATTGGATATCACAGAATTTTCTTTTTGCTGATCTTTGCAAGTGTATAATATTTGTTTTTGGTCAAGTTGATATTTAATATTTTGATTTCAAGAAACACCATAAGATTGTATATGAGTCTATGACATGATCAAAGATACTTTTCAGTTATTACTTCAATTTTCACAGACAATAACATACATAAACATAATATTGGCCTATGTCTGATTATTTCTGTGTGTGCTTGGTTATGTATATTTTCTTTTGCTGTCTAAGTGATATTGGAGCAAGAGCTATTAGTAAATAATGCAGGTTTGAGACCGAAAAAATGTGCGTTTATTTGTAGGATTCTTGCAAATAGACAATCTGCTGCACGTTCAAAAGAGCGAAAAATTCGTTACACAAGTGAGCTGGAGAGGAAAGTGCAGACTCTGCAGACTGAAGCAACCACGCTGTCGGCTCAGATCACATTGTTGCAGGTTTTCCTACTGCTTAATATTAATACTGATTCAAAGATACATAGCTGCTTGGGAAAATTTTTGTTTTGCCAGAAGTTTCACAAATTTCCTTGACATCAGTTGAAGTAGTATTCTCATTTCTATGAAGTTGATTTGAATAATGAATTCTGATCCGGGGCGTCCAACCATTTAACTTGGGGTCAGTTTATTTATGGTCCATCAGGTTGTACCATCTTTATAAAGGAGTCGGACTTGGAAGATAACCTGAAATGAAGACAGGGTTAGGTTGTTGGTGAATCTTGGTGAAAATTTCTCAAAGCTGAAGTCGGTAGTAAGGTCCATAAATTGGGACAATAAAGCAATAAATCAACAAAATACCTATAAAAAATGATTATTTAAATGGGGGTGTTTAAGGTGAACTTGTCCTTTCATGACTGTATGGTGTATTGGGAGAGTCTATGTATCCTTAATCAATGGTTGGTGTGTCGGATTGTGGTTGGGTTGGAACTCGGGTTGGACCTGACCTGCGCGTTAAAATGCCCGGATCTTGGAGTCTGAGGGTTTTTGTCCTAAATATCAGCCGTTACTTTTCCTCATAAAATTTCTCTCTTGAAAAACTGCTGAGGAAAGAGTATGATTAAGATTGGGGTGGTTGGTTCGCTGAACTGGAGTGCAAATTGCTTTTACTGCAGTTCTATTACAGCCTTCTACGTTTGGGAAAAACAAGAAAACTATATAAATAACGTGTAGTATCTATGTGGTAACGACTTATTATTTATCATTTTACACAATGCAGAGAGATACTACCGGCTTGACAGCTGAGAACAAGGAACTCAAACTAAAGTTACAGGCCATGGAGCAACAAGCCCAGCTCAGAGACGGTATATGCATCTCTTATGTTGTCTTCATTTCCATGTCTCAAGTGTTGATAATTTTCTGCACCAAAGGGCTACTTTTACATCTCTTATGCTGTTCTTCATTAGTGAAGTTCTCATCCATGTCTCAACTGATGACAATTCTCTGCACCAAATGGCTATTTTACATTGATTTCAGCTCTGAATGAAGCACTGAGGAACGAACTGCAGCGACTGAAGATTGCAGCTGGCCAACTTCCTGCTGTCAACGGAAACAGCAGATCCTCCCAGCAGCCACCATCGCTCCATTACTTTGGCAACCATCAGGCGCAGCAGCAACCACTGCACGCGCCCAACAACCCCCGGCTCGATGGCCAATCATCCCAATCTGCGAGCTTCCAGGATTTCAATCAGAGGGGCTGATGATTTCTTGAAGACTTAGTTTGCTGTCAAATTGGTGTCTGGAAACTATAAATAAGGACTTGTATATTTTAAAAAGGTATATACATGTATATGAGCAAATGGTCGTGATGAGTGTTAACTACACCAAGTGGATATCTTGATCCATTGGGTATAGAAATGATGCAGCATATATGTAGCAATGAAAATCTTATGTACTTATGTGTTGCCTTTTTTCCCTTTCAAAAGGCATAAATTTTTTTATATGATTGTAACATTGGCCAAATGTGAAAAACTCACTTGTTTTTGAAGTATAATAAAAGTAATTCCACATCCACACATTAAAATAAGAATTGTGATAATTAATCGTTTAATACAAATTTTATACGGGTATATTTAATATTTTTTTAGAACTTATATTGACGAATTTATTTTTTTAACAAGACAATATTATCTTATTATTGAAATTGAATCAAGTAATTTGAAGCACAAATTGTACTTTTTTATGCACATAAGGAGTTTATTCAGATTTGAATTCATGACCTCTCATATAATATGGAAGACTTACGCTACTGGACCACAAGCCACTCGATAGGCATATTTATAATTCAATCACCATATTCCATGTAATGGCAAATCGTACGATCATTGATCCCAAAAGATAATGGTAAAACAAGACGAACGAAATTTTGAGTAGAAGTACAAAATGTGAAGCTAAGGTACAACTCAAATTCGAGAACTAGGAGGCCCATTTCTTATAACAAAGCTCTCAGTAAACCCATATTTTGTTGGGCTTTAGATTGGGCCAAACCAGCTAAAATTGGGCCACATCATGTTAATATTCTGTCTGATCTGCGTTGGTTCGTGACTAATTGTACTCCATGCAATAAATACAAGACTTTTGCAGAGCGTGGTTGGTATGGTACTTTGGACTGAACTACCTAAAAGTCTCTGTTTAATGTCAACACACACTTATAAATTGCTACAATCACTATCACAAAGTTAATTATCTGCTACGAAAAAATTACTACAAAATTAATTTCATAGTTCCAGCCACAAAATATAGCTATAAATTTTCGTGGCAAATATAAATTTTTAATTATAATAAAAAAACTATTAATTATCAATCCTTAGCATTATATTTTCAAATGGAAAATAAATTAGGTATGTATTATCCGTATAAAAATTAATATATATATATATACACACACATATAATGAACATCAGCTACAAATTGATCGTAGTAATGGTTAGTTGCGAGAACATCAGCTTCAAATTTAGTTAGAAAATTTTTGCCACTAAAACTACGAACTTTTAGTATTGGTTACAAATAGAGGTGTAAATGAGATAAGATGATTCGCGAATAGTTTGGGCTCGATTCGATGAAAGCTTGTATTCAACTCGATCTTTTCGAGCTCGAGCTGAGCTGAGTCAAGCCGAACTCGAGCTTATCAGTCAAATGAGCTGAGCGGAGCTCAATAATATTCGACTTGAAAAGCTGGAAGCCTAAATGAGCTTTTTTATTTTATAAAATAATAATAATTTGATTTTTTATTTTTAGGAAAATATATAACAAAATTCTTTAAAAAATTTATCATTATAGATTTTATTTTGAGCCTAAATGAGCTTGTGTTAATCCAAATCAATACGAGCTCGAGTTAATCCAAACCTATACGAGCTCGAGTTCATTCAAGTTTATACGAATCGAACTTTTCTTCTTCTCTATGACGAGCCTTATCAAATAAAGCTTGATAAAGCTCGCCAAGCCTTTGTCAATTCCAACGAGCCGAGCTTGAGTTTGCCTGTTTAAGCTCGACCAAGCTCGGTTTGAGCTCGAGCTCGCTAATTAATGACAAGTCGAGCTTGAGCCTACTAGATTCGAGTTCGACTCAACTTATTTACACCCCTAATTACAAATTAATCATAATTGATACCTTAATTTTTTATTGTGAACACTGCTATTAAAAATTTTAAATTACTTAATGTATAATCAGCCACGACTTTTTAAGACAGCCGCTCAATATTTTAACACTTACATTCTTGGTAATTTCTTGGTAATGTGAGCTAAGTCAAGAATGTACAGAAATTATTGTACCATAGAAATAGACAAGTTTTCAACTTTTAATTGTCCAATTCCCCCTATAGTTAACAAGACAAGTTTGTCCTGCAGTAGCTTCATAACATAGGCTTACACGTGTAAGCAAAACCTACGACATGTTGAAATTCCAATTTTATAGTAACGACCTTTGAATTTATTGCATCTAAATGTATATATAATTTCAAATCTCTATGCTTAATTGTTATCTGTTGACTTAGACTAGACAATTATTTTTACAGTAGTTCCGAATTTGGTAGCATGTGTTTGAAAATAAAGGGTTTTGCAGACAAGAACTCTCTACATATATAATAGTTGCTATTGTCTAAGTCCAACCTAATATAGTAATTAAAAATTTTCTTCTTTTGGGGGGGGTGGGGTGGCTACAAGTATCTATTATGAACTCTAAATATATTATGAACTTTTTTGTATGGTTTTCTTTTGGGATGAAAATGCAAATGAAATGTTAAAAAGAATTGATATGGAATACATTAGTTGGGGATAGAGTTAGATTTTGTTTTATTTTTTAATTATTTGGGAAGGATATATTGAATTTTAGAAACATAAATATTTTCTTATTTATTTTAGGAGGACGAGATGTATATCTCTGACTAAGGGCCGGCCCGTTTGGTTTTATTTTCATTTTCATTCTCATTTTTTATTTTCATCATTTATAAAATTTGAAAAAGTATAATATTAGTAACAAAATAATAAGTGACAAAGTAAATGTTGTTACTAATAACATGCATTGAGCGACAATAGTTGTTGTCTTGTTATTAATGATAATTTTTAAGTGACAAGAATTTTTATCTTGTTACAAAATGATTCAATAGTGATAAAAATTAATGTTTTAATTTGTCACCATTAATACATTAATGACAATAAAAATTGTCTTTATAATTTGTGATAAGATTTTCATTGTCACCATAGGTGTGTTACTAATTGTCTATGGTGACAACTTTAACACTTTTTTTTCACTATTTAGTTTGTAGAAATCATTAAGGTGACAAAATTAAATTTTTTGTCACATAATATACATAATTAGTGACAACTTTTTTATTATCACTTGGTATTTCTGTCACCAATTTATCTTTCTCTTGTAGAGTAATGATTATGTTGGGTTTAATAGATTGTAAGCGGAGAGAAATAGTAATAATAAAATAGAGAGAGAAGATATATAGATCATTGAAATTTGAAAATGATAAAAAATGTGAAGATAACTAGTAGAAAATGAAACAATACGGGTCCTAAGCGATGGGCAATTTTATCACTTGAGAATGACAAAATTGTAAATTTCATAAAATTTATAAGTTTTCATAACTTTGAGGCTACCCATGTAGCTCCAATCAATTGGCGTATATAAGAAAGAAAACAAATGAAAAAAAAAAAGTACCATATTAAAAAGGCACATAATTTGATAATCTCTTCATGCAAGATTTTGACGTAGATAATACATGAAAAAAAAAAAAAAAAAGGCAAAAATTTCTCCAAAATAGAGAGATTAATTTGTAATCTCTGCTTCTCATGATCTCAAAGCATTGTACAAATTGATACATAAATGATGGATTAATCTTTAGCTAATCCCAAAATTATCTCAACAACAATATATTTAAGCCCTTAATTAGAAGAAAAGTATGATTGAAAAGGGCTTTGAAAATGCCATATACTCTACAGTTGTTTTTTTGTTTTTCCCCTTAGAAGAAAAAGCTATATCTTTTCCCCCTAAAACCATCAGATTTTCAAATTTAACGATCTTCTTCTTGTGGCAGCCTTTGATGATCTTTTCCTTTGTGACTTCCAAACTTGATCAAGAAGAAGTGACCATGGCAACTTACAAGCATTTTCTGCTAAAAGTATGTGTGTATTGTCGTCAAGGCGGCCCGTCTCCCCCCTGCAAGCCGATGTCATTGTGCCTCTTGGAAGGGCCGGAAGGCGGTATAGGGACTCCTTTCGGCAAAGCCCCAAAGAAGGTGGCCGGAGGAGAAGTGTGAGTTCTTGGCTTAATCTTGAGAAACTGTGTGTGCCTTGTATTTGCATGGCCAGAAAGAAATATGAATAAAATAACAAGTAAAATGGGTATGATTATTTTAGGTTTTCTGGCCATCCCTGAGCAAGAGAAGAAGAGAAGAAGAAGTAGAGGGTTGAGAAATGGAGGGAGGAAGGGATGTGGGGGATTTGATCTAATGGAAGGTGATGTGTGCAGTTGAAAATGGTGTATGCAGGGTTGGTGAAAGGGGTTTGTTTTTGTTGACATTGTCTATATATAAATATAGTGTGATACACAAGACATAACGTTTTGGAAATTACTTGTATGTGAAGTATCAATTATAGGAGTGTGCATTGGGTGGTGTACACCAAAACATTAAAAAAAAATTCTTGCCTCATATAAGTTGAATTCAGGAACTTTTGTAATTGTGATTTGGGATCACGTGAATAGATTAAGTTCGTATAGTTTATTTGTGTTCTTTTGATCGTAAAATTAGGTCAGATGGTGGAGTTTAAGATCAAAAATACATTACATAATTAGAGGATCACTAGATAGGTTTCAACTATAATCCTCCAAAGTTAAAATTAGATGTACTAAAAGATGTATAAAATGCATAGCCAAGTTGTTTGGATCTAAGGTATTTATAATGGCGGCCTGAAGTGAACCTATTACATCATGCCTCCGGGCTTGAGTTGGATGGTATCATGTGTAGGAAATAGACGATAGCTACTGAAGGTTGAACAACAAGTCAATAATAGGGTAGGATCAATCCATGTAGAAATATGCAAGTCCTTGGAGCATTTTAGGATTTTGGTTATTCGAGGGTTAAAGCTGTAATTTTAGTCCAACCCACGTCAGCTTGTATTGTATTATTTAGTATTCTACGTATTTAGGATTGATAATTTGAGATTATTTAATTTTAATAAAATTTTGAAAAAGTGTCGATTTTATCTACTATTATCCTATTGTTTGTTATGAAAACAATGGAGATCTTTTTGAAGTGAAGCATTGGCTTCACATTTTTAGAAATGTTGGGCTTGAGGGTAATATAATCATGAAGAAAAGGGACTTGGAGGTGATATTATTGGATGGTATGAGACTTAGAAACTATCTCACTCTATGTAAGAAGAAGTAATTTATTAACTTAAGATATTGAAAACTTAGAATTTGAAGAAAATGCAAGGAAAATTGGGGTTGGAGAAGGTCTTTTTTGAGGGAATAAAAATGAATAGGGCAATGGGACAAATGGTGGAAGAGTGCATTTATGAATTATGAGGAAAAAGAAGTGCCAATGGTGATTGATTAGGTGGGCTAAGTTGACCCCATTCAAATAAATGGCTGATGATTTGCTATAGCATAATTGGTTGAATTTAAAGTTTTGCACTCAATTTTATCTAAAAATTAATGGGGTAAATTGTGTGGAAGAAAAGTTGACAAAAAATGTGACCATATATATGTTTTTAAATATTATTTGCCTTTTGAAATAGTAAATATAATTATGACACCATGCTCACATCATTAGAGTTGATTAGGTGGTTGATTGCCAAAACTTAAATTATATTTTTGAATCCAATTTTCACAACATTGATTCAAATTCAAGTTCAATTATCAACTAAACAATAGGAGGAGTTTCAAATGTGGATCCTTGTTCTACATTAGTGTTGTTACATTACTTTATTTGTATATGCTTGTATCTTTTAATTCAAATAAAAATGTAAATTGATTTTAGATATATTGTGAAATTGGGACATTTAAAAGTTAAGTGGCATGTGTCGGATGGCGCCTGTAGGAAATGGGGCGGGGAGCTACTCCCCCATCCCCGAACCCAACCTTATCTAGTCCCCGTCCTCGATCCCCGCCGTGGAGAAGTTTTGCCCCCTATCCCTGTTCCCCGAATCCCCAAAATAATTAGTAAACACTTTTGTGTGTGCATAACATGGGCTAAAAAATAAAAAATAACTAGGTCTCAATTAATATATTTAATTAATTTATATTTTATGATTAATAAATTCTTATAAATTGTATGAAATTACTAAACAAGTATAAAAAAAATAGTATATATATACAAAATAGTTTATATGAAATATATATATATTAAGGATATTTTAGTTAATATAATGGGATTGGGGACTTCGAGGGGCGGGGAGATTCCTGTCCCCTTCCCCAAATTAGCTTCAGGGGGATTTTCATCCCTATCCCCATCCCTGCAGGGAAAAATTTCTCGAATTCAGGGATCCCCGCAGGGACCTCGAAATTGAATTTTTTTTTGCCATCCCTACTCCCCTACGATGTGGAAGGTCTCGTGTTCGAGCCTGGATGGGTTCTTTTATATATCTTATATGCGTTGTGTGTACTTTATATTTTAATTTATTTGATTTGAAAATAGGAATATTTTGATTTGTTGAAAGAATAAAAATTCATTATTTGTAATGTTTTCTAAAAAAAAAAAGTTGAGTTGATATTATAATTTTGTCTCCACTAATATTTAGGCTATGTTTGGTTACGTTTTGGCAAAGAGTAATCGAGCATGCATAATTTTTTCCTCCAAAATGTCAATTTAAGTTTTCCAGAATACCATCTTCTATGATCTATCCTTCATTATCCCCAAAACTTCCCAATTTTTTAATATATACATACATATATTATATATATCATACATATTTTATTATTATTTTAATAATAAAAAAAATCACTCAATTTTATTTTTAACCCAAAAATTTAATAAAAAAGTATTGACTTGACTGTCATAGAAAAATGTTTCATTTCAAAACATAAACAAACATATCAAAAATTTTCAAAATAATTTTTTAACTATTTTTCAAAATATAAATAAACATTCGTCACCTTGCCCAATACAACTTCACATTCCCCAACCTCACTCTCAAAACTCATTATCCCAAAACACTAAATACAAAACATATAATTTATAACCAAACATTACCTTAGTAATTTAAGAATAAAATTCAGCCTACATCACAAAAAACGTGAACCAGTATCAACTAGTTGCTGATTTAGCGTCTCATCAGCAATGTTTTAACCCATCATCCATTACCCATTATTCAATTCGGATACGACTAAAATTCACTTGGAAACAAAAAAAATGAACAAGATGGAACAAAATATCGTAACAAAAATCCAAATTCTTTTTATATTTTCAAAAGAAAAAAATCCTAAAATTCTATTTATTTTTTGTGCAAGTTTTTCTTCTTATCTTTGAAATTTAAAAAGTGTGTATTAATCAATTCGGAAATTTCTCAATCACAGGCTGAGTTGATGAGCAAATTGCTAGGATTTGATTATTCGAACTTGAAGGCCGTGAAAATATAAACGTGGTCAGGTCACTAGGGGAGCACTACCACCATTTGAATGTTTGATGGTAAAAATGTTGTAAAAAAAATATATTAAATATTGTAAATATCATTGTGTTTGTGTAAGTATCTGAAATAGAGTTACTTATAAGTGATTATATGGTCATTTTCTCTTCTGAGTACAAAAAAATTTAGGTGGATTTGGTATTGGTTACTATCGGGGTAAGAGCATGCTCCCGAGTACTATGAATACTTATAGATGTACACACAGATCGTCCACCAATGCAGTAAGGGCATGCCCCCCGGTACTATGGATGCTTATAGATGTACTCACAGATTGTCCACTAATGTGGTAAGGGCATGCCCCCGGGTACTATGGATGTTTATAGATGTACTCACAGATCGTCCACTAATGCAGTCCTCACGTCGGTAGAGGGAGTTGAACACGCGACCTTTATGAGGTCCATGCCTGTTTATATGGTCATATTAACCACATTCAAGGTGGCTAAATTTAAATCATTAAAGCATTTTTGATCGTTTCTCAAGTTATATGCCAACCAATTCAAGTCGGACCAAATTGATTTGAATTAAATGAGCATCGACTAAAAGCATTTTTGAAATTACTCACATCAAAACATACCAAACGACTATTTCTTAAATTCATGCGCAATTAACAAAATAAAAATAAAATACTTCCAATTATTTTCTACTTATCTATAATCTATATACTTCATAAAAACGAACCATCAAGATGACAACATCATTACTCATATGTTTGCTGGACTTTGTATTAGGCCCAAATTGACCGGTCTACCAAGCCCACTGGGCTCATCTTCTACAACAACTAACCTCGACCAGCCCAATAAAAGATTTCCCTACTTCTATATATTATACCCCCGGTACGCCACTAACCCTAAGAGCGAAACCCTAGCCGTGCTACAGCTGAACAGAGAACAGCACCACTTCCACATTTTCGCAACGTGATCCATCGAAGATGAAGTTCAACATTGCGAATCCGACGACCGGCTGCCAGAAGAAGCTCGAGATTGACGATGACCAGAAGCTCCGGGTGTTCTGGGACAAGAGGATCTCTCAGGAGGTCAGCGGAGATGCATTGGGCGAGGAGTTCAAGGGCTACGTGTTCAAGATTATGGGAGGTTGCGACAAGCAAGGTTTTCCGATGAAGCAGGGTGTGTTGACTCCTGGCCGTGTGAGGCTCTTGCTGCACAGAGGAACCCCATGTTTCCGTGGTTACGGTAGGAGAAATGGAGAGCGCCGAAGGAAGTCCGTCCGTGGGTGCATCGTTAGCCCTGATCTCTCTGTTTTGAATTTGGTGATTGTTAAGAAGGGTGAGAATGATCTTCCTGGGCTAACTGATGTCGAGAAGCCGAGGATGAGAGGTCCAAAGAGGGCTTCGAAGATCCGAAAGCTTTTCAACCTTTCTAAGGAAGATGATGTTAGGAAGTATGTCAACACGTACCGGCGAACATTTACTACAAAATCTGGCAAGAAGGTAAGCAAAGCGCCGAAGATTCAGAGGCTGGTGACTCCCTTGACATTGCAGAGGAAGAGGGCTAGAATTGCGGATAAGAAGAAGAGGATTGCCAAGGCCAAGGCTGAGGCTGCTGAGTACCAGAAGCTTCTTGCGACTCGTTTGAAGGAACAGAGGGATAGGCGTAGCGAGAGCTTGGCTAAGAAGAGATCCCGCCTCTCCGCAGCCTCAAAACCATCAATTGCTGCTTAAGTATTTCTAGACTGCCATCTTTTTTCTGGGTTATGTATGTCATTGCAGGATGCATTTCTGAAGAACCATTCTTGAGTTGAGATAATTTTGACTGCATTAGTTAAGAATGTTATTTGTTTCTGGTGAAAGATTTTGAGATTCTATTTATATTTCTATTAAAAAATTCCATACTTTGCTTATTTATGCCTGCAAATATTGCGAAACTGCCTGATGATACAAATTGCCCAATGATCTTATTTATATTTCTATTAAAAAAGTTCCATGCTTTGCTTATCTGTGCTATGCTTATTTGTGCCATGCTTATTTGTGCTTATTTTTATCTACTTAATCATGTGATAAAATTGCCCCATGATGGGAAAAGTTTGGAACGTTGAAGCTGGCATTATGGTTTTGGATCCATCTGTTGGCTTTGTGCTATGAATCTATTTTGCAAGAGATGTTTCCCTCGGCTTGATATCATGTTGGATACCCACACACACACCCCAGACATATATGTATATGTATGCAATTTTGCGTGCTTATTTGTACACCGTGCGTAGGCCCAGTCTAATGATGGAAAATGTAGTGCATTGATAAGATTATAGCTTGCCTCTCGTCACTGGCATCCTAAGCTGCTTAGGGCCATTTGGATATGTTTTCATTTTGTGCTTTCGACATTTCCAAAAGTTAAAAAGTTAAATATAATTTTGAAAATGAAAATGAGATTGTATTTGGATTTTTTGTTTGAAATCCTTGGAATATAAATGGATGTCATTTTTCAAAATGTATGTATATTTTTAATTGTTTTGAAATAATAGTTGGTTTTTATGTCAAATGAAATTTGAATTTGATTGGTATGATAATAGTATGATACAATAGGTTCAGAACTCAAAAGAAATTAAAAATAAAAATAAATGGTATTTCTAGTTAAAATATGTATGAATTGCTGGTTTTCAGTCTTTAGTGCTAGAAATGAAACGAAGTTTAGTGCTAGAAATGAAATGGTTTTTAGTGCTAGAAATGAAAAGGGCTTTTGAATACCCCCTTAAGTGTTAATTTACTCTTCTCCTTTGTTATTATTTCCTTTACTGTCATAACCTGTTCTGCCAACAGGTATCGCCTAGTTGTATTCAGCAGCCTTTTATATTATCCATCTGTGACTAGTCAATGAAAGAAGGTGCTGGAAGCCCTTTTGCAACTGTTGGTAGCCTTAAACTGCAGATGATTATTTCAGAATTAAAAGACCTGAGGGCTTTAGTTGGCATCTTCTCTAAATCAGTTTTATTTATTGATGTTTTTTCATGTTGATGATTGATCCTTTTTGGCTAATTAAGGTTTAGACTTGAAATAGGATTTGTTCACGGTTTTAGTTCTTAGGGGAATTTGCCACAAGATGGCTTATTGATGTCCAATGATTGTATGGGCTTGTGGTTGTCATGGTAATTTTGTTTTCCATTGATGGCCTCCCTCATCACCACATCCAATGGCACTCTTCTTCCTTGATCATCTCCATATCATTGTTGCCATTGTTGTTGTTTTTTTCGTCGTCGTTATTGTTATGACAGACGATGTAAGATCTTGTCGCATTTGGTGGTGGTGGATTGGCTTTATTGGAGTAACTGGATGTTACCATAATCCTCTCTGGTTGTAATTTATAAGTTCTGAGGGCATAAGCCCCAAATATACTTATCTTTTTCGTTCAGAAGTGATGTTCCGACTACAAAATAGTCAGGGTTCCGGTCTGAAGGCTCAACTGTGACTTTATTTCTGGTAACCTGGATCTTGGTTGAATAATCTGCCCTGATTCCCAATAGGGTAAAGAGTCCTGTTCCAACGGTACTGTTTCCATACTTTTATGAGAGAATTTTTTTCATTTGATCATTGCATCATTAGGTATCAACATTGTAAAAATGTGCCAACGTCTCTGCATTTTTCATCGTCATTTTTTGTCCGAAGGAGCTGATATGGCGCCTGGTGCTGAAGTATGTTGGGGAGTTCTGATTGAAAGGACCAGCTGGAGAGGCTGAGTGGGTGCCCAATTGTTTGACAACTTTGTTAGAATACATTTTTAATGGTTGCTAACTGCCAATAAGTTATGGCTGTGTATAAAGTTTCAATATTTCTGGGCGGGTCTTATCAATGGGTACTGTTTATGCTCTAGCAGCTGGGACCCTTTTTTTTCATTTTCAAACCCTATTTTTATTTTCTTCTCAAAATAAAAATAGAGAATTATTACTGTTTACATTATTTTTTCAAATATTTTTATTTTCAAAATATTTTTTATTATATTCTCTTTCTATTTTCATATTTTTTTCAACCCCTATCATTCTCTTAATTTTTTTTTTATTTTTCCAATACTTTTCATACACCATTTATAATAACATTATTATAAATTTAAATTCAAATATAATATTATTTTTTCAAACAATCACACATCGCATCATCAATTCAAGTTCAAAAACTACACAATTTTTAATACAAAAATACCCAACATCCAAATACATGTCATTTTCACACCTATATAAATCTATAATTTTTTACAACATATCCAAATAAAACTTTATTTTCAAATTCAACTATTCTAACTAACTTTTTACTATGCAATTTTATTAGAAAATGAAAATGACCTCTGAAAATGAAACCAAATAGCCTCTAAGTGTTTATCATTCTCCGATCTTGGAATGTAGAGATAATCTTAAGAGGATAAGAATTTAAACTCGATGATTAGATAGCCAATAGCTACGGTGTGGTGTTCAGACTTTTGATTTCCTCTTAGACTGATCATGATGCATGGGCATAAATACAGCAGTATGGATACGACGCGATATGGACATGGGGACATTAAATTTTAGAATTTTCGACACGACTACCTTAATATATATAATTATACATATGTATAAATAATTATTCATTGATTCTATTGATGTGTGTAATATAAGTATATAGTACCCAAGTAATGTGATAAAAAATCAACATAAAATAGTGAAATAAGTATATTTTAAATTCAAATAAATAATGAATCCTGAATGCAAATAGATATTAGATTTCATGTAAATTATATAATGAATGTTTTCAATACAAAAGATGTAATATCAGTCACAACAAAATAAGTGATAATGTGAAAATTGTAACTAATGACATATATTAGGTGATAATAATTTTTATTTTGTTACTAATGATATTTTTATGAAGTAATTGTTTTTTTGTTTTGTTATAATATGTCTTGATAGTGATAGGAATCAATGGTAATTAATGGTTTAAATTGTTATTATTGATAATTAATGATTTATGTATTATGACAAGTAAAATTTTTTTTGTGATGTTTGAAAATATTTCTACTTAATTGTCATTAATTATCAATGAAGATATTGTAAATGCAATTTTTTCCATCATAAAATTTGTAAAAATTATTATTGTGATGGAACAAAATTTTTTATTACTTAATATATGTAACTAGTGCCAATTTTTCCATTGTCATTTATTATTTTGTTACAATTTTTTTTTTTTCACTAGGGTACCTAGTCATCCAAATCTATTAGAATATTATAATCATTATTTTTTTACTAAATTCATTTGCCATTTAAAAAGTTTTTATTTTATTATTATTTATCAACTCTTAAATTTTGTAAAGCTAAAAAAAAGGCCCCATTGCGTCCTTGCTATGTCGAACATGTACTTTGAATGTGTCCGATATTGTGTTGGTTTTTATCGTTTTTATTATAAATTTTGGACATCTTATTATGGAATTAGAGCCTTGATTGTGTGTGACACTATATGGAATACTTTTATGGAGTATTTGTGCATTATAAACTGTCAGAATCTTGACAATAAAAAATAAATGATAAATATGTGCCAATCCCATCTCGATCAAGATGAGAAAGAGCAAATTTTTTGATCAAAGTCAAGAAAATTCATAATATAGAAATCAGTTGCACAACTACATTGTACTAAACTACATCATTTTCATTTTCAAAATACATTTTTCAATAACTTATATATTTTCTTTCTTTATTCCATTATTTTTATCTATCTCCACCTACAATCTATTAAAACCAACATAATCATTAGTTTTTCAATAATTTTCATTAATTAACTTTTTAAATTTTAGAAATAATGGAAATAAAAATAAAACCAAACGGGCCCAATCAAGCTACAAAATTAGTTGATTACAAATACTCATGCCAATCCTTGATCATGTTGAAATTTTCAAAGTCAAGGGTCAAGAAATCAAGGAAATTCAAAATGGCTGGTCAGGTGTATTCTTTGTCATGATTGGTCAGAATTTCTGTAATTAAGATGAGGACCCACTTATGTTGTCATCAGCTTAGTCACCAGATGCCATTAAAGATTACTTTTGGACATTAGTTAAAGGGGCCAACTCTACCCTTATCTTTTCAGTTCATTTTGATACCAACACTTAACTCCCAATGGAAGCCCACCAAATACGAAATTGGGAGGAAAGGCATATTGATCCATAGATATTGAAAAGGAAATGCCAACCATAGATGATTTGATGGTGACAAATAAATCATATTAATGAAGGGGTATAGGTTGAACAAAGCTAGGAGAGCTGGTTGTAATTAATCGTAATAAGTTGTTTATTGGTCAATTAATTCAATAATATCATTATCATATATATAATTATGAATATTTACAAGTTGTCAAATGTAAGAGTGTAATCTAGCCAAGTCGAGCCGAGTTTGGATAAAATTTTTGAGTTCGAGTTCGAAATATATATATTAGGCTCGAATTGACAAATAAATTATAAAAAACTGCAGGCTCGAGTTTGAGCTCGAACTCGAAATAAAAAATAGTAATATAATATATATTTATTTATAAAATAAAAAATAATATTTAATTATACACTGCTCACAAGCCTCAAGCCTAGATACAGACAGCTAGATGTCGGCTCGAATTAGAGCTCGACTCGAGCTCGAGTTGAATTAGCTTGAGCTCGGCTTGTGAGGTTCACGAGCCGGCTCGATTTATTTGCACCTCTAGTTAAATGATCAACTGAACCAATAACGTCGTCCTTCGACATATAAGTATGATATTTGTGATTCAGATCTTAACAAAATTTTGGTGTATATATATATATATGTAAATAAAATAAAAAAATAAAAAAACTATTAATTACAAGTCATTGTACTTGAAGACTGATCTACTGGGAGTTCGCCTATACCAGGGTAGTTGGTGAAACAACAATAATTTTATTTTTTTAGTACAAAGCACTAATAATTAATAATTATGGATAATCTTTCTTCTTTGCTTGTCCATTTTCTTGCATCATGTGCTCAATTCCAAGAAATTTGACTTGGGCAAAGGCTAAACTTTGGCCTTACATCTGTCTTTCCCAAATCCCACTTGTGGGCTAATAATTAATGATCATTTTGTCTTGACATTTGTAACAATGAAATCAACTTTATTGATGAATGATGAATTCATGTTTCTCTGGCCTATGACATATCCCTAATCTCATTGTACCACAAAAATTTCCATGTTGTCATAATGTATAATCCATGTATTTTCTTGGTCCACAACTTGAGTTAGCCTGTGCTGGCCTCATTAATTATTCATATATTCTGCAGACATTATGGGTTCTAGTTCATAAAATAGATTTCTTAGGTTTATTAATTATAGTTGGTGGTATAATTAAAAACTAAATATGTAAAATAAATGCCATTTTATTTATTTATTTTTTTTCATATCAATTTTTCGTTTTATATTTTTTTATAGGTTTATTTTATTTTATATATATATATAATTGATCTTTTGTGAAAATGAAAATGTGTTTAAATTAGTGGTACGAAAATGTTGAGTTGTAAGATTAAAAATTTATTTGTCTAGTGGCTGCTGTAAGTGGCATCAGTCTTCTCTATCATGTGGGAGGTTTCGTGTTCAAATCTGAATGAGTTTTTTTGTGTACCCAATACCTTATATGTGCATCTAGTCGTAGAGTTTGTAGGAAGATGATTTGCGGGCTTTTAAATTTCTTTATGCCACATTAATCAAATAATATTGGAATGGTGGGTTTCTATATTTATTTAATTTATTGTGGGTTTATTTTTTTATTTTTATTTTTGTATGTTTTTTCTGTCGAAATATTTGGGATGAATAATTATTTTTTGATTTATTATAAGTGCCATATTTAGTAAAATAGAAAAAATAATGAACTAATTAGGAAATATTTTTATTGAAAATAAGTTAAGAAAAAACATTTTTAATTTTTTTTAATCATAAATTAAAAGTGAAAATGCAATCAACCAGTCTCTCATTTTCACACATATTAAGGATTATTACTTTGAGATTCTGGGATATCTTTTCTTGGATTTTGGGAGCCACCAGGAAATTGAGATTCAACACCATATAAATTTATTTTCACTATTAACAACAATAAAATCAAGTTAGATGATTTCATTTAATTTCTGGATCAAACTAGTTTGGTTTATACTTTATACAAATTATTTAAAAACCCCCAAAATTAAAAAAAAATAAAAAAATAACTTTGGATTTGACTTAACCAAACCAAGGAAAAAACAAGCTGGAACTGCAAAATTAGGATTGACAGCCAGGTTTGGTTCAGCAGTTTGGTTTCTGCAGTTCTAATCTTCTATTTATTTTCAGTTTATTGCTGTTTGCAGTACTGCAGAACCTAAAAAATAAAAAATAAAAAAATAAAAAAATAATATAATATTTATTTATTTATTTATACAGCCTTTAATTACTTTTAATTTTCCATAGATTTGGCAGCTGTTTCTGTTTAAAAATTCTCCACTCTAATGTTCTCTTGGAAGAGGCGACCCACACGTGGAGACTATTAATATATGTTTATTTTACATAATAAAAAACTATTAGGGT
This sequence comes from Jacaranda mimosifolia, assembly GCA_018894105.1. Taxonomy (NCBI): domain Eukaryota; kingdom Viridiplantae; phylum Streptophyta; class Magnoliopsida; order Lamiales; family Bignoniaceae; genus Jacaranda; species Jacaranda mimosifolia. The sequence continues at coordinate 1,947,997 of CM032123.1, forward strand.
GATTTATTATTCTTATTTTCTCTTAATTAATATCAAGGTCAGCTAATGTGTTTTCTTGTAGTTTCTTGCGCATACATTTGGAGTGCGGCAGTAGCCAGCAGGCAATATATATATATATATATATATATTATTCATAATAACTTGTGTGGATTAAATTAATAATATATTTATTTTAGCAAAATAAATAAAGCCTAGTCACTTGTAGCTTGCAGCCCAAGTGACATCCGTCTTCCCTATTAAGTGGGATGTCTTGCGTTCGACCCGTAATGGGCGTATTGTGCAGTTTTATGTATTTTGTGTGTAGTTTATATTTTAATTATTTGATTTAAAAATAAGAATAGATTGCTTTGTTGAAATGATAACATTTTATCATTTGTAATACTCTCTAAAATAAATAAATAAATAAAGCAATGTTGTCTGTCAACTGCAGTATTGGCTGCACGTTTGTGTTTTGGTCATGGCCACAAGTCTTGAGCAACATCTTATTTTTATTTAGCAAATAAGGGCTCAATAGCAAAGTCAATACAATAATTTGATGTATATAAGTTGTCATCTACCAATGTTTTGAGCCAAACATGATCTGATCTGCTTATTTCATTTGTTTATGATCATTTACTATTGATTGGACAGTCTCTAAAATTACATAAGGTCAATATTTTACAATATGTTAATATTCATGAAATTCGTCTATAAATTAAAATTTGAATTTTGATATAGGTTGGGGATACGTTACCTAATCTCAAAATAGTTGTGATCCTTCCAAAGTCTCGAGGACCTTCAAATGATATCGATGATTAATTTAGTTATATATGGTTTGAAATCAAATATATAGTTTGAATCGCTATAATATGTTCATACAAAAAAATTTCATCACTTAAATCAGGTTAAAAAATAATTAAAAAAGTTGTTATAAAGTAAGATAAGAAAAGAGAATGATTGTCAATAATAAATGCATAATTTACATAAATAACTAGACGAGTTTGATTGAATTGACATGATAATGGTACTGAATTGACATGATTTGAATTGATTATGAATTTAGTGTACTTTATATAATAAGAATAATTTTTAAAATTAAATGTACAATTATGAAGAATATATTCATATCAAAATTATATAAAATTAAATGCCCATATAATATTTAATTTCGACGACGATTTTGATAAAATAATCACTTAATTTATATTAAAAAGTTAAAAATTTCAAGACCACATAACAATTATACGTATCTCGTGGGGGAGAAGTCTCGCAACAAGAAAACATGGGACTTGGTCATGGCTCCACCCGTCCCCTTCATTACGCGGCACACGCTAACCAAGACCTAGCTCACCCTCGGCCCATGGGTGCACCCCATTGACCATCTGCTCTTGACATCTACCCAATGACCTCTTCACACCTGGTCAACCCATGAACTTTCACCTTCACATTATCCTCCATATTACACTATATTATTAGCTTGTTGTGGGATGAATAATTGACTTAAGGGCCCCTTCGGTTTCATTTTCAAATTTCATTTTCACATTTTTTTATTGTTTTTTTAGAGAACATTTTTTCTCTTATTTCAGAAATGAAATATATTATTTTTTACACATTTTTACCCAACATCATTTTCAAAAAATATTTTCCAATAACTTATATATTTTTTCTCTTTATTCCATTATTTCTATCTCTCTCTGCCTACAACCTATTAAAATTAACATAATCATTACTTTTTCAACAATATATCCAAATACAAACTTATTTTCAAATTATTTTCACTAACTTTTTAAATTTTAAAAATGATGGAAATAGAATTTAGAAATGAAAATAAAACCAAACTGCCCATCTAGAATTCGAATTTTAACTAATTTTAAATGTATGTATATGTATAAATTAAAAAAATACAATGAACTTGTTAATTTTTACTATTTTAACTAATAGCTCTTCTTGTATTATTTTACGAGATATTTTTTTCCCCCTTATTCGGGGAATACGCAATTCATGTTATCCACTTTGTCTCAATTTATAGAAGCTTATTATGGTTGATTATTTGAGGCTTCTTGGGTTGCTCAACATGGATGCTTATTTTAGAATTAATAATTTCAATAATTCCAATATTCTATATTTTTTTTAATTTATGATAACAATGGGAAATATTAAATGATTGCTAAAGAATTATATATCAAAATTATTTAAATATGTTATTATAATCTAAATTCTTAGGTAACGTTTGGATATGAATTATGTGTTTTGGGAGTGGGTTTGGGGAATATGAAATTTGTGTTGAGAATGTGATGTATGTTTGTTTATGTTTTGAGAATAGTAAGAAAATTATTTTGAAAAAATTTGGTATGTTTGTTTATGTTTTGGGAGGAGACAAATTCTACTGTAGCAGTTAAATCAATGCCTCTTTGTTGGATTTTTGGGATGAAAATAAAATTGAGTGATTTTTTTATTATTAAAATAATAATAAAATATGTATGATGTATATAAATAATATATGTATGTATATATTAGAAAATTGAGAAGTTTTAGGATTAATGAAAGATATAAGAGAGTATTTTGAAAATTTTAATTTGGAATTTTGGAGGAAAAACTTTTGTTTGTTTGGTTACATTTTGGGAAACAAAATTGTTTCCCCAAAATGTAACTAAACAGGGGGTGTTTGGTTTTGTTTTGAACCCCATTTTCACCAATTTTACTATTCAAAAAATAGAAATCACCACTTTTTAAAAATTTTCACCTAACATAATTTTTATTTTTATTTTCAAAATACATTCTCCAATAACTTATATATCTTCTCCCAATAACCTATATATCTTCTCTTTCTATTCCATTATTTTTATCTCTCTCCACCTACACCTATTAAAATTAACATAATCATAACATTTTCAAATATTTCATCCAAATATTTTTTTATTTCCACATCACATTACACAATTAATTCTTACCATTTTAGAAATGATGGATATGAAAATTGAAAATGGAAATAAAACCAAATGGGCCCTTAACTTTTAAATCTTTCAATTTCAATACACCCTTACAAAAATAGAAAAAGAAAGGTTGGAAAAGGGGTGGGGGGGGGGGGTGCTAAAAGGAAAAGGTCATAGAAACAATTTTTCTAGAAGAATTTAAGGGAGTGTTTAGCAATTTCGAAAGCTTGAGGACTACATTTATAAATAGAAATAACAACAGCTTTTTTTATGGGCATGGGCGATGGTTAGTATGGAAAGTAAGGCGCGGCCAGTTCGTGTTTTGTGGCGTGTAAACAAATTCCACACTGGACTTTTCACATTCATTTTTTTTCACTTTTCTCCCCAAAACTTTCACTTTTTGCAGATGTGACGCCCCAAAATCAAGATTAATTAATAGTTCACTTTAACTACAACACTTTCCTTTCCAAATGAAAGTCTGGTAAGACTTCCCTTAATAACATGAAAAATTTTCTATTTCTTTACCCAACAAACCATAGTAATTAATACGCGGTCCATATCATCCCCCAATAGAAGCCTCTCCTCCTCTTTAGGGTTTCAAAACATCCTCCTTTCATTTCTTTCTCCTTCTCCTACACTTCCCGTGGGAAATCATTGATCCCTGATTTCGTTCTGTTTTCTTTCTTGATCAAATGTTAATGGGATCGTCTTTTGACGCATAAAGTTTGAGTCTTGGGACTTTTCTTTGTGTGATAGGAGATTTTTGTGGGGAAAGAATTCTTGAAATTGATCTGTCCTTTCCTGCATTTGTAGTAATTCTTGGATCTTGTTAGTGTGCGTCTGGGTTTTCCTTGGTTTGGTTTTGATTTTCGTTTGTTGGGAAGAAAAAGAATAGGAAAAAATAGGATTCTTGAATATCAGCCTTTTGTTAATCTTTGTTGGAATTGCGTTTATTCTCTCACGGGTCTTTAAGAATTCCAGATTTTATATTTTGTTGCGAATTGTCAGCTAAGGGGGTCTGTCCTTTGTTTTCCCCAAATTTGTTTTGTCCCAATATTGTGTTCAGGGTGAAGAAAATCGTGAAGCTTTGTAGTTTTTCAAGTGCAATTGGACTTTGAGTCTGAAATCCAGCTGTGCTTTGTCAGTTTTTGTCCAAAAATTTAATTTGTTTTTAATTACATGTGAGCTGAAATATGCCAACAACAGATTTTCAAGAGCCATCATCTTCTTCAGGGTTTGGATTTTCCATTTTGAGCAGACGCCGCGATCAGGTTCACTCCATGGAGCCTACACATGAGGCTACTGGTCAAGAAATTGAATTGGAAGCCTTCCAGAAAAAGGTGGCCGATCTCTTTCAAGATTTGGCCGCTGCAGACTCTGATGAGTTGCTCTCCATCCCTTGGCTTCAAAAGCTTTTAGATGCATTCCTCCGTTGCCAAGAGGAATTCAGAGTAATTGTTTTCAACAACAAGGCCTATTTGAATAGGTCCCCAGTGGAACGATATGTTTCGGATTTCTTTGAGAGGAGTGTCAAGGCTTTGGATGTTTGTAATGCCATTCGAGATGGGATTGAGCAGATCAGACAGTGGCAGAAACAGTTGGAGATTGTTTTATGTGCATTGGACAATCAGAGGAGCATTGGCGAAGGGCAGTTTCGCCGCGCCAAAAAGGCCCTAACTGATTTGGCCATTGGAATGCTTGAAGATAAAGAGTCTAACACGGCTCTTGCTCATAGGAACCGGTCTTTTGGCCACAATAATATGCAGAAGGAGCATAAGTCTTTAGGCCACTTTAGGTCACTTTCTTGGAGTGTTTCAAGATCATGGTCTGCTGCTAAGCAGCTCCAAGCAATTAGTAGCAACTTGGTGGCTCCACGTGCTAATGAGATTATGTCCACCAATGGGCTTAGTTCGGCTGTTTTCACAATGAGCTATGTGCTCTTATTTGTGATGTGGGCTCTTGTGGCTGCAATCCCATGTCAAGATCGCGGCCTTCAGACACATTTTGCCCTGACAAAGCAGTTCTTCTGGGCTGCCCCCATTCTTTCACTTCACGAGAGAATTTTGGAGGAGTCAAAGAAACGGGATCGGAGAAACTCTTGTGGGTTGTTGAAGGAGATTCATGAGATTGAGAAATGCTCTAGGCATTTGAATGAACTGACTGATTCCGTCCAATTCCCCTTGATGGAGGAGAAGGAGAGAGAAGTGAAGCAGAGAGTTAAAGAAGTGGGGATTGTGTATGAAGCTATAAAGGATGGCTTGGATCCATTGGAACGCCAAGTTAGAGAAGTGTTCCACCGTATTGTGCGAAGCAGGACAGAGGGTCTTGGCTCAGTAGGCCGAGCAAATAGTCATGATTGATAAAATTTGATCTTATGAAGTCGCCTGAGGTAAGTGGAACTTGAGAATTGGTTTATGAATTTTGGTTTCCTAGGATGAAGAGAAGTTGCAAAATGAGTTGCGAGGCAATGTGATTAGGATGTAAAAGGTTAAAGTCTTGTATTTATCATATAATCATCATTATGTAAAGAAATTAGGAAAAAAAGATTGGACTTTCTTCCGTCCATGATGCTGTTGTTCCATCGTTTGCTTTTGTATAATAAAATTTTTGAGTTAATTTGCATTGGACCGCGTGATCGTTTATGTTTATTTGCTATATTAGATGGTTAATATTTCTTGCAGTTCATAGGTTTATGTGTATATCATTTGTGTTATTGCTGTTTATTTCTCTGCGATGAAACAGGACTGGGCAGATGGTTTCATTTTTGTGTTTTTTCTTTTGATAAAATGTCCATATATTCTGGCATATCAATGTTTAATACAAAATCATCGCCAGAAGTAGTTGCTTTCTTGTTTTCTTTCAACTAAGTTCCTATACTGAAGTTTGCTAGAAAGTTTTTAGAGTAATGGAAAAATAAATAAAAATTTGGACTTGTTCACATACTGATGTTTTTTCAGCTTGGTCTAAGGATGTGATCTTATAATCCACTGAAAGGACATTTTTGTAGAAACCAGGACCAAGTTTTGTGGTGATAATTTGCTGAATTCTAATTCAAGAAAGATGTATCATCCATCTTGCAGCAAATAATTCTGTGCTGGCTAGCCTTTTTGGGAATATTGAAATATCTCCAGACAGCATTTTTTCTGATCATCTCTAGAAAAGCCAGCCATAATGTAATAGTTAAGGATGTGATCTTATAATCCAGTGAAAGGACATTTTTGTAGAAACCAGGACCAAGTTTTGTGGTGATAATTTACTGAATTCTAATTCAAGAAAGATGTATCAGCCATCTTACAGCAAATAATTCTGTGCTGGTTTGCCTTTTTGGAAATATTGAAATATCTTCAGTCTCATCCAGACAGCATTTTTCTGATCATTTCTTTGGATTTCTAGAAGAAATATGGCTGGCAACTACATTACTATAATCAATAATTAATATGATGCCAATTGACTACTGGAGAAAGAAACTTGAGAGTTGAGAGGCCAAGATTAGCAGAGGGTCTCCCTGCAGGCTGCTGGCTTTAGGTGTAATGACAGTATATCCATCTTTAAATGCAAAAAGTTGTTTTTGGTGAGTTAGAAGCCAGTCTTGATGACATGCAAATGGCCCATTGACATTAAATATTATGGGGCCATGACTACATGAAGCTTTATTCATTGAAAAAGATGGACGCCCACCTACCAGGCTGGGACATCTAAGTTGAGGTTGAGCCCTATACTTACTGCTATCAATTTTTTTCTTTACAAGTACTTTTTTTCCCTTCGCATTCATGGCCTTAAAAGTTTTTTCTATTCTGTATAGAGGCATGAAACTGGAACTTAACTGGATTGAAATAGTCAAATAAAATGTTTCTTCTGTCACTGGTTGTGAACCCAGTTGATGTGATTTCTTACCAGAAAATTTTGAGTTCTTGTAAAATAGTCCGTGCTAGAGATTCCTTGGACGCAAGGTGTAAATAAATTGAGCGTGACAAAAGTTATAGGATTGAGTTTGAGGTTGTTGAATTTTGTCTTAATGGCTCGAACTAGAGCTCAAAATGAAGACAAAGAACTCGAACTCACATTGGTTATTAATCCAACCGATCTCAAGCTCAATTTGATCATGAATCGTCCGAACAAGTGTAATGCTGAATAAATATAAATTATTAATATCTAACAATTATTTAATTAGAATATAATATATATTTAAAAATAGACTCGCGAGCTGTCAAATAACTAAATTAGAACTCGAACTAGAGTTGAGTTACAATTGAATCGAATCGATTGGATCCATATTACACCTTTTATGATGGGCTTCACTCCCCTTTTTCAACTTTCTCACTTCTTCCTATTTTTTCATACTTTCTTCTTTTTAATGTTGATCTATATTATTTTTTCAGCTGTCATAAAAATTAATGGTCCCATCATTTGCAATCTTACGAAGTATTGATGTTAGATCCCATGGAAAAACCTTGGAGGAAGCAAGGCAAAAGCTGCAAAACACGTACAAAATGCGCCCATATCTGTTTGGACTTAGCTTCCAACTGGGCTAATAAGCAACCGGCTTTTCTCTGTTCCATTTGACAAACTAACTGAAGCAAAGGATATGTTCTTTGCTTCCTCACACACTTGTTGTTTTCTTCTTAAACAACACTGCCATTTCCTTAGTTTTCCAATTCATTCAATCAAATTGTGTTAGACTTGAGAAGGAATGGAGCTGGAATTAGGACTTAAGCTTACGAGAGCAGCTGATGACTTCAACTCTGATTTCCAGCTTGCCAAAGACCGGGCAGGCCCTCTTTTCTTGTCCCATGAAACAGATGCTACGTTTATACTCACTGCTCATCTCAAAGGTTCTTTATTTATTTACTTATTTTTATTTTTTCATGATTTGTTCCTAGATTTATGTAGGGCTTGTCTCTATTATTGACTATGTGAAAGAAATTGTGGGGTTTTTGAAACTTTTTGCAGGTTATAAGAGAGGGAACATAAAGATTGACATAAATGAAGATGGGACTTTAATTTCAATAAGTGGTGAGAGGCGGGTAAAGGAGACTGTAATGGTGGGGTGGAAAGTGCATAAGAAAGGTGCAGAGGTTAAGGGATTCAAGAAAGTTTTCAGAATTCCAGATGGGGTGATTTTAGACAAGATTAAGGCCAAGTTTAATGAGGATGAGTCGACTTTGAAGATTACAATGCCTAAGAAGGTCAAAGGAATTCGTGGGACTGCCATTGAGGAAGTTAAGGAAAAACAGGAGCTTGATAGAGAGGGATCAGGGAATTTGCAGATTGTGGATGAAGAGATTCAGACAACAGGGACCTCAACGTCTCAGGAAAATGATGAAAAATTAAAAGCAAGAGATGAAGAATATGATAAAATTGATGAAGTGCCTTCAGAAACACACATAGTGGAATGTGGTGAAAAGATGCCTGAAGAAGAGAAACCAGTAGAAAATGTTCAAAAGGTTCATGATCCTACAGATGGAGAAAAAGGGCAGCAAGACCTGGAAATTTTACCACCTGTTCATAAGGAGGTTCCTCATGAGGAAACTGAAATGCCTAAGGCAGCAGAAGATATCCAAAGTATACCTAAGCCTCAACAAGATCAAGAACTTGATAAAAATCAAGTACTTCCTGATAAAACAGATGATATTCATGGAGGAGGAGAAAAATCCGAAGAAGAAAAAGAAGGGCCTTTTGCAGTTGAACCACCAGAAGGGTCTACGGAGAGGGGACAGGAGGGGGAGCACAGGCCGGGGGAGAAAAGGTGCAAAATGTGTATTCCTATAGTCGCTGGATCAACTATACTTCTGTCATTTGTGGTATTCATCATTCAAATGATTAGGACTAAGAATCAGACCAGCAGGAGGAAAGATTGATCATAACAAACTACAGGAATGACTCATATCTAACATGTCCAATCTCGACAGAGCCTGTCAAATTGTGCAAGAATTTGTTTGAACTATAGGATGGTGCGAATGCACAATATTTGTTTTCAATTTTTACAGCCTGATAAAAGATCCTGTACAATCGACCATCATAATGATTCAATAAAGAAAACTTGATTTTACTTTTTCTTTTCTCTTTTTAGATTAAAGAAGAAAGTGAACCAACTTGCTTCCCTAGTATTCTGAAAAAGTTTTTCCTTTCATTGGGACGCCTGAAGAACACTTTTTAAAGATATTATGCTAGTCTTCGTATGCATTTGCTAGAAATATGCAATGGTGAATTCTCCTGTTTTTGATTATGAACTCTAACCGTTTCAGGGGCCAATTACAACATAAATTACAGGGATTAGCAAACATTCACACATGAAAAAGAAAACAATGCCCAAGAAAAAGGGGGACAGAAAAGAATCAAATACAAAAGAAAAAGTAGTAAGTAATTGATTGCTTTGCCAAAACAAAGTGGTAATGATTCCAAAGTAGGGTAAAGGATAACTAGAGTCCATATGGCATAATCATCACCCTTAAGGCCCCTCTCTCTCTTTCTCTCTCTCTCTCTCTAGATCATCAACATCAGCAAAATTATACAACAAAAAGCTATCTGAACAGCAGAAAACCCCACAACCTGCATTGCCACAGGATAAATAATTGAGTCCAATCAAAAACACATCTAGAAGCAGCTGAAGAACACCTAGAGTACCAAAGGCTAATTCTTTTGTTTCAAAATTAAGGTCATCTACCTTTGTTCTTGTTAAATATGTACATAAAAAAAAATAGCATCACTTATATTAATTATTGTGAAAGATGCCAATGTAAATTTGGCCCATCAAATAAAAAACCATGAAGTAAATGAATCATTCTTATGCCGACATATAGATGTGACACAACAATTATATTCAAAAGCTAACATGCTTGGCGTTTAAATACTTTTGGTACATATAATATGATCCTCCATGAGAATGCTTCAATCATGGTAGAATCAATTCTTTCAAAATTATTTAGTTTGAAGTCAAGTTTTCAAAAACTCAATAAAATTTCCAAGATAAAATGCAATACTTTACCAAGGTTTAAGCAAGATGAAATGCTAGCAAGTGTTTGAATACCTGTTTAGAATGTTGATGACCAGAAGTAGGCAAAGGACGAATTGTAGCAGAATCAACTTCGCCGGTAGGCAGAGGGACTGCAGGATTGCTGTTGATAAATGGGACGCCTTCTCTATCCGGTGCTGTCGCGCTAGTGTCCGGGAGGGACAAACCTGGTGCAGGGCTAGGTGGAGCAGTTTCTCGGGGCTGAAACGGCCAAGAGAATGCCGGGGAAGAAGCCATATTGCCACCAGAGAATGGTGAAGGAGCTGATGCCACCACCACTTGTGGTGGCAATTCAGGGGAGGTGGCATGATCTTGATGGGGTGGCAATGAGACCTTAACTGCCAGCTTTTGGCCCTCTAAGCATGCTTTATTTGAGCCATTGTTAAAGGAGAAGTAGAAGAAGCCAGGCCGTGAAGTATGCCACTTCAGAATTGTTGTATGTGATCAGGTTAGCATAGAAATTTTTAACTACTGGAATGAAATTATCAGCATATTCAGACAACTTTGAGCTGTAATTTGGTACAAACAACATAACATCTCACATACACATAACTTAAAAACATATGCAATCTTAGATATCTCAAATAAAAAGACATCAAGACTTAAAAGATGCCACCTTTTTGTTCTACGTTCTTATAGAGTACTTATGCAGGTTTATGCTCCAACACTAAAATTCCCACATCTTAGTGAAACTAGTTGAGTATTCTTAGAAACAGAAACAAGAAATTAACAGACAAAGGGATGCAACTTACTATGTAAGATGTGGAGTTGGGTTTTGTGAGGAGTGTGGCCTGAGTGAAATTGCAGAGACTGAAGGCCTTCTGGTTCTGGAAAATGTAGAGTTTGTAGTGAAATTTGTGCTGGAAAACTGAGAAAAAACAGGCAACAAATTAAGTGCAGGCCAATTTTTTCTGCCCCCATTTTAGACATTTTCAAGAAATGGCACAAAATTTCAGCTTGTGGGAAGAAAATCAAGAATACTTACTGACAGAGTCTCCCACTTGAACCTGAGGATTTTTCCACTCCCAAACACCATCCACCACTACTTTAGCAGGCTCAGACAATTGAAAGAGTAGTAGAGTGACAAGAAAAAATAGGAAGATGCACAAAGAGGAAAAATCCATAAACTCTTTATGGTTTCTTCTTAGTCAAAGGAAAACTCCACCTTGAGAGAAATTTAGAGTGACTACAGAGGAATTTAGAGTGAAGAAAGAGACCTCACACTTCACAGAAACAGATGTGTGTGTCTGTGTGTGGGGCTTTTCCAGAGGGAAGAGTTTGAATGGTTGACAGAGAAGGACATGAGACATTGGAGAATGTGTATGTGTGACCATTTTTCACACAGTAAAAGGTGGGATGATTTTGTGTCTGAAAAATAAAATTCTTGAAAAAGAATGTAAAAAAGCAAAGACAGACTATGATGGGGATTATTATTCTAAAATGATTAGAGATGGTATTATCAATCTGAAGTATGTATATTGTAAGAGAAGTATTCTGAACTTCATTCTTTCTCTTGGAGTTGGGATAGTGCAATTTGCTGTCTTTATGGCTTTTTTGACATTTTTTTGAGGCTTAGAGATTATTTAATCTCTACTTTATAGTAGTTATACAACGTTGTAGATTCTTAATATGTTTGTTTAAGAGGACTACCAGGAAACATTATGCTATGTGAATGAGGCTGTCCTATGTAGTATGGCCAAAAAATATATAATTTTGCATAATTTTGAATATAGTTAGATTTTAGCTGAAAAAAAATAATAATTTTGTATAATTTTGAATGTCGTTAGTTTTTAGCACGCAAAACTAAATAATGCATGTTTACAATCCAAGCAAATTTTTTTATACTTGTAGATATATAGAGTAAGTGAGCAACATATAAATGATAAAAATGCAAACTTGATCTGGTAACTATTTTCTACTGACAAATTAAGAGTAATTTTTTTTTTGAGTTTTAGTTTTATTTTTTATAATAAATGCGACCATTATTGAAATTTAACAACTTGGGAATTAATTGGGTCCAAATCATATTAATACCACAACACCAACAAAACAACTAAAGTGGCATTGCATGACATCTTGTGATCAAACGTCTTAAATATTTATGTGGCGTTTTACTTGCCACTTCAACAACATAAATATAAATATAAGCACAAAGATAACTTCCAAATTTTTTCCTTTCGATTTTATAAAAATCAAGGTAGCCGTCATTGAGAATTTATCATTTTTTTTTCTTTTTTTGGTAAACTGCAATAGGTTTAAAGGAAAAAAAATGATCACTCACAATTTGTAAATAATAAAAAAAAATAAAATAAAACTGTCGTAAAAAGAAAAGCCTTCTGCGTGGGCCCAAAAATCAAAAGAATGGAAAAATTGATGTACCAATATAAACTCTAAAGAAGAAAAGACCACAGTCCTGGAAGAGGACTTGTAGGCTGTAGCTGTAAACGTCCAAACTCATGCCTGAAAAGTAATTTCACACTTTGATTATTTCTCCGACAATTAACTAAAGAAAAAGCGAAAGTGTTCGTACTTACCTTGTATTTGTAACTAGGATTTTAATGAGAAAAATGCCAAAAAAATATTTTTTATATTTCAAATAATGTATTTTTATGCTTTAATTTTTGAAATTTACATTTTTTTTTCTTTTTTCTCATTAATTTCCATAATCCAAGCATAGCATTAAAAAAAAATAAAATTAACAGCTGAGTAAAAGTAGCACGTAAATCCAATCAAATGAAGGGAAAATACTTACATGTGAACCATATCGAAAGAAAATAGACAACATAAAACACACAAGTTGAGTGTAAAGAATAAGTGTTCTTTTTTCCTCAAATGACAATACAACTTATACTGTGATTCTGTAAGGCAGATAAACTCCACAATCCTATAGCTATTTTACTTTACAGAAAGAACTAATACTACTCTGAAGATTAACAATAGCCAGAATTCTCTATATGTCATAAAAAGAGCAATTCTTGAACTGATGGTTATATCTTTTACCTTGTCCTATGTTCTGAGTTTGAGTCCTAATCTCATATATGTCCTGATTTAGACAAGATCACCACTGCATGGAGCGAACCTTCCGCAGGACGAGCTGTGGCCTTCGCTTCTCTGCTACAGGGATGACATTCTCCATAAGCTGCAGGAAAAAACAACTAACAACTTTAGCAATACAGTTGTTTCTACTCCTTGTTCTCTTCTTTAGCTAATACTCTTTCAACGTGCTTCATAGCCCAAGAATAAACAGAGTCTTAGAACCACCCGGCCTTCTCCAACATCGAAAGAGTATGTAAGAATTCTCCTTCAGATACTATATGTACATATTGCTCCCTTACAACTATTGGATTATGTTATGGAGCAAACCTTTCTCAACATTAAGACAAGAATCAGGTTTAGAAGTTCATGATGTATCTCAAATGGCGGCATAAGATTCCATCGACCAACAAAAGAGAAGCGGCAAGCAATCCTATACTTGCAAATTGCAATGTCAATACTAGATTGAGATTAATGCTAAGACAGTGGATTCTCCCAACCCCCTAATTCTCTTCAAGGGCATAATTGTTATACAAAAATTCTAGTGGCGCGCGATCTCAAAACAATGGTTTGTCAGTGAAAGCAAGCTTTATTGTTTATATATGGCTGGGGAAGCCCCGTTTGTTTTCATTTCCAAGACCCATTTTCATTTTCATGTGAGAATAGAAATTGAAAACAAAATAAAAATTGAAAGCAAACACTTTCTCACAACTTTTTTTAGAAAAAGTACACATTTTCTTCTCAAAACTCCTTCTAAACCTACCATATCATCATCCCATTACACATCAATTAAATTTAAATTTGATTTGACATAAAGTACTTACTATTATTTTTAAATTAATAAAATATACATATATTTTAAAAAAATAAATCTTTTTAAACATAAAAAAATATAAATTAACCTACTTTTCACTCCTATAACCTATTTTAATCATTACTTTCTAACATTTCATCCAAACACATCTCAATTTCTATTTTCATTTCATAACTAATTTTCCAATTTCTTGAAATGACTGGAAATGAAAATGGCCTTTGAAAATAAAACCAAACTGACTGTTACAAGAAGTTGGTGCAGCAGGATAAATACAAGTTCCCTTTTTTATATGGTATAGATAAAAGCACACTATTTTTCATCTAAAAATAAAAAGCATGGTTTCTAAAATTGGAAGTAAGAGGCAAAACAATGGTTTTCTATGAAAATATTTCAGAAGAAAGTGAATACCTGCTTAAGCCTCTTCTTCATTCGTTCTGCCTGGAATTGGGAAAAACATAAAAGAATTCCATCCGTAAGTCAAAGAACGGAAGCACAAAACACACACACACACACACACCTACAAGGGATACTTACGGCAAACAAGATTAACAAAAATTGCATCATAACTACTGATGAATACATAGAACTAATGTCCAAATTATTAATTTGTTTATGACATAACTTATAAGGCATTGAAGGGCTACTATTTTCGGATGGAAGATTGATGTATAATCCATCTTAAGAATTGCCCTTATTACAAATACCAATAACCATACTTCACAAACAGCACATTCCATTAATTGTCCTTAACTCATATAAAGTACCACAACAGTTCCCCAATTTATAAACAATTCCATACAGTTTTACTATTGAGGCAATCATAGAGTAAGTGGGAACTTCATTTTCCATGAAACAACACATTAAGGGAGTTACCTTTTCTTTCAATAGCTGATCATTTTCTTCCTCTAGTCTCACTGACATCAACTCTAATTCCCCTTGGTAAGCCTGGAGATTACCCCAAAATCAGTCAAAAAACATAAGGATCAAAACACAAACAAACACAACAAAAAACAGAGCTAAATTTCACCTGCTTTCGCTCCCTTGATCTCGCTGCACTCTCCCTATTCTTAATCATCCTTTTTTGCCTTTGCTCCGCCGCCTTATCCAATGGTTCCAACAAACTCCAACTCCTCTTCCCTCTTCCTCTCCCCAATTCCCCCACATCCACCCCTATTCCCTCTCCAGTCTTCCCAGAATTCTCACTAGCATAAATACCTCCACTCAATCCTTCTTGCTTCAACTTCACAACCGCACCAGCCCCACTGGACCCCGCAGCATCCTCCTCCACTGCTCCAGCCTTCAATAGAAAATCCTCCAAAGTCATCATCTCCTCCTTTGGCTGCCGTTCACTCTTCTTCCCAGCCAAAATCTCGCTCCACACATCATCCACCGTCTTTCTAACAGTACTCGGGGCCTCCGAATCGCCGCCGCTGATCGGAGCAACTGCACCAACCGCATTCAACCGAGTATTAGAACTCTCGGCTTCCTTTCCAGCAAGTGGGCAATGACCTTGATCTGGACTGAGATTTTGCTTCGCAGAACCACTTCCCAAAAACCCGTCAACCGTCAAAGTATCGCCGACTAAACTATCGCGAGCACTGCTGCTGCTTCTCTCGATTCCAAGAAAATCCATGGACCGCTTCCTCTTGAGATCTGAATTACGCGAGGTCGAAGAAGCCATGAGCTTCAACGCCACCATTTCAAGATGAGATTTTCAGCACTTTACTGTAATCAGAGTGCGAACCCAACAATATTTTTTTATCATATCTCAAAGTATTTATAATTTTGTCGACCAAACAGAAATGTATACGTGTTTTTCCGTGTGTGTCAGTGATGAGTGTTTCACAGTAGTTGGCGATTATATGTACAGAAAGAGAGATATTCAGTGTACTTTTGGCTGGTTAGCGGGGTTATGTGTGAGCATGGGAGAGGACGGCAATTCTGTTGCTTTCCACTGAAAGCGCATTGACAAGATTCGTGAAATTAATAAATATTAAGCGGGATAGAGTGCGACTTTGGTTACAAATGGAGGAAAACCATAGGCATTGGCCTTTAGGACACTTATTTTTATATTATGATATTTTGTCGTGTTCCAAGGTTTTTTTTTTTTGATTTTCTTTTATAAGAAAAAGGTACTTGTAACCTTTTCTGATAAATAATGAGTCGCATCTAATTAAATTATCAATTTTTTTTATTTGTACACATGCATATATATATCGGAAGCTTTTTTAAACTCGAACTTGTAACCTCCCACATCATGTGAGATTTTTTAGGTTTGAACTTCTGACCCCCTATATTATATGAGATATTTATTTCATTGGGTTACAAACCAGTCGGCAAATTACTAGCTTGTGTCGTGTTCTAAGCTCAATTGGTAATATGTGTGAAGTATTGGATTGGGCTTTGTTAAAAGGCGGAAACTACCCGACCCAGGCTAAAATAAATCCTTCTTACTTATCTATTGGAGGAGAAAATGGGCCTCATATATTGGGGTGGTGAGTAATATGAAAAAGCCCAACCCATTAGGGGTACAATACCCATAAACGTGTAAATTGACAGCCTAGTGGGCAT
Source organism: Jacaranda mimosifolia (assembly GCA_018894105.1). Lineage (NCBI taxonomy): Eukaryota > Viridiplantae > Streptophyta > Magnoliopsida > Lamiales > Bignoniaceae > Jacaranda > Jacaranda mimosifolia. The sequence goes on from CM032123.1 coordinate 1,964,339, forward strand.
TTATTCATGGTTTTTGAATATCAAACTGGCCTATCTAAAGATAGCACTTAGCAAGAACTTTCGATTTTGAAAAAATAAAAAATTATTGAAGTTTTTTAAAGAAAATTGTATTGAAAATTCAAAATTGAGAGTATGTAAAAATAATATCAATGAAAAGTACCAAGAGCTGTAGAAGTTAAGTAGGGGTTGTTTTTAATTTATAGCTTGTGTTTATATAACTTAATTTTGGAAAATTAAAAATAAAAACACCAATCCCAAATACTTTAAAATAATTAATCAGCTAAAACTTTATAAGTTTGTCTTGAAGGAATCAATGATTTTACATTAATTTATAAGTTGCTCCATCTTTAAAATACTTTTTAACTCATGCTATATGTGTTTTCAAGACTATATCTTAGAAGTTGGATCTTCAATTTGTGATTAGGGGTGTAAATGAGTCAAGTTCAGCAAAAATTGCGAACTCGAGCTCGATAAGCCTGTTTTTCAGGGCTCGAGCTCGAGTTCGGCTCACCAGAAAATTTTAAATTAAATAAAAATATTAATTATTAATATACCATAATTATTTAATAATAATTAATAAAATAGTTTAAATTATGATTATAAATAAAATATATATTAAATTACAATATATACTATATTAATTACTATAATAATTTAAATTATAATATATTATAATTATTGATAAAGTATTACATTATTAATATATATTAATTATTTAATTAATATATAATAAATATTTAAATTTAGAAAAAAAAGTAAATTATTAATGTATATTAATTATTATATAAAAAATATTTAAAAATAGAAAAATGTTCATGAGTCAGCTTATGAGTTTTTGAACAACTAAAGTAAAGCTTAAGCTTGACTTATGTTAAGCTCGAGCTTATATTGAGTTATAATCTAGCCGGTTTACGAGCCTTGTGATTCGACTCGGCTCATCTTATATTTTTACTTGTGATGATAAATTTTGGCACTATCAAATGATTCCACGTACAAACAATCAATGGTAGGACAAGACTTCCAAGTATTTATATTGATAAAATAAATTTTTCTAAAATTAGACTTTTGTTTGGATTTGAGCATTGCTGTTATCTATTATTGAGGCATGAATTTTGAGTTTAACTCACTTTAAAAATTAATTTAAAAAAATAAAAATGATCTAAAATTATATATAAAAACCACTATTTACTTAAAAATTATCCAACATCAATTGTTTCCATGACTTAGAAGCTACGTTCATCTAACAATAGCAAAATGCCTAGTACCTCGGAAGTTGTATAACTATGAACAACGAACTATCCAGCACTACTTTTTAGGTATTGTTCCAGTCGGCGGCTGCGGCTGCGGCTGCGGCTGCGGCGCCGCCATATGCCAATATCATTAATACATAACTTGCACTGTTGTGATAGATTCACGTTGTTTTTCCATATTTCCTTTTATTGGCACCACATCGAAAGCAAAATGCTAATATTAGGAAATTCTGTTAAATTTAAATTCAAAAAGGAAGTTTAAGAGTAATAAATAAGTTTCTTTTACTCATAAAAATGGGGGAAAATAATTTTCCACTCATCTCTCATTTTTTTTTATTATTATTATTATTATTTATTTTTTTTTTTTAATGTAATTTAGATCTTTCCAGCAGAATTCCATGCATGCATTAGAAGTATAGGAAAAGATATTGACTTCTTTTTGAGAAAGATAACAATTAAACATTTCTAAATTATTATTTTAAATACAGTACAAGTATCACTTTTTCAAGAATATACATCCATCACAAAATAAATGTAATTATAAATACATTATTACTGGTTCAATAAAAATTAATGCAAATTATAATTAAAATTTTCTATTTAAATAGCTCACGATTCGTGGTCATAAATACAACACCAAAATTATTTTGATAATTTTGATCCTAAATTGAAAGCAATATTTATTATACTTTCTTGAAATTCGATTAATTAATTCAAACCGCTATTACTTTATTAATACCATAACTACAAGCAATATCGCGGCTTTCACTTAAAATACGGCATTGATACTTAAAATACAAAAAGGATCCCATTGAGGCTCAAACTTAATACTTCCCACATAATAGAAGAGACAAATGCCATTGTGCTACATGGCCAGCCAAATTTCCTTAAAAACATCAAGCAACGTGCCAAATTCTACTTGTGTATATTATGTTGTATTTGGCCTCGACGAATTTTAATATTTTATCGTATAAGAATAGAACGGACTCAAATACATGAAAATCTAATGCTTCAACTCTTTTATAAATGTGTTTCTTAAACTTTTCTTGGAAATATTTATGGATTAGCTCTTATTAAAGATTAAAAATGTGCATTTGGCCTATGAGTACCACAAAATAAAGAGAACCCTCCACGTATGTACAACATCGATCCGTCCACAATTTATGAATTTGGTGGCTTGGAAGAGTAATTAACCGGGTTGAGGGTTTCTTGCATGCATGAACTCATCTTATGTAGTATTTGTCGAAATTTTGAGGATCCACGTGGTGCTCTTGATTGCTCCTAATATTTGGTTGTTGGAGGACGTAATGGAAGTAATTTAGTCACGAGATTTAATTTATCAAAAAATTACAAATTATACTTACAAAGTTAATGATAAAAGTAATACTTGATAGATAGAAAAAATAAAATAAACATAGATTTACGTGGTCTAACAAATTCCGCCTACCTCACAGCTCACTGGAGTTTTCTATCCTCCTCTATCAGAGAAGTTTACCAGTACAAGAAATCCCTAAATTTGACATACCCAAATCCAAGATAAAAGAAGTCTTTGTACGATCACTCCCATAACTACATAAATACTCACTCCACCCCGTTGTATTGTTCCATTTGTAACTCCACCCAACTATTCTATAAGTATCGTGAGTTCCACGAGTATATTTTAAGTAATCAAATAAACATTTTTATTTACAAGAGCATACGATTTAACTATTTCACCTATAATTAAGAAATTAATAAAAAAAATCATAATTCTAATTAAATTTCACCTTAAAAAATCAAGCCAAATCCCAACATGGGGAAAATTAGCATAAATGTAATTAATTGGTTGTGTTCAATTACAAATCAGCTAAATTTATGTTTGTTATAATTTATTTATAAGATATTGTTAATTATAAGATAAATCCAAAGAAAATGATTGATTACACGACAAGTGTAGAGAGTTTGTCTTATACTCCTTATAACTTATCCGAGTTTGATCAAATTGAGTTTGAAATATTACTTTCCTCTTCTTATTACAATAAATTACAAACGAAACGGGAAACTTCCCATTACTTAGTGGAGATTATGCAGTGGAGTTAAGGTCGTTAAATTATATTTAATAATATTTATACATTTTATTTTATGTGTTTATTATGTAATTATCAAATTGTTCTTGACTACATTTGAATAGTATTTATATATATATATTTATTAAAGTGATCAAATATAATTCCATATTATTATATTAATTTATATATATATATATATTTTATTTATATGCGTGTAAGGCATTAAGAATTTGTTAGGTTTCAAAATCAGATCTCACCATCGTAGATATAAATTTGGAGGCAATGATACTAATCAATTAATTGGTCATTCAACATGTATTAATCTGTACAATGAATAGATAGTCATAAATAATTCATAAATATCAACTATATAAATAAATTAAATAATTAATATAAAGGTGGATTAAAGTTACACATTTGGAAAAATTCAGATTCAATACCTTTAACTTCAATTAGAATTTGGACCCATCTTTCATTCTTCAATTGTCACATTATCCCAAATTTTAATAGTCAAAGAAAAGCGAGTACAATAAATGATCAAATAAATTGGTAATGAGATGTTTTGGATCCTTTGATATTTTTGATCCGTTAATATTTTGTCATATTTTTCGTTTTGTAGAATTAACATACTAACTGCATATATATGATTCACCACAAAAATTTTTTTATTAAAAAATTATTAATAAACTTGATATTTATTTATGATGTAAAATAAATGTAAAACACTCGCCAACCAGAGTTTAAATTGGCTCAATTAATTTGATTGGTGATAAAATCAATATGTATATCTGGCTATGACGTCTATTTAGTTATTTATTTATTTTCTTTATGAGTGAATTGGATATGTTAGGTTTTCTAAGTATATAGAGATGGTAAAATTGTAAAAATAGGACTATAACTACAACCAATTCGCAATGTATGACTGCCATTTATAGCGATATTAAAGTAGGACCAAAATTTATTAAAAATAAAAAAAAAAGGACAGTGACCACCGAAATATACAGTCAGTACTGTTGATTGCTTGCGTGGTGCTTGCACCGATGTTCCATGCATGCGCTACACAAGCGACAAACAAGCAATTATTGGTGCGACTGTATTTTCCGATGGCCGCTTTAATTTTCGTTGATTTTTAATGAGTTTTGATTATACTTTAATACCACCCCAAATATTAGTTCTAAAATGCAAAATAACCATTACTATAGTCCTAATTTTGCAATTTTCCCTATATAAATTGCTGTAACGGCAAGCTTTCACTTTTCCCCCCGGGATTCTACTCTTTTTTCGTGGTCTAATTTTCAACGGGGCATAACGATATTAAGTCATGCAATTGGCGCATGCACAAAGGTGGCCAGAAAGAGAAATAAAAGGATGGCTACAACATACAGATAAAACCTAATATCAGCCACCTCTTACACCATATCAGCCTTAAACCTAGCAAACATCTTGGACAAGTCACCCTCCCCCCCCACCTCCACCTCACCCCCCAACCCCACACACAAACAAAGCTATATATATGAGATGCATGAAACTAGACTTATCCTTAAAATTACACTAAAGCTTGAAAAAGGGTCTTAACCAAAAGGTTTGCTGATCTGATATCTTGTGATAGACAATTTAGAAAATTCCAGTCATTAATTATTAATTAGTTATTATTATATTGCAAGTTTTTTCGTTTTTCTCTTAATCGGATGAATTAAATCCTTTTTTCTTAACATGCTTTTGTTGTTTCAGTTGATCCACGAGAATTGTGTTTCGACAAAGAAGTTTCAAGATGTGGACAAGATTCAAAACCTCAGTTATCAAGAAAGGTACATTTTCACAATCTATTTCGACGAAATGTTGAAAATATGAATCATATATTATCCTAATTTATGATGCAATAATTTGGTTCCCATACGATGCTTTGGTCATAGAAATAGCAAATCAAATTAAATTAACTATATTGTGTGCACTCTTTAATTTTGCCTAACTATTAATTATGTTCCTATTTCTTTTTTGGGATATCCGTGTTTTCTTTTACTTTTTTAATCCGTTCATCTATAACTGAATTGATTGTAACTTTGGTTTTCAGATAAGAAGAAAACGAAAGAATCTCAGAGAAGCCTTAACGTTAACGACGAATATCTCTGCGCCGTTAGGACAAAATCCTTTGCAGAGTTCTTCTCGAAAGCCCAGTTGTTAGTAAACGAGCCGACATCATCACCGGCGGCTTACCGCCATTGCCGGCTGTCTGAAGTTCTGCTCGAGCCCGGACAAGAAACCATAACAGAAGTTCTTGAATCAGCTCTTCTTTCAAACAAGTCATCTGATCTCAAAGCCCTTCTCCTTAATTTCTTCGACGTCAGTGCGGAAGCTTCAAAATTCTGCGGCCATCTCCTCAGAAGCATAACCCAAGTTCAATCCGATTATAAGTCCATCCATGAAGTTCTTGCCGCCATTGATGTTTACTCTTCTGATCATCAGCAATTCGACTCCATTTTCTCCGAGCTTCATTCTTGCCTAATTCTCAGAGACCCCTTCTCCGACATGAACAAACAAGATTTCAGACAAATTCACGAGAAACACTCGTCGGTATTACAGCATTTGAAATCGAAGAGGAGAAGGGTGGCGAGGAAGATTAGATTGATCAAACACTTCAACAAGGCTTCAGGGGTCTGCCTGGCGGCGGCTTGTGGGTTGGCTGCTGCTGCCGGCGTCGCTCTTGCGGTGCACACGCTCACCGTGCTTCTGATGGGGCCGGCGCTGCTCAGCTTGCCGGTGAAACCATTGAAGAAGAAACTTTTAGATGTTCGGTTTGTGAAGTATGGATTCCTGAGGAAAATTAGAAAGCAGCTTGATGTGGCTGCAAAAGGTACTTATATCTTGAACAGGGATTTTGATACCATGAGCCGGCTCGTGAGCCGGCTCCAGGATGAGATTGAACACAACAAAGCAATGGTTAAGTTCTGTTTGGAGAGGAAGGAAGATAGGATTTCTTTCCAGGTTATTAAGGAGCTCAAAAAGTGTGAATTTGGGTTTATGCAACAAGTCGAGGAGCTTGAGGAGCATGTTTATCTGTGCCTCGCAACGATTAATCGGGCGAGAGCTCTCGTGATCAACGAAATTTCTAGTTTTGTGTAGAAAAATATGCGATTTAGGGTATATACAGTCCCACCCCTCCCCCGTTCCCCTTTTTCATTTTGTAAATAGTATGATCTTTTTATGTGAATATTACTCTTAGTAAAGAGTATGGGTGTGTGTTAATTTGGGTTAAAATTCATGGGCTCAATCCAATCCACATAATTTTGGGTTGAGTTGGGCACAACATTTCAAAAATAAGTTTGAGCGAGTTGGATTTTAGAGTTGTATTAAATTTGGGTACAAAATTGATCTTAAGTAGGTTCAAAATGGGTTCATTTAAAAAATTTAATTAATTTAAAAAATAATTTTATTATATTATAAAATTATATATTAAATAGAGTATAGAATGTATAATAATATTATTATAATCTTTTGAATTAATTTTTTGAAAAAAGTAAATTAAATCAATTTTTTCATTTTCTATTGAAATTATTTCAAAGCTAACTTAACCCAACACGCAACAAAACCCATTTTGAATCCACCCCATTTTCAACCCGTCTATCTTAACCCATATGCAACCCAACTCATTTTGAACTCAACCTACATAAGCCCAAATCAAATACAATCCAATCCACCCATTTGCTATCCATGGTAAAAAGTGATGGAATAATGCGTTTTAGCGTGATCAATAATTTATTCTTTGAAGTTATGGAAATAAAAGGTATCAGTTTTAGGGTCTAATTAGTGCGATACGGGAAAATAGAGTAGTGATCAAGTCCTTCTAAGTCCTCAAATTTCATATTAGATATTTATTTATAGGGTGTTTGGTTAAATTTATTTAAAAGATCTTATAAATTTTTATATTTTATAAAATATTAAATTGTGTTCTAAAAAATAAAATTTTAAAAGTGTTTAAATAAAATAAAATTTTTGTATAAACGTTAACAAGAATAGCTAATGAAAGTATGTCGGAGTTGTGAACAGAAAAAGCTAAGATCGATTATGTTGAAAGATAAGAAATTGGTCTTTTTTGCCTTGGACTTGAGCCTCATAATTCTTTATTATAGATAAAGCATGCACATTGGATCCAATATATGGACTAGCTTTACTAAGACAACTTATAAAATATTAATAATAGTAAATTTTATAATAAATATGATTAAAATTAAAGAAATTTATTAAAATCTTAAAAATAAGTTAGATAGAACCTCCCCCCTCCCTTCTCTTTTTCCTAGAAGAGTTTATGAAATTTCAACATCTCATATTGGGAACTTATAAGTTCACCCAAACACCTTCGTAATTAGTTATATTTTAAATTAAAGCTTATTTTATTGAAATCGTAACCAGAATATTTTAAGGGCTCGTTTGCTTGGAGTGTTTGGATTAGTCATGATACGTATGGTTAGTATAAATAGTGTGTTATTGTGTATCATATCTAATGTTTGTTTACATATTTTAAATAACTTGATATTCAACTTTGATTGTTTGTTTGACATGATTATCTCATTTGATAAACTATAATTTATTTATAGCTTAGATTGGAAAATATATCAGACCTTAGAGCCTTAATACACAAGTCAGTTTGGCCTTAAATGCATGCCGGGCTCTAATTGTATCAAGGGCTTATAAAAATAAACCAAACATTGAAATTAAGTTAGATTGCGTATCTATGATGCAACATCAAAGCAAGCAAACGAGCTCTAAGGAGAAATCATGGTGCGAATAGAGATTTTAATAGACTGTTTATTTTTTTCTTTCACATAATTAAGTCTCTGATTCGAATTCAATTCTTATAATCCAACTTCTTGTATATTTTGATATCTCTCCACCTTGATTCCATATAGTAACTAATATTTGCTGGTGCAGCATAGACTCCACACTTGAAGTGCAAGTCTCCAGGGCCATGGTCTCTCGTCGCGAAAACTTGTACCCCATCCAGGAAAACAGTCACATTCCCTCCATCAACGTTGTGTATCAGATTAACTCTGAACCATTTGTCATACAGATCAGTTGCCATCACTTGGCCACTGTAATACCTCATTTCTCCATCATAAATCCGCAGAATTATGGTCGTCGCCCCATGGGATGCACCGTGGATCTGCAGTATGGTAGCACCAGACGTTCCGTTTGGGACAAAAGCATTCCCTTCAAATTGCCATACGCCAGATGAGTAGTCCAAGCCCTGCAATAAAAACTTAATGAAAAACTGATCAAGAAAATCATGTTCCCATCAAGGTTTCAATACATTTTTTGAGAACTCTTGACCTTCCACATTATATGGGAGATTTATGTCGTTCGGCCATAGGCCACTCCACGCCAAACATCCTCTTAGTTAGCAAAACATGAATAAATACGGCGAAAAGTAGTAAAAATTTACACATATCCGGATTTCTGTGCGTGGCTGAGTGAGGCTGTTGGGATCGTGGGGCTTGTCGTCGGCGTAAACCCACAGCCGATGCATTCCATTCTCGTAACTGTATCTGTCCTCCAGCGGGACATCATACGGCCTCTGGATTTCGAAATTTGCTTCTGTTAGTGGGACATTAGTGAATCCATCCGTAGGATCACTGCTGCAGAGCAGAAAACAGTTTGCAGTAATCAAGAGTAAAATGGGAAAGACCGTGTTTGGATAGGAAAAACTCATTATGTTTTTCTGTCTTGATTTCGTAGCCAGTTTTTGGTGGAGAATGAAGCTAAAAAGCCTCTGGTATATATAATGGAAGTCGGTTCAACTGCTCAAATATATTAGTGCAATTTTTGTCTTGGACTTGCAGTCTGTTAAAAGGTTGAAAACATAATGCTACAAAAAGGTATCTTGGTTTTGTCTATGAATCTGAACTGGAGAATTATAGGTAACGGGAAAATTGCAAAACTAGGACAGTAGTTATGGCCATTTTGTATTTTAAGATCGAAATTTGAGGTGATTTTAAAATAGGACTAAAACTTATTAAAAATAAAAAAATAGGACACCGATCATAAAAAAACACAGTTAGTGCCAATGATTGCTTGCGTAGCACATACATGGAACACTGGCTAGGTGCCACGCAAACGCCGCGCAAGCAATGGTCGCTATCCTTTTTTTTTTTTTTTTTTTCTTCCAATTTTTAATTAGTTTTGGTCATATTTTAATACCACTCCAAATTTTGGTCTTATATTGCGGACTGGCTATTGTTACGGTCTCATTTTTGCAATTTACCCTATAGGGAACTGATTTAGATTTTTTATTCCACTATATGTTCCATCTCTTATTCCAATGGATGTATGACACGTGTATTAAATATTTTCTTATAAAAATAATTGATTGAGAATTAAATACACTTGGCATATATATATTACATTGGAATAGGAGATGAAATACAAAATGAAATAGAGAATCCAAAGTGATAGAGAACCAATTTAGATCTTCTATTTCACTATATGTTCCATCTTTTATTCTACTGCATAGTTGTATGACACGTGGATTCCACTATATGTATGACCCATCAAATTTTACCAGGGCTTGCACTAAAATAACTATTCACTCTTGGATTTTCATTATTGGTTTCATTTCCATATACCATTTTCATATTTTCTACTATTTGAAAATAGAAACACATAATTTTTTACATATTTTCATCCAATATTATTTTTATTTTCATTCGCAAAACATATTCTCCAATAATCTATATATTTTCTCTCTCTATTATCATTATTTCTATCCCTCTTCACGTACAATCTACTGAATCCAATATAATCATTGCTTTTCCAACAATTTATCAAAATACAAACTCATTTTCATTAACTTATCTTTTCAAATTTTAAAAATAATAAAAATAAAAAATGAAAATGAAAATAAAACCAAACGGGCATTTTAGTCTTTACCGGAAATCCATACGACAATCAAAGAAGTGGAAGTGAAAGCTCTTGGACAGACTCTCGACAAAATTAGGAACTAGCTAAGAAACATTTCTAGCCCGGTAATTCCAAAAATGTCCCTAGTTCGTGTCTCTGTTTTAGGTTGGATTAGACAGATTAAATAAGTTCGTCAATTTAACAAAAGTTACTGTATTGGGATAGGTTATATATTGAACGGCCCTGATTCACTTTATATGGATGAATTTTGAGTAACTCCAATTAGGCCATATCATGACCCGAGTCAATGTTGTTTGCCACCTATAAGTATTCCAGTGTACTCTTAACATTTACATGAACATAATTACTGTTATACATTTAAATTTATCTTATAAATATTTATACCTCTTTTTAGATAATTATTAATTTGAATGTTAGAGAATAGGAGTGCAAACGAGCCAAGCAAGCCGAGCCTGAATATAGCAAATTGAAACTCGGCTCGTTGAATAGACGAATGCTCGGGCGAGCCTTATCGAGCTCGACTCGATAAGGCTTATCACAAGTTAACAGAAGAACTTGATTTGCATAAATTTGGATGAACTTGAACTTGTTTAGGTTTGATTTAATTCGAGCTCATTTAGGCTCAAAATAAAATTTATAATTATAAACTTTTCATTTTTTTTTATTTTCTTAAAAATAACAACAAAATATTATTATTATTATTATTATTATGAACCTTATTTTATATAACTATATATACAAACTATAAAAAAACTTGTTTTAGGCTCTCGAGCTTTTCGAATCGAATATTATTGAACTCAACTCAACTCGTTTAATTAACGAGTTTGAACTGCTCGTGAATCGTTTCGTTTCATTTACACTATATTAGACAATTTTTTAAAATTACCCAATGACCTTAACATATTTGTCGATTCAAGATATAGGAAGCGATTTACGAACATGAATTTAGATGCTAAACCTCATCACTAGCCGAACAACAATTAAATATAAATTCACCTTGATTAAGAATAAAACCGAACCAACGCTCTTAGATTTTATATAGCATTATCATCAGTGTAATGAAAATTTATTATTCCGTTTCAACATCGTCAGTGTATCTATATGTTTTAACTTATTTTACCTAATCCTGCAGAATTAGGTATTTTCTGATATTATTTTTTCAATGTAATAAGCCAAGTAAAGATCGCACCCGTGACCAAACATTGACACGCATACCTAATCAAAGAATATAATAATGAAGGATTCAATTTATTTAGGCTCGTTATAAATAATAATCGACACCCATAGGTCCTTCATAGGTTCCATATGGCGCAAAATCATATCATTAATAATGGTCTCTAGATAATTTATGTTTGAGAACATTATAATATGTCCTGATGATTGTTACAGTTCCAAGTTCATAAAATAAATAAATTGTGGTCTCTATATATGGCTTGAAACTATCATCACCTCTTGAGTTAGTTTTTGGAGTGAGACATTCGGCCCATGATTCATTCTTCAACATGGTATTAGAGTCCCTAGTCCTGATGTTGGGCTATCCAATATTGTTGAGCAACCTATTTCATGTAATTACACGCTCCAAATGTTCATTCCTGGACGTATGCAATCTGTGTTAGAATTCTATATTGGTGAAATAAGTATGAATAAGTAGTGGTCTCTATATATGACTTTGGACAATCCTCAACTTTTGGGGGGTGATTTAGACCCAATGTTCATTTTTCAACAATGATAATTAGTATTATTTTAGTTCATAGATTATTATATCCCAAATATTAGTTACTAAATAAGAGTATATAATAATGATAATAATCAATAATTCTTTATTCTTACTTAAATTGTTCTAATTGTTGCCGGCCTTCATTTTTCTTTACATAAATTAATTACTTCTTGTGGTCTGCCTATACTCCTCCGGCTGCACCGACCGCCGCCACAATGCCGTGCGGCGGCATGGACCATCTCCGCCACCTATCATCGGCGTCCCACAATCTGATGCAGCCGTTCTCTGGGCAGCGCTCGCTATCGTGTTGCCGTCATAATTCAATTTATTAGACCTGTAATTCGATACTCATGGATAATCCAATGACAGACACAATAATGGATTGTATAAATTCATCCACAATAAATTTATTATTTTTTATTGGGTATGAGATAATAGACTTATTACCCATAAGAATGGGTAACGGGTAATCTATGGGTACATGTAATAAATTTTTATTTTTTTAATATTTAAATTTAAATTAATCTACCTTGCAACTTACATGATGTTATTAAAATATTAACTAAATAAGACTAAAAAAAAGACTACAAATTTATTACATTTGATCAAATACTTAAAGCATATTAATAACATTATAGTTTAAAACTTACAACGTGGGTATTCAAAATCCATCAAATTTATGGTACATTACATTTAAAAGTTTAAATTTAAATTTCATTACATGCCGAAGGTTTTTTAAACTAAAAATTTTTAAATATCACTTAAACATTGTTGTCTTTGTAGAAGAAGATGTTATATTCATAAGAATATGCACAATAAACTATTTATCACTTGACTACATAGGTGACTGCTCTTTGGGAAGGATTTTTTATTATACAATATTTTATATTTAGGGTATAAATTAATTTAGTTTGTTGTAATTTTTTTATTTGTAAAATTCAAAAATTAAAATTTAGATTAAAATTTTTAAAAATATACATACGAGTAACTCATGGGTACATGCAGGTTGAGCCAAAAAAAGGTGAGTAATTTGAGTATATATAAAATTATTCACATTTTATTGAGTTGAAAATATAATATTCATTACCCGTATTTTTTCAAATACCCACAAATATCCGCAGGTATGAGTAATATTTTGCCCCATCTATAATTCACCTCCAATTCTACAAGCTAGCACATCAGGATCGCATGAGGGATCGTAGTCGTGTACTTCAATTCTCGCTGGTTTGTTTCAATTTCTTCAGATTGAAGGCACATAATTATGACTGTGACACGCAAATGTTAAGGTAGCTAACTAGTTATCAACATGTTACCTTGTATAGTATATATCTATATAGTATATATATATATTACTTTTAATTACTCTTGTTTAAAATTTTATTTTGATATTGTGAATTTTTTACAAAATTTTCTTAATAAGCTTAATTAGATTTTTTGAGCCGCCATCCGGAATCTAATTCCAAATTCCAATAGGTCCTAAACTCAATTCAACGTATTTGTTTACATTTCTTTATTTTTTTTTTAAAAAAAGATCATTTTTACCTTTCGGAAAAATGATTTACTTTTAAATTAAAACCTCACTTGTTTTTATTTTTAATAGCTCAGTTTGATATAAAATGGGTAATGGACTCCAAAAATCACTCTAAAACTATTAAAACCAGTAATTTTCATACCCTCGATGCGTATATTAAAATAAATAAATTGTTTAATCATATTTATATATGTTGCTATAATGAATAATCTCCTCATGATCTAAGGATAACTATAATGTCCTGAAATTCTTTATAACACTGTATAGTTTGCTCAATTTTTTGCATAGTTTCATAATGTTCATCACCAAGAATCCGAGATTGAAGCATGATTGAAGTTGAATATAAAGGATCTACTGCTGGATAGATTCCTTTAACAGCTAATCTTCTTTATAGTACAATAGACTAGGTAGTAGCATCTAAATGCGCAAATATAGTAGCAGAAGCATGATCGATCAAGTCATATACAAATACATATACTACTTGAATAGAAGTTATGGCTCCCTCTTTCGCAGAAGTAATTCTTTTTTACAAAGAGTTCATTTCGGTCATGAGGATGGGTTGATAACCGACAATGAAACCTCAACTATTTAACTATATTTATGATATCAGGATGCCTCTTTAGAGAGCCTTTTCCTAAGATGAAATAAAATAATAAAAAAATAAAAGTAAATAATTTGAGGAAAAGAAATACTAGAAAGACTTAGGGGAAAAAAGGGAGAAAACTACCTTATCACAATCTTTTAAAAATAAAGTTAATTTTGTCACCTCATAAAAAACATAGCATTAAGGCTCTCACACTTTATATATAATATATAACTACAGATATAGAAAATCATAAATCGAAATAAATTTTTAGTTCTATACGTATATTGCAATACTTCACTCAAATAATTCAAATATAATGTAATCTTTATGAAAATCTAATTTTAAAAATACTAGAAAAAATAAAGGATAAAATATAAATAGATGGACCTTTGCTACCAAAATTAAATTAACAAATATTAATTTGATTGCTTTCTCGTGTGAATTTGGGTTTTCCATAGTGGTACTCCACACGGCAAAATCACATGCCACCTCACATTACTATAATATTTCGTTGAGTTGTCTTTACGACGAAGAGAACACCTATTACAGTACTGCTATAATCTCTCCAAACTTCTCGCCTCTTTTCCCCAATCCCTCTGAAAATTCCAAAAATGGCGATATCAGTAGCGGCGGCAATCCCAAAAACCGTCGTCAAAGCGTTTCCGTCTCCATCATCTGAGAATTCGAAGCTTTCACGCTTTTCCTCTCTTCAGTTCCCCTCGGAGCTCCGAATTAGAAACCAGTGCGTTAAATCTAAGCTCCGATGCCGTACGCTTACTCTGGTAATTATTCATTGTGAATAACAGAATTAAATAATGGATATATTTTGTTGTGATTTTATTTCTGGTTTGGTTATTAATTCATTTGATTTAATTTTATGCTTAAGTTATGGATCTTCATTCGTCTTGTTGTTTTTCCTGTGTTTAAGTTTCCGTATGTTCATTTGGTGTGCTGCTGATTAGAAGTTATGAGAGTTTCTACAATTTGTTCTGCGATGTTCTATCTCAGATTTATGTCTTCTGTTTTCTTGTTTTTTTTTTAATTTTCTTGCTTCTGTCCATGAGGAAAGTTTGTGTATGCATAGTTGACTTTAATTAGACTGTCTAATTAGTCATTTTTTGAAATAGTTTGAGCTTCATTTAATGAATCTCCATATTTTGATGTTTAATCTCGAGGTAATTAATACACAAATGACTGTTATTCCATTAGGTCGCATCAGAGAAGCAGTCGCTTTCTTCGTTTGACGAGTTGTTGGATGATTCTGATAAGCCAGTATTGGTTGACTTCTATGCTACTTGGTAATGAATTTATATGTTTCTTTTACTGTCATCGCCAACAGTTTCTCTACAAAAGGATTATTATCTTGGTTACCTTTTGAATCTGTATTACTTAGTATTGTTGTGGCTCAACGATCAATTTGCACCTCAATATTTTTTCACCATGATTTTAGGAACACCTTGAGCCTCATGTTTAGTTTTTTGAAGTTGTGGTTGCACGTTCAGGCTGCTTAATTAGCCTACGTAGTGATCGTTGCCAAAATTCATGTGATAGGGAGCTTAATTTTGCTTTTGCCTTTTCTAGGTGTGGTCCTTGTCAGTACATGGTTCCTATTCTGGAACAAGTCAGTACTTCAATGATAGATAAGATCCAAGTTGTGAAAATTGACACAGAGAAGAATCCCACCATTGCAGACAAGTACAAAATACAGGCATTACCTACTTTCATTTTGTTCAAGGATGGAAAACCGTATGATCGCTTTGTAAGTAATTGATTTTGTTTATGTGACCTGGTTATATATATATATATATATATATATGTTTAAAGGTTCATGTCTATCTTACAACATTTTCTAGTGAACTAGGGAAGATATATAATAAGGTTGTGTGAAGTGCCAATGCAAATTTTCTTTTATCCCAGAATGCACAGAGTAATTTGGATCCAATTTTTGGTGTGTCCAATTTCGGAATTAGATTAATATCACTTGGTATGCGTATGTTAGGTGGATAGATAGATGAATTCAGGGGTGGCAGATCCATCCACACTTCTCCAGATCCATGAGGAACTATTCTGAGATTGATAACTCATCATGATGATTTGATTTGGTTTTTACCATCTAGAAATTACAAGATAATATGTGCATACAACCAAATTATAATCTGGTTCAGCTGGCTAATGGTTCTTATAATGACTCAATGAACAAACAGTCCAAAGATCTATAGTTTCTCATAATGTTTTAGTTCCATTTGTTGAAACGAACATGTTTAAGTGCCCTAAAGGTTTTGCACATGCATTAACTTTGACACGACTATTATGTAGCCAATCAGGAACGTGATCTTTCTTGGTTAAGAATGGAGGCATCACCATATTGTCTTCTTATGAATGGTGATATCAGATCGCCTTATTGATTAAAATGTTTCTGGAATGCATTTGATTTTCCTGGTTGATGTTCTTTTATACAACCTTGAAATAATATTTGCTAGGAATGTGAACTTTTATGCTTCACAATGATTTAATTCGCGGTGCCATTTATGTCAACTGTTTATAATTTCTTATTCTTCTAATTGATTTTCAGGAGGGTGCAATGGCTGCTGACAAGCTCATCCAACGCATTGAGGCTTCCTTATAAGTTAAGCAGTAGCACCAGCGGCCAGTAGTGGTGTGAGCTCATGTAAATTTCACAGAAAAATGCAGGTGCACCACACATAATAAAAGAAAATTAACTTAGAATTGTTCGTATCTTCAATTTAGTTTTTCTGCTTCAATGATATGTGATGGAGAGTGAACCCCCTAAAACTTCTTCATGAGAAAAGGACAAATTGAATTTTTTTTATTCCACCTTTTAATATTACACCATGACCAATGTCTTTGTACGAGAACACAATCAACAGTCAACACCATGAATATATAAACATATAAGTACATTACTCTTTAAGGAGTACTTCTGTAAGGATGTTGGAGAGTAACTTGAAGCACTGCAAATTTCTTCTCGACGAACAAAAGAATATGTGTTGTGATTAGCACTTAGAGCTATATGCAATGTTGATTTAGCAAGACTAACATTCTATTTGATGGACCATGATAAAAGAACATTAAAGGCAGACCAAACTCAAAGCCCGTGATAAAGCTGAAATTGGAGCGTATTCCTCTTACCTTCCACAGAAACATGTAAAAGTCGAATCCTGACTCTTTAGTTGATAGATTACGGGATAGAGCTCGATGCAAAACTATACATGCCAGTACATAGCTAAAAGTTTAACTTACAGTCACAAACTTGCTGACGAGGAATGAAGAAAAAGCTCCAATCCCTATGGCATACGCATACATCAACATGAGTGTGCTTATACAAATCCAAAGGACCTTCAACATACAAACAGAAATAACTTTGTTAGTATTGTTGATGAACACATTATCTTTTTTAGTTCTTCATTTTAAAATTCCAAAGTTATCCACCAGCAACAAGCATTTCAAGAAATTACGATTTCTTTTTGGTTGGGTGGAGTTTAATTTCATCTTTTCGGACAAGCATTGCAGAGAATCAAGAGGAACTAATTCATTAAAACTATATTCACCCGTTCTTTTCCAAGCTTGATAGTCAATAACGAATTCAGGCTAAATAATCAATCATCATCAATATCAGGTATATCCTTCCTACTCTTTTCCAAGCTTGATAGTCAATAACGAATTCAGGCCAAATAATCGATCATCATCAATATCAGGTATATCCTTCCTACTAAATATACTGACGATTATCAAGATCTAAAATATTGGTAACAAACTATAAGAAAGCACCACTCAAATTGATAAGCAGAACTTTGTGGCCTATTTTCTTTACTTTTTCTTTTCCTTATTAATCCTTAGAGAAATTTCATGCTACCAATTTATTAACTTAGATTAGTAATGACCCTATAAAGTTTTACCTTAAATAAGGCAACAACGATGGAGAATAAGGACGAGAAACACGACACAAAAATCAGTGATTTTGTAATTAATATTGGTCTCCCAAGCACATACTTTTGCATATAATATTTTTTTTAGTTATTTCAGTTTAAGAAAGATAGATCAAATCAAATAAATAATCAGTCAAATGATTAATATTTTGCTAGTACATAACTGGATATGCACAAATGTAGCAAATGGAACTATTATTGAGCATACCATGACAATGCACATTGCGGCAAGGAATGGATTTCTTTTCCATCTCAAAAAAGGAAGCTAAACACAATACATGCAAAAGCCAAAAGAAGGCACAATAAGTCAACAAATTGGACTAATTAACCCTAAGTTTAAATTAGGTTAGAGAAAATATAATTGATTTAAATAAATATATTTATCTTACCTCAATGGAGTAGGCGCTTCCAAATAGGCAACTAACAAGGTAGCCAGAAAGCAAAGGTGGTGAACGGAAGATTATTCCCATTGCCATTGACTGCAAAAATAAGTGGAATTATTAATTAATTTATATGTATATAATTTTAATTTATTAATTATTGAACAAATTGTGAAACAAATCAAGTGATTGTGTCTCAAGTGAAATGATGAACGAAAGAGAAATCTTCATATATCATAATTGAAATTATAATAGAGTAGTCTATTGTAAAAAGAAAAATAATTTTATGTCTAAAATGAAAGTTATTCTTGATTTTCATATAAATTTTCCTTTAATTAATTTTTTTCAAAATTAATTATTGCAATAATTAAATGGACAATACATTTTGAAGGATAAAATGAAGAATTTAGTATAAGAAAATAGTTTGGGTATCAATTTATTTTACTAATATTTCAAATTTATCCCTCAAATTGTCCTTTAAAAATGATAATTTAATAATGTTATAATTGTACTTCTCACAAAATTCACAAACTCACGTTGTTGAACTTTCATCCTCTATTGTCCTTTCTATCATATCAAATGTCCATACAACTTTAATTTTATGTTATAATTCCGATAATTTCATACATTAATTTTGAATGACCTAAAAAATTCTTTTACACGCACGAAAATCACACGCGGCAACAGCTAGAAAGAAATAAAAGAGTCTCAGAAGGACTAGAAAATGCGGTTATAGAGGAAGTACGAGGAAAAAAAGAAATAATAATTAATAAAACTAACAACTAACTCAAAAAAAAATAAAAATTACATGTGAATTGTGTTTAGACAACTCATGGTCTCAAGCTATCATATAGGGCTGTTAATAGATCGAATTTTAATCCGAATTCGGTTTGAATTTGATCTGAATTTTAGAATTTTTATCCAATTAAAATATTCGATGGATCAAATCCAATTATAAATATTCAAAATCCAAAATAAGTGGATCGGATATGGAATTAAGCAATCGATCCGTTAAAGATCCGAATCCGAACCATAATATTTTTTATTAAATTAAGACTCTTATATATAATATTAATAAAGATTTTAAAACAAAATCTATGTATTATATTGACCTAATATCTATATTAATGTCTATATTATACTATTAATATTGAATTTTTAACCTAAAAAATAAGAGAGATGTTGATAAAATATCAAATAGAATAACATATAATAGTTCATCTATACATTAATGTAATGCAAAAAATGAGTTTAGTATTAAAATATTTAACCTTTGAACTAATATATAATAAAAAGTTGTTAAAAATTCAAATATGACATATATTTACTTTTATAAATACAATATTTTATAAAATTTAAAAGGAAAAGAAAAAGAAAGAAAAAAATAAATTGGGTTGGATTTTTTAATCTAATTTCAGATATCCATCGGATTCGAACATGGTATTGATTAACAAAGATCTTATAGAATTTCGGGTCGAATTTGGATATTAATTTTGTTAATCGGATTTGGATTCAGATATGATAGATCTGATCCAAATTCGACCCGTTGGCGGCCTTACTATTATAGAAGGTGACTGCTTATTTGTTATTTGGGCTCTTCGAGATGATGCAATGAATTTCTCACCTATAGGCCCCCTCATTTCGGATGCTAAGAAGTCTTGCCAATCTTAGTTCGTTTTCTTTGGTTGTAATGCAAATCATTGTGCTGACTTCTTAGCTAGGATGGCCCTTTCTATGTCCACTCTTCGATGTTCTAGGTCTGATGTAATTGTATTGCTTTGGCTTTGAATTCTAACTGATAATATTTACATTGCTCCTAAAAAAAAAAAGAAGAAATAAATAAATAAATTAATTTCTCTTTGATTATTTATTTAAATTGCCCCCAAGAAGAGCCATGGCCGGAACCATAATCCCGAATTCCATCGAAAATACTCCAGAAGCCAGAGGAAGATGGGGTTAATTCGTTGACCTGATAGCATAACATATAGTAAACTTTTTAATTTCCTTAATGCTTACTTAATAAACATTTAATTCTTCACCAACTCAATTGGAAGAAACTAGAATTTTCTAATCATGGAATGGATTATAACTAATTTGCGTTTATTTAAATAAAAGAAAAATGGTTAAGACATAATAGCATAGTTACCTTATCTATTTCAATATCATATATTTGGTTTATTCCTGACACATAAAGTTCAGTGAAGTTGAATAGAATTATGACCTGAAACTGAAGAAGGGATACAAATAACAGAAATTGACCTTTAATAAATCGGTAAAGTGGCTTTTCTTCACAAAAAAAAGGAGAGAAATTGAACAAAATATCAAAACATTCAATTGATTATTCACCAATTCTGATATACTTTTATTTTAGATAAAAATAGAGAAAAATTCATATTCATATTTCCATGACAAATTTTAGATTTTTTTTAAAAATATAATTGAACCCAAATATAACTGCACATAAGTTGGCAAAAATAAACATTTTTTCACCTTCAGCACTTCCACAAAGAACGCAGGGTGTCAATTTGGGTTAGAATTCATGGGGCTCAACCCAACCCATATGATTTTGGGTTGAGTTAGACTTAATATATCAAAAATGAGTTTGAGTGGATTGAATTTTAGGTGAGCTGTATCAAATTTGGATTCAAGATGAGTTCATTCAAAAAAAATTAATTAATTTAATAAATCATCTCATTATGTTGTAAAATTATATATTAAATGGAGTATAGAAGACATAATAATATTATTATGGTCTTTTGAATTAATTTTTTGAAATAAGTAAATTAAATCAATTTTTTTATTTTTTATTGGAATCATTTCAAACCTAACCCAACCCGTAACTCAACTCATTTTAAATCTAACCCACTTTTAACTCATCTATCTTAATCCATATATAATCCAATCCATATAAAATCCAATCCAACACACCCATTTACCACTACTACTTCTGCTAAAGACCTTAAAGGCAAAAGCGAGATTGAAATTATGGTAATTACCTGCCATATAAAAGTGTAGAAATTAGTACCATTATGAAGTGAGCCCTTCTAAATTCTTATGATATGAGTTTAGACCTTAAAATTTTTACCAAAAAATTAAAAACCAGTACTTTTCAAATACATCAAAATCTTTTTCTTTAATGTGGGTTTGATCTGACATGGAGTAATCCAAATTATGATTCGATATCATGATTTTTTTTTCTATTATCAAGAGTTCACTTTGATTTAGAGAATTTGTAACACTAAGTTATCTAACTTATGGTAAGTACTTATGATCTAAGTATTGCAAGATTTCAATAGAGGATTTTTCGATGGAAAGCTCCTATGTCATCTTCTATTCAACATCATCTATAAATATCGAATGTATTAAATGTTACTAGGGATGATAGTAATTTAACCCCTTGTGAAATAGACAAAAAAACTCTATCATAAAAAAGGTTAAAAAACCATCACTTATTTTTGTAAAACATGCATATTGCCAATTGTTTCTTGTTTTTGCTCATTTAGCTCTAATTTTAATATATGGGTAAAATCCATTTTACCCTCTCGTACTTGGACTTTGTCTCACTTAATTCTTTTGTACTTTTAATTGCATCACTTTGTCTTATTGTACTTTCAATTTTGCTTCCATTCTTCAACTCTGTTAAAAAGTCTCTTCAATTTCTATTAAATCACCAATTTTTTTACTAATATACCTAAAATGCACCTACCTCAATAATACTTTTTTGTCAACAGCTCTTCCAAATGCTCTTTCTTATACCAATTCACAATTTTTTTCTTCAAATCCTTAGAAATGGAATGTAATCCACCCCAAGCACCTGCCCCGCACCAAGAATCATCAAAAGATCACTCAATTTACCTCATCTAAGTTTGAGTTATTGCTTACAATCTCAATGCTCCAAACATCTTTTCTATGTAAAATCAAAATTCAACAATCAACAAAACTATATTGCATCAAAATCCAAAAAATATAACTTTGAGCGAATTAATTTCTATCAACCATTAACCCTAAGTTCAACACCATAAGAAATAATAAAAAAAGATAAACAAAGGCAAAATAGATAATTGGAAAACCTTGCTTCTATTTTAATCTGAATTCTCTCTAAATTCAAATAAATATTTAAAAACTATTTTATATATTTGACATAAAAAGTGAAGTGCTTGAATCCAAACTGCGAATGAGTGGGAAACTATTGTTGGAGATGATTTTAATTTGTTAAATGAATGAAAAGTAAAAGATTATGAGCAATTTAGTCATTTAAAAAAAAATAATGGTGTTAAGAAGATGAAGGAAATTTAATGAAATTGAACACTTAAAGCAAAACTAAAAATACTAGGAGACAAAGTGATTTAATTAAAAGTATAAAGGGAGTAATATGAGACAAGACTTGAGTACAAGAGAGTAAAATGAAATTTACCCTTTAATATATAAAGACGAATTTTTTTGTAATTAATTCATATATTTTTAATTCGATATAAATTAACTTTGTCACATTTTATTTTTATTCTTTTCTTTTCTTCTTTTCCCTTCATTTTTACATTAATTTTCTTTTTCTTTCTCCCTTCATATTCTCCACACCTATTGCCACCACCACCATCTCTACAGTCATCGCTGCTGCCACCACCGCCCTCTCCACGCGGTCACTGCCACTCTATCCGCCTGAAGGTCCTGCCGCCATTCACAGCACCCACCCTCCATAGCAATAGCACTTCACTTGAATGTGCTTTTTTACAGCATTTTCAAAAAACAAATGATGATTTTTTGATCTTTTTTATTTGACAGGGGAAGTCTTTTGCCTATTTCATATTTTATCGAGGGGTAAAATAATTTTTTTTTGAATAATATTATTATAAAAATAATTAATTATAAATTAAATGCACTTAACATATATACATGACAAGTGAAATATCAGACGAGACATGTATTTATTTTCATTAACAAAACTCACTGATCCCATCATGGCATGTGGACGAGAAAACTCGTGGAGAACCTCCAACAGCTTATAAAGCTCACCACATGGGGATCGATTCGAATTCAGCTGCTGCTGCTGGGGATGGCAATGGGTCCGGGTAAATCAGGGCCCCGCCCCGAATGGGGCAGGTTTGGGGTGAAAAAAATGGGAATGGGGTGGGTAGCGGGTCTTGATTATCAAGACCCGCCCGGGTCAGGGTTTTGGTGAACCCGCCCCGGACCCGCACTATATTATATAATATATATATATATTTATATTATATTATATTATATTATATATATATTATATAACATATATATTATATATAAGTATAAGTATTTATTAGGTTATAATACTATATTAGAAAATTATGGCTTCTTTTTTTTTTAACTTGTTTCAATTTTATTCTTTCAAGCCTGATACTCACCAGAGCAAAATCTGTATATTCAAGTGATTATGAAGAAAAGAAAGTAAAAAATATATACACAAAAATACAAAAAAAAAAAAAAAAAAAAAGGGGTTAGGCATCCAACCCGCCGGGTCCGGGGCCAAAGGGAAGGCGGGGCGGGGCGGGGCGGAGCGGGTCCCGGGTCCTGCCAAACCCGCCCCAGACCCGCCCTGTTGCCATCCCTAGCTGTTGCTGCTCTTTTGAGTTCCTTGGAAGAACCATCTCCTGCTAGTAGGGATAGAAATAGGTTAGGCCGTCCATCAGGGGCCTACGACCTAATCTATTTGAAGCCTAACTTAGCTCAGCCTATTTAATAAATAGATCAAATTTAAGCTTTCAAAAAAGTCTATTTAGTTAAAAATGTTAGATATAGACTCTTAAAAAAAACCTATATAATCTATTAAGCTGGCCTATATAATTTAATTATATTATAATATATATTTAAATATTTATGATACTTATATAATTGCTTTTATATTTTATATTAATTAATTTTATTAATTTTATATAGTTATATATTGTGTTCTTAATTAATACATAACCATTTTATTTCAAATTTTTTGTTTAATTTATAATAATGTTTGGTTATGCTTTTCTTTTTATTTAGATAAATGTATTATAATCGTCAATTATTTTTACTTAATATAAATTATAGAATTTTTAGGCCTATTAAAAGCTTGAACCTATATAAAATTTAAGCCTAATTAGAATATTAACTAAAATAGATTTTTGTAGGCCAGACCTAAGCTTTGAAAGAATTTAAAAAGGCTAGGCCATATATACTTTAAAAAAAAAGCCTATGTTAGGTAATAGGCTAGGTTTAGGCTTACAATTTATGCAACATGCTTGGCTCATTTAAAGCAAAGCCTAGCATAATCTAGCCTATTCCTACCTCTACCTAACTTCTTTGCTCTTTTATTAATAACTAGTAACCAGTGCACACTCGATGCGTGTGCATATAAAAATTGGAGAACAAAAAGATAGGAAAAAAATTATTGAAATGCAGACATAACAAAAAAGTTTGTGTACCTCAAAATAATAATAGTAAGTATGAATTGAATTCTTTAGAAATGAATAATATGCATCTGCAACCACCATATGAAATGACGTTAGTGGATGGTAATGAGATGGTAGTGTGTTGATAGTTATTGGTGTAGTTATAAGAAATTAAAATAAAAATTAAGGACATTTTAATTTCCACACTCGAAAACATACCATTAAAACCCTTCTGCTTTATTAATAGTATAGATATTTCCCGAATCATCAGGTGATGCTCTAATCCTCCGGCGGTAATTATATTCCATCGACCGGCGGCAACTTCCACCGGAAATCCGTCTTTGCTCCGATGGCACTGGAATTGTGGGCAAAATTCTGCACGGGCTGACAAATACACACACACACACACACATGAATATTGCATGAATTGATCGATATTAAATAAAAATTATTCGCTAATAAAATGAATAAATTTCTTAATAATAATGGATAGATGACAGAACTATCCGCCATTCTTTGCCAAGGAATTATAGAATGTCGACGGCCATCGTGCAAATGGGAGAATCATAATCTGCTCGTGCTGTCTTTCTCTTACCAACAAATCGACAAACAATAGTTAGTAAATTCAATTTTGAATCTTTGCTTATAATGATTTGTGACAAATATAAGAGACAGATGGAAATTATCTTAAATAAATAAACGATATCGATTCCAAATTTCTTGACGGCAAGTACGTAACAATATATAGCAATCTTTCAGTTTGCTTAATTTTCCTGTTTGATTTATGTAGATTTTCTTTGTATACAGTTGTGTAACGTACAAGAGAAGTTTAGCTGCTTTTTCTTTTTCTTTTTTCTTTTAAAATTGTTACACACTTATATATGCATTAATTTACATCTATTAGGATCAAAATTTTGGATAAATTTATAAGCATAAGGGTGATACCATTAGACCTAGTGGCGAGAACCATATTATTCTTCTTCTTTTTTGAAAAATAGAATCCCACTTTTGGGTAGATCTATAAGCGTGAGGGGAATATCGTAAACTTAGTGGCAAGAACCATATATATATATATATATATATACACACACTAGCAATTAGTGCACACTTGATGTGTGTGTATTTAATAAAATAAAAATTAACATTATTCAAATAACTTGAAAATAATTGCTACAATAGAGAAAAAAATCAATCAATTAACACCAATGCTAAACTCATTCATACATCTTTAAGAAAATAACATAAAATGAAAATAAAAAGATAGTTTAAATGAGAGAAATTATACCTACATGAAAAAGTTGAGAAAATTAGAAATATATATAATTATGTATAACCTTTATAAAATTATTATGCAGTAGTATTGAGGGAAGGGAGAGAGAGCAGTGGTGGGGTAGTTATTTTATATAGACATCGGAATTTGAAAAAATAAGGATATTTTAAAAAATAGACTTGAAAACATACCAAAAAAGGTCTAAACTCTTTATTAATAGAGTGTGTGTGTCTATATATATATATATATTTTGCATACGTGCATACGTCAAGAATTTATCAAGATTCAACTGACCTCACACTTATATTATGAAAGCAATATTATTGGAGTAATTGACCACTAGAAAGATCTAAACCATAATTTGATCTCACTATCTTTATCTTGTCAAATTTATAATTATACGTGCAAGTGTGACAATCATTATTTGCTCTCACTATCTATCTTCCTCTTATTAAAAAACAACAAATATAATACTATAATAGCAACAATGTTTATAACTATAGAAAGTTTCGTTGGAGGCAAAAAAATTGTACTAAGAAGAGCATATTTTCATATATCGCGCGTGTATGGAAGTGTTGGATCATAAATTAAATTATACTTAAAAAAAGTACTCATTTTTTCTTTCTTCTTTTCCCTTTTTTCAACTTATGTCTATTTATCCCATTTTTTTTTTTTTTAACTTCGTTAGGTGGAGGTTCATTTTTTACTTATCCACGCTTGACAACTGCAATTCAAAGTTTGTTTATTTAATTATTCTTTTAAACTGCAATTCAAAGGTAAAGTAGAGGGGTTTGGAAGAAAACCTATAAATGAAGAGGAATATTGCTACAAGTACGTTGGCTTTGGGAAAGTAGAAGAATATAGAAACATAAATTTTTAATTAGGAACTGATCCAGAAATGAGA
Organism: Jacaranda mimosifolia; assembly: GCA_018894105.1. NCBI lineage: Eukaryota > Viridiplantae > Streptophyta > Magnoliopsida > Lamiales > Bignoniaceae > Jacaranda > Jacaranda mimosifolia. The sequence continues at coordinate 1,991,276 of CM032123.1, forward strand.
AAGTAGGGGAAGATAATTAGGGACGGAACCAGAAATGAGAGAGTTGGGAGGAGAGGGGGGGGGGGATTATAATGCTTAAAAGTTTAAGTATACTTTTCATATTTGTGAATTCAAAATACATATTTTCATCAAAATTGAGTGCGATGCTCCTTTAAATAAAAAAAAAATTGTAAATGAATCAAATCAATATCAAAATTTTTGGTAATAGTTTTTTCAATATATATAACTAAAAAGTTGAACAAAAAGTTCTAAAACATGTTTCATCTTATTTTGAAACATGTTCTTGATAATATTCATAACAAAAAAAGTTCTTGCATTTGTAGCTGTTGAAACACGAAGAAAAATATTCACTCACATTTATTTTTATCTCAATCTTATTAAAGTCAAATTGAGAGATTTTAATTGTTTTGCATGTCTCTTAAAATTTAATCGGCTAAACTGCCGTAATGTTTTCTCAAACAAATAAAATAGAAATGCCTTAACTAGCCTACTTAATAGTTTTCACTTAATCACTTGATTATAAATATGAACCTAAAAATTTGTTTTGGAATGCATTAATTTGATGTTCCTGATTGATGTTCTTTAGACGCAGACACACAATAAAAGAAAACTTAGGCTTTGTTTGGCTATGTTTCCCCGAAACAATATTGTTTTGGGGAAACATAACCAAACATATTCCCATTTTCCCTTCAAAATACACATTCTCCAATATATAAATATATATGTTATATATATTATATATATTTTATTATTATTCTAACATTAAAATAACCACTTAATTCCATTTTCACTCAAAAAATCCAACAAAAAAATATTGATTTGATTGCTACAATAAAAAATGTCTCCATCAAAACATAAACAAACATACCAAAAAAAACTTTCACATTCTCCAATAATTCATTCTCCCAAAATACATAATAAAGTCAAACAAAAAACATAACCAACCACAACCTTAGAATTGTTCATATCTTCTAGTTAGTTTTTCTGCTTCAATGATGTCATGGAGAGTGAACCACCAAAAAAATTTTCTTCACGAGAAAAGGAGAAAAGTGAACTTTGTGATATATCACCTTGTAGTATTATAATACCATGATCAATGTCTTTGTAAGAGAACACAATCAACACCATGAAAATATAAACATATACATAAGTACATTGCTCTTTAAGGAATACTTTCGTGAGGATGTTGGAGAATAACTTGAAGCACTGCAAAATTTATCTTCTCAACGAACAAAAGGAACGAGTAAATACTCCGCATACATAAGCTGCAAAACAAGCCTTAGTTAATTTCTTCACCTTGAAGGGAAATGAAAGCTGAAGAATGTATGCTTTGATTTAAAGGTAGATAGCAAACTCAAAGCCGGTGATAATGTTGAAATTGGGACGTCTTGCTCTTACCTTCCACACAAACATGTAAAACTCAGATCCTGATCCTTCAATTGATAGATCAAGGGAAAGAGCTCGATGCAAAACTGTGCATGCCAGCACAAAGTGGCCCAAACCCTGCAAATATTCCAAGGACCCCAACTTCGTCTTCAAACTTTATCTATATATAGGACATTGATTGACATAACTAAAAGTTTAACGTACAGTTACGATCTTGCTAACGAGGAATGAGGAAGAAGCTCCAATCCCAATGGCACACCCGTATATCAACATGAGTGTGCTTATACAAATTAGAAAGACCTTCAACATACAAACAGAAACAACAATATGAGTATTGTTCAACACCACATTATCTTCCTAGTTCTTCAGTTTACAATCCCAAAGTTATCCACCAGCAACAAGCATTTCAAGAAATTAAGAATTCTTTTTGCTGGTTGGAGTTTAATTTCATCTTTTTGCACAGGTGTTGTAGAAAATGAAGAGGAACTAATTCAATAAGATCATACTCACTCGTTCTTTCCCAAGCCTGACAGTGAATAACGAATGCAGCCCAAATAATCGATCGCCATCAATATCAGGTATATCCTATTAAATATATTCGATAATTATTAATATCTAAAATATTGATAATAAACTATAAGAAAAACCACTCAAATTAATAAGTAGAACTTCATGGCCTATTTTCCTAACCTTTTCTTTTCCTTGTTAGTTTTTAGATGAAATTTCATGCTACAAATTTATTGCCTTAGATTAATAATGACCCTATAGTTTCTTGCCTTAGATAAGGCAACAACGATGGAGAATAAACACGAGAAACATGACGTGAAAATCAATGATTTCGTAATTAATATCGGTCTCCCAAGCACATATTTCTGCATATATAATCAATCGTGAATTATTTCAGTCTAAAAAGATAAATCAAATGAAATGGATAACGAGTCAAATAATTAATATTGTGCGAGTACATATATACCTGGATATGAATAAATGTGGCAAATGGAATTGCTACTGCCCTTACCATGACAATGCACATTGGAGCAAGAAATGGATTTTTTTTCCATCTCAAAAATGGTAGCTAAATACAACACATGCAAAAGCCAAAATGAGGCATAATAATCCAACAAATTAATTAGAGTAATTAATCCTAAGTTTATATTAGATTAGAAAAAATATAATTGATTTAACTATCTTACTTCAATGGAGTAGGCGCTTCCAAGTAGACAAGTAACAAGGGCGCCAAAAAGCAAAGGTGGTGAATGGGACATTATTCCCATTGCCACGCACTGCAAAAACAAGTAAAATTAATTGATTAATTCATATGTATATGATTTTAATTTATTGATTCTTGAAAAAATTGTGAAAGAAATCAAGTAATTGTGTCGAATGAAATGACGAATTAAAGAGAAATTAATTTTCATGTACCATAATTGAAGTTATAATAGAGTATTTATATCTATACGATTATACGAAGAAAGACAAATTCGTGTTTAAATGAAAATGATTCTTGAATTTTTTTACTTAATTTGTCCTTTAATTATTTCAATAATTAAAAAGGACTATATATTTTGGAGGATAAAATGGAGGATTTAGCATAAGAAAGTAGTTTGGATACCAAATTATTTTACTAATATTTCAAATTTATCCTTTAAATTATCCTTTAGAGATTATAATTTTATAAAATTACAATTGTACTTCTCACAAAATTCACAAACTCACATTCTTAAAATCTCATCCTTCATATTTTTATTTTTTATTTTTTATTTTTTAAAACATGTCAAATGCCTAATACAACCTTAAGTTTATGTTGTAATTTAGATGATTGCGTTCATAAATTTTTTTTTGAGAGAAAATATTACAAATAACGAAGTTTATCCTTTCAATAGATTAATATTATCATATTCTCAAATCAAATAGATTAAAGTACAAACTATATAATCAAAATGCATATAATGTTCACAATGACGTCCATTCGTGGCGAACGCGAGACATTCTACATAATAGGGGAGACTGATGCCATTGGGCTACAAGCCACTAGACGATTTCATTCATAAATTTGAGTAACCTAAAAAATATTTTTGTGCACACAGAAACCTCATACAATGAGTTATAGAGGGAGTTATAAGGGCGGTTATAGACGAAGTTACAAGAAAAAAATAAAATAAAATAAAAATACGTACCAGCTAACTTAAAAAAGAAATAAATAAATTAATTGATCTCTCTTTAATTATTAATTATTACCCCAAGAAGAGTCATGCACGTAAGCGCGATTCCAAATTCCATGGAAAATACTCCGGATGCTAGAGGGAGATAGGGTTTGTTAACCTGATCATAACATATAGTAAATTGTTTAATTTCCTTAATTGTTCACTTTATAAACATTTAATCCTTGACCAACTTCAATTAGAAGTTTATAATAAGTAAATAAATTATAACTAATTTGCACTGATTTAAATAAAAAAAGGGTTAAAACATAAGAGCGTAGTTACCTTATCTATTTCAATATCATATATTTGATTTATTCCTGACGTATAAAGTAGACCTAAGATGAATAGAATTATCACCTGAAAATATTGAAGAAGATATACAAATAAGAGAAATTGAACAAAATATAAAAACAATCTAAATTGATTATTCGCTAATTCAAAAATAATTTTAATTTTAGATTAAATTGAGAAAATTTATTTTCGTACTTCCACGAAAAATTTTAGAATTTATTTCTTCAAAAGAAAATGAATCCAAATATAACTGCATATAAGTTGGGAAAGATAAAACATTTTTTACCTTCAGCACTTCCACAAAAAACACAGGGGACACTTCAGCTAAAGATTTTAAGGGCAAAAGTGAGAGTGAATTTACACTAATTACCTGCCATATGAAAGTCAAGAAATTAGAATCATTATGAAGTGATAGCCCTGCCAAATTCTTATTATATGATTTTGAATCTTAAAATTTTTAAGCAAAAAATTAAAATCTACTTTGGAAAAACATCAAAATTTTATTTTATTTATTTTATTATTTTTTCATGTAGGTTTGGTGTGATATAGAGTAATATTCCAAATTATGATTCGAGATCATGATTTTTATATATTAACAAGAGTTTTCTTGATTTATGAATTTGTAACACGGCTTATTATAAGGGCTTGTTTGCTTGGGCATATAGAATTAGGCAAAATTCATATACTAATGATACATAAGCTAGAAATGGTATCCAATGCCATATAATCTATATTGTTTGCTTTGATTTTATAAATTGGTGATATCCCACACTTGACTATTCACACTATATAATGTTTGGTTGGCAATATTGCTCAATATGATTACACTTTGCAATGTCCAAAATGCCCTAACTTCTAAGAAGGTAAATTTCCAAAATGATGGTTAGGGTTTTCATATGAGGGGTAAGAATGACTTTTCATTCCTTATCATATCAAATTTAAAATGATGGAAAATGGATCAGGCCATCTTGGCCTGATTCATAAACCAACTTGACCCATGATACCATGTCGGGCCGAAAAGGTATAATGGGCCATAAAAATGTGAAGCAAACAAAAAATAAGGCTTGAAAATGTATCTATCATGCCTTATCATGTGAAACAAATAAGCCCTAAGTATAACCAATCATCTAATTCAAGATAATTCTACAACTCTAAGCTCTTAATTAATTGGCTAGTAATTAGTCCTTATGACCTAATTATTTAATTTAAGCATTTTATTGAACTCATATTTCATTTTTTTAAATTAAACTTCAAGTATAAATATCGAGTATATTAAATATATTTTTTAAAATAATTAATTATGGATAAAATATACTTAATATATATATATATAACCGAAATATGAAATGTAACGTGAATTTATTTTCAATAACTTTTTCATTAATAAAACTCACGGTTCCCATCACGGTATATGGACGAGAAAACACGTAAAGAGCTTCCAATAGCTTATAAAGTTCACCAAAGGGCGATCCATTCGAATTCAGCTGCTGCTGCTCTTTCGAGTTCCTTGGAAGAACCATCTCCTGTTCTTTTCTTGTACGAATAATATTTTCCGAATCATCAGTAGAAGCCCTAGTCCTCCAGCGGTAATTATATTTCACCGGCCGGCGGCAACTTCCGTAGGAAATTCGTCTTTGCTCCGATGACACCGGAAATTGTGGATAGAATATTCCTACACAGGCCATACACACACACACATAAGTGTTTTTTTTTTTTTTTTTTTAGAGAATATTACAAATGACGAAGAGAATATTTATAATAAGTCTATAAAATCCGATTATCAAATCAAAAAGATTAATTTTAAAACAAGCCAATAGAATCCAATTATCAAATTAAGGAAAATGGAAGTACAAACTCCACAACCAGAGGCACACATAAGGTGCACAAAAGAGTTAATTGTGATTCGAACACGAGACTTCACGTCAAATTAAGAAAAATGGAAGTACAAATTTCACAATCAGAGGCACACATAAGTTGTACAAAGAAATCAATTCGGGCTCGCATACGAAACCTTCCACATAATATGGGAGATTTAATGCCACTGGGCTACAATCTATTGGACGTGTAATAAAAATTATATGAATGTATGAATCGATTGATATTAAATAAAAATTGATCGCTAATAAAAATGAATGAATTTATTAATAATGATGGATATAGATGAAAGAACTAACCGCCATTCCTTGCCAAGGAATTGTAGAATGTCGACGAGGAACGTGCAAACGGGAGAATCATAGTTTGCTCTCGTTGTCTTTCTCTTACCAAAAATCAACAAATGTAATAATACTTGTAGCAGCAATAGTTACTAGATCCAGATACGAGCCTTTGTTTATGATGATCGACGCAAGGATAATATACAGAAATAGAGAGAAAGATGATTCTCTTAAATAAATGAGAAAGATTTCGACTTTAAAATTCTTGACAGGAAGGTAAGAATAGTAGTCTTTCAGCCCGCTTTCATTAAGTTTTTCTTTGTATGTGGTCGTATAATCGTATATAATTTTTTTTTTCTTTCAAATTTATACTTCATACGTGCATCAAGAATTTGTTAGGATTCAAATACTAGATCTCAAATTTATAAGTGTGAAGGTGAGTCACCATATTCAATAACAAAACTATAATTTTTATTTATTTATTTATTTATTTTTTAACACATGTATATACATTAAAGACTTAGTAGGATTCAAACACTAAATCTCTCATATTTATACATGTGAGGACAAAATTATTGAACCAATTAACCGCTCGATTGTTCTGTCTCTTGTCATATTTACAATTATAACTGCAAATATTAGGATCATAACAATAAAGATCATACTAACAATGGCAACAATATTCATAACTACTCAAAGTTTCGTGGAAGATGAAAAATTGAATGAAGAAGGCGTGCATATTTTGATATATGCATATATGGAGATAGTATATACTTAAAAAGTAGTCATTTTTTTCTTTTTTCTTTACCCTTTTTTCAACTTATTTCTATTTATTTCATTTCATCTTTTCTTTTAATTTGGCTAGGTGGGGGGTCATTTTTCAATTATTCGGACACCACAACTACAATTCAAATGCAAAGTAAAGGGATTTGCAGGAAAGTTATAAGTGAAGAATACAACAATATATATTTTTAATGTTATTATCTTTTTTCTTAAATTTTCGGCCATATTTTCTCTCATCCAAATTCATCGAGCCATCTAATTTGTTCTTCGCTCTTCGAACGAGAAAGCTCTAAAGTTCCTCTAAATTTCCTTTTTCGGAAAATTTCAGGTGGTTTAATCTATTATTGATATAAATTAAGCCAATTGATAAAAGATTCATAAAACCCTTAATTTGAAATTTTATTTAATTTCTTTTCCTATAAAATAAAAATAGCTTATGTATAGTACTTCTAATCAACAAATATTTATTGTTACCACCTTGGACTAGCTATCAAGTTCTCTAAAAGGCCTGTTTACGTGTGAGATGGGATAAAGAGGTATGAGATGAAATGAGGGGTGGAAGGCATGATGATAAGAATGGTCAAAGTGGATAATTGTATCAATTGTTTACTTTTGTAGATAATAATTTTGAGACATTTTAAAAACACTAAGGACCCATTTATTTTTATTTCCAACTCGATCCTCTTTTCATTTTTATTACAAAATAAAAATTGAAAATTATCACTTTCTATCCAATTTCATTCAAAATATATAAATATATATTTTTACATTTTCAAACTCTTCCTACATTTACTCTATCATCCTCCTGCTACATCAATCAAATTCGAATTTGATTTGACATAAATTATCCGCTATATCATTTTAAAATTAATAAAATATACATATATTTTAAAAAATAAATATTTTTAAACATAAATTTTTAATCAACCTACTTTTCCGTCCTAGACCTATTCAAATCATTACTTTCCAATACTTTATATATCCAAACACATTACTATTTTCATTTTAGATTTATAACTAATTAACTTTTCAACTTTTAAAAATGCATATAAACTAAAAATGGCTCCAAAAATAATACCAAATGGGCCCTAAAATATCCTTTAATTAAAAAAAGAGACAAATAATAATGTAATATTTGTTTTGTAGTCAGGAATAAGGCCAGGAGAATTTTTTTCCCTAACTCAACAAGTTAGGTTAAAAAATTAAAAGAATTTGATTCTATAGCCATAAGTTATTTAAAGTAGCGCTGCTGTAGGGTAATCATGTCATCACACCAAAAAAGGGTGATGCCTCATCCCTCAAAATTCAATTCACTCTTCATATCGGGCTCAAAATTCATACTGGACTTCTATATTATTAAAGCCCCATTTACTTATAAAATGATAGGATAAAATTTAGGATGATATCAAGGATTGGAATTTTTTTTACAATTATTATGTTATATTTACTATGTCAGATGAAATGAAGGATGGATATGATCTTTTTAAATTCATTTTTCACTTGAGTGGATGAAGTTAATCAAAATTGACAAAAATGCCTTCTTGGGTGAATTAGGGACATAATGAAAAAAAATACTCATCCTTGCATTATTTTGCAACATATATTCTCTCTCTCTCTGCCCCCCCCTCTCTCTCTCTCTATATGTGTGTGTGTATATATATATATTTGGACTAGCATAAATATATATATGTATATATTCTGTACATATATATTTTATATGTAATGGTTCCTCTTGTAATATTTCCCTTTTCCTTTCGTCCATTATTGGTATTTGTTATCTCAAAGAAAAAAATAAGAAAAAAGGAGCCAAGTTGATTATTTCAAGAAAAGGATAAAATTATAATTTACAAACATCATCCCACCAAGCCATCTAATTGGTCATTTTAATCACAACTTTGGGCTAGGAACTAGGATGCATCATCCTACATTTTAGGTGAATAGTTGGGAGCCAAACATTTTCTCCCGGGCCATCATCAGTCAAAGAAAACAAATAATGAAAAAGAATGTGGGCTTTCATATTGGTTTATTAGAAGTAAACAGGGTCTAAGTAAATAAGATATTATTAGATGGGATAGAATGCCTCATCACACCTAGTACTACAAAGTAAATGTCCTCTAAGTAGTCAGATCTATCTTTAGTATGCTTTAACAAGTTAATAAATGTCTAACCCACATTAGTTAAACTATCAAAGTGAAATCAATTATTGGTTAATAATTAGTTCTAAAATTAATTGTCCTAAAGTATGTTTTTATATGCATACTCACACATATTAAGAGTCATCAAAGTTCAAACCTCAAATTTCACACATCACATATATTAATAATCATCAAGGTTCAAACCTCAAATTTCACACATGCAAGTGTGATGTCGATGTTACTTGGTGATTAGCCACTCTGTAATTATTGTTTTAAAGTAAAATTGTATGCTGAAATTAATTATTACCTAAGAGAGTTTTACTAAATTGAAGCCAAATTCATATATCCTAGATAGATGACCCCGTGGCAAGTTCTTGTTTCAAAGAAGCCAATGAAGATTTTAGCCCTAATACATTTTGCAAAATTCGATTTAATTTGGCAATCTGTCCCATATGGGTTCGAGTGGAGTTGGAGATTAGCAGACGTAGGTTAGGTTTTCTAGTGAATTAAAGTTGATTTCATTTTCATTTTGGCATATATATATGACAATATGATGAACTATATTTATATTTCTATTTGTTTTAATAAATACTTAGTTCAAGAGAGAAAACTAAGATAAGAAAATTTTTACATGCGGAATAGCGATCTGCATATTTTTTCATGAGTAAACCGAGTAGGTTGTCAATCCCAAATCTTAGCTATTCATGGAGGACACATGACTTCATCACACCCATTAATATTATATTATTTACAAATCAATCTCGCCTCTATACTAAAACTCGTTGGCTTGATCTTTAGTTCAGCAATGACCAATTTTATCATTGATTCATATTGTTAGTGCAGAAATAATAAAATAAATAGACTACCTTAATTCATACGACATTGTCCAAACATCAAATCTCACATCTATAAGCGTGCGGTAATGTCATCAGACCTAGTGACAAAAACTAAAGAATCTTTTTTTTTTTTTTTTCCTTGCAGACATGCATACACCAAAAATTTGGTAGGGTTCTAATATTAAATCTCACATATTTATATGTCATCATAGAAGGGGATTGCCCAACCGTAATCACGCTCTCCATACTAATCCCATGAATTTCTCAGCAATAAGCCCTATAATCTCGCATGCCAAAACAAGTTTCCAAAGCTTGATCTCTTATGCTTTTAGTCATGCTCGACGTAATGCTAACAAATGTGCTCATCATCTAACTATGATGGCCTTTTCTTTGCACCATTTTTAGATTTCTGCTTTTGATGTAATCTCCCAAACATTGGCCTTGGATTCTATCTAATAAATTTTTTTACTATTTTTCTAGAAAAGAAAAGGATAATGCTATTGAACCAATTGTCTAGTCGATAAGTGAGAACCATAGTTTGATTCATGTCACTATCTTTCTCTTGCCATATTTACAATTATATGTGCAAATATGAGGATCACAATTTGTTCTCACTATTCCCCTCTTACAAAAAAACAATAAATATAACACTAGTAATGGCAATAGTTAATTTATAACTATTCGAAGTTTCGTGGGAGATGAAAAAATTGCACGAAGAAGGGCATCCATATTTTCATACATGCATATATGGCATAATGGATACTTAAAAAGCATTCATTTTTTCTTCTTTTTTCTTTACTCTTTTTTCAGCTTATTTCTATTTATTGCATTTTATTTTTTCTTTTAATTTCGCTAGGTAGGAAGTCAATTTTCAAATATCCGGAACCGACAATTACGATTCAAATGCAAAGTAGAGGGTTTTGCACGGAAAGTTATAAATGAAGATTATAGCAATATATACTTTTAATATTATTAACATTTTTCTTGAATTTTTAGTCATTTACTCTCATCCAAATTCATCTAGACGTCTAATTCGTTCTTTCCTCTTTGGACAAAAAAGCTCTAATGTTCCCCTAAATTCATTTTTCAGAAAACTTCAGGTGGTTTAATTTATTATTGACACAAATTAAGCCAATTAATACAAAATTGATAAAATTATTAATTTGAAATTTTATTTAATTTCTTTATCTATAAACTAAATTATGTTTATTTTATCAACAAATATCTATTATTACCACCCCAGACTGGCTATCAATTGGTGATGTGAGATATAAAGTAGATAATTGTATTGATTATTTACTTTGATGGATGATAATATTAGGATAAATTTTAAAATGACTAAAATATTCTTTAATTTAAAAAGAAAAAGAGAAATAGAAATGTAATATTTGTTTTGTAGTTGGGAATAAAGTTTGGAGAATTCTTTCCACAATTCAACAAGTTAGTTGAAAAATTAAAATAATATGATTGGTGCCATAGGTATAAGTTATTTAAAGCAGCGGAGCCGTGGAATACTTGTTTCATCACACTAAAAAAGGGTGATGTCTCATCCCTCAAAACTCGCTCTTCATACCATGTTCAAAATTTATACTAGGCGTCTATATTATTAAGTAAGATATTAGGTGGGATAAAATGCCTTATCCTACCCAACATTACAAGATAAACACCCTCTAAGTAGCTAGATCTATCTTTCGTACATCTTAACAAGCTAATAAATGTCTAACTGACATTAGTTAAACTATCAAAGTGAAATCAATTATACGTTTATAATTAATTCTAAAATTAATTGTCCTAAAGTATTTCTTTAGTATGAAAATCCACACATACTAAGAATTCGTTAAGATTAAAACTCCAAACTTCACACATACAAATATTAAGGTAATGTCACTTGGTCATTGACCACTCTGCAATTTATTGTTTCAAAGTATAATATGCTAAAATTAATTATTACCTAAGTAAGTTTTACTAATTTCAAGCCAAATTCATACATCCTAGATAGATGACTTTAAAGAATCCGATGATGATTTTAGTCCAAATACATTTTGCAAAACCTCGATTTAATTTGGCAATCCTATTCCATCTAAGTTCAAGTGGAGTTGGAGCTTAGTAGACATAGGTTAGATTTTGTAGTGAATTAAAATTGATTTTATTTTCATTTTGGCATCTATATATAAATTCATGTGACAATATGAAGAACTATATTTATATTTCTATTTTTTTTTTAACAAATATTTTGCTCAAGAGAGAGAACTTGAACAAGAAATATTTTACATGTGTAACATGGATCCACGCATTTTCTTAGGAGTCAATCCGACCAAGTTTTCAACCCCAGAACTTGGCTATTCATGGAGGACACATGGCTTCATCTTACCCACCTAACATAGTGAGAGATCCATGCCAACACATTAATATAAGTACTTCAATTTCAGGAAGAGTAGGTAAGTACTTTGACATTATTCTAGCATTATATATTAGTTTCGATCTTAACTTCAATTTCTGATCTAAACATCAAATGGTTATAATTTGGGACTCACCCAATGATCCTCTAAGTGTATATTGTTGTTTAAGTTCTAAGCCCACATCCAACATGTCATTTGATGAGGAGGATATAATTAAATAGACCAATTTCGATTGAATTTAATTGGACAATACTAAATTAATGTTATATATAAGTACATTGCTCTTTAAGGAATACTTTTGTGAGGATGTTGGGGAATAACTTGAAGCACTGCAAAATACATCTTCTCAACGAACAAAAGGAACAAGTAAATACTCTGCATACATAAGCTGCAAAACAACCCCTTAGTTAATTACTTCACCTTGAAGGGAAACAAAAACTAAAGAATGTATCTTTTGATTTATGACTTAGAGCTATATATATATATATATATATATATGAAGTTGATTTAGCAATATTAACATTCTATTTGATGGACCATGATAAGGCAATGTTAAAGGGAGAGCTAACTCAAAGTCGGTGATTAACTTGAAATTGGTACATATCATTCTTACCTTCCACACAAACATGTAAAAGTCAGATCCTGATCCTTCAATTGATAGGTCAAGGGAAAGAGCTCGATGCAAAACTATACATGCCAGCGCAAAGTGGCCCAAAACCTGCAAATATTCCAATTAGGACCACAACTTTGTCTTCAAACTCTATCTATATATAGGACATTGATTGACATAGCTAAAAGTTTAACGTACAGTTACAAACTTGCTAACGACGAATGAGGAAGAAGCTCCAGTCCCCATCGCACACCCATATATCAACATGAGTGTGCTTATACAAATCAGAAAGACCTTCAACATACAAACAAAAATAACAATATGAGTATTGTTCATGACCACATTATCTTCCTAGTTCTTCAATTGACAATCCCAAAGTTATCCACCAGCAACAAGCATTTCAAGAAATTAAGAATTCTTTTTGTTGGGTGGAGTTTAATTTCATCTTTTTGGACATGTATTGTAGAAAATGAAGAGGAATTAATTCAATAAAATCATACTCACTCGTTCTTTCCCAAGCTTGACAGTCAATAACGAATTCAGGCCAAATAATCGATCGCCATCAATATCAGGTATATCCTATTAAATATATTCGATAATTATTAATATCTAAAATATTGATAATAATCTATAAGAAAAACCACTCAAATTAATAAGTAGAACTTCATGGCCTATTTTCCTAACCTTTTCTTTTCCTTGTTAGTTTTTAGATGAAACTTCATGCTACCAATTTATTACCTTAGATTAATAATGACCATATAGTTTCTTACCTTAGATAAGGCAACAACAATGGAGAATAAACACGAGAAACATGACGTGAAAATCAATGATTTTGAAATTAATATCGATCTCCCAAGCACATATTTCTGCATATATAATCAATTTTCAATTATTTCAGTCTAAAAAAGATAAACCAAATGAAATGAATAACGAGTGCCGAGCGGCATGCGGCCCAATGATATAAATTTCCCATATAATATGGTATGTCAGGAGTTCGAGGCTGAACGGACTCTGATATGTGTATGTGTATAAATAAATAAAAAAAAAAGAATCAAATAATAATTAATTTTATGCGAGTACATACCTGGATATGAATAAATGTGGCAAATGGTATTGCTATTGCCCTTACCATGATAATGCACATTGCAGCAAGAAATGGATTTTTTTTCCATCTCAAAAATGGTAGCTAAATGCAACACATGCAAAAGCCAAAATAAGGCATAATAATCCAACAAATTAATTGGACTAATTAATCTTACGTTTAAATTAGATTAGAAAAAAATATAATTGATTTAATATATAACGCTAATAAACATGCTATCAAAATAATATCTTACCTCAATGGAGTAGGCGCTTCCAAATAGGAAACTAACAAGGGCGCCAAAAAGCAAAGGTGGTGAATGGGACATTATTCCCATTGCCACGCACTGCAAAAGCAAGTGAAATTAATTGAATAATTCCTTTATATGTGTTCAGTGGTTTGTAATCCAATGACATCAGTCTTTCCTATTATATGGGAAGTATTGTATTCAACTTGGAATGAGCGTGTTATGCACTTTATGTACATCTAATTATATTATACTTTAATTTATTTAATTTCATAATAGGATAATATTGATTTATTGAAATGATTAATTTTGTCATTTGTAATATTCTCTCAAAAGCTTCATTTGTATATAATTTTCATTTATTAATTATTGATCCAATGGCATGTAGTCCGGCCGTATCAGTCTCCCCTTCTATGTGGGGAGGTCATGTTTTTGAGTCTGAATGTGTTCTTTTGAGTACTGTGTGTAGTTTATATTTTAATTTATTTGATTTGAGAATAGAAAAATATTAATTTATTGAAAGTATAAAAATTCATCATTTGTGATGTACACTAAAGAAAAAGAAAATTATTAATTATTGAACAAATTGTGAAACAAATCAAGTAATTGTGTAAAATGAAATGATGAATGAAAGAGAAATTAATTTTCATGCACGATAATTGAAGTTATAATGGAGTATTATATCTATACCATATACATGGAAATGATTCTTGAATTTTTTACACAATTTGTCGTTTAATAATTTCAACAATTAAAATGGACAATATATTTTGGAGGATAAAATAGAGGATTTAGCATAAGAAAATAGTTTGGATAGCAATTTATTTTACTAATATTTCAAATTTATTTTTTAAATTATCCTTTAGAGATGATAATTTAATAAAATTACAATTGTACTTCTCACAAAATTCACAACCTCACATTGTTAAAATTTCATCCTCCATTTTTTTAAAAATCATGTCAGACGCCTAATACAGCCTTAATTTTATGTTGTAATTTAGATAATTTCATTCATAAATTTTGAGTAACCTAAAAAATTTTTTTGTGCACGCAAAAACCTCATACAACGACAGCCAGCATAAAGAAGTAAAACAGTTATAGAGGGAGTTATGAAGGCGGTTATAGAGGAAGTTACAAGAAATAAAAGATAAAATAAAATAAATCTGCATACCACTAAATAAAAAAAAAAAAATAATAAATTTCTCTTTGATTATTTATTATTACCCCAAGAAGAGCCATGGCCGTAACCGCAATCCCGAATTCCATCGAAAATACTCCAGAAGCTAGAGGAAGATAGGGTTTGTTGACCTGATATCATAACATATAGTAAATTATTTAATTTCCTTAATTGTTCACATAATAAACATTTAATCCTCGACTAGCTTCAATTAGGGTCTTGTTTGTTTCAATTGATTATGCTTAATAAATGCACAATCAGTACTAATTTATTATTTGTTTGTCTTGATATAGGGCTCATGATAATTCATTGGTCCAGTATTACGTTGGAATATATGGATCAAGAGGGGAGAGGCTTGATACATTTTCTTTGAGTTGGATAAGATTAAAAAAGATCAAATTACCTTTAATTAGTATGTAAAAAGTATATTAAAATAAATAATAAAAAGTTATAATCGTAAAATCATATATTTTGTTGTAATTTACTTTTTAGTTAATTTTACTAACCGAACATGAAATTGTATTGCTTTATCTTGATAGACTTAAAAAAATCTATTTATTTATAGATCATTCATAATCACATCATTCAAAGCAAATGAGTTCTAAAAGAAATCAGAAGTTTATAATTAGTAAATAGATTATAACTAATTTGCATTTATGTAAATTTAAAAAAAAAAGGGTTAAGACATAAGAGCATAGTTACCTTATCTATTTCTATATCATATATTTGATTTATTCCTGACACATAAAGTTGAGCAAAGCTGAATAGAATTATGGCCTGAAATTGAAGGAGATATACAAATAAGAGAAATTGAACAAAATATTAAAACAATCTATTGATTATTCACTCAATCAAAAATATTTTTCATTATACATTAAAATTGAGAAAAAATATTTTTCATACTTCCACTGTTAAAAAATGGATTTTGGGTCTAATTCAACCCCAAAAGTTAGTTCAAGAGGTGAGAATTGTCCAAAACTATATATAGAGATCACAACTTATTTATTTCACTAATGTGGGATACTAGCATCCATGAAAAGTTTTAGTATTTATTTTTTCAGAAGAAAATGAGTCCAAATATAACTGTACATAAATTGGCAAAGATAAACGTTTTTTTACCTTCAGCACCTCCGCAAAGAACGTAGGGGACACTTCAGCTAAAGACTTTAAAGGCAAAAGTGAGAGTGAATTGACACTAATTATCTGCCATATAAAAGTGAAAAAATTAGAATCATTATGAGGTGATCATAACCCTGCCAAATTCTTATTATATGATTTTGGACCTTAAACTTTTTAGGCAAAAATTAAAATCTAGTTTTGAAACACAATTTATTTTTTTCGTTTTCTTTTTCTTTCTTTTTTTTTTTTTTTTTGTTTTTTTATGTGGGTTTGGTCTAATATGGAGTAATATTTCAAATTATGATTCGAGATCATGATTTTGTTCTATTAACAAGAGTTCTCTTGATTTAGTGAATATGTAACACCACTTATTATAAGTATAATCAGTCATCTTGTTCAAAATTAAGAGTGTCAATTCGGGTGAATTGAGTGAATTTGGGTTAGGTTGAAGTAGAGGTATAACATAAGATGCTAGAAGATGTATTCCAACTGATTGCAATATTTCAACATGTTCGGCGTACGGTAAACAAATGCGCTCACCATCACGCTAGACATGCTTATTCTTTGTACTGTTCTCATGTTTCTGAGTTAGATGTTCTCAATTATGCCTTGTCACTGGATTCTTAAGTTTTATATATACTTCTATTTTGCCTCAAAAAAAAGTAAAAAAAACATAGGGGTATAACATAAGAATACCAAATCTGAATTCAACCCAACCCGATGCTAAACCCAGAAAGTTCAATCGTAACCTGACCCACAAAAATCGTATCAGGTTTGAGGTGACTTGACCTAACAACATGATAAACCTAACCTAACCCAACACAATCTATATATTTTATTTTTTATATTTATAAATTCCAACATTATAGTTGAGTAACCAGTAAGGTCTAAGAAAGTAAGAAACATAATAACTTTAAAAATTGTCATGTCCATAATTACTCAAAATACAAAAAAGTAATAAATTATTATTCAATAAACAATTCTTATAACAACCATCAATATAGAATTAACTACTAAATAGTAAAAATTAAAGTCCAAAGACAAAAACATCAAATTAAAGTTCAAAGACAATTTTGATGACAACCGTAAAATCCAAGTTCTTGTTTGCACCAATAGCTACTTTCCACCATTAATTCATAGCCTAAAACTCAAAGAAATCTTCTTTTGATTTGTATTTGAGATTTTGAGTTTTCTGAAATTTTGGATATAAAATTTCTCTAATTGGTTTAGATTATTGGATATAAATTTTTTAAATTTGGATTTTATTTTTAATTAGCCAATTATTTTTGGGTTGGGTTGGGTTTATTAGGTTATTAGGCCACTCACTTGTTGTTTTCGGGTTTAGCAGGTTGAACCAATCCAACCTTATTCTTGTTTCGTCGGGTTAGTTTCAAGTCCAACTCATTTCGACCTAAACCCCCGAAAATATTAAACCCAAACCTAATATTTTTTCAGTGGGTTATAATCGGATCATCGGGTTGAATTTGATTTTGATACCCTTAGTACACTTAACATATATATATATACACATGAACGAAATATGAAATTAGACATGAATTTATTTTTAATAATTTTTTTCATTAATAAAACTCACGGTTCCCATCATGGTGTATGGACGAGAAAACACGTAGAGAGCTTCCAATAACTTATAAAGTTCACCAAAGGGGGATCGATTCGAATTCAGCCGCTGCTGCGCTTTCGAGTTCCTTGGAAGAACTATCTCCTGTTCTGCTCTTGTAAGAATAATATTTTCCGAATCATCAGTAGAAGCTCTAATCCTCCGACAGTAATTATATTTCACCGGCCGGCGGGAACTTCCACCGGAAATTCTTCTTTGCTCCAATGACACCGGAAATTGTGGATAGAATATTCCTACACACGCACATGAATGTATGAATCGATTGATATTAAACAAAAATTACTCACTAATAAAAATGAATGAATTTGTTAATAATGATTGATATAAATGGAAGAGCTAACCGCCATTCCTTGCCAAGGAATTATAGAATGTCGACGAGGAACGTGCAAATGGGAGAATCATAGTTTGCTCTTGTTGTCTTTCTCTTACCAAAAAATCGACAAATATAATAATACTAGTAGCAACAATAGTTACTAGAACCAGTCAGAACCTTTGTTTATGATGATGGATACAAGGACAAAAAAATAGGAACAGAGGGAGATTATTCTCTTACATAAATGGGTAAATTGCTCCAGCGCCTCAACGTAATATTCGAAATTGGTTCATGACCCCGTGTAAAATAAAAATATACAAAAAATTTCTTATGTTTTTCTAAAATCATGCAACTAGCACCGTTGAGAGTGTGTGAATAATTCACGCATGAGTGTTGCGATTGATTATGCTTTTTTATGAATAAAAAGATAGTTATGCCCCCACTTATAGTATATGTATATAATTTAATATAATATATATATATATGTACATATAACCCCACTATAGCTATTAACGAAAACATTTATCAAATAATTTGATACTCGAATTTGAATAGCAGATTCAAATTTAAAATTTAACGAATTCGAATCCAAGTCTACTATATTATTCGATATATATTCGAATCCGAATTGAATCTAATAATATTCGAGTATATATTATCATATGTTAATATTTTTATTTCTCCAAACTTAAATTTTTTATGATTTATAGTAATGAAGCCATTGAATATTATGTTAATTATTACATGTATTTGATATTTACTTTTTGGATAAATCAAGTATTTTGATTTTGTGACCATAATAAAAGGTGCAAAATCAATAAATAATTCAAAATTCAAGTTAAAAATTGAATTAATCGAATATTCGAATCGAATTCAAATATACGAAATAGTTACTCGAATCGAATTCGAATACAAATACGAGTAAAATAAATTGAATCGAGTTCGAATCCTCAGATATTCGGTTCGATTCGATTCGATTCGTTAACAACCCTACCCCCACCTAAAGACAACCCCCCCTACCCCACTCGACTAGTTGTTGGCAGACTGGCAATGCATAGAAACTAAAAATGGCTCTAGAAATAAAATCAAATGGACCCTAAAATATCATTTAATTAAAAAAAGAGAGAAACAAAAATGTAATATTTGTTTTGTAGTTGGAAATAAGGTATGAAAAATTCTTTCCACAACTCAATAAGTTAGTTAAAAAATTAAAAAGAGTTTGATGCTACAGGCATAAGTTATTTAAAGTAGTGGCATTGTAGGGTAATCACGTCATCACACCAAAAAAAGGATGATGCCTCATCCCTTAGAATTCACTCTTCATACTAGGCTCAAAATTCATACTGGACTTCTGTATTATTAAGGTCTCATTTGCTTATAAAATGATAGGATGAAATTTAGGATAATATTAATGAATCTTGAAGCCAACAAGAGCAGCATCACCATTCCCACAGGCTCTGTCGAGTGGTTTGTAATCCAACGGCACAAGTCTCCCACATAATGTGGGAGGTCAGGAGTTTAAGCCCAAATGAACTCCTGATATGTGTGTGTGTGAATTTAAAAAAAAAAAAAAAAAAACAAACAAACAAACCATTCCCATGAGCTCTTTTGGTAAATGACCAACTAACCCCACTCTCTCGTTTTCCAAAGGGAGCAACTTTTTGCAAGTTGCACCTCTAATGAAAAGAAAAAGGCAGAGCTGATTAGATCGTGACATAAAGTAATAAATATTCTCCATGATGCTTCCCCAAAGATGCACAAGAACAAATTTGGTGGGAGCTTTTGACAGTACATAGCAAAGGGAGTTGAAAGTGAGTGATTTAATGCATATTATCATTAGGCATTACAATGACTTTTTGTTAAGTTGGAATTGAAGATTCTTACACAATTAATTGTTAACACTTCGCAAAATATGAAGTTGTCAATAACAAAAGCTTTCTGAGAAATTGCTCAAGTGCTGTTAACTTGCCAGTTCTTGTAATGAAGATGTGACATGTTGCATTTATGACAGGAAATCTAGTAATGATGATAATAATACAATCGGAGAGAGAGATTAAAAAGATTTCTCTTAACAGCAAGAGAAAAACCCTTAAGATTTCTGGTAATAATTGTACATTAGTTTCAGGATTCGTAGATACAAAGACTAGGTTGTTCTTTCCACACACAGTGGTACATTGATTGAAATTCTATTAAAACAGCAGCTGGAAATGCATTTTATTACAACAAAACATTAGTTTGCATGAAGATTGACAAAGCTGTCAATGAACAATACATCTGCAGTCCCATTTTTAGAGTTAGTATTATGAATGGAAAGGAGACCTTATCCAAAGAACGTCTAATATTCTTGTCCTTTACGTACCAACACAAAAACTAAGATTAATATAATATCAGTTATCCACCTGGAATTGTCGGAATTTGCAACTTGGGCGACCTTTTTTCATATGAATTTTGTAAATTTCGGACAAAAATACTCCACCAGCTTTGCTTGTTCTTGCAACCAAATAATCTGATATATCGTTGGCCATAAATGTGTGACAGGCTTGCTTTCAACTTTCAAGGGATGAGCCTAAATGTTCTAAGCCATGATATGATGATCGAATGTTAGTGTCCTATATCGGTGAAATGAAAAAGTTGTGGTTTCTATATATGATTTTGGACAATTCTTACCCTTGAGCTAGCTTTTGAAGTTAAGTTAGGTCCAAAGTCCATTCTTTAACATCGAACAATTTTTTTTATGGTCATGCATGACTTTGGCACCGGTATATATTATTTTCTTTAAAAAATTAAATTTGATTAAAATCACAATTTGAACTTCCGATGTCATCGACCATGACTTGATTTGTTCAGCTTGTCTTTTTTCCTTTGATCAACTGTAGGTAGGTAGACATCTTGTGCCTAATATCATCCAAGTTCGAAGGCAATTTATTTATCGTCCAGCTTGGTAGGTAGACATCTTTTTTCCTTTGATCAACTGTAGGTAGATAGACATCTTGTGCATAATACCATATAAGTTCGAAGGCAATTTATTTACCGTCCAGCTTGGTAGGCAGACAGCTTGGCTCGTTGTTGTTTTTCTATCGACAAGTACAACAATTAATTGTGAATGGTGGTGGCCAGGCCCAGACAGCTTGAATTTTCCCTGGGCCCGGGCCAGGCCTGGACATGATAACCAGCGCTTCGTAAAGTAGCATTGGTTTTGTTTGAATATAAATTGGGGTATTCTTTCAAAATTTTTTGGGAGAATGAATTTTGGGAAGTGGGGTTGAGGAATGTGATGGTTATATGTTTGTGTTTTGGGGGGGAGGGGGGGCAAGATGATACATTAATGATTTTTTTGTTGGGTTTGTGGAGTGAAATGAATATTTTAAAATTATTTATATATGTGTATATATATATACATATAGAATGTATGAGTGATAGTATGTATATATATTTGTAATGATGAGATAATTGATTGAAACTTTGGGGAATATGTTTAGAGTGTGAATAATAGAAACTTTTTGGGGATAAATTTTATATTTTTGGAGTGGGATTGGGGAATGTATAGTGTTTGTTTGTTTAAATTTTGGGAATTAAAAAATGAATTGGGAGTTTGAAAACAAACAAGCCCATCATTTTTGGCTTGGCCTCAATATAATTTCTAAACATTTATAATTCAACTGACCTTCTTTTGTCCCTTTTCATTCCTTCAATCCTGGGTCATCGAACAACATGTAATTAGGGTTGTAATCGAGCCAACCGAGCTGAGTTTGGGCAAAATTTTAAGCTTGAGCTCGGCTTGACTCGATAAGTCTCGAATTGACAAATGAATTATAAAAAACTGCAAGCTCGAGCTCCAACTCAAAATAAAAAAATAGTAATATAATATATATTTATTAATAAAATAAAAAATAAAATTTAATTATATACTGGCTCGCGAGTTTCAAGCCTAGATACAAACGGCTTGAGCTCGAGCTCAAGCTCAGCTCGTGGCGGCTCGACTGGTTTGCACCCCTATGTGTAATTATGGTTAAGGAATATCTAAACTATTTTTTTTTCAAATTATTTAATATTTTAAGAAATATAATTAGTTGCAACAATAATTACATACGACTAAAATTTACTTGGTTTTCGTTTAAACTGATTTCAGATGCAATTCACGCATCCTTTTAATTTGTGATGATTTCAGTTTTATTAATTTTATTATAGATATTCTGTTTGTATATATCCTTGTATCATCCATAACATTACCTTTCCCTTTAAATTTTATGATGAACAATATATATATATTATAATGAAAAAATATATATATATTTTAATTTGTATATTAAAATTTTTTTCTTGATTTCAGGATTCGACCCACACCTTTCATCTATCTCCTAAGCCCATCTTCAAGGTCAATTGGCACACTCGATTGACTACGTGAGTCCAAACCCCCGAAAAAGACTTCATCACCATCATTTCAAGAAAAATTATATTTAATACAATTAGCCTTTATATATCTATAATAAAATGGTATGTAGATCTTAAATACCAATTAAAATAAAAAATTTGAACAGAATTTTAGGTGATTGAATTTATTATTAATACAAATCCCTACAGGGTATTTGTAAAAACTTCTAAAATTATTTTAGGATTTCTTTTCTACAACAGTATCTTAATACTTTTAGGACTCGTTTGCTTTGAATGATGTGATTAGATGCGATATATAAGCAAATGAACACTTTTTAAGCCCATTAGGATAAAATATTTTAATTTTATGTTTGGTTAGTAAGATTAATATATAAATAAATTAAAATAAATATATAAATTTACTATTATATCCTTTATACTTTTTAATAAAATTTTCACAATTTTCTCATTCTTTCACACTCTTCGGAAATAGGGTTTAATTGAAAATAAGATAAAAAAAAAAATAGATCCTATTTGATCATTGTAATTCGTATCACACAAAATCAAGCATTCTCCCCCCCCATCCCCCGGTTTATTTTCCAAAAGCAACAATAAATAATGTTGGGTTTAAAATTTATCAAGAACTTTTATCAATTAAAATAAACATTAAAAGAAGTTTGATTAGATATGTATCACACACAATCAACCCAAACAAACAAAGCCTTAGTCAACAAATATTTACTATCGCTACATATCACGTTTTCTAACTAGATTTATCTTTAATACGCCTTATTCAGCTAATAATTGTCTAGCCAACGTTAATTCGACTATTAAAGTGACATCAATTCTAAGTTGATAACTGATTCTAAAATAATTGTCTTAAAGTATGTTTTATGCTAAATTTTACAGTTACCTAAATCAGTTTTACGGAATTCAAGCCCACTCATCTAGTGGCAATTCCTTGTTTCAAAGAAGTCCACAAGGCTTTTAGCCCAAATCCACTGCAACCTATCCCATCCGAGTATGAGTAGTGAAGTTTAGGAGTAGGGGTGTAAAAATGTCGAGTCGAGTCGAGTCGAGCCCGAATATAGTAAGCTCGAGCTTGACTTGTTGAATAGACGAAGGCTCGGGCGAGCCCTATTGAGTCGAAATCAAGCTCGACTCGATAAGGCATGTAAATTAGCATAAAAACTCGATTCGTACAAGTTTCGATGAACTCAAGCTCATATATGTTTGAATTAGTTTGAACTCATTTGCGCTCAAAATAAAATATATAATTATAAACTTTTCAAAATTTTTATTATTTTCTTAAAAAAAACAAAATATGATGATGATGATGGACCTTATTATATATAATTATATATACAAAATATAAAAAAATTTGTTTAGGCTCGCGAGCTTTTCAAGCTGAATATTATTGAATTCGGCTAGGCTCATTTAACTGACGAGCTCAAACGGTTCGCGAGCCGTCTTGTCTCATTTACACCCCTACTTAGGAGAAGTAGGTTAGTTTTTTTTTTTTTTTTTCATGCAACTTATAAAATTGATTTCATTTTCGTTACAAAAGATATAATAAATTTACATGTCAATATTATGTATTACATTTAAATTTTTGTACTTAAATAACCAATCGGCTTAAGAGAAAAAAAAAATCACAAGAAGAAAAAGTTTTCATGTACGAAAAATAATAAAATATTATTATTATTTTTTTTAAACAATTCAGTCCGACCCTCAATACTAAAATTAGCGGCTCAATCTCAAGAAGAGTGATAACCAGATGATCATTGATCATTAATTTGTTATTATCAATACATAAATAATGAAATAAATATGCTACATTTCATTCACTTAACTTTATGATAATTTGGAGAACAAAATCAACAGCATGTACATAGTACTTTTGTGAGGAATTTGGACAACTTGAAGCACTCCAATTTAATCTTCTCAACGAACAAAAGGAATTAGTAAATACTCTGCATACATAAGCTGCCAAAAATAACATTTTAGTTAGCTACTTCACTTCAAAGTTAAATAAATATTGAAGGATGACTTGAAGTTATAATTTATCTTTTGATATGTTTTCATGATTTTTCTAAAACATTCTTAATATTTCCTTCTAATCATCATAATAAACTACTATCTACGATCATAATTGCCATTTAATTTTTGTAGCCCGCTGCTACCACTTTGTCATAATTTTTTCTTTTTATTGACTTAAAAATTTAAAAGTACATTAAAATCTAGCAGACACATAGAGTGTGGAAAAAATCGCTAATATAATTTGAAATTAAATTAAGAGAGCGAACTCAAAGCTCATAATAAATTGTCCTCACCTTCCATACGAACATGTAAAAAGCATGTGCTGATAGATCAAGGGATAGAGCTCGGTACAAAACTATACATGCCAGTAAAAAGTGGCTCAAAACCTGTAATATTTCAAGGACCACAATTTCATTTTCTACATATATAAAAATAGAAGATTGATTAATGTAGCTAAGAGTTTCATGTTAGATAGACATACAATTACAAGCTTGCTAAGGAGGAATGAGGAAGAAAATCCAACTCCCATTGCACAACCATATATCAACATGAGTATGCTAATACAAATCCAAAAGACCTTCAACATTCAAGTAGAAAATAAATTAAAATTGGTAAGTATTATAGAAAATAAGAGGGAACTAATTCAATAAAACTATTTACTCACTTTTTTTTGTCCAAGTCTACAAGCCAATGATGAACCACAACCAAATAATCGATCACCATCAATATCAGGTATGTCCTGTTAAATTTTTCAATGAATTGCTGAATGTCTACATAATAATGTTATAAAATAAAATGATACCGAACCCATAATATTTATTACCTTGCATAAGCCAACAACGAAGGAGAAGAAGAACGAGAAACATGCTGCAAAAATCAATGATTTTGTAAATAATATTGGTCTCCCAAGCACATATTTCTGCATATATAATCAATTTTTTTTTAGTTATTTTAATCAACAAAATAGACAAGATGAAATGAATAATTAGTCAAAGAATTAAGTACCTGAATATGAATAAATGTGGCAAATGGAATAGCTATTGCCCTTGCCACCATGATGGATGTCGAGGTGAGGAGTGGACTTCTTTTCCATCTCAAAAAAGGTAGCTATGTATAACATATAAAAAAATAAAAATAAAAATAAAAAATAAGAAACTAAGTAAATTATTCCAACATATGGTATTAAGTAATCCTAAGTTCAAAATTTTTTTATACATAGAAATATACGTATATTTTGGATTCATTTAAATTCAAATTATGAACTTTATACATAAAAGTAAGAAGACAATATCACTCAACGATTGATCGGTAACTAAATTTCAATTAGGATAAAAGAAATAATATTGATTTAAAATATGAAGCTAATAAATATGGCAATATATATATATATAAAACTTACATCAATTGCGTACGCACTTCCCAATAGACAACCTAAAACGGCGCAGAAAAGCAAAGGTGGCGAGCGGAACATTATTCCCGTTGCCAGAGACTACAAAATAAAATAAGTGAAAGAAATTAACTCTTATCATAGTGTTAAAACACTAATAAAATTAGGACATCAATTATGATTAATTAATGGCTGAAGCTATAAATTTGTAATTTTAATTAAAAAAATTATCAAATCAAATTCGAAACGGATACTCATAGCTAATCATTGCTATGATCAGTTTGTAGTTAATTAATATATATATATATATATTAATTTTTTCATAATGCATAACTATTCTGTTGTGGTTCCAATGAAAAAAAAACAACGGACGGATAGCTAATAATTTTTATTCTTGTTATTTTAAAAAAATAACATTTATTATGAAAATTTGTTGTTATTTGTAGCCAGAACTACATAATTAATTTTGTAATAATTTTTTCGAAGCAGCCTAATTATTTTTAGTGAAATTGTGTATACAATTTTGGCAAACTTTATATATGTTTTAATATCTTTATAGATAAAATGAATAAAAGTAATTATTTTATTTTCTGTAAGATATTAATTCTTTAATAATTTCAATACACTACAGAAAAATTAGGCATTTGCTAAGAGACAATTATAACTAATTTCGTAGCTATGGTAGCTACAAATTTTTTATAGCAAATGTAAAATTTTAAAATAACAAGCAACAAAAAGGTTTTAGCTATCAATCCTTCACCACGTTCCTTGAAAGAGCAAAATATTAATTACACATTATTAGTAAGAAAATTATCATATTTAAAAAAAAAGAATAATCATTAGCTATGAATTTATTGTAGTAAAGGTTACCTATGAATTGAAGCATTTGCTTGAAATTCAACTTGATCAATTTCGTTGCTAAGGCTACGAATTGGTTTTAATTAGTTGATGTCATAACTTTTGTAGTGATAAATTTATTTAAATTTTTATATAATAAAAGTAAAAAGTTTATAATAAAAAATTAATAGTAAGGTATAGAATGAGTGAGTTGTAGATGATAATTAATGTATAAGACGTAGTTATAAAAAATAATAAATAAATAAAAGTATTTTAATTAGACATCAATTAAAAACAGATGAAAGAGAGATTAATACTTTATTAATAATATATTATATTACCCCAAGAAGAGACATGGAAGTCAGCACAATCCCAAATTCCATGGAAAATGCTCCCGAAACGAGAGGAAGATACGGTTTGTTGACCTGAGAATTATATAGTATATAAAAAGTGAGAAATTGCTCAATTGCTTACTTAATTTCCTTAATTAATTTAATTAATTTCCTTAGTTGCTTCACTTAAATAAACATTTTGCAATATAGAAAATTCTTATTCGGATCAAATTTCACAATATATTAAGTGATAATAATTTTAATTTTGTCACTAAAAATAATTTTTTAATGACAATAATTTTTGCCAATTAACTATAATTTTTATTGTTATTAAGCTGTCGCTAATTGTCATTATATACTGACAATTTAAATACAGCCTGCCACTACATTAAATTTGTAATTACCATTTTTTGCAACAAAAAAAAATAAAATTCATAGTATCACTTATTATTTTTGTTACTATTTCTTTTTTCCTTTTTCCCTTTTTTTTTTATAACTTTGTACAATTGACTAATTAAACTCAATCTAGAGTAGCTAGAATTTTCCAATACTAAGGAGATTATGACTAATTTGCATTGATAAAACTTTAAAAAAAATTAAAAAAAAAAGAAAAGAAAAACAGAAGGGTTAAGACTTAAGAGCATGTTTACCTTGTCTATTTCAACATCATATATTTGGTTTATTCCTGACGCATAAACTTGCGACAAGAACAATGGAACCATTGCCTGAAAATTGAAGAACGTATACAAATTAATAAAGAAAATTGAACTACATAATTGACAAAAAATTTGGATTCATTTTCTCATGTTTTCACATTGAAATCGTGTTTGTTTTCTAAATATTTTTGTAAACATCGGATGAGGGAAAACAGTGGAAAATTAAAAACAAGAAAATTGGACAATCGTTTAGGTTTTCCAAAATAAAATATGAAATGAATCCATCTCAATTAGTCAATTTTGCTATTAATCCACTAAATGAAATATATTTTTACTTTACATAAAAATCGGGAAAGAAATTATTTTCACATTTACAAAAATATTTTTAGGAATCTATCTCTCTTTTAAAAAAAAAAAAAAATAAATGAATCCAAATATATTTGCGCATAAATGGGAAATATATTTTTTCTCTTGTGTTATTTTTCTTAACGTTTTACCTTAAATACTTCCACAAAGAACGCAGGGGACGCTTCAGCTAAAGACGTTAAAGGCAAAAAGGATATTGAAGTTACCATAATAACCTGTCATATCAAAGTTTAGAAGCATTATGAAATGAGATCTAATGTCAAATATTTATTATATGTTTGGATCTTCAATTTGAAACAGAAAAAGGAAAAGAGAAATGGTAAGTTGTATCATTTTGATGGAGGGTCATCCTTCTTGAACAAAATTGCCCTCAAAATTAAAAAGTATTTTAAAAGCATGTCAAGATTATATTTAGTTGCACAAGTTTGATTCGATATAAAGTAATTCGAGTTATGGCGCATGACTTAAATCTAATTCAATTTGATACTAAACTCAAAAAGTTCAATTCTAATCTTATAGGTTCGATTAATTTGATTAACAATCAAGTTACCAACGACTTGATAAACCCGATCCAACCTGATATATATATATATATATATATATTCTAAATTTTATGTTTATAATCTTCAACATTATAATATACTAGAAGCTTAGATTTATATATTTTTTAAATTTACATTAAAATAAACATTTAAATTCAAACTTTCAACCAACCATCAATGGTTAGATTCCAATATAATCATCATTCAAATTAACATCAAAATTAATCGATTAAGCACAACACACATCATATGATAAAACATTCAGACACCAATCAGCTACTAACAATACGATTATTTGTCATATTGTCCACAATAACTCCAAATACGAAAATAAACTTTTTGTTTTTTAATCTAGGATTTAATTGCTCTTCTTATTTTCAAATGGATCGGATTGAGCTGGGTTTGATGGGTTATTAAGGTCACCTTTTTAAAATAATAATAATAATAATAATAATAATAATAATAATAATTGCATTGACTCAAAATGCAATCTAACCTTATTTTTTATTATATTCAACTTTGGATCCTACTTAATTTAACCCAAGTCCAAAAACATCGAACTTGGAGTCGATCATGATCGAGTTGATGGGTCAAAAATGAGCGTCTTGACAAGAATTCTCCTCTTAAATGTAGTAAATATGGGACGACAGATATTCAGACGTGCGACATAATCTCTACGTGATCACCAATTACTATAAATACCATTAGCCATTTTATTCAAATATAATTATGCACCTAAACCCTCCCTCCTTGTGCTCTTTTTATCTTGTTGTTACGTATTTTATTTATTTAATTTAAGCATTGGAAGATTTTAAACTCACCGTCCCGATCATGGCGTATGGACGAGTAAACAAGCAAAGAGCTTCAAGTAGCTCAAAAAATTCACCATATGGGGATCGATTCGAGTCCAACAGGTGCTGCTCTTCCGACTTCCTTGGGAGAACTAACTCTAATTGCCCACTGCTAATTGTATTAATCTTTGCCGAGTCATCAGTACTTAAAGCTCGGATCCTCGGGTGGTAACTATATTCCAGCCGCGGCGGCCAATGCTGCCCGCGACAACTGCCATCAAGAATTCTTCTTTGCTCCGCCGGCACAGGAAGTAACTGTGCACTAAATCCTGCACAACGTACGGCTGTTAGATATACATATATATATGTACATTATACGTAAATGTGTGAAATGATGATCGTTGAAAAATAGACATTGAGTCTAACTCAACCTCAAAAACCAGCTCATCCTCATTGTCCAAACTATATGTAAAGACACAATTTATTTATTTTATCGATGTGGAATACTAACACATCCCGTGCACGCCCAGAAATGAATATTTGAGGTATGGAATAATATAAAATGGGTGGTCCAATAATATTGGGTAGCCTAACCTCGGGATTAAGGGACTCTGATACCATGTTGAAAAATGGACCTTGAACCTAACTCAACTCCAAAAGCTAACTCATGAGGTGAAGATTGTCCAAAACTATATATAAAGACCACAACTTATTTATTTTATCGATGTGGGATACTAACACACCCCGCGCACGCCTAAGAATGAACATTTGGAGCTTAGAATAATATAAAATCGGTGGCCTAATAACATTGGGTAACCCAACATCATAAATAAGTGACTCTATCATGTTGAAGAATGAACTCTGAGCCTAACTCAACCTTAAAAGTTAGCTTATGAGATAAAAATTGTCTAAAATCATATATAGAGATCACAACTTATTTATTTCACTGATATGGAACACTAACAGTCATCAATATTAAGAAAAAATATGATCATAACATGAAAGAAACAGACCACCTTTTCTTGCCGAGGAAAGAAACATTGGCCGATGTGCAAACGAGAGAATCATAGTTTGTTTTCACTTCCAGAAAAACAATGCAAATCTATACTTTATGATCAGGTTATGTGTGTGTGTATACTTCGTGTGGGTATATATATTATATATGCTTCACAAAAATATTCTTTTTTTCTTTATTTTTGTGAACTGATGAATTTCCTTTTTAGTTTATTTAATTTCTTATCTTTTCCATAGCTGGCTTTGTTAAGTGGGGTCCGTTCGACAACTGCGAATGTAAAGCACTGGGGTTGGTAGGCAAACATGTCTACGAACATGGTAGCCACAAATGAAAACTGAAACAGTCACAAAATTTTATTATAATGTTTTTTATTTAAAATAAATTTCTGGTGTTGGTGGAGAATTATATATTATTATTGTTATCTTATTTTATTATAATGTTTTTTTAAGAGTTGACTTCCAATTCTTTGCTCGTTATATGAACTCAGTTTTATTGTTTGTTTGACTTCTATTTCTTTATTTATTATTTTCTTTTTTAAATTTTGTTGGAAATTGTGAATGGGTTTTTATAATACAAGCATCCTTTTATTTGGTATTAATTATTATGCAATAATGCTCAATTTTGCCTGCACTAGTTTTTGGACGCAATTCGGAATTCTCCTAGATTTGGTGTTATATCTAGTCTTTTTGGGAGAAAGACTTTTGAGAAAGCAGATCTGGACATATCCAGTCTTTTATAGTATTATACATTATTGTTACATTAAGATAAGGTTGGAAGATATATCTTTATATTAAGATATATATATATAACTGGAAGATCTACAGAAATATATATATATATATATATATGGGGTGGCCTAAATACCCAGGTCCAAACTAAGTTGGTCCAGAGACGCAGCACCAGGCCCAATCTGGCACTCGAGACCCATATGCATAATTGACCTCAATTGACCACTTTGCTGACGGTGCCCCATGAACAGAACAGCGTGAGGTCGACTTGGTCGACCATCGAGATCGAGACAGTACAGTACTCTACCACCGCATTAAATTCACTGACAGGCGGCATGCCTCCGCATTAATGGTGCATGCCATCCCCTCACCGCCTGACACAGCAGGCGCCACTATAGTGTACTATCATGTCCTTAAAACTTGGAAGAGCAGTTATCTGAAAATATATAGATAGAGGAAATGACTAATCACCCTTGCACAAGGGTAAGGGTCCCTGGATGTACTAGGAGCATCTCCGACAATTCCCCAAAAAGGAGAAGGATATAAATACTCTTACTTCAGTCCTTCTGAGGTACGCACCCATACATACCCAAAGTGCTTACTCCGCTGCTCGATATCTCTCAGCGATCTCTATTGCCTTGAGCGTCGGAGGGTAAGGAGCCCTCGGCTAGCCTAAAGTTTGCTGTGATTGCAGGTTCATCCCACCTAAACAAGAATACAGACCAGTCAGGTCGAGTCCCATCCGAATTCATAGTTGGATCAATACCCAGCGAAACAAAATCCCATCAATATATATATTTGTTAATAATATATATATATAAATTGATATAATTACTAAAATATATATTATAAATATGCGAGTAAGGGTTTTATGAGAAGCAGAATTTAGGGGAGTTGTCACAAAGTGAAAATAGAATGTTGTACCACACCAAAAATTTGATAGAGCATTAATATACAAGAATTAATTAGTCACCTTACAAAGTACTAAATTTAGATTATGATAGGTCACTAATGAATTGATCGAGTGACACTGTTATATATTTATTTATATGAAATTTAGAGTTCAAACATAAAAATTCATAGATGGGCCGACCTATTTGTACACCTTGAATTTTTCACCAAAAAAAAAAAAGAACGAAAAGAAAATTTATATCTTTCTTTACAAAATTGCCCATAAAAATTGGGAATAACAATTTTCAACACGACATGATAACCCAACATGAGTTCGACACGAAAAAGTTGGGTTTGGGTTGACCCATTTTGAGTTCGGGTTCAACAAGGTCGACACAAATAAGAATCTGAAGAAAATGGGTTGGGTTTGGTTGAATTTCAGGTTACACGAACAATCTAAAATTTGATTGTGGGTTATACAACAACCTAAACTCACTTGAACCAACTCGGCCCAATTTGAATGAAGCAAATAAAATTTAAATTTTTTTAGGAGTAAAAATATAAAATAACAAAATAAAGCTCGAAATTTTGAACTTTAGCAATGTCAAAATTACAACTTTGGCATTGGAATTTTTCGATCTTATTTATTTTCACAACTATATAGGATCGGTTAGTACAATTTTAAATTATTTCTAATGGTTATTTTTGTATCCAAGCGGACATAAAAATTGTAATGCAAATAGTTAACAAAACATTGCTTTAACTACTGAATTGTCCTAAAAGTTTTTCGTTGGCCTTATATAACGCAAGATTTTGCATATATAAATAGATACAAATTCTTTTTGTTGAGAAGTTATAAAAAATTCAAAAGACTTAAGTAAGTTTTTATAGTAAATTATGTGTATAATTTAAAATATTCGTTTACTTATTTGCTTGATGATATATATTTATTGAAATTGAATCAATATAAAGTTAAAAAATAATGGCATTAATTTTAAAAAGTTAAAAGAGATTATTTAATCAACACAAAAGATCCAAAAATTAACGAGAGTGGATGAGTAAAACTTGAAAAAGTATATATTTTTAAAAATAAGACACAAATGATTTCAATATATTATGTTGTTCAATTGAAATTATTTGAGAAAATTTCATTCGCGAAGTTAAGATGATAACTTCTTATTCTTATTCTAATTTATTAATAATTAAAAATAGATCAAATTAAAAAAAATAGCAAAAACTTTCTAAAAATTAAAACAAATATTCAAAATAATTATTTTAAAAATCAGGTCAACCCAAACCTGACCTGATACGAGTCAGGTGGGTTAAGGCTAAGCACTTTCAAATTGTCATCGGGTTGAGTTGGGTTTGGGTTGAGAAATTAATATTATACTCTTACTTTAACCCAACCCGAACCCATCCAACCCACCCAAAATGCCACCCCTAAATTTTTATTACAAATAAATAAAAGTATCTTTAAAACATGTTGTTAAAGAATGAACCTTGAGCCTAACTCAACCCCAAAAGCTAG
This sequence comes from Jacaranda mimosifolia, assembly GCA_018894105.1. Taxonomy (NCBI): domain Eukaryota; kingdom Viridiplantae; phylum Streptophyta; class Magnoliopsida; order Lamiales; family Bignoniaceae; genus Jacaranda; species Jacaranda mimosifolia. The sequence continues at coordinate 2,025,133 of CM032123.1, forward strand.
CTCAAGATGTGAGGATTGCCCAACACCATATATAGAGACCACAACTTATTTATTTCACCGATGTGGAACACTAACACACCTCGCGCACGTCCAGGAATGAACATATGGAGCGTGGAATAATATGAAATGGGTGGCCCAACAACACTGGGTAGCCCAACATCGGGAATGGGTGGCTCTGATACCATGTTAAAGAATGGACCTTGGGCCTAGCTCAACCCCAAAAGCTAGCTCAATGAGGTGAGGATTGCCCAAGACCATATATAGAGATCACAACTTATTTATTTAACCGATGTGGGACACTAACACATGTCGAAATCTACATCTTGTTAGACGAGCATGATTTAATTAAACTCAAATTATAATCTAAGGTTGATCACGAACGTTATTCTACTGACAAGGCTTCTATTTTTGGATTTGAAGAAAATGTGACGGATGTCTGGATATATATGTGGCTCTCTATGTGATATCATTTATAATTATAAATATTGTTAGCTATTTTATTTAAAGATACTTTTACGTACAATTCTAAGTTCTTTCATTTTAATTGGCACTTGCTCTATCCCTTAATTTTGATGTAATTTAATTTAAATGTTGAAATTTTTTAATGAGAATCATCCAACAACCTTAACAATCTTATAATGCCAAGTCAACTTATTTACATTTGTATTTGTTCTTTACTCAATGGTTAGATACACACACACACACACATTATATTTTTATTAGAATAGAAAATGTATAAATCAATCTCACCCTCAATACTTGAATTTGTTGGTTTGATCTCTGGTAGAGCGTTGACCAATTTATCGTTGATAATTCGATTCATATTGTTAATGCATAACTAATAAAATAAATAGGCTACACTTAATTGATAACTCAAATTTGTCTACCATTGACATATGGGCTAAATATTTATTTTTTACGAATTTTTTTTATTAAAAATAAGATACATTTAGTATATATACATCACGTTTGAATAGGAGATGAAATAGAAAACAAAATAAAAAATTCAAAATAGTGTAGTTAGTCATTATGATTAAGTAAAACGTTAGCAGATTTGTACACAGATCATTTTGCTTAAAATATAATATTTGGAGTGAAGAGTACAATTTGCACGATCTTAAACCTGAATATACGCATAAATATATATTATATTCTATCAACCTAATTAATTTAAATTTCAGTGCCTAACATGAAGTATATAGAATTATAGAGACAGATAGACATCCCACTTGGGAGAAAACGATCAACAATATGAATAAGAACAACTTAAGAACATTGTTTTATGAGGAGTAATTTTTTGAGGATGTCGGAGAAAAGCTTGAAGCATTGCAAAGTTGATCTTCTCAACGAACAAAAGGAACGATTAAATACTCTGCATATATAAGCTGCCAAAATTAACAACAACTTAGTCAGTTACTTCACTTTTGAAGTGAATTATAAATTGAAGAATGACTTGCATGCAGTTATAACGTTATTTGAGCAAGACTAAAGTTCTAATTTGATGGACCATGGTAAGAAATCGATAGCCAATGGTCAATTGATCGAGTAACATTACCCTCAAATATATATATATATATATAATGTTTGGGTTCAAATTCAATGGCCCCATGTGTCACGTCTCGGGCCTGCAAGCCCGTTGGACGAGAGAGTTGCCTCCAAACCCACCGAGTGGGTCATGAAATTGGACTATGATCAACTTGCTCAAAAGGAATATTCAATGAATGCACATGAGTTCTTTAGCCAAAGCTTATATACTAGTCATTCTTTCAATATTTAGTCCATATGGGATGGAATACCACACCATATATGTGTAAATTAGAAAAAAAAAAAAAAATGATAAGAGAACATTGTTCTCACCTTCCACACAAACATGTAAAATTCCAATCCAAAATCTCCAACCGATAGATCAGTGGACAGAGCTCGATACATAACTATACATGCCAGCAAAAAATGGCCCAAAACCTGCAATCCACAGACCACAACTTCATCTGCTAATCTCCATAGATCTACATATTATATAGTTTTTTTTTTTTTACTTTATACACACGGACGGTATGAGTCCGAAAGTCTAGACCCCTGACATCATACATTATGTGTAAAACTAATATCATTGGATCAAGACCACTCAGTGTCTACATATTATATAGTTATAAGTTTCATGGTAGAAAGACGTACAGTTACACTCTTGCAAAGGAGGGATGAGGAGAAAGCTCCAATCCCAATGGCACCGCCATATATCAACATGATCATGCTAATACAAATCCAAAACACCTTCATAACATTCAATAGAAATTAAACTATGTTAGTATTTGCTAATTAACACATTAGTTTGCCAAGCAAAATTTTTAGGGTTAATTGTGCATTGCCCCCCAACCTATGACCTTATTTGCATATTGCTCCTCAACTGTAGTAGATGTGCAATTTTACCACCTGAACTATTGAAATGTTCACCAACACCACCTTTGCTCATTTTTGGTGGAATCCAACCAATCAGTATTAGACACGTTGACTGAAGGCACTGGAATATTCTTGTTAGGTTCCATCAGAAATGTGCAAATGTGGTGTTGGCGAACATTTTTATTAGTTCAGGTGGTGAAATTGCACATTTTAATTAGTTCAGGTGGTGAACTTGTACATTGACAACGATTGGGGGGCAATGTACAAAAGAGGCCATAGGATGGGAGGTTAACTGCAATTATTCCAAAATTTTATACTTAAGGACAAGCATAGTAGAAAATAAGAAGGAATTCTAATTCAACAAAACTTTGATTACTCACTCGATTTTTTCCAAGCTTGACAGCAAATGTCGAATCAAAGCCATGTAATCGATCACCATCAACATCAGGTATATCCTGTTAAATTCCACATCCAAAATAATTTAGGTAATGCTGATCAAGTACATATGTACATATGGAGTAGTTGAAAATGTACATATAAGGGTATCACAAAGTAAAACTATAATGAACCTATAGTTTATTACCTTGGCTAAGGAAACAACAATTGAGAATAATAATGCGACACTTGATGCAAAAATCAATGATCTTGTAAATAATATTGGTCCTCCAAGCACGTATTTCTGCATATACAAAGAATTTCTTCAGTTATTTCAATTTAAAAAGAAAATAGTGTTGAGCATATGAAATAAGTATGTACCTGAATATGAAGAAATACAGTTAATGGAACTCCTACTGCCCTTACTACGCCGAACGCCAAGGAGGTAAGGTATGGATTTCTTTTCCATCTCAAAAAGGGTATCTACGTATAAAAACATGAAAAAACCAAAACCAATTAAAATAAAAGGTAGCTACATTTATGTCGTCAATTTATTCATAGCATCGATATCTTTATATTTTTATGTGTGAGGTTTGGAATTCAAATAATGACAAACATTGAGTGCGAGTACGCATATATAAATGAAAAATAATTTAACAAGTAATTAGAGAATATAATTAATCCTTATTTAGGATTAGGATAGACAAAATGAAATTGGTTTAAAATATAAAGCTAACAAACATGTTATAGAAGGGTTGTCAAAAGGTCGGATTTAGATCAGACCAGCCATATTCGATTCGAATTTGATTCTCAAAATCGATATCTGAATCCAACCTGATATTCTATAGGATCTTTGTTAGTTATTATATATTAATCCAAAAGTTAACTAATTGAATACTAGACCCTTATTTCACGTTATATTAATGTATGGATGAACTATTATAAATTAATATATTTGACATTTAATTGGTATCCCTCTTATTTTTTAGGCTAAAGACTCAATATTAATAGCATAATATAGACATTAGTATAAATATTAGGTCAATTATAGATAGATTTTATTTTAAAATCTTTATAAATATCATATATAAGAGTTTTAATTTAATAAAAAATTATAAAAGTTCGGATTCAAATCTTTAACGAGTTGGATTGCTCAATTCCATATTTGATCTACTTATTTCGAATTACGAATATTTATAATTATCCAGATATGCTCATTCGAATATTTAAATCGTATAAAAATCTTAAAATACAATTCGAATTTAGATTGAATTTAAATTAAAATTCTATTCATTGACGGCCTAATCATAGATATATTTAACTTACCTCAAACGAGTACGCGCTTCCCATTAGGCAACAAAGCAGGGGCCCGTAAAACAAAGGTGGCGAACGGGACATTAATCCCATTCCCAGGCACTGCAAATGTAGAAATTAATTCATATCATATTGCTATAACTTTGCATGTGTATATAATTTTAAGATAATAAATTATTGTTAATTATTACCCCAAAAAGAGACATGAAGGTAATTGCTACAGCAAATTCCATGGAGAATGCTCCGGAAGGTAGAGGAAGGTTGGGCTTGTTGACCTGATGATGACAGATGGTAAATTCCTTAATTGTCTTAATTAATTTCCTTAATTACTTCACTTAAATAAACATTTGTCATTACAGAAGAATTGTTATTCAAATCAAATTAATTTGACCATATTTAAATAATTAAAATAAGTATAATTTATCATTAATTAGTCATTCATTTGGACTGCATTCACTCAGGGACGTGGGATCCAAAAATAAGAGGTGGGGGCAAAAATTATAAAGTTGAAAAGCTTAAAATTTAAATATAATTTTTCTACTTTGTGAATTGAAAAAAACACATTTTCACTGAAGCTAAGTGCGACGCTCTTTCATATCATAAAATTTATAAATGGTTGAATCAATATCAAAATTTTTAGTAATATTTTTCTCAAACAATTGAATAAAAAGTCATCTTCCATAGTATTCCTAAGCATGTTCTTGACAATATTCATAGAGTAAAATATTTTTTCATTTGTAGCAGTTGAAACATAAAGAAAAATCTAGCAAAGAAAATTTTTAAATATTCACTTACATTTATCTCTTTATCTCAATCTTATTAAAATCAAGACGAGAGATTTTAGTTGTTTTACAAGTTCTTGGCTAAATCCCGTAATGTTTTCTCAAACAAATAAAATAAAAATGATTGAATCAATCTAACTTAATAGTCTTCACTTGATTACTTGATTGTAAATATGGACTTAAGAATTTGTTTTGAATTTAAAAAAATAAAATAAATAAAGATCTCATTAATTGGTTTTAATTTTTATATTTAACTAAAAATAAATTAAATTAACTCAATAAATCTAGATAATTATTTTTTTATTTAAGGTCCAAAATAAAAGTTAAATTTTTAAAAATTTAATGAATAAAAAATTAAAAACTAATTACTTTTAATTAGTATTAAATAATTTCTTCTTTTAATAAATTATTTACATTAATTGTTACTAAAATATAATATATATATATATATATATTATATAATAAACCTGGGGGCAATGCCTACTGAGAGTTTTTAGTGGCTTATAGACTTTTCAAGATAATTAACAAGATGCCAAACTAATTTTGATAAATTCTTTTAGCTCTCAAATTAGATGTTACTATCTTTAAAATATTTTTTTAAAAATAAAAAGCTTCTTATTTACAATTTTAAAAAATTAATAATTTTTTTTTAATTTTAACTATGTTAATTATCATAAATAAATTTAGTCAAATACCCTGTAAGAAAAAATTAACTAATTAACATTGATTAAAATAAAAGAAAAGGGTTAAGACTTAGAGCATAGTCACCTTGTCTATTTCAACATCAAATATTTGGTTTATTCCTGATCCATAAACTTGCCCCAACAGCATCACAGTCACTGCCTGTAATTGAAGAAGATATACAAATAAGACAAAAAAGAACTTCATAGTTAAAAAGTTTTTGGATTCATTTCACATTAAAATCGTGCTTGTTTTCTGAATATTTTTCAAGAACGTTATAACAAACACATTTTCCAACCTTATATCAAAAACTTTACTATAATGTTTGGATATAAATTGTATGTTTTGGATTATATATTTTGGGAGAATGAGTTTTGAAAGTGGGATTGGAGAATGTGAAGTTGCATCGGAGAATGTAATGAATGTTTGTTTATATTTTGGGGAATAATTAGAAAATTGTTTGGGGAATTTTTATAAGCTTTTTTATATTTTGGAAGGAGAAAAATTTTACTATAACAGTCAAATTAACGCTTTTTTGTTGGATTTTTATAGTAAAAATAAAATTGAGTGATTTTTTTTGTATTCTTAAAATAATAATAAAATATATATGATATATATTATGTACTTATATGTCAAAAAAATGAAAAAGTTTTAAGGATAATGAAAAATAGAAAAAGGTACTTTGGGAAATTTAATTTGATATTTTAAAGGGAAAATTTTTGTATGTTTGATTATATTTTGGCAAAGCAATTTTGTATTGCCAAAATGTAACCAACCATTGCCTACGCACGTCTTTATAAAAGACTAATGGAAAACTAAAAACAAGAAAGTTAAATTAACTATCATTTTTATATCTTTCAAAATAAAATAGAAAAGCATACATCCAATTAGTCAAACTTGATTGTTCCCAAATTTAACTATATTTTTTATTTACATAAAGGTGGGGGAAAAAAAAGGAAGATATTTTCGTACTTCTTCAAATACTTTTAGATTTTTTTTATTCTTTTTTTTTTTTTGGGTTTGGGGGGGGGGGAAGGGAATTGGGGAATTGATCCAACTCTAACTGAGCATACAACGAAAAAGATAAAACATTTTTTACCTTCAGCACTTCCACAAAGAACGCAGGGGTAACGTCAGCGAAAGATCTTAAAGGCAAAAGAGCAATTGAAATCATGCTTATAGCCTGTCGTATCAAAGTGTAGCATTATCATTATAAAGATTTATAGCCTTGCCAATTTTTTATTATATGTTTGCATTTGAATTTCAACAAAACACTACTAAAGAACTAAGCATATCCGTTTACCAAAAAAAAAAAGAACTAAGCATATGCTACGCAATTAATCTTATAATTATAGCAATAAATTTTCCTAGTAAATATAATTTTTTTAATTATAATCAATAAAAATTATGATAGTCAACCCATAGCGTCATATATTCAAAGTATAACAAATTACTTATGCATTATCCGAAGAAAATTAATATATTTATTAAAAAGAGTGATCATCAGCTATGGATTGATCGTTGCGAGGGATAGCTAGCTACAAGAACATCAGTTTCGAACTTGGTTAGGAAAATTTTGTAGCTAAAGTTACGAATTTTTAGCATCAGCAACGAATTTACCGTAATAGATGCCCTAATTTCTTATAATAAAAAAGAAAAAAAAAAGTGACGAATAATAAGTCGTATTATTTTGTTGAAGCTTCATCTTTCTTGGACGATATCACCCTGACAACTAAAATTACTTATAGAACATGTCAAAATATGCATCTTATCTTATTAGTTTTGAGTAGATACAAATTAAATAACCTGAGTAACCAAAATTATGATCCGATATCACGATCATATATCTATCAACAAATCTAATGCTCAATTAGTACAATAGCATGCATCGCCATCATACTTATATATGTGGGATTCGGAGTTTAAACACTCTCATATATATATATATATATATATATATTGAAATGATGAAAATATTCTTTAAAAAAAATTTCTCACTATTTAGGACTTGCTAGAATTTGAACTTTGAAAACTCACACTTATATACAAGAGGATGATGCCACTGGATTAACGTTAGTGTCCCACATCAGTGATATAAAGAAGTTATGGTCTCTATATATAATTTTGGGCAATCCTCACCTCTTAAGCTAGTTTTTGTGGTTAAATTAGGCCCAATGTCCATTATTTATCAAAGCCACCCATTCTCAATGTTAGATTTTTCAGTATTATTAGGCCACCCATTTCATGTCATTCAGCACTCTAAATATTTATTTCTGGGTGTGCGCAGGATGTATTAGTGTCCCACATCAGTTAAATAAAGAATTTGTGGTCTCTATATATAGTTTTAGGCAATCCTAGTTATTTTTGGGGTTATGAGTTAGACCCAATGTCCATTATTTAACAATCAATTAGCAAACTCAATTGTAATCTTTACACGCTGACTTCTATACACACACACGCGAGGTGGCATCAGTTGACCAATTGATGATCAATAGAAGATGTGGGAAACGCGAAACTCACCGTCCCGATCATGGTGTATGGACGTGTAAAATCATAGAGAGCTTTCAACAGCTTATTAAATTCACCAGATGAGGATCGATTTGAATCCAGCTGGTACTGCTCTTCTGAGTTTCTTGGAAGATCAACTACATCCTGCTCTGGGCTTGCATTAATCTTTGCCAAGTGATTACCATCAGCTAAAGCTCTGATCCTCCGGCGGTCATTATAACCCATCCGCGGCGTATACCGGCGGAAACTTCCGTTGGAAATTCTTCTTTGCTCCGACGGCACCGAAAATAACTGTGTCTTGAATCCTGCACAAGTTGACAGATATACATAGATATACAAATATATACACCAATAATACATGAAAAAAGCTTAATAATGAAGGATATAGATGAAAGACCGATCACCTCCTTTTCTTGCCAAGGAATGAGGTGTGGACCAACATGCATTTGTAAGAATCATAGTTTCCTCTTCCAGAAAGGAAAAAGAAGGGCAAATCTCTATTTTCAATTAGCGAAAGATGATGAAAATTCACCAGGAATCTGAAAGCGTCGGGCTTGGTGGGCAAACTTGTGAACGAAGATGTAGCTTTAAATACACATAAAATGGGGAAATTGCAAATTTGATTCACTAACTATACCCTCTTTCGATTTTAGTTCATTTTGATATGGGATTGATCCATTTCGATTTTAGTTCATTTTAATATTCAAAACTCCAGTATTTTTTAATATTAATATCAAGTTCAACTTTCACATCCATACATCAAAATCAAATAAATCATCTTTGAAAATGATAGGAAATATTTTTTATGGTATTTTTCTCACTAGTTAAAACCCACGAGAATAATCATTTGTATTTATTCTAAAACATAGGAATTGTTCCACATATCAAATCCAAATCACAATTAAGATAATGAAAGCATTTTCCCACTAATTAAAGCATACGAGTAAACTATGACCCATGAATTCGGCGGAATCCCCTACTTTTATTCTATTTTATGAATAAATGTTGAATGCAAAGAATTTTCAATAACTTGAGAATCATTTTAAATCATGTGTTACTTTAAATATTACATAAATATATTTAATCAAGTATTACTAGAAATATTTTAAATCAAGAATGAAGAATGAAGAAATTAAATATATACACAAAATCATGGTCTAATTTGCAATGAAAAACACCAAAATATAACCATTAATTTAATTCGCAATGCCCAAAAACATTGATTAAGCATTAAGATCGGAAGCATAAAGTATATATACCATAGTTATAAACACATTAATACTGCACGAAAATAGAATGGTTTTTAACAAAAAGAAAAATTATATCTTTCTTTGGCAAAATTGTCCATACAATTAAAAGTATCTTTAAAACATATCAAAATCAACATCTTATGTTTATCTATTGACAAGCTCTCTCTTTTCGTATTTGGGAAAAATGTGATCGATGTCGGGATATGTGGTTCTCCATGTGATACCGCTTATTATAAATACTGTTAGCTATTTTATTCAAAGATAATTCTATGTATAATTTTAATTTTTTTAATTTTAATTGGTATTTTATTTCTTTTGATTATGTAATTTAATTTAATATTTTTTTATCCGTTTTGATGTAACATGAAGTGAAATAGAAAGATTTTTTAAAATTATCGATTTTTTATTAAAAATCAAAGTGGACACAGGGGGATCCACGATCCCGCCTTGCAGTTCGATTCGATATTTTAATTAGTGGGCTCCCACATATCAAATTCAAAGGACAATTGGAAGATGAAGATGAATTAAGAAAAATTTTGCCAGCAACATTTTTCTCACTAATTAAAATCCATAAGTTCTGCATCTACTTTAAAATGTAGGAAATATGAAACTCACTGTTCCCGTCATGGTGTGTGGACGAGAAGATACGTATAGAGCTTCCAAGAGCTTATAAAATTCGCCAGACGGCCGCCGCCGGGGTTGATTCGAATCCAGTTGCTCGTCCGAGTTCCTTCAGAGAACTACAACTTGTTCTATGCTTGTATTTGTTGGTGCGATGTATGGAATTTCTGTGATCAGCTAAGAATCAAGTAGTCGAGGCGAGAGCGAAGTTCTCTGTCTTTAAGATGAATTAGCCCCTCACTAGTGCTAACGGCAACTAGCTATTTTCTCCCATGATACAACGATTAATTCAAACAGTAGCAGCACTACAAACGTTTGATCTCTCGAACTTTAGGCGTACTGAACTCTTAGGATTGTACTCATAATGTTGTATAAAAGATGTTGTATATGTCTAAAGATGCAATACGGGACTTATTTATAGAGCTTAGGAGCAATCAATGTGGTTGTTGGTTTCCAACGCAAAAGTTAGAAGGCATAGTCCAAATATATACGCTGGAGATAAAGAAAACTCGTGCAGTCCAAATACATCCGCTATACGATTTATTCTGCTTGTTTTTCAATTTCCAAAAAGATAAGCTGAAATTAATTTCAAAAGTTTGAAGGTTTTTTCCTGTTGTAACTATTGAGCTTCAAAATAATTCAAATTGTTGGGCAAAAAATAATTCAGATTAAATTTGGCCCAAAATGTTAATATTGAACTTAAGGCCCAATTTAGCCCAACCCCACAACCACGCCACGCCCAAGCCCAGTCAGAGGGGCAGGAGACGGCGCACACATGTGTAGGTTAGATTGAACACACTACCATGTAGGTCTTCTCTCCTCCAAACACTTATGGTACCCCAAAGGAGTCCATCCCTTACCTCCACATTTGAGACATAGATTCAAGTCCATCTTTTACAATGTGAGATGGAGTTTCACTCCTCCTATTCCTTTGACTCATTCTAGTCTTCTAGAGGGTGTTTAGGTGAGCTTATAAGCTTTTTAAAACATCTTATAAGATGTTTAAGAGCTTATAAGTTGATAAAAAGTATTTGGTAATTTTTTTTAAAAAATAGCTTATAAGATCCTAAAATAAGATGTTAAGAACTTATAAGCTCTTTTTAAAAAAGTCAGGAGATTCTAACTTATTTTTAAGACCCTAACAAGCTCCTTCATTTTTAACAATTTTAATTATAAAATTGTAATTATTAACATCTTATAAGTTTCAAGATCTTATTTTATCCAAACACTTTAACAACTTATTTTAAAAATAAGATCTAACATCTTATAAGTTTCAAGATCTTATTTTATCTTATAAGCTTCAAAAATATTTTATAAAATGTAGGAGCTTATAAGATGTTTTAAATAAGTTTAGCCAAACACCCTCTTAGTCAACTTTGAAGTAGCTTATTTTGGCCATTAATTTCTCATTTACATGAAATTGATTTTGGCCAATTAAATATATTATCGTCATTTACCTGTAGCGTAGTTTACGACTATTACCAATTTTTTAAAAATTAATATCTTGAGTATGCTTAAAAATTTGGCCAAAGAAACCAATTTCCAACAATATTAATCTCTCCTGAGTCATCAGATATAGCTCTGATCCTCCGGCTGTGACTATATCCCAGAGATGCCGGCCTACACCGGCGGTGACTTCCGCTAGAAATTCGTCTTTGCTGCGACGGCAATGCAGGAAACTGAGTGCTGAATCCTGCACGACGGCGATACATGAATGGATCGATATTAAAAAATAAAAAATGAAGATAATCACTGATAAGATTTATTTGTTATGATGGATGGATGAAAGGACGGAGAGTCTTTTCTTGCTGAAGAAAAAGGCATCCCCAATTACTTGCAAACGTGAGAATCATGATATGCTCTCGCTGTCTTTTCCTTACCAAAAGATGAAGAAATATAATACTGGTAATAATAGTTAACTATAGTTATGAATATATGGAGGTTCAAGATTTAAATGTGTATGAATAAGTTAAAAAAATGGTAATTATTATTTTATAATCATAAGTGCAAATGCAATAGTTATGAATATATAGAGGTTCAAGATTTAAATGTGTGTGAATAAATTAAAAAAAATGGTAATTATTATTTTATAATTATAAGTGCAAATGTGGGATTAATAATAGTTTTCTCTCATTATTTTTCTCTTACCATATTTGTTGCTATGCGTGCAAAAAGTGATAATCATTAGATTCCCCCCATTGTCTTCCTTCTGCAAACAAACAACCAATATAACACTTAAGTTAAAAAAGTACTACTCAAATTTTCCTTTTTTATGTTTTTTTATTTTTTTTGCCTTTCCCAATTTATTTCTATTTATTTCATTTTTTGTTATTTTTATTGGAATAGTGTCCCGCAGCCAATTAGTTTAACATGTAAATTATTTCACTTGTGATACAATCTTGATTGAATAATTATAACAAATGACCATCTTCATCATATGCTTAACTTTATTTTGCTAGCATTTGGTTGAAGCCCTTAAATCACAAAAGACTGCGGGACTTGGTCACGCACTGGGTGGTGATCATGAAACAAGTCTTGCACATTCATGATCTTAAAACATTCCAAGTCATAGAATCTTATGAGACAGGGCATCTAAGATTCGAATAGACTTGCACTAACGATATATAAATTCAAGGGGTTGGATATTGCTCCGTTTCATGAGCAAACCACGTTATACATAAGTGCATGTCAGTGGGTGCTTGTTAGAGAATAAGTTCCCTAAAGGCCCGCCCAGAAAATCCACTAGATAGCCGTAGTAGCAAGTCGATAGTGGCAAGTCCAGTTTATGTTAATGCATATAATTAGTCATTTGACCTAAGAATATATGGTAACTTTGTGTTTAGATTCTCATGCATTGACTCTTTCTTGACCACTCTACGAGTCATCGGGGTTGAGCTTGGATATGAGCTGCTTAGGCATGGAGGTTTGTGAGATCCAAAATGGGATCCATCTCCTCGTCGTTGTGAAGTACGAGTGCATCTCCTATGTATTCTAAAATGATCGATTCCAAGAAATCCTTGCGGAAGGTAGTATGATAATTTGGAAAATAAGTTTTTCAAAGATGGGGTCATGAAGGGGAATCAAACATTGGTAATAGAAACATAGTTATCGAGGCTATTAGGGAGCCCGCAAATATCTTGCCCTAGGCCTTTTTCAGGAGATAGGAGACGGAAGGACCGTATTTGCATGGCAAGCATAAAGCTAAAATGGTTCTCCAAGAGCATATTCATTTTGGCCAATTAGTTGGGCTTCATGAGCTTGAAGTTGGACATCGACCATGGAGATTGGATACTCTTCAATTAATAGAAATTAATTGAATTGAGTTATTAGTTTAAAGGAGTTTAAACTAATGTGAATATTTCAATATTCTAAATATCACAAGAGTTGTAAGCTCATGTCCAATGAATGGTAGAACCTAATGGGTCACACACAAAATCCAATAGGAAGCTCTATTTGATGAAGGGAATTTTCTAAGAGTTAAACGGTTGACTAATTTTTTAGTCATTTTGGCATGATTAATTTAATTTTTAAATTGATAAAAATAATTTAAGGAGTTAAATTAGATCAATTAAATTAAAAAGTTAATTTAATTGGTGTCATATGACATTTAATTAGTCAAGTTAACTTAAGGGGTTAAGTTAACTCTTTCTAGCTTAAGAAGTTAAGTTAGTTGACTTAAGGAGTTAAATCAAGACCAATTAATTAAATTAAGGGGTTAATTTAATTAATGTGAAGAATTATTTTTGGAGAAAAATTCAAATGAAGGAGTTCATTTGAGGTACATTTAGAATTTATTTAGATGACATTTCATAAGATAAAATGAAGACTCCAAATGAAATTCAAATGCAAGTGAAATTTAAATTTCACATGCCACTTGTCTTGCTTAGGTGGCACCTCACCTCATGGGAGGTGTGATGCCAACTAGCATCACACCTTCCCACCTCTATAAATAGAGGAGTGTGCGGCCAAAGCAAAAAAGGTTATGCAAAATTCCCTTTTTCCCTCTGAAATTGTGATCCACTCATGTGTTGAGGTTTCACACATTCTTCCACACTTCATCTCTTATTCTTCTTCTGGAGTTCCAGCTCTCTAGAGGTTGACTGGAGTTTGCCTATGGTGTGTGGATCATCACATTATAGGCTACACACTTGGATAACTTTGCTCTTTAGAGATCCATTGCAGGATAGTCCAGTTGGAGGCGTGTTTTAGGCAATTATCAATCTTTTTTTCCTGAATTTTTTACTTGACATTCCTCAAGGTGTTGGTAAGGTGCTGTCCAAATTTTAGCAAATTCGGAGGTGTTTTGATAGGGCAAAAGTTGTTGCATTGTTGCTGTGCCAAAAGGAGACAACTTTGAAGTACTCAAGCTACTCTTCTTTCTACCTTGGATTTTGAGCAATCAAGGTATTTATCATTCATCCAAATCCATTTTACAGCATAATTTGATCCTTGGGAGGTGTGTAGTCAAGTTTTGATTTTGCTTTATTTGCTTTTTTAATTGAATCACTGTGTTACACACTCCTTCAGTTTTAACTTTGCCAGGTGGGTCATTTTTCAATTATCCACCATCGGCAACTGCAATTAATGCAAACCTACAGTATAGGGTTTGGAAGGATTTTTTTAATTCCTTTTTCTCTCGTCCAAATTCATATCTAACCTATTTTCTTCTTTTGTCTTCTCTATTAAACTTCAAAAAATTTATATATTTTGGATCTTTTATTGTGATATATAGTTTTTATTTTATTTTACAAATATATATGTCAAATGTATGTAATTCACAATTAAATATTTCTTTGAAAAATATTTAATAATTTGACATGTTTGTATCTATAAAATGGTATCGGTGTTAAAATACCAATTTGAAAAATAGAGGATTTGGACTAATTTTTAGGTAATTAAACTTATTATTAATACAAAGCCCAATAAGGTATTTGTGAAAAGTTTTAAAATTTAATTTGTTATGTTTTCTTCTACAAAAGTATATTCTTATATATACACTTTTAGTCAACAGATATTTATCTTTTCAGCTAATAAATGTCTAGCCAGCATTAGTTCGACTATTAAAGTGAAATCAATTGTAAGTTATAAATAATTAATTCTAAAATTAATTGACCTATTAACATTTTAGCCCAAATGCATTGCAACGCGTGTAATGCTTTAGCTAGTACACAAAAGTGTACACCATAATTCTTCAGTCTATCGATAACTGCATGTATTGCACAGTGAATGTGATGAAGTAGGTCATTATTGTTAGAATTTTTGCACCTAAATAATTTATCTTGTTGAGGAGATATTTTAGTGCAAAAATTAATAAATTATTTAATGAGCAAATTGAGTTAAAGAAGTGAGCTATGAACTAAAATTATATTAAGACATGGGAGTGGGAGGATAGTGTATAATAATAATCCAAAAATAATAATAATAATTCTATATAATTATTATTAAGATTATTTTAAATTTTGGATATTGAGACCGAAATTAATTCATCCAACAATCATGTCTTTTGAAATTTAAAATAAAGGCCACAACCTTTATTTAGTCTAACAAAGTTAAGGACATGTCTTATGGGAATAGGCATTTAAGTCCTAGAAATATAGGTGTTGTCTGGTGTCATTTCATAAGAAAACATACACAAGCATTCTAGCACTCCAGTCATTCATTCTCACATACATACATACACATTTTTCATTAAGGACAAGAGGTTCAAGTCAGTTCGGTTTGGAGGTTCAGCCAATAGGAGTGCCGCCTTTGGTTGTTTGGAGTCGTTGTATCTTGGGAGGTTGTCCGTTAGCAGTCATTGAGCATTAGTGGGAGACGGATAAAACCTTAAGGAAGTTGTGCTCGTGCAGACCTCGACTCGATATATATTCGGTTCTCAGTCTTTGCTTTCGGTTTGAATCCTTTATCAATTTTAAAATTGATTTATAATTTTATTCTATACATGTTTATATTGACTACTTAATATTAGTTTGTGCTACTGTGTTATGAGATATATTCTGATGTACAAAATTAGTCCAACAATTATCTCAACAATAATGAGCTAAGCTAGTATTTGCAGTGAATACTCCTACCCCCTTTCCCAATTATTGATGTGACACAAAGGGGCTTGCCTAGGGGTTGCCAAAAAGAAATTCTTTCTTTTTGCCCCTTTTTCTGTAAAAGTCAATTATTCATCCAATCTAATATTGATTGGATACCTGAGCACTCAGAAATTCTCGCGAGTCCATCATATATAAAGCAACTTCCATCCTTTTCAAAACTATTAATTGAATTTCCTATTACGCTCTACAATTCGATTCAAGATCCGGTCATTAGACAATTCCTTTGCCTACAATCCAAACTGAGGATGGGTTTTTGGGGTTAGCTCACCCTCGCGAGATTGCAACCCTCTGTCCCGGCCATTGTAGCACATGTGTTGCTCAGGGTATAAGGGGTATGATGACTTGATGTCATCCTCACCTTCCTCCGGCTTATCACTAGCAATCTGTTCACGAAGTTCCCAGAATAGGAAATTTTCTGGTGAATCGAGCATTATCTCCTTTCTTACTGAAATTAGGATGCCCTTCAGATCTTGCTCTTTTAATTGATTTTTTGGTGAAAGCCCTCCTCGTAGCCATACAGGCAACTCTATTTTTGTCTTCGTCTGGAGCGAATGAGGAAGCATCAAGCTCGGGAGCCACGAGTGATCTCTTTCTTTAATAGACCAGTTCGACACTCCGCAAGGTTATAATTGTACATGTTCCAACTTGTTGGTCATTATGGATATAATGGCATGACGAGTCAGGGGGGAAGGGGAGTTCTTTTGAAAAAAAAGTTTCTCAATGGGAACCCAAGATCAACGTAGCAGAATGGCCAACCAAGCAGAATCATCACTCAAGAAAGCAAGGTAAGCAAGGATCATAGAATATAAAATTCCCCACTCCGCATTAGGAAAAGAAGCTAAGGTAGTTTACTTCTTCCATTCCTCAGCAAAAATAGGGCTGTGGAAAACAAGACATGAATTCTCTACAATGACACTGTAGAACAATGGAAGGGATGTGGCCCAACTTGGTAGCACGTTTGTTTTGGGTACAAAATATCACGGGTTCAAATCCTATCATCCCTACCTATTACTGCTCCTTTAAGCAGTTCCCACTTGAGTTTGAGTAAACTAGAGACGGAGCTTAGGAGTAGGGCCAGATTTTTTATTCTATTTAAAAATTGATTTTACAACATTGACTTCATTCATTATGAAATTAACTAATTAAGATGTAATTAGTATTTTTATTTGTATTTTAATATTTAGTCGGCTTAAAAGAAAATTTCACAAGAAGAAAAGTGAAAAATTAATGTGCGAAAAATTAATAGTGAAATATTATATTTTTTATAATTTGGTCTGACCTAATATATTAAAATTAGTTGCTCGATCTAGCAATAACAATTGATCGTTGACCATTCAATTCATATTGTTTAAACATAAATAACAAAATAAATATGCTGCACTTAACTAACTCAAATCTCTATATATACTTTACGATAATTTGAGGATACAATCTATTAAAACATGGATAAGAACAACAACTTAAGTACATTTTGTCTAAGGAGTACTTTATGAGGATGTTGGAGAACAACTTGAAGTGTTGCAAATTTGATCTTCTCAACGAACAAAAGGAACTAATAGATACTCTACAAACATAAGCTGTCAAAAACAACACCTTAGTAAGTTACTTCACTCTGAAGTTAAATAAAAATTGAAGAATGACTCAAAGTAGTAGTTTATACTAATTAATAAAGCATAATTTTGCTTTATGATTTTTCTAGATACCATTATTATTATTTTCTAATCATCAAAACTACAAAACTACCATTAACTTTCTCTTTTTATTTATAAAAAAATTCAAATAAATATATTAAAAATATTAAAAAATATATTATTGTACTAAAATAGAGTGAACTAAAATCACTATTGTAATTTAAGTAAAATGAAATTAGGAAAGCAAATTCAAAGCCATAATAACTGGTTCTCACCTTCCATACAAACATGTAAAAATCAAATCCTTCCTTATCCAAATTAATGGACACAGCCCGACGTAAAACTATACAAGCCAACAAAAAATGGCTTATAACCTGCAATATTCCAACGACCATAACTTCATCATCTAAATTCCACATATAGAAGATTGATTAACATAGCTAAAAGTTTTCATAATAGAAAAGAAAGGCATACAATTACAAGCTTGCTAAGGAGGAATGAGGAAGAAGCTCCAATCCCCATGCCACCTCCATATATCAACATCAGTAGGCTAATACAAATCCAAAAGACCTTTCAAGCAAATTTTGAACTTTGTAAGTATAATAAAAATTAAGGAGGAACTAATTTAAAAAAATAAAAATAAAAATTACTCACTCGATCTTTTCCAAGCCTGACAGTCAATAACGAGTCAAGGCCAAATAATCGATCGCCATCAATATCAGGTATATCCTATTATAATTGTTCAATGATTATCACTGTCCAAAATATTTCATGCCATAAATTTATGCTAAGTACATCAATAACTGAAAGTTGTGTATTATAGAATAAACTGATAATGAACCTATAATTTATTACCTTGGATAAGGCAACAACGATGGACATTAAAATTGAGAAACATGACGCAAAAAACAACGAGCTTGTAAATAATACTGGTCTCCCAAGAGTATATTTCTGCATATATAATCAATTATTCTAGTTATTTCAATTAAGAAAACCAAAAAGACCATATGAAATGAATAATTAGTTGAAGAATTGAGTACGTACTTGAATATGAATAAATGTGGTAAATGGAATTAAGATTGCCCTTGCTACGATCATGGACATTGAGGTAAGGAATGGATTTTTTTTCCATCTCAAAAAAGGTACCTATAATACATGCAAAAACCAAAACTAAGTAAAAGAAATCAAACAAAATTGATAAATTAATCCTAAGTTTATATGTTTTTACACGTATACGCACACCAAGAATCTATTATGCTTCGATTCTCAAATCTCACACATTTAAATGTAAGCAAGATGCCACTTAATCAACTGATTACTTAATTGACTAAATTTCATATTAGAACGAAGAAAATAACATTAATTTATAACACATAAAAGTGACAAATATGCCATAGATATGTTTAACCATTTCCGATCCTCTATTGTTATTGGTACTGTTTCATATTTCATATTTCATATATTTCGTTTTATGAATATATATTAATAATCTATCAACAAGTATATTCTTAAGAAAATATTTAATATACTTATTTTGTGCATATGAAACAAAATATAAAATTAAATTACAATTGAAATAAAAAAATTTAAAATTGTCGTAGCTAATAATTAACTTACCTCAATGGAATACGCGCTCCCCAATAGACAACCAACGAGGGATGTAAAAAACAAAGGTGGCGAACCGAACACTAATCCCAATCCTAAAGACTACAAAAATAGAAGTTTATTCGTAACATAAAAATAAAGTTTTTGTGTATATATAATTTTAATATAATTATAATTATTAATTATTAATTATTACCCCAAGAAGAGACATGGAGATCAGTGCGACCCCAAATTTCATGGAAAATGCTCCGGAAGCTAGAGGAAGATAGGGTTTGTTGACCTGATAACGTAATAAATTGCTTAATTAATTTTCTTAATTACTTCACTTCAATAAATATTTAGTGGTGCATATATATTGCAAAATTCTTATCCATATCAGATTTTAAAATTTTATACTATTTTATACAGCACACTTTTGTTGATAAGAGTAGTGTAATTTCAACCAAATCTTGAACTCTTAGAATTTTGATTTTTTAATCAAATTTAAAAACTCTTATTGGTTGTTAACCACTCATCTTTATCAAAGAAAATCTACGATTCATTTAGATAGGTAACATATTATTTAACTATTTTAATTATTTTTTTAAAAAAATGATAATATTTTATTAATTGAATATGAAATTTTTTAATGTTTTATTTTTAAAAATTAATTATATATATTTTATTTTATTTTATTAAGTGAATATACCATGCATAACACAATGTTTATGTTAGTATAACTAATATAGCAAGTCGAATTAGTCATTCACTTTCAGATTGAGAGGATGTTTACATGAGCTTATAATCTTCTTAAAATATCTTATAAAATATTAGAGAATTTTTAAGAAAAAAGTTACGAGTTCACAAATTAAGATATTAGAATCTTATAAACTCTTGTGAAAAAAGTGAGGAGTTCTTAACTTATTTTTAATATATTAACAAACTCATTTAATCTTTCTTTGTATTAATTACAAAACTATCATTACTCACTTCTTATAAGCTTCAATGTTTTATATTATTCAAACACTTCAATAATTTATAGCAATTTATAAAAATTTATAAATAAATTTAGCCAAATACCGTCCGAATTGACTTTAATTTGGCAAAACTCAATCCAAATATTAAAATTTTCCCATACTAAAGAGATTAGTTATAGCTAATTTACATTGATGAAACTGGGGAAAAAAAAAAAAGGGTTAAAGACTTAGAGAGCATAGTCACCTTATCTATTTCAACATCATATATTTGATTTACTCCCGACACATAAACTTGCGCCAAGAGGAATACAATCATTGCCTGAAATTGAAGAACATATGTACAAATAAGAGAGCAAACTAATTGGACTGCAAAATTGAAAGTTAAAATCGTGTTTGTTTTTCCAAATACTTTTCTAAGCATTATAGGAAAAAACACAATTTTTCGACCTTAATTCTTGATTTACACAAGTCTATTAAAATATATATATATATATACATATATATAGACACACTTCATTTTCTGAAGTAGTATATAGTCTTTATATGTAAAAATTAAAAACAAAAAAATTAAACAACCATTTATATATTTCAAAATAAAATATCAAATCAATCCATCTCGATTAGTTAAATTTGTTTATTCACTATTCAATTGTATTTTTATTTGCATAAAAATCCGAAAATTAACAAAATTATTTTCACATTTTAGAATTTCATTTTGGAAAGTGAATCCAAATATAACTACACATAAAATGGATAAGATGGAGATATTACCTGTAGCACTCCCCCAAAGAACGCCGGGGAAACTTCAGTTAAGGACCGTAAAGGCAAAAGGGAAATTGAAGTTATGGTAATAACCTGCGAAATCAAATTGTGTAGAACCATTCAGAAATAATAGCCCCTTTTGTTTCATTTTCATAGCCCCTTTGGTTTCATTTTCTACTATTTCAAAAATGAAACACATCATTTTTTAAATTTTTTAATTTAACATTACTTTTATTTTCATTTTCAATACATATTCTCTAATAACCTATATATTTTGTCCCAATAACATATATATCTTATCTCTCTATTCCATTATTTTTATCTTTCTACACCTACAACCTACTAAAACCTACATAATTATTACTTTTCCAACAATTCATCCAAATACAAACTAATTTTCAACTCATTTTCACTAACTAACTTTTCAAATTTTAGAAATGATGGGAATGGAAATTGGAAATGAAAATGAAACCAAACCGGCCTTGTATCCTTGCATTTCAAGGGGGAAAAAATGAAATAATAAATTTTTTAAGTATTTCTCGCTATTATTAGCACCCTAGAATTAGTAAATTTTGCATTGTTGAGTAGCTAATTTGGCTCACTAGCATCACTCTCATAGTTGTATACATGAAATTTAGATTCAACCATGACGAATTCTTGATGTGCCGCTTCTATAAATAATAATCTCTACTATTCTAAAAAAAAAAAAAACTTTTGTATCAAATTAATATGGCAGTTATTTTTTATTAATTACATATATTGCCATCCAAAATTAAAAAATCTAATTCGATTTAAAAGACAAAATAAAGAATTCAGCAGTTTGGATACCAAATTAATTACCCTCGAAAAAATTATCTAGCAAAAACAATTTAATTAGATCGCAACTATAATTTTTATAAAACCCAGTAATTATCCACTAAGTTATTTCAAAACCACTTTTCCTACAATAGATTTCTTTCTTTTTTTTGTGTGTGTTCTTTTTAAGTGTATGAAAAAATCTTTTATTCTCTTTTTTCGCAGAAAAAAATCAAAGTTCAGCAACGGACTTTTCTTTCAAGTTTGATTTCTATTTTTTATTATTATTATTATTATTATTATTTTCTTTTAAGAGTGTGATTAAATTTTTTATCCTAAAAAATAGATATGTATTCCTTAAAAATTTCTTTATGCACGCAGAAACTGCATACTACCACTACCAATGTTAATAATAATAATAATAATAATAATAATAATAATAATAATAATAATAATAATAATAATAATAAATGCTTTGCATCTAAATCATATAAAATGTGTGAAATATGATGGCACTCACATTTCCAATCATAGTGTAAGGACGAGTAAATATGTAGATATTTTCCAATAGCTTAAAAAGTTCACCAAACGGGGATCGATTCGAATCCTGCTGCTGCTGCTGCTGCTCCAATTCTGAGTTCCTTGGGAGAACTATTTCTTGCTCTATGCTTCTAATAATAACCTTTCCCGTCTCATCGGTTAAAGCTCTGATCCTCCGGCGGCAACTGTATTCCAGAGGCAGCGGCCAATACCTCCGGCGGAAACCGCCATTGGAAATTCTTCTCTGCTCCGGCGCGACTGGAAAGAGTTGTATGTTGAATCCCGCACAGGCTGCAAAAATGCATGAAATTTTCAGAAAAAATTACTGAGAACTTATTGATGATGATGATGGAATGATGGATGAAAGAAAGAACGGACCATTTTTCCTTGCCAAGGAAGGAGATGCCGGCGAACGTGCAAATGTGAGAATCATAATTAATCAATCCTGGAGAAAAACAAAGCAAATGTTCTCTGTTTCCAGTTAGTGAGAAATGATGAAAATGCACCAATAATGGTACGTGGGTGGGGATGTCTGTGTGTATATATATTGAGAGGATCAGTTTATACTTTAAAATATTGTTTTTTTTTTTTTTGGCTTTGTTATTCATGTTTCCTATAATAAATTCCAATTTTTAAAGTACTGTTGAATAAGTGTTCATATTCTATAAAGCCTGTATCTGAACAGTGTTTTCTTTCTCCAAGACACCCTCTGAAAATGTATTAAACTTTTATATATAAAACAAAGTAATCATTGCATATCTGCATATATATTTAAAAAGTCAGTTTCACACTACTAATTCAATAAAAAATTAATTGATGTGATATCTAAATAAAATTTATCATATTGAATTCATATTTCATTTTGTATTTCATCTTCTATTCTAACATGATAAATTTTTACCAAATGTATCTGATCTTCAATTAATTATTTTTATAAGAAAATACTTAATCCACGTGGCATATATTTATTAAATGGAATAGAAGATCCAATAGAGAATGAAATAGAGCATGCTGATTGAAAATTTACAAATCATTGTTTAAGCGATAATAATTTTTGTTTTTGTCATAATATGGCTCAATAATGACAAAACTTAATGTTTTAATGGTATAATTAGTATGCAGGAATGAGGTAGCAATGGAATGGGCATTCCTAAATTCATTCTTAAACCCATGATTTGTATAATTTAGATATGGGAATGGGCATTCCCGCCGGAATGGGCATTCCCAAAAAGATGGGTTTAGTCATTCTCTCCCTCCACAATGTATTTATCTATTCTCAATTCATTGGGAATGAATCTATATTTTTTTTAACAAAATTACACTCTAAAATTTAACAAAATACTTTTATATTTAAGAAAAGAAATCTTCACTTTGTAAACATTTGATATTATATTCCAATTTATTTGATTGTTATATATTTTTATTTAATTATATATTTAATTCATATATATTTTTAGTAATATTATAAAAAATATTAAATTATTATAAATTAATTTTAAAAAAAATATAATAAAAATAAGAATATTATGCACATCTCAATTTTAAGGATAAAAAAGTAGAAGTTATCATCAACTTGGTACATGCTAATGAAATATATATAGTTTGAAATATTATTTATATCCACATATCTTCGAATGATTAAAAAATATATACAAAACTAATAAATGAAGAGTTGCCTATTCTATTAATAACTCTTCAAATTAAACTTATAAAAAAGTATAATAAATCGTTCTGACTTTATCACAAAAAAGTTTAGCACTCTAGTTATAAAGTATTTTATAATTTTTTTAATTATATTTTATCAAAAAAAGAAAGTGTGTTTATACTTTTTTGTGTAAACGTATATAACTTTTTGATAACATATAAAATATATATTCACTAATGTAATTCGAATAACACTATAAGTGATATTAAAACTGCATAATTATAGGCTTACTCATAAAAAAATATCTAGGGTACTATATAAAAAATATTTTACTAATAAATACTTTTATTTTAATAATTTTCACAAAAGGGTAATTTGATTATTTAAAAATCCATTCCATTTTTACTGAATATTCCTATTTACCAATCATTAGAATAGAATCGAGAAAGGAATGGAGATTCCTTTCTCATTCTTTGTACATACCAATTATAAGATAAACTATACCAACATCATTCATTTCCCAACTCCATTCAATTCATAAAGTCATTTTATTCCCACCTAATTCAATTCATGCATATCAATCACCGCCTAAGTTGTCACCATTAATAATACGTGACTCCCCTATAGTGATAATATAAATTTATATTATTACTCAGTCGTCACCATAAGTGTGTCACTAATTATCAATGATGACAACTTAAACACAATCTTTTCACTATTTAGTTTGTAAAAATCATTAAAGTGACAAATCAAAATTTTTTGTCACCTAATATATATAATTAGTGACAATTTTTATATTGGCACTCACTATTTTATTGCCATCTTATCTTTTTCTTGTAGTGTCCTTCTAAAATATTCTCCAATAACTCCAAAATAATAACAAACATTACATTTTCTAAATTCACTATCAAAATATATTCTTCCAAAATATTTTCTTCAGAACAATCAAAACACAACCAACCAAACCCTTTGTTTTTGACAGCTCATTTCTATTTAATTTATTTTATTATCGTATCTAGCTTCGCTGGGGTTGGCGGGTAAACTTGTAAACGAACGTGGTAGCCACAAAGCTCAAATACTTAATAAAATTTTAGCATATATAATTTTTTTTTATGTCCAGTGTTTGTGGAGAACCATATATTGTTATTATAAATTTTTTGTTTTTCAAGAGTTGACTTAATTGATTCCACGTCTTTGCGTGTTATTTGAGATTTGTTATATTAATCATATATGTATATGACTAGCGGTTATGACTCCATATCACAATTATTAACCAATTGATTAAAAAATATATAATAAAATTATAACTTCACTTTTTGTTAGTGTCCCACATCAGTTAAATAAATAAACTGTAATATCTGTATATGATTTTAAACAATCCTCACCTTTTGAGTTAGCTTTTGGGGTTGAGTTAGACCTAAAATTCATTTTTTAACATAGTATCAGACCCACCATTCCCGATATTGTGTTTTTCAGTATTGTTGGGCCACCCATTTCATGTTATTTCACGCTTCAAATATTCATTTATGGACGTGCGCAGGGTATGTTAGTATCCCACATCGATAAAATAAATAAGTTGTGGTCTCTATATATAGTTTTAGACAATCCTCACCTTTTGAGTTAGCTTTTGGGGTTGAGTCAAGTCTAAGGTCCATTTTTTAACACCTTTTTCACTTTCATGAAGATCTTGGTCCTTGAATATAAATAATTTTAAAAAATACATCAAGTTTTTGAAAAAAACCAAGACTGCAACTCTCGACTTTATAAATAAATTAAATAATATTTATAGACCTACTTAATATTTGTCCCATTATTTCATAATCTCATACTTGTATATAATATGACGTTATTACTTTATACCATAATTTTAGACGACGGTCCAAATTAATTCAATAAAACAAAAATAACTAGTTGTAATAACAAGACAATAATAATACTAGTTGTAGGAACAATATGGATAACTAGTTGTAATTTTGAATTATCAGGGAGACATGATGAAAATGACATATTATAATCAATTTTCATGCTTACGCACAATAAAAGAAAACGTTGAATTGTTCAACTTGAAATTAATGCTTGGACCATTTCGCTTGGCGATGGTTCTTCGAACTTTGTAACGTCCCACCTCGTGCATTAATTTTTTTTGTAGGTAAATATATATATATATATATATATATATATAAGAAAATGAAAAATGCAAGAAGTACAAGCTTAAGTAACATTAAAAAAAAAAAAAAAAGAAGATAAATCAAAAATTAAAATTAGTACCACCTCGTGTAATCATTATATGAGGGCAACATTCTTTGTATAGGAATTTATTTTATTTTTTTTAGAAAACATTACAAATGACGAATTTTTATCCTTTTAACAAGTTAATATTATCTTATTATTGAAATGAAATGAATTAAATTAAAATACAAACTGCAAAATTATTAGGTAAGGTGCATATAAGAAGTCCATTCGAATTCAAACTCGAGACCTTCCACAAAATAAAGAAGACTTATACCATTGATTTACAAGCTACTGGACTTTTATATAAAAATTAGTAAATACTGTCTACATAAGCGGCAAAAACAACACCTTAGTTGGTTTTTTCTTTTCTGATAATTACCTTAGTTGCTTCACCTTAAAGTGAAACAAAAATTGAAAAATGGGTATTGTGATTTCGACATTCATATCAAGGTTATTTTAATTTTTTTTCAATTTTATTTGACTAAAGCATCGAATAATTTAATTGAGAATCATCTGAAAATTTTAATGCTTTTATAATTGCAACTCAATTTCTTTTTTGCACTTTGGAATCTAACATTTTGATATTAATATTAATTTCACTTTGTATATACATATCTCGTTTGACTTAAACAACAAAAAAATTTAAATGATGAATTTCATTCCACACCTTTAATCGTCTTACATTAATTGCAAGGTCAAATTCTTTCTTTAGACTTTGAAACTTTAATATTTTTTAATATTAATATCAAGATCAATCTCCACATCCATATATCAAAACCAAATAAACCATCTTTGAAAATGATAGGAAATATTTTTTTATGGTATTTTTCTCACTAATTAAAACCCGCGAGAATAACCATTTGCATTTATTCTAAAACATAGGAAATGTCCCACATATCAAATCCAAATCACAGTTAAGATAATGAAAGCATTTTCCCACTAATTAAAACATACAAGTAAACTGTGACCCATGAATTCGGCGGAATCCCCTACTTTTATTCTATTTTGTGAATAAATGTTGAATGCAAAGTGATGAGGGTGTGATCTGTTTTGGGTTGGATTAGATAGTGATTTGGGAAGTATTTGACCTCCCTAGTTGATATAAGGATGTAATTGGGCTGAGTCCTATAATCACGAGCAAACATCAAGCTAGCCAAGGTGCTATTGGCTTAGGCACTTCGACGTTCAAGTTAGTATGAGGTCGACTAGATAATGAGCAGTAGAGTGAGGGCTTATTGTATATATAGTGGCATACCTTTGAGAGGCTGGAGTGGGGGTATTTATAGCCTTCTCCCAGTGGGGATTTCTCTGAGATGCCATTGACATGTATGAAGGATCTTTGTCCTTGCATGAGAGGCATTAGGTCATCTCCCACTTCTGTACTATTCCAGGTGGTTACCTTTCCAGGTTTTAGGGACAAAATAAGACACTGTTGACACGTCTCCTCCCTGGTGTGGCAGCATGGGTGGTACTAGGGCGGCATGCGCCATTAATGCGAAGGTGTGCTGCATGTCAGGGCATTTAATGCGGCAGAGTTGGTACTGTGCCGGTTCGACCTCCCTAGTCGGTAGAAGGGTCAACCTGACAATGGGTAGGCACGCAGCGTATGAGGTGGACAAGCGACGCGGTCGAGGGATCGACTAGCAGTACAAGCAGTCTTGTAGGTGACCTTGTCGAATGTCCGCCTGCCTAGGTACGACGTCGATCTGTAAGGTTGATTTGGATTGCCTGACGTCGGTAGCACCATTGGGCCCTGGGTATGAGGTGGGCCTGGCGCTACATTCTTGGGTTTGTGGTCTTTCGGTCGAGTCCATTGGGTTATCCCAAATCATGAGTCGCCCCTACTTCTGAATGCTGAACGAGAGGATGATGAGAAGGATTGGGGAGTAATCTATTGTGCGGTTATGCGGGTTCGTCGATGAGGATTTTTGAAAATCGACCAGGGTTTCGTGCATTTAATGAGCGGTTACATCGTATCAGGCATGGCGCCGGACGACAGTTATAACATTATTACAACTTCTTGGATTCCCGCGCTCGCTTGCCTATAAATAGGCGCTGTTAAAATAGCCATTTTTACTTTTACTGCCTTTGCGTCTGGTCAAGCCTAGAGCCAACTGCCTTTGCTGCTAATATACTCTGCTTCTAGTTCGTCGACAGAGAGTAAGTCTCTTCTTTCATTCTCCTTAGTGTTCTTCATTTTGTTGTAGCCATGTTGCATTTATCTGATTCTGAGGGTAGCCATGGGGAGATAGAGGCTACTCACTCTGATAGGCCTGGGGGTTCATCAGAGGAATCAAGTAGCTCATCGAGCGATAGCTCGAGTTCCAGTAGCTCGAGCAGCGATCGCAGGGGTGATGGAGTTGGGCCAAGTTAGGTTCCTCCATCACGTGGTCGATTATTTACCCCTGATCATTACAGTCAAATAGTATCTACGATCACTTCCATTGAGGCGTATTAGATAGTTGTATCATGCTCCTCCTGAGTATGAGCTTTTAACCCCTGGGACTTTTGGTTGAATGCATTGACCCTCGGCTGGCTATATAACTGTATTTTAGGATGCATTTAGGTGTGGTCTTAGGTTTCCCTTAGGTGGTATTGCAGTCGACCTGCTTAGGGGCTTACAAGTGTGTATAAGCCAACTGTTGCCGAACTGATTTTCAACCATTTATAGCTTTATCGTCCTGATGCACATTTTCGACCAGCCTACCAATTTTGATAACTTCTCCGATCTCTTTCATCTTTCGATGTCCCGCAAGTCGGGTAGCACCGACGATTCGGGATTCTATTATCTCATTGCTCGACCCGTCGCAAATTTCTTGTCACCCCAGCCTCTTCTTATGGGCAACAGTGGAAAAAATGTTATTTACATGTTCGAATCGCTGGGGGTTTCAATATTCCGAGGGGCTGGTGGATGGGGCATGTCGAGATGCTAGGTCACCTAACTCCGACCTGGCCCAATACTTTTGTTCGGGATTTGGTCGAGTTTGGTCAGGTGGAGGCCTCAGTGTTTATCGATGAGAGGAGTTTGGTGTTGGCTAGGTTATCACCAGCCCAATTGAATTTGTGAACGAATGATCGACTAGGTAGATTGTGTTGTCTATGATTCCTTATTTTCTATTTTTCTGTTTGGTTTTGACCCTTTGCTATTATGATGCTTGGCAAATCGCAACGAGATCATGAATCGATCAAGAGCCGAAGCTTTAGCGCAGTCTGAGAGAAACCAACAACGACGTTTGGCTACAGTAGCTCGTCGGGGTGCAGCTGCGGTCGAGGCACCTCAGCCTGAGGCGATAACGCCTTCTCCGTCACCTGCTCGACCAATAGCGACCGCATGTAGCAGCCCGACGGATCGGGGAAAAAAACATGTGGTGGAGCAGGCGGGACCTGCTCCGAAGAGGACAGCAACTGAGAAAGGTAAGGGGAAGGCCATGGGGTCAGGTCAACCCTCCGGCTATGATCTGTTCGGGCAGTGCGGGGACGACTTGTTGTTCCATCTGCCAAAATTACCATCGTCGAGGTTCGGAATGGAACCGAGCATGGCTGTTCACAACTCGTTGTCGATAGAGACGGCGAGGTCGACTGGAGCTGCTCCCCTAAAAGTATTGATGGCCGGGCTGTTCGCATCCGACCAGAAAAAGCTGATGGGGCTAAGCCAGGATGCCGCTCTCAGGGCTCTGGCCTATCATTCCAATATGGCAAGGTTCTAGTTGAATATGTTGTATTGTCGAACTTTATTCTTTGGTCGAATATTGTTTTCTTATTAGTAATGCTCTTTCAGGTCGGCCAGCTGGGCTACCATTTCTACAGGAGGTTGGAGCTGGCCCTTGCCGACCGCGAGCACTTGCTGGAGACG
Organism: Jacaranda mimosifolia; assembly: GCA_018894105.1. Classification (NCBI taxonomy): domain Eukaryota; kingdom Viridiplantae; phylum Streptophyta; class Magnoliopsida; order Lamiales; family Bignoniaceae; genus Jacaranda; species Jacaranda mimosifolia. The sequence continues at coordinate 2,055,181 of CM032123.1, forward strand.
GGAATATGGAGACATTGAAAATGCAGCTCGAGTCTTCCCAGACCAGGGTCGAGGAGCTTAACAATTAGCTCCGATTGAAAGATACTCAGCTAGTTACCTCTGTCGATGAGAGGACTAGGATGGATGAGCAACTGAAGCAGGCCCAAATGGATGTGCAGCTTGCTTATGAGTCTGGTCGATCAATCGGTCGGAGGGCGGCACTCGATGAAGCTCGAGCTGACTTCTACAGGACGCTGCCGCTGATGTGACGAGATGTTGTACAGTAGTTTATGCTCTGCTCAGCGTTCTAGGATGCGACTGTTGTGTTTTCCTTGGATGACACTAGGAATGCGTTTGAGAAAGCGCTCAAGCAGTTGCAATTCCTGGGTTATTCTTTTCGACCTGAGGATAGGGAATGGCTCAGCCATCTCCTCGACGAGCAGCTGCAGCCTTACCTTGAGGACCAGGAGGTCGTCGCTGAAGAGGAAGCTGCAGAGGCTCCTGTGGTGGAAGGAGTTGCAGAGGCTCCACCTGTCTCGCCCATGATCGAGGCGCAAAGAAAGGCGGACGAAATGGCTAAGAGGCTGGATGAGATTGCCAAAGAATTTGCCTTTGCCAACAAGTTTAACTTTGAGATTTGAGATGGCATGGTCGACGCCGCCGCCGCATACCTTCCTCCGCTGGACGGGCGCTTTCTAACCGATGAGATTGGGCCCTCTCGACTAGCAACGGTTGCTATTTCTGTTGCCGTTGCAATGCTCGAGCCGAGGGTAAGCGTCCCCGCGGCGGATCCCATTCATATTCCGTCAAGTGATGAGCTCAATCTACTGATTGAAGATGGTGGTTGAGTCGGGCGCGACAAAGGCGCCGAGTCGAGCTGATACTCCTGTACTAATGCATTTTCATTCCAGTTGATGTACTTATTCGAATATTTGTAATCGTGATTTTTGAAATGAATGAAGTACTTCTTTTATTGTTCGTACACATTTGGTTAGTTGAATGAAATGTCAGATGGATCGAGAACAAATAAAATGTGTTTCCCAAATATTGGTAAAATTCATTATCGAATGAACCATGATGACTAAAAACAAACGCACGTTTTAATTCATATTATGCATCTTCAATTCATTAGTTCGAGGTCATTTCTATCGACTGCGGGGTCGATTGATTTTGATCAAATCGTTCAATTGATCTCCCCGATTAAGCCTTGCCAGTCGGGTCGACTTCACGATCAACAATAAGCGATTCATTCGTTTATTTGATCTTGATGGCTAGAAGACTGCTTGACTGACTACGGGGTCGATGATTTGGTCTTGGTTGAAAAGCCTTGACTTAGCGGCTAGAAGCCTGCTTGATCGACTACGGGATCAATGATTTGGTTTTGGCTGAAAAGCCTTAACTTAGCGGCTCAAAGCCTGCTTGATCGACTACAGGGTCGATGGCAGCTAGAAGCCTACTTGGTTGACTACGGGGTCGATGATTTGGTCTTGGCTGAAAAGCCTTGACTTGGCGGCTAAAAACCTGCTTGATCGATTACGGGGTCGATGGTGGTTAGAAGCCTGCTTGGTCGACTACGGGGTCAATGGCGGCTAGAAGCTTGCTTGTTCAACTATGGGGTCGACAACAAATGAGTAGTTTGTGCAAGTTCGTATTTGCAAAATATGTCGTAACTTTTCATTGCTACTAGGAAATACAACGGAGGCCTATAGCCTTCTTATACATAGAATTTCTTTAGATTTACGGCATTCCAAGGTCGTGGTAGTCCATTGCCTCGTACGTCTGATAGTCGATATGCATTGTGCTTTGAGACTTTGACCACAAAGTAAAGTCCCTCCCATTTTGGGTCGAGTTTTCCCACATTTCTTGACACTTCGACCTTCTTAAGGACAAGGTCGTCGACTTTGAAACTACAGGGTTGAACTGCTTTGTTGTAACGTTCCATCATTTTCGACAGGTATCGTTGCATTGTGTTGTAGGCTGTGTGGCGCAACTCGCTGATGGTGATTAGGTCAAAGGTCCTTTCTGTTGCATTTCTAACCAGGTTATAATGAATCACTCGAGCCTTGTGTTGGACCAGTTCGGATGGAATTACTGCTTCAGAGCCATAGACCAAGCTATAGGCGATGCGGCCTGTGGCTGTTCGAGATGTGGTTCTGTATCCCACAGCACCCCTAGGAGGTCGTCTGCCCAGCTCGCTCCTATTCCCGCTATTCGAGCTTTTAAGTGGTCGAGAACTGTTTTATTCATGACCTTTGTCTGACCATTAACCCGGGGGTTTCCTACCGAAGTAAAGTGTTAGAAGATTCCCAAGGACTCACACTATCTTCTCGTGTTCTTACTCTGAAATTGGGTCCCATTATCTGAGATCAGAACTTGGGGTAAATCGAAACGACAGATTATGCTCTTCCAAATGAAGCTCTTGATGGCCACATCGGTGATTTTTGGAACTGCTTCGACTTTGACCCATTTAGTGAAGTATTCGACCGCTACGACGATAAATTTTCATTGGCCAGATGTCTTTGGGAGAGATCCGACTATATCAATGCCCCACTGGTCGAATGGCCATGTGATCTGGACATTTACCATCGACGTGGATGGTTGGTGTGGTATGTTCCAGTGGAGTTGACATGATAGGCACTTTTTGGTGAAGTCGACTGAGTCTTTCAATAAAGTGGGCTAAAAATAACCGTATCGGACAACTTTATGGGCCAAGGACCGACCTCCCGAATGATTGCCATATATACCAGCGTGAATCTCGTGTACCTCTTCATTTGCCTCTTTGGGTGTTAGACACTTAAGTGGTGGTCCTGATATCGACCTCATGTAGAGCTGTTCGTGTTCGTTGAGAGCATACTTGACTGCTTGTCCTTTAAGCCTGCAGGTCTCGTTCGCATCATCAGGGATTGTCCCTTGGCTCAGGTAGAGCTTGATTGGGTCTTGCCAAGAGGGAGCTGTCTCATTGATGCTATCGACGAGGTTGTGGTTGACGGTATGGATACATGGTTTGTTGGCCACCAAAAACATTATAGTTTTTTCTCTGGTTCCTCTCATCGAGCTGGCTAATTTTGAAAGTGCGTCCACCCGCTCATTTTTCGCTCGGGGTACCTGGCTCAGGGTGAAGCTCCTGAACGATCATTGTAATCATTTCACCTCAGTCAAATAGTAGCTCATTTTGGCCTCCTTGGCCTAGAAGTTTCCTTCGACTTGCTCCGCCACCAGCTGGGAATCAGTGAACGCCACTAGCTGCTTGACGCCCCGAACTGCTGCCATGTTCATTCCGACGATGAGAGCTTCGTATTCTGCTTCGTTGTTGGTGACTGGGAAGTCGGGCTTTATTGCAAAAGCATACTCCTCGATGAGTGGGGAACAGAGAGAAACACCAATTCCACCTCTCGATGAGGTTGTCGAATCGTCGACGTGCAATGTCCACATGGAGGAGTTCACAACTGTTTGTTCTAGGAGGTCGAGCTTTTCGGCGATAAAATCGGCTAGGACTTGTGCTTTCGCGATTGGAATATGATGTCGAACTCCCCAAACTCGATGGCCCATTTGGTGAGTCTGCCTGACGTGTTTGGTTTTAATAGCACCTGCATTAATAGTTGGTTCGTCAGCACCACGATCGCATGAAATTGGAAGTAGGGTCGTAGTTTCCGTGCTGCTGTAATGAAGGTGAGGGCAAACTTCTCGATCTCCAGGTAATTGTGCTCTGGCCCGTGCAGGGCCTTACTGCAGTAATACACTGGTCGGTGAGCTCTATCTCTCGTCATTGCCATCACTAAGCTGATCGAGGCAGTGGATACGGCTAAGTACAATTGCAAAACTTCTCCCAACTCTGGCTTAGCGAGCATAGATGGTGAGGATAGGTATTGCTTAAGCTCGACGAGAGCCTGGTCACACTGCTCAGTCCACTAAAACCCTGATTTTTTAGCATTCCTAAGTATTTTGAAGAAAGAAAGACTCTTGTCGGCTAAGCGTGCAATGAATCTGTCGAGGGCTATTAACCGGCCGACCAGACATTGTACGTCTCAAATAGTATGGGGCAGGGCGATGTCCAGAACTGCCTAAATCTTAAGCGGGTTCGCTTCAATCCCCCTTTGGCTGACCATGTAGCCAAGGAACTTTCCTCCTCGAACTCCAAAGGTGCACTTATTAGGATTGAGTTTCATAACGGAAGCCCTCAATATAGAAAAAGTATGGTTGAGGTCGATGAGGTGGTCCTCGGCTTTCTCTATTTTTATAGTCATGTCATCGACATAGACCTCCATCGATTTTCCAATCTCATTCTTGAATGTAAAGTTGACCAATCTTTGGTACGTTGCCCCTACATTCTTGAGCCCAAAAGGCATGACCAAGAAACAGTATACTCCATTAGGGATGATGAAAGAGGTCTTGTCTCTGTCCTCTGGTGCCATGAATATTTGATAGTAGCCTTGGAAGGCATCCATCATGCTCAATAATTCACAACCAGCAGTAGAATCTACGAGTACATCTATACGAAACAGGGGGTAAGGCTCTTTAGGGCAAGCTTTATTTAAGTCGGTGAAATTGTTACACATGCGACATTGTCCTTCCTTTTTAGGGACGAGTACAACATTACAAAACCAAGAGGGGTACTGAATTTCTACAATATATCCTGCCTCTAGTAGCTTGTTGACCACCTCTTCGATGATTTGGGACATCTCAGCATTGTAGGTTCTGGTCTTGTCTTACTAGTTTGTAGGCAAGGTCGATGTTAAGCTGATGGACGATAACACTTGGATCGATGCCCTGGAGGTCAGAAGCTTTCCAGGCGAACACATCGATGTTTCTTCGAAGGAAGTCAACCATGAGGTATTCAAGACGATCGCCCATATCGTTCCCAACCTGAGTGGTCTTGACGGGGTTTCAGGTTCCAGCTCTATTGTTTTGAACTCCCCAACGGGCTCGACCTTGGTGTCTTCCAACTTTCTCTTCTTAGATGAAGGTCCTTCCTTAGGTTTTGCTACATGGGCGTCCCCCAAGGGCTTCAACTGAGGTCACTTCTTCTGTTCGTTAGACTCGAAAAAATGGTATAGCAGCGCCATGCATCTTTGAGATTGCACAAAAGTTCTCCTACTCCTAGTAGGGTTGAAAACTTGATCTTCATATGGTAAGTAAAGACAATGGCCCTAAAGTCGTTCAGGGCGGGTCGACCAATGATGACATTGTAGGCGAATGGAGCGTCGACTACCAGGTAGTTGATCATCAAGTTCTACTTCGGGGACCTTGTCCAAATGATGTGGATAAGTTAATAGATCCCTCCAAGATGATCTTGGACCCCCCAAATCCAACCAACAGCATTCAAACTAGCTCAAACTTTAGTTGTCCCAAATTCATCATGTTCAAGGTGGACAAAAACATGATGTTTGCAAAGCTGCCATTGTCGACCAAAATCTTTCTCACTTTGAAATTTGCTATTTCAAGCGTTTCCACCATGGGGCAATCTATTTTTCTGTCGACTCCCCTGTTCTCTAGGTGGTTGAGGTCGGACTCAGTAAAGGAGATTAGCTCTGCACTGGTTGAGAGCTAAAAAACAGTTTTGACCTTGGATGATTTGGTCGACTCTAATTTCCTCTGGGTTTGCTTTCTGGCGGACCTTGAGTCCCCCCTAGTGGGACCTCCCACAATCATGTCAATGACTCCTCGAATAGGTGGGTGGGGCTCTTGGGCTTGTCTCTTTTCTTTATCTTCTCTTCTCAGGCTGGCCGACCTTCTCTACGGGGAGTTCGGTTGATTTTGCCCTCTTCGCTCCTAGCATGCTCTTCAACATATTTTTTCAAATGACCCTGCCTGATTAGTCTTTTGATCTCATCAAGCAAGTTGAAACAATCTTCTATATCATGTCCTTTTTGCTTATGGAAGTGGCAATATTTCTTCAACTTTTTCATGGCTTGTCTCAATCAATTTTCTGGGCCTTTTAAGGAGATTATCATGCTGGATAGCAAACAACATTTCTTTCCTTGGGAGGTTAAGTGGAGTATAGTCATGAAAGCGTTTGACGGGGGATCGACATCCCTCCCTGATCTGGCGGTTGTTTTTCTCCTTGCTCCTCTTCTTCTCGACCTCAAGATTGCCACATTTTAGTTTATTCATCTCCTCTTAGGTAATGTACCTCTCCGCGAGGTCGAGAAGCTCCTCCATCGACCTTGGCTGCTCGCTTACCAATGCATTGGCACACTCATTGTGTTTGAGGCCCAGAAACAACACATCGATCAGGAACTCGATCCTTGGACTGTCGATTTTCAACACCTCCATGTTAAATCTGGTAAAAAAGTCTCAGAATGATTCCCCTTCATTCTGTTTTACCATGTGCAAATGGGTATGTGGGAGTTTTGTCTTCCTCCTGCTTGCAAATTGGTGCAAAAACTTGTCGCACAATTGGTTATACAATTATATCGACACTGGTTCCAACTTAACAAACCAATCGAGTGCTATCCCCTAAAAGGTAGTTATCAACGTCTTGGCGTGGATGTATTCACTATGTCCGTGCAGCTGCATCATGTGCTCGAAATGCATCAAGTGCTCGTTTGGGTCTGACGAGCCATCATATCGAGGCAAGCCAGTTGGGATTTTGGCATCGACGGCGATGCGCTTGTCGATAATATCCTAGATAAATGGTGAATCTCTCTCCCTTCAGAACCTCGGTGGTCCCTATTGATGGTAGTTTTTCTCTATATTTCTCCTCGAAATCTCCTCCAATTGCCGGTTCAACTGTTGGATTTGGTGGGATACTTCCTCCTATTATTCCCTGTCAGCTTGGGATGCATTTCTGATCGAGTGGGATCTCGAGCATTCGACCCTATCGTGATGTGGGGCTCGAATGGGTTGAACACCGTAATCAACAAAATCTGCTACCTCCTTGCGTGGGATGGGTCGTGCCACTTCTCGTGGAAAACGGCCTAGGCTTACTTCACACCGCGAGGGAGGCCTCCAGGACCCTGGTCGATCTTGGTTTTCTCTTGACGGTCTCTCCTCTGGGGCAGCGGGTTGTGGTGTTGTTGGCGGTCTCTCCTTTGGGGCAGCGGGTTGCGGTGTTGTTGGCGGTCTCTCCTCTGGTTGTACGGTGTGTCGATTCAGAGCCGCAGATAGTTGAGTTGAAATCTCTGCTGATATCTGCTCGCTAATGAGCTGCATCAATTAAGGCATGGTCAGAGTGACAACCTGCTCTGGCTGGGTGCTCGACCCTGGGGCGCCAACTTCTTGCTGATGTCTAGGAGGATGAGAGTTGGACCTCCTGTTTTCTTCTCTTCCTGAGGGGGCTCACCTGGTGTTCACCATTTTCGATTGCAGACTGCAAGTTTCCCATAGACGGCGCCAAATGATGAGGGTGTGATCCGTTTTGGGCTGGATCACATAGTGATTTTGGAAGTGTTAGACCTCCCTGGTAGATATAAGGATGTAATTGGGCTGAGTCCTACAATCACGAGCAAACTTCAGGCTAGCCGAGGGCACACGCTCAAGTTAGTAAGAGGTTGACTAGATAATAAGCAGCAGAGTGAGGGCTTTTTGTATATATAGTGTCATACCTTTGAGAAGCTGGAGTGGGGGTATTTATAGCCTTCTCCCAATGGGGATTTGTTTGAGATGCCCTGGACATGTAGGAAGGATCTTTGTCCTTGCATGAGGGGCATTAAATCATCTCCCACTTCTGTACTATTCTAGGTGGCTGCCTTTCAAGGTTTTAGGGACAGAATAGGACACTATTGATGCACCTCCTCCCTGGTGTGGCAGCATGGGTGGTACTAGGGCGGCATGCGCCATTAATGTAGAGGCATACTGCCTGTTAGGGCATTTAATGCGGCAGAGTTGGTACTATGCTGGTTCGACCTCCCTGGTTGGTAAAATGGTCGACCTGACAATAGGTAGGCACGCAGCGTATGAGATGGATGAGCGACGCGGTCGAGGGATCGACCAGCATACAAGCAGTCTTGTAGGTGACCTTGTCAAATGTCCGCCTACCTGGGTACGACGTCGATCTGTAAGGTCGATTTGGGTCACCTGACGTCGGTGGCACCGTTGGGCCCTGGGTATGAGGTGGGCCTGGCGCTACATTCTTGGGTCTGTTGTCTTTGGGTTGAGCCCAATATCCCATATTACAAAGAATTTTCAATAACTTGAGAATCATTTTAAATCATGTGTTACTTTAAATATGACGTAACTATATTTAATCAAGTATTACTTGAAATATTTTAAATCAAAAGTAACAAAATTGTTAACACTAATAAGAATGAAGAACTAAATATACGTACAAATTAAAATCATGGTCTAATTTGTAATGAAAAACACCAAAATATAACCATTAATTTAATTCGCAATGCCCAAAAACATTGATTAAGCATTAAGATTGGAAGTAAGCCTATTAACGAATCAAATCTTTATCAAATAATTCAATATTCGAATTCGAATAGCATATTCAAATTTGAGATTTAACGAATTCGAATTCGAATTCGAGTATAGTATAATATTATATATATAATCGAATTCGAATCGAATCCAATAATATTCGAGTTCGATATTCGATAAAATATTCAAATATATATTATATTATATTATATTATATTAATAATTTAACATTTTTATTTCTCCAAACTTAAATTTTTCTTTATCCCATTTCTCAAATCCCTAATCCCTCTTCCCACTTCTCTAAAAAGCCCTATCATGTTCTCTCCCTAAGCCATTGAATATTGTCAACTATTACATGTATTTGATATTTGCTTTTTGGGTAAATCAAGTATTTTTATTTTGTGATCATAATAAAAGGTGAAAAATTAATTAATAATTCAAAATTCAAGTAAAAACTTGACTTCATTGAACATTCAAATTGAAATGAATATATCAAATAGTTACTCGAATCAAATTCGAGCCCAATTTAAGATTCGAATTCGAATATGAATACAAATACAAGTAAAATGAATAGAATCGAATTCGAATCCTTAAATATTCGGTTCGATTCAATTCATTAACAGCTCTAATCGGAAGCATAAAGTATATATACAATAGTTATAAACACATTAATACTGCACGAAAATAGAATGATTTTTAAGAAAAAGAAAAATTATATCTTTCTTTGGCAAAATTGTCCATACAATTAAAAGTACCTTTAAAACATGTCAAAATATGCATCTTATTAGTTAGACGTATAATTTAAGATCGATCATCGATATCTATTGACAAGCTTTCTCTTTTTGGATTTGGGAAAAATGTGATCGATGTCAGGATATGTGGTTCTCCATGTGATACCGCTTATTATAAATACTGTTAGTTATTTTATTTTGAAGATAATTCTATGTATAATTTTATTTTATTTTTATTTTAATTGGCATTTTGTTTCTTTTTATTATGTAATTTAATTTAATATTTCTTTATCCCTTTTGATGTAACATAAATTGAAATTGAACATTTTTTTTAAAATTATCCATTTTTTACTGAAAATCAAAGTGGACACAAGGCGATCGACGATCCGACTTTACAATTGGATTCGATTTTTTAGTTAGTGGCCTCCACATATCAAATTCAAAGGATATTTTATTTTTATTTTTTTTTTTAAAATAAGAAAGTAGTAACAGTAATGATCATAATCAAAATCAAGAGCTTGGTCAATTACATCAGTCTCTGATATCCTATTCTGATACAAAGATAAAGCATGTCTTGCAATAAAATGGGCACACTTGTTAGCAATACGCCTAACATGGGAAAAGAAACAAAGATTTGTATTTTTGAGGAACAACTTTGCATCTGAAATAATCGGACCGATCGAAGACAAGTTAGGTGAAAAATCTCAGAGTGCATGAATGACCGAGAGACAATCCCCTTCAATTATTACATCATTCCAAGAGTGGGTATGACATAATTCACACGCAACCCTTGCAACTAAGGCATCCACTACTTCTAGATGAAATGGAGCATCAATTAGGTTAGAAAATCAAAATAAGCATTGTCCAGAATAAATACGAGCCACAACTCCCAAACCAATCTTGGCATAAACCTTGAAAACAGCAGTGTCAAAGTTAATTTTAACTCGGCCACAAGAAGGAGGAACCCGGGATAACCTACAACTCTGTTGTTCAACAGGCACAACTCTAAGTTATAATACAACCCAAGATGCAATATCCATGAAATCAAAATAGCATAAATAGATTGATTTATTCATATACCTGTTTGAGCCATGAGATTGATGATCAATTATTTCTGTAATTTTACGTTTGATTGCTATTTGCTAAGTCTTCCTCTCCTTTTCATACAAACTACTTGATAGTTTTAATGAGATAGCAATATCAAAATGTGGAGTGGAGAGGGGACCTAGCCCCAATATATATAAGATAAACCCTAGAGAGCCCTCCCATCACGGGTTTCTAAGATTGGGTCTACACAAGCTGTCATACCAAGTCTGTTTAGAAAAAGGCCTTTACAATATTGGGTTAAAATATTAGGCCCTATAAGTCTATCTTATTAACCGTATTAATTTAGCCCATTTTTATTTTATTAGAAAACAAATCCAATTAATAGAAGTCCACATATTGGAATAAAATTCCAAGATTCTCCCACTTGGACAAATATTAATTGTAAATTTAAAACAAAATAAAAGGTAAAGTTTGAAAAAATGACTCTCAAGCTAAATTACAAAAAAAATTGACTGTGGCCACAATTTAAAAAAAAGAAATACGGAAATGAGACAAGACTACCAACACAATTCGGTCCAGTAAAAATTACTAATATTGGATCATGGCGGTGATTGCATCTTTCGTTAACAAAAAAACCTTTCATAGTCACATATACCAGAAATTCCACCGACGTGGATTCAGACATGGTGGTGTACCAAGAAATAGCAACTAAAATATGACCCAAATATGTATGCTATTTCATTATTGGTCCTCCAATTTTCTTGTAAGACATGGATTTCTAGAACTATATGAAATCCCAAGAAAATTTGATTTTCTTATAAGATATAGGCCTCTTGTGCAATAGGAAACCCTAACAAAATCTATAATTTTCTTGTAGACATGAATTTCTAAAAACAATATGAAATTCCAAGAAAACCCAACTTCAAAAGAAGGCATGTATGCCTCGTTCAATACTATATATAACATGGTGTTATTTATGAGACATGCCCAACTCTCAAGATCAACACCTAATCTCAAGATACATATTGAGCGAGATATAATCAAAAAACATGCACATAATTATAACAAATATATCAATAGCTGAAAAAGAATCTCGTATTAATAGAAGTAGTTTAATGTAACAAACTAATTAAAGAAACATATCTCATCTAGCTTAATACATCAAAAGACTCAATTACACCCATGTGTTCTATATGTCTTTTGAAAATAATAAGTCTTAATCCCTTAGTCAAGGATCCACAAGCATAGAATCAGTATCGATATGCTCTATCATAATGGTACCATTTTTAGCCAAGTCTCTTATAGCGAGATATTTAAGCTTGACATGTTTAGATGCACTAGAGGACTTATTATTCCTTGAAAAGAACATAGCAGCAACATTACACGACAAATCCTCAGTAACTTAGAAATTGAATCATCAACTAAAAGTCTGAAATGAAATCTTTTAGATTTTTCTTAAATATCTCAAGACTTTCTTAATAGCCACTCAATGTTCTTGTCCTAGATTAGAGAAATAGCGCCCAAGAACACAAATAGCAAAAGTTATATCACACCTAGGACAGACTTGTGCATACATTAGACTGCCAATAATGCTAGAGTAAAGAACACTTTTCATTGACTCTTGCTCAAGTTTGTTTTTATGGCAATATGAAAGGCTAATTTTATCACCTTTTACTATAGGCACATCACTAGGTTTACAATTCTGCATGTTAGATCTAGCTAAAACATGATCAATGTAGCTACTTGAGAAAGTCCTAACAAGCCTCAAGTTCTATCATAGTGGATCTCAATTCTAAGAACAAAAGATGCTTCACCAAGATCCTTAAAATCAAAAGTATGACATAACATTTGCTTAGTCTCATGGAGCAAACCCAAATGACTACTAGCAAGTAAAATATCATCTACATGAAGTACCAAATATATGAATTTGCTCCCACTGGTCTTGAGGTAAATATGATGGTCCACCTTATTTTTCTCAAAGCCTAACGAAATCACTATCTAATCAAACTTCAAGTACCACTGATGAGAAGCATGTTTAAGGCCATGAATTGACTTATTCAACTTACACATTAGGCATTCCATTCTTTCTTGGACAAAACCCTCAAGTTGAGTCATATAAACTTCTTCAACAAGGTCATCATTAAAGAGAGATGCCCTAATTCAATTTGGTTGAGTTCTAAATCAAAATAAGCTACTAAACTCATAATATCCTGAAGGAATCTTTGCAGGAAACAGGAGAGAAGGTGTCACTATAATCAATTCTAACTCTCTGAGTAAAGACTTTAGCCACAAGTCAAGCTTTAAGTCTCTCAATTTTTCCTTTAACCTTTCATGGTTTTAAACACCCTTTAACGACCTATAGTCTTTTGACCTTAAGGCAGATCAACTAATTCTCACACATTATTTCCTTTCATTTAGTGAATTTTATCCTTCGTATCACTAAACCACAAGTCTGATTAAGGAGAGGACATAACATTAGAATAGCTCATAAGATCAACTACAGAATTAACATTATAATTACTTTCCGAAAGATACACATAGTAGTCATCTAGAATTGATGGACGTCTTTCTCTAGGAGAATGTTTAGGAGCTATTTATGGACATGATTTTGAGGTGAATCAATATTCAAATCAACCACTATACTAGCATTAGGTGTAGCTACTTGTTTATAAAGATCCTCAATTTAATACTCAACGGGTAAGGAAAGTGTAATAGATTCAATCAGATCATCAAAAACTTTAGGATAGGAACATTCATCCCTATTAGGTATATCATGCTGTAAGAACTAAGCTATCTGAGACTCAACCACTCGAGTTCCATGTGAAGGACAAAAGAATCTATATCATTTAAAATGATCTGAATACCCAATGAAGTAACCGCAAATAGATCTAGGGTCAGTCTTTTTCTCAAAAGGATTATAAATTTAACCTCAACAGTACATCCTCTCACACGAAAATGGTTTAAACTAGGCTTTCTACCAAACCACAACAATTCAAAAGGTGTTTTAGGAACTAATTTGATAGAAACATGATTAAGAATATACATGGCAATTTTTATGGCTTTATCCCAAAGAAAATTAGGTAACTGACATCAACTCACCATGCTCCTCATCGTTTTAACTAAGGTGCGATTACGCCTTTCAGCTGAATCATTTTGCTTAAGACTCCCAAGTACAGTATATTGAGCAATAATTTTAGATCCTTTTGTTAATATTTGGCAAACGGTCCCGTATGTTACCCAGGCTTACTATGTTTGCCCCTAATACAATCAACACAAAACTCCATATCTCTAAAGTTAAAACTAGAAGAATGCCTTCTTATATCAATCTTTCTATCCTATCTTTGAAAATATGGCCAAGATGCCTATGCCATGACATGAAAGACTCATCATTATTTTGGGTCTTTTAGACATGATTCTTCAATATAAAAGGAAGAACAAATTTGATTGGTAGCCAAAGTCAACATATATAAACTATTGGATAAAAAGACACAACCAATAATTTTAGAGTCCAATATTAAATTAACCTTCCCTTCGCTAAAAGAGATATTACAATCCATATTGTCCAAAATAGAAATAGAAATTAAGTTATGAGTGAAAGTCAATACATAGAAAATGTTTTCCAAAGCAAGCAAGACTGTTTGTCTACTCTCCCTCTTAATTTTCTTTTCCTCAAAGACACATTTGGAAATAATGTCAAGAATACTCCATAACTCGTTTTGGGTATTGTAGGCCATTTTGGTTTGGGCTAAATTCCACAAGCAAGGAACTGAGAGCAACGTGAACAATATAGTTATTAGGAAGGGAAATATCAAGATATTTGAGTTTTTGAACTAAATATGAACAATTTTTCAAAAATATACTCTTTTAACTCCACTAGAATTATTATATTGCCATATCACTCATTAGATTTCCAGCCTCAAACTTATCAGATACTTGATACATTTATTCTACTGTAGGAAAATCACATAGCATTATTAATATCAAGATGTGCACTGACCAAATGTTCTCCAATTGAATTTCTCATAGTTAGAAGACTTAGACATTTGGATCCCTTTCACTAAGCATAAGCTCTTTTCGTAGTGTTGGAAGTATTATCAGAAGGTTGAGGAGGTTAATCCTTCTAGGAAGCTATATCAATATAAGCTAATCCTACGACAAACCTAACTTCACACTACTATTATTTAAATTCACAATAATTGTCAAAAATAACAAGAATGCCACAAACCACGTCAATAATAGGCAATTAACATGAATAAGCTTAGAACAATATAGCTTAATTCCTCATAGAGTCCTCGTGAGTCATGACAAACTCCCCTTTGGGTAGAGCATGCCACACACACAAGGCCTCCCATGCAAGAACGGTACAGAGATACACTAATTGTTGAAGAGTTGTCTCCTTTGGTAACAAATCTTCTAGATCAATATATCCCCGTCAATATGTTTTGCATCAACAAAATCAATTATCAAACATATCTAACCCCCTTTGGACAAGTAACAATGCATAATAGTACCAACTCAAGATATGCATGTAACAAATTTTATAACTCTCAATAAATAGAACGCTTTGGTGTAACTATTTACTTCAACCCATAAAATAAGTACATGACCGAGTTTAATAATTAATTGCCCAACTTACACGCACACAATATGTATACAAGACTCCCATAAAATTAAGTACTAGAACACTATGTACTTTAGGGAGCTATTAAAGAAAATTTGCAGCATTCAGGTTATTCAAAATCTAATTTATTTGACTATTAGATTTCCTAAAAATATATATATACGAAGTGCTCATAGAACTATTAGAGGAGTCCAATTCTAAATATTCTAAAATAGTCAAAAGCATACTATTTTAGATAAGATAACAATTATAGAAAAAGATTATGCCTTCAACTTCTGTTACAACCCTAATAATTTGAACTGTAGTTGCACATTTTCTAAATAAACACCAATGGCATATGATGAAGCTAATAAAAAAAGAAAAGAAAAATAGGCTAACTGGATTTCCACTTAAAAGCATATTGATTTGAGCATAATTAACCCATCTCACAGCTCCACAAATTGCAAACCAATTAGTTAAAAAATTCTGTGAGGACATTAATCAAGATGACAAATTATAATGGATGATAATATTAAATCAACAAAAATCATTTTAACACTTAAATCAGCAGAAAATTGAACTTTCTACTAATGTACATAAAGATGCAATCTGTTAAAAAATGAAAATGAAGATTAATTTAAGGAAAAAACTATAATGAACTTTTAACTTGAACATCAGACAGTGCGCAATAGAAATTGAATTAAAATGTTATTATCACAATATTATGAGTAATACTCCTTCCACATGTTGAAGTTAGGGCTGTAAATAAATATTCGAAAATTCGTTTACCGTTCGTATTCGTATCCGTTTATACAAAATTTATCCGCATCCGTTTAAAGCGGATATTATCCATATCCGATTAGTAGATATCCGATTATAAATAATGCGTATCCGATCCGTTAAATATTCAATCCGAATATATATTTATTAAATAATATATTATTTATATTTTTCAATAAAAATCTCATAATCCATATATGTATATATATAAATCATAATTGAAGAATTGGGAAGAAACAAGAATAAATTTAAAAATTATTATAATATAGAGAAAAAATTGAAGAATAAAGTTAATCAACATAATTATTGTTGGTTGACTTTATGATTAATATACTTAAATGCCATTATTATTATTATTAAGTGCTAATAATCAATTACAAAGTCAATTATTAATTAGAAATTATGTTATTTGTTTGATTGTTTTTGTTTTAATGAAATTATATAGTTCCTTCTATTAATTAAAATATGTATTTGTTATAGATTCATAGATTCACGTAAATATTCGTAAATGGATATCTAAATAATTATCATCAAATATGAATATAAAACAATAATTCAAATACGGATAAGTTTAATAAATATGAATGCATCTGAATAACTATAATCGAATACGGATATATCCGAATCCGACCGATATCCGAAGGATACGAATTTGGATATCATTTTTAAATATCCGTCAAATCCGTATCCGTATCCGAATATTCGAAAAGTTAAACGAATAAGAATATGAAAACAGTGTATCTAATCCATTTAATATCCGTTTACACCCCTAGTTGAAGCCAGAGTAAGACATGTTGAAGATTTCTTTTGCACTCTAATATAATATGGTTGCTGCCCATGGGCTATGTGTGACTCCAAAATCCCCTTTGTTCCCCCGCAAGACTCGGGTTCAAACACTTTTAAGCCATCGTAGATGTAGCAAGAGAAATATATCACGTTTTGCACATATATATATATATATATATATATTCGGCAAACATTCATTTATTGATTTATTCATTTGTAATATATATATATATGTATCTATAGTCAACAATTTAGTAATCTAATATAAACAATTAACAAACACAACAAAATACAAAATAGTCATGCAATTATATAATCAATAAATTGAAATCAGATACAATAACTATGCCAAAAATATACTCCAAAAGTACTCATATACATATATATGTTGAATTTTGCAATTAGGCTTTCCCAATATATATTTGGATTCAAGACTTAAACCCAAAAATAGATACAACTCATTCTTGATCATAAAATTATCAACACTTACTCAAAATATGCGTAATAACTAAATAAAACATCTAAGAGATACAATCAACAAAATTGGATTCTAATTCATAGATATTTGGCTTTGATACCAACTGTAAGTTATAATTTAACCCAAGATGCAATATACATGAAATCAAAATACCATAAATAGATTGATTTATTTATATACCTGTTTGAGCCATAAGATTAATGATCAATGATTCCTGCAATTTTACGATTGATTGCAAAATCTTCCTCTCCTTCTCAAACAAACCACTTGACAGCTTTAATGGGATAACAATATCAAAACGTAGAGTGGAGAGGGGACTTAGCTCCAATATATATAAGATAAAACCCTAGAGAGCCCTCCCATCACGGGCTTATAAGATTGGGTCTACACTAGTTGTCATATCAAGTCTATTTAGAAAAAGGCCTTTACATTATTGAGTCAAAATATTAGGCCCTATTAGTCTATCTCATTAACCGTATTAATTTAGCCCCTTTTATTTTATTAAAAATAAATTCAATTAATAGAAGTCCACATATTGAAATAAGATTCCAACAACAGCAGCTGAATATGAAAGCAGAAAATTCTAATTGAAAGACCGTTGAAATTGAAGAGAAAACTTTGTCACCTTTGGATATGGTTCAAATTCAAAGGACAATTGAAAGATGAATTAAGAAAATTTTTCTCACTAACTAAAATCCATAAGTTCTCGTCTACTTTAAAATGTAGGAAATATGAAATTCACTTTCCCATCATGGTGTGTAGACGAGAAGATACGTAGAGAGCTTCCAAGAGCTTATAAAATTCGCCGGACGGCCGCCCCCGGGGTCGATTCGAATCCAGTTGCTCGCCCGAGTTCCTTCGGAGAACTACTGAGTTCTATGCTTGTATTAATCTCTCCCGAGTCATCAGATAAAGCTTTGATCCACCGGCTGTGACTATATCCCAAAGGCGCCAGCCTACACGGGCGGCGACTTCCGCTAGAAATTCATCTTTGCTGAGACGGCAATGTAGGAAACTGAGTGCTCAATCCTGCACGACGGCGATGCATGAATGGATCGATATTAAAAACATAAAAAATGAAGATAATCATTGATAAGATTGTTGGTGCGGTATGTGGAATTTCTGTGATCGACAAGAATTAAGTAGTCGAGGTGAGAGTTTGGCTCTCTGTCTTTAAGACAAATTAGCCTCGCACTGATGATAACGGCAACTAGCTATCATCTTCCAAGATACAACGACTAATTCAAACGGTAGCAACACTACAAACCATCTGATGTTTTGAACTTTAGGCATATTGAACTCTCAGGACTATGCTCATAATGTTGTATGAAAGATGTTGTGTATGTCTTGTCTTATTCCTTTTTGATGTAATATGGGATTGATCTATTTATAGATCCTAAGTTTGCAGCCAAAAGGATGGTCATTAATGACATTAATATTGCTACAAATTTTCAAAACAGCTATCATTAATACAGGAAGTCGGAAGGACGCAGTCCAAATACATCGTTGGAAATAAGAAAAACTCGTACAGTCTAAATACATCCGCTGTAGGATTTATTCTGTTGTTATCCAATTTCCAGAAAGATAAGTTGACCATTAATGTCACTCTTTTTCTGGATAAACTGAAATTAATTTCAAAAGTTTGAAGGTCATTTCTTGCTGGGCCAGATTTAGTCCAAAAGTTAACATTAGACTAAAGGCCCAATTTAACCTAAGCACAAGCCCTCGACCACGCCACACCAAGCCATGCCCAGCCCAGCCCAGCCGGACAAGCGGCAGTGGCAGCGGCGCGCGCGTGTGTGGGTTGGGTTGAATTCAATACCATTTAGGTCCTCCTCCCTTCAAACACTTGTGGTACCCCCAAGGGGCCCATTCCTTTCCTCCACACTTGAAACATATATTCAAGTCCACCTTTTACAATATTAGATAGAGTTTCACTCCTCCCATTCCTTTGGCTCATTTTAGTTTTCTTAGTCCTTTCAAGTAGCTCACTTTGACCATTAATTTCTCATTCACATGAAATTGATTTTGGCCAATTAATCTCATTATCGTTATCTACTTGCGCCGTAGTTTACGACGATCTCCAATTTTTCATAAATTAATATTTTGAGCATTCTTAAAAATTTGGTTAATTAAGACCAATTTCCAACAAAGATTTATTAGTTATGATGGACGGATGAAAGTACATACGGTCTTTTCTTGCTGAAGAATGAGGCATCCCCAATTACTTGCAAATGTGAGAATCATGGTATGCTCTCGCTATCTTTTCCTTTCCAAAAGATGAACAAATATAATACTGGAAATAATAATTAACAATAGTTATGAATATATAGAGGTTCAAGATTTAAAGGTGTATGAATAAATTAAAAAAATGTTAATTATTATTTTATAATCATAAGTGCAAATTAGATTCCTCTCATTGTCTTTCTTTTGCAAACAAACAACCAATTTAACACTTAAGTTAAAAAGTACTAGTCAAATTTTCTTTTTTTAATTTTTTTTTGCCTTTCCCAACTTATTTCTATTTATTTCATTTTTTATTTTTTTTGGAATAGTGTCCCGCAGCCAATTTGATTGACATGTAAACTATTTCACTTGTGATATAATTTGGATTGAATGATATTTATAATAAATGGCCATGTTCATCATATGCTTACCTTTACTTCACTAGCATTTGGTTGAAGCCCTTAAATCACACAAGACTGCGAGAGTTGGTCGCGCACTGAGTGGTGATCATGAAACAAGTCTTACAGGATCGTGATCTTAAAACATGTCAAGTCATAGAATCTTATGAGACAGAGTATCTAAGATTCGAATATAGTTGGACTAACGATGCATAAATCAAAGGGGTTGGATATTGCTCTATTTTATGAGCAAACCACGTTAGATATGGATACATGTTAGTGGGTGCTTGTTCGAGAACAAGTTCACTGAATGCCCACATGGAGAATCTACTAGATAGCCGTAGTAGCAAGTCAGTAGTGGCAAGTTCTCCAGCTTACGCTATTGCATATAATTAGTCCTTTGAGTTGAGAATTCATGGTAATCTTATGTTTAGGTTCTCTTGCTTTGACTCTTCCTTGACCACTCTACGGGTCATCAGGGTTGAGCTTGGGTATGAGCTACTTAGGCATAGAGGTTTGTGAAATACAAGATGGGATCTATCTCCTCATCGTTGTGAGAGGCGAGTGCATCTCCTATGTATTCTATAATGATCGATTCCAAGAAATCCTTGCACAAGGTAGTATGACAATTTGAAAAAGAAGTTTTCCAAAAATGGGATCATAAAGGGGAATCGAACATTGGTAATAGAAATGTAGTTATCAAAGCTATTGGGGAGCCAGCAAGTATCTTGCCCTAGACCTCTTTCGGGAAATAAGAGATGGAAGGACAGTATTTACATGGCAAGCATAGAGTTAGAATAGTTCTCTAAGAGCATATTCATTTCGGCCAATTAGTTGGGGTTCATGGGCTTGAAGTTGGACATTGACCATGGAGATTGGATACTCTTTAATTAATGGAGATTAATTGAATTGAGTTATTAGTTTAAAGGAGTTTAAACTAATGTAAATATTTCAATATTCTAAATATCACAAGAGTTGTGAGCCAATGTCCAATGAATGATAGAACCTAATGGGTTACAATCAAAATCCAATAGGAAGCTCTATTTGATTAAAGGGATTTTCTAAGAGTTAGAAAATTCCTAGACACCAATTTTGTGGAGGAAAATGGTTGACTAATTTTTTAGTCATTTTGGCTTTATTAATTCAATTGTTAAATAATAATTTAAGGAGTTAAATTAGACCAATTAAATTAAAGAGTTAATTTCATTGGTACCATACAACATTTAATTAGTCAAGTTAACTTAAGGGGTTAAGTTAACTCTTTCTAGCTTAAGGAGTTAAGTTAGTTGGCTTAAGGGGTTAAGTCAAGACCAATTAATTAAATTAAGGGGTTAATTTAATTGATGTCAAGAATTAGTTTTGGAGGAAAATTCCAATGAAGGAGTTCATTTGAAGTCAATTTAGAATTTATTTGGATGACATTTCATGAGATGAAATGAAAACTTCAAATGAAATTCAAATGCAAGTGAAATTTAAATTTCACACGCCACTTGTCTTGCTTAGGTGGCGCCTCACCTCATGAGAGGTGTGATGCCAACTAGCGTCACACTTTCCCACCTCTATAAGTAGAGGAGTGGGCAGCCAAAGCAAAAAAAGTCATGTAAGATTCCCTTTTTCCCTCCAAAATTGTGATCCACTCATGTGTTGAGGTTTCACACATTCTTCCACACCTTTCGTCCTCAAATTGGCCTTCATCTCTTCTTCTTCTTCTGGAGTTCCAGCTCTCTGTGGTGTGTGGATCATCACATGAGAGGCTAGACATTTGGATAGTTTTGCTCTTTGGAGATCCACTGCAGGGCAGTCCGATTGGAGGCATGTTTAAGGCACTTTCCGATCTCATTTTTTGCTGAATTTTTTCCTAGATATTCCTCAAGGTGTTGGTAAGGTGCTATCCAAATTTCAGCAAATTTGGAGGTGTTTTGATAGAGCAAAAGTTGCTGCATTGCTGTTGTGCTAGAAGGAGACAGCTTTGAAGTGTTCAAGCTACTCTTCTTTCTACCTTGGATTTTGAGCAATCAAGGTCTTTATCCTTCATTCAAATCCATTTCACAGCATGATTTGATCCTTGAGAGGTGTGTGGTCCAGTTTTGATTTAGCTTTATATGCTTTTTTAATTGGATCATTGTGCTACACACTCCTTCAATTTTAAATTTGCCAAGTGGGAGGGGGAAGGGGTCATTTTTCAATTATCCACCATCAGCAACTGCAATTAATGCAAACCTACAGTATAGGGTTTGGAAGGATTTTTTTTTTTTTTTTTTCTCACGTCCAAATTCATATCTAGCCATTTTTCTTCTTTTGTCTTCTCCATTAAACTTCAAAATTTTTATATATTTTGGATCTTTTATTGTGATATATATTTTTTTTTTTTTATTTTATTTTACAGATATATATATATGTCAAATGTATGTAATTCATAATTAAATATTTCTTTGAAAAATATTTAATAATTTGACATTATGTATCTATAAAATGGTATCGGTGTTAAAATACCAATTTAAAAAATAGAGGATTTGGACTAATTTTTAGGTAATTAAACTTATTATTAATACAAAGCCCAATAAGGTATTTGTGAAAACCTTTAAAATTTAATTTGTTACGTTTTGTTCTACAAAAGTGTATTCTTATATATACACTTTTAGTCAACAGATATTTATCTTTTCAGCTAATAAATGTCTAGCCGACATTAGTTCGACTATTAAAGTGAAATCAATTATAAGTTATAAATAATTAATTCTAAAATTAATTGACCTACTAACATTTTAGCCCAAGTACATTGCAATGCGTGTAATGCTTTAGCTAGTACACGAAAGTGTACACCATGATTCTTTAGTCTATCAATAACTGCATGTCTTGCACAATGAATATGATGAAGTAGGCCATTATCTTAGCAATAATGAGCTAAGCTAGTATTTGCAGTGAATCCTCCTACCCCCTTTCTCGATTATTGTTGCGAAACGAATGGGCTTGCCTAGGGGTTGCCAAAAAGAAATTCTTTCTTTTTGCCCCTTTTTCTATAAAAGTCAATTACCCATCCAATCTAATATTGATTAGATACCTGAGCGCTCAGAGATTCTCGCGAGTCCATCATATATATATAAAGCAACTTCCGTCCTTTGCAAAACTATTAATTGAATTTCCTATCAGGCTTTACAACCAAATTCAAGATCCAGTCATTAGACATTTCCTTCACCTGCAATCCGAACTAAGGATGGGTTTTTGGGGTTAGCTCAACCTCGGGGATCACGACCCTTTATCCCAGCCATTGTAGCGCGTGTGTCGCTCAAGGTAAAAGGGGTATGATGAGTTGATGTCATCCTCACCTTCCTCCAACTTATCACTGGCAATCTATTCACGAAGTTCCCAGAATAGGAAATTTTTCAGTGAATCGAGCATTATCTCCGTTCTTACTGAATTTAGGATGGTCTTTAGATCTGGCTCTTTTAATTGATTTTCTTACGAAAGCCCTCCTCGTGGCTAGGCAGGCAACTCTATTTATCTCTTCGTCTGGAGCAAATGAGGAAACATCAAGCTCGGGAGCCATGGGTGATCTCATTCTTTAATAGATTGGTTCGGCGCTCCGCAAGGTTATATTTGTACATGTTCCGACTTGCCAGTCATTGGATATAATGGCATGACGAGTCAGGGGGGAAGGGGGAGTTCTTTCGAAAAAATGTTTCTCAATGGGAACCTAAGATCAACATAGCAGAGTGGCCAACCAAGCCAATAATCATCGCTCAAGAAAGCAAGGTAAGCAAGGATCATAGAATATAAAATTCCCCACTCCACGGTAGGAAAAGAAGCTAAGGTAGTTTACTTCTACCATTTCTCAGCAAAAATAGGGATGTGGAAAACAAGATAGGAATTCTCTACAATAACACTGTAGAACAATTAAAGGGATGTGGCCCAACTTGGTAGCACGTTTGTTTTGAGTACAAAATATCACGGGTTCAAATCCTATCATCCCTACATATTACTGCTCCTTTAAGCAGTTCCCACTTGAGTTTGAGTAGACTAGAGACGGAGCTTAGGAGTAGGGTTAGATTTTTTATTCTATTAAAAATTGATTCTACAATATTGACTTCATTCATTAGAAATTAACTAATTAAGATGTAATTAGAATTTGTATTTGTATTTTAATAATTAGTCGGCTTAAAAGAAAATTTCACAAGAAGAAAAGGCTTTCATGTGGGAAAAATTAATAGTGAAATATTATATTTTTTACAATTTGATCTGACCTAATATATTAAAATTAGTTGCTCGATCCAGCGATAACTAATTGATCATGGACCATTCAATTCATATTATTAAAACATAAATAACAAAATAAATATGCTGCACTTAACTAACTCAAATCCCCAAATTTACTTTATGATAATTTGAGGATACAATCTATTAAAACATGAATAAGAACAACAACTTAAGTACATTTTGTCTAAGGAGTACTTTATGAGGATGTTGGAGAACAACTTGAAGTGTTGCAAATTTGATCTTCTCAACGAACAAAAGGAACTAATAGATACTCTACATACATAAGCTGTCAAAAACAACACCTTAGTAAGTTACTTCACTCTGAAGTTAAATAAAAATTGAAGAATGACTCAAATTTTTATGTACTTTGTGATTTTTCTTAGATACCATTAATATTATTTTCTAATCATCATAACTACAAAACTATCATTAACAACCCATTGTCGTCATTTGCTGCAGCCCCACTATGCCATTTTCATCACCTTTTTCTTTTTATTTATAAAAAAAAATTCAAATAAATAAATTAAAAATATTAAAAAATATATTGTACTAAAATAGAGTCAACTAAAATCACTATTGTAATTTAAGTAAAATTAAATTAGGAAAGCAAATTCAAAGCCCATAATAAATGGTTCTCACCTTCCATACAAACATGTAAAAATCAAATCCTTCCTTATCCAGATTAATGGACATAGCTCGACGTAAAACTATACAAGCCAACAAAAAATGGCTTATAACCTGCAATATTCCAATGACCATAACTTCATCATCTAAATTTCACATATAGAAGATTGATTAACATAGCTAAAAGTTTTCATAATAGAAAAGAAAGGCATACAATTACAAGCTTGCTAAGGAGGAATGAGGAAGAAGCTCCAATCCCCATGCCACCTCCATAAATCAACATCAGTAGGCTAATACAAATCCAAAAGACCTTTCAAGCAAATTTTGAACTTTGTAAGTATAATAAAAATTAAGGAGGAACTAATTTAAAAAAAAAAAAAAAAAACTTTACTCACTCGATCTTTTCCAAGCCTGACAGTCAATAACGAGTCAAGGCCAAATAATCGATCGCCATCAATATCAGGTATATCCTGTTATAATTGTTCAATGATTATCACTGTCCAAAATATTTCATGCCATAAATTTATGCTAAGTACATCAATAACTGAAAGTTATGTATTATAGAATAAACTGATAATGAACCTATAATTTATTACCTTGGATAAGGCAACAATGATGGACATTAAAATTGAGAAACACGACGCAAAAAACAACGAGCTTGTAAATATTACTGGTCTTCCAAGAGTATATTTCTGCATATATAATCAATTGTTCTAGTTATTTCAATTAAGAAAACCAAAAAGGTCCATATGAAATGAATAATTAGCTGAAAAATTGAGTACATACTTGAATATGAATAAATGTGGTGAATGGAATTAAGAATGCCCTTGCTACGATCATGGACGTTGAGGTAAGGAATGGATTTTTTTTCCATCTCAAAAAAGGTACCTATAATTTGTTTTTACATGTATACACACATCAAAAATTTGTTAAGCTTCGATTCTCGAATCTCACACATTTAAATGTGAGCATGATGCCATTTAATCGGTTGATTACTTAATTGGCTAAATTTCATATTAGGACAAAAAAAATAACATTAATTTATAACATATAAAAGTGACAAATATGCCATAGATATATTTAACCATTTACGATCCTAGCTATATTGTTAATGGTATTGTTTCACCTTTCATATATTTCATTTTACAAATATATTGTATATTCTTAAGAAAATATTTAATATACTTGTTTTGTACATATGAAATAAAATATAAAATTAAATTACAATTGAAATAAAAAATTTGAAATGGTCGTAGCTAATAATTAACTTACCTCAATGGAATACGCGCTTCCCAATAGACAACCAACGAGGGATGCAAAAAACAAAGGTGGCGAACGGAACACTAATCCCAATCCCAAAGACTACAAAAATAGAAGTTTATTCATAACATAAAAATAAAGTTTTGTGTATATATAATTTTAATATAATTATTAATTATTAATTATTACCCCAAGAAGAGACATGGAGACAAGTGCGACCCCAAATTTCATGGAAAATGCACCGGAAGCTAGAGGAAGATAGGGTTTGTTGACCTGATAACATAATAAATTGCTTAATTAATTTTCTTAACTACTTCACTTAAATAAATATTTAGTGGTGCATATATATATATATATATATTGAAAATTCTTATCCATATCAGATTTAACAAATTTATCCTATTTTATACAGCACAACTTTGTTGATAATAGTAATGTAATTTCAACCAAATTTTGAACTCTTATAATTTTGATTTTTTAATCAAATTTAAAAACTCATATTTATTAAAGAAAATCTTCACTTGGATAGGTAACACATTAGTTAATTTAGACTCAAATATGATCTATTTTTATTATTAAAAATTAGATATTTAGCAACTATGGTATAATAATAATAATAATTTTTTATATTGAATGGTTTGAAAATAAATGATTTTATTAAATCACACTTGAGATAATTATTTTTTCCATTTTCAAGAAAAAATCCGTTATTTGACTAATTTTAATGTTTGTATGTTGACTGCAATAAAATGTCGATGCTCTCAAAATGAACATATTGGATATGTATGTATATTTCAAAATTTAGCTAAGCTGTAGAAAAGGAAAAGAAACATGCTTTAAATATTAAAAATGGATTATTATTATTCAGTTAATTTAAACCTCAATTAATTTAATGTATTCTAATAAAATTATATGATTTAAATATTATATTATTCAAATATATTAATTTTACTATTTTTAAATATAACATTATATTATTATTTATATTTTACAAAATATTTATATCATATTCCTTGGCATGGAGTTATATGGGCCTTTATTTTCTTATTTTTAATGTAATATAGTTCTATTATTATTTATATTTTACAAAATAATTCGCTTGCCAGCTGACATAAAATTATAATTGAAATATATGAAATATAGAAGTATTTTACATTAAAAAAAATTACTTAATATGAATGTGCCATATTATTTTTATTCTGATGGATACTGTTTAGAATTATTATTTAACTATTTTAATTATTTTTAAAAAAATGATAGTATTTTATTAATTGAATATGAATTTTTTTAATGTTTTATTTTTAAAAATTATTATATATTTTATTTAATTTAATTAAGTGAATATACTATGCATAACACAGTGTTTATGTTAGTATAACTAATGTAGCAAGTAGAATTAGTCAATATTCACTTTCAGACTTGGAGGATGTTTACCTAAGCTTATAATCTTCTTAATATCTTATAAAATATTAGAGAGTTTTTAAGAAAAAAATTATGAGTTCACAAATTAAGATATTAAAATTTTATAAACTTTTGTGAAAAAAGTGAGGAGTTCTTAACTTGTTTTCAATATATTAAGAAACTCGTTTAATCTTTCTTTATATTAATCACAAAATTATTATTACTCACTTCTTATAAGCTTCAATGTCTTATATTATTCAAATACTTTAATAATTTATAGCAATCTATAAAAATTTATAAATAAATTTAGCCAAATACCGTCTGAATTGACTTTAATTTGGTAAAACTCAATCCAAATACTAAAAATAGAAACCATCACTTTTTAAACCCCTTTTCCACTAATTTTACTATTCCAGAAATAGAAATCATCACTTTTTAAAAAATTTCACCCAATATAATTTCAATTTTCATTTTCAAAACACATTCTCGAATAACCTATATATGTTTTCCCAATAACCTATATATCTTCTCTCTCTATTTCATTATTTCTATCTCTCTCCACCTACAACCTACATAATCATTACATTTCCAAACATTTCATCCAAATACATTTCCATTTCCACATCACATCACATAACTAATTCTCACCATTTTAGAAATGATGGAAATGGAAATTAAACCAAACATGCCTAAAATTTTCCCATACTAAAGAGATTAGTTGTAGCTAATTTACATTGATGAAACTGCAAAAAAAAAAAAAGGAAAAAAAGGGTTAAAGACTTAGAGAGCATAGTCACCTTATCTATTTCAACATCATATATTTGGTTTACTCCGGACACATAAACTTGCGCCAAGAGGAATACAATCATTGCCTGAAATTGAAGAACATATGTACAAATAAGAGAGCAAACTAATTGAACTGCAAAATTGAAAGTTTTCTTGTTAAAATCGTGTTTGTTTTTCCGAATACTTTTCTAAGCATTATAGGAAAACACACACACACACAATTTTTCGACCTTAATTCATGATTTACACAATTCTATTAAAAAAAAATACTTCATTTTCTGAAGTAGTATATAGTATTTATAACTGTAAAAATGAAAAACAAGAAAATTAAACAACCATTTATATCTTTCAAAATAAAAAATCACATCAATCCATCTCGATTAGTCAAATTTGTTTATTAACTATTCAATTGTGTTTTTATTTGCATAAAAATCCAAAAATTAACAAAATTATTTTCGCATTTTAGAATTTCATTTTGGAAAGTGAATCCAAATATAACTACACTTAAAATGGATGAGATGGAGACATTACCTGCAGCACTCCCCCAAAGAACGCCGGGGAAACTTCAGTTAAAGACCGCAAAGGCAAAAGGGAAATTGAAGTTATGGTAATAACCTGTGAAATCAAATTGTTTAGAACCATTCAGAGGGCTCTTAATTGATCGAATTTTAATCCGAATTCGATTCGAATTTTAAAATTTTTATTCGATTAAAATATTCAATGAATCAAATCTAATTACAAATATCTGTAATCCGAAATAAGTGGATCGAATACAAAATTAAACAATCCGATATGTTAAAGATTCGAATATGAACTATAATATTTTTTTATTAAATTAATTAATACTCTTATATATAATATCAATACAGATTTTAAAATAAATTCTATATATTATATTGACCTAATATATATTAACGGCAATGTTATGTTATTAATATTGAGTTTTTAGCCTCAAAAATAAGAGCGAGATAATAATAAAATGTCAAACATAATAATGTATAATAATTTATCTATGCATTAATATAATGTGAAATATAGATTTAGTATTCAAATATTTAACTTTTGCATTAATATATAATAAAAAGTTGTCAAATATGATATAAATTAATTTATAAATAAATATTTTTATACAATACAAAAGGGGGAAAAGAAAAAAAAATATTAATCTGGTCGGATTTTTCTATTGAATCTCGGATATCCATCGAATTCGGATATGATTGTAGACATATTAATATTAGTCAATGGAGAAGTGACACATATAAAATAATATGCCAGATATTAATTTAAAATTTTTATTTATTTCTTGTAATTTATTAAATTTAATTCCAAAAGATAAATAGTTTATTTTAATTAATACTCTAGTATTTATCTTATACTCAAATCAAATATTGACAAATGTTAAAAATGAAGTGTCTGTGTCTATGGACCAATCAAATCAAAAATATTTGATATTACTTTATCAAAGAGATAAACATCAAAGAAGTTCAAGTCAATCTCAAAGTTCTCACCAAGCATCTATATAAAGGGGGTAATCAAAGTTCATTCAATACACAACACAAATCCTAGCAAGTGAGAGAAACTTTGAAGTAGTCCAATAATTCTCTTCAGCAAATTTGAAGAGATCCACGATATTCAAAGCATTTTTTGCGAAGCTCATTATATTTTGGCGTTTGATTCGAGATTAAGGTACAAAGCCCTCGAATTGGTTATTTTCTTCAAATCAAATTCAAGGAAATCCATGGTGTTCAAGACGTTATTCGCAGAGCTCATCATATTTTAGCACTTGATTCGAGATTAAGGTGCAAAGCCCTCGAGTTGGAATTATTTTCTTCAAATCAAATTCAAGGAGACCCACGACATTCAAGGCGTTCCTCACAGAGCTCATCATATTTTAGCGTTTGATTTTAGATTAAAGTGTAAAGCCCTCGAATTGGTGTTATTTTCTTCAAATCAAATTCAAGGAGATCTACGGCGTTCAAGATCATATTTGGAAGAGAAGAATCAGAGGATTAGATTAGAGATTTAATCCATAGATGATAAATGTTAATCTTATTTTATTTGTACGATTTTTCTTGTCTTATAATTTAATTTTGAAGAGAAAGAAATTGCACTTACAATATTTTGGCACGCCCAATCGGACAATCTCTACCTCTGATCTATTTCTTTCATCAAGATTGAAGTATCATGGCCGCCAAAAAGAATGTAGCGTTGAAAATTACTACCTCAAATTCCTCAAGTGCGGGAGCAAGAAGCGTTGGCGTCATCACAAGAAGTTGCAACCATCTTTAGAGGCGGCTCCTTCACTTCGCTTGTTGCAGGCATATTTGAAAAAACGGAGAGAAAAGAAAAAAATCTCAAATACTTCAAGTCTTGTCTCTTTCGTGGATAATTGACATATTTTTCGTCAAGTCTTGAAGTTGGGGCATTTGTAGACATATTAATTTTAGCCAATAGAGAAGTGACGTATGTAAAATAATATACTAGATATTAATTTAAAATTTCTATTTATTTCTTGGAATTTATTAAATTTAATTCCAAAAGATAAATAGTTTATTTTAATTAATACTCTAGTATTTATTTTATACTCAAATCAAATATTAACAAGTGTCAAAGATGAAGTATCTATGTCTTACCGAGACATAATTTGGAATTTGTTATCCTCTTGCCTAGCAGGCAAAGATTTACCTAAGTAGAAAGGATGATTCATTCAGATTGACATGAGAGTCCAACTATGGACCAATCAAATCAAAAATATTTGATATTATCTTTTGATATTTGATATTATCTTTTGATACTTGATATTATCTCTTGATATTTGAAATTATTTTATCAAAGAGATAACCATCAAAAAAGTCCAAGTCAATCTGAAAGTGTCTCATCAAGCATCTATATAAAGGGGTTGATCAAAACTCGTTCAACACACAACACAAATCCTAACAAGTGAGAGAAACTTTGAAGCAGTCCAGCAATTCTCTCTAGCAAATTTGAAGAGATCCACGGTATTCAAAACATTTTTCGCGGAGCTCATCATATTTTGGCGTTTGATTCGAGATTAAGGTGCGAAGCCCTCGAATTAGTTTTATTTTCTTTAAACCAAATTCAAGGAGATCTACGACGTTTAAGGCGGTCAAGATCATATTTGGAAGAGAAGAATCAGATGATTAGATTAAAAGTTAAATCCACAATTAATAGATTTTAATTTATTTTATTTGTACGATTTTTCTTATCTTGTATTGATTTTGTAAACGAAGAATTTGAACTTACAATGGTACTGACTAACAAAGATCATATAGGATATTAGGTCGAATTCGGATATAAATTTTGATAATCGAATTTGAATTCGAATATGACTGATCCAATCCAAATTCAACCCGTTGACAATCCTACATTTAGAGATGATAGCCTTGCCAAATCTTTATTACATGTTTGTATCCTTGGATTCCAAAAAATAAATAAAAATAAGAATAATATTGAAATGATATTTTGTTTGTAGTATTTCTTACTATTATTAACACCCAATAAGTAACTTTGCATTGTTGAGTAGCTAATTGGCTCACTGGTGTCGATCTGGATTCAAATTTTAATGAATTTTTTATTTGCCGCTTGTTATAATAATAATAATAATAATAATAATAATAATAATAATAATAAAATCTTTACATCTAAGAGGATGTTTGGGATCAAGTGATCTATGGCCCAATGGCATTAGTCTCCCACATGATGATTATTACCTTTACATCTAAGAGGATGTTTGGGGTCAAGTGGACTATGGCCCAATGGCAGAAGTCTCCCACATGATGTGGAAGGTCAGGAGTTCGAGCCCTAACGTACTCCTAATATGCGTGTGTGTGTATAAATTTTAAAAAGAAAAAAAAAGAGGGTGATGTTTGGATAAGATGCTCAAAATATTTTATAAAATGTTAAAAAGTATTCGGTAATTTTTTTTCTAAAAAAGAGCTTATAAGATTTTAAAATAAAATATTATAATTTTATAATCTCTTTTGAAAAAAAAAAATATTAATAAGATCGTAACTTATTTTTAAAATTTTAACAAGCTCTTCTAATTTTAACTATTTTAATTAAAAAATTGTTATCACTAACATCTTGTAAATTTTAAGACCTTATTTTATTTAAACACTTCAATAATTTATTTTTAAAATAAGATCTAACATCTGATAAATTTTAAAAATATTTTATAAAATATAAAAACTTATAAAATCTTTTAAATAAGTTTAATCGAATACCTTCTATATATCATATAAAATGTGTGAAATATGATGGCACTCACATTTCCAATCATAGTGTAAGGACGAGTAAATATGTAGATATTTTCCAATAGCTTAAAAAGTTCACCAAACGGGGATCGATTCGACTGCTGCTGCTGCTCTAATTCTGAGTTCCTTGGGAGAACTATTTCTTGCTCTATGCTTGTATTAATAATCTTTCCCGTCTCATCGTTTAAAGCTCTGATCCGCCCGCCGTAACTGTATTCCAGAGGCGGCGGCCAATATCTCCGGCGAAAACTGCCGTCGGAAATTCTTCTTTGCTCCGGCGGGACTGGAAAGAATTGTGTGTTGAATCCTGCACAGGCTGCAAAAATGCATGAAATTTTAAGGAAAAATTACTTAGAACTTAATAATGGTGATGGTTTGATGAAAGAAAGAACGGACCATTTTTTCTTGCCAAGGAAGGAGATGCCGGCGAACGTGCAAATGTGAGAATCATAATTAGTCACTCCTTGAGAAAAACAAAGCAAATATTCTCTGTTTTCAGTTAGTGAGAAATGATGAAAATGCACCAAGAATGGTTCGTGGGTGCGTGTGTATATTGAAAGGATCAGTTTAAACTATTGATTTTTTTCTTTTTTGGCCTTGTTCGTGTTTTCTGTAATAAATTCCAATTTTTAAAGTACTTTCAAAATAATATGCCAGATATTAATTTAAAATTTTTATTTATTTTTTGAAATTTATTAAATTTAATTCTAAAAGATAAATAATTTATTTTAATTAATACTCTATTATTTATTTTATACTCAAATTAAATATTGACAAATGTCAAGTATGAAGTATCTATGTCTATGGACCAAGCAAATCAAAGATATTTGATTTTATCTCTTGATATTTGATATTATATTTTGATACTTGATATTATCTCTTGATATTTGATATTATTTTTTCAAAAAGATAACCATCGAAAAAGTTCAAATCAATCTCGAAATCTCCCATCAGACATCTATATAAATGGAGTAATTAAAGTTCATTCAACACACAGCACAAATCCTAGCAAATGAGAGAAACTTTGAAGTAATTCAGCAATTCTCTCCAACAAATTTGGACAAATGCACGGTGTTCAAAGCATTTTTTGCAGAGCTCATCATATTCTGACGTTTGATTCGAAATTAAAGTGCGAAGCCCTCAAATTGACGTTATTTTCTTCAAATCAAATTCAAGGAGATCCATGGCGTTCAAGACGTTCTTCGCGAAGCTCACCACATTTTGGTACTTGATTCGAAATTAAGGTGCAAAACCCTCGAGTTAGCATTATTTTCTTCAAATCAAATTCAAGGAGATCTACAGCATTCAAGGCGTTCAAGATCATATTTGAAATGGAAGAATCAAAGAAGTAGATTAGAGATTAAATTCACAATTGATATATTTTAATTTTATTTTATTTGTATAATTTTTTTGTCTTGTAATTTTAATTTTGCAGATAAAGAAGTTGCACTTACAAAGTGTTCATATTCTATAAAGCTAATATCCGAACATTATTTTATTTCTCCAAAACACTATTTGCAAATGTATTAAAATTTTATCTATAAAAAAAAGGTAATGTTTGGTTATGTTTTATGTTTGATTTTAATATTTATTTTGGGAGAATAAATGCTGTAAGTGGAATTGAGGAATGTGAAAGTTGTATTGGAATGGGATATAATGGATTTTTTGTTATGTTTTGGGGAATAATTAACAATTTATTTTTTGAATTTTTGGTAAATTTGTTTATATCTTGGGGGGAGACATTTTTTACTGTTACAGTCAAATCAATACTTTTTTGTTAGGTTTTTGGGATGAAAATGGAATTGAGTAATTTTTTTATTGTAAGAATAATAATACAATATATATGATATATATGTATGTATATATTGGAAAATGAGAAAGTTTTTGAGATAATAAATAATTGAAGAGGGTATTTTGGAAAAATCTATTTTAGTATTTTTGAGGAAAAATGAGTGTATATTTGATTATGTTTTTTCAAAACAAAATTGTTTTGGAAAACATAACCAAACACTCCCAAAGTATATTTAAAAAGTCAATTTTACTCCACTAATCCAATAAAAAAAATAATTGATGTGATATCTAAATAAAATTTAAAAGCTATTTCATTTTAAAATATTCTCCAACAACCCATAAAATAATAACAAACAAGCATCGTATTCCACAAACTCATTGTCAAAATACATTCTCCCAAAATATTTTCTCCAAAACATCTAAAACATAACCAAACAAATCCCTAATTTTCGTCAACTCATTTTTTTTTATTAAATCTATTATCATATCTACCTTGGCTGGGTTGGTGGGTAAACTTGTAAACGAATGAGGTAGCCACAAAGCCCAAATACTTAATAAAATTTTAGTATATATAAAAAAAAAATTATGTCTAGTGTTAGTGGGGAAGCACATATTGTTGTTATTCTTTGTTTTTCAAGAGTTGACTTATTTGAAATGAATAATGGTCTCTATATATAGTTTTGGATAATTCTCACCTCTTGAGTTAACTTTTGAGGTGAGTTAGACTTAAAGTCCATTTTTTAATAACTCTCGACTTTATAATTAAATTAAATAACATTTAAAATGCTACTTAATATCATCCCATTATTTCATAATCCCATATTTGTATATAATTGACGTTATAACTTTATACCATAATTTTAGCAATCGTCGAAATTAATTCAATTCAAAATAATAATAATAACTAGTTGTAATAACAAGACAATAGTAATACTAGTTATAGGAACAATATGGATAACTAGTTGTAATTTTGAATTATCAATGAGACATGGTGAAAATGGCCTATATTATAATCAATTTTCAGGCTTACGCATAATAAAAGAAAATGTTGAATTGTTCAGCTTGAAATGCTTGGACCATTTCGCTTGACGATGGTTCTTTGGACTTTGTAACATCCCACCTCGAGTATTAATTTTTTTTATAGGTAAATATTGATCTAATATATATAAAAATGAAATGCAAGAAGTAAAAGCTTAAGTAACATTAAAAAATAAATAAATAAATAAGAAGATAAATTAAAATTAGTACTACCTCACGTAATTAGTATTCGAAAAATCGGACCGTTCATTGAACCGAAAAACTTATCGATTCACAATTTTGGACCATAATTGAACTGCAATTGAACCGTGATGTTATAAATATAAAATATATATATTTATATTATATATTACTTAAAAATTAATAAAATATCAAAATATTAAACATCAAGAGCTTAAATAATATTGTCTAACATTACAATTCAAATTTCACAATTCATATTATAAATGATCACAATAATTTAAATATTTCAAGTTAAAGTTTAAAGTTGAGAGTATGTAAGTTAATTTTAAAGTCTAAACTCCAAACCAAGACCTTTTTTTACTCTTAGATAGCTTGTGAGGTGTACCTTAGCCTTTAAACTTTATACTTACACAAAAAATTAAAAAATTAATTTCATTAAAAATTAAACAAAAAAAAATCACTCTAGTTCAATTAAACCGTGAGTAGTTCACCGGTTCACTGGTCCAACCGGCCGGTTTGAACGATTTTAAACAAATAGAGCTTTTTTAGAGTTTTTCGATTTTTTGAGAAAACTGCACCGATTAGCCGGTCAATCAATTGTCCGATCAGCTAGTCCGGTTCAAATTTTTAAACCATGCGTGTGATCATTATATGAGGGCCAACGTTCTTTGTATAGGAATTAGTAAATACTCTGCATATATAAGCTGCAAAAACAACACATTAGTTGCTTCACTTTAAAGTGAAACAAAAATTAAAGATTATGTATTTTCATTTCGATATTAATATCCAGGTCTTTTTTTTTTAATTTTATTTGATTTAAGCATCGAATGATTTAATTGAGAATCATCTGAAAAATTTAACGCTCTTATAATTGCAAATCAATTTCTTTTTTACACTTTGGAATCTAACATTTTGATATTAATATTAATTTCACTTTGTATCTACCTTGTTTGACTTAAACAACAAAAGATTTTAAATCATGCATTTTTATTCGACCAACAACCTTAACCGTCTTACATTAATTGCAAGGTCAAATTCTTTCTTTAGACTTTGAAAATCTAGTATTTTTTAATATTAATATCAGATCATCCTCCACATCCATATATCAAAGCCAAGTAAATTATTTTTGAAAATGATAGAAAATACTTTTTTATATATGGTATTTTTCGCACTAATTAAAACCCAGGAGTAACCATTTGCATTTATTCTAAAACATAGGAAATGTTCCGCATATCAAATCCAAATCATATTTAAGATAATGAAAGCATTTTCCCACTAATTAAAACGTACAAGTAAACTATGACCCATGAATTCGGCGGATTCCCCCACTTTGATTTTATTTTATGAATAAATATTGAATGCAAAGAATTTTCAATAACTTGATAATCATTTTAAATTATGTGTTACTTTAAATATTATATAACTATATTTAATCAAGTATTACTAGAAATATTTTAAATCAAAAGTAACAAAATTGTGAACACTCATAAGAATGAAGAAATTAAATATATGCGGTCTAGTTTGCAATGAGAAACACCAAAATATTACCACTAATTTAATTCAAGATGCCCAAAAAAATTATATATATACAATAGATATAATTACACAAGCACTAATCATTCATATATAAAAAACATCATAACATACGAGGAAACTACTCCGTAATTAAATATAGAATATATAAATATTATTTTGTTTAACATCATTAATCTCATTCAGTGTTCAAAAAATCGGACCATTCATTGAACTGAAAATTTTATTGGTTCATAATTCACTGGTTCAATCGTTGGTCGGACCATAATTGAACCGCAATTGAACCGTGACGTCATAATTACGAAATATATATATATTTATATTATATATATTACTTAAAAATTAATAAATGCTACAATATAAAACATAAAGAGCTTAAATGATATTATCTAACATCACAATCTAAATTTCACAATTCATATTATAAATTATCACAACAATTTAAATAGCTTAAATCTGAAGTTTAAAGTTGAGAATTTGTGAGTTAATTCTAAAGTTTAAACTCTAAACTAAGACTTTTTTTACTTTTAGATAGCTTGTGAGGTATACCTTAGCCTTCAAACTTTGTACTTAAACAAAAAAATTAAAAAAAATTAAAAGAAAAAAATCAGTTCTGTTCAATTGAACCACGAGCGGTTTATCGGTCCACCAATCCCGACCGCCCGGTCTGAACGACTTTAACAAAATATGGCATTTATTTATTTTTTTGATTTTTTGAGAAAATTGGACCGTTTCGCCGGCCGGCCTGGTTTTATTTTTTAAACAGTGATCTCATCATTAAATCAATAATCTATGGCCTCATTTGATACCTGCTAGTAGCAGATATAGTGGTGTCCAATGTCCTTTAATCGCCTGTTTGATTCATACTATTAATACCACAGGCCAGCCCGCAAAAAAGGAGAAGCCTGGTACTGTTGTAGATATTACATGCTGTTCAAATTTTGGCTCCTTGGGTGTGATTAAGGAATTTGGGAACTACTCAACAACACAATGTGTGCTGAAAAGTCAAACGAACCCTTCTTTCTTCATGTTACTATTACATTTTTACCCTCCAATTCACGAGCTCAAGTAAGCTGAAAACGAAATTGGGTGAAGACTCAGGGCTTGTTTGATTTACTCCTTCTTGCAAATTATAATTGAAATTTTATAATTTATATATTGGAAATTAAATTTTTAAATTTTGAAAATTCATAATTTATATATTGAAAATCATAATTTATATATTGAAAATTTATAATTTATATATTGAAAATTAAAATTTGAAAATTCATAATTTATATATTGAAAATTAAAATTTATATATTGAAAATTGATAATTTATATAATGAAAATTTATAATTTATATATTGAAAATTGAAAATTTATATAATGAAAATTTATAATTTATATATTGAAAATTAAA
Organism: Jacaranda mimosifolia; assembly: GCA_018894105.1. NCBI lineage: Eukaryota > Viridiplantae > Streptophyta > Magnoliopsida > Lamiales > Bignoniaceae > Jacaranda > Jacaranda mimosifolia. Next base: position 2,093,110 of record CM032123.1, read on the forward strand.
ATTTTAAATTTTGAAAATTCATAATTTATATATTGAAAATTTATAATTTATATATTGAAAATTAAAAATTTATATTTTTAAAAATCATAATTTATATATTGAAATTTATATTTTATATATTGAAAATTGATAATTTATACTAAGTGTGAAAAATGAAAATTTTAGATTAATTTATATAAATGTATACATATATATAATTTAAATGCTATGTATATGTATTTTTTTGCAAAGGCAAAATAGTCATCTATAATGTAGTAGGCCCAATCAAACATATGATATCAAATTATTAGAGATTTCAATAATACCTAATTTATATCACAATCTCTCCTATTAAACAAAATAATAAATAATCCAATTTCACACAATTATCCACTATTACAATGCCACTACTATTCAAATTCTATATCAAACATTGCTTATAACAATTATTAACCATTATTCCATTACATACATTCATCCAATTAATATTTATCTAAACGTTATTATTTATACTTGACAAGGTTTAAGAATAATAGCTTTTGACGGTTGTAAAATTAATTCTTACAAAATATTTGTATGCTGAAGTTAATTATTATGCAAATCAATTTTTGAAGAATTACTTTTTTAAATACTTGGCAAAATTCATCCTAGACAGAGGACCCAGTGGCAATTCCTTGCTACAAATAAGCCCACGCCAATTTTTTAGCCCAATCACATTGCAATTTGCATAACCGCGATGTTTTCAATTAGGAGTGTTCAAATTCAATTCAATCCAAAAAAAAAAACCGACGAACCGATCCAAAAAATCGAAAATCGATCAAAACCGAACTTTTTTGGATTGAATTGGATTTGTTTTCTTAAAACCGATTGGATTGGATCGATTTTCGGTTTTAATCTAAAAAACCGATCCAATCCAAACTAAACCAAAATTTATATACTAATAATATAAAAAATATATATCTTAATTGTAAAATACACAAATAAATTAAAATAAACTAAACTTATGATTCTTTCACTTTCAAAAATCAAATATATATATGGATAATTATTGTGGACTTATAACTTTATAGTTGTGTGTTCTTACATAATTTAACTTTCACAAGATTAGTGTGATATGATAGCTAAATAAAATTTACAAATTGATTGATTAAATTAGTTTACTTATCAATTGTAATTTGTCAAATATTTCAATTAAATATTTAAATTGAAAAATCGATTAACCGATCCAATCCAAACCGATTTAAAATGGATTGGATTGGATCAGATTTACAATAAAAGTCCAACCGATCCAATATAAATTACATAGTTTGGATCGGTTGGCTTTTGTTTCAAAACCGATCCAAACCGAACCGCGAACACCCCTATTTTCAAGTCAACTTGGCATTGTAGCCCATCTGAATTTTGGATATGGGGCTAATTAGGAGGCCCCATTTGGTTTCATTTTCATTTTTAATTTTCATTTTCATCATTTTTAAAATTTGAAAAGTTAGTTAATAAAAATAAATTAAAAATAAGTTTGTATTTGAATGAATTATTGGAAAAGTAATGATTATGTTGGTTTTAATAGGTTGTAGGTGGAAAGAAATAGAAATAATTGAATAGAGAGTGAAGATATATAGGTTATTGGAGAATGTAATTTGAGAATGAAAATGATGTTGGGTGAAAATGTATAAAAAGTGATGTGTTTGATTTTTGGGAATAGTAGAAAATGGAAAAGAGGGCTATGGAAATGAAACCAAATGGGGCCTTAATTCAAGTAAAAATGTGACATTGATCTCATTTTCGACCTAGTTTTCATTTGTAATCCAGGTCCAATTCATTTTCTATTTCATATTGTAAATAAAATTTAAAGGTATAATTTTTTTATATACACATGACGTGCACATAAAACAAAATAAAAGACGAAATACTAATCGAAATAAAGAATACAAAATGTTTATAGTTACACGTGAGATTCAATTTATTTCTTGTTCCTCAAACTTTCTTTCTCATCTTCTTTCTGTTCGTAAAATTCCTTTTTATTTCTCATTTAATATCAAAAGCATGTCAACATGGATGATCAAGAACAAAGTCGACAAAGAAGAATTCATATTCTGCCTCAATGGTGGAAGGGGCAACTCAGCCTTGTCTTTCTCTCTTGACTAAAAACTCGGGAGACGATGCTCAAAACACATTCCAGTTGTTCTTGTAATAACGGAACAATGGTAAATTATTGTATATATTAAAATTATTAATTATGCCATCAATTTCCTTTCCAATCTCTTCAATTTTTCATATAAGAATACTATAATTTATTCTTGTAGTAATATCTTTCTTGGATCAAAAATCATCATCCTCATGATCCATCAATTTCCAAGAGCCATCTTCCTGCTGCACCATTCCCTTATTCTTCTCAGTCCACCATGAAACTGGAACACAATATTCATCCTTCAACCCATCCATATGCTTATTAACCAAGGCAATATTTCTATTAACTTCCAGTTTGAATCCCCCTTTACTCCCTTGTGTCCCTGCAACTCCATGCAAATAAGCCTCCAAGCTATGCCAACTGCTCAAATTCCCTGGATTTTTCAAGTAGTTCGACTTCTCTGTATCGATGATCAGCTCCTCCCCTACCTCCGAGTAATCTATGAAGGGGTACGTTGGGACAATGTCTCTGGCATTTCTTACACGCAGAATACGAAGATTCTGAAGATTTAAGACAAGTTTACGAAATTTGTTGTCCCCAACACGAGGGCTGGCAAAAACGAAGGCCGTAACAGGACAAGCCTTGTCCGGCATGTCCCTAGGCTTGTTGTATCCATTGACAACAATGTCGACTGCGTTTAGAGTGGAAAGTGCAGCTCCTAAGCTGTGGCCAGTTATGGTTATGCTTGTCTCCTCATTCTTGTACGCTTCTACCAGTCTCCTCACCTCAGAAAGAACCTAGTTTAAGACAAGTGTTTAGAGTAGTTAACTTCTCTAGTATAATAGATCGTAACATATGATGCTCAAATACGGACACAATATGATACAATCAAGACGATATAAAATTTTTAAAGATTTTAATTAGGACACTACATGACTCTTACACGATTATTCGTTATACAGTTATACACAATTAAATATTATTTTTTATTTATTAATAAATATATATTATATTACTATTTTTTTATTTCGAGTTCAAGCTTGCAGTTTTTTACAATTCATTTACCAATTCGAGTCTTATCGAGCCGAACCGAGGTCGAGTTTAAAATTTTACATTCGTTGAGCTCGAAAATTTTGCCTAAACTCAACCTAACTTAGCTCAATGGCACCCCTAATTGTATGTCCAAATTGCCATCAAAAATATCTTAATTTCCTATACTTATGTGATTTATGAGCATATGTATCGAGATATATGTCGAGAACATATCATTTTTGATCGAGTACCCGATATGACTTTTTAAAGTGTCAATACTAAAAAAACACAAGATTTACCTGGATTCTAACACTATTCTTATTAAACGGCGACCTCGGATCATCAGAAGTATAGATAGAATACCATCCAAGATGCACCCCAGGATTATCATTCCCTCCAAAAACCTCAGGCGCAGACACCGATGAAAATTCAAAATCATTCATCCATTCAAGAGTTCTAATAGTCCCTCTCCAGGCAACCAAAATGTCCCTTCTTCCCAACGCTGATTTCCCCTCATCTGTGGCCACAGCCACAAAGCCAATCCAGTTCGATTCCCTGCTCCAGGCCTCCCTGGACCACGACTTCAAGATGAAGGCATCTGGGACTTCAGTCGACGACGTCGCATAAAGGTACTTCGTGACGCGATACTTGAGTGGATTCCCCCGCTCGATTCCGACCTTTGAGAAGAGATTTTCCTTGGCGTATCTGCTGCTCCCTGCGTACTTTGATGCCTTCTCAGAGTTGAAAGTGTCGTATGCTGCCTGAGCCATTTCGCCGTAGTGGATTATGTATCGACGAAGATCGATGTCTAAAGGGTCTAATAGACCTTCCCAGTGGTTTATGCCGCTGAGAAGCTTCCATCTTTGGGAAATTCCCAATATTGCCCCTTCGTTGTATGTGCTACCCCCCATCTTTCTGCTCTTTTTCTTGAAGCAATTCAACATGCTGCCTTTTTACAAGAATTTCAAGTTGAATCTAACAATATTGACGAGGCAACTTATTTTTTTTTTTGGATAAGTAATATGCAAGATCAAATTTATATTAATCCTCTTTTACAATATAATTATATGTTGTGTAATACGAGGAAAAAAAAAATAATGTTGGGATATCAATTGTATGTTTGGTATTATATGTTTTGGGAGCATGAGTTTTGAGAGTAGGTTAGGAAATGAAAAATTTGTATTAGAGAGTGTGATGTATGTTTGTTTATGTTTTAAAAATAGTTAAAAAACTATTTTAGTATGTTTGTTTATATTTTAAAAGAAGACAATTTCTATTGTAACAGTCAAATTAATATTTTTAGTTGGATTTTTAGGAGGAAAATAGAATTAAATAATATTTTTTATTGTAAAATAATAATAAAATATATAATATGTATACGTGATGATTAGATATGATTTTTTTATTATAAAAATAATAATAAAATATTATGATATGTAATGTATGAATATGGGGTTTTTTGTAATAAGTCAATTGATTTGAATGGATATTTTGGAAATTAGTATATGTTGTTTTGGCAAAAAAAATGATACATATGTTTGATTATATTTTATCAAAATGAATTTGTTTTGGCAAAATGTAGCCAAACAAGTCCAAATATTTTGGATCCATGCTATTTTTCTTCATGTCAGGTCAAGTTTGATTTGATCAAAATATAGCAACATCTCGATCTTATTAAGAGGGTGTTTTGGTGAGTTTATAAGCTTCTCAAAACATCTTATAAGATGTTTAAAAACTTATAAGTTGATAAAAAGTATTTTGTAATTTTTTTTTTTAAAAAAAGCTTATAAGATCCTAAAATAAGATGTTATGAGCTTATAAGCTCTTTTAGAAAAAGTAAGGGGACCCTAACTTCTTTTTAAGATCTTAACAAGCTCCTTCATTTTTAATCATTTTAATTACAAAATTGTCATTATTAACATCTTATAAGCTCCAAAATTTTATTTTATCCAAACACTTCAATAACTTATTTTATAAATAAGATCTAACATCTTATAAACTCTAAAAATATCTAATAAGATGTTTAAAATGAGCTTAGCCAAACACCTTCTAAGTCAAGAACCTAAAATAGAACGAAAAATTTCCTATTCCATGGGTTGAGATCACGAAATGTTGCCACGTATCTTAATCTAATGATGCAACATGTTAATATAAACAGTTATCAACTTGTGTTGCAACAAATTCATGTGCTTAATCAATGAGAGAGAATGAGAAAGGAAGATCAATAAAGAAACAAAGTTGGAGGTGAAAAACAACACTTTGGGAGATTTTAAATTCCATATGTTTGATTTAATTAATTATCTAAGATCAAAAAGCATACCTTGGGGAATCATATTGCAAATCTTTATATATATCTTCAGCAACCAAATATAAAACACTCCTGTACAATTCACAACACAAAATTATAATCAAATGACATAAGACAACCTTGAAGGGCCCAACTACTTTTGATAATTAGAGCATAAACCAGATTAAGCCTAAGGCATCAACCAAGTGACGTGTGGCCCAATAACATAAGTCTTCCACATGATCTAATAGGTTAGGAGTTTAAGCCCGAACGAGCTCCTGATATGTGTGCGTGAGTAAAAAAAAAAAAAAAAAGATTAAGGCATCATATAATACCTCAAAAAGGCAGCAGGGTCTGGTGTTTGCCTTCAGTCTGATGAGAAGCTTTGATAGGGTATGTATTTTTTTCACATTATATGGGATTATAAAAGAAAAGACATAACAGCTCTAGAATTTGACAACATTGCTAAACCAGTTGAAGTGTCCATGTCCATTTTCATATTCTTGGATTCAAAGGCCAATCAACTCAATTTACAAGCAAACATTATTCTCCTTAATCTGTCAATAAGGACACTTCTCATTTCTAATAAAAGGATCAAATATTAAGATGAATAAAATTATTGAAGTCCTCTTTTAGTCAGCATAATTTGTTAGTTTTGTCTTATTTAAATTTTTTTTTTTTTCTAGATTTTCTTTTTACACATTCTTTACTCTTTGATGCTTATTATGTTGTCTGATGTTAGGAACTAATATTGGACAAGAAGTTTCTTCCAAACTCAATTGTGGATTGAAAGACTTTGCTTTGAAGTCACCAACTTAAGCCAATGTATGGGGTAAAGTAGATGCTTGCAAGTTTAACAAGGCAATGCAAATAAGAAAGAAATTGAGCAGCACATTTTTTTAAAGCAAAAGATAAAATTTATATTTATATATTCATCAAATTAAAATAAGAGATAAAATATGAAAATGATTGAAAATGAACTTTTTGGAAGAATGAATGATATATGATGAAGAAAGGAATTAAAGTCAACCCAAATTAAGGGATGTTTGCATTGTTTATACATTCTAAAAGTGATTAGTTCTACAAATTATGGGAAAAATGACTAGGAATAAAAATGAGGTATGTTTAGAAATTAATTAAGGAAGTAGTAAAAAAGTGAATGACTTGTATTTGCATTCATGTGAGAAAACACTAAATTACATTCTAATTTGGGATTTTTTTCAAGAATTAGTAACGAAAAAATTGTTAATATAATCTACAAAGATTTATGAAAAAATTCAAGAGTTGGAAACGCATCCGTCTGATACTTCCTACCCTATTTTAATTTTCTCAAAATGCCCTCATAACTTGCTTTTTTATGCAAGAATTATAGTTTTTTCAGAAATGGCCACATAACTTGCTTTTTTATGCAAGAATTATAAAAATAAATTCCCTAAAATTAGAGTGGAAAATAATTTTTAAGACCATTTTTATTAATCAAAAAAACTTCTTGAGACCTTATGGGCTAGAAGTGTGGGCTAAGAGCTTATAACTCTACCGGGCCCGCTAATTGAAAAATTTTTAAAAGGATAATTTATTAGGCCCAACCCAATATATTTCTTGGCCCAAATTTGTTGTGATTCCTTTTGCATGTCTGATCAGATCAGAAGCCTAAACATGGAGATGAGAGCGACTGAAGACATAGCCATAGGCCAAGACCTGACCCCACCACTCTCGCCTCTCGCCTTCGTCCTCCACGACTCCGCCCTCAGCTCCTACTGCTCCGCCTGCTTTTCTACTCTTCCGCCGCAGCCATTTCCCCCTTCTACACCCACCTTTCCCCAAAATCTTTGCCATGTCCCCAGTAATACTCCAACTCCCCTCTACTGTTCCCCTCGCTGCTCTTCCCTTGATTCCCCCCTCTATTTCTCCTCCGCCGAGCCTCACCTGCTCTCTCTCTTCGGCCAGTCATCTCCCTCCGCGTGGAATGACTCCTCCGACCTCCGCCTCTCCCTCCGCCTTGTTTTCATTTTCCAAAAGCTTCCCCTGGAATCCAGCGGTTTGCCAAAATTTCTGGGTTCGACGAGATGTGAACAACGGTTGTGGACTGGAGGAAAAAAAGAATACCCTTTTCAAGAAAATGAGAATTTTGAATGCCCAACTGATTACCTTGAGAATAAAGAGGAGCCAGGAGAAAATATGGAGAGCTGTTGTCAGAAAGACGGGGCTTTTGAGAGAATTGCGGGTTTAATGACTAATCGTGAGGAGTTGACATTTGGAAGAAATAGGAATAACCCAGATGAAAATCGTGGGAATTGCGAGGATTCAGGTGAGAATACGGAGAACAATATGGAGAGGATAAGTGAGGGGGCAAAGTTGATGGCAAAGGCAAGGAAGATGCGTGTAAATGAGGATGTAAATGTAGAGGAGCAGGATTTTGTATTGGAGGAGATGGTATTGTGTTTGGTGCAGACAAATGCTGTGGAGGTTCAGGACAAGAGTGGCTGTAGCATAGGAATTGCTGTTTATGGCACTGCATTTTCTTGGATTAATCATAGTTGTTCTCCAAATGCTTGCTATCGTTTTCTGGTGGGGTCGGAACATAATGAGCAGCCACCTTTAAGGATTACTCCAGCTGCGAAAAGTGGCTGTGGCAATGGATATGGTAACTGTTTGATAACGGAAGATTATGCAGAATATCCATTTTCAGGTATTTTTTATGAGTAATGTGGTGGAGAATTCACTGTTTGTTTTTCTAGCTCTGGAAGTGATATGAATTTATTTACGGATGATGTAGAAAGAAATGGTTATGGTCCAAGAATTGTAGTTCGAAGTATAAAAGCTGTTAACAAAGGAGAAGAGGTGACAATTGCATACACGGACTTGTTGCAGCCTAAGGTTGGATGTAATTTTTAGACTTGGCAGCATAGTAATTAAAAATCTTGATGTTTATGTTCTTTCATTACAAAGTATGTAATTTCTTATCATGTTAGAGAAGAGTTGCATCAATACTTATGTTTAGTGCAAAAAGGGAAGCTTTCAAGTAACGTTGATAAATAAAGAATATGTCTAGGATAACTAGTTCTACTAATTGACTGCCCTGTTTGATGCCAGACACCGAAAGGAAAGTAGTGTGAAAATATGTTACGAAAATGAAGACCTTTGAGGACAAATATTGGACAAAAGAAAAGAAAGTAAAGGGAGATGAAATGTTGCATGTGAATAGATAGGCCATATGTCTCCTGAGCAATCTCCGCTATCATAGAACCCCATTATTGAGTTTTAAAAAGGTTTTCAATAGTTCAACATTTTTCATTATCCATAAGTTTCTTGCCGATATTTTCATCATGATTGACCTTTTCTTGCATATTTCAGTTTCTCTTTTTATGCTTTATCGATTTTTTGGCATTGGTTTCTGCAGGAGATGAGACAGGCAGAATTATGGGTGAAGTATCGTTTTCATTGTAGCTGTAAGCGCTGTGGTGTAGTGCCTACAACTTATGTGGATTATGCTCTGAATGTAAGATTTTCAATTACCTGGAGACGGTTGGTTGAATAGATGTATATGTTGGAAGCAAAACTATTTAAAAGATCTTACAAGCTAAAACGCTTGTAGAGCTTATAAGATGGTAGATCTATATTAAAAATAAACTCTTAAAGTGTTTAGATAAAATAAAATCGTGCAGTTTATGAGATGTCAATAATAGCAAATTTTGTGACTAGTATGACTAAAATTAAAGGAGTTGGTTAATACATAAATAAGTTGGGAACTCATTACTTTTTCTATAAGAACTAATAAGATCCTATCTTATTTTGGGAGTTTATAAGTTCCTGTCTTAGAAAATTTTACCAAACGCTTTAATCTTTATAACATCTGATAACCTCACCTAAACACCATCACAGTACTTTGTGCTGCACTTGCCACTTTGTTGTTGCGTTAAACCCTTCATTGAGATTGTGCTCATGACCATGTATGCTGAACCTGTTCCGTTACTTCTGTAGGCACACTCTGCTGCCATTCCTGCTCGGCCGGAGTCTCCAGACAATCAAATAGAGAAACTGATGGAAAGCTTCGATGATGCAATAACCGACTATCTATCATCTGGTGATTCAAAATCATGCTGTCAGAAGCTTGAAAACTTGCTCACTCATGGCCACTTAAGTGAGGAATCCATAGAAACGGGAGCAAAATCACCTGAAAAACCGAAGCTGCATCCGTTTCATTATCTTTGTCTAAATGCTTACACCACCCTGGCTTCTGCTTATAAAGTTCAGGCAAGTGATTTACTGGCTCTTAACTATGAAATCGAAAGACATAAACTTGAAGCATTGAACATGTACAAGACAAGTGCTGCATATTCCTTGTTGCTTGCTGGGGCAGCCCATCATCTTTTCATGTTTGAAACTTCTCTTGTGGCGACTGTTGCAAATTTCTGGACAAATGCTGGGGAATCAGTGCTGAATCTTGCTAGAAGCTCCTTGTGGGGTTCATCCCAGAATCCAGGGCCAGTCCATTGTTGTCTTGGAGATATTTTGGAACCAAATTCTATTAGCCCAGATCAAAACATGCAGTTAGAGGAAATAAAGAATCAACTTTTTGATTGTATTGCCAATATAACGCCAAAAGTCTGGGGGATACTGTGTTCTGGAAGTAGTTTCTTGAAATCAATTCAAAACCCGGTTGATTTTAGTTGGATTCCATCTCCTGAAACTTCCAGAATCCCTGATCATATTATGAAGAAAAGATCTTCCCAATTGGAAGCTGAGGAATGTAATGATGAAGTGATGATGAATCTCATTTTGCTGAGCATCCATTGTTTAAGGTATGGAGCTCTCTTATCAAGCATCTGTTATGGTTTGTCGGATGAAACGAACTATTACAGAACTCAGATTTGTTGGCTGAAACGTTCTGTTACAGAAACTCTTGCATATCTACAGGAATCTGATTAAATATAAACTCTTTCATTTTGTTGTTTTGTAAAGAAATATGATTAGAAATTACACTCAGTTCTAAATGTATCATTGAATAGCTACAGTTACTGATTCTATTAACTGTTTTATCAAGATTTATAGAAAGACTGACTGTTTATAATTATAATGCCATTAAAATTATATATATATATATGTATAGTTTCATATTTATGTTTGTCCAAAAATGACCTTAGGTAGCCCATGAATTAAGTGCCCGTTTGGTTTTGTTTTCAAAACTCATTTTCATTTTCTCTTGTGGGAAAATAGAGAGTTATCAATTTCTTCCTCATTTTTATATGTATTTTCGTTCTCCAACACATTTTCCCACACAAACTCTTGCACTCTCTCTCAATTTTCATACTTTATTTTCTCCTACTTTTATTTGCACGACTTTTAATATAAAAATACAATAATATTTAAATATAATTTATTTTCAACTCTACATAATCATTTTATTTTAAACAAATTCATTTTCAACAAAACATCCAAATAATATTTCATTTTCAAATTCACATTTATAACTAACTTTTCACTATTTTTTTCATCAAAAAATAAAAATACCTCCAAAAAATAAAACCAAAAGGGCTTTAAGTATTTGTATACTTAGATTTTTGGGGTTCTTTTTTAGTATATGAAGCAACATAAGCCATCATGAAAATTGCAAGTACCAAGAAGTGATCTTTGTTTTCAGGTGCACATCATTATTAAGTGATCTTAATTTCTACAAAGTGAAAAGTTATAATCTAACAAACTCACTCTGAACCTAAAACCATTCTTTTTATGCTCCAGGTTGATTCCAGTTTTATTATTATACTAACAGATCAACCCCTTTAAATACGCTTTAGCACGCTAATCCATGCTTATGGGAACTTGATGTCTTTTTCTTGCTCTATTAACTCACTTGTATACCTAACATAGGTCAAAAAATAAAACAAATGGCATCATGAAGTGGCTGTAGTTTAGTGGTAAGAATTCCACGTTGTGGCCGTGGAGACCTGGGCTCGAATCCCAGCAGCCACAGTTATTTTTGGTTTTATTTTGATGCAATTAAATTAAATCCATTACAGAAAATAACAAACCACCGAGGTGGTAATCTAGTTAGACATAACCCAGGTCATGGATTCAATGGGACTGTAGTGATGGGCTCGCCCATTATGCAATAGTTAAGTACTAGCATGTGCTCGGTGCATATTTTATATTGAAATAATTTATTTTACTTCATGTGATTAAAAATGAACCGTAATTATTTTTAGTATTTAAAGAAATAAAATTTATTACTAATTAAATAAAATAATATGAATATTTCAATTTATTAATATTATGTTTGAAAATATTTTGTACTTAAATAAGTTGTGGAATATGAAGAATTGCTAACTCTAAGTTTATAAATTATACAAAAAAATAAATAAATTAAAATGATAAAATTTAAAAAAAAAAATAAATGAAAGAATTAAGAAAATAATAGTAGATAGCAGAATATTTAATTAAATATGCTTTTTAAATTAGATATATGTTTGTAAATACATATTTTGATATGATAAGTAAGCACATAAATTTTTAAAAATATAAGGTTTTTTTATATGATTTTTTAATGGGTGAAAGTTATAATTACAATTTCCATGACATTTGAAATTTTTAAATGTTAAGTTTTTTAGTTAGAGTAAATATCTATACCTTATCTATGAAAATAACTTACATTAGGTTATTATTTGATCATTAATTCAGTACATAGTTTGTAACATGCAATTTTTATAAACTAAAATGTCTCTTAATATTCTATGTAACTATGATAAGTAAAATTTATTTATATTTATTAAAATATAGTTATTTTATTAATTTTAGAATTATCAAATAATATATATTATGTACCTGAATAAAATAATAAGTAAATTTTTAATATTCAATTCAAATATGTACAAATAATTAAATGATACTTACTTTCAGTTAAACGTTTTTTATATGAAATTATTAATTCATGTAACAATGTCTTTTTATGAATTATTATAAGCAAAAATATTAAAATAAAGTAGGCAATATAATTATAAAATTATTTAATTAAATATATTAAAAAATATAAAATGTTGATATTATTTGCTATTTAAACAGTCATTTATCAAGCTTTTGAAAATTTTCAATTATATCAACTACATAGTCCCATATAATAGAACTTTTTTCAAACAATTGAAAAAGAATTCTATATTATATTGCTAAAATCCTAAAATGATTTAAATTAATAATATAAAAATAAATTTCAGAGCTTATTGTCGTTGCAGAAGTAACTTTTTATATTTGAAATATTCTTCAAATTAACTTATTTGTCATATTTTATATATATATATATAGTTGTATCTAAAAGTATTTTACATATCTAAAAAATATTATTGTAAAAATAATTAAATTTTAAAGATTTTGATAAATTGAGCTCTTATATAACAGTTAATTTATAATTATTCATTTCTCAAACTTTTAGCTCTTTAATAAAGATTATCAAATATTTTTAAATATATTTTTATTTTTGAATGAAAGAAAATTAGAAATAAAATACAATTATATCAGTTAGAATTAATAATCAACAACCAATTAAAAAATTTCAGTTGAATTAAAAAAATTTAAAATTCTAAGAATTTAACATGTGGACGAAATTGCACAGTTAAAATCAAAATTATATAATTAGATTAGATCAAAATTATACTATATATAATAGTATTGACGACTCAAATCAAACATTCCACAACAACAATCGAACTTCTATGGCTACACCAAAAAAGGGTTGCTACGTTGTTTCATTTCCCCTCACCTACCTTTACAATTATCAAAAAAAAAATATATATTACAGAAAATAACAAGAAAAGAAGCGACAGCCATAACGTTTTTCTATTTATCTTAATAGGAAAAAGGTGCATTGTATCTTCAGACACATGACTCAAATGACTGTCGGCAGTGGGCGTCGAGGAAGACCACAATTTATTTGATTTTAACAATCTGCCGCCACAAATTTGTCCTAAGCCACTTCCATTGATTGATTGAGAATTAAAGTTAATCTCAAAAAAATGTAGAAGATAATTAGGATTGTTAGAGTCGATCTTGAAGAATTCTCCGATGCTCAGATAATTATTAAACCTTCACACGCATTTTCGTTTTTGACAAAAAGTTTCATATTGTGGGGGTGGGGGGGGGGGGGGGGGGTTAAAGTAGAAAATGAAAAAGAATGTACATAGCATTAAGATATTTTTCTTAGGGCATGTTTGGTTTAAAATATAAATAGTAATGGAGATTTGAATAAAATGAGATAAGATGAGATTAAATAATATATTAGTTCATTTAATATATAAGATTGACTTTGCAATTAGATGCAACTGATGTATCTTAATTTTTGCTACATATTTGATGTGTAAAATTAGATGTATAAATGACAAATTTATCCTCGTACTAATAAGGAGATAATATTACAAATAATAATAAACAAAGGGCAAATGCAAGAGCAAATTTTTAATTGGGTCGCACCCGAGAACAAGACTATGATCCACACTATTTGTGTTAAAAGTTATTGCAACTGTTTTATTTAATATTTATTGATAAGACTATTAAGTAAGTGCTAGAAAAATACATTTTATTTAATATTTAGGATCAATTGATTCAATTCTTTCACATTTCCCCCCTCACCAAAATTCACCCGCCCTCCTTTCCCGCTTTATTTTCTCTCATGTCCAAACCACAGAAAAAAGCCACAATTCCCATAAAAAATGAGAAAGAAAAAAAAAAGGAAAAAATAAAATTCCTTTATTAAATATTTATCAAAACAAATCAAAAAATTATTTAAAATTCAAAACAACAATATATTTTCTTTAAAAGAAAAAAGAAAAAAAGAAAAAACTCAAAACCCCCTTTCAACAATTTGACTGACAGCTCATGGAAGCGGCGGACTAACTTCAGTTACAGTGTTTTCACTTAGCTGTAATAAAGGCCCACCCATGACGACACGTGGCTTGTCTTCTGCCGTGGATCTGGCAGATTTTTCTGTCGGCGGAGGTGGTGCAATACGCACAGTGGCGTATTGAATATTCGAGCAGTGTTACTCTATTATTGGGTTTTATGGGCCATGGCTTTACCTTTTTTCTTATTTCCTTATTTCTTTTTGTCTAATTCTTTTATGAGCTTCCCTTTCCACCGACGAAAATAGTAGTAAAGCGCGTGAAAGCAGTAGCCAACTCGCGCGTGGCCCGGTGTTGCTGAACGTGAGTCCAACTCCGTACGTGGATGCATCCTTGGCATATTATGCTGTACGCTAGATTTTTCCTTTTTCAAAAAAAAAATAAAATTAATAATAATAATTATAGTAATAAATAATTTGATGAATAATTCTATGATCAGCCATTTCACCGGATGAGCTGTTTTTTTTTTTCTTTTTTTTCTAGTTCTATGTTAAAACATATTAATGTTATTACTATTTCATGTCATTCAAGGGGACATAAGTAAATTTATTTTAATGCCATTCAATGACACATATGTAAAATTATTAATCCACATGTCATGAAATTTATTAGTAAATTAAAAATTGGTTAAATTTAATAATTACCGTATGATGGTAGGGTCGTCGACGGTCAGTAGCAAGTTTGGTCAAGCAGTAGGTTAAACAACTCCTACACAGATTGCATGCAAGTCGAAAAAATTTCTCCTTTATTTATCTCTTAATAACATGAATATTTCTAATTTTTTATTGAAGTGTCTCGATAATGTTTATCCAATACAATATTCCCCAATCTAGCCACATGTCCTCATTCAATGCTAAAATCTTGAGTTAGATGAATTGTCGAGTCTTATTAAACCTTAATCTGCATAAAAAAGATACGAATTCAATGCAATGTTTAGGAATTTTGACAATAGTTAATGGTTGTTTGATCCTATTTTATTTTAATAGATATTACTATTATTATTATTATTATTTAAAGAATGCTTTATGGAAATTAATCTTAATTTATTATTATTTCTTAACTTATATAAGTCTATTCTACGTTCGTAAAATTAATTATATTAATCATTAACTACACACGTATAATAGGAATAGCATGTCACGAGAAAAAATACATGCAATAAATCAACCGTACTTGTACTTTTCGCATCAAAGATG
The DNA here is from genome assembly GCA_018894105.1 of Jacaranda mimosifolia. NCBI lineage: Eukaryota > Viridiplantae > Streptophyta > Magnoliopsida > Lamiales > Bignoniaceae > Jacaranda > Jacaranda mimosifolia. The sequence continues at coordinate 2,108,614 of CM032123.1, forward strand.
GTAGGTAAGTGAATGATTTATAATTTGACCAGAAATTCAATGATGTTCCCACGTGTGGTGTTAGCGTTCTGTAATTATGAATAATATGGTTAAGTAGAAACCTTAACTATTAAGAAGAGCATTACTTTTTGTAAAAAAATGAAGTTGAATTGACAAGTCAAGAAATCCTTGATGGTATAATCTTAATAATAACATCGAGGAGCCATTCGATGCTTGACACGTGTCAATCTGTGCAACATCATTTTGTAATTAGCTAATGATTAGAAGCAACTAACTGGAAGATGGAACTTGTAAGCATCCAATACCTATAAATATAATAATCTGGATACCCATAAGTTGGCTAAATTTATTTGTAGGTAAATTTACTCATTTATTATTAGATATGAGATAGTGGATCTATTTATCTGTGATTATGGGTAATGGGTAACCCACGGATACTCGTAATAAATTTTTATTTTTTATATTTATAAAAATAATATTTATTTCTTAATTTATATAATATTATTCAAATATTATCTAAATAAAACTAATAAAAAAGGCTACAAATTTAAAATATTATATTGAATAAGTACTTTCAAACATATCAAATGTTTTAGTTTGAAAAATGCAGATTAAATGGTTACAATTTATTAACTTTAAGTTATGTTATATTTTGAAGTTTAAATATAAATCTCATTATATGTCAAAAAAAAATTAAACTAAAAGTTTAAACACAACTTAAATGTTGTAGATATCATTAAAAAAGAAAGAAAGAAAAAACGTTATGCCCTCCAAAGAACGGTAGGTAATGAGGTGGCGGATAATATTATTCGAATTTTATTGAGTGGGAGAAATGAAGCCCATTACTTGTATTTTTTTAGGTACCCTTGGGTATGAGTAATTTTTTGTCAGATCTACTAATCCTATATTTTAGTTATTTATTTTTTATTCTATGTTTAGTTATTTATATTATATATATATATATATATAAAAGGACTTTACGCTTATAAATGGTGAATTTTTTTATTACTAATATAAATTTTAATTTATCAAAACTAACCTTACAAATCATCTTTAATTTCCTTTTCCATAACTCCTTTCTTTTCATTTATGATTCCCAATCATTAATATTTTTAAAATAATTGACTATTACTTTATAAAAGAGGACGACATGCATGTCACTATATTAACAAATTAAATAATAAATACATGAGGACACCAATGCGTAAATTGCTTGATACTTATTTTCAAAGATCTAATATTTTATTAGGATTAATAAAGTATGACTAAAAGAAATGTCACTTTAATAATTGATGCAATTTATGCATAATATGCTTTAGAGTTGAGATATTTAGAGGGCCTACTTTAATTGAACTTTCACAATTTCACATATGATAAAAAATGTGTTGCTAATTGGTCGTTCGTCTTTATAAGTTTAGTGCTTCTTTCTTTTCATTTATTTTTCTTTTCCTTTGCATAAAAGTCACTTTTAGTAAAAATTTCATTATGACAAAACTAGCTAATCATGGTGGATTATTTGCAATATTGACTTAAATTTGGAGTCGGATCTAACACTTGTTCTCTTTAAGTGGGAACAATATTAAAAAATTAAGTATTTACTACGAAAATATTGATACGAAATAAATTTCATAGATATAACTACAAACTATAGCTACAAATTTTTCGTAATATATGTTTTTTTTTTTTTAAATAAAGAACAGTAAAAATTATTAACTATCAATCGCTAATCATGTCTGTTACAAGAGCAATATATTAATTCTAAAATCATCCATAAAAAAATTTATATATATATATATATATATAAAGTTATTAGCTACGGAGTTGTCGTAATAAAGGTTGACTATGAGAACATCTGCTTCAAATTTAGCGAGGTCAATTTGGTAGCCTATGCTATAAATTTTTAGCGTCAATTATGAATTGATCGTAGTTGATGTCCTTATTTTTTGTAATAGTTTAATTTCAAATTTTATAATAAAATTTAAATTAAATTTTGATTTATCCTCTCATATAAATTAAACTCAATCCCTAATTATTCATGAATTATTGACACTAAAGGATAATCACATTCCCCGCCATATCCTTTATCAAATTTCTTTTGTCTTTTCCTTATTGTCCTTTGCCTCTATTTATATCTCTTTTAAGCTGTTTCAAAACTTGAACTGTGGTTAGGAAAAGGACATGTAATAAGAGAAAAGTGAAATCCATCACATTTTTCATTCAGACAAAGTAAGCATTAAGGTTAATTAATACATTTTTTCAGGTTCCAATAGTATCAGTCTCCAGTCTCATGTTCGATCCTAAATGGACTTCTTTGTGCAGTTTATGTTCATTGTATGTAGTTTATACTTAGATTTATTTGGTTTGCGAATAGGAAAATATTGATTTGTTGAAAGGATAAAAAACTCGTCATTTGTAATGCTCTCTGAAAAAAAAAAATACATTTTCCAAAGATTTGAGTACTATAAGAAAAAAAAAATGACATGCAGCATATAAATTAATTAACAATTTCTTCATAATTATGTCCTAATTTAATTAGATCAATTGGAAGATATTATTGCTTAATTAACTACTATTTATTTATTATTAACTATTACCTATATGCCAATGCAGATTAATTTACGCTAATTTAATCAAGTCGTCCTTCCAAGGAGGATCTCACCATATTATTTTAAATGAATTTGTCCTTAATTAGACAATATATTAGCTGGTCATTTAATTAACTAAGACCACCTTGCTTTAAACTACTAGGTTTGATGATATCGCCCAAATTAATGTCTGTCTGTAAGAAATGATGGAAAGTAGTTGGAACATATTTTCATTAACGGATTCCACCAATAAGTAATTATTTATGAACATTTTTTGTTTTGTTTGGTAGTTTATAGCCTAAGTGGCATCCGTTTTCTCTATTACTTATGAACATTTTTCATTTTGTTCAGTGGCTTATAGACCAAGTTGCATCCGTCTCCTCTATTATGTGAAAGGTCTTGTGTTCGACCTGAAATTGACGTATCGTGCACCTTAGGTGTATTGTGTGTAATTTATATTTTTAATTTATTTGATTTGAGAATATAACAATATTGATTTGTTAAAAGGATAATAATTCGTTTCTAATGCTCTCTCTCTAAAAAAAAAAAGAACTATTTTGAGTATTGGATGTTAAAATGAAGTTTATTATTGATGATGATTTGGGGTTAATTTAGGTCAATTTATTTCTGATTCTTATAAGTCAAGGTCCTAGACCAAAATATCAAAATGTTTAGAAAAGTGTTAAATCTAAAACAAGAACATGTATTAGAAGTTACTGGAAGGGCTATCAAAATCCTCCGATACTTAAATCAGTGTATGATTAATATAAATAAAATTAATAAGATAGCAATCTTAAATATACATTTGGTATTGTGTGCTTGAGAGTGTATATAAAATGTTATTGAGTTAGATGACGGACAATCCTCTGTGTAGGCGTAGGATTCTTATCCCGTATCTCTTTGAATGATTCATAATTCAAGTGAGTCATCATCAGATCGAATTGATTCGAAATGAAAAAAATGTGAATTATGAAATATTTAAATGCTTTTAACTTTTACGAGGGGCCTTTTTTGGTAATGGGGCCTATTTTCTCATATCATATGAGTCTTGTGTAAATTGTTTGATAATGTTTGTCTTTGAAGAACATATAAAAGAAACATGCCATAAAAATGAATTTAACATTAATAATCATTAGTACATAAGGCCTAAAATCCAAACACAGGATAAATGTAAATATGAAATTATTGGATGAGACGGTTCAATGCTCCCTACTCGTCCAGATGGATCGCACTTGCTTTGCTTACTACTTAGTAGAGTTGTCAAATCTCCTTAAGAAGAGAAAAATAACAATGGGGCATGTGGATGCATTCCTCTACACATGCGTGGTCTTCAAAGATCTTATTACATACATTTCTTTCCTTTTTTGTCCTAAATCTCTCATACAAACAAATACATATCTTATGTATGTTCCAACTAAATATATAACTAAATGAATAGTCAATTATCATATGAGAATATAATATGTTGATAGAATAAAATACTAATGTTTTCGTATATAGCTTAACGATACGTAATTTAATTGAATGCATACTGAATTTGGTGATACAATAAAAGCCATTACATATATGTGAATGGTTATATATAGAGAAATATTGTTGTTCATTAGTTCTCCCAGAGTGTAATAGTATATATCCTTTATAAATCGTTTATTTCTCTTTTGTTGGAGTGCATGACTGTACATTAAATACTAAATAACTAAAATCATTGTACTCTTCAAATAATATGATGTTTGCCTCATATAGATGAAACATATTAGAAATATGAACTGTAATATCTCACATGATATTGAAATTAACTTAGACGTGCTTGATGCACCCAATAATTATGCAATAAACATTCAAGTACCAAATCCGAACATTTATTTTCATAAGTTAGTGAGATTATATATATGGCTGATGTCTGTACAGCATCAAATTTAAAAGGTCAAAAGGATAGTAACTCAAAGAGACTCCACAATTAATATCTTAATAAACGACAGTCGTAACTATAACACTCTTAAAATAGTACTGAGTAGGTCCTTACTTAGATGACAATGGCAATACGTGTTAGTGAAGCCATTGCAGAACAAGTGTCCCAAATCATGTCCAAGGGCAACAGAAGGGGTAGCAAAAGGTGGCCAACAGAAGTGCACGTTTGTGGGGCTAAGTATGGCTGGGCTGGCTGACCCAGCCAGTCTACTTGAACATGGTGGGGTGAACCCCTTCTGACTTTGTCCTGTATTTTTGTAAATTTTTTATTGTTTCACAATTATTGAAGTTCCACATAAGATTAAGAGAGAACTATGTTAATTAATGTATTAATTAAGGTAAAGCTGGAACTATGTCAAACCATTAGGGCTATGTTCGGTTACATTTTGGGAAAACAAAAAATTTCCCTTTAAAATGTCAAATTAAAATTTTCAAAATATCATCTTCTATCTTTCATTATTCCCAAAACTTCCGCATTTTTCAATATATACATATATAGTATATATATCATACATATGTTATTATTATTCTAATAATAAAAAAATTACTCAATTCCATTTTCACTCAAAAAACTCAATAAAAGGCAATGATTTGATTGCTACACTATAATTTGTCTCCTCCCAAAACATAAACAAACATACCAAATTTTTCCAAAATATTTTTTTTACTATTCCAAAAATATAAACAAACACATCACATTTTCCAACCCCAACCCTACTCCCAAAACACATAATTCATATCCAAACATTACCTACACTTTTCTTGAAAATTATTAATTATGGTACGTTTGGATATTAAATTCCAATGAGAAAAAGAGAAATTTTCTTACTTTGGACAATATACCTTTGTATTTTACTTTTAAATATACTATTTTTTCATACCTTGCTAAGATACCGGCTTTCAGTGGTATCAGAGCCATGGATAGTTTACTACCTAGGCCAGCTACCTTAACCTCATCTTCTTCTTCTACCCTTGTTCCTAATAACAGTTTCCGTCAGTCTAATGCTTCTAAGATAGACTCCCTATATGAAATTACCTATCTCCCAGATAATGAAAAGGTTCCACTTACCAATTTGCCGCTCATAAATCCCTATAATGCCTTCACTAAACCTAGGTCTTCCTTCACCAAAATAGTTAAAAGCCTCATCACTCCTTCCAAAGTTCAGGTTAAGGAATATGTTCAAGCCTCAGCCTTTGACCAACACTTTCTTCCTGCTACAGAAAAAGAACAGATGGTTTTGATTGAGTTACCCTCTCACTTACCAAGGTTATGGCTTTCAGAAGGATATACACATATCCATTTTGGAGCCATAAGGTTTGCTCTCACTCTTCATGGACGAAAAGGCTTACCCACTACAGCAAGAATTGCTCTCTTGGATACCTGGTATTCTGACTACCAGCATGCATGTATTGGCACTGTTCAAACAACGTTGAACTCAGGAATAGTTCTTGTGACGATGTTTCCTAATTTCAACCTGCCAATATTAGATCCATGCTTACAATCGGCACTCAAGCTCCAGATCCAAATTTGTGGAGCAGTCCCTACGGCTACAACCTATTCTGCAACTCTTCACTACCAGATGGTGTGCAGGATTCAAAATCATTCTATTGATTTTGCTTATCCCCAGGAGACAAATGAAGCTTTGTTAATCTCTGTGGACACTGATCATATACCAAGTTGTACGTATGTCCCCAGACAGTTACCAAAGGAGGAATTGCAGAAATTGATTCCTGACTCGTGGATCATGGCCTATGAACAAAATCACCAAGCGTCAGGGGAATCAAAGCCGATTCAGTCTACTGAGCCATCTTTTCACAAAAATAAAGATGGATCCGTAGAGATTAAGTTCCAAAAGCAGAAAGAAAAGACCGGAGTTCCAAGCTATTTCAGTCCTGCGTTTTCTATTGGATCCGAAATGAAAATCTACGGATTTGATGGATACGACAGTCCTATCTATGCACCACCAGAAGTTCCTGAAGCTCCTAGACAAAGGCCATCAAGATTGTCTAGGGATGATCCTTTTGTAGATACTTTGGGACAACCTTCAGGCAAGTTTGACTATCTAGTCAAATATACTCCACCGCCTCCAACACAGTGGCCAACAACACATACTGGATGGGGAGTTCAAGAGGGATATGAAGACAGCGATGATGAGGAATACTATAAAGATGATGATGACTGTATTCCTTCATACCCTCAGACAACTATTCAGACGATGAACCAGTCCCCAATCAGATTATGATGTTTGGTCCTTCTTCCTCTTCCTTCCAACAATTGAATTATCCTCCAAAGGAAATTCAAACTCCAGAGTACAATCACTCGTGGAAGGTTAAGAACCCTACAGTTCGTAGGTCAGACGGTTCAACGGTGGAAGTTACTACTGCAGAAGCAACTCTCAACTGGTAGTCCGAAAATGCAGTGGTTCAAAATCATATGCTGCAAAAGATTGTAAAAAGCCAGGAGAGAATTGAAGCTAAGATGGAGAACCAGATCGCAGTAACAATTCAATCCTTAAAGAAAAGGATTGACATGGTGCGCAATGAAATCATGAGACTTCTCCAAACCTCACAACCGTTCAACCATAAAGAGCAGGAGATCAGGACACTTAGAACCCAATTAAAGTCTCTTGAAGAACAGTACCAAAGAGACTCTATTTGGAGCAGGCCAGAACCCTCAGTATCTTCCTATCCTATTGTTTCACAACCACTTCATGGGCTGGATAACTTCAAAAAGATGTTTGGAGACTCATCTTCATTCTTTTCCTCGGAAGAATACAGAAGGAAAAGCAATCCTTAGACTTCTACAGCCTTGAGCACAGCCGAACCGACAGTTTCAAAGCCACCACAGTTCATGATGCAGAATTCCTCTACTTCAAATCCACTCACTGATTATCTCAAGAAGGTTGCTGACCGTGAGGAACGTAAGCCAAACAGACCATGGCCAGTATTTGTTACAGAAGATATCAGTGACATAGAGGAACTCTCAGAAGACATCCCGTTGCTTTTTATGAATCAACCTCTAGAAGAAAGACCTCCAGACACTCCACAAGAGCCAGTTGTTGATGACGAACCAGAAACCAGTCAACAGGGTCAACAAAGGAATCCTCCTAACCCTTCCTATTCTAGCAATTCAGGACAACTGTTTTCTTTTGATGATATCCCTCCTTCTCAGTGGAAGGATAGGATCCATGAAATGATGTCTTGGTGTGTGACAGAACTTCAAAAACCAAGTTCTAATCTTACTGGTGTTATTAATGGTTTCACTGCTAGAATGATTGGTACTTTGAAAGAATGGTGGTATGCTCTTGGAGAATATCGACAGATCCAGGCCAGAAACTCACCAAACATTGAAACCTTTATGAATTATATTTATGTTGAGTTTCTGGGACATCATCAAAACAATATTGATGTTGCTAGGGAGGAGTTCTTCAAGATGAAATGTTGTTCCTTTGAAAGAAATGACCTGGAGAAGCATTTCCAACGGATGTCTCAAAAGTTCTATATTCTTGGTGGGATGGACAATCCTAATCTGAAGCAAGCCTACATTAATTCCATTCCTGAGTCCCTTGGTCATGAAGCCCTAAGACTAATTGAGTTGAGAGGACGAACACTTGAAAATGTCTCTCTCGGAGAAATTTACCAATTCGTCTTCAAGGCCCTGGAAAAACTGTGCAACAATTGGAAGTTTTTCAAAGAATTCCAGGAGACAGGGAGAAAATTCTCGAAGGAATGTGACAGGAAGGATCTTCAGATTAAGTGCAAGTCAGACAAATGCCAGTGTCCAGAAAAATCTCACAAGCATCACAAAAGATTCAGAAAGCATCGTCAACAGCATCACCAACAATGGAGACCCAGGAGAGAAGGAGATATTTTAGGAGAAAGTTCTCGAAGAACAAAGGAGACAGGTGCCACATTTGCCATAAGCAAGGTCACTGGGCTAGGAATTGTCCTAACAAGAAAAGGGACAAGATACTCAAACAGGTGTTCCAGTTGACCCAGTGTGATCTTGAAAATGAGGATCTGGAATCACTCTTTTCTGAGGAGGACGAGCCCTCTGAAAAGACGTTGTTTGCCCTGGAAGATGTCTCTGAAGAAGACTCTTCTTCTGAGGATGAGATCAATGAAGACCAGCTTCCTATCTTCGGAATTCAATTCATTGGTCTTGCTCTTGCAGTTCCATTTGTGCAGGTACAACTAATTCCTCAGAAATATGACAACCCAATTACTTTGGTTGGTTTGATTGATACAGGGGCATCCAAATCTATCCTCAATCCAAGAATCTTACCTGCCTCGTTCTGGAAAAATATCATGAAGTCTTTCAGGTTGCTAACAGTGAGAATCTAACAATTGACCTGATTAGTAAACCTGTCAAGATACAATTCTTTCCTGAACTCTCAATTACCCATAAATTCCTTGGTTCTTCTTTTCCTAAACAGGATGTTGTGATTGGGTTTGATATCATTAAACAGCTTTGGGAAAAGAAAGTAATACCTAAGTCAGAAGGTCTTAGATTTAGGTCTTATTTTCTTCCCTATATCAAACCACGTTACAACCTTTCATTTCAATCCGAGTCCATTACTGATATTCATACCCTTCTAATAAGAGATTGTTGTGCTGAATCTCATTCTGATTTCCTCCATAAATGCACAAATTCCCTTTGGAAAAATTCAGAGTTTTTTGTACAGCTTCCTTTTAAAAAAGATATAAATATAAACCCTACTAAAGCCAGCTATCCAGGAATGCCTCCAGAACAACTTGAACTAGAAACCAGAGAATTAGCTCAGTTACGTGATGAAGGTCTTGTTGAAGCTACTAATTCTCCATGGGCTAGTCAGGCATTCTATGTAAATAAGAGATCAGAACATGCGAGGGGAAAAATGAGATTGGTGATCAACTACAAACCCCTCAACTACTTTCTTGCTGATGAGAAGTTCCCTTTATAGAATTGGAATTGCCTATTTTCTAATCTGACCAAAGCCAATGTTTTTTCAAAGTTTGATCTTAAAGCAGGCTTTTGGCAGATGGGCATCCATCCAGAAGATCGGTACAAGACAGCATTCTGCATCCCAAATGCTCATTTCCAGTGGACGGTCATCCCTTTTGGTCTAAAGACAGCCCATCATTATTCCAGAAAGCTATGGTTCAAATCTTTGAGCCTTTGTTCCCAAATGCATTAATCTACATTGATGATATTTTGCTGTTTTTTGAAGATATGAAGACACACTCATTCCTTCTGCATAAGTTTGGGGACTTAGTTCGACAATATGGAATAATGCTCTTGGAGAAAAAGATGACCATTGCACAGAATGAGATAGAGTTCTTGGGAATGTTCATAAAGGATAGACAATATTCATTGCAGCCTCACATTGCCACTGAGCTTCTCAAGTTTCCTAACAATTTGGAGTCCAAGCAGCAGATTCAGCAGTTTCTTGGAGTTATTAACTATGCTGCGGATTTCATTCCAAGACTAGCATCAATCATCAGACCATTACAGGATATGCTCAAGAAAAATCCTCCACAATGGTCCAATGCACAAAGGAAAGCAGTGTTTGCCATTAAAGCTGTCATTCAAAAGCTTCATCCTCTACAGATTCCTTCTGATGGGAAAAGGGTTCTTCAAACCGATGCTAGTGATACCTTATGGGCTGCTGTTCTCATTGAAGAAAATGAAGGAAAGAGAAATGTGTGCGGTTTCAAGAGTGGGTCTTTCAAGTTAGCAGAACAACATTACCACTCAACTTACAAGGAGATTTTGGCGGTAAAGAAAGGTATTGAAAAATTCCAGTTTCATCTTATCGGCCATCATTTCTTTGTAGAAATGGATATGACTGTCTTCCCTAAAATGCTGAGTTTCAAACCCCATACTATTCCTCCTAAGCAATTACTCAGATGGGCAGAATGGTTCTCTCAGTATTCTTTTACTGTCAACCATATCAAAGGGAAGAGCAATGTTCTTGCAGATCTTCTTTCCAGGCCTAAACTCTTCGAAATACCCAGAAGTCATATTCCCATCATTTGCATGTTTTCTCCTGCACCACCTTCAAAAATCCCTACCTTCTATGATTTCCCCCTTGACAGCCTTCATCCAGAGTTGTTTGATCTAATCAAAACCAAAACCCTTAAGTCCAGAGCTAAAGAATTGATGTTAAAATACCAATCCCTTACTATCAGAAAAACTGGACTTCACACTTTTGGTGGTTTAGGTTTCCATCCAGACTATCCATTCTTCACCTTGTTCAGTGTTTCTAATCCTTTCCATCTCATGTTTTCCAAAGAATTAATTTGCATGCTTTAGTACATGTTAGAACAATGGAAGATTGCTGTGGAATTTTCGATTGAGCAATCTATCAGATGGCTAGCTGAATTACACAGTGGATGGTTTGATGACTATGATGATAATCCCTGTGCCAGATCCTTTCTTGAATGGTTTTATCCTTTATCAATTTGGATGAAATTATTCAAAATAATTCAAATTAAACAGGTTGGAAGAGCTGAACCAGGAGTCTCTGTTGTTTTTATTCTTTCAAGACAAAGTTCTCCTCACATCCATAATTTACCATATTTCTACTCAGTCCAAGAATATGGTGTTTTCCCTATTTCCTTAACAAGGAGTTTTTTGAACATGGAAGTGAGATTAGAGAATTCCAGAGAAAAATGGCAGAGAATAATTCTATTGTTCCACCCCAGATTTGGCCCAGATTTGAAGAGGATGCTCCGTGGGAACAAATGCCTATTGACTATGCTATACAACTGCAAAATGATTCCAGAGCCTATTTTGAGCAGTTTTATTCAGAGTACAATAGGACTACACCAGAGCATATGTGGGGATGTTCGAAGACTTATTTCAAGACAAATTGGAATTCACTTTCCCATAATAAGTCTTCCCATGGTGCTGCTGCTACTGTCCCATGCTCGTTTCCAGTTGTTTCTACATTCTCCCCTTCTATTCCTGCTGCTTCTTCATCAGATAAGGGTAAAGAAAAAGTGATTGATCAAGATGACATGATGGATTCACAGAACCCTTATGAGCTGGAATCACAATGGATGGAAAAAGCTGGGATCACTTTTGACCTTAACAACCCGTTGAGTCAGACTCCACCACAAAACACATCAAGCGTGGTGTTTGGCCCATTTCCTGCTGGCTTTTTGACTGATTAAAAGTTGGCGTCTTTTCAACTTTACAGCTTTCGGTTGCTTTTGCTTTGTTGGTTTTGTCGTTTGTTTGTATTATTGCCCTTTGCCTTTTATCTTGTCTAAAGGTGTTTTCAAATTATTGTACTGGTTGTCGGGTGTCAGATATAATTGTCTCTTATGTACAATTATTGTAAGTACTGTGTCCTTCATTCCTCTATATAAGGAATGATTTGTAAGAAGTTTGGGGGACTGGGTTTTTTGGAACGTTTGTAACAAAGTTCTGGGAGTGAAATAAAAGATTACTTTGAAGCATTTCTATTCTTCTTTACTATTCCGCTACCTTCTCCAACTTTTAAAAATTGAGTATGCTCTGCAGTTGCCTTTAATAGGATCCTCTGCATCAGAAATATTTTTATTTTTCCTTCTCTAAGTTTAGTTTTCTAGCTTTGTTCAAGTTTCCTACTCTTGACTTTGATCTTGACCGAAGCATGTGTCTTAGCATAAAAGGACACGCCCTTGTTGCCCATAGTTGAGGCTTTTCCCGGCGGACGTCATACCTTGCTAAGATACCGGCTTTCAGTGATGAGGACCGAGATAAATAGAAGCATGCTTATTGAATTTTGTCCTTAATTTCAAATGCTAAGGGGAAAAAGAAAGTAGGAACCAAGTTAAAAATGGGTTTAAGATCCATTTATATAAAGATTATTAAAAATTAATTGGTCGATCAGCATTTGCCTTTAATATGTATTAAGTTTGGATTTAAATTTGACGGACTTCAAATATGCGTGTATGTGTAGATTAAAAAAAATATTAACTATTATATGTTATTAGTAATTCTTTATCTTAAAGTGTAATATTTGTAAAAATATTCAAAGTACCCATTTTTTTTCCCTGCAAGACAAATGTGTCCTCTTATGTACTTACTAAAAAACAAATTCATCCACTATAAAAGTGACAAATTATGCTCTGTTTGGTTGATCTGCATGGAGGACTGAGTTTACCCTTTTTTGCGTAGTAATTTGAGGGACATTTTTGTCAATTCAACGAGAAAAAGAGCAATAGTGTTCTTTTCTAACTTGCCCTTGCTCATTTTTGTTTAGAAAGATTTCCCTTTTCCTAATTTTTGGCACTTGGCTGTTTGGTCAAAAGAAAAAAGTAAGAATTCATGGCCATTTTTCAGTTTCATTCATATCTATTTATTTGCATTTATATTGAAGAATTTCAGTTTGCCACCCCTTTTATTCTTTTTGGTCCAAGATTTAGTTTGACCCTTAATTCTTTACTTTTTGCAAGATTATCTGAACTGCAATCATGACAAACTCTAAATATTGAAGAGATAAATACTCTACAGTCACGTTTGAATGTATAGATAGAATTAATAAAATTATAATGATATGGTGGGGTTACACTGTTGAAAATAATATAATACTGTATTTGGTTATTAGAATTATACATTTTGGATAAGTATTTATTTTATCATTCCCTTATATGGATACAAGGATTAAATAATTGAACTATTCAATTTATTAAAATACCCATTATAATAAGATAAGTTCAAATCTCAATATTTTCATTTATGGGTGTAATCGTCAAATGACTAATTTATTATTCCCACTCTCAATTTGGATTGTACAATCTTAACCATTTTAGGGGGATTAACTATCAATTGAAAATAGAATAAAGGATCGGGCCCTTTATCAATCATGAACTTTTTTCACTTGATCCAAACAATTGATGAATCTTGACAATATAATATATCAAGCCATATCCACCAATCCAAATGCGCCTTGCATGTATGATAGTTGTTTAAAAAATATGATGCACTCAGTATATAAATAACTTGATTCATCAATCAATCTACATTTTATTACTCCCGCATGTATTTTGTAAAAAAACATTAAATTAATAATGATTAAATTCGTCTTTAAACATAAAAATCCAACCACTAAATTATTGTCTCATCCACATGAATTTATCTAATTTTTCTCAAAGAACACCTATAAAAGTGAGAGAAGAAGAACATCTTATGAATTCTTTCAAAACTCTTAATTTCTCTAATATGAAATAAGATTGCCGACACAAACTTATTGATTTTTTTTGTTAAAAATACCTTTAAAAAGGAAAAAACATCTTATAAATTCTTTCAAAAATTTTTAATTTATCTTATATGAAATAAAATCAAATATTATCAAATGTCTTATACTTTTACTAACTTCTTTACGTGACAACTTTTCTACATATACGAACATGTATCTAATATCTCTTATCTAACACACTTATATCATGAAAGATAGTCTTAAAAGAGAAGAAAATGCTATAACAAACATCATCGTCATCAAACCACCGACAAATTTTTATTACCAACCTCATAAATCAGAAAAACAAATTCACATAAATGTGGAGAAGGTGAGACAATTGTTTTTTTCTTTATAAATGTCTCCAACCCACCATTAAAAAAGAGGAACAAAACCAAAATGTAAAATTACAGATATACCCTTCTTCCCAATTCCAAGCGCCACCGTCGTTGCGCGTGGGACCGCCCCACGCCCACCACCCACCACCATCGTTCGGGCCCCATCTGGGAAAACCCTATTTCTTACATTTACAAATTTTGCATCTTTCGATCCAAACATCAGTAAGTGTCCCTTGTGCATTACGCGCTCAACCTCAACTGTTCCTCTCTCTTTATTAGTACTACACATTTGATATTTCTTGTCTCCCTTTCCATCACTGTTATTTTTTTTTTTTTAAAGAAAAGCATTAATATTAACGCACTTTTATTTATTTATTTATTTTTGTCTTTGTCGATCCCTTCTTCAACCCCCGGGACATTTGATTCTCTGATCCACACACCATAGTCCCCCCCAGCTCATAAAACACAAAGAAAATACTAAAAGAGGGAGGCCCTTTATCACGAACAGGGGGTTTCTCTCAAGAAAAGAATCACTGAGAGAAGTAAAGGAAAAACAAAAACACCAGCAAAGCCAAAGAAAACTCTTTCGCTTTATAATAAATCCATCCACATTTTCCGTTTTCTTGAGTGTCTGTTAATTCTATCATCTGCAGTTGATTGTTTAGTGTGAAGGGGTTTTGTGATTAGGAAGAGGCGGGAAAGATATAAAAGAGAATTTCTACGCATTTCTTTCTTCCTTCTTTGACGTGTGCAAATGGGCATTGGGCCAAAGATATTATTTCTTCTTGCTCTCTCTTTTAATTGACTCTGAAGGTGTGTGAGTGAGTTGAAGGAGAGTTCTTGAGGGGCTCTTTTATCTTTTTTGGGAATGGATACTAAAGGGAGGCTTGTGGCTGGTTCACACAACAGGAATGAGTTTGTACTCATCAATGCTGATGAGATTGGAAGGGTGAGTGCTCAACAGATATCATTTCTTGCTGTTTATTGCAGTCTCAAAAATGGTTTCAGCTTTGCAGTGTCCGCATGAATTATCGTTCTTTTTGAGTTTCTTGGCCATAAAGTTCTGGTTTTTGAGGAGGTCTTTTGGCTAATCTTCATATTTTCAGTATCTTTAGGGGTACAAGAGTGGATCTTTTCATTGATTTCTTGAGGTTGGCTGTCATTTTGGTCTCATATGTTTGGTCTACAAGTTCAGATTCATGGGTTGGTTTAAAGGGATTTTTTTTTTCTCTCCCCCCCCAGTCCAATAAATTTAATGCCTAAATCTCAGTTTCTTTTAGCTTCTTTTTTAACTTTCTAGATTTCAGGCCAGTCCTTTTTAATTTTTTCCACTTGCATTCTTATTGCTTTGTTTCTTACGTGCGGAATTTTTCTTTACCTTGCTTTTGAATCTGTAAGATTGCTAATGTAGTTTCATTATGTTGATTTAGCCTAAGTTTTCATTGTTTGGAAATCTTGGAATTTCTTGATTTGAATCTGGCTCAGACGTAATTGATTTCTCGTCTGTCGGCAGGTGACTTCTGTGAAAGAGTTGAGTGGACAGATCTGTCAGATTTGTGGAGATGAGATTGAATTTACTGTAGATGGAGAGCCTTTTGTTGCCTGCAATGAATGTGCTTTTCCAGTCTGTAGACCGTGCTATGAATATGAAAGAAGGGAGGGTAATCAAGCTTGTCCTCAGTGCAAAACCAGATACAAGCGCATAAAAGGTAACTCTGCATGTTGTTATTTTTAATTCGGCTATTCTCAAAGTCTACTGCTTTGTTAATATTATAATTGACAAGCCACTTAATTTCCAGGGAGCCCCAGAGTTGATGGGGACGAAGATGAAGATGAATTTGATGATTTGGAGAATGAATTTGATTATAATGGCAATGAAAGGAGAGATCCTCAGCAGATTGCTGATGCAGCTCTCTCTGCTAGGCTTAATATTGGCCGCAGTGCTTCTGGAATCACTACTCCTTCGGAAATGGATGCCTCAGCCCTTAACTCGGAAATTCCTCTCCTTACTTATGGTCAAGAGGTAAATGTTGTCCCATTTTTTCTTTTCTGTTCTGTTTTTGTATAGTTTCTAGTGCAAAATTTAAAGAAAATGCGAATCTTGGTGAAGGATGATGCTATTTCGGCTGACAAGCATGCTCTAATTATCCCTCCCTTTATGGGTCGTGCAAAGCGAGTTCATCCTATGCCATTTACAGATTCCTCCATGACTTGTAAGTTTTCTTTTTTGTTTGGGGTGGTTGTTTAGTTGCTTGATTATTTTCCTGGATCAGAAATTTAATGCACATATCAACATTGCAGTGCCACCACGACCAATGGATCCCAAGAAAGACTTGGCTGTTTATGGTTATGGTACTGTTGCCTGGAAGGAAAGAATGGAGGAATGGAAGAAAAAACAGAATGATAAACTTCAAGTGGTTAAGCATCAAGGAGATAAAGGTGGTGTAGATGGAGACGAGTTGGAGGATCCTGATTTACCCAAGTAGGTCATCGTTTCTGTTTCCTTATTCATATGCAGTATGGTGCGTCTGTTGCCATGCTTTTATTTTCAATCCTTCTAGGATTTTATATGGTTGTGCTGACTCGTTACACTTGACTTGGCCAAGCTTTTGCAAAGCAAGACCAAATTATTGCATTTCTATCAGTCTGTTACTGTGTAGTTCAGCTAGGCCTAGAGTAACTTGGAACTTGGAGACAACTAAATTCTGATTTCTGAAAGTCTATAATTGCCAAATAACTCTTTTGCAGAAAGTCATCATGAACAAATGATTAGTCTTGTTATTTCTAGTTTGATCATATAATATTAAATCTGATTGTAGAAAAGCTATAGAATTTTTAGGGGTGAATATTCATCTAAAGAACAGAGCATGAGATGGTAATGCAGGATGAAGTTGGAGCACGACACTTAGGATGGTTGGAACATGGGACGTGACTCAAACTGTGTTACAAGACATGGAGAGTTGTAATAAATGCTTGCTGATATTTTTTTTTATCCTTGTATCATATACTGTGTGATAAGCAGCACTAACTGAGAAGAGAGGAAGCAGAATTAGAAGTGTTTGAATAGATTTTGTTCCCAAACCATTTTATCCGGTAAAGAGGTTCTGTAAATTTCCTTTTATGATTATTGCAGAATGGATGAAGGCAGACAACCACTTTCGAGGAAGCTACCAATTTCTTCAAGCAGGATAAATCCATACAGAATGATCATTCTACTTCGAATGGCAATTCTTGGATTATTCTTTCACTATAGAATACGTCACCCTGTCAATGATGCCTATGGATTGTGGCTAACGTCAATTATATGTGAGATATGGTTTGCTGTGTCGTGGATATTTGATCAGTTTCCAAAGTGGTTCCCGATAGAGCGAGAGACATACCTAGATAGACTCTCACTGAGGTATGAGAAAGAAGGAAAGCCATCTGAGCTTGCTGCTGTGGACATATTTGTGAGTACAGTGGATCCAACGAAGGAACCTCCACTTATTACGGCAAACACAGTTCTTTCTATACTTGCTGTCGATTACCCAATCGACAAGGTTGTGTGCTATGTCTCTGACGATGGTGCTGCTATGCTTACTTTTGAAGCTCTTTCTGAGACGTCTGAGTTTGCCAGGAAATGGGTCCCATTCTGCAAGAAATTTAGCATAGAGCCTCGGGCTCCTGAATGGTACTTCGCTCAAAAGGTTGACTATTTGAGAGAAAAAGTAGACCCTACATTTGTGAGGGAGCGTCGTGCAATGAAGGTGCTATACTTTTTCCCTTAAATTGTTTCGTTTCTCTATTATATTGCATCACTTTGCAAGATGTAAATTGCCTGCTGTATTAAGATTTTAAGAGAAAGCCAAAAGGTCAGGTGCTTGCTTTTTATTATAGATGGCCACATTAAATTCTAGTTATTTAGTCCTAAAATACAGACAAAACCTGACAAGTAATCCTCAAGCAAGTTAAATTTTGGGTTTCAACTTTGATGAATGAAACTTATACGCTGTAACTGCTTTGATGCAGAGAGAATATGACGAGTTTAAAATACGAATAAATGGATTGGTTGCCATGGCACAAAAGGTTCCTGAGGAAGGTTGGACCATGCAAGATGGAACTCTGTGGCCTGGAAATAATGTCAGGGACCATCCTGGAATGATCCAGGTTAGTGAAAACTCCCTCTGATGATATCCTATCCACTGTTAGAGCAAATTCTTAATAATAAACTTTGTTTTTTGCTTGACAGGTCTTCCTGGGTCAAAATGGTGTTCGGGATATTGAAGGGAATGAGTTGCCTCGTCTTATATATGTTTCTCGTGAGAAGAGGCCTGGATTTGAGCATCACAAAAAAGCTGGTGCTATGAATGCTTTGGTAATTGTTTTCCTTATATTCTTGCCTTCCTGTTATCATCTTTTTGAGATGACTCTAAAACAGATTCAGCTATCTGATCTATTATTATTGTTTTTTCCCCAGATACGGGTATCAGCTGTCATTTCAAATGCTCCTTATCTACTTAATGTCGATTGTGATCATTATATAAATAACAGCAAGGCTCTTAGGGAAGCTATGTGCTTCATGATGGACCCTCAATCTGGAAAGAAGATATGCTATGTCCAATTTCCTCAAAGATTTGATGGAATTGATCGACATGATAGATATTCAAATCGCAACGTTGTCTTTTTTGATGTATGTAGAAGAATCATTCGGGAGTTAAAATTTCATAATTACAAATTATGAATGGTTTTGGCTTCTGTATGGACTTTATTGATGATCATGTGAAAGGCTAATAATATCTGAATTGCTAACAGATAAACATGAAAGGGCTTGATGGGATTCAAGGTCCAATTTATGTGGGAACGGGATGTGTCTTCAGGAGGCAAGCACTGTATGGATATGATGCCCCCAAGAAGGCGAAACCCCCTGGCAAAACATGCAATTGTTGGCCAAAATGGTGTTGCTGCTGTTTTGGATCGAGAAAGAAGAACAAGAAAGGGAGATCAAAAGAAAACAAGAAAAAGACCAAAAGCAGGGAAACTTCAACGCAGATTCATGCTCTTGAAAATATTGAGGAAGGAATGGAAGGTGAGTAACCAAATGTCAAAGTGTTATCAATACTAAATTATGCTTTCCTTCTGTAATGATGTATTCATTTTTTTGTTCCCTCGCCCTTTTGTGCTGGCAGGAATCGACAGTGAAAAATCATCCCTCATGCCCCAGATAAAATTTGAGAAAAAATTTGGGCAATCACCAGTTTTCATTGCTTCAACACTTCTAGAAGATGGCGGTGTTCCACAGGGAGCAACATCTGCATCACTCTTGAAAGAAGCTATTCACGTCATTAGTTGTGGTTATGAAGATAAAACCGACTGGGGAAAAGAGGTATAAAGTCCCTGATAAAATCATTTCTGGAGAACTTTTTGCCACTTACATTTAATTTCTAACAATTATATATCACCAGGTTGGATGGATTTACGGTTCTGTTACTGAAGATATTTTAACTGGATTTAAGATGCATTGCCATGGCTGGCGATCAGTCTACTGCATACCAAAAAGACCTGCCTTCAAGGGGTCAGCCCCAATCAATCTTTCGGACCGTTTGCATCAGGTTCTTCGATGGGCCTTGGGATCAGTTGAAATTTTCTTGAGTAGGCACTGTCCTATTTGGTACGGATATGGATGTGGTCTGAAGTCGCTCGAGAGATTTAATTACATAAACTCAGTTGTCTATCCATTGACTTCCCTTCCCTTGATTGCTTATTGCACCTTGCCAGCAGTTTGCCTCCTTACTGGCAAATTCATTGTCCCGGAGGTGAGCTCCTACCAAGTTACATTTCCTGAAATAAATTGTTCGGATTTCATTTTCATTAGCTTACTTGGTATTTTAGGTCCTGTTTGGTTTCATTTTCTAATTCATTTTCACCTATTTTTGCTATTTGAAAATGAATTATCAGCAACTTCTTGCCATTTTCACCAAAATCCCAGTTCATTTTTAAACTCAAAACATATTTCTCAATAACCTATATATCTTTTCTCTCTATTTTCATTATTACTATCTCTCTCCATCTATAACCTACTAAACTTTATACAATTATTAATTTTTAGACAACCTATTTAAATACAAACTAATTTTCAATTCATTTTCTCTAACCACCTTTTCAAATTTTAGAAATGCTGAAAAGGAAAGTTGGAAATGAAAACATAACCAAACGACCTCTTGCATTTTGCTGACGGGTTCTTTTTGTTGTCTACAGATTAGCAACTATGCCAGTATAGTTTTCATGGGCCTCTTTATATCAATTGCTGCAACTAGTATCCTGGAGATGCAGTGGGGAGGAGTTGGGATTGATGACTGGTGGAGAAATGAGCAGTTTTGGGTGATTGGTGGTGTCTCATCACACTTTTTTGCTCTAATTCAAGGTCTTCTAAAGGTTTTGGCTGGTGTTAACACAAACTTCACTGTTACTTCAAAAGGAGCAGATGATGGAGAATTTTCAGAGCTTTACCTCTTCAAGTGGACATCTTTGTTGATCCCTCCGATGACTTTATTGATCATTAATATCATTGGAGTCGTCGTTGGGGTTTCAGATGCAATAAACAATGGGTACGAAACTTGGGGACCTCTATTTGGCAAGCTGTTCTTTGCCTTTTGGGTCATTGTCCATTTATACCCATTCCTCAAAGGTTTCATGGGAAAACAAGACCGACTTCCCACCATTATTGTCGTATGGTCAATTCTTCTAGCTTCCATATTCTCGTTGTTGTGGGTCCGCATCAACCCGTTTTTGTCAAGAGATGGGATTGTGTTAGAAGTTTGTGGATTGGATTGTGATTAGAGGTACAAAGGATGAAGAAGTTTAGGTGGATTTAAGTTTATATGTAGAGAAGTTGCTTGGGAAGTGCGAAAACAGATCAAACTCAGGAGCAAAGATCCCCGTATCCCTGGAGACATCACCAATGGGCATATAGAAACATAAAGGAGTTGGAAGAAGTTCTGAGGTGATTTTGTGTGTAGATAGAATTCTGCGACCATTTATATTGTTCTGCAAAGTTTTTCATTTATTCTTTGGGTAAGTTTGTGCTTTTGTGTTCCCAAAAGAACATATATTAGTTTTGTCATAATTTATATTCCCTTCTCAATAAGGGCCTCATACAAGAGTTTTTCTTAACCTTTCAAAGGCTCGAAGGTTTGCTCTTGTGGTTACTCTCGATTTCTGGTCCTGGACTCTTGTTTTCAGCTCGTGAAATACCAGATTAGATGTATGCAATGTTGATGTAATAAAACAGAGCAATATATTGAGTTCGGTGAACTTTGATAGAGACAGATTCACTACCATTTTCAGTTGATATGGAATTATTTTTTGTTCTATAGATACTTTGTTCAGTTTGAATCTTTTATTTCATTAGGTGTTTTATTTTTTATTTTATAGCATAAAGTGAAACGCATGATAAAATAGTATTAGAAATAGGGGGATCTAAAATGTTGTCCTTGCCTCTGGCCCTAAACGGACAAGGTTTGCTATTGAAGTACAATAACAAAAAGAAAATTGGCTATTGACGGTTGCCCATCTCATCTTCACCACAGTTTCTATTTCTAAGCAGAGCATCTCTGATGGATTGCAGCTCACCAACAGCATCAGAAATGTTCATTCTTTCTTTTGCAGACTCGGCTGAGCAGGCAACTCCAACTCTGAGAACCCTAACTAGGCATCTGTTACTTTTGTGATTTTCCATAGAGCTGCTACTTTGATGGCAATTCGTGGTTACAATGTCCATTTCTATGTCATGGAGAAGTATGGGATCTACAATATCTATTACCCTGTCAGGTAAAGAATGCTGAACAAAACTATGAAGTCCAAATCCATCTTTGAACATCTCATCTGTCGGCCTTTTACCAGTGAACAACTCTAACAGGAGGATCCCAAAGCTGTATACATCACCATAAGTTGATGGCTCACTTCCAGTCCCATATTCTGCAACATCACAGTATCAGCAGATTGAAGCAAAAAAAATTTAAAACAAAAATAAAAACAATTAACTGGATTTAATGGCTAAGTACCTGGAGCAGTGTATCCAATAGTTCCTCTAACCAGGCTGGAACTTGTTGGATGGATAGAAGAGCTGTTGGTAGAATTAAGAAGGAATCTTGCTAATCCAAAATCACCAACATGGCCGACTAATTCATCGTCTAGAAGAACATTGCTCGGCTTGAGATCACAATGAATGATTGGGCTTACACATCTCAGATGAAGGTAATCAACTGCAGAAGCAATATCAAGGGCTATATTTACCCTCTGAACAATGTTCAACTTCCTAATATCGCCCGGCTTTGGATGCAACCAGTCATCAAGACTGCCGTTAGGCATGAACTCATAGACCAAAGCTTTGAAGTCATTTCCATGAATATCAACACCAGAGCATGCTGTTAGCACCTTGACAAGATTCCGATGCCTAATGTTTCTCAAGGCCTCACATTCAGCCATGAAGCTTTTTAGAGCTCCATGTTGTGAAAGATTCAATATTTTTACAGCAACAAGTGTTCTTTCCCCTCCAAGAGTTCCTTTGTAGACTGATCCATAACTACCAATGCCTAGTAAACTGTCTGGGGAAAATCCATCCGTGGCTTGGAGGAGAGTTCGATAAGATACATTCATCAGTAAGTTACCGAATGGATTTGAAGGAGACACTGTTTTCTCTCTTTTAGGCCGGCAGAAGATAAGGACACCAATAGTCATACTTATCCCTACTGCCACAGATATACAGATAACAATCTTTAAGGTTAAACTCAAGCTGGATGATTTCTTGGGCAGTTTAAAGTTGCATTTGGGAAGCTTTAGTTCAGGAGTACCCCCACAGAGTTTTGGGTTCCCAGTTACTGAAACTGAACTTGCATTTCTGAATATGCCGTCTTCCGGTAAGGCACCACTTAAATCATTGAAAGATAGATTCAGGGCTAGCAAGTTAAACTCTCCCAAGAACTGTGGAATTGGGCCATCAAATTTGTTGCGAGAAAGGTTTAAAATTTGAAGACCCCTCAAAGAACTGAGAGTTGATGGGATATTTCCCTCAAAGGAATTTCCTTCCATGTCTAGATATTCTAAACTCAGACAACTGCCTAGAGTACTAGGAATTCTACCAACAAAGTTGTTCCTAGAAACATTGAAATACTCCAGATTTTTAAGGTTTCCAATTTCTATAGGAAGAGAACTATTCAGCTGGTTTTGAGAAAGATCAGCAGTTCTCAAGGAAGGGATGCTCAAAACTTCTCTAGGCACCGGACCAGATAAAACATTTCGAGAAAGATTCAGTACCAATAAATTTTGACAATCCCCCAAGCTTGATGGTAAGACGTCGCTAAGAATGTTCTCAGAAATATACATATAAACCAATTGACTCAAATTTCCAATAGAAGAAGGGATGCTGCTAGAGAATCTATTGCTGGAGAAGTCTATAACTTGTAGATTTTGAAGTTTCCCAATACTAAAAGGGATCATGCCTGTGAATCTGTTGTCATTTACTCTAAGGTCCTGTAGATTGACAAAGTTTCCTATATCAGATGGAATGGTACCAGTAAGTTGATTGCTTGTCAGAAACAATCTTGAAAGGGTAGTAGAAATGTTCCAAAATGCAAGAGGCAGCTGCCCTCCAAACCTGTTATCATCCAGCCCCAAGCTAACTAAATTGGTTGCATTGGTTAAAGAGGAAATGAAGCTAAAGTCATTTGGATCTCCCTTTCCAAGTAGATTACCAGAAAGGGCTAAAACACCAAGCTTATTCAACTTCACCAAACTAGGCACCTCCCCTGAGAATCTATTGTAGCCCAGGTGTAGATATCTTAAATTTGTTGCATTAGAGAATGAACCAGGAATTGATCCAGAAAACAGGTTTATCCCCGCACTGAAGAACTCAAGATTGGGAAAAGCAGTGCCTATATAAGAAGGAAGAGTACCTCCTATCTGGTTAGCTGCTAAGTCGAAAATCGAAATATAAGTAAGATTGAAAATAGAAAGAGGGATAGATCCTGTCAGCCTGTTTTCACCAAATGCTAAAAGTTCCAAACTCGTGAGACGGCCTAATGAATCAGGGATTTCACCTGTAAGAGCATTTGAGCCTCCATATAATCTCACGAGAGACGACAAGTTTCCAAAAGTAGAAGGGATGGCACCACTGATGCTATTCCTGCTGAAAGCAAACAACTTGAGCCTGGATAAAGACCCAAGCTCTGGTGGAAGAACCCCTGATAATCTGTTATAAGAAACTATGACGGACAAAAGATTAGTACAGTTAGATAAACTGGTAGGGATTTCACCCTCAATCAAATTGTAGCTGATGGAGAAATTCTGGAGTCTTTTAAGCTGACCAAGTTCAGGGGGCAACTCTCCAGCGTAGCTATTATTGTCCAGGGCCAAGAACCTTAGGAAACTTAAATTTCCAATGTGGGGCGATACAGAACCTGTCAGGTTTTGCTTCACCAGGTTCAATCCAATGACCCTTTGGTGTCGAGGGCTGCAAATAATGCCTTTCCACTGGCAAAAGGGGATGGATGAATTCCATGACTTTAAAGAGTCTAATGGATCATTTGTTGTGGCCCTGAACGCGAGCAAGGCCTCATAGTCTGTCTCATTGTTGCGGTTTATAGAACTAACTAAGAAAGGAGGAGCCAAAAATGAAAAAAGAAGTATTAGCATGAAATTGGACAACATGATTAATGAAATTGTTGGTACTAAAACTTACACAACGAAGTTGGCAAGAAAACAAAGAAGAGCTTCTTCTTTATACTAGTAATGGGAACTTGAAATGTAGATAGTAGAAAAGTAAGGCCAGAAATGGTCAGTCAAGAAGGGTGTCTCTTGAACGCATTTATGATTAATGAAGAAAATATATTTTCTGATGACAGGGAAATACAAGACAACAGGAAAAATCAAATATCAGGAAGTGGACTTGAACCATTTTTGGATGTTTATATGCATTCAAACTAGCAAGTTTTATTGACTGACTGCCGAAAAAAAGGAAGTCAATTTGAATAGGGCAAGAGACTTTTAGATTGCATAATCATTTTATGTGGAGTGAGAAGAAGAAGAAAAATGCACTTGCGGCTGGAAAATTTCTGTTCCAAATAAGGTTTCAAACAGGTTGGACTAAATTAATTAAATGACACTATGACAGAATATATTTCAAATAATTTTATATTTAGTTAAGTGAGATTAAAAAGATGTCTGTCTGAACTTATAAGCTCCTATAAGATGTTTGGAGGTTTAAAAAATATTATAAAGTTTTTGATAAAATATTTAGAATAAATTTTATAAGCTTTCAAAATAAAATATTAGAACTTTATGCTCATTTTTCTTAAGAAAAAAAAGGAAGGAGTTCCTACATTCTAACTTATCTTATTAATTATAAATTTTTTTTTTACTAACATCATGAGCTTTAAAATATTATTTTATCTGAATATTTCAAAATTTTATTTTAAAATAAAATTTACAATCTAATAAGTTCTAAAAAAATCGTATAAAAGACATTAAAGCTTTTTATTTATGATATTTGAGGATGTCAATCACATCTTTAGATTCTTCCCAACCTACCAATATTAATCAACTTTCAACCAACCATATTAGTCAACTTCCAATGTTATGATCATAGTATGGTATGCAACACTTAAATATATGAACCTCAATACTTTTGTAGGAAGTGATTGTGTTTCTTAGCATTATAAATAATATTGTGAATAACTATTAAAAAATATTTTTAATACTTCTTAACAGAACAAATCATGTATTAAAAAAGAAGAAGAAAAAGATGGAAAATAAGAATTCTATTGCAAAATAAGAAAAGGATTAATATCTAAAGGAAAATAGAAACCAAGAGAGTTTAAAAGAAATTAAAAAATATTTGAAGCAATCATCAATTCAATTTCCATTACATTGAAAGAGCAGATTTCTACAATTTCACTAAATTGAGATTCAATTTTTTCATATTCGTCAAAGAAAAAAGAATTTTTTTTTTTTTCCCAGGTGCCTGTCAAGTAGTTCCATAATTTAAACCACACAAATTAGCCCTAATTTCACCAATTTTTCTATCTATAATTCATTGAAGATGCAAAAGAAAAAAAAAAAAAAAAAAAAAAGAATTTGAAGAAGATAGAGAACTGAGTAAAACTTCAAATCTTCAAACAAATAATAGATTGAAGAAAAATGTGAAAATCAGAAATCTCGTGTGGAAAGTACCGCTCACCGCACCACCAGAATTCTGTAGGTGCTGCGTCTGCAAATGCTGAGATTTTCATCATTTTTTATTTTCTTCGTCAATAAGACGGAAAAAAAAAAAAAAAAGAGTGATGAATATTACGAATGTACATAGAATTATAGATTTATAGAGCTAAAAAAAGTATCTAAAAATGCTATGCGATTGAAGAATTTCCTTCGGCTACTGCAGGACGGCGGAATTGAAGATTGAAGAGGATTTTATAGAGCGTTGCCCTAATTCCCAAATGGGCGCTCGGCGGCGCACCTCAATTTTCCAAGGCTCTGTTTGGATCTATAACGCCAACTTAAATATAAGCATATACAAATGTCCTTAGTTATTTTTCCCTTTCTACTGTATCGATTTAAATCTTTTATTTTATTTCATAAACATATAATATGTGTCTTAAATATTTTTTATTAAAATATTTAAAATAAATACAATAAATTAGAATAAAAAATAGAATCGGGAATGAAATGGAAGACCCAGTGTAATTCTATAGTACTTGGTTAGATCTAGACGTCATTTAAAAAATTAATAATGGCATTATGTTTGAGTTTTCAATTTTAATGAGCGAAATTTTGAAAAAAAAAAAAATATTTTAAGTAACAATTTGTTTTCAAATTTTCTTTTGAAAAATTCAATGTTAGATATAACCTTTAATTTGGATGAAGGACATTTTGTCAAAATAAATTTAAACTGATTTCATTTTTCATTATGCTTCTAATAAAGAAGTAAATGTAAAAATGAAGTGAATAAAATAAAATAAGCTCAATTTTCAAGTTTGGTTGTTTGAGAAATTCTCTATATTAGCACATATAATTAACACCTAATTCTCTTTGATATTAACAACAGAATACATTCATTCAATGTAAATGTGAAAATAATGACAAGACATATTAATAAAATTTAAAATTGAAATTTACAAAGAAATAGAGATAAGAAAAACCAAAGAGAATCATTTCTTATTTTTAATGCTCACATTTATTAATTATTATCAGCACTTTCTTTTAACTCAAGGAAATGTAATTAGTCGAAAACTAACCATCCGATATATGGCATTTAGTGTACTCACCTTAAATTAATTAAAATTTTATATGATTCTTTAATTGTCAAATGTATAAAGAAAATAACATTAAACTTACACTTAGAACTGCCAAGTGACCTGTGGCCTAAGAATATAAGTCTTCCATATAATATGGGAGGTTAGGAGTTCAATTTCAAATGGATTCCCAATGTGCATATCTATAAATCAAAAAAAGAATTCCACTTAGAACTATAAACATTGAGAATATATTTTAAAAACTATTCATGTGCCTTTTTGAAGTAAAACTACGAACATCCCTTCACCATATACAAATCATAAAACAAACCAAAAAAAAACACTTTCTACTTTCCCTACCTATTACATATCCAGCAACAAGAAATCCTATTCTCTAATCAAGAAGATACTAAGTATTCAAGATTGTACAACTGCTCCATTGTGATGAATGGTAGTAAGCCATTAAACCGCGCCTTCTCCTTGGATAGCTGCACAGAGACTTGCTGTATGGTTGGTCGAGACTGTGGGCTTTGGCGGGCACATTCCAAGGCTAGTTTGGCTGTGGCCACCAATTCTGCTGCCACATTATTGCTTGTAGGCAGTGGAAGCCGTGGGTCGAGTATATCCTTCAACAGAATTCTGCCGGGCGCACCTAACATTGATGGCGATGAAGATGAAGTTGAGGGTGCAAACGGCGATGATGATGAAGATGTGGAAGCGAACAAATACGAGATGAAGTCGCCGGGATGTTTTCCCATTATCACTTCCAATCCTAGCACCCCAAAGCTGTATACATCACACTTCTCGTTCACTTGCATTGTGAAAGCAAGTTCTGCGGCCAAGCCAACATGCATGCACAAAGGAAATTAATTTGATGTCTGTTGGGCTTATGCAAGGCATAGATAAAACAACGTGACTCATTTAAGATGAGAGTCTATTTCTATTTGAAACCCGAAACTCGTCCTATCTTATTTTAAAGCTACAAGTCTAATATGTCAGGTTCAATTTCTTTTATAATTAAAATTTTTTCTCATGTTGTTTTATTTCCTCCACGAGAAAAATACATGGAAGAGGTATGCTCAATGCACTGAGGATGTCTCATAAGAAAATCTACTATATTTTACGCTATTTTATTAAATTAAAAAAGAGATAGTGCTACGACCCTCAATTGTTTGGTCCAATATTTATCGGAAACGAGCCCCAATTTCAATAGATCTTTGGCTCCATACGTCGTCCTTGCTTTGTTGATTATATAAATATAACGTTTGAACTAATTTAGTAATGCAATTATAATTTTGCAAGCATAGAACATGTTACGATAAAAAAATTTACTAATTAATTTGTCATATACACTAAAATCTAATTTGAAATGGATTCGCATAGATTTAATTAAACGCACAATCTATCTAAAATCCAAGACCCATTTATTGAACTCTAAAAACACATCCCCAGGTCGGGTTTGAGGTGAGGTCCACCCAATTTACTCGAACCCATCGCCACCCCCACATGACATCAACACAAAGTAAAGGCAAATTATGACTAGAAATGGGAAAATGAAGAAGATGTAAGTAGCAAGATTTGAGAGTACGTACCTGGAGCAGCATACCCAAAAGTGCCAGCAAACGAAGTCCAATTTGACGAGTCAGGTTTCAACAACTTGGCAGTGCCAAAATCAGAAACATGGGCTTCTTGATCAGAATCCAAAAGAATGTTTTTGCTGGATATATCACGATGAACTATGGGAGGCGAAACATCATGGTGCATATAAGACAACGCATTAGCAACTCCTTTGACAACATTAACTCTTCTCATCCACTCAAACTCCACAGCTTTTTCATCGTTTCCCAGAATGTCCGCAAGACTTCCCCCTTCCAAGAACTCGTACACCAGAAAAGAGTATCTCGCGTGTGAGCAAAATCCATAAAGCTTGACAATGTTGCGATGTCGTATTTCCGTCAGTGCCTGAATTTCATTGGTAAAATCTTTGGGATTCTCATGTTCTTGTCCAGGGCCATCTTCTAATGCATGTAGTTTTTTTATGGCGACAACTTGGCCGTCTGATAGCTCAGCCCTATAAACACTCCCGGAAGCTCCTGCCCCGATCAGGTGCCTGGAATCAAACTCCTCAGTTGCTTCAATAATATTTTCATACACCATTTTCCCATCAAAGCTCCAAATAGCAAACAAATCTTTAGTTAGAACAACTTCATTAGCTTCAATATCCTTTTTTCTTCCCCGGAAAAATAAGAAAAAGCCCACAGCCAAAATAAAAATAAAAACACCTCCTACCACAGGGGGTATTACTAAAACAATGATTCTTCTGCTCTTTCTTTTATCAGTCAGTATTGGGCCGGGGCAATGCTGCAAGCCAGCAGTATTCCCACAGAGGCCTTTGTTATCCCTCAAGGCATCGAAAGAAGCTTCTTGGAACGCTCTAGAGTTTGGAAGAGGACCCTCAAGTTGATTATATGACACATCAATGTATTGTAAACTTGTACTCTGTTCAAAGCTTGATGGGATTGAACCTGACAGCAAATTATGGGAAAGATTCATTGTTTCAATGCTTCTCAGCCCCCCTAATTGATCTGGGACCTCACCAAACAGCTTATTCCAGCTCAAATCAAGATTTTCTAACGAGTTCAACTTTCCTATCTCAATTGGAATACTACCATCTAGCATATTTATGCTCAAGTTCAAGTTTTGAAGCTTCATGCAAGCTCCTATTTCTCTGGGAATTGTACCATTAAAACTATTCCCAGCCGTAGTGAGGTGTCTAAGTTCAAGAAGTTTGCCGATTTCTATTGGTATATTCCCTTGGAATTTGTTATCATTCAAGCTGAGCTCGAACAATAAAGCCAGATTTGTGAGGCTATGAGGAAAGTTTCCAGTTATTTGATTTGAACTTAGATCGAGTATATGCAGCTGAGATGCATTTCCAAGTTGAGAAGGAATAGTTCCAGAAAGATTATTGTGGGACATTAGTAGGCCCACTAGATTACTAGCCATCGCCCACTGTTTAGACACCTCCCCATATAGTTTGTTATAACTTATATCTATATAGTAAAGATCAGGATAAACGCCAAAATCTTCGGACACATTTCCAGTGATTTGGTTCCCATAGAGCAGGAGAGTGTACAAGCTGGTGCAGTTTTTCAAGCTTCTTGGGACATTTCCTACAAAATTGTTGGTATGAAGAGACAGGTTTCTAAGTAATCCTCCAAGGCACATGTTCTGTGGCATTCGGCCTGTGAGCCTGTTGACACTTAGAGAAAACACTTGGAGATGTGTTAGATTATCAAGTTCCACAGGAACAGGACCACTAAGGTTGTTCATAAACAACCTTAAATCCATGAGGGACTTCAAGTTTCCCAGTTCTCCAGGGATTTGTCCGGATAATTGATTTTGCGAAAGAGACATGTAGACAAGTTTTGTTAAGTTGCCTAAGGAAGCAGGAATGGACCCTGTCAAGGCATTGCCAAAGAGATCAATTAATCTGAGAGAACTCATTTGTCCAATCTCCTCAGGGATGGGACCCGAGAGTTGATTTTCGTACAAATACAGGCCGACCATGTTCGACAAATTGCCAATGGACGGTGGGATTTGTCCGGTGAGTTGATTGGAATAAAAGCCTAGAGATACATTTAAGCCTGACAGGTTGCCAAGAAAGGGGGGGAGTGATCCTGTCAGCATGTTAACTCCAAAGTTCATATCATAAACAAGATTCATGTTAGTGATTCCCTGTGGGATAGGGCCGCTGAAATGATTGTGGTCCAGGTAAAGTATCACTAAATTTGTCAACAGGCCTATTTCAGGTGGGATAGTTCCAGAGAAATTATTCCTGGACAAGTCGAGGTAGTTCAGTTTCGAAAGGTTGCTAACGATGGGGGGAAGAGATCCATAGAATGAATTTCTATAAAGATCGAATCTTTGCAGATTTCGTAACAATGAGAAATCAAGATCGTGGAGTGTACCTACGATTCCTCTGTACGAGAGGTTTAGTTGGGAAACTCTTCCAGCATCGTCACAGCCAATGCCAGCCCAATTCTTGCAGGGGTTGCTTGCAAAATCCCAGGATTTCAGGATTGATTGGCTTTGGTTGTTGAGGTTGTCTTTCCAT
This sequence comes from Jacaranda mimosifolia, assembly GCA_018894105.1. NCBI lineage: Eukaryota > Viridiplantae > Streptophyta > Magnoliopsida > Lamiales > Bignoniaceae > Jacaranda > Jacaranda mimosifolia. Next base: position 2,140,093 of record CM032123.1, read on the forward strand.
TTCAGAAGAACAGTTGCTTCAGCTCCATTTGTTTCTCTAGAAACAGGCCTGTTTGCACTTATAGTAAGTGGGAGGCATGCCATAAAAAGCGTCAGCTCAAGTATAGACAAAAGCTGGAGATGTAACAGTTTGTTTTCTGCAAGTGGCAACATTGTTGGTGTCTGTTTGATCCTTGATCATGAGCATATGGATCTATTTATAGAAGCAAGTTGGGAGGGAAAGAGGGTGCTGGTAGTAATTGTAAGGTTATATTATTGATGCTGTTTGGAATTGGAGTTAGGCCTTTTTTGAAAGTCACCAAATTTCTTTGAGTTCTATTCTTTGGAAAGCTAAGAAGAAAGTTTGATATTTTTACAAATGATTTTTCATACTCAATTTGACTTTAGAATTTTGTATTTATAGCGTTTTTTTAATGGGTTTTGACTCGTTAGGGTCTAAATGTCCTTTTCGATGGGCTTAATAAATTAGGCTATTCGGTCTGATCATTAAAGTAATTGGGTTTTTTTATTTCATTTTTACTTCTTTATCTTTAGAGAGGTCGCGTTTGGTTTCATTTCCATAACCCCTTTTTTCATTTTCTACTATTTTAGAAATGAAATACATTACTTTTTACATATTTTCATCTCACATCATTTTCATTTTCTAAACACATTTTCCAATATCCTATATATCTTCTTTCTCTATTCCATTATTTCTATATCTCTCTACCTACAACCTATTAAAACCAAGATAATCATTATTTTTCCAACAATTCATTCATACAAACTCATTTTCAACTAATCATTTCAACCAACTAACTTTTTAAATTTTAGAATGATGAAAATTGAAATTAGAAATGAAAATAAAATCAAACGGGGCCTATTTATCGTATAAATTATACACATATTTTTATTAAAATTCGAATTTTTGTCATTTTTGGTCCTCAAATTTAAAATTTGTGGTTGTGTCCTTGAATACAAGTATATCGATGAAATATGAAAACCCGCCATGATTTTCTTTCTTTCTTGGTCTCAATTATCTAAGGTTGAAAAATAAATTAAATGTGATAAGACAACTGCCTAACTTTATAGAAACATTTTATGAGTTGTTAGTTTCCAGATGGGTGCGACTTGGAAAATCAAGGATTTTAGATGTTTTAATTATTGAATAAAATGTGGTTGGAAGACATTTATTAATCAGTAGATAGTCAAAGTCTATTGAAGCCGCCTCCCGTAATCTGCAACTAATTATTATAATAAAACACTAATTCAAATGAAGAAGTCAAAATATGTGTTAGTCGATTGAATTTTCCTTTTTTTTTTAATAATTTACTTACGACTCAAATATAAATATTTTTATTTATTTATTTATACACACACATACACATCAGGAGCTCGTTCGGGTTCAAACACCTAACCTTTCACCTTATGTGGAAGACTTATGCCACTAGACCATAGGCCACTCGGCGACTCAAATATAAATCTTAGATTAATTGGGATTCAAATTTCGAATTTCGTCATTATAAATATTAGAGCAGGACAATGTTGTTAGGCCAATTGATCACTCGACCAACTAAGCTCCTTAATACTTGATGAATTAATTTATATTTAATTAAAATAAATTATGATTAAAATTGAAATACTACTAAATAGAAAACACAAAAGCGTAACATACCACAACTTATCTTACATACACGACAATGTGCCCAACCAGCTACTTCACATGTACATTGGTTTTACACTTAAGAATACAAGTGTACAACCTCGCAAATTAATAGAAAAAATAAATGATAAAAAACGTTTTAATTAAATTTATTTGAATAATATTATCCAAATAATATGTATAAAGATTCAAAGGCAATAGAATTTTGTTTTTTGACACACATATATTTATATTATTGAGATTCAAACTTCAATTTCGCACATATAAGTAGTGATATTCCACAAAGACGATTCTTTAATCCTACATTGATAGAAGCACTTTCCATCATAGAAGTTCTAAGTTGGATAAAAAATAAGAATCTTTCAAATGTTATTATTGAAAGTGATGCTTCCATGGTGGTGAAAAGGATCTTGAATGAATTGGTGAATATTTCTTATTTTGGGACAATGATTCTAGATTGTAAAACTATTTTGGGCGAATTTACAAATTGCACCGTTTGTTTTTTGAATCATTCAGAGAATTAAGTGACTCTTGACATAGTTAGGGCCTCTGTTTCTATGTATAAATCGGCATTGTGGGAAGATCAAATTTCTATGTATTTTTTTGTTTGGAGAACATTACAAATGATGAATTTTAATCCTTTTAACAAGTCAACATTGTCTTCTTATCAAATCAGTCAAATTGAAGTATAAACTACACAAATAGATGCACATAATGTTTACAAAGGAGCCTATTCAGGTTCAAACTCGAGACCTTCATGTAATATGGGAGATCTCGACCTTCCACATAATAGGGGAGGCTGATGCAACTACTACTGCCCTCTGGGCTACATGCCACTGGGCAATTCCTATGTACTTATTTGATGTAATTTCTACTGATTTGCAATAAAATTTCTATGTTATTAGTGTTAAAAAAAGTGTAAACGTGATACATACTTATTTAATGTAATTGTTGCTGATTTATAATAAAATTTCTATGTTATTAGTGTTAAAAAAAAGTATAAAAGTGATACAATTGGATCAATTGATTATTGGCGACAATAAGAGTTTGGACAAGATAACTGTCCCTTTAAATTTGTCTATAATAATAAATTTTTTATATGACAACTAAATATAGCTTAAATTTTTGTCCACTTTCGAAAATTTATATTATCCTCTCATAAATATCTTATCTTATTTTTCCTGTATAAATAAATTTCCACTAGATGCATAAGTCTTGAGTTGGTCCGCATTTAAGGCTTTCATTTTCTTCCCCATACATGCAATGCCTCAGTAGTCAATAATCAACATTATAACAAAAGTGACGAGTGATAAGCAATTGTCAACTTTCAAAGGCATTTATAATATTTCTCTCACTCTAATTTGTCATGCTATCAAAAATTTCAATGTTGACTTATAAAATGAAAATTAAAATAATTGCACTCATAATGAAAATTTTAGTTAGGAAATTTAAAACATTTTTGCCAATTACGTGATGGGAAGAAGAAAGCTCTTGGCCTCCAAGCTGGAAAAAAAATTGAGATCTTATTTACGACTAATCCATTTACTCACTTTAAATCGATTAATTTGTATTCGTATGTAAAAATAATAAAAATAGTTATTGTTTGTGTCTAAAAGTATAATAATAATAATAAAAAAAAGAGTATAAAAAATCTCTTATATTATGTGGGAGGTCTTGTGTTCAATCCGAAATGGGCGAGTTGTGCACTTTATGTGTATCTAATTATATTGTACTTTAATTTACTTGATTTGATAATAAGATAATAGTGACTTATTGAAAGAATAAAATTTATTATTTATAATATTCTCTCATATATATACTAGCATGTACCCCGTGCTATGCACGGATGGAATTAATTATTATTGAAAATATAATATATTAGTATTGTTTTTATTTTATGTAAAAGTAAGTTTAATACGTATTTTTTTTTTAAATTAGATAAATAATATCAAAATTAAAGAGTTTTTCCCACCAAATCATATGTATTAATATAAATAAAAAGCAATGAAAACTTAAGCTCATCACATTATTATCAATTTAAAAAAAATACGATGTAAAAATACAAAGACTCTTATTTTTTTCATAACCCAAGACAACTTAGTCAATTTAAAAGAAATTGAACAAAATAATAAAAAGTGTAATACTTGCAAAGATATGAAAGAATGATAAACAATGTTAATAATATAAAAACTTACTGCACAATTTTTTTTTAAAAAAAATCTCAAACAAAAGGTGAATACATTTGGGACTATTTTGAGTTTGAACACCAAATCTTATATATATAAGTGCAAGGATAATACTATTCGGCCAAATGAGTAGTTGCAAATTTTTATACAATTAGCTCGAAAGTTTTGATATCACGTTTTAAAAGGCTAAGCGAAGTGGAACACTACATTAACGGAAGAAAATGCTCCTCAAAAGCATTAGAAACCATGTTTTGAAATACAAAATCTAGCAACAATTAATCACATTTTGAGGAACGACTGATGAAACAAAAGTAACATTATATTAACTTTTTTAGGTATTACAAATACTCAATCAATAAAAACAAAAATCACATTACCTAAGTTATGAGTTTTCTTTTAAAGTAGAAATTAAGACATGATTCATCTTTATCTTGAATTCCTTCATCACTTATAAGACTCTATATCATAAATTGATCACCTTTCAATATGCTTTGAGACCTTCTCAACCTGAAATTACATTATGATAAAAAAAATTCTCTATATTCCAAATAATTATTGAAAGTGGACTAATAATAAATAACAATTTTTTTCACATGTTATTTACCTCCATTTCCCAACTTGATTGTATCGTCGTCGTATTAATATAATGATTTCTATTACTCTTCCATCAAAAATTATCCATGTTCAAACCTCCTGACCATTCATATAAAAAAGATAAAATAAATTAATGATCAATATTTTTCATAATCCTTAAAATATTAAGGTTGTAGCAGTACTCTAGTGGGGGGGGGGGGCAAGAAATACATTTATATGATTCGATATATCTTATACTTGAAATGAACATGAATAAAATACCACCTGAATCATTACAAATAAGTCAAAAAAGAATCATTCTTTGATGCAAATTTTCTTGCTCACCCATTTCCTATGCCCAACTCATTTGTCATACTCTGCCATATTAACATAGAGAACATCAGGTTTTCAACAATCAAGAAAAGATAATTATGTTTAATTATATATATGAAATCAAAATTTCAATAGATACCAAATTCCAGCAGAAAATGAATTTATTGATTTCTTCTTCTTTCAGATTTGAAAGACCAAGGCAAAGCTTTTTGAAATTTAAATTTTTTTCTATTTCTTCCAGTTATGCTTGCGTGGAATCACATAGCCCCTTTATATAGATGATGAAGTAGAAGAGTCTTAACCTACTGAAACATTTTTGATATTATCTTATTATATATATAATATTAAAGGATAATATTAAATCTTTATTTGATTGAGATTTGATGTCATCTGATGAAATTTACTTTATTGTTATATCTTATTAGACTGCATTTTGTTGGTTGAAAAATCTCAACTTTATATTTAGCTATATTAGATTTATGGACCAAATAAATATTTAGAATGTTATTTAAATTAATTATTATATTTAAAATTGAATTTGATACTTCAATATATAAATAAAACCAATAAATTGATTATTAGTACCTTATTTTACACATAGTCTCTTGTAATTTGTCGTAAAATTAATTTTTTTTTTTCAAAAAGTTTTCATCATAAACAATCAGGTATAAATAAATTTAGTTATTAAAGCTAAGAGAAAACTTAAAAAAGATCTTTAAAAAAATTGTAAATTAAGAATCTTCGATATATTCTAAGCACGAGGTGAATTTTTTTTTATAAATAATCATTTTCTGATATTAAAGATCAATTGAATAATTATTTATTCAACCAAGAAAACAATTTCAAAACTTTAGAAATATTTATATGGAATAGATAAGTGTTCAACTAATATGAAGAGAGCAATCAACTACCAATAATTTTTTTGATTTAAATAAAAAAATTTAAATTTTAACAATTTAGTGCGAATTAACTAAAAAAGTAATGACTTCATCTTAGAGACTATTGTTTATTTTTTTTCAATGGAGATGTAGCGACTTTATCTTAAATTATTAAAGAAAAAGATTTGATCAATTTTTTATAATCTAGTATTAATATCTAATTGTTAATAAATAAAATAAATTATATTTTTAAATTTGAATTAAGTTCTTACTTAATAGTATAGAGAGATTTATTTTAAATTTCAAATGAAAGAAAATTAGAGATAAGATACAATCATATCGGTTAGAGATAATAATCAACAATTAATGAAAATTTTTAAATTTAATTAAAGAACTCAAAATTTTAAGAATTTGCCACTTGGCCAAAATTGCAATCAAAATTGAGTAATTGTGAATCTCACACCTTGTGCTATATATAATAGTATATATATATATATATACATATTTGAATCCCAATGTAAGCGTGCCTTTCCTATAGGTGATTCGTGGTAATCATTAGAAACAATTGTGGATTACTTCCAACTTCGAACTAAGGTTTTTGGACTAATTACTAGTGGCCCATAATTTAAATGGGATCTTCTTCACTACTTCAGCACATATCTTATCTTATAAGGATCCATTTAATATTAAATGGGCCAATAGGAAAACACAAATAGTCTGCTCATTTTACCTAGGCTGTCAATGAAGTGGATTTTAATTCGAGTTTGATTTGAATTCGATTCGATTATTTAGGATCTTTAGCTAAGAAAAGATTTGACGAATATAATTCGATTAAAAAATTCATAATTCAAAATAAATGGATTGAATATGAATTTAGCTCGATTCAATCCATTAAGAATCCGAATCCGAATATATAGAGAGTATTATACATGTATATAGTATTATACATGTATACACACAGAGTTCTCTAGCAATGCCAAAATAGGTTTTTGGACGAAGGAAGTAATGAGCTTCTATGCAATATATCAAATCAGGTGTTTTTCATATAAATTGTTATATTTCGAGCCTATCTACATCGTAATTGTAATATTTGTTTCTCTATTTTTATAACAGAAAATGATGTGATATGGTAAGAATGCAATGCAAATCTCGATTTGATTAAAATGAGTTTCTCTTTTATAAAATTTTAAGTGTATAATTAGTTGATTGAAGAATCAAGTATAACTATGTATTTATAATGCCAAATCAGTATTATTATCAGCAACGAAACTTAAAATACAATGGTTTGGTGAATAAATGTGATTGAGTTATATTCTATTATTGTTTTTAAATGATCAATAGACTTGAAAATTTATTTATTAATATGTTGTGTGTATGTTTTTTTTAAGGATGAATATATTTTGGATTTAAATTCTACTAAATTTCTAGAAAAATAACAAATATATGATTTTTAGGAGTATTCGAATTTGGATTTTTTTTTTCCGAATATTCAATTTTTATTTAAATTCGAACATATCATATCACTGTCGAATTCAAATTCGAATCCAGAATAATTCATTCCGAATACGAGCCATTGGCAGCCCTAATTTTACCTTCCTACAAGAAGTGGGCTCCGGCATCTAAACATTATATTACTTCTAGACTTCTAGTACTATGTTGTCTTACTATTGCATTGTCATTTATTAAACCTCCACCCCCCCCCCCCCCCCACACAGAACCTTTCATCTTTGATTAAGAAAGACTTGTTATAATCAAGACTATTAATCTCTATAAAACAAGATATTATATTATTTGTCTTATGGAAAATATTTCTCTTTAAGATTTGAGGAGCATGCTTCTTTGTATTTATGTTTCTTTTTCACCAATAATAGTAGAATCTAATAAGCATAATGTAGATTTCTTGTATAATATGGTAGGTATTATATCCTCTCTTTTTTTTTTCCATTTAGCATGCTTCTAAATTTTTGGGTTGGGTAGTTCGACCAGAGTGTAAAAATAAAGACAAGTTAGGATTGCTGAAGTACCCAACAAAAACCCTACAACACTCAAATCGGTAAAAATGGTACAGGGAGATAATAGTATTTAGAATAAAAATACAGTACAAATATTAATATATAATTAGGATAACAAATATAAAAAGTAAGATAGTATTATTTAAACAGCACCAATCAAAAAATAGTTAATGGACCACATGTCTCGATTCACACACGTTTTATTATCAACATATGATGATCATGCATGTAAATACTCTGCCAATTGAGTAATGAGACTCAAAAGTGAACCTTGCTTTCAAATCTACTTTGTAATGTAGTTGATTTAAAAAAATATCATGTCAAGTGCTGTTGTCAAATTTCGCCCCGTCAAGCATGCAAAATCCCAGCCGCAAGACAAATAGATAGAATCCATGCCATATCTTGACCCATTGGGCACGAAAAGATTTCGGCGGTGCATGGAGGCATCTAGTATCTTAAACTTTGATTTCAACAACTCGATCTTCCTTGGTATCTAAAAATTTATGTGTGACATGGAATGTTGTGATGGTGACAGTAGAAAACTGAAAAGTTCTAAATGAACTACGGCTGAAGCCTGACAAATTAAGTTGTAATATAATGTTGTTAACAAAGACGAACGCTTTGTTTGGATATATTTCAAAATAATAGTATTTTAAAAAAATATAATTAAATATATTTTTAATTTTTTTAAATGATATTCAATAATATATATATATATATTTAGATATATATTGTGTATATTTTATTATTATTTTAACATTAAAAAAATCACTCAATTTTATTTTCTTCCAAAAAAATTCAATAAAAAAACAGTGATTTAACTATTATATTAGAAAAGTGCATAAAATCACCGCTTTTCCTTTTCTTTCTGGTCCCCTAGCCGTTTTCTGGAGTTAGCAAAAATATATTATAGACTAAATTAATTATTGACTATTATGGATATATTCTACACATACTAGTCATAGCTGCATACTTAATGCATGTGCATTTAAAAATAGGAGCATAGTTAATATACATACATATATAAGGTTAAACATTTAGTTTTAAAAAAATTGGATTCATAGAATAAAATTTTTATAAAATTCGCCCACAGACAAAGTATAAACACATATATATTAAAAGAGGAATGATAATCAATTAATACTATTTATTTAAATAATGTTTATGTTTTACATTGATGATTGTGGAGGATGTGAAGATATTAAAATATCTACAATATACTTACAAAACAAAGCTTAACCAATTTAAATGCAAAACTTGATACGAGTAATGCAGAATTTCAAGCGCTACAAACTTTCTTGCTGGTAATCACTAGAAGCCTTCAATATTATTGAAAAGCTGCAGATTAGTGGGGTGGGACTTTGTATAAGCTTATGCTATGAGAAAGATTGAAAAAGAATGAAAGAAATGTAGATATAGCATAAAAGCTAGTGTACCTCGAAATAATGACAACAACTACGAACTGAATTCTACAAAAATGTATGATATGCATATGCAATCGTCATATATTTTTTGTGCATAAAGTGAGTTTGAAATAGTGTTAGTAGATGGAAGCAGAATAAAATAATTGATAATTATTTGTTTAGTTATAAGGAGTTAAAATAAAAATTAAGGACATTTTAGTCTTAACACTCAAAAACACACCACCAAAATCCTCACGCTTTAGTAATAATATAGATATATGTATATACAAATATATTATGGACGTGTCAAAATTGTAGTTTTTTCATATGTAAACAGACAAAATTTATATTTTGACATAATAGTATCTGAGAAGTTAATATTAATGAAAAATTGTACTTAAATTGTTGTTTTTCAAACAATATATATTCATCAATTATTACATTTATATTTCAAATATGTACATTAATTAACTACAATTATTATATCATTTGTAATATTTGAAATATAAGAAACTATAAAAGAAACCATACATCTATTAATGGTAGGATGCAGATATTGTAGAAATCAACCTCTAAATCATAGAATTAATCTTAATTTTTGTGTTAGGCAAAAAAAATTCAATTAGAAATTAAACATATATAGTGAGTTTCAAGACAAATTATTCAATGAAATCATTGACTAAAGTTTTACAAGTACAACTGTACTTGCGTACACCGTTTTAAGTCATCTTTGGTTAAAACTGGAAAGCTTTAGACAGCATGACCTGTCTTTGATCTAGAAGGATAAAAAATGGTATTAAGACAAGGAAAAAGATGATTACTTAATATAATATTAAGGCATGCATGCATGTAATTATATAATTAATCAAATTTGAGATTCCTTTTTTGAGATTAAAGATTCCCTTTTCACATTGGTTGAATTCCTAAGCAATACATCTAATGATTCCCATTTCACATTGATATATATATATATATGTGTGTGTATGTGTATTTTTTGGTCATACTTTTCACATTGATACGAAATTGAACCCAAAATACCTCATATTAATACTCTATAGAAAAGTCAAAAATATTCAAATATTTCAGATTTTTTATTTTTTCAAAAACATGCACGTAGCGATATTTTAACCGCTCATGCAAAACGGCACATGCAATTCTATTTGAACAGCACTTTTATGAGTACGATGAATTATACATTATTAAAGGTATGTTTGTTATTGTTAACATGCTATTTTTTCTTATATTACGATTTCTCCGTCCAAATTAAATTAAGCATCGTAACACTTCCATATAAATTCCTCCTAATAACTTTAACTTCTATTTTGTTTTCATATCTAACTTCTTTTTCAAATTTTTTAAAGAGCTTTGACTTCAAACTATTCGATTTATCAAAAGAGAAAAATTAATCGTTAACAAAACGACCCCGAATCACACGTTTGGTTGAATTGCTAAAATAATCCTTCACAACTAATTGAAAAAAATAAAATAAAATAAAAGTAGGCCTTTTGACTGTTAAAGTTTCTTTATTTTATTTAATTTAATTTGCCAAACTTCAAGGTCAATACTCAATAGGATCAGCTGTCTATACATTTTTATTTCTGTTCAATTTTGAATTGATTTCAATAATTTGAGATGAAAGTAAGAAAAGGATGAAATTTATATAAAATTTATATTGTGAAAAGTAAAGTCAAACAAATATAATTATATACTTGAACAAAATTGTAAATCTATTTATTTAAGCAGATTGGGACGGGAACATAACCTTTGTACCTGCCCTGTGTACGAAAATCTTGAATAATTTATAATGTACACTTGTAATAATTTAGAATGTACACGTGGTAAGTTGGTCAACCATCTATATCCCCTCCTAACTTATTATTGGAAGTTGGAACTAAAGTACTAAACTAAACAATTAATGGCCACTTCTTCAACATTCATGTGCTCCACAGGATTTATTTTTTATTTTTAAAGAAAAAGTTGCCAACCCTTTAATTCAATATTTGTGGGCTAGTGAAAAAATGAGAGCATATTTATTTATATTTTTAAATTTATTTTTATTATTTAAAAATAAATTATCAACAACTTATTACCATTTTTATTAAAATTCTAACACATTTTTTAGTAACTTATATATCTTCTATCTCTATTTTATTTTTTTACTGTCTCTTTCCACCTACAACCTCGTAACATATATAATTATTGCTTTTCCAACAAACTATTCAAATACAAACTCATTTTCTCTAATTAACTTTTTAAATTTTAAAAATATTAAAAATAAAAAGCGAAAACGAAATATAACCAAACTAGCCGTAAGTAATTTTAAACCCATAAATCTAATTAATCTATTAACTTTGAGATGGTTAGTAATACAAATACATAAGGGATTAGCTGAAATTCTGACGATAAACAAGGGATCAAATCATGCCACTCAATTAATTATATATAATAATATATTATTAGCTATAATATATTATTTTTATTAATAATTTTTAATTCATTTAAACATAGAATTTAAAAGAAAAACAGAGGACTTGTCTGTTTGTAAATTGCCAAAATATTTTTTCAACTCTCAAAATAAATACAAACAATCCATCATATTCTTCAATTTCACTATCAAAATACACCCCAAAAGGCCCAAAATACCATCACAATTCATTTCCTACTTATTCCTCAATGTCTAGTCCTCTCATTTTTTGTCCACATGCCCAACTTATATATACATATATATAAATAATTTTTAAATATCAATTTTACTATACTAACTCAATAAAAAAATTATTAATGTGATATCTTATCTCATCAAACAACCATAATATTTTTCAATCTTACTTTTGAAAAATTATTTTGATAAAATATTTTAATTCATAAACAAATAAGCCCAGAGATAACGAGATTTTCTTTTTCTAATAAAGAAGGATAATTTGCGGTGCATGCCTTTTACCCCTCCCTATATGGGATGGGGCCTACTTCAGCTTGTAGGTTACAAATCTTGATGGATCCACCTGATTTTACCAAATTTATACACGTGTACATTGAGCCAAATTGACACCCCAGTCCCACATTTGACGACTGACATTTAGATAAATCCGAATCCCATCCTTATCGTTTTCATACCATCACTTGTCCCATCTCAATCACGACAAAAATTGAACCCATTTTTTACTATTATTTTTACGACTAGTTATAAATATAAGAGATGAATTCAATTTCAACTCATGACTATTAGTTGGTCCGTGGTATAATGATATAAGTCTCTTGTATAATGTGAAAGATTAGGAGTTTGAAACTGAATAGATTTTTGATGTGCATGAGTATATATAAATTAAAACTCCAACTCGTGAGTACATGCTGTTAGAATATGTTTTCATTTTCATATTTTATTTTTTTATTTTAATTATTTTCCAAATTTAAAAAATTAAAGAAAGTAATTTAAAAATAAATTTGTATTTATATAAATTTTGAAAAATAATAATTATATTAAGTTTATTAAGTTATAAATGAAGAGAGAGAATAATAAAAATAGAGAGAAGATAAATATAGATTATTGATGAATGCATTATGAGATAAAAAGTGAATTGTAATTATGGAAATATGAATAAGTTGATGATGATTTATTTTCAAATAGTGAAATGACAGAAAATGGATATGAAAAATAAATCCAAACACACTAGTAGTTAATTTGGAACATCTCGATTTCAGAATATTATAATGCTGAATGGTCAGTTAACTCAATTACATTACTAGCTCTCGTTTGTATAAGTGTGAGCTACGCTGCATCATAATAAAATTTTATATGTGTATGTGTAAATTAACAAAAAATATATTATAATTGTTAATAGTTGTGATGGCTCTAAGTACATAGATTTGAACTGTTGGAAAAAAAAAAATCATTGATATATATGTAGCAAAATATCATTACAAGACAAGAAATAACACCTTCCTTCTAATTTTTAATGGGTCCAAATTCAAACTTATCTAGAATTCAACGTGCCAGATGACACCGTATAGTACTAGTCGTCTAGTAGGAGTCGCCTAGGCCACTATGAATATCTCTACATCTAAATAGAAATTAAAATATATTCTCATGCTTAATCTTACTTTTATTTTCTCAACACTTTATTATTTCTAATTTTACAATTTTAATCTAAGTATTTAAATTTTTTAGGTAAGAGCCACCTTAATAAATGTGACGTTTGTAGACAGGTTATTGCACTTAAATACTTTTGTGAATTGAGATCCAGACTTTTAAAATCAAACAACAAATTCGAATATTACATTTATACTTACAACCTGTTTCTTTCTGTTTTCTAAGCTCATTTTCATCTTCTATTGAAAATAAAAACAGAGAGTCATTAACTTTTTTCCCATTTTCACAGACATTTTCATTTTCAAAATATTCTTCTAGACAAACTCCTATATTTTTTCTCCATTTTCACTTTTCATCACTTTTTATAATTTTTCTCCTACTCAATTTACACGACTTTTAATACCAAACATTACATTTTTCAAATATAACTCGTTTTTAATCATATATAATCATTACATTTTAAACAAAATATCAAAACAACATTTTATTTTTAAAAATACTTTTATAACTAATTTTTTACTATTTATTTTTACCAAAAATGAAAATGCCTAGAGAAAACAAATCTAAACGGCCTATTAGAGCTTGGTATTATGATCCTAGTCAACGAACTTATTTTTCAATCTGCACATATTCAAGCATAATTATGTCTGTTGACATATACCAACTATTTTTTCATTGATTTGTTCAACTCTTTAATATTTTTAATTTTCCAATGCACTTCCTAATTTTGTAGATTTTAGGACTATAAAATTAGAGACGTGCTTTGACCACATTGCAAATCTGCACTGAAGTTTTTTTTAAAGATTCATGTTCTAAATTTGACAAATGAAAGACTGGAAGGAAAAAGGCCATTAATTATATTTGTGACCCATAAATATATCATACATTAAGATTCAGTCCATTGTATTTCTTGAATTTGTTAACCATCATCCATCTAAAATATTTGAGAAAAAGACTAATATCACTTTTTTGGTCTCATATTTATAGACTAATGACATATATATATTACACGTGCGAGGTCAAAATTAGAATACCAACAAATTTTAGATGTACGTCTTGATATATAAATATATAGTCTTTTTTTTAGAGAAAACATTACAAATGACGAATTTTTATGTTTTTAACAAATTAATATTTTTTTATTTTTAATTCAAATAAATCAAAAGTATAAATTACATACAATGCACATAAGATGCACAACGCGCCTATTTCGGGTTGAACACAAGACTTCCTACATAACAAGAGAGTCACTGAATATATATATATATAGTCTTAAACACAAAATTGTAGAGGAAATTTGAAAAATTAATATATATTTTTTAAAAAGATTGTTCAACAAACATTCTTAACGAGGGTCTGTTCTTAAATACGATTGGATAAGTTACTAATTTGATCACGCATATACATTTATAAAATTAAGAGGTAATGTTCAAGATGATTTTTTCCACTAAAACAAGTGTGAATTGACATCTTTGACACGAACTCTTTTAATAAATTTAACATATTCCTCATTTAGACGGATGTAAAGTTTTATTAATAATTTAACAATTTTTTGTTATTAAAAGTAAGCCGTTAAATTATTTTAATAAAATAAGATAAAACTTATAAGATATTATTAGTGATAATTTTTTATAATTAAATTAATTAAAATTAGATGAATTTATTCTAATTTTAAAAGTTAAGTGCTCCTTACTTTTTTTAAAAAGTGTTTATAAAATTCTTACATTTTAGTTTTTTTTTTTTAAAAGATAACATTACAAATGACGAAATTTATTATTTCAATAAATCAATATAATCCTATTATCAAATCAAGTAAATTAAAATACAAATTATATAATCAAAATGCACATAATGTGCACAACGACGCCCATTCGGATCTAACACGAAACCTTCCACATAATAGGAGAAACTGATGTCACTAAACTACAAGCCACTGGACTACATCTTACTATTTTAAAAGTTTACAAAATCTTTATTAAAAAATTTTATCAGACATTTCATACATTTTGATTTGTATTGATGAACTTAAAAGTTCACCCAAATACCTTTTTGAATATTTTTATAAAAAACATTTAATGCACTTAACATTTTTTTTATAAAATAAAATAAAATAAAATAAATAAAACATCCCGTTTTTGAACAGCAAGCATAAAATATTGCGAGTAAAAGTGAAAAACAGTCTTTCTGACATCTCATTTTCGTCTCTCTTACATCAAAGATGATTGCGAAGAACTCAATTCTAACATGATTTCTCTCTCTCTCACACTCACACATCACGAAGCAAAAGTACAGGCCGACATTCCGCTGTAATTAAGGTTCGAGATCTCAGGTTCATCTAATTCTGCCATGAAAGGGTCAAAACTGTGTGAACGCATATGTCTCTGCAGTATTTTCTATTTTCCCATGTTTCTTTTTATGTTCCTTTAATCTTTTTCTTCCTTCTTTCGCAATTAAATTAATAAAGCCCACAAACAAAGATCCCTTTTTTTCCCCACGCCTGTAAGTACTATATAAACACATTTAGCAGGATTTTTTCTGTTCAATTGATGGCTATACCTCTGTTGTGTGAATTTAGTCTTCTTTCCTGCTTATATAGCCGCCCTTTGACAAATTTATTTTCACTCAGACTTGGTCGTTTTCTTCAACTTTGACGCGAAATCGATCGATTTTAAGGTACATGTGCTTGTTAAAGGTGGCGGACCCACGAGATACCGGCGAATATGCCAGATTTCCGGCGATAGGGAATATACAGAACACCACCCCTGCTACCGCCTCTGCCTCCGCAGCTGTCGCGGGCAGTAGTGTTCCTGTGCCATACTTCCACATGCAACAGCAAGAACCACCCGATTACCTACTGTCAGCCGTGGTGGAGGCGCCGACGATGTCAGGGTATAATCAGTCGCCGGAGATGTCAGCGATGGTGACGGCGCTGACCCACGTGGTGTCAGATCAGCGGCCTGGCGGCGGAATTATGTCGTCTTCTTCTGCTGCTGCTGGCTTTGGGAACTTTGTCCCATCCTTCGTTAATTCTCCTTCCACTGGTTATTCGTCTTCGAGCTCTGGCTCGTCGGCTGGGCAGAAGAGGAGGCTTGATCAAGAAGATAATGCTAATTATACGCAGTTTTCTGAGATATATCAGAGGGTGTATCGCGGGTTTGGAGAGTCTTCTTCCTCTGTTAAAGCAGGTTAGTTCTGATAATCTCTGATGTTCTTCTTCCCTTTTTTTGTTGGGTTCAGATATATGGATTATTCTTGCATATCCTGTTACCTTTTTCCAGAGCCGGAGGCAGGCGCTAGTATTGCGACGGCCACCGCCACCGCCACCGCCGCCACGGCGGCGGAACAAACAATACAACCAGGGCCTTCGACCACTTCATACGAAGAGGAAACCGGACAAAGACGAAGAAGATACAGAGGAGTTCGCCAGAGGCCCTGGGGCAAATGGGCAGCAGAAATAAGGGACCCCCACAAAGCCGCCAGAGTTTGGCTTGGGACTTTCGACACGGCGGAGGCTGCAGCCAGAGCATACGACGACGCCGCGCTACGCTTTAGAGGCAGCCGCGCGAAACTCAATTTCCCTGAAAACGTTAGAATCTTGCCACCACCACCTCAGCCTTCTGAACTCACCATCTCCACCCCTCAGCCTCCCACCGCCAGCGCTCAACCGCCGCAGGCATTCTTGGGAACCACCGCCAGTGATTATTGGGACTACTCGCAGTTGCTTCAGAGCACCGGTGATTTTCAACCACAAACTTTGTATGAGCAAATGTGTTATGCTTCATCTTTAGCTGGTTCATATTCACACCCATTGAACGCTTCCTCTTCTGCTTCTCCTACTCTTTCTTCTTCCATTTATTCTTCATCAACTTCTTCATATCCCATGCAATTCTCTAGTGGCCAAATAATACATTTCCGGCCACAAGGAAATAATCCACCAGCTCAAGACGGCGGCGGCGGCAGCAGCAGCTCAAACTTGCCCCCGCCGCCGTGGACCTCCGGGCAATATCCTCCCCCCTCCTCGTGATATACATATTCATTTTCTTTTTCTGAAGAAATGAAGCACATACACATTTGATTTAATTTTTTCATTTTTCTGTTTTGTCAGTCTTTTCATTTTCTTTGTAGTATTTAGAAATCTTCACTTGGATTTAGGTTAGGAGCTATAACTGAGATATTACTCATTGTTCTGTCATTATATGTTTGTTGGATGAAAAAACGAAGCAATAGAAAAGGTTTCCGGGCTGAGGTTTGGTCGTTTGGAATTTTTATTCTATTTTATGCTTTATTTTTTATTTTAATTTGATAAATACATCTTAAATTATTTGATTCTAATTAATTATTTATATAACAAATATTCAACACACTGAAGGTACATTACAAAAAAAAAAAAAGAAGATAAAATATGAAATGAAATAGAAAACTTAAAGCAAAGATTTGATACCAAAAATCGATTTGATATTATAGCACTTCGAGAATGTAAAAGCTTGTCTAGTTATATTACCCTCTAGCAACATTTGGTGTCATTGATTTCACTGAATTCAATTGGTGGGCTTATAATCTCAGTGGGGGCGACGTGGTGGCCGAAACAATCTCAATTCCATTAATTTTAATTCTAAATTGGAAGTGAGTTTGAGATTGCGGGACCTTCAATTGAAAGAAATTTCACATCTAAGCAAGAAGCTTGTATTTGAAGTCAAAATTCCTACTACAGTAGAAGTTGATTTTGTTTCTAGAACTTAAGATCTTGTTAGTTGAGCCTCCTAGTTCCATGCTTCCTTATGGATAGCTTTCGCTTTCGGGGAGGGATCTAAGCCTAAATGAAAATAAAATTCAAAACATGTTCACTTATGTTAAGTTTGAAAGAACATAAACAATCACATAATAAATTAATCATACTTACTTTTAACTGATAATCGTTTTTATAAAAGTGTTGTAAATCAATCATACAATAACTACAAAATACAAAATTAATTACAAAGCTTATTCAAACTTAATTTGAATAAGTTTTTCGATTTTAGATTTCTATTAAAAACATGTCATGTTTATAATTTTTTTGTTTCCCAAAAACAGTTCTCGCAGTTAAAAATAAAAATAATACTAACATTCAATCACTATTTTAACTCTTAAAAGTTTCACATAATAAACCTTTAAATTGAGGCGAAAAGAATATTATGCTAGTCACTTTGACGAATTTCTATTAAAGAAGATGTGACTTATGGCATGAGTTTCAAACCAAAATATTTTGGGACAAAAAATACTTAATTGAATAGAAAAAGGCTCGGGTACAACGTGATAATAATAATATAATAAAGGAGTCTAGTGATTTGTAGTCTAATGACATCAGTCTTTTCTTTTATGTAGGAGATCTAGTGTTCAAACTCGAATGGGCTCTTTTGAGCATTTAATTGTATAGTTTGTATTTTAATTTACTTGATTTGTTAATATGATACGGTTGACTCGTTAAAAATGATAAATTTCATCATTTATAATTATTTTTAAAAAAAGATAGCAATATAATAGAGGGGCATTCTAGAATGTGTAGTTGAACTAGCAAACATGAAATATTATAAAGCCGTATTCCATAATTTGTAGTCCAATGGTATCAGTCTTCTCTTTTTATGTAGGAGATCTCGTGTTCGAACTCGAATGGACTCTCTTGTACAGTTGCACAATTTGGAAGATCTCGAGTTCGAACTCAAATGTGCTCTTTTGAGTATTTAATTGTGCAGTTTGTACTTTAATTTACTTGATTTGTTAATATGATACGATTAACTAGTTGAAAATGATAAATTTCGTCATTTATAATTTTTTTTTTAAAAGATAGCAATATAATAGAGGGGCATTCTAGAATGTGTAGTTGAACTAGCAAACATGAAATATAATAAAGCCGCATTCCAGAATTTGTAGTTGAACTAAAAGTGGATTAGTTCTATTTCTAAGCCCCAAAACAATATTAAAATAAACCTTTGCAAGATAAGACCCAAAACAACGTATGCAATTACAGAATAAATTATTAAAGATTAAGGTTTGCGTCTCAAAGAAGATTTTGCGGCTGTCAAAGACTTCCCTTTATAGAAGATTAGAATCATGCCACTGGCACTATGTTTTTTCTCTCCTCTTTTTTATTTTTTATTTTATTTTATTTTATTTTATTTTTTAAGTTGCATTTGAATTCAAAAAGCATTTTGATCTTACCCACAAAAATACTTGTTAGGTTTCCTAGTATAGATCTTAATTAAGATCATCATATGCTTAAATTAAGTTCGAATTATAAAAAGATAATCAATAAACGAGATATTATTGATATTTTTATAATACACATTATTCTAACGTACTATGTTTTTGAGAAAGTATTACAAATATGTGTTGTGTGATGATGTACGAATCTGATTTTTTATTTTTTTAATTAATAGAAAGAATTGTTGCAAATTTCTCAATTATTCTTCATGCAATTTGAACTATTCGTAAGAATGGGGCTTACCGTACGAATTTGAAGGAATTTCTTTACTTTTGCTTAATTTATAGCAACTCTGATATTTCCTTTAGTTGGTATGAAATAGTTCCTTTTCTCCTCAGTACTATTCTCACTACTTTTTTGTCTCGATCAATTTCCAATCAAAGTGGTGGTTTTTTTTTTTTTTTTTTTTGAATTTCTTTACTTTTGCTTAATTTATAGCAACTATGGTGTTTCCTTTAGTTGGCATGAAATCATTCCTTTTCTCTCTGTTCTATTCTCATTTCTCACTACTTTTTTTCCTTGATCAATTTCCAGTCCTAGTTTTTTTCTTTATTTATTTATACACACGCACGCATATTAAAAACTCGTTTGGATTTGAATTTCTAACTTCCCATATTATGTGAAAAACTTATGCTACTGGTCCACAGCCCACTCGACAATTTCCATTCATAGTTGAGTAGGGTCACTGTGATGAGTAGCTAGTGAAGGTGTTGCTTTTATGTTGGTATGTTTTTGGAAATATCTAATTTAGTCAATTTATTTATTTAACCCAAATATTAGCTCGAGTGACATCAGTCTCCCTGTATTATATGGGAGGTCTTGTGGTCGACTTTAAGTGGGCGCATTGTGTGCACTTTATGTGCATTGTTAGTAGTTTATACTTTGATTTGTTGATATAATGATAAATTCATTATTTGTAATACTCTCTCTAAAAAAAAAAAAATCCAAACATTAAAACAATCAATGTAGTAAAATTTTTATTTCTTCATAATTATAATTGCATAAACAGGTGAAAGAATTCCCCACATAAATTTTAGAGCGTTCAACAAAATTACTTGGCAGTTTGTAGGAGATCCGATACATGCATTATAGTGAAAACTGACTATTATTGTACTCTTTTCTTACTTAAATGGTATAATCCTCGAAAGGCATGATTAACTCTTAATGTTTAATTCAAAATATTTTACGAACACATATTAAATATATATAATATAAAATTGAGTATATTTTTAAAAGCAATATATGTAATATATATTTTAAAAATATTATCGACTTATTGTCCTTTTATTTAAAAATGTGAGGTCAAAAATCAAACTCTAAGGGCCCCATTTGTTTTCATTTTCTACACCTTTTTATTTTCTCCTCAAAATAAAAATACAGATTTATCAACCTTTACAAAATTTTCTCATATATTTTTATTCTCGAAACATTCATTTTTACATTCTCTCTCAATTTTCATACCTATTTCTTCCCTATTATTATCTATATCTACTTTTTTATCTCTTCTCAATACTTCTCAAATATCAAGTGCTTCTGAAAGCAGGTCGGTCTCTATCAAAGAATCAAGCGCTAGAGACAACAGGGGCAGGAAGATTGATAGACAGATTTCAAAGACGAGAAGCGAAATCAAATGCGAAATTGGGGAGCAAAATAAAAAAGAAAATAGAGATTTATTAACTTTTACACAATTTTCTCATATATTTTTATTCTCAAAACATTCCTTTTTACATTCTCTCTCAATTTTCACACTTATTTCCCCCATATTATTACTTATATCTATTTTTTTATCTTCTCAATACTTCTCAAATATCATTCACCATAAAAATATTATTTTATATATATTTTTCAAATAAGTACACATCACATCATCAATTCAAATTTAAAAACTTTCTTTCTTTTAATACAAAAACACCCAACATCCAAATACATATTATTTTCACGCCTATATAAACATATAATTTTAAACAACACATGCAAATACAATTTTATTTTCAAATTTTTTTTTTTAACTAACTTTTTACTATGCATTTTCACTAGAAAATGAAAACACCTTCAGAAAATAAATTCAAATGGGCTTTAAGTACGTGGGTGGATAATTTTTTTTTTAAAAATATTATCAAGTGATATAAAAGTGGAGATCCTATGTTTCGAGAAAGAATTATTAAATGCATTCTAATACGAAATCAACAAAAAAAATTAAGAAATATATTCATGTAACTAATTTGCATTATAATTCATCCATACAACAAATGTAAAAGAATTCTATGCTTGGATTAAAAAAAAAGAAATGAAAAAAAAGAGAGAAAAAAATGTAAAAATATAAATATTAAAGCACATAATTATATTATTTGATGTGCGGAATATATATATATATATATTCACATTTTTCACATTAAAATTTAAAGTACAAACATAAGGGAACTGAAAATTAATACTGGACTTAAACCATTCTTGTAACTGTTACTGCATAACGTCATTATTAATGTCTAAAAGCCAAAAGAGAATTAAATGCAGTCTTCAGTGAACATATTTAACAAAGGATTAGTCCAGAAGGAAATTAAGCATAGCAAACAGAGTATTTTGCGACTCGCATTTGAAGATGAACAATTCTCCAAGAAATCTTCTCAAGCTAATTTTGAGCATCGCTTTGTGTTTCTTCTTCCTTTTTCTTGAACCAACACATGCCCAGAAAAATCCCACCCCAGGCTTGAAACCAAACCCAAGCCCAAATCCGAATCCGAAACCAGAATCAAACTCAACAATACCATCAAAACCAAAACCAGAACCAAACCCAAAAGTATCATCAAAAACAAAACCATCGACAACCTCACCTTACCATTTCGCCAATCATTTTTGCCTCTCCAGGAGGCTTGACGTTAGAAGCACGTTCTGCCTGAAGGTTTTGAGATCGGGTGCCGCCAGTACTACCGCAAAAGACAATCACGCGCTCCTCAACATTGCGGCGGATTTGGCTATACAATTCGGTAATAAAACCCTAATTTTATTGAATAAATTGTGGAAAGATGAGAGAACAGCGCCCAATTTGAAGCCAGCTATTGAGGAATGCTTATCGGCGTATGAAGGTTATCTCGAACAATACAAAATGCTTTTGGAGGAAGCAAAAACGGAGACTCAGCTGGCGAGCTACGACGCTGAATTGGCTAAGATTGAGATAAAGCGCTGCGTTAAAGCTCTGAGTGAAACTAAAAATGCTGATATCGAAGCGAAAAACAAGATTGCCTTGGATTTCACTAAGCTTTCGCAGAATATTGCTGATTCGATCGATGCATCGGAAAAATAAATTTCCGATGGAGAGGGAAGAACAGTACATTAGGGCTCGATTAATCTTCCAAATACTTATGCATAAGAAATTGAAAATTTGAGAAAACGTGAAGATTCCGCATTTTCTGATATATTAATTCTGGGTTTTATTGCTGTTATAGGCAAATTTATTTCCCTGATTACTTAACTAATATCTTCAAGGCAAGAGATAGGAATTGCAATGGTTCTTGAAATTATAAAGGAGTTTTGGGCTAATTTTGAGTTTTGAGTTTTGAATTTTAGATCCATTGCAATGTTTTCAATATAAAAATCATTTATTTATATATATATATTTATATATTTGATAAAAATGTGCATATTATATATATACTGTATGAAAGTAATAATATTATTAATGAACAATTTATTCATTCAATATTTATCAAAGCAATAAGAATGTTAGTAATTTATCATCTTTTTTAAATTAAAACATGAATATATAAATTTTTAGATAATTAATCTATTACTAAAGATATCATTTTCTCATATTTAAGATCGTAATATTATTTTTTAAGAAAGATTTTTAAATATTATTAAATTTTATAAAACGGATCTAATTTGTTGGTTCTCAAGTTCGAGGTTGAATAAGTCCATGAAAATCTTAACGGGATTGGTTTCAAGTTTTAATAGATCTGCCCCATTGGCAGATGGAAGCCCAAGGCGTAATAAGCCACAATTGGGCCTAAATTATTGTCCTGGCCCATATATTGGGATATTTACCCATATTTGATGTCTAGCATCGTATTAAATGTTAGAGAAATTAGACCGGTGATCGAATTGATAGCCTTATTAGTTATTGGTTTGATCGATTCAATCGGTGTACATCATAATTATATTTAATATTATATAAATATATTAGAAATATAAGAAATGGAAAATATATATATGTAAAGGGAAAAAAATAAAAATTGCCTAGTAGCAAGAAACTTTCTTCAAACTGTACTCCATAATAATATCTATACATTAATTTAAAATATCAACTCATAAAATAAGATTTGCTAGAAAATATCCTTTCAGAATCCATTACAACTTATAAAAATAATAAACACCAACTCAAATAACATAAAAGTTTCAAATGTAAATAAAAACTAATATTACAATAGACAACAAAGTCACAATATACAATTTCTCAGTCATCATCTGTACTCTCATCAAACCTTGTCAAATGGACAATATTCATAATATCACCACCATCACTTGAACTAGTCCCAACACCATCATACCATACTTTGAGAAGGATTTAAATGAGAAAATAAAAGGGAAAAAAAGGAAAAAGAAGATTGAAAATGAAAAATGATACTGAATTCTGAACTCTTGTAGCCGCTGCATCTTTGCTTGGCTCCGTTGCTTGCCTTCTGTTGGAGTGTTGGTAAGTTAGATTTAGGGTTTTTACTTTTTATTTAATTAGTTTTTAGTTTTTATTTCGAAAAAATAAAAATTATTATTTTTTAAACTGATTGACCGGTTGAACCAGTTTTTTACCAGTATATACCAATTTGCACTGATTTTTTAACAAACTGGTTTTATATATCAAATTGGATCAGGACTTTATCATGGCTTAAAAAGTAGCATTTTTAACTAAATATGCTAAATTTAGACTCGTTGAAAAACTTGCAAAGCCTAACAGGCCAACTCATTTATCTATCTTCACATAAAAAGTACAACAATAGTAATATAATATTGTATTTGATTTTTTTAATTAGTCCTTTATGTAATCCGTTATGTTGTTTAATATTGTTTTTTATTGAAATGATAACATTTTATACTTAGATTTGAACTTTTATAATTATGCATATGTTTTTATCATTTTGATTGTTTCTTATCAAGGTCTGTTACAAATTTAAGCATATTAAAAATTTATATTTATGTGATACTTAGATTTAATTGAAACCTTAGTAGAAAATAGGCTTTTAGGTAAACTTTCAGACCAAATTAAGACTTTAAAATTTAGTAAAAAGATTATATCCAACCTTTAAAAAAAAAAAAATGATAAATAATGTACTAGACTTAGACTCATCATTTACATAACATGTCTAACCTATTTAAGTCAAAACTTACTCTAACAATACATATTCCTATGCTTACATATCATGCAGCAAAACAGTGTAAGATTACAAGTACTCAAAGCACTTTCGCGGGTAACATCTATAATTTCATTGACTATTAAGTTATAATTATGTTGAATTATGATAGAAGTATCTCTTTTACAACTTCCCCTCAGATTGGAGGGCTTTGAAAATTAATAATTTGGTCTAAGCTCAACACAAACTTCCAGACTTTAATTTGTATATCTTCTTCATAATTACATAACTTAGATTTTTTATTTTTTTTTAAATTTTCTAAAATAAGACCACCTTTGGTAAAGTAGCCAAGAAAGTACTACTTCGTTTAGAGAATAGTTTTTCCTTTTTTCCTAGTTTTGCAATAAGTCTCGAATGTTTCCTAGTTATAACTAGTCTTTGGGCAATTATTATTTTGAAGATAATATGGTAATATATGTTTCATTTTTTTAACTTACATATAAAATTTCTTACCAAGTGAAAAGAACTTATAATAATTAGATGAATGGAATATGACAAATCTTAAAATATTTATCCTATCTTATTATTCAAGTCATTTAAATGGATTGCTAGGAATAGGAATAGTGACACTTAAAATGATATTGTATCCATGTAGAATAGAGATTTAGAAGGGTAAAAAAACGGTTCATCAAGGTTCATCAAAAAGGTTCATCCATCCTCCTTAATCCAACAGTAATAAATGAATTGAATTTGTTGTATTCAGTGTATCTAAAAATTTTACTGATCAATCTAGGGATGCTGAATAAGTTAACTTAATAAATCAACTAAGCAAAATATTTCTAACTGTCCAATAGCAGATCCAAATTTGAAAATGAAAAAACAACTAGCTAAAAAAATCACTTCTTTGTGACCTGGTACATTCGGACTGATATAATCATATTCAATTTATTTATGTCACCAAGTGAATAGTGATGGACATAGCACATGGTGGGACCAAAATTTGAAACGCAATATTCCGTCAAAAATAATTGAAAAGGTCTTAGTTATAACACTTTGATGCCCAAATCAGTTGTAGGATAAGAAATCGGAGCTAAGATATGCAGTAAGAAGTGATGCAACAACAAGAACTTGTCATATTATTCCCCTATGAATTGGTGAAATGATGTACATGTAATTGATAAACAACTGAAATTGCTAACTATATGCTGATCTACTATTGTGTCAAATTTTGATCCACAACACAAATAAAATAAAATAAAATAAAATAAAAATCACGAATCCTTAAATTGTTCTGAAATTTTAATTATTTTCAAGGCTAAAATTGTCATTTTAACCCAACCCACGTCATGTAGTGTGGTTTTGCATAAACCCATCATGCACATTGCAAATATATAACTACTCCAGTCTTCGGGGATAGGGTTCTTCCCTTTTACTCCATGAGAAAATCGATTGATCTGTATAAAAGCATTATTTCTAACTCAGGTGGACTTAACCTACATAAAATGGATCCCACCATCATGTGAAACATCATCTCATATCAGCGACAATCAGCCCCCACCAACAACTAGCTTTCATGATTCCGAGCGTGACAGCCGAAAGCATATGTCTACGTATATCTTAATTGCCAAAAGTTCTTGAACAAAAAAAAAAAAAAAAAAATCCAACTTTTCATGGACATGCAACGCGAACTTGGGCTTTTTCATGCCTTTAACAAGCATATAAGTGACGTGGAAAGAGAAACCAATTCATCCATAGAAGAAATTTAACCAAGATCAAGAGATGGAGAAGAGCAGGTCATTGCCCCAGTACTCATCTGAATTCGGGTTCGAAAATCAGACAAACCCGTATACATTCAACGGCCCGAGTGGAAATGGTCAAGCGTTTGGTACGTCAAATGATCCGGAAATGAAGAGGAAGAAGAGGATTGCTGCATACAATATGTTCACCACAGAAGGTAAAGTGAAAGCATCTGTTAGAGAGAGTTTCAAGTGGATCAAGACCAAAATCAATGACATCCGTTATAGTTCGTAGCCCGCCCATCTTTCTATATATACTGTTGTATAATCTGATCATCATCTCTTGTTAATTCCTGTCTTAATTTTTGGTGTTTTTGTGGAAAACAAGAAACAAGAACCCATGTTGTTGTCTGTGGAGTATGTTACTGTTCTATGTTGAGTGGGATGAGGGCTTTGAAATAAAAAATTTGATCTTGAAAATCAGCTCAAATTTGAGGAAATATGTTCGCAAAAGTTTGAGTTTTTGATTAAATAATTTGATGGGATCATGGATTTAGCAGGTTTATTACATTTTTCACATTGTACAATGAACTGGTTTATACTGCAAAGTTAGATTTATTTAATCATCTCTTAGTAAAGAATTGATCATTTGGGAAATGAAATCATACAACGAAATTCAAGTAAAGAAACCTCAGGCAGGCTTCCTAATCATCAATGGAGTGCAGCTTAAGTCTGCTCTTGTTTTGCAGACTTCGGAATTCTCTGGTGGATGCAGACCTTTGGACCAGATCCAATCTGTTTGTACCATCAAGATTCATGTCATAGTTGATTGTACTTCCTTTTGCAGTTGGTAACGGGGGCCAGTTCTTGATGTTTTTGGTAGCATTAGGATGGGATTCAGTTCTTGGGGACATCTTGTGATTTGGAAGCCCTGTTGGCTTTGCACTTGCAGAGGAAGTGCTTGTCGAACTACTTCCTCGTTCTATGCTAAAAACTGATGTGTCCGTGCTTGTCTGCATGAAAAAAATGATAGCAGAAGAGTTTGTGATAAATAGTTGAAATTGTCAATACAAAAACTCAGAATGATATGAGTTCCTCATTCTTGGTGTGTAGGTGATATGGGATGAGTTTATTTATAGGTTTGTAGGTCGAATAGGTCGCTCCAACTGACCTTGGGTTTAACCAAGCTCAAAGGAACCTATAGGAGAGGATCTAATTAAGGTAAGTCTGAGATCTTGTGAGTAGTAGACAAACTTATGTTCATGAAAGTCGAATGATCGTAGCAGGTCTACTTAATTTGTTGACTAAATTTGTACTTAGGTCTCTCATACGCCAAATGACAGAAGTATTTGCAGTAAGACCTCTGATAGAAAAAGCACTGCTTGGTTATCTCCCTTGGAACGCCACTATTTTAGATCATCATTACTATTTGGGTGAAATAGGCCGAGTCATGAGAAAATAAACAGATTATGAAGGTATCTTAGTTATTTTCAAGAAATTGTAGGGCTTTCGAGTTTTCTAGGCAGATTCCCCTCTATCGGTATGGTTACTAAATTAGCTTATTGCAAAAGTTTTTAAGCCCAATGGCCTTAAAATTTTCAAAATCTAAGAGGGTTCGATGAACTCTATTGTCTGATAGTTTACCTCTTTAGAGCCACTAGCATCTGCTTTTATTGTCTCAACAGCCGCATTTTTCTTCCTTTGGTCTCTCTGTGATTGAGACCAGTGCCTCACTTTAGAAGACCTGTGCCTTTATATGAGAGAACAAAGTTACCCTTTCTGTAAAAACCAGGACATTCTTCTTGTGAGTAGTGTGCATATATCCATGAACAAAAAAACACTTACTTTCGCCTCTCGTTTATCAGAGGATAGTCATCATCTTCAATCTGGATTATAGGCAAACCAGAAAGGTCACATGCTAAAGGGCTCGTATGAAAGAACTACAGCCACAAAAAAATTATTATGTCAGTTAAAATCTGAAGAATACCATATAAATATTGTCAAGGAACTCCACATTGAAGAAGGGTTCTCTCAAAAATATTCAAGACATACTCAAAGCCAAAGAATTTTCCACCATGTAAACTGGCCCTCAGCTTTGGACTAACCTCATTTTGAAGAGCAGAACTTGCAGATCCACGACGTCCAGGATCTAGGGAAAGAAGAATGTCCAAAATACCAAGTGAATGTGAAGGGAAGTTCCTGAAAGTTTCCCGAAAACTGGGCTTATAGGTTTGTGGAGGTTTAAGGGCTGTTGAGAGTCCCAATCTTTTATAGTAATCACCTGAAGGTGTCCCACAGAGTTTGAAAATCCTATGCAGCTGTTCAACCTGAATGCAAAATGTAATAAAAACTTAAGACAGTTTTCTGCTAGTTTGCTTCTGATAATGAACAATCTTTGAGAATAAAATGAATAAACACTTCCCCCCCTGTATTTCACTATCAATTCTAACTTTCTGGGCTCATCGTACCTCTGTCCTGCCAGGCATGATAGGCCGGCCGGCCAGCATCTCAGCCAAGAGGCAGCCGGCGCTCCAAAGATCAATGCCAATTCCATAGTCAGTAGAGCCCAGCAGCAGCTCCGGGGCTCTGTACCAAAGGGTCACAACTCGGCTAGTTAGTGGCCGCCTATATTTAGACGTATCGTAGAAATTAGCAAGTCCAAAGTCTGCAATTTTCAGCATTCCATTTCTATCAATGAGCAGATTTGATCCCTTGATATCTCTATGCAAAATGCCCTTCTCGTGGCAATGCTGAAGGCCGGAAAGCAGCTGCTGCATATAGCATTTAACCTGTGGCTCCGTCAGCCTCTCATCTGGCTGAGATAGAATTCTGGCTAAATCAGAGTGCATACAGTCAAAAACCAGGTATATACTATACTGCATTCTTGAGGTGGCCAATCCTTCAAGCTTTACTATATTGGGATGATCCAAAATTTGTAAGGTCATAATCTCCCTTGCCATGAATTTCACACTCTCAGGTTCTGAAGTGTCAAACCGAACTTTCTTTAAGGCAACAATTTTTCCAGTGTCCTTATCTCTAGCTTTATAAACATTGCTGTAAGTTCCCTGTCCTACCTGCAATATCAAGAAAGCCCTTTGATTAATCCCAATATTTAAGCTGAAAATATGTCCACCTATGCTTTAAGATGACTTTGGTAATAGTTGTGCAAACTAGTCGAGTCAGTTCACGGGCTTCTTGAGTCAAGTTCATATTTTTTCAAATTTGAGTCGAGCTAATTAATAAGCTCGATCTTTGTTTCAAACTGATTTAAACTATCTATATTTAGGCTTCAACATCGCAACCATCAGTATATAATTAATTTTGACATATTTTTATTTTATTAACGCTTATGTGTACACACACACGCATATATATATATATATGTATCTCATATTACTAATATCATTGATATTTATATATAATTATCAATGGATGTTTTAACTTACAAATTTTGATTTCGAATTCTTTCTTATTTTATTAAATTAGGAATTTCGAGTTTGAGCTCGTAGCACGAGCTTGAGCTCGCATTGTGGTTGAAAACTCATGTGAAATTTTAATGTTGATCAATTCAAGTAGAGCTCAAATTCAAAAAATCAAATTTGTCTCGAGAATTTTCTCAAAATTCTCTTAAACTCGACCAGATTACATCCCTGTTTCAATATTAGTGAAATGTTTTATAAGCCTAAAATAAAAAAATAAAAAATAAAAGTGAAGGATGGATAGAAGAAGATCAACCTTGTCAATCTTGATATAAGAATCAGCACTCTTTGGAACTATATTCCTCAAAACCTCTCTTGGAACGTTATCAATGAGCCACTTTGGCCATCCATCAACCACCTCATAATCTTCTCCAGCTTTCTTCATCTTTGCAACATTGCCATTATTAGCACCACCATTGCTGTTGCTGCTCTTCCTCTCTGGCTCCCTTCCACTTCCCTTTCTTGATTCCGGCTTCAAGGCCCGGCCTGATTCCTGCCTGATACGCCCCGGGCCCGTCGACCTCCTCGGTCCGACATAGCCTCCTTTGGCATACCCATTCTCCAGCTTCAACCTTTCAATGGATGGTTTGGCACTCTGAGAAGACCCCATTTGTGAAAAACTCTCACTATTTGGTATAGAAAAAGAAAGTATATATATTCAAGAAGAAGAAAGGGAATAAGAGCAACAGGACATTTGTAGAATGGATGGTGAAGACAGGAATTTGATGAATGAAATGAGGCTGAGATGATAGATACATATAAAGGCCGGCAGGGCGGCAGCTAAGAATATGGAATATTGAAGTAAATATGCTGTGGATTTCGGAGGATACTAATTTAAAAAGAGTTTCTTCTACACTTAGCTTCTTCCGCTGAATATGAAGCACCATTGGAACTATTGGCTTTTCCCACCCTACAAAAACCATCTTTTTCAATTTTCCTTCTCTTTTTTGTACATATGTACTTCTTTTTAATAAATAAAAAAGGTAAGTGAGGATGTCTAGTATGGCAATTTTCGTTGAATGTGATTATAAGAGTTTATTATTGCTTTGAAATATCTTGTTTAAGTTAAGATGAGTCTATCATCATAATCTTATTAAATAGTTAGATAAAAAAAATTTAACTGTAAAGATAGTAGGTTCACAGACGACTACTACTGTAAATGAGTTTGAATCTATGAGCTTTTTATAAAAAGTGGTCCACTATGAAAAGTAATGGACCAGAATACCAAACCAATAGAGCTACCATTGCGATTATCTTTTGTGCTTATGTACATTGCATAAAAACTATGGTATCCATTGCATGCAAGTTGATTGTTGTCTAGTACGTAGAAATACGGATGACAAAAATAGAAAACAACAATATAAATTGCGAATGTTTCATAGATATCTCCAAGTTGCATTAAGAATTCATCATTATTATTGTCAATAAATATGCAACAGGGAAAAGAATTAATTGTTTATCATTTTCTTCATGAAATTTATTTTAGAATTTGGGATTTTGTAATGCTTTTATGCTTGATTCGGGTCAGCTCCGGACAAGCGAGGCCCATCATGGATATTACTGGGCTTTCCTGCAAGATCCAGCTTACAAAATTTTGCGACTTTTTCTGGACAATTCTTATTTGGGCTTAGGATCACCCAGGCCCACAGGCCAAGGAAATCTTCAAACAAATAAGGCCAGCCCAAAATTATGCCTTTTGTGGTATTATGTCATCTTGTAAGTTGTAATAATGAGAGTCATGAGACCCATTCTTTTTTTTTTTTTTTATCAACTTGAGACCCATTCTTTACCTCCATCTTTGCACATGATTATTTTGGTGAAAATTACCATATCTTTTTATTTTTTTTGGGTTATCAAAAAAATAAGTAGTCAATATTTGTGAAGTGTAATTATAGGCTAAATATGTTATTTATATGGAGTGGTTCGCACTTTTATTTATAAGGTCTGAAGTTTTAACTTTAACGAATTTTGAGTACGTATCTGCATGTTCTTGATTAATTGGTCAAATGACATTGTCTTCTTGGTGTGTGTTGTGTAGAAAAAAAAAAAAAGTACTTCATTCCATTTATTTTCACACACAATTGCATTATAGAGTAAAATTATGAAATTAAGATTTATTGTTTCCAAAAAAATGTGATCAAAGTCAATTTTCTATACTTTTCCATCTACATTGCATTTTTGCTAGCAATATCTTATACCTAAAATGATTTGGTTGCCTTTAAGAATGTATAAAATTTTCATGATGCTTTTACATATGTGCTAGTACTAAGAGCAATAAAGCTGGATGAATTACACAAAGATCAATAGATATTTTACATGACTACACAAATCACAAAGTGAGAAAGGCAAAAGGAGACATGGAAGATCAAAGAAGGGAGAAGAGGAATCATTCAAGATCAACAATTCCAAAATTGGAGAGGAGGATTTTAACTTGATCCACAAAGTCAGACCCTGTTGCATACTCTGTCAACATTCCCACGGCAAAACCAAACATTGCCCACCTGAAAATGGCACATGAAAATTGATGAGGAAAGAATTATTAAAAGATTTAAATAAGCCTACTCTTAATCAATTCTTTCAAAATACCCAAGGATCCATGTCTCTCTTAATCAATTCATTCTTGCCACGTGTAAATTGGGGTGATGGCCACCTCAACCAAATGGCATCTAACCAACTCAATCGTCACTATAAATACCCCTCATTTAATGCTTTGGGATCATTTAAGGAGATCTATTTCCAACCTTTACTTCTCATATCCCTATTTACCAAACTCTAAAACTTACTACCTTCTTTCTATCGGCTGTCCCGTAAGTACTCACTCGAGCTCCCATTATTCGTCGACCTCTCAATCAGTGACAAATATACTAACTTCATTTCTTGCGACATCAAAAATGGTGGCAAGATAATAGCTAGCTTTAGTAAAAAACTGTTCAAGTTTACGTTTATATATATATGGACGTTCAGTTTGGGAAACAGGATGAAGAAAATCATGTCAATCAGCTCCAATCCAATTCAAGAAAAACTTTTATTATCCAAATATAAAGCAAAAGAAAGAAAAGGGCTTCATAATAACTTCCTCTATTACCTGCCATTGGCGATTTCATTCTTGCCAACGAACCCAAAGAAGGGACCTTGATCAGCTTCTTCAAGCTTCTTCTGCTTGAAATATTCTTGAAGCTTTTTTGCTTTCTGTCTCTGGAACTCCAAGGTAATGACATTCTTATCTTCCACAGCAGCCACCGCCACTGGCTTTGGCAGTGAAGAGGCAGCTGGAGGAGAAGCTGGTGGCAGCGGTGGTGGTGGAGATGGCAGCACAGGCTTTACCGGTGCAGGAGCCACCGGCCTTCTTAAAGGGCCTTCAGCTTGAGAGCTCCTTATGGTAAATCGGAAGGTGGTGGAAGAAGAAGAGGGTAAGTAAGAAGAACATGATGATGGAGTTTGAGATGAAGGGCTGGGGAGTTTGATACATGAAAATGAAGGTGATGATGCAATTGACATTTCTGCTTTCTTTTCTATTGTTTCTGCTATTGATATCTGTACTTTTTGTCCGACTATAGTTTGGATGTTCTACTTTTCTATGGCCAGAGAGAGATTGTGTATCAGTGATAGTGTGGAAATGGGGCTTGTGGATAAGATGTACCAAGTCAAATGCCTAAATTGCCACAGGAAAAAGTGTGAATACACAAAACTTATGAACAGTAGGCCTGTGGATGCAAGTTTGCCACAACTATTCAACTAAATACTAATACAGTATAAAATCAAGCCAATAATATAAGCTTATAAAATAGCTCAAAGAAAATAACTAGGAAATATGAAGGGCAGAGCCAATAGTTACCACTCCCACATCAAGAATTCAATATATACTTTACACGGCTTTCAAATAATTCTATTCCATATTGACAACTACAGAATA
Source organism: Jacaranda mimosifolia (assembly GCA_018894105.1). Lineage (NCBI taxonomy): Eukaryota > Viridiplantae > Streptophyta > Magnoliopsida > Lamiales > Bignoniaceae > Jacaranda > Jacaranda mimosifolia. The sequence goes on from CM032123.1 coordinate 2,173,914, forward strand.
CAAAATAAGAATTTCTTCCTCATTGGTCCTCTCAGCAGAAGAAATGGAGACTTGTCCAAGTGGAAATAACAAACTAGAAGCAAAAGGCAGTGCCATTGCCAAACACGAATATCATCTAGAGAAAAGAAAAGCCCAATGCAACAAAATTGGAATGCAAGCCAGAATATAGACAGTATATCAATCAGCCAAGGAGGGTATCTCGCTGTCGCCTCAAAATTTCATTTTCCATCAGCCGACAGGAGAGCTAAGTAATGGTGTTTAGCCACTGGCACTTCAAGCAACACCTCATAGGTTGCCTCATTCAAATTGAGCCACAAAAGGCCCCAGGAAAAGTTCAGACTACATTATCCTGCATGAACAAGTCTTTTCATTCCCATTGTCAAATTCGTCCTCCGAGCCATCTTCACTGAGATCACATAAATTGTTTGATTAGTTAAGTAGGCAAGGACATTTAACTAAAGAAGCTAGATCATAATACAGCAAGCACAAGAGAACATTACAGAAAATCGATAAAAGCATCAATGGATTTAACAACTTGACATGTAAGTAGCACTAATTGTAACAAGACCAACAACTAAAAATCAGGTTATAAGGGCTTTGCAACATGAAAGATAATCCAAGAGAATGCAATTGCTTTGCAGAGTATAACAACAGTCAATAACCACTTTGTCATGGCCTATAATGGAATGCACCCGCTCTTCTAGTTCAAAAATCTACGTTCTTGTGAATGTCTGGCTCATGTTATTACCCAATTCCATGACCTTGTTTGAGACTGAGAGAACGTATTCCAGTTGAGTGGTTTTGAAAAACAAAATGACAGGACAGACAATACCTATTTCGTAGCAACACATATTGAGGCAATTCTTTTTTGACATTATGATTGTTATAAGCTCATCTGCCAAGAAGTTAACGAATAGACTAGTTGTTAGGAATTATCTAAATATTCTCCTGTTTTGTTAGGAATTATCTAAATATTCTCCTGTTTTTTCATTAATGAAATAACATGTAAGGTCATTAATCATCCATGAGTGTCAAAGTGTGCTAATCAAACAGCTATTGCTTCATCAGAGTATCATGCTTTTTCCGCAAGTTGAAGAAAACGTGCAATCCACGTCAGGACTTGTAAAATTAGTAAATCATGTTATTCAAATTGTTTCTCTAAATGGTACCAAGCCAAGACATTACCTGCAGATCTATTGATTTCAAGATGATGCTTTAGAAACATTCAATTATTAATAAAACAAGGAAAGAATATCTAATCACTTTGTAGTGCTGCCCTAACAAGCGTCAAAGAATGTACAAGGTCGACAAAAAGTAAATGTCCATGGTATAATAGGACAAACAGTGTTGGGCACAAAAATGAATGATATACTAGTCTCCCTTGGACCATTAAGGTCAGAATACCACATGAAGTAAGACGAGACACTCCTACAACCTTCTCAGCTGTGAATTCTGGTACCATACTAAACAAAGGGCTTCAAAAAGGTTAGAAAAACAATAGCCAAATCCATATGAGCTTGCCTGTTCAATATTAATCCATCAATGTCCTTCCACCAAATTTTGATGGAAAATGTCTAACATTTATGCAATCATCAGACTCATCAAAAAGGCTTCATTAGACAAAATTGTTTCAGTCAAAGCAATATTCAGTGGCACAACAGAGTTCCCTAAAATAGCAATTTGAAAAATAATGCATGTACTTGTGATGAATTTGACTTCACAAGATTCGCAAAATTTGAACCCCATGTTGTCATGCCAAAGCCCACTGTCCCTGCACTTCTCGACTCTTGATATATCATTTGTTTTGCTTACCTATCCAGAATTAGAAATCAAATATGGAAGATGGAGAAGGATCATAGAGCATTTTTATATTCCTCAAACGGCTAATACTGCAAATCTAAAGCCACTATCATGAGTCGTTATCAACTTCAAACACTTTGTACCATGAACGGATACACATGGGGGCAAGCAGGGGCCATTGCCCCCCCTACTTATTGTGTATGTGTGTGTGCGTATATATAGATATAAATTAGTGATAATAGTATATTTAAATTCAAATTTTAAGAATAGATTATTTAATATAAATTAAAATAATTAATTTTTAATTAACTAATATTCATTCATTTAAAAAAAAAAAAAACTTTTCTTGCTGGCCTTAAATAAATAATTGATTATTCAGATTTATTAAAATTAAATTAAGTGATCTTTAATTAATGATAAAAATTAAATTAATGTAATTATTATTATTATCTATTTTTAATTTTGTAAAAGTCGAAACAAATTTTTAAGTCCATATTCACAATCAACTATTCAAATGAAGACAATTAGATTAGGCTTGTTTGGATATGTCCTTTCTATTTGTGTGAAAAAATGTTATAAGGATTTAGTCAAATAGAACATTAAGAGACTTACAGAATAACCAAAATTCATCTTTTGGAATTAAATGAGATTGGGAAAAAGAGACAAAAGTAAGTGAATATATTTAAAAAAAAAGAAAAAAAATTAGATTTTCTTTGTTTTTCAACACCTACAAGTATAAAAAAAATCCACTAAAAGATGAATTTTTAGCCAATTTCTTAGTTACTTATATTGAGAATAATATTACTAAAAGTTTTGATATTGATTCGATCATTAATAAAAATTTATAGTATAAAAGATTGTTTACCCACCTTTGATGAAAGTCATGTATTTCGACTTCGTAAATTATAAGATATATATTAGTTTAAAGTTTTATATTTTTATAATTTTGCAAACACCCCCCCAATACTCTTATTTCTAGATCCGTCCCTGCTTTGTACCCTCCTTCAACCACTCCCTCAGCCTCGGGCTTCTGCTTGGGTTTATTATCTAATAAACTATCTTTTATCAAATTGCAGCTGCCACCTGGCCAACCTCCATAACCAAATCAATTCGACATCTTTTAACATCTATACTTCTCAGCCTTAACTCTAACGCTAAAAGCTACAGGCTTTGGCCATCTAAAACGGAAACTCAGATTAGGAACCTTAAAGCAGTGTTTTATATATATGAAGCCTAAGATGCAGCTGCAAATTATCAAAATAGTACTTAAATCATACTCCCTTTTTATAAATGAAAAGCACTTAAGTTATACTTTATATCAAAGGCGCAATTGCATTGAGCAGAATGGTCAATCAAATATGAAAAGAACATGCCATGGAAGAGAGTTGCATCATGGCCTTTATAGGAGAGTTTGCTAGAAGTTCTAATGTGGCATCTAAAATTGATATCAAGTAGTCACTGCTCAGATTTCCAGATGTAAAATCATATAACCAATTATTCAGTCTAGCAGTCATATGAGGTAAGTTTCAGATTCTACAAAACTTAGTCAGCACAAACATAACAAGAGACAGAGCTACAATGTAAACAGAGTTGATTGAAGTAGGGAAGAAAAAATCTGTATATTATGCTGCACTATATCAAACAAGCATACAAGCAAGTCGAGAATCGTGGAAGAATATTGAAGGATCCAAATCAATATGGCTAATACAGTTTCCCAGTGTAGCCATTACACATAATAAGTTCATACCTCATCTCAAATTCCCGAACCTCAAAAAGCTCTCCCCCGCTTGTATCTGTCCACTGCACTTTCCTCCTGTCCATTTGACCAGCGACATCATTATTCTTTTCACATAATGTTTCGTGCTCTCTGCTCTTTCCACCACAAGCAAAGCCGCCAGCGGAAGCAATTGGAGCACTATTTGCTGCTTTCTTCAAGCTACTCTTAAGACTATTTATGTTCCTCTTGTTATCATCATCAACAACAACAGAATCAGCTGAACGTTTTGGCACTTTACTCTCATCAAAGACTGGAGGTCCTGGCAAGACATCTTGATTTTGAGTGGGTCCCACTTTCAGAGGAGATGGGCTGTCAAGTCCAGCGGCAGCGCGACCAAAGCACACAAAGGAGGCGCACCCGCGGACAGGCCTGTTCTTCCCAGAAGCCAGCTGGAGATCAGGATCAGTCTCTTGGTCCACCAACTGGTACTGATTCCACGGAGTCACTCTCATGGGTTTCTCTTCGTTTTTCTGACCCAATAGTAGAAGGGTCAGGCCCTTACTGTACCCAGAAGCTGAAGAAGAGAAAAATCCTCCTCCTTCGACTGCAAATAACATCAGTTCTTCTCATCTGAACAACATCCAGTTATTTTCTTTATATATATTTGCATCCAGACAGAGTAATTCACCTGCCCCATTCAATCCATATCAGATTTGTACATATTTTGAAAGCATGAAATAAGATAACATTTCCCAATTTCAGAGACATATTTCCATCAAACCTTGAACATTTTAAGTAACATTATAGCAAACAACATATTAACCTCAAAAGGAAACCACGGACTGATCATGGACGAAAAAGCGTATGCAGGCATACACATCGAGATGGATTTGCCAATTAAGTAATTCAAAAAACTGGCACTTAATAGTTAGCAAAACTAATTCTTTCTCAACTATTGGAATTAGTTCCTACAGGCTTACTTATGATACAACACCAAGCTAAAAATGCATAGACATCTAAGATCAACTAAAGAAACATCTCATAACACAAAACGGGTAAAAAAGCAAAAATAAATACCAACACGATTCACAGATTCAACTACAGAGGTCGAAGAATTAACACTATCAATAGGAACCTGCTAATGAAGTTGAGTTTCTTAAACAAAACCACACAATCACCATAAGAAACAAAGAACTTCTTGAAGAATAACCACACTTTAACCAACAAATTAAAACAATTTCCCGTCCAGTAGTCAGCTTTATGGATAAGATCTCATAAACGCGAACTGTAGTAACTAACTACACAGTAATGTAAATCAACGCGAGCACACAAACATTTACCACCAAAAAGTACACGCACATACAGCGCATTAAATATAGATACATAGATACAGATGCTTGTACGCATAGGTGGAGAGACATACAGATCTGATAGCGATCTCCGGCGACAATTCACCGGACTGAAAACTGCATCTCCGATTGCTCACAAAATTTTCCGGTGTATAAATTATATGTAGGAGAACTACTATGTAAATTACTTTAAAGATTGATTGACTTCAGAATAAGAACAAATTTTTTTTTTTTTTTTACAATTTATCTTTGCGTTTTTTGCACAAGGAGAAATTTGACTGAACTTGCGAGAGCGAAGAAAAAGGTCAGAAATAAATAATTGTAACGTAATAAAGAAATTGAAAAGGTGGGAATAGGGATAGTGACCCTGTGGCGCATGATAGCGATGGGTCCCCTTATAAATTTTTGGGTAATCTATCAACGCTGATATATATATATACACAGATACATATAAAAACATATATACATATAGATACAGACACATATTCCATATGCATTACTGCATATATATATGTATGTATACCACCTCAAATATTCAAGTTTAATTAATACTTTATTTTTTATTCTATGTTATAAATAAATGTCAAATATATTAATTTTTTAAAATTACATTATTTATAAACATATAACAAAATACAAATTACAAAATATCACAAAAAATTATGTGCATTTTACCCTTTTTGTCCTAGTTTTTATTTATATACATGTATAATAAGAATCCATTAAATTCGAATCCTTATCCTCAAACAGTCAAACTTTATGTGTTAGACTGATGTCATCGAACTAAACGACTACTCGAAGGTACTTTCAGAAAGAAAACTATAACTTTGACAAAGAAATTATTATTTTTGCATGACTAAAAATGCAAAAGAGCACTCAAAGGGGCACATGGAGTACTATTTTTGTTCTATTCTAATTTTTAGGATTTTATGGATAAAGGAAAAATCAAGAAATTGTTTGTTGAGTTTTACTACCAACTCTCTTTCTTGCATGTGTAATAATGATCACATTGTTGAGCTTTTAGAAAAGGCAAAGGGAATTGGGATATGGGGGTGGTGGTGGGGGGGTGTAATTTAAAAGAGAAAGTTTGCCTTTGTTTGATATGTCTCTATGACTACTTTTCACCTTTATTGGAGCACCATTTTCACAACCTTTTTTGTTCATTGCATTTGGAGGCTTCCCTTTTAAATGAAGCACAAATGCATGCTCATAAGCACATTTATAGTAATGTTCTAAGCCATAATTCATGGAGATTAGTTAACAAGCAAAGTAATTTTGAGTAGAAAAATGAAAATGACACTTCAAATATTTCTATGATACTCCAAAGTTAATTTTTTAAGTAATTAATATTATTTATCTGAGCTCTAATGATATATTTTAGAGCGAACATTTGTAATTAATTTACAATAAAGCAAGCCCAAATTTTTTTTATTGCTGCCCAATAAACTTAATGAGTTTCTAAAAGATTAGAATGTTCATTAAGGCCCATTTCAATTAAAAGAGGAAAAAATGAATAACTATCATTGTATTTATGTGCTAAATACGATTCAAAACAGTTTTTATATTCTCTTTAATTGTGATTGTATGTCAATAGTATCTTCCTTGGAATAAGTAGGAAGGTTATTCAAAATTCTCAATTTTGATTCTTTTTTTTTAAAACCTAAGTATTAACAATAACAATGAAGGCTAGAATGAAAAATATATTGACGACTTTCATGTTTCAAATTTTTATTTTAGGATAAATTTAATTTTGTGACACCATCTAGTCATATTTTGACCTACTTTTAATACACAATTCATCACAATTCTAATGAAATCATCCTTGGTTTTCATTCAACGACAAATTTTAACATATCAACTTACAATCATATCTTCCAATTATATTTTACAAATTTTAAAAGAAAATATATAAAAAAAATAAAAATGAAAAAGAAATGAATATGTAATACTTAGGTGTCCAAGTTATGTCATTACAAAGTGTAGACATGCATCAAAGCTTTGGTGTGGTGCATGAAGGAAGCACATTGATTGAAAAGTCGCACAAATAGTAGACGAAATGGGACCTTTTTTGTTGAATGGGTTACTAGAGATAAGAATGTGGTAATAACTTTAACAATTGGCCAGGTGGTCTTGTCTTGTCTTGTCCATGTTGTTGTGATTGGGATGTCTAAAAGTGAGATTGAAGATAATTAAAAAGAGTACTAAAGATAGTAAACAGTTAATTATTTCTTTTATTTTTTCGATAACGAGCAATTAATTATTTCAATAATATCGCCTTTACACATTCACATGTGTGAATTTTATGTTGGAACTCTAACGAAGTATTTGTACGAATGCATTTGTTTAAATAAATAATAATTAAAAAAAAAGAGAAATGTAAAATGCATTTCTCACATGATATTCTTGGGAATTCTTCTCTAGATATCCCATGATAACATTATGCTAATTAGGAACTAATAACTTTGCGATTTTAGCAAATTTTAAAGTTTTCCATGTAATGTAATTTACATTGTGAGAAAAACACAGATGGAAAGAGAATGAGTGAAGACAATTGCCCGAAGTCTAGTGGCTTGTAGCCCAATGACATCAATTTTTCATATTATGTGTAGGGCTGCAAATGAGCCGAGCTTGGAAAAATTTTGCTGGCTTGAACTTGAGCTTAAGCTCGAAATATATAATTTGGGAGCTCGAGCTCGAATTTTTTAATAAAATGATAAATATTTAATGATTAACATTTATAAATTAAAATATTTTAGTTTTATTTTTTTATTTTAAATTTAGGTTAGTAATATATTATTTTTCTTTTTGATATATATATTATATATAATATTCATATATAAGATATATTATTAATAATATATTATATACTAATAATATTAAAAATATAAATCAGCTCGCGAGCTCCGAACTTATGTAAAAATGGCTGGAGATCCACTCGAGGTAAAGCTCGAGCTTGATTGAGCTCAACTTGAGCTCGTAGCTCGAGCTCAGCTCGCGAAGCTCGTGAGCCAGCTCGACTCATTTGCAACCCTAATTATGTGGGAGGTCTTGTGTTTGACCTGGAAATTGGAATGAGCTCCCTGTGACCTTATGTGCATTGTGTGTGGTTTATACTTCTATTCATTTAATTTGAAAATAGAATAATATTGATTTATTGAAAGAATAAAAATTCATCATTTGTAATGATTTCTCTATAAAAAAAAATGGCCCCAAATTTATATAATTATATTATACATATACTTTATTAAAATATAGAATGTTATTTCCTTAAAATAATAAAATTATTATTCATATTTTATAAAAATTCAAGCTCACTCTCAAAATCAAAATTTTGACTCCAAACAAATTATGTATTAATTTGAAAAGTCAATAAACATACTTTAATTTATTGATGCAATTTTGTGGGATAATTTAAATCGTGAACCCATACTCGGTTGAAGAAATAAAATTCCGAAACTTGTGCAGAAATTGTCAGATCACGATAAAATTTTAATTGAATTGAATGCAATACGCTCACTTCAATCGTGTTCTTTAAATTATAGAAGGACAAATTTGTAAAAAGTATACATTACTGCAATTTAATAAGTATATGAGTTAATCGAATATATTACATTCAATTTACTGTAAAATAATATAATATGTGAGGACATGATAAACTTTAGTTATTCAGACTAAAACATGACTCTTTTTTTTTTTCTATTTTTTTTTTGGATAATTATAGATGCATTGGAATTTGTCAGTACATAAACTATTGTGAATAGTTGTCCCTTTGGCCAAAGAAGTATAACGTATGTCCAGGATGCCTCGCCCGAATTCAATGTAGTAGAAATCTTTAAGAATTATGAAAAAAAAAAAAAAAAAAAAATAATAATAATAATAATAATAATAATAATAAGTTGGAAGAAGAAAATAATTGACAATAATTAATACATATCATGTAGTAGGTACGTAATTATGATGTTATTTGCATCAATATGTTATTTGCTAGCTATTGAAATAAAAATGCTCGCTCAATTTAACCTGTTGATGATTAATCAATTTTAACGCAATAATTAATATGGATTGTCGAGTGGTTTGTAGTCCAACGGCATAAGTCTGTCATATAATATGAGAGGTCAGGAGTTCAAGCCCGAACGGACTATTGATGTGCCTGTGTACAAATGAAAAAAAAAAAAAAAGAATCAATATGGATCTTTAAGTTGGAATTAATAAATTTGTATTGGTTTATGAATCTTGAGGAATTTTGTATAATAAAATGGACTTTGGGATTAAAAGTATAATTATTGTGAATATATTCACATCACATGCAAGTCAACAGCCCAAGAATTTAAATTTTTTGAATTTTAGTTCGACTTATATTAGAAGTGGGAAATTTATTTATTATAATAGTTACTATTAAAAATTGATGATTGTAAGATTATTTTTATCGTAAAAATATAGTGGTATGATTTTAAACAACTTGATAGTAGTGACATATTTGTTTACATTTCACAAGTATAAAGGTATCTATTATTTTTATATATATTTATTTTGTTCTGAAATTATAATCCAACTTAGATAGTTAATTAATCGAGTAATATTACTTTTATATTTGTATGAGTGAAGTTGAGGTCAAATTCAAAGGCTTCATATGAGCATGCATGTGTAAACAAATAAAATATAAAATAAATTGTTTTTTTATTTTCAATTTTTTTTTTCTATTTATAGTTTATCCCTACTTCTAAAAATCCAGTTTTTATATTCTCAAACTTCTCTTTCATGATAAATTTTTTCTATTTATAGTTTTCAAATTGTATGGAATAAAAATTAAGTCATCTATGATCTTTCAACTCCTTGTTTCAAAGTTGATAAAATACATTCTCTGATTAAATTTTGACTTTATCATCTTAGTATCTGTATAAAACTAAATCGAATTTCTGAAACTTAACTTAGAATAAAATCTTAATTATATAACAATATATAAAATCGAGAATATACTGTTCGAAAGTATTTGTTTTAGTTCATTTTCAATATCAATGAAATAATTATTTAGGGTGATCCTTTTTGTTTGATGAATGTTCCTATCACATTCATAGTCTACATCAATAATTCAAGTATTACATACGTTAAGAACTACTAGAAACAATGAACTTGTCAAAAGTAAAGCTGATCATATAAGTTGTCGTTTTAGACTTTACTTCACCTTAATTGTTATTTAAACAAGTTCATAACTGTCGTTGACTCTGTTTCATAAAATTACAAGTTGAAGAACGGTACATGATATTAAAAATAACAAAAAAAAAATGATAGAAAACTCGATTGGAGAGAAAAAGGAAAATTTCAAGCTCATAGAAATAATACTATCAACAAGAATCAAATATTCATAAAACGAAATTTAAAAAAAAATCAATTGAAATTAAGCTTTTAAAATGCTTGTCCAACGATTTCCAATGGCCCCATTTTCACAAACATTTTCATTCTCAAAATATTATTTCAGACAAATTCCTATTTGAATTATTTCTGTAAGCATTTTCATTTTGTCTATTTGAATTATTTCTGTAAGCATTTTCATTTTGTAGTGAAAAGGAATAGTGAAAAGTTACTTATAAATGTGTTTTTGAAAATGAAATATTGTTTGGAGGTTTTGTTTAACATATAATGATTATGTATGGTTGAAAATGAATTGTATTTGAAAAATATAGTATTTTTATATTAAAAGTCGTGCAAATATAAATAAAAAAAAATAAAAAGTGAAAATGGAGAGAGAGTGTAAGTGCCCGTTATATCAAACTTAATCAAACAATGTGCCCAAATTTCGTGAGATTTTTAGAGCCCGTTTGGTTTTGTTTTCTGGAGGTATTTTCATTTTATGGTAAAAAAGAATAATAAAAAATTAGTTATAGATGTATTTTTGAAAATGAAATGTTGTTTGGATATTTGTTTAAAATGTAATAATTATATATGATTAAAAATGAGTTATATTTGGATATGAATGTGGTTTTTTATTAAAAGCCGTGTAAATGAGAATAGGGAAAAATAAAGTGTGAAAGTGAGAAACAATGTAAAAGTGTGTTTGAAAAAAATTATTAAGAATGAAAATGTCTATAAAAATAAGGGAGAAATTAATAATTTTCTATTTTTATTTTCAGAAAAATAAAAATGAACTTTGAAAACAAACCCAAACGGGCACTTAGTTTGACCAATCACTCAGCGAAGTCAGTGCACTCAATTTAACAATTGATTTGATTAAGTTTTATCGTCCATTGACTTTTCAAATTAGAGGCTCGAAGTTGAAAGTTGGCCCAAACATTGCTCGCTATTAGTAATTTTGACGTATTTTATACATGTACTATTGTTTTTCCAATATAAAAAATAAATTAAAATATTTATTTGTTTTTATACAATATTATCATTTTTAATTTCAATGTATTTATGTGAATTTTTGAATAAATAATAAGAAAAAGTGGTGATAAAGTGATAGTAGTAGAGACACAGATTCACAAAAGTAAGTCATAAAGAGTAGTTATTATAATTTATAAGTATAAGTTGTAGTTTGAGAATTAGAAGATTATCGTAATGATGTTTTAGATAGATCACTGAAGGATACACAAAAAATGAAATAATGCTTCACTGAAAACTGAATAGTATATATTTGTGATCATAGCTAATCCATTGGGGAGGAGGGGGGGGGTCAAGTTACCGATAAGAACATCTAGTATAATAAGCTAAATTCAATCCACAAATTCAACGAACTTCGAATTAAGTAAGATACAGTAGAATAAGGTTGTTACTATTTAGATTTAAGTTACAGATTTAATATGCTAATCCCCTACTCATTGACACATCTAATTTCTTACTTAATCCTATATCTTGGTCAAGTTAGACATGTTAATTAAAATTACTACAATGCTTCCAAATAAATGCTCTCGTATCTCCTTTGCTCTAGTAAACCCTAATTTTCATTTTCTCATTTTCTTTTTAAAATTTATATAGACGTATGTTAAAAATCTGTTAGATTCAAACTTCTACTTTATATGTAAGACTAATATTATTGGACCAAATGTGACTTTTCTTGCTTTTATATTAAAATCGAGTGGTTAAACTGTAAAAGTTCTCATATCGTCAAAAAAATAAGGGGGAAAAAAAGGTTCCTCTAGATTGTTGAACTAGAAAATGAATGCTTGCTTCATATTTTCAATTGCCTAGCTTATTGGAGCCATAGGAAGGATTTCTTTAGATACATTCACTAAGAGTAATTTTTTAATAGAATATAGTGTGAGCTTAAACAAAAAATTATTCTCCAAAAAGGATTAAATCCAGCATTATCTCCAATGTTTAGGATCATTCTTAATAAACTCAATATAACTAGGACTATAAATGGATTTGAACCAAATTAGTGTTATTGAATTCAAATTCAATTATCAGAATTTATAATTGAAATTATATATTTTATAAAATTCATGTTAGTTAATTCCATATTCAAATTCAATGGATATAAAAAATTCGACAAAAAATTAGTCTAATTTCATATTTTTCTTCTGAATTATTAAAAAAATCATATATATAGAAGTAATTTGTGGGAATATGAGTTATTGACAATTTTTTTTTTTATCATATATTAGCTCAAAAATTAAATTTTTGGGTAATAACCCTTATCTTACATCATATATTGTGATTTATTATAAATTATTATACATTATTACATTTAATATTCATTTTTTTTCAACATTCCACTTGTTTCTAGGCTAAAGCCCAATGTCAATAACATAACATAGACATTAGAACAACATAATATGTAAAATTTATTTAAAGCCCTTATTAATATTATATGTAATAGTATTAACTTCGTAAAAAATCATTAAAATTTAGATTGAATCTTTAACGAATTAGACTAGCTAATTTCATATTTGATCAAATTATTTCAAATTATAGATAATTATAATTAAATCTAATTTACTATAAATTTTAATTAATTAAAATCATAAAATTTAAATAGAATTCAAGTCCCATTCAAACTAAAATTCAACCATTGACAGTTTTAAATATAACATTGACATATAGAATTTGTGTCACTTTTATGTCTCATGTTACAATTGTGGTATTGTCACCTAAATTTAATCCTGTTTTACACTAACCCTTCCGATCAAATTTCAACATTTTTATCTCAAAATATTGATCGATGCCATATTTTAAGGATAACATAGTTTGTTGGGTTGCACTTTACTTTGTTAGTTTTTTCATTAAAGTTAGTAGTATTTCTATTTAGGGCACGTTTGAATTGTTGGATGGGGTTTGATAGATTATATTATCGAACCTTATCAAATATTTGAATAAACTGAAAAAAGTCCAAAATAGATAAAGAGTCTGGTCCACAATTCTATTTCCAGTTGATAGTTAATCTTCCCAATATGCCTAAATTGTGTAATCCAAAATGAGAGTGGGAAAAAGAAAATTTTCATTTGACAATTATACCTATGAATGAAAATATTGAGGTTTGAACTTGTCTTATTATAATGAGTATTTTAGTAAATTAAGTTGCCCAATTATTTAATCCTTGTATCTATATAAAGGATTAATAAAATAAATATATATCCAAAATGCATAATCCTAAGTCCCAAACACAATATTATCTTATCTTAAACAGTGTAATCCCACTTTATTAATATAATCTTATCAATTCTATCTATATATCCAAATGTGCTTTTAAAGAATAATATGGAAGATTTGACAAGCTTCTCATATCCATTTTGTTCCCCAAGAAAAAACACTATATTTCAATGCATTTCAAAGTGAGATAACAAATGTCAAATATTGAGATAAAACGTAAGTTAATTATAAATTATAACGATATTATTGAGTGATATTTGATCCAATAATTTAGTATTAATCTTATATATGAAATCTCACACATAAAATATAAAAGTTAATTGTTCGAATCTAACAAACTTATAATATACATGTACATTAAAAAAAATAATTACTGCAAATTGTTTGGTTTACCATGGGAACTAATTTTATTTTTATTCCTTTACAATTATTATAGGTAAGTAATGTCATTAAATGAAAACTAGTTAATATACAATTAATTATTTATAAATAAAATTATCCCTACTTTTTATATACTCTACAATTTAATAACTTGTTTGAAAATGGAAGCTCCAATTATATTTCTTTTTATTTATTTATTGAGGAACTAAAAAGAATCTAAAACTAAATAAACTATGTTTTAATCATTTTATCCTTTAAATATAGGATGTGCAAGACACACACACACATATATTATTTTTACATAAAAGATTGTTAAAATTTTATTGAAAGATTAAAATGAAATAAGAATTAAATCACTTTAAGACACAATAATACAAAATCTATGGTTTAGTTATCCTCAATTTCCCCGCAATTACAAGGAACGAAAATATTTCATCAAATATTTCCTCCGCTACCCGCTGCCGCCACTGTATGGCCATTTCCCGGCGGCGTCACCAGTATCGCCACCGCTTAATCCCCGCCATCTCCGCCATTTCTGTTGCTCTCCTTCTCCTTTTCCTTTTCATCTCTTTCCTGGCACCTTCCCCCGTCGACAATGATCACGTCAGCCACTCCGTCGTACATCCGATTTCAAGAAAAAGCGTATGTAACAATTCTTTTTCTGAAGACAGTTTTCTTTATAGATTAAAATGAAGTAGTATTGAGTTTGTCTCTCTGTTTGTGCTGACATTGTTGTAGATGAATAATGGCATTCGTGATGGGAGTGAAGCTTCAGTGTTTCATGTTCCGGTTAGGGATTTCCTTGTGTGCGCGTGTGTTTGTTTGTTTTGAGTTGATTTTGGCAATTTTGATTGATTGGATCTGAGTTTTGTGCTAAATACGATGTGTATTTGGTGATGAGATCTAGAACAGTGGAGCAGTGCACAATCGTGATCTTTGGAGTTCGAAAAACGCGCGATTTTACTATGGCTGCAGCAATTCGAGCAGTACATTTGCAAGTGTGTAAACTTGCTACAGCTGTCATTCCTTCTTATTGATGCTTTGGTTTCATGCCTGTGTTTCTCTACTGGCTTTATTTGTTGTGGCATAATTTGTTTCTGACTTGAGATCCCGTTTTATGAGTTCCTTTTGCTGAACATTGGTTAAATGTTTCTGAGTAACAGAAGCTGCTGCTGTCACTCAACGTGATCGTTACTTGGCAATTGCAACCAGTGGAGGTTTAAACCAGCAAAGAACTGGGGTATGGAATTTCTCAATTCACATTTTTTCTTTCCATTTGGTCTTGAAGAAATAATCTGAAGGTTTATATTTTTCTATGAACCTGTTCAAATAGCATTATATATCTTTATCTTATTATTATGCAAATGGTTGATCCAAGACAAATTTATGAAATCTGCCACAAATTAGGACTTGAGAACATGGAAGTTCTTAACCAACCTTTTGATTCATAATGCAGCAGTTGGAGTTACATCTGCATCTGTTGTGTAAGAAGCACTAGTTAGGCTTAGCACTGTTCTACCTTTTCTTTCCCTTACGTTTCATAAAACACATTTGTTCAACGTTGATTTGAACAAGAAAGAGTTTCTTGAAGCAATTCATAGTGACAGGAAGATTATATCTGTTATACTTGGACGCTGCACTTTCTAATGGCTGGTTTGGGAGATGGTACATGTACAAATTCTGATATGAGTTTTGAAATCTTTTTTTGACCATGATATTTTCTCTCTGTGCAATTATTTTTGTTATAAATGCATCAATGTAATATAAAGTTATAGTATACGTCTTGAATTTTGTCATTATTCTTATTTTTCCAGATAACTGATGCTGTTGTTGCTGCTCGCATCTTGAATGCTACCCTTGTTGTCCCAATATTGGACAAGAAATCTTTCTGGAAGGATGCTAGGTAAAGTTTTGAATGTTCATTTTGCTGATGTTCTGACCCTATTATTGCTTTTTCTGGGTTCTCAATGTTGATTTCTTCTGCAGCAACTTTTCGGAGATCTTCAATGTTAGTTGGTTTATATCAAATCTGGAGAAAGATGTAAAAATCATACATGAGCTTCCACGAAGAAGAGGGCGGATATGGAATGCTTATACAATGCGCGTTCCACGAAAGTGCAATGAAAGATGTTATATTAATCGTTTATTACCCGTACTTTTGAAGAAGCATGTAAGTCAACTGGTTGCTACTTAAACATTATTGTCACATGATTACATTTGATTGTATACTGCTTTTAAGAGCTAGAGATAAAGCTGGTGAACTTGTAGATAAAGTTGTGTTATCAATAGTTGTAACTTGATAATCTTGTCTCTATTTGTAATGACTTGGTTGAATGTTTCCTATCTTTGTCTCATGATTGAAATAACAACATGATGGATGGAATTAAGTGGAAAAAATGATGCTTTCTTTCTATGGTATTTGTTGGTCTTGATTGTTAATTTTGTATTTCCAACTCTTTTGTATATAAATTACACTACCTGTCAACAACAAAAGTGCTAACCTCTAGGTGCATTTAGGGAATGAGGATGCTGAACTTATGTTGGGGGCACCACTTGTTACATAATGTGATCAGAGCCTAACTTTTCATCACAGGGGCCTGAATACCAATGTTCTCCCTCTGATGGTTTGGTCCAATTACTAGGAGGCATCATTGAGGCAAACTTAGTGATATGTAGTTTTTGTTGTAAATCTTGCCCAAAAGGTGTCAAGGTTATTCCTATGTAAAATACCTGACTTTGCTTTTGTGTAGTTGTTCGGTTGATAATAATTAGGATAAGTGTTATGTAACATGATGCAGGTAACTATTTCGGGTTCTAGTATACTAGGACTAGCCCTAGTTCTGGCTATAAGAATTTATTGAACTCGCCATGCAGATGAGGCATTACTTTGGAGTATTTAGCCTATTCCAAGACAATACTGAATGGATTCTTTTTTTTCTACAGGCTGTTCAGTTGACCAGATTTGACTATAGACTTTCAAATAGGTTGAGCACGGATTTACAAAAGCTTAGGTGCAGAGTCAATTATCATGCACTGAAGTTCACAGACCCCATTCTTGAAATGGGTGCCAAATTGGTGCAGAGAATGAGGATGAGGAGCAAGCATTATATTGCCCTTCACCTAAGGTGCCTCAATAATCCTTTGGTTTCACATTACTCCAGTTTTATTCCTTCACTTTTCTCATGTTCCATAATTAGCCTACTGTTATGAATTCCTAGAATAGATATTATTTCTTTTGAACTGAATCCTTTTTTAACTACTGGTTTTGTCTATTGACATGTGTGGTTTTCTACTGATGCAGTCTTATTAGAGATTTTGATTCATGCAATTCTTGGTGCTTCAACTTTTGTGCCATAGTGGTTTTCTCTATTGACATTTGTGGTTCTTCTACCTTTTCAGTCTTATTTGTATTTTGATTTATGTAGCTTTTTGTCCGTTGAGTTTTTTTGAAAAAAAAAAATTCCTCTTGCTGCACTTTGATACATCATATAATGTATTTATTAAGATGAGGATAAGAGATTATTTTATATGTCTGTGTATGTTATTACAGGTTTGAACCTGATATGCTTGCATTCTCAGGATGTTATTATGGTGGAGGAGATAAAGAGAGGAGGGAATTGGGTAAAATACGGCGCAGGTGGAAAACTTTACATGTAAGGGTTATTATGCTATTTTTGTCTAAATCTGGGTAAGGATGCAATAACCGTGAGATGCATAAACACACAGTTGCTGAAAAATTGTTGGTTTTGGTTCTCCTTGTTCTTTCCCTTTTCTTTAGGTGGGGGCTTGATTGGTGCATGATTTGAGTGTTCTGAAATGTGTTGCTGTTAAGATGTCTATTCAGTGAGAGAATGAGGGTATGTGTTTGTATAGATTTGCAACTGGCTGTTATGTACTCAGTGATGTTTGAACCCCCCTGTAATGCCATCCCATATTTTTAATGAGCATGTTTAAACTTGTGTCCTTGATTGTTCACTGATTACAATAGATATATTTCTATTTTCCAATTTCTTTGTTTTAACAATCAATATGAAGCAATTTGAGTTTGAATGCCAATGGAATCATTGATTTTGCAGACTGCTAGTCCTGATAGAGAGAGGAGGCAAGGAAGATGCCCTCTTACTCCTGAGGAAGTTGGTCTTTTGCTTAGAGCACTTGGGTACAGCAAGCAGACTCATATATACGTGGCATCTGGAGAAGTATATGGAGGAGAGGAGACACTGGCCCCCTTAAAGGCTCTTTTTCCCAACTTCTATTCAAAAGATACCATAGCAAGCAAAGAGGAACTAGAACCTTTTTCTACATTTTCTTCTCGAATGGCTGCACTAGATTTTATTGTGTGTGATGAAAGTGACATATTTGTTACAAATAACAACGGGAACATGGCAAAAATCTTAGCAGGACGAAGGTTTTTTTTTTTTTTTTCGGTTGCGAATTATATCTGAAGCTCTTGTAAATATGTGTTTGGCCCTGATGTCCAATTAGTGTCCCTCTAATGAATTTATCGTTCTTGATTGCAGGAGGTATTTTGGACACAAGCCTACAGTTCGTCCAAATTCTAAAAAACTGTACAGGCTGTTCTTGGACCGACATAATATGACTTGGGAAGAATTTGCCTCCAGAGTTCAGACATTTCAAATTGGTTTTATGGGAGAGCCTAAGGAGGTGAGACCAGGCAGAGGAGTTTTTCACGAAAATCCAGCTTCCTGTATTTGTGAAAATTCTGGGGCAAAAGCAAAGACGGATTCAGTTCCACAAGAAACTGGTAAGATTTCTGTTCTGGATAAGAGAAATGATGTAGCAGTTGAAGATCAAAATATGAATGATGAGCTAGAATGGTCTGATCCTGAAGATGAAGACGATCTAGCAAATCAGCAGGGAAACATTTTATTTAATGAAACAAGCTTGGAAAACAACGAGGATCCTGAGTTGGATGAGTTGCTTTCTGATTAAATCACAACTTCTTTTTGGACAATTACTCCGTAAGCATTAATCTAATGGTAGATCATTGATAGTGAGTTGTCTTGACCAAAAAGTGTAAGCCAGGCATAGAGACACATCGTTCTAACAACAATTTTAGTTAGGTGCTAAAGACTAAAGTATCGTGACCCTTCTGTAAATACATACATTCACTCGAGTAAACGTTTGTATTAATATTTGTTACTCAAATATGTTGAGTGCTCTGTATCTCACATATGTAGGACCTAAATATACAACAATATTTCATGCGACATATAGTTCAGCCTTGCCATCAATAAAAAGGCTCATAAACTCTTCTCCATCAACAGTTTCTTTCTCTATTAGCAATTGAGCAAGCTTGTGTAGAATGTCGACGTGAGTTGTGATTATCTGCTTGGCCCTTATGTATGCTGTTTCTACCAGCTCTCTTACTTCTGCATCCACCACATCTGCAGTGGCCATCGAGTAGTCTTTCTGGGTTGACATCTGCAGTGACATATATACAGTTCATGCTTCGCTCATCAAGAATCTAACAACACAAGAAAGAGGTTGTATTGAGATGAGTTACAAGAATAGGTGTTGGTACCTGCTGACCGAGGAAGGGGTTTCCACCAGGTCCACCAATGGCTACTTGTCCGATCTTTTTGCTGAACCCAAATCTCTCAACCATTTGTCTCGCGACCCTTGAAACTTGCATGAAGTCATTGGACGCTCCTGTTGTTACATTGTCTTCTCCAAAAATAACCTCTTCTGCGACCCTGCATGACCAAAGTATTCAATATCATTAGGAACTTTTTCAGAAATAGCATGATCGAAGGAATGTAGGAGTTGTTTCTAGGTATTTGACCAAATACGATTGTCTAGCTCCTATAGAACCAATTAGTATAACCGATCAGTTAATTCACCGAAAATGTATGAAAATTTAGCGCACCGAATTTTTCTGTTAACCAATGGAATTAACCAAAAAAATTTGGTTTGGTTCGGATAATTTACCAATTGACCAACTTTTTATTTGATTTTTTTTGCCTAATATTATTATTCAACAGCATAATATTATAGTTGAAACAGAAACTTAATTATTGCAGTTTAAGTAAAAACAAGCAATCTAATTATTTTCATAATCATAGTAAAGAACTTTCAATACTATAGAATAAGTAACAGTAAGTTGAATATTTAAAAACTATCATACCCCTATCCAATCCCTACTTAGCAAACTTCTAGAGAAAGAAAAATCTAGAATTAGATGGACTTAATCCAAAAATTAAAACTCTATTTTGCTGAGAATGTATCTGCATAAGTAGTTTTTTAGTAAACAATTATTGCAATAATACGACCTAAACTTCATAAATCTAAAGTTACTCGTTATTTTTAGTGCCCATATGCTTCTCCCCACACTTATATAATTTGTAAAGTAAAGCCTGAGCAACCCACACAATGGTTGAGAATTTATTAAAATTTGGTCAAATTGGTTTTTGATCGATTTTTTATAAAAATTAAATGAACCACGGTTAACCAAAAATTTATAAAAAATTAACCACGAACCAAACTGAAAATCAATTGGACAAAATGGTTTGCTAAATTCGATTTGGGTTCAGTCGGTTAATCGATTTTTTCGGTTAATCGATAATTTTGCTCACCCCTACCTACAGGGGAATAATGCCAAGAGAACAAGAAGGGTTTTTTCATGAAATGATAAAAACAAAGTATTAGTTGTGCGCGAAGTTTGTGATAGGGTCTTCTTCTAGTGAGAAGACACACGAGGTAAACTGATAATGTTTTATCACATTGTGTATTTTATTAGCATCCCAAAATCAGAGTCCTTGGTCTTTTCCCTAAAGAATTAAACTTAAAGAACACTGCAAAGGTGCAGGCATCTTTTTGAATACCCTGTCCCTTAAGCATGAAATATAATCATCCTAAATATATTCAAGCTAGTACTATGGAGGCTCTTAAGACGGATCATAGATTGTGTATTTAATGGAAGGAGTCAAAAGTGTAAAACTGACCTTCCACCCAGAGCAACAGCCATCTGATTTTCTAGGTAGCTTCGACTGTACAGTCCTGATTCAAGTCTCTCTTCACTTGGAGCAAAGAAAGTAAGTCCACCAGCTTGGCCGCGAGGAATGATCGAGATCTTGGCAACAGGATCATACTCCGGCATCAGGGCACCGACTAAAGCATGCCCAGCCTCTAAAACACAAAATATAAGTGTTGCAGTTAGACAACCAAGTGACCAACAGAAGCAACATCAAGCAAAAGGCGATTCCAAAAACAAATTTCCATTTCTTTTGTACCGTGATAAGCAACCAGCCTCTTCTTTTCATCAGAAACGACAGCGTTTTTCTTCTCTGGTCCAGCAATTATTCTCTCCAGGGCATCAGATATCTCATCCTTGCTTATTTCCTTAAGATCACGCCGTGCTGCAAGGATGGCTGCTTCATTCATCAGGTTTTGCAAATCGGCCCCAGTGAAGCCTGGTGTCCTCCTGGCAATCTTTTCGAAATCAACATCCTTTGCTAGAGCCTTCCCTCTAGAATGCACCTGTCATATCAAAAAGATAATTGGCATGGAAAATTATTGAATAAGAATATGCCACCACCATCTCTTGCTCAATATAGGCAGCAAATCTCTGAAAATTTTGAACTTCAGAGATTGAGAGTAACAAATTTGAACAATTATATCAATATTCCCAAAAACTTCATCCACATAAACTGCAAAAAAGAAACTAAAGGAGGCCATAAGAGAACTCACTGACCTGAAGAATCTTGACTCTCCCAGCAACATCAGGCCTATCCACGGTGACCTGTCTATCGAACCTCCCCGGCCTCAGCAATGCTGAATCAAGAACATCCGGCCTGTTAGTTGCTGCCAACACTATAACACCTGAATTACCTGAAAATCCATCCATTTCAGTCAAAAGCTGATTAATTGTCTGCTCTCTTTCATCATTACCACCACCAAGACCTGCTCCTCTCTGCCTCCCCACAGCATCAATCTCATCAATGAACACAATGCAAGGTGCTTTTGATTTGGCCTTCTCAAATAAATCCCTCACCCTTGAAGCACCTACACCCACAAACAGCTCCACAAACTCCGATGCAGCACATGAGAAAAATGGCACCCCAGCCTCGCCGGCCACAGCCCTCGCCAAAAGGGTCTTTCCGGTCCCTGGTGGACCAACCAAAAGACAACCTTTTGGGATTTTTGCACCCAATGCAGTGTACTTATCAGGGTTTTTCAAGAAATCAACCACTTCTTGCAACTCCAGCTTTGCTTGATCAGCCCCTGCTACATCCGCAAATGTCACACCAGTCTCAGGCACCTCCTGGAACTTGGACTTGGACCTCCCGAAATCCATTGGCCCGCCCAGCCCTCCAGGCCCTCCGGGCCCGCCCTGGGCCCGCCGGAACAAAAAGAAGAGCCCAGCAAAAGCAAGAAAGGGAAAGATCAAATTTCCAATGAAACTAAACAGCCCATTTCCAGAATCACCCTCAGAAACAGAAATATCAACACCATTCATTGCCAAAATATCAATCAAATCAGGGTCATTGGGCACAATCACCGTTGCCCTACGGCCATCTACAGCTGTCAGCTGAAGGGCACTTCCGTCTTTACTAAACCTCACCCTCTCAACCTTTCCCTTCTTCACTGCATTCAAGAATTCACTGTAGCGCCAATTGGAACCCTCAGGGAGATCGGAAGCGGCCTGGGCCTGAGGCTTTGGCGCATTCAAGATTAGATTTTGGCCAAAGGGTGACGATGGCCCGGGCTTTTGGGCCTCAATTTCAATCACTTGTGGGGCAGGAGTGGGTGGTGGAGCATTATCCAGTGCTAACGCTTGTGAAGTTACTGAAGAAAAGAGTACAGCAGCCAGAGCTGCATGATTTCCGACGTTCTTTGATTTCTTAGAATTCTTCCCATCAAGAACTGATTGTGGTATAACGAATTTTCTCGGGACTGTTTTGGGCGTGGGAGGAGAAATAAAGATTTGGGGGCCAAAGAAGTTGGAGGAAAGTAAAGGGTTAGTTAATGTCGAAGCCATGAGAAGAAACTGAGCTCTTCTGTGGCTTTCTTTAGGTTATTTCTTGAAGTTTATAGGGTTAGGGGAAATGAGAAAGAGATTTGTCTGAGTATGGAGAATGTGAAATTGGTTAAGAATTGTAGAGTTGGAAAATCAAAGTCGAATTATGATTGAATTGAAGCCATGGATTGGAATGGCCTGGGTTGGTTCTACGTGTGTGGAATGTTATCCAGAAAATTGCTTTGATTTTTATGCTTTGAGAGCAGAAGTTGAGAGTACAGACAAAACAAAGGGATTGGAAGTAGTATTTTCTAGTTTCTTATTTATATCTAACAAAATATTCTTAAAAAATAGAAAATGCAATGCAAAATTTACTTAAAATAATATAAACGTTGAAATACAAAAAATATATTTCTAAAGATTATTCACTGCAAATTTATTTATTTATTTAAATATATTTGTTATTTTTTAATGTTTCCCTATTCTCAAACTTGCAATCTGATTTAAGCCATCAAAATATCCATTTATCTTAGAATTTATTAAAAATTTATTCATATGTAAAGTAATTTTTCTAGTTGTTCTAATTTTAATTCTTGGTCCAACAGAAGTTGTTGCACACTGAGTATTCAAAATTTATATGTATGTTCTAAGACTTCAGTACATATTGAACCATCTGAGATCTACAAGATTCATTTTACCAGCAGTGTTTTCTGGTTCACATGAAATTATTACGACTGGTGGCCTTCTTGTCCAGATTACAGCACGACAAGGCAATCGTGTGCAATCAGAGAATTAAAACTCAACAATAATGAGAAGACATTTTGAGTTAGACAATATTCTGTGCGTCCCTTTTGTTTCATCTCCATAGTCAAAATACATTCTTGACTGAAAATGGCTTCCCACAATAGATCAAACAGTTTGCCATCTAAATCTCATCCCTTGATGCAAACTATTGAGGACCATTTGTGCAGGCTAAAGGCATCAGATTCTTCCGTCTGCTCAAATTTGGGTAGCCTCAAAGATTTGCACACAGATATCAGTGATTTGATTCAGTTGCCTGGAATCCAGCAAGGCCTCTCCCACGAACAAGCCCTCTCAGGCTTCTTGATTCTTGTGGAATCACTCAGGAAGTTATAGTCCTTTTAAAGAGGAATCTGTTCAGACGAGTTGAAACTGTCGTGGGACACGACATTGATGCTCATATGTCTCCAAGAAAGAAGAATGTCATGAAAATTGTCAACAAGTGCATCAAGATTTTGAAGGGCTTTGGCCAATTTTCTCCCGTATCAGTTCTAGACACGGAAGATCAGGACCTTAAGACCATAACAAGCACGTTGAGAGTCTCAAATCTGTATTTATGATAGTACATGTTAGAAAAATAATTTGTAATTCTCACCAAAAAAAAAAAAAAATGGAAATTGAAGGTTCAGGAAAGTCAAAGAATGTTGAATTAGTCAAAGGAGGTTAAGATAAAGTGGTCAAGTTTGTTCTTGCCTCTAAGAGATAAGGTTCAAGTAGCAAAGTTCAATTTTGCTTCTTCTACCAAGAGAAGCATATGGAATTGTGTCGAAATTGTGGTGTCTATATATATGTGTGTGTAGTTTGTACATGTTAAGAACAATTGTAGAGAGAGAGAGATGTAAAATTAAAAAGAGAGAAAGATATGTTAAAAAAAAAAAGGAAAGGAGAGAAAAATATTTGGTAGCAAAAATATAGTTCCAAAGTTTTATTGCATGAATTTTGGAAAAATATTGTAATATTGTATTGTTCTATCAAATTCTTTCCTCCAATTTATCAATTCTCTCATATCATATACTTACACCCAACAGTACATGTGGAGAGGGAGCAAAAAACTGAAGCTTTGGATATCCACAAGCCGGTGAAAGGCATGGATGCTGCTTCTATACCAGATTTCTTGAGGCAGTTGAAAGAATCAGAAGTCACTATCCAGGAAATTGAAGGAGAACTAGAAGCTTTCTTCAGGAGCTTAGTCAAAACAAGAGTTTCTCTTCTCAATGCTCTCAGTCATTAGGACAATATTTCTTTGCTTGTGCTAATTTTTGAGGTTTTTGATCCCACAATAGAGTTGTAAACTTATGTAAATGATAGCAACGATCGATACGGATACTGGTATATATGTTATACTCCATTATCTACAAATTCAGTTTATAGATCTTCAACCTGTTTCCTTTTATATTCAGTTTACAGATTCCTGGACTTACAGCTTTGCAAAAACCAATGATGTCTTTTCTTGGTGCCTCAATAACAAATCCATCATTGGAACTTTTGGCTTATATTGGATCAGAATTTGAATCTGTTGTCTAAATATATAACAGAAATACAATCTGCTTCAGTTAACCGAGAAGATTAATTCCAAACAGTTAGTAAAAGAGAAAGCAGTACTAGCTAGCTGATCATGCAGACAACCTCAGTTTCTAGACAACATGTTACCAGTAGACTTTAATTTCACCAAAGCAACTTGGTTGATGATTATAATTAAGTAGTAACAATAAGAAAAATTTGACTTGTGTGCTCTACTTGTGCTAAGCTGTCAAGATTCCACTTGTTTTCTTTCTTCTAATGAATGATAAATTTGTGAAATAATCGCCATTTTCCATTATCTAAATTATAGTACCAATTTACTCTTCAAGGAGGGCTGTAACATTCAAAATGTTGTCCTGTCCACCCAGAGACCATGAGAAACATGTTTATGCCTACTCGTGTGCGCCTTTTGTAATTTCTTCATTGTCTGAAGATCAGTAGCATGCCAGCCTAATAAGAACTAATCATGGAACATGGTACTCTTGCACGATGAAAACATGTTTCATTTTTCAGTAAGTCATAAAATATTGTAGGTGTAATAGATTCCTTGTGTTTCTCTCTCTCTCTCTCTCTCTCCCTCCCTCCCTATATATATATATATATATATATATATCTGATGCCAAGATAGATGTATTGAAGCCATCAACATCATTTCTCAAGACTCAAATTGTATATACTCCCAAGAAAAAAGGATGGCATATATCCATTGCAGATCAAATAGTTTGCCATCTAAATCTCATCCATTAGTTGATGATGTCGAAGATCATTTATGCAGACTAAAGTTCTCAGAAGCAGCATCAGCATGAGCCACTTCTGTCTTAAAAAACCTGGCTATCCTCAGAGAATTACAAGAAGGCATGAATAACATAATTCAGCTGCCTTCAGTCCATCAAGCCGCCTCTCACCAGAGTTGGGCTAATGAGATCGTTGACGGCTCTCTTGGGCTCGTCTCTTTGTGGATTTTCTAGAGATATTATATATTCAACCAAGGAAGCAGTGCAAGAACTTGAGTCCTCCATTAGGAGAAACAGAGGTGAAAAAGATGACTTCAATGCTTATGAGTCCTCAAGAAAGAAGATTAACAAAAGGGTTGAAAATTATATCAAGAACTTGAAGGGCTTCAAGACAAAATCTACAGCAATCCCAGAAACAGACAGTGATCTTAAGACCATAGCAATGATCCTCAAAGAAACCAAGGCCATTGGTTTCTCTGTCCTAAAGTCCATCCTGATACTTGTGTCCGGGCAAAAGGGAAGATCAAACGGAAGAAGCTATGAGGACTTCTGTTTCTTGAAAATCAAGAATTCAACAAAAAACAAGAACGATATCACCGTCTTGAAGCAGCTGAATGCATCAGAAATGATAATCCAAGAACTTGAAGAGGGATTAGAAGCCTTCTTCAGGAGTTTAGTCAGAACTGGAGTTTCTCTTCTTAACATCCTCAGCCATTAGTTTTTGATCAAACCTAAACAGTTGTTATAGTTTTGTAAGTGACAACAAAGATGGATATACTACTGATCATTGTACTAATCCAACTGTATAGTATATGAATCTTCAAACCAGAATTCTAATCCATCCATCTGTCTGAGAATTACTGATCTGTATAAAATCTGAGTAACTGTAATTCGGAAAATACCATGATCAATCACCCTTTACAAATCTCTAATGAAACTGTTTGATGATACAAAATTGATCATCTGTAGAGCTGGGCTGTCAAGATTCCCCTTGTTCTTAAATTATTAATCAATCAATAAATGAAAGTGACCATTTTTTCTATTATCTGAATGAGCAGTATCTGTATTTATGCTTCCTATATATATAAAAAGTAGCAGAGGTTAGAATCAGGGGCTTGTGAACAAGCTTCGACTTAATTAAAGGGCTCGTTTGCTTGCTATGATGGGATTATATGTGATTAATAAACGTATGATTCATTATTTAGAAAATATATCAATACTTTTTTTTGCTTGCTTGGATTATTAATTTGGATTGTAATTTATGATAAACGTGAAATATCAATTTTATCCCAAATCTTTTTTTAATAATTAAACTATCTTCATTGAATTATATGTAAGGATAATTTCATCATTTGATACATTAATCCCAATACTTTTAATCTTATCACACTAAGGGAGTGTGATATATAATCCCAACATTTTAGAATAAGATACTGGACTTTTTATTAATGAAGGGCTTTAATTATACAAACCAAACATTTAATTATATTGGATTATATATCTATCATATACAATCATGCCAAGCAAGCAAGCCCAAAGGGTATTTGAATGAATTTAAAAAAAATTCAAAATATCTTATAAGATGTCAATTTTTTTTAAAAATATAGTACATTATTTGTAATTTTTGGCAAAGTTCCCAAAATAAAACCAATAATCTCCTCCATGTATAAATGCGACTGACTACATACTGTTCCAGCTTAATTTCCACCAATTAATATTGATGGAGTAAGTACTGCTCCAATTAATGAGTACTAGTCTATGGCACCAATATGACTGACAAAACTGTTCATGCTCTTTTTTTTTTATTTATACATACATATTAATAGTTTATTCGAATTCGAACTTCTAACCTTTCACATTATATGAAAGACTTATGTTGTTGGATTACAAAGAAACTAAAAAGCCTTGACATTAGTCAAACTCAACAATAGACTTCAAATTAATGGGATTTTCTCTTTTCCTCTTTTTCTTTTCTTGGGTGTCTTTAATTAATTGTCGGGGCTTATTTTAGTCCGACACAAAGCAAAATATATTAAAAAAAAAAAAACCCATGAAATTACTTGTTTTAACATTTTATAGCTACCATTTGTTTAGATTAACAATAAATTTTATATATGCAAAAGTTATAAATTTTAAAGAAGTAACTATTTTTACCTCAACTTTTAAGAGAACTACCTTAGTACCAATGTTTTCAAAATCGGACCAGACAATAAACTGGTGATCTTACTGGTTACCGGTTCGACCAGTGGTCGAACCGGTATGATGCAATAATTACGTAATAATTATATTTAATTTTATAAATATATATAATATTTTAATATTACCAAAAAATAAAATTTTCAATTGATATAGAAATAATATTATTTGAAAAAAAAAATTCAACTTGCTTATTTTTAAGTACGTTTTTTAGAAAATAATACTATTTCACAATTAGTCAATTATAAATAAATAAAAAATAATATTTCACATTAATTTAAGTAATTATTCATTTTATACTTCAACTCCAAGTAAAAATAAATTCTTCTACGCCAAATATTCAACATAATTTAAGAGGGATTAAATAAAATAAAATAACAAATTAAACATAAATATTCACATATAACTATCACTTTATTAAATTTTAAGAAAATAAATTCATATTTCAAAAAATTATATATCCAAAATCTTTAATTATTATTTTCAACTCACGATTTCTCTTTTCTTTTTTTACTTTTTTTTAAAAAATTAAAAAAAAAAAAAAAAGAGTGAACCGGTCTGGTTCTGACCACCGCCGGTTTTCAGCCTTCAACCGGACCCAACAGGCCACCGGTCACCGGTCCGACCGACCGGTCCGGTCCGGTTTTCAAATCATTGCTTAGTACCAATATGCATCGTTTTAATTGTAATTAAATTTTCATTGTAGTGACCAAGTTCAAGCGCCTGTTTACCAAAAATATGTCTCGGACTATCTATGAGGACTGTAAACTAATAGCCAATGATTAAAAAATGGGACTAGATCGGCCGGTTCGATCGAGAACCGGCCAAGGTTCCGGTCCGGTTTGATACATAAAACCAGTTGGTTGAAAAACCAGTGCAAACCGGTGAAAATCGGTAAAAAACGGGCTCAATCGGTGAACCGGTTTTTAGTTTTTTTTTTTAAATAAAAATTTTAAATTAATTAAATAAATATTTTTTATTTATATTTGAAACTTTTATATTATTTGAATTGGTGTTTATTTTTTTGCAAGTTGTAATGGATTCTATAACGATAGTTTCTAGCAAGGCTTATTTTATGAATTGATATTTTAAATTGATGTATGAATATTATAATGGAGTAGAGTTTGGAATTTTTTTTATGATATTAGGCAATTTTTATTTTTTTCTCTTTACATATATATATTTACATTTTTTATATTTTTAATATATTTATACAATATTAAATATAATTATGACGTCACACCGGTTGAACCAGTTGAACCAGTAACCAATAAGGCCACCGGTTCGATCACTGGTCCGGTTTCTCAAACATTGCTAATAGCATAGGAGCCCAAAAGACATTTGCATCTTCCTTTAGAGTTACAAACCGAATACAACTAATTCTTGCGAATTCATAGTAGAAAACTACAAGAATTGAAATCAAAACAAAAAGGAATTTTCAAGCCAGTTGGTAATATACAAAATAATGATCACTCAACTTAGAAAAACAAAAAATTTAACTTTAAAAACACACTAATCAATCATATAAATATAGACAGAGATAACCCATTCGAGGTGGGGAAAAAAGGAAGAAAAATTAATTAGAAATCTTTAGGCATGCAAATATTTTCAGAGTGGAGAGTGTAAAGCTCTACTTGTTCCCCTTGCCAACTTGCCTCAGCTATCACTCCATCATGCAGAGGAACGTACTCCTGATTTAAAAAAGTGTACCAAAATAATAATAATAATAATAAATTATATAAGAATATATAACTAAATGCAGAAATTGTACGATTGAGATTAATTCTAAGTATTAATTAAAATTGCACCTCAAGTTTTTGAAGTAGGTCTCGAGCAGTTGGTGCAGAGACTATTATGTGACGCTGAGAGGGCTTAATGAAACCATCGTCCACAGCCTTGTCTATGAACCTCAGCAGGCTGTCATAGTACCCATCCACATTCACTAAGCCAACCTACAATTGTTTTTCGTTTATTATTTGAACTGACAATTCTCGAACTATTCAAGTCGTCTATTCGATTATTGGTATTTCATCTTTTATTCTACTTGAAATATATATGTTAAGTGTATCAAATAGATAATATATTGCACTTTGTGTGTGTGTGTGTGTGTGTATCAAGTGCAGAGACGGAGCCCCCCAAATAATAAAATTTTATTTTTTACATTAAATTTTTTAAAATAGTACACTTTTGCCCCTCAAAACATTAAAACTTTATTTTTTATATTAAAATTTTTAAAATATTACACATTTGTCATCCTCAAATTATAAATTTGCCCTCCTCTTATTGAAAGTATGCATTTTGCCCCATTATACTTCTTTGTATATATGTGTAATAAAAAAATATTATATTTTTTATAATTCAGAATTTCGGCCCTTCCGCCCAAAGCAAAAATTCTGACTCTGTCCTTGATTAAGTGTGTTTAGTCAAATACATATATAATTAATTATTTTTTTAAGAAAATTATATTTAGTGCACTTGGCATATAAATATATGAGGTACTGAAATGAGATGAAACATATATTGAAATAAATGATTTTTGGCATGTATATAAATAAAAAATATGTTGTTCAGTGACCTTAAAAATGAAAAACAAATGGAATAAAGGATTTAATCGGGAGAAAAGAAGGAGTCTTTACTGGTTTACTGTGAATTCCCAATTGTGCCCATGTGATGACTTCTAATAGTTCTTCCATTGTGCCATACCCGCCTTAGAATCATATGGATATATCAGTAAACAATAGTCGTTAACCAGAATGGAATTTTAATTAGTGGAAATTAAGAATAAGTATAATATATATATAAACCTGGAAGAGCAATGAAACAGTCAGAATGGTGGGCCATTTCAGCTTTCCTTTGGTGCATGTTGGCTACGGCTCGTACCTCCCCTACAGTTTCCCCAGTTATCTGCAGTTATCCATAATTCCATGCAATTCAAATCAAACTAATTTTCTTTTCACTCTTTTTTCTCTGTATTAGAGCTAATTAAAGCACAGACGAAAATTAATTAATCACATAAATAAAATTAACCTCTTTGGGCATTAGAGTTCTGGGAATGATTCTGTGACCACAAAATAAACAAAAAAGAATGAAAAAAAAGAAGAATATATCATTATGAGACAGAATATCCTCTCGAGTACTGTTAAAAGAATTGTCAAATCATGT
Organism: Jacaranda mimosifolia; assembly: GCA_018894105.1. NCBI lineage: Eukaryota > Viridiplantae > Streptophyta > Magnoliopsida > Lamiales > Bignoniaceae > Jacaranda > Jacaranda mimosifolia. Next base: position 2,205,141 of record CM032123.1, read on the forward strand.
TGAAAAAAAAATAAAAATGAATCGAACTTATATCCTAGAATATGTAAGTGGGAGGTTGAAGTTCCAACCCAGTAAATTTTCAACGTACGTGTATTTAGATAAAATAAAATACCCTAAAACATGTCGTCCGCCAGCATAGACCTCCTTTGAAATTAATCCCATCAACCCAATGCTGCCCCCTCCATACACAAGATCTATACCTCTTGAAACCTTCACAAAAACATTCAAAAGAAATAAATTATTTTAAAGCTATATAGATCATGTGGATTCTAAGTGGTCTAATAGCCTAATGGCGTAAATCTTCGACATATTGTGGGAGGTCAAGAGTCTGATCCCGAACGAGCTCCTTATGTGCGTGTGTATTAATATATATATATATATATCATGTGGATGATCATGAGAAAATGGAAAATATATCTATATATATGGGAATATTACCAATTCTTGGCCCAACTCAAGAGCAGCATCTCTATAGCAATCCCTCTTCCCAGCACTGCTCCCGCAGAACACACAAACCCTATTGAATCTTGATTTCATTATCATTGCTTTCTCTTCCATTCTTTCACTTTTTATTTCAAGAGAGTATCAAGAAAGAGAAGATATATATAAAAAAAAATTTAACTTTTTGCTATATATATGTGTGTGTGTGTGTGTGTGTGTGTGTAGGTTGTTTTTCATGGGGGTCACCATATAAAAAAGACACACGCAACAACTACTATATATACACCAAATGGTGATTTGGATTGGATGAATCTATTCTTTTTTGCTTGGAGGAGCACACAAAAGAAATAGTGATGCATAGGGATAAAAATAAAGATAGTTTGTGCCCAAATTTTGAGTTTGGTCCTTTTCGGGAGCTATGTTTTGAGACCCATTAGTAATGGGAATTATTATGCTTGTAAAGCAAGTATTCAACTAACATCAACCTCAAATTAGATATTTACTATGTAAAAGTCGTCAGTGCTGGCTAGGAAAATTCCAATTTGGATTCAAACTATCTAATTCTCTCAATTATTATTATTATTATTATAGATAGATAGATAAACATGAGAGCAAGGTTTTATTTTTAAGAATTGATCAATTATGCTGAGTGACTGTGGTCCAACGGTATAAGTCTCCCACATAATGTGAGAGGTTACGAGTTTGAGACCGAACGAATTCCTGATGTGTATGTGCATAAATAAATAAATAAAAAAGAATAAATCAATTATAGATTCGATTTTCATAGGGTATAGTTGAGAAATTAATCATTGTTTTAATTTCCTTTTTACTATGATATAGTGTATATATATACTACATGTGGGTAGTAAGTGTTAAGGAAAATTCTATATCCTATGTAGATATCTAATTAAAAGAATTGTTATGAAAAAATATTTTAGAAAATAAATTTTTATTGGGACATCTAAAAAATGAAAGTTAAACAACAAAAAAACTATATAATTAGAAGCAAATATATGAAGGCATATTTCAAAATAGTCACCAATAATAATATAAGTAGACAATTTAATATTGATTGCCTTTATAAATTATTTGGAGGCCTATGCACCGAGACACATATTGGAATATCCCATAAATGATGGTAAATAGCTCCTAAAGAATAAAAAAATACCTCTATTATTTGATATAAAGGTAATTTATAAGATAGACTCTACATAACTCGCGACTATAACTACGGAGGCTATTTGTCCAAATGCCTCCATATGCATTCGAGGCAATTTTTGAACTTTTAAAGGTAAAAAGACTAGCCCCAAAAACTCTCTTTTGTAGTACGTATTGATATTAATTATAATTGGGATAGAAGATATCTTCTTCTGCTTGTTCTTCTTCTTCTTCTTCTTTTGTGTGTGTGTGGATTTAGAGGATGCTTGATTATATATATAAGAAGCTTATAAGAGGTTAAATTTTATTTTAAAATAAAACTTTAAATTACTTGGATAAAATAAAATTTTAAAATTATAATATGTTAACAATAACAACTTTATACCGAATGGCTAGTGGTCCAATGACATAAGTCTCCCACATAATAGGGGAGGTTAGGAGTTCGAACCTAAACGAGCTCCTGATGTGCCTGCGTGTTAAAAAAAAAACTTTATATTTAAATGATCAAACTTGATGTTAAAAGAAATTTGGTGTCATCTTCTTACTAAAGAAATAAAAGAAAGAACAGATAATTTAATATGAATTATAAAATAAAATACTTTAAAAATTATAATATAAAATAATTTTATTGCTCTTATTTTCTTTTAGGGTTTTCAAAATAAAAAATTACTTCGAAAAGTGACTTTTAAAAAAAAATAAAAAAATCGCATGTATGCCATGCATGTATATTTATTAAAAGAAGAACAGATAATTTAATATGAATCATAAAATAAAATACTAATTTCCATTAAAATGACAATAAAGAATGTTGTCCTTAAACAGTAAAAATCAGAAATCTCAAATCACCATTAATATTTACAGGTTTCAACATTTATGGACAACATTACTGTACTAATTAATAATTTCGTTACGTACAATGTACGAGATTTCAGTTAATTACTTGGAACACGAAGCGGAATTAAAATAGATAATCGATATTTAACAGCAAAATTAATACTAATCAATTTAATTGGTCCAAACTCCAGAAGTAGTGCGTTGTTCTTTCACCCAGCATATCCATCTATAGTTACTCCAAGGAGCAAAATTAATGACAATATATTAACTAAATATTCAAATTAAAACTATCAGTAATTACATATAAGTGTGTAAATGAGTTGAACCGGTTCATAAGGCTCACAAGCCGAACTCGGACTATTTCAAACTTGAGTTGAATTGAATCGAGTTCGAACTTTATTTCAAATGGATTTGGAGTATTTTGTATCTAAACTCAATGCTTGTAAGCTAGCTCGCAAATCGATATATAATTAAATATTATTTTTAATTTTATTAATATATATTATTGTAATACTATTTTTTCATTTTGAACACAAACTTGCCGTTATTTACAATTCATTTAATAATCAAGCCTTGTTAAGTCAAGCAGAGTCGAGCTCAAGCTTAGAAAAAAATTTCCAAGCTCAGCTTAGCTCTTTTGCATACCTAAAAGTGATCAATTTTAGAAATAGTAGCAAAAGTGATTAGTATTAAAAATAATTAATTAGAAAAATAGTGTTATATAAAAAAATAATTTGTATTTGAGTTTATGCAAAAAAATAAAATAAAATAAAATTTCTTTCTCCTATAATATTTCCTCCAAAACTATACCAAACAAAACTTCAATCATTGTTGGAACATTATTCATGGTTTTCTTTCCAAAGTAGGTAATAAATATTCTTGTGGCCCTTTTCTAAAAATCCAAAAATTTTATTCCACAGTAACTAGAAGCACTTTAATAAAAAGTGAAAGCCAGAATAATTCAATGGTCCTCATTATTTTTGGTACAATTGGTGACAGCTCAAAGCCATATAATTAATTTTCTCTAGGAAGAAGGCTCATCGTGCTAGATTTGCGTGTATGACCCATTGGGAGAATGTGTGAAAATGAAAGACACGTTTAAGTTTGTAATTGACAGCCAATAATATTTGCATCATAGGAATATTGGAATAGCAACATATTTGACTTTTACACTAACATAAGTTTGGGAAAATATTTTTCTACTCAAGTAATTGAATTGAAAAATACAAGTTAAGATTTAGGTTTATGTTGAAACCAAATACAAGTTAAGATTAGGTTTTTGTTGAAACCAAATACAAGTATGAATCATTGAGATTTTTCGGCCAAAGTTCCTCGACACCAAATAATAATAATAAAAAAAATAATAATAAGAGTTTTAAGAGAATAATACAATAAGGACTTGTTTGCTTCAATAGATTATGCTTGATAGATGTATAATCACTCTTAATTTATTGTTTGTTTGTCTTGATATAGGGCTCATGATACATCATTAGCCCTGTATTAAGTTAGAATATAGATCAAGAGGTGAGAGGCTTGATACATTTTTCTTGGATTGAATAAAATTCAAAAAAACCAAATTAATCTTACCAACCAAACGTGAAATTATATTACTTTATCTTGATAAACTTAAAATATATCTATTTATTTGTATATCATTCTGATGAGGGTTCGATTCGTCAGATATGGGTCCAACTACGGGTTTGAATAAGATTCGACCTGGATGGCCAGGTTTCTTGTTTAGGTGGGACGAATTCTGTAATCACAGTAAATGTTAGGCTAGTCGAGGAGCCCTCGGCTTAGGCCCTTCGACGCTCAAGTCAGTAATGATCGACTAGGAATATCAAGCAGCGGAGTAAGGGCTTTTAGTGTATATGCGTGTGTACCTCAAGAAGGCTAAAGTGAGAGTATTTATATCCTTCTCCATTCGGGGAATTGTCTGAGATGCCCCTGGTTCACCCAAGAGCCCTCAGCTTCGCGCCAGGGGTAAATACTCATTTCCCTGATCTGTATATCTCCAGCTAACTGCATTTCCAGGTTTCAAGGACATGACAGTACACTATAGCGGCGCCTGTTGTGTCAGGCGGTGAGGGGATGGCATGCGCCATTAATGCGGAGGCGTGATGCCCATCAATGCATTTAATGCGGTGGCAGAGTATTGTACCGTCTCGATCTCGCTGATCGACCAAGTTGACCTCGAGATGGTCGATTGAGGTCGAATATGCATATGGGCCTCAGGTGCTGGGCCAACGTGGTTTGGGCCCCCCCATATCACATTCATAATCATATCACTCCAAGCAAACTAACCCTAATAAGAGTAAAAGCGTGATTAGAACCTTTAGAAGTATAATAATATGAGTATTTGTAAGTAGATAGTTTGATTCTAAATCTTCAAATGAAAGCTTGATTAGGTTTAAAGATTTCGATGCTCAAATCAATAAAGGGAAATATAAAGTAAAAAGTTAAGAAAAATAATTACTACAATAAAAATGTAATTGCATACTTTTTAAGAGTGTGATAATACAAATATTTACAAGTGGTTGTCACTTGGCGAATCTTCTTTACTTGACATAGCCTAATTTAGGTATCCAATACAAAAATTCGGTAGACATCATTGCGCAGATCAGACATCAGTTCGAATCGAGTTCAATCGATCTCGTTATAAAAGATGCAATTGAAAAAATATTTAGAAAATAATGCACCTCCTATAAATACTTCTATTGTTACCACCTCATACGCAAAACCTAATGACTCAAAAATGTTTTCTTTCCAAACTCCATAAGGGCTAGGGTCAGGAGTAGGCCCAATATATCTAAGGACATAATCCACCAAGCAGCTTTAAATGGGCCATAGATTGTGTCAGACCTAAGCCCAATTAAATATTCTTTAAGCCCATTACCCAATAAAAAATAATATTAAAAATAAAATATTAAGTGGCAATACCCTATTACTAGGAGTGTAAACGAGTTGAGTCAAGTCGAACCCTAATCTAGTAGGCTCAAGCTCGGCTCGTCTATTAATTCGCGAGCTCGAGCTTAAGCCGAGTTGGTCGAGCCTAAAGAGCCAAAATCAAGTTTGGCTCGTTGAAATAGAAAAAGGCTCGGCAAGCCTTATTGAGCTTGGCGTGATAAGGCACGTCATAAAGAAGCAGAAAAGCTCAACTCGTATAAGCTCGGATGAGTTCAAGCTTGTATAGGTTTGAATTAACTCAAACTCATTTAGACTTAAAATAAAATATATAATGATAAAATAATTTTGTTATATATTTTCCTAAAAATAAAAATTTGAATTATTATTATTATTATATTATTATACGGATCTATATTATAATTATATATGTGTATATATATGTACAACAAAAAAGCTCGTTTAGGCTCGCGAACTTTTCGAGTCGAATATTATTAAGCTCAGCTAGGTTCATTTGACTGACGAGCTCGGCTCGGCGTGGGCTTGAAAATATCGAGTTGAATACGAGCTTTCATCAAGCCAAACTCGAACCGTTCGCGAATCATCTCATCTCATTTACACCCCTACCTATTACTCTATTTTTTATTATTGTATTGTACCAAACGAGGCCTCAATGTAGACAGAAATCGTGTGTGGCAGTGCACTGCTGTATCTGAATCTGCACACATAATCTGCACATGCGTGCAGATTGCAGATCGACGGCCTTGGATATTTCATGCCTATTAGTTAGCAACATTGTGTCTGCTTGCAGATAATAAGGAAACTGAGCCATCGTGCATTATGTTGCCATGACCACGACAACTCTTCTACACACTAGGCTGGATATATATTAATCATACAAATTGGATCTGGATTAATATTAATTATTATTTATTGAATTCAATTATATTTTTATTTATTTTAGTCATCATATATATTTTTGTTATTATCTGAAATGATACACACTTTAATTATACAGCATGATGGATATTGTTGGGCTTGTGAGGTGCCACTATTTGAGTACGTACTTAAGCCCCGTTTGGTTTCATTTCCATAGCCCTTATTTTCATTTTCTACTATTTCAGAAATAAAACATATCACTTGTTACCCATTTTCTCTCAATATCATTTTCATTTTTATTTTCAAAATATATTTTTCAATAATATATATATATATATATATCTTATCTCAATAACTTACATATCTTCTCTGTTTATTCCATTATTTCTATTTCTCTTTACCTACAACCTACTAAACCCGATATAATCATTACTTTTTCAATAATTCATCCAAATACAAACTCATTTTCAACTCATTTCCACTAACTAACTTTTCAAATTTTAAAAATGATGGAAATAAAAATTGAAAATGAAAATGAAAATAAAACCAAACGGGGGTAAATTTGAATTTTGAGTCGTTAAATTAATATTTTATTTTATAATATCATCATCTGCATGCTAATACGTGACTTATCTCAATTCAAATATTCATATCGATTTCTTATTTTATAACTTATAATGTTAAATTTACATTACAATCGAGAGAAATAGTATATAGTTCCAATATAATCCCGCATACAATTTCACTCACTGGAAATTAAATAAAGATTATTGGTCACGACTCATTTATGTATTATTTAAGTGAAGTTAAAATGTTTTTAACATGAATTGAATGTGAAAATACCAAATAGTAGGAATTAAAGTATGTCGGTGGTAAAATCTTCGGAATGTTTGGTTATATTTCCACAAAAGTATGTTGGGGAAAAATAATTAAATATATTCTTATTTTTCCTCTAAAACTTTCATTTTTTAATATATACATACATATTATATATATATATATCATTTTTTATTATTATTTTAATAATAAAAAATCACTCAATTCCTTTTTCACCTCAAAAACCCAACAAAAAAGTATTGATTTGACTGCTATAGTAAAAAAATGTCTTCCTCAGAACATAAACAAATATATCAGAACACAACTTTCACATTTTTCAATACTTCATTCTCTCAAAACACATAATAAATACATAATAAAATCATACAAAAAACATAACCAAACATTCCCTAAGTTTTGCTGATGTGATATGATCTCTGTCTTTTTATATTAATTTTTATATCGTTGTATATAAAACTTTGAAATAAAATTAATAATACTAGCATTTCACTTTATTTAATTGCCGAAATTAAATCCCTTTCCAATGCTATCTAAATTGATGTCATGGCATACCTAAACCAATGACATGAAATTTCCCCATTCCCAAATCCTTTGGTTTAAACTTGACTCCTCAATTATACACTTAAATTATTATAGAAATTTCGTTTCAATTCAAACCAAACAACTAATTTTGACCGTTTGATCAATACCTTCCAAGTACTTTTGAGGCATATTTGGCCACACATTTTGCAAGGGTATGAATTTTCTTTTCGTGCCTCCTCTTCCAAAAGAAAATGGTCCAATATTTGGCTGCTTGGGCTGAAAAAGCAAAAACACAAACAAGAAAATAACAAAATAATTTTTTACAATTAATTATGGAAGCTAGCTTCCAAATTATACAGTCTAGAAATCTTTTTTTATCTATGATGATGTGGGAGAGTAAAATAAAAAGTCTTTCTACAATACTACGTTTCACCACGACAACAAACTTACAACTATGTAAGTACAAAACATTAACCAATGTATTTACCTAAGGGCTTGTTTGCTTTATTGGATGAAATTTGATATATTTATTTTTAAACTTTATTTCTTGTTCATGATACCTTTGCGACCTAATATGGTATCATGGGTCAGGCTGGTTATGAATTGGCTTGATCCATTTTTCATTTTTTCAAATTTGATCTGATAAAGAATGAAAATAACATTCTTACACTCATAAAAACCCTATCTTCAACGCCTTCTGCCAAATTTTGGAAATTTACTTTCTTAAAAGTTAGGATATTCATTACAAAGTGTAATCACATTAAACAGTCTTGCCAACCAAACATTAAATAGTATTAAGCATGAAAATTACTAATTTCTAAAATCTAAGCAAACAACAGATTACATGGTTTTGCATACCATTTCTAACTTATGTATCACTAGCATATTAATCTCTCATAATCCTATATGCCCATTTGGACAATTTTCAAATTGCCTTGTGAACTGTGACATTAATTATTTCAATTTTTTAGAATATAGTATACTATGTCCATATTCAACATGATATTGAGAAAAGAGTGTAAAGTCTATTATGCTACATAAAGATTTGATATATTTATATATATATATATATATATATCTACTTCAGACCAAGATTCGTGTTTTTGGTTTCAATAGATACAATCAGTTCGGATATTGATATATATGAGATTAATTCATTACTTGATTATACATGCTTGCATATCAATATGTCTACTCAATTAAATAAGACAGGTCCACCACAACACACCAATGTAAATACTTTGAATCAGTAACAGTATACATTTGCAACTTTTCTTGATATTTTTCTTTTGATCATCCAACTCTTTATGACTTAAGCACTAAGGTTTCCGTTGTGGTCACCCAACGACTAACATTTGTGGTTTTAGATTTAGACTCTTATTTTGAATCCATCGAAAAAAACAAAATCATATATCAAAACCTAATAAACTCTTTAATAATAGATTGACTTCAAATAAAACCTATTCAACAACCTCCGATCCTGACCAACCATCATCATAAGACAAACTTTACTAAAAATATTGATAATTCGTCGTGACAATTTGATATTAAAGTGTTAAATTCAAGATTATGAGTTAGGCCATAGTTGAAAAATGGAAGAATACTGAGACGAGCGGCAGCCCTATCAAAAGAGCATATTTTTGTAAAATAATATTTACGTGCATGCATGGAAGTTTCCTGCTGCTAAATATGGTCGCTTAGAGAACCAAATTCGTACAAAGAAGGATACTTCCTCTCCTTTTCCTCTAAATCTGAGAATTCAATTTCCATTTCCCACATTGAAAACCCTCATTTCTACTGTCGTCGATTCTATATATATAACCAGTCAATCCTTAGCCTTTTCATAGGATCAGACAGCAGACCCTCAGAATTCTCAAATCCAGGAGAACCCTATTTCTTGCGGGTCGAAGATACTTTCTGATTCGAGCAAGCAACTAATTCTTCTGCGATTACTTTTACGTTTCAAAACGAATCAAAAATTGAACAAGATCATCGATCATGTCGAGGCCCGAATTCGATTTTGATTCTCTGAGAGAATTACACGATTCAGTGAATAAATTACTGCATTCACCAGACACCAAGCTCGAAATCATGCACCACGGCCAAGAAAAATGGGCGCACGAGGTGTCCGAGGCGTCACTGAAAATGGCGGATTCATGCGCCGCCGCGAAGGACCTCCTCCTTCTCGCCAAGGACCACCTCAAGAACCTCCAATCCGCATTCCGCCGCATCGCCGTCGAAGCCCCGGCCGATCACGGCGGCCACCACTTCGCGCCCTACCGTCTCCCACGGAAACAGCTAAAGAAAGCAATCCTGAAAAGATTAGACTCACTCAAAGGGATGAAAAACACATGCAACGCCGCCTCCGCCGCGCTTCCGCCGCAAGAGGATCAGAATCTGGTGGTGGTCGTCAATTTGCTGAGAGAAGTGAGATCCACCACTCTGTTGATGGTCAGATCGCTGCTATCGCTCATCGCCCTGCCTAACCCGGATGGAAAACTTGACTCGGGTCGGAAGGATCCGGTTTTTAGGCTTAAATTGAAACGGGTCGACAGCCTGAGATCCTGGGAAAAATGCGACGCAGCAGATATACAGTCCGTCGCGAAAAGGCTGGAGGAGGTGGAGATCATGGTGGAAGACATGGAAGCTGAATTGGAGCATATGTTTCGAAGGTTAATTAGGACAAGGGCTTCGCTTTTGAACATACTCACCACATAGTTGGGAAATTGTAGTAAAAATAATAATAGGATTTTTGAACTATAAAAATCCATCACACCATATTAATACCACTCATAGGTTAGTCTTGATTTAATTAACTTCAAATAAATATTTTTTGATTGGATTCTATTCTTTGATTCTTGGTTAATAATGTTCACAAAGAAAAAATATAGTTTCCTTTTTTCTTTTTAATAAGCAATAAGAGTTAATTGGGTAATGTTTGGATATGAATTGTATGTTTTGGATTACATGTTTTGAGAGAATGAGTTTTGGGAGCGAGATTGGGAAATGTGATGTATGTTTGTATGTGTTTTGAGAATAATTAGAAAATTATTTTGGAAAGTTTTGGTATGTTTGTTTATGTTTTGGAAGGAAACAATTTCTACTGTAACAATCAAATCAATATTTTTCTATTGAATTTTTAGAGCGTAAATAGAATTGAATAATATTTTTTATTGTAAAAATAATAATAATAAAATATATAATATGTATATGTGATTATTGTATATGATTTTTTTAATTGTAAAATAATGATAAATATTATGATATGTATATGTATATGTATATGGAGTTTTTTGACAATAAGCCAATTGATTTGAAGAGATATTCTGAGAATTAGTATGTGTTGTTTTGACAAAAAAGCGATACATATGTTTGGTTACATTTTGCCAAAATTTTTGACAAAATGTAACCAAACATAGCCATGGTTTTTGGGAGTGACTCGAATTCTATTTTTCGCGAATTGCCTTATAAATCACTTGCAATATTTGATCATCTAACATTCATACTAATGAATTTAGGTTTGAAGAAATTATTTAGTGACAATATTTTCAGTAACTAACATAAATGTATTATGATTCTATTGTACAATATTAAGAAAATACTTCGATTGCTTCCAATTTGAAATCTTTATTTACAAAATTATTTTAAAAAATATAACAAATTTTTTTATATAAATTTGAAATTCTTAAATTTCAAGTCCCTCAAGTTTTGAAAGTACCAGTAGATGAAATACGCATGCGTAGGAACCATGTGGCGTCTTTCTGATTTGCTTATAGATACAAATGGGGCCTCTCTTGCATTTAACTAATATCATAGACCAATATAGAAAATACAATGAGAAGAATTAGACAAGACAACTACCAGTGCTCAATCCATTGAATTGTAGAGAATTTTAATTTCTCCACCTATAATAATTTCTAGTGGATGCCTATTTCGCTTCACAAAACATCAATCAAATATGATTGGTAGCAAGAATATAACTAACTAGGGGTTGTTAATATTTAAATTGGGGAACCTAATAATCCTAAAATGATTTGGAATAAGAATTTCTAACGACTCTAACTTGGTAGAATTTCGGATTCAATTCAAAGTTGGCTCAAGATTTTTGAACTTTGATTTTGACTATGAATAACTTTCTTGCCGAATTCTGTACAGTCTTTACACTCTATGGTGGGACATAATTGACCTCGGCCCGGGCAACCAACTGCCGTGCATTTTGCCAAGGCGTGATGCATATTATGAAGACAATCCGAAGTAGCCAACCGAATTGTCCAATGGCTTGTAGACGAGTGGCATTGATTTTTCCTATTATGTGAGAAGTTTCGTGTTCAATTTCGAGTGGGCACCTTTGTACACCTTGTGTTAGGGGTACAAACGAGTTGAGCTAGCTTGAGTTGGGATTTTAATTTGAATCATCTGTATATAAACTAAAGGCTCCGAACCAGTATATAATTAAATTTTTTTATTATTATTAATAAATATATATTACATTTTTTTCATTTCGAGTTCAAGCTCGAGCTCGAGCTCGAGCTTGAATCTATAGTTTTTTATAATTCATTTATCAATTCTAGCCTTATCAAGCCGGGCCAAGCGATGCTGAACTTTAATTTTTGTGAAGCCAAGCTCGAGCCTAGTTTTGCCCAAAATTGCCCCAGCTGGACTTGATTTCACCCTACCTTGTGTGCATCTAATTGTACGATTTGTACTCCAATTGACTTGATTTAATTTAATAATAGAATAATATTGATTTGTTAAAAGAATGTGTAATGTTCTCTCTCTCTCTCTCTCTCTCTCAAAAAAAAAAAAAAGGCAACCCAATTTTGATGGACCTAACATTGGTATATCTCAGCAAATTCTCTAATCAAAGAAGGGATATCATTCTTCTATACTCATTTTTGAGTCGGCTGTCCCAGAGCTCCAAATGCTTTCTTATGGGTATAAAGTAGATTTCCATACTGAAATGATTTTATTTTCAAGCATTGCAGTAAACACACGAAGATAACAGAAAAGGAAAATAAATAGCATTCGAACAATTGTTCACCGTCTCAACTTAAGAGGCATTATCTTCACAATCATCTTATTGTACATATCCAAAAGAAAGGTCCCAAATGGCCGTTTATAACAAGAACAAAGTTCGCGAAGTTGCTTCGTGCTTCATTTCAGCATAGCACCAGAATTCTGGGACAATAAGAGCACAGCCAAATCACAAATCTGACATGATGCACGAAACTATAATATGAAGACTTACAAACAGAAAATCCAGTTAGCTTTTTGTTTCTTTTCTTTTGGTCAAAACTCAATCCAACTTCCTAAAAAATTTCCCCATGTACTCAAAGGGGGAAAACAAAATGAGCAAAAGATACTATGAGAAAGCAAGTAGGATTCAACTCTGGGTATCTAAGTTTGAGAAACATGCCATGCCATTGTGACATGGAATGTTTATTCAATAAATATATATATATATGCAGAGACAACTCTCAAAAACACTGCTACACTTTCAAGCAAAAACCCACTACTACAGCCCACATGGCTCAGAGAGAGAGAGAGAGTCTAAGAAATTTATTTGTTCCCCAAGTGATTTTTGAATACTAAACCAAACGCCATACTACCTGAGCATTTTAACAATGCATTGTCACTCTGTGAGGATCACTAAATTCCACAAAGAACCCAAATTTGTCTCTCTGTGAGGATTAAAATATGGAACTCTACATAGCCAAAGTAAGGACTCTACGTCTTGCTGAAAGTGGGGTGGTCCAGTAGAGAGAAATAGAGGGGCAGCCAAATTTGATGTATTGGCCCTAGGGATCATTAAGCAGTAGTATTGATCTATTCTTCATAGGATGGTTTTGATAAATTTGACTTAAAATTAATTAGTAATTTGGGGGAAAAACAAAAAACAAAAAAACAAAAACAAAAACAAAACAAACACACTTGGGGGAATGATGGGGGTCGTGAATTATACCTTTATCATGCAATATTTCTGTTTTCTTAAAAACAATTTAAATATACTTCACCCAATTGTTACGTTATTTGCAGAAGACTTTTTACACACTTAACATGCATAAAGTGGGACTAGATGTGACACAGCTGATATCCATGGATGTAACAGTAATTGATTCCCAAATCATCAACTAGATGGAACAAAAATTACCTAATGGTGGTCATCATGGCCCTCCCATGGATGCCTCCAGCCCTGAGACCATGAAATTACTTCAGAAAATATTTTAAGAATTCTACTTTGAGTTACAATAAATTAAAATGAAACAGGAAAATTAACATAAGAGGCATAAAAACAGCATTACTTACCAACACCACAGGACCATCTTGCTTTGCCCTATAGAGAATCCAAAACCTGAAAAATATAAAATGTTAACAGAATAATGCAAAAATAAAATAATGCCCTCTGTGGGCATGAACAACTCATTAAGAGACAGCTTCAATGCTTTCAATCACGGAAAACACTTCTTTTAAATAGACATCGATCATCAAAATATGCAAGGAAATGATGACATGGAGTAGCAAAAGCATTCATTGGTAAAAGTTGCAACCTCTTAATATCTAGGCCTTTCTACATTGTCACATTGTGAGTCAAGATTAGAGCAAATCCATTTTGCTCATCGTCACCACTTATACTACTTCATATGGAATAAAATGCATCAAGGCTGGTCATATTTTCATATATTGGGTAGTGAATACCTCTTTGAAACATGGATTGGTCATCTCAATCCAACATGCCATCGTATTGGAAGCTTCCAAAGTGGGGATAACATTAGCAAAAAAAAAACATTTTTCAATCAGTTCAGAAGATCTTTGATTTCAGCACCCCAGGACCAGTTATATTACAATACATCATATCATGATGAAGAAAAAGAAAAAGAAATTAAGAAAGGAAACAATACAGCAATATGAGAAAACAAAATGAGGGTTCCTGATAATACATAAGCATTAACTACAAGCATCAGAACCATGAGCAATTTGCCTTGATTAAGTCAACTAGTAACATCCAACTCCGAGAAATAAAATTCGTATTGTCATAAAAAACAACCAGCTCATATTTGTTCAGGAACTCATAGAAAAGTTCCCTACAGCATGGACTCGCAGCCTGCAATTTGTCATCCTCCAGAGGCCATCCTCCAATTCCTTAAGAAAAGATGTTCAGCATATATACTAGCCTTATCTTAGTGCTTTCTCCCATAATTTGAACTATTTTCACACATTCATAGATCTGGGTAGAATTCATACAGAAGGTTATAACAGAATTCAGCTAAAATTTGAAACAGTTAATCAGATTTCAAACACGCTGCCTAATTCTGTTACACGCCCTCCGAAATCAAAAGAAACATATTTAACGCAAATTAACAGAATTTCCACATGATGAAAGATTCAATTAGAAAAACAATCATGCGGGAAAATGAAAAACAAAATAAAATAAAATTTCAGCTAAGAATCAGTTCCATTTCACGATGCACACAGATCTATCATGTCCAAATCAATCAATTGAAAACTCTGTTTCAATCCCTATATCTCAGGAATATTGTATGTATAAATGTAAGCATTTTTTACCACATGACGGCGCAGAGGCCTTTGCCAGTGACTGTGTGCCACCGCTTAGGCCGATGCAAAGTTACGCCTTTGTACGTTACGCCATGGCCGTGTCCTCCTCCCATTTTTCTTCTCTTTCTGGACTGTAAATTGAACTTCCTAGGGTTTAAATGAAAAGGAGCTAGGACGATTTGGGGAACTGAAGAATAGAGGTCAAATTGGGAATTTAGATGCCCCCCCGAAGTTTGTCGAAATCTCAAATTAGACCCTTTAATATTCATTTTCCTAATTCCAGCGTCTCATTTTTGCCAGTAATGTGCCAAAGCAAAATTCATAATGGCAGGTGCATGTATAATCAACTGACAACTTTGTCCTTACTCCTTATAGTTATTATTATTTTTTTTTTTTTTCGAAAAAACATTATAAATGACGAAAAGTATTCTTACAACAAGTAAATAGTATCTAATAGAATTCAATTATCAAATTAAAAAAATGAAAGTACACACTCTATAACCAAATGCATACATAAGGTGCACAAAAAAATCCATTCGTGTTCGAACATGAGACTCCTCACATAATAGGAAAGACTTGATATCATTGGACTACAAGTCACTGGACTTTATAGTTATTTGGGGTAACCAAAAATTGATTCCCCCCCCTAAAAGGATAGTATATTTGCTTTTTGATCAAATTTAATTAGATTTATTGAAAAAAATTAGAACACAACCTCATCCAAATAAATTAAGATAAATTGATTAGGAAGAATTAAACCACAACGTGATCTATAAATTAAGAACCATCTTTTCATATTAGGCCACAAAAATATCATCAGCCAAAAATAATTGAGCAAAATAAGTGATAAAAAGGTAAATACAAATCCATAATTGGAATAGAGAAATACATATTAAACGTATTTGTAACTCTATTTCATTATTCAAAATAAAATTTTTAAAAAATTAATCACCAGATGATATTCAGATAAAAATCTCATTTCCTTTCTATTTGATTAAAGATAAAATGGGCCTGGACATTTCGGTGGGTTTTCACATTATATCATCAAATTTCCTGTTTAACCACATCGCGGAAGAATAACCACACCACTTGCATTCTTTTTCACTAAGTACAATTACATATAAACCAATGGAAGAAAGAAAAGGCTGACCAAAAGCAATGGTCAATAATTCTCACAATCTACATGAAAAAAGTCGGTTCTTCTTGGGATTTATTGATTTCTACATGGATAAAGGAAGAAGCATCCTTCGGTTCCTCTTCCGAGCCAGTCTTACTTGCTTAGTAATTTTCATGCATAAGAGCAATAGCAGTGTGAAGAATAACAAAATAACGGCGAGCCTCAAGTGACTAAAATATAATGAAACTGCTAAGAAAACAAGGAACGCTAAAATGATGAGTTCCCATATAACAAAGATTGCAACATCAACCCTGCAACCAAGAAAGGAAAAGAATCCAAATATCAGAAGCTATATAATGTGAAGATTTACGAGATATCATAAAGCATTTAAATCTGTTTATTATTAAAGCAGAAAGGGGGAAGCAAGAAGGAAACTGTGATATAACAAAGGGTTATGGTGGGAGTGAAAAGAAAACACTAAAATCTGTTGACCACTCAAATGTATACATGCATACTTTGAGAGGTTTGAACATTAACAACCTACCTCGTCAAAGTAACAAGAAAAGCAATTACATACATATTGCAAATACAAGTAGAAAATGTACCATGAAATCACAAGGTAAGCCAGTTAGTACACCAAATTATCAAAATCAATGATACTATTGACCTTTGAACAATTATAATCAGCTTACTGGGAACTAGTTCCATGTATCAAATGCAGCTCATCTAAGATGAAGTGAGTGTGTTCAATGACAAGAAAAAGGATAACCCGAATCATTGAATTAACAGTGTTACATGACTCCATCCATCTGAGGAACAGTGACGGCTTCCTATTGTTATAGTTAATTTTCAAAATAATAAAGGAGGCTCGCGGCCTTGGCTTACTGAAAGTTGGCATGAGCAACTTATTCCTAGTAATTATACTGCATGATCCCATTAAATCTAGAGTACCAATCGAATTATATGACCACACATCTTACTTGAATTTTCTTTTTGTTACAGATTCAATAGCCTCCTGTTTCATGAATCTGACGTAACCTACAGCAATATACAAGGCTGACGAGCTCATGCTCACCCTAGTATTCGATGACAAAATACTGTTGTATTTAACTGATAATACAAATCCAAGTGACAATGTAGCTAGCTGCAAGCCAGATTTTATTACAGTTATGCAAATTCGCATGCCTTCTCGTACATAATAAACACTTGAAATGATTTTTGGTTTCAGTTTGACCTAATGATCTGATTTTTTCCTATTAATTCCCTGATAACTGTTCTCTGGCTTGGTCAATGGTCATACGGTGAGAATCATTTAGGTAAACTTTAACGATGGAGTTCTAGGTTCTGGATCGACGCAAACGACGTAGTTTAACATAACAGATGTTGAAGATCAACACTTTGTGCTCTTTAATCTATTCTTTAGGAGGACATTGACAACCCGTTCTCTTATAGAGCAGCTCGTGAGTCAGAGTTTCTCCCTTTATCTCTTGCCTCTACTTACCTCATGCATGTAGCTTAAAATCTTTTATTCACCAAAGAAAGACAAAAGATGGTGTCATTGACATGGAAAACTTACACCAGTTTGTGTTATGCATCAACAACTTGAGGGAAGAAACGGCAAATAAAGTTCAGCAATTGATGTTCTTATTTATACCCCCAAAAATTAATACCACACATATCCAAATCATATAGGAACCTACGAATAATGTTATTATTCACCATGCTTAATGTTCCATCCATAATACTAGAATTCTAGTGTGGCCACTTACCACACGTCCTGGAATCTCCTCATCGTAATAATTTCTATTTCTTGAATAAAGTCAGAAATCTTAAAACACAATCCATTAGCATCACAACCCAGATAAAATAACATGATCTCGAAATTCTTGAATAAAAATGCTTTAACACTCCAATTTCTCAACAGAAAAAAAGTTCCACAAACGTAAAAACCCAAAATTATCTAAATTGTAGCAATAACATCCGAAAGACGCAAAATTTCTCACCACATCACCTAAAGCATAAAAGCCCTTTAAAAAATATAAATTAACGAAACAAACTAAGCGTTAAATCAAATTGAAAAGGAAAAAAGGAAAGTGCCTAGAAGAGGTGAGATTGGAGGTGGAGGAGAAAAAGGAAACGGAAGCCCAATCGTGTTTAGATCGAATCTGATACTCTCTCAGCTGCTCCGCCAAATTCGATCGCGTTATCATCCTCTTATCTCCACCCCACGCGCCGTCGCGCCCAGTTTTCTCCGCCTCTTTCTCTGAATTTCCGCTCTCTTTACACAGAATTTGTAATATATTCCCAATCAATTCAATTCTTTTTATGGACGGAAGAGGTGAGCAGCCGCTGAGAAGCTGACTACCACGACCACGATTTTGAACTGACGATTGTAAAGAAAGGGGAAAATCAAAGAGAAATTCCAGCGACGCATTTTTGGAGTTTGATTGATGATTTTGTAATTTGTATGTTACTAATTTTTGCTTCCTTGTAATTTCAAAAAATGTCCGAAATTACCCTTTATTAATTAGACAGCTAAGATATATTAGAGGGAATTTAGTACAAAAATCTTGATTAATTTTGTATGTTATGTTGTGGATATGTTATGGACAAATAGTCAAACGTAGTTATTTGTAATTAATGGGAATAAAAAATTAATAAAGTAATTGGGCTTAAAAATCGAGAGAGCGAACATAAACTGATGACCCAATAGCCGCTGTACAGATATGCGTCTTATTATTACTTTTGGCCCAAATAATAAGCCCAATCGGATGGGCCGATGCAAACCAGTGGGCGCAAATAAATTTAGTTTGAGCCCCTTAGCTAGAGCTGTCAATTGGTCGGATTTAAATCGGATTAATTTGAATCGAATAGCTAAATTCGAATTCAAATTCAATTATCAAAATTTATATTTGAATCCGACCTAATAATTCCATATCCTATAGGATCCTTGTAGTGGTGTGCATTCGGTTAAACCAAACCGAAAATTCGATTAACTAGAAATTTCGATTTGGCATTTTGGCAAATCGAAAACCGAACAAAATTGGACGATTTGATTTTCGATTTTAACCAAAAAATTCCGATTTGGTTTGTTTGGTTTATGGTTAATTGATTTTTTAATTTTTTTTGAAAAAATTTTTAACTTTTAATGGGCATGAAATGGGATTTGAACAAGAATGAGTCTGTTCTCAAGATATAATATATTCAACATGAAATGGCATTTTTGTAATGAGCCTGTTCCCAATATATAATATTCAACAAGAATGGACTTATTCTCAACATGAAATGAAAAGCAACCTGTTAAGCAGCAAAATGCATCTTGTTCAAGAACAATTTGAGTGTTGATTTTTGGAAAAAATAAAATTATAAAAATGAAAAAAGAAAAAATTGGTTTATGGTTCCATTTTTATTTTTTTTTTTGGTTAAAAACCAAACTGAACTAAAAATCGGACAACCAAAAAACCAAAACCGAAACATATTTTCATGGTCTGGTTCGGTTTGTACTGAATTTTTCCGGTTCGGTTCGGTTCGGCCGATTATCCAAATTGATGCACACCCCTAGATCCTTGTTAGTTAGTACGACATGCAAATCTAGTGTATATCCGAAATTCGATAAAAAATAAAAATAAAAATGATTTGATTTAATATTTTTTCCTTTTGAATTGTATAAAAATATTGTATTTATAAAGTAAATTTACGTCATAATTGAATTTTTAACAACTTTTTATTGTATATTAATCCAAAAGTTAAATATTTGAATACTAAAATCTCTATTTCACATTATAGCAATGCATAAGTGAACTATTATATATTATTATATTTGATATTTTTTCAATATCCTTATTTTTTAGGCTAAAAACTAGAATATTAATAGTATAATATAGGCATTAATATAGATACTAAATCAATATAATATATGAATTTTATTTAAAATCTTTATTAATATTATATATAAGAGTATTAATTTAATAAAAAATTATTAAGTTCGGATTCGCATCTTTAACGGATTGGATTGTTTAATTTCGTATTCGATCCACTTATTTCGAATTGTGAATATTTATAGTCAGATATGATCCATTAGATATTTTAATCGGATAAAAATTATAAATTTTGGATCGAACTTGAATTAAAATTCAATTCATTGATAATCCTACATGTGGCAATGCTTTTGTTTGATTCATTGAAGAAAAAGGATGAGGAGAGAGGGGAGATTTCATAATGGATTATATATCATTAAATGAAAATATAAAAATATGATAAAATAAAATATAGATATTAATATATATACTTATATAAGTTAATAATTCTAAATTCACTATTCAAATCGATACCATAATGAACCCTTTTTTGGATATGTGCAATGCTTTTTTACTGTGCTTTTGTGATAGAAGAGCAATATATCTTTAATACTTACTTTTATTTTGGTGGCATGATGTATCTTTTTCTTTTTTTTTGGGGGGGTGGCGTTGGTAATGCATTCCCTTTTTGTTAATTGTATCTTACATTTAAATTGAAAATTGAATTAAACATACATTAAAGTAAATAGTTTTGACCGCGTTATAATTCAAGTATTCTGATGTCGTGGTTGTAAAAGATCAGACTCAAGAGAAAATTTTGGTATATGATTGAAAATGTTAATGATCGAGATTTGCTTGTAGTTACACTCAATATCTCCTTTCTAATAAATTTTGCACATTAATAAAATTGAGCTTAAAAACTTTATTGTATATCATATATAATATATTTTATGCCCCCTCCTACTATCGTTTTTCCCACTTAAGACATTATATGCATGTGCTTTACTTCTTCCTTTCTTCTTCTGCTTCTTCTTCTTATTATTATTATTTTTTTTTTTATTAGAAAACGGACAATGCAAGCTCGACCAAGAATAAAGATATTAAAGTTTATTATCGTTTCAAACCTTAATTGACGACATTCATCATTATTGAGCATGCTGTCTAAAATAAATATTTAAACTAGTTAGAACAAATGCTAATATGGCATGATTTAATTTACAGCAAGTTTGGTTGTGTTTTCATTTTTAATTTTTATTCTTAATATTTTTAAAATTTAAAAAGTTAGTTAGAATAAAAGAGTTAAAAACATATATGTATTTGGATAGTATGTACGGAAAGTAATGATTATATAGAGTTCATTAGGTTGTAGGTGGTGAGAGATAATAATAATGAAGAAAAGACAGAAGATATATATCTTATTGAAAGAAGATACGTAGGTTATTGAAAAATATATTTTGAGATGAAAATGAATTGAAATATTAGTAAAAATACTGATAAGTTGTTAATAATTCATTTTCAAATAATAAAAATGGGTGAAAATAGATTTAAAAACATAACCAAAGTAGCTGTTGGTAATATAAGTGAATTCTTACTTATTTTTATTTACTTGATTTATTTATTAAAACAAACAAATAATGTTAATGCCTATCACTTTCCTTCATTGCATAGTTGTAACTATTCATCCAAAAAAACCAAAACGATGCCGTATATGACAAGTTTATAAGGTATTTTAATTAAAACAAAGTATTTGTATAATTAAAATGTGTCACTAGAATATGTGACATTCAAAATCCTAATCATTCCCAACTATATATAATATTCAATTATTCATATATGTTCTCTACGTTATTCAATTGCATTGTCTACACCATGCTTTATTAAAATATTTTTTTTCAATAACCCAATAAACATAACATCTATGTTGAGTCGTGGCAATTCCTTAGCCATGGGTCTCAATTGTGTCATTTTCAAGGTCTAAATTGATTGATGATATAATCAATTGATTAGTGAAAAGAATATATATGTTTTCAACGTAATCTCTAAGTACTCACACATTATGTTACACATGTAAGGTTGGACGAGATATGATAATGATGCCTTGAAGTTAATAGATTCTTTGACCTCTTGGCGGTTGTCGGTGAGTATATTAGAGAGAGAAATAAATGTTTTGTATAGTTTCATTAGTATTTTTGAAAATAATATTGAAAAGTTGGTAGTATCAAATGATAAATATAAATAGCTGAATTATTAATTGGTTAATGGTATTACCCTCATATTTATATGTATTAGCAGTAGTCGCACGTGGTTCCAATGTACGTAAAATATTTTTTAAGTAATATATGTTATTTGTACAACTAAATTCGGCAATTTAAAAATTGGTATCATAACTACCTTTGAAACATGAATCTTCTATTTAATCCTCAATATTGTATTTTTAAGTTTATTTTAAAAAAAAAATAAAGGGCAAATTTTATAAATATTCATGAGTAACTTCCATTTGTGAGACAAAATTGCATTCCCTTTTGTAATAGTGTAGATAATATGGACAATTTTGATTATAAATGCAATATGGTAAGTTAATTAGGGATGGCAACAAAGCGAGTTGGGGCGAGTTTTGACTTAACCCGAATCCACACTGCAAAGATTTTATATAGCCCCTACCCGCTCCTACCAACCCCGCAGGTTTTAGGAGTAATACTCAAATCCTATTCGCAATATAAATATAGAACCCAAATCCTATTCGATTTTATCCACATCTAATTAATATTTAATATTTTTTTAAAATACTATCCACTATACAATTAATAAAATATTATAGTTTTAATTCAAATATCATATAAATTTTACGTAAAACAAACAAATAGAAAGCTTTTGAGTATTTTCTAAGCATTCTCAATCTACTATTGGATACAACTAACGAAATACTATAGTTTTAACTCAAATATCATATAAATTTTATGTAAACAAACAAATAAAAGGCTTTTGAGCATTTTCTAAATATTTTGAATCTACTCTTGGGAGTCACGATTGTGAGGAATGGGAGGAAAAGAAAAAAAATGCTAACATAGTTTGGGGTTTTTTTGTGTATATATTTTTTGTAAAAAACTAAATTAAATATAAATAAATATATATATATATAGATACTTTAGGGCGAGTTTTTTAATTATTCTGATTGGAGCGGATCAGAGTGGGTACTAGCGGATCAGAGTGAGTACTCGCGGATGGAGCATAAATTGCCATCCCTAAAGTTAATTAAAAAAGGCTTAATGTATTAAATTAACTAATTAAGTAAAAGGACCAGGGAGCCCAAGGACAAATTAAGCCCATGAAGAAGGGCAGAAAAACTCTAACGGGTCTTAGCCTATAAAGAGAAAAAAATATATAAGTATTAAGTTCCAAAAGGAATTTGAATACAGAAAATCATTCACAAAAAAATCGCAAAGTTTAAAACACTTTTGAGAGCAAAATTATCTCTGCACGCGTTTAAAAGAAAAAGAGTCAATATTTTGTGTCTATAAAAAAAGACCTTACTCAATTTTTATAAAATATTAATATATAAATTTATTTTTAATATACACACACATTAAGAATTTGTTCTCACTGCAATTGCTCTGATTGGCTGTGACTTTTTATGTTGAGGCCATGCTGGGGTCCGTGAAAGATTATGCTTAAGGGGAAGTGATTTTTTTATTAGGAAAATAAAAAATAAAAATAAAAATTCCACCTGACCCTTTAGTGGTGAAAAGACAACAAGAATCTTAAAACAAAACATGAATACGTATGACTAGTTTTCACTTTATATTTAATTTTTGATGATATAATGCTGACGAAAATTAGTGCTTGCACTATATTAATATATAGTGTTATCATATTATTCATATATTAGAAAAATTGAGAGTTTTATATAATTTATATTTTAATTTTTTACATTATTTTTATATGAACAAAAATTACTAACATTATATATTGATGGAACAATATTTTGATCCACTTAGATCTGCATATTCAATGATAAATGTAATTATCATTACATACAAATGCCTAAAATATTTGTAATCGAACATGAATATTCAAACAAATTATAAGAAAAGATGGTAAAATTGTTATTACCTCTACATAAAAAAAAAAGAAAAAGAAAAAAGAAGAAGAAATTCGTATTCAAAACTCAAAGCACCCGTTTGGTTTCATTTTTAAAACCCTTTTTTACATTTTTTACTATTCTAAAAAATGAAACACATTACTTTTTATATATTTTCACTCGACATTATTTTTATTTTTAAAATATATTTTCTAATAACATATATATCTTTTCTCTTTATTTCATTATTTATATCTCGCTTCACTTACAAATTACTAAAATTAATATAATTATTATTTCTTCAACAGTTTACCCAAATAAATGCAAACTCATTTTTAACTTATTTTTATTAATATTTTAAAAATAATAAAAATAAAAATTGGGCATGAAAATAAAATTAAATGGGCGCAAAAGAACTCAAGAATGTCAAACCGACCACTTGTCGATCGTGGGTCCCATTCAAACGTTACCGACATCGACCACATCTATCATGCTCATTGTGCAACTGCGCTGCACCCGAACAATTTTTAGGATCTCCAGAAGTTCATCCATTCTTCGGCCCCCACGTTATCGCCACGTGTCCGGTCTCAGTTTATATGGATTTATTTCATCCAATCAAGGCGGTCGCTTTCTGGGCCCACAAGTAAGTTGTTGCCCACGTGGCGGCGAGGATTGGCTTGTGCTTTCCCCATTTTCCTACTTCCTTCTTTTAATCAGCAGTCCCGCTCTGTAGTCTGTACTATTATTTTATTTTTCTATCATTGAAATAAAATTACTTTGAGGAGAATTTCTGAAATCTCTAGAATACTCGAACGTAATTTGAGTTTACTTTGTGTACAATCAAGTTTGAAGAAGAAACTTAATTTAATTGGTGATAATATTTAAGTACATCAATTATTTCTTATTGGACTTTTCGAAGCCTAAATATATGAGTATAAACGGATTGGATACACTATTTTTATATTTATATTTATTTAATTTTTTGAATATTTGGATACAAATACGAATTTGATGAATATTTAAAAATAATATCTGAATTCTTATTCATCGAATATCGATCGAATTTGAATATATCTTTATTCGATTATAGTTATTCAGGTGTATTAATATTTGATTAAACTTATTCATATTTTTTTTTTTTTTGTTATTCATATATGATGATAATTATTTAAATATTTATTTACAAATATCTAAATACGTGAATCTATGAACATATAACAAATACATATTTCAATCAACAAAAGGAACAATACAATTTTATTAAAAAGAAATCAATCAAACAAATAACATAATTTTTAATTAATTATTGATTTTATAATTGATTATTAGTACTAATTAATAGTAATAATAATGACATTTAAGTATATTAATTATAAAGTCAATAAATAATAATTATGTTGATTAACTTTATTCTTCAATTATAATTTATATATATATATGGAGATTTTTGTTGAAAAATATAAATAATATATTATTTAATAAATATATATTCGGAGCGAATATTAAACGGATCGGATACGCATTTACCATATCCGTATCTATTTATAATCGGATATCTACTGATCGAATACAGATAATGTCTACTTTAAACGAATGTGAATAAATTTTATGTAAATGGATACGAATGCAAATGGTAAATGAATTTTTGAATATTCATTTACAACCCTACCTAAATATAACTTAACCTATACAATAATTGAGTATAAAAAGCAACTTCAGATTTTTGTGATTGATTTAGTTTGATTCAGATTAAATGGGACTTTAATCTATATTTCAATATATTGCATATATTGTAATGCACTCAGTCAAACTATTGTCTTTTAGAAAAAAAAGTCATTAAAATAATTTCATATATACAAGTATAGGATTTGAAATTCAAGATCTGAATGAATTTTTAGCGTGTAAGAACATGTGAATTTAAAAAAAAAAAAAAAGAAAGAAAAGACAAAAAATTAAGGGCACATTTGATAGATGCTAATAGCCACTATAAGGTAGAATAATTTATGCTAATCTCTCACTTGATATCACCCATTACAGGAGCATATCAATCCTTTTTGGACCAAGCCTGCTATTGTAGCAACTACAAACAACTATTGTAGTAGTGGCCCTAATCGCACCCCTGCATTATTAGCATTACTACTACTACTACTACTATTATTATTACTATTATTGTTTTCCATTCTTGTCCCTTTTTTGTTTTTGTTATTCTGATTTTGCAAGGGTCATGTGGGAGGGGTGAGAGAAATTATTAAGGGTAATATTGTTTTTTATCTATTTAATCTTACACATCAAATATGCATAAAAAATTAAAGTAAATTATAGTTGTATATAATTATAAGGTTAATATTTTATATCATACAGATTAATATATTATTCAATTTCATTTTATTTTTTTCTATTTAAATTTTTATTATTATTTATATTTCAAATCAAATGTATCCTAAAAATTATTATTATTTATATTTCAAATCAAATGTATCCTAAAAAGGTAGGAGCAATAAATATTGATTTTCCTTACTGATTAAATCAATACAAATAAAGTAGCAAATCGACACGTGGGAGTCAGTTACAAACGGGAGGAGTTGATTGGCTTTGTACTGCGTTGGCAAGAATATGATTCCAATATCTTATTTGCGTTAGTTCCGCGTTTGATTTCTATATAAACTCCGCCAGTTTCCTCTAAACAAATCATTTCCAAGCTTCGAGCATTTTCTAGCAAATACATCGATTTTTTCCAATCAGTTTCAGTTTCATTTAATTTCATTAAGAAGGTGATCGGAAAGATGGCTGATAAGGAGGTGCACTACAGCCACCAGGAGAGCAAGGCCGATGAACCATCCTACGCCGCCGCCCCACACGCGGCGGTGGAGACCACCGATCGTGGGCTGTTCGATTTCGTGGGGAAGAAAGAGGAAGGGAAGAAGTGTGAGGGGGAGGCGATCGCCACTCAGTTTGAAAACAAAGTTCAGGTTTCCGAGAAGAAGGAAGATTACAAGGAGGAAGAGAAGAAGAAGCACGAGGGTCTGCTCGAAAAGCTCCCCAGATCTAAGAGCTCCAGTAGCTCAGTGAGTTTCCCATCATTAATTATTAATTATTTTAGGAATATTAATTGATCTAATTTGTTTAATCATATATTTTTTTTGGGCTAATCGTATATTATTATTTGTAGTCGAGTGATGAGGAAGAAGTAGACGAGAAGGGAGAAAAGAAGAAGAAAAAGAAGGGTTTAAAGGAAAAGATCAAGGAAAAAGTATCTGGAGAAAAGAAGGAGGAAGAGAAGGGGGAGGTTAAGTATGAGGACGCTTCTGTAACAGTTGAGAAGTATGATGATAAACCAGCTCAAGAACCAGAGGAGAAAAAAGGGTTACTAGATAAGATCAAGGAGAAGCTTCCCGGTGGCAAGAAGACGGAGGAAGAAGCGGCGGCCGCTTCGCCGCCGCCAACTCCGGCGGTCGGCCACGAATACGCCACCACCCCTGAGGCTGAGGGGAAAGAGAAGAAAGGGTTCTTGGATAAGATCAAAGAGAAAATCCCTGGGTACGGCCCCCCCAAGGGCGATGAAGAAAAGGAGAAAAAGGAGGGTGCATGCCACTAAGAAAGCAAATTCTTGGTTTATTTTCGTGAAAGACATCTGTGCTTTAATTAGAGTGTGGTTAAGGTGCTGTTTGGGTGGTTTGTCCGTGGTGTTCGATGTGATTATGTATATGTAAGTATGAATTTAAAGTTTGTTTATAGCTTATGAGTTTAATTTATAGTCCTAAAGTACGAGGTAATTGTGGCCATGTTGCATCATTTTGAGTTTGCACAGTTTTTAATGTATTGATTATCTTCTTTGTTTGTAATATAATCCTTGTCTGAAACTTTATTTGGAGGGTTCTTTATTTTCTACTTTTGCTTTGTCATAAGTAATTATATGTAATTTTGCGATCCAAGTGGCATTAATTTTATCTATTATGTGTGAGAGTCTCGTGTTCGATGAATGTCATGTACCCCCCACACAAAAAAATATATATATATATATATGTGTATGTAATTAATCATAATCATTTATAGGAGTTGCATTTTCTTTTCCTTTTTATTATTATTTTTTTTGGGGGTGTTTTTTGTGTTTGGGTTTTCTGTTTTTTTTTTTTTTTTTGGCGGGGGTGGGGGGC
This sequence comes from Jacaranda mimosifolia, assembly GCA_018894105.1. NCBI lineage: Eukaryota > Viridiplantae > Streptophyta > Magnoliopsida > Lamiales > Bignoniaceae > Jacaranda > Jacaranda mimosifolia. Next base: position 2,233,416 of record CM032123.1, read on the forward strand.
TGGGGGGTGGGTTTGGGGGAATATAATATGGTTGAACAGGACACCAGAAGTGTGATTGTTTTGCAGGCTGTTTTGAATGGGGCCCATATCCATTAAGGATAGAAAAATCATGCTAAGTTATGGGTCTAAAATGAATTAGCTTGGTTCATATTTGAAGGAAAATGGACCACAATGGAGGTTCATAGCATGAAATGGCCTGGTAGTGTGGTAACTTAGGACAACTTTTATTTATTTATGTTGTTTTTTCTTTGTATATGAAAAAAACATCATACTTCACCAGTGTGTAAACATCACTTGATGTCTGAGAAATTCATGGATTTTGGTCCGTTTTCTCATTCAACATATTGTATATTTTTGTTCTGGAGTGATAAAGCTGCGACTCATTGATTTGTTTACCATATAGCTTATAGGCTTTTGAGCGAATTGTCAAATGTTACCATGTCCAGGACTCCCATGGTAAGAATTACAATGGGTCGAGTTGGTTGCTTAGCGATTGGTGGATGCAGCTTTTCACATGCATAAGTGCCTTTTGGATCACAAGTGATGTCAAAATTTTCATCTGAACAATAAGGCAACGTTGGACAAATCATGGTGCGCACTGGGGAATCCCACAAAAGAGAATCGATTGGGTGTGTTGGAGAGGTTATCGATGGAACTCTGATTTTTTTTTTTCTTCTCTTTTTTGGGGTGAAAATAAAGTGCATTAATGAATTGATGTTGTGTGTGCTTGTGCTTTTGTTCTTAGAGATAAGCATATCGTAGATTTTGTTACGTGTGTGTAATTCGTTCCTATCTCTTTTCTTCAATTTTATCTTTACCATTTTAAATTTCAAAAATAAGGAGATCAAGTAGGAATGTGGGATAGCATGCCTAGCGCTTGATTTGGCCTCCAAGCCAACTTTGTTAGGCTAGCTTTGCCCTTGAAGCAAGCCAGATTTGCCTTCAGAGCTAGCATGGCAAGTAGGCCAACTTTGCTAGGCTAGCTTTGCCTCCATCTTACCAGTTACTATGTTAGCTTTGCCTCCAACTTACCAGGCTCGGTGATGCGCTGGAAGCAAAGCTAGTCTGGTGGTATCAACTAGAATTAATGCATGAAATAGAATCGTGGGCAAAGTTAAGGTTATGCTAGAGATATAACACAACAAAGAAGATAAAGTTTTGGTAAAGTGAATTTGTTATTGGAACTACTTTTTATACGTTAGGTTGTCCACTTTGTCCTTCGAACTGCATTATATGTTTTAATTATTGAAATAATTAAAGAACAACCTATATAATTTGAAAGAATTGAGTCGACCACCAGAACTATTGATCTTAGAACAAGAGATAAATAGGCTTATTCTTTGTTCACTTGAATCACAATTCCAATATGACATTTTAGTTAAGTTAATGATATTATATTCTTACTCTAGACCTGCATTTTCCTATTTTAACCCCAAGCCTCAAGTACTAATATTCATTTAATTTGAATTTGGACCCAATTTTCGCAGAAGTTAAAATCCACTTTTGGGTTCCTCCATATTATCGAGTGACCATACATGAAAGGAAAATTGCACATATTTAGCAATCAATGGGAGTGATCCAAGGAAATTGAATATTCAATATTTGTTAATAACTTCATGAATTCTCTTTCTACTGGATTTACAATTTGCTTGATGGAACTTATTTTAGATCATTCAAACTTGATATATATTTATCCAAAATATCTTCACCAAGCATTAACATGGAACCTATTAGTCCAAAAGCACCATTTAGAGCAACAAAAGTCCATAGACAGCTTAATTAACACCATCGAGTAAAATTTTCCTTCACAAAACCTTGATCAATGTATTTGGCAGCTTGTATTATTTGTTACCCAAAATTCAAAAACTAAGTTAGCATAAAGAACATAATTGGATTTCTATAAATAAAAAATTAATAATATTTTTTTATTGGAGATACAAATTTTTTTTTCTTACAATAGTATAAATAAAGTTATAGAAGTCAAAAAAAAAAAAAAAAAAAAAAGTGCTCAACTCATGCTCGGCTCTTTTCTCCCCAAGAGACAAAAATCTCATTTGGTTTACTTTTTGACATAACGACATGATACATAATAAGTTTTATTCTTTGATCCAATCAAAAACAAATGCCGCAGCCAATTTGTAACCTTACATTCGATCAATTTCTGAACCTAAACACATGCCATTGTCTCCCATCCTTAGTGCAAAAATCTTAGGATCAGAGGCTTTCTCGAATTCTCATTTCCCAAAGACTAACATTACCTTACCTTCCACAACGACCAATAAGTTTTTGTTCCGAAAAATGAACATTGATTTTTGTCCCTTTTTGTTCATTTGAAACAGCAATTAAATTAATTAATAGTAAATAAATATAATCTCTACCTATTATGCTTCGTTCGCTACAACATCCCACCGCCCACTTCCATTCCTAATTTTTAAAAAAAAGAATATAATAAATGACGAAATTTATCATTTCAAAGTACAATCAAATGCACATAAGGTGTACAACGACGCCTATTTCGGATCGAATATGAAATCTTCTAAATAATAGTGGAAACTGATGTCATTGGACTAGAAGTCAGCTTGACCTAATTTTTCATTTTTGATACTATATATGTATGCCTATGAAATTATCGATTTTAAAGAAATGAGAAAAGATTTTAATACAATCTTGGCATATATTCTAAGTGCTTCCTTGTCTACCCATTTACACACAAGTTATCTTTGCCAACTCATTGTAATTTCCAATTTGTTTCTAAATCTAGAGATGAACCTTTCTTGCATTTCACCAACCCTTTAGCTACTACTCTCAAATTGTTCTAGGGTAGATTTATACAGCTAGCAAGATATTCTTCTCTCTTAAAACTTATTCGGGTGATGATGATATTCTGTCGAGATATATTGTATACAATGTGTATGTATGATGTTAAATATAAAATAAATATAAATTTGAAATTGAAGGTCCTAGCTTGGAACTGTCTATTAGTAAGAGTAGTTTGTATTATAGCGAAACTAATTACAAAAGAGAGAAAATCGATCACATTGAAATTATCTTCTAAGAAGATTTATGTAATGTACAAAACTGCTAAACCATAATAGAATCAATCTCTTGTTAGATAAAATTCTTTAATAGAAGTAGTAGTTAACAATACCAGAGACTTGATCTCTGTGAAGGTGCCAAAAGAAGAGCCTCAATTGGTAAAGTTAAAAAGGCATTAATGGTACTAACAACCCTATTATTTTTATTTTCTGCAGAAAATGAAAATAGCAGAAAATGAAAATAAAGAACCATCAACTTCTCCTCCATTTTCACAAATATTTTCATACTCAAAATATTCTACCAAACAAACTCTTATACTCTCTCTCCATTTTCACTTTTTATTTTCTCTTACTCACATTTGCATAACTTTTAATACAAAATACTATATTTTCCAAATACAATTTATTTTTAATCCTACATAATTATTACATTTTAAACAAATATTCAAATAACATTTCATTTTCAAAAACACTTCTATAACTAACTTTTCACTATTCATTTTCACCAGAAAATGAAAATGCCTTCAGAAAAGAAATGCAAATGATCCTAAGTTTAACAATCCAAACTAATGTAAATTTCTAATTTTCATAATTACTCAACAAATCAAGTGTAAGTGTGTGTGTGTGTGTGAGTGAGTGTAGCGAGAGAGAGAGAGAGAGAGCAAATGACAAGATACATAATCATATTTCAACCAAATTAAAGAAAATGAAAAAAAAAAAAAAAAAACTATGCACAAAGCGACAATATTTGGATATAGCAATGCACTCAATTTTTGGATATAGTCCTCCAACTCATTCCATGACCCCCCACACTGGTAAAATATAATTTTATCAGATTGTGCCTGGATTCTTTGCTCCTACCATGAAAACAATTAGCAGCCATAAGCTATCAATTAATCCCACATTTTCATTGTTCTTTTTTTAACTTAACCATTAAAATAGTAAACCCTTTTGGGATTGGTCGAATAAATCCCAGTTTTAATGATTAGAGCGGCAGAAAGACAACATGAAACCTTAGCATTTGTCTGTAGTCAATATTCAATGCATTTGCAAGACTACTAAATCAAAGCCTGTCGGTTTGATGGTGAGAAATGGAACAAAGACATAAAAGAAAAAGGTTAGCAGTATCCCACATTGCAATGATCACATGCAAATTCATTCCCACAGAGTGATTGTCTCACTATAAATAGAGTCACCAAATTCTCATCATTTGTAAGAAACTTCCTTTAGCCTCAGAGAAAAAAAAATAATAATAAATTAAAATGGCTGTTTCAAATTCAGTATTTCACTACAGGTCCATTAGTCTGCCTTCAAGATTACAGCCCACAAAAATTGAAGCTGAGCTGAAATCTTGGCAGATTTCTAATGGGCTTTCCCAAACAGTCCCCATAACCTCAGAGGCCATTAAAAATGGCCTCATGGGGCTTGCAGAATTGTACAATACTGTAGAGGATGCTACAGAATCAAGATTTAGTGTTCTTGATTATCAAGATGGAAAATCAATGGAGGAATCACTCGAGGGCTCGGTCGAGTTGCTAGATTCTTGCAGCATTATCAGAGAATTAGTTCTGATGTTTAAGGAAAATGTCCAGGTCCTTCAATCAGCATTGCGGCGCAAGGGTCTGGATTTGAGCATCCAGAGTGATATAAGTTCATATTTCTGCTTCAGAAAGAGAATGAACAAACTTATAGCCAAGAACCTGAAAACACTGAAGAATTTGGAAAACAAGAATGGGTCAAATTTTTTTCTAAGGGAAGTGAGTGGGCTTACTATTGTTATTTTCAAGTGTATTTTAGTGTTCTTTTCTTGGCCATTGGCTAAAAGGTTTGAGGGGTGGAATTTGGTCTCAAGGCTGACAAAATCAGTAGTGGCTTCTAGAAGAGATGATCATGGTGTTGTTAGTGAGGTGGGGAGTGTGGATTTTGCACTTAGAACCCTCCTAGGGAGACTTAGAAATAATGGTGACAAGGTTTTTGATGTCCAAATGTTGCAAAGGAATTTGCAAAACCTTGGTGCTTGTATAGAAGAACTTGAGGAGGGATTGGAAAAATTGTTTAGGCAATTGGTTAGAAGTAGAGTCACTCTTCTTAACATTCTTACTCATCATTTGAGGTAGAAGAAGTGTTTGTGTTGATATGCTCAAGGGTTTGAGAGCCAAATTTTTGTACATGTGGTATGAATTTAGATATAAATCATATATATATTAATATAAGTTACTCACTTTCTTTTTATATTTAAACACATCAAGAATTTGTTCACGTTCGAACACTAAATCTTACATATACAAGTGTGAGAGCGATACTATTAGATCAATTGACCACTCGACTTGTTTTTTTTAATTATTATTTCATACGTTCATCCTTAATATTTTGATGGTACTAGCAATCACTGGACATGATGTTTTGTGGTAGATGTTTTCTCTAGGTACATATTAATTTAAATGTGTACGGGGTTTGTAATTGTATCTCCCTCAAACTCCACACGTAAGTTTACTTCTCATATAATTTGTGAAGTTGATCAGTCACTTTGAATTGTGTATATATCAATTATAATTACTCGTGATTAATTAGATTTAAAGAGGGTATAATAAAATCAAATTCTTTTTTACTCATTTTGGATAAAAAAGTGTGTTCTAAAAAATGATACATAAAAATTATGGTATTATTGTTGGGACAAAGAAGTGATTGATTTCAATATACCCACATTTTTAATAAATTTCACTTTTCATAAATCTCCCCCCATAAACTTTATACATGTGTACGAGAAAATGTACTATACAAAATAATTTAAATCCTCTATACCAGATATGAGAGAATGAATGTGCGGTAAGAATGCAATGCATAATAGCTCATTTATTTAAGGCCAATAATCCTCCTTATGACCCACGCTTGGAACTATTAAGGTACTAATACGGATTTAAAATTATCATTTAGGAAGAACATTGTCGTGTACTCTCACATGGGCTCTGCCTAGGAAACATGCTTATGTTTTCATTATTTCCTAATCCTACGGGGAATATTTAGGATTATAAATGGGTTGACCCGGGAAACTCCGCGGGTGGGCCCAACCATATAATTGACTGACAATTAAGGCGGTTAATAAAGTAAATTTTAATTCGAATTCGATCCAATTATTTAAAATTTTTAACCGATAAAAGATTCGACAAATATGATTTGATTAAAAAAAATTCGTAATCTGAAATAAATGAAGTGAATATGGATATAACTCGATTTGATCCATTAATAATTTAAATCCAAATATATTTAGTATCATGCATATATAGTATTATATATATACACAGAGTCCTATAACATCAATGTGGAGATTTGGATGAAGGAAGTAATGAACTCCTATAAAATATATCAAATCAGTTGCTTTTCATATAAATTATTAGATTTTGAGCTTATTTACATTGTAATTACATCCCTTGGTTTTCTATTTTTATAACAAAAAATGATGCGGGAAGAATAATGAGTAGGGATCGAATGCAATAATATGGCAAGAATGTAATGCAAATCTCGATTTGATAAAAATAAGTTTTTTTTATATATATTTTATAGAACTTTGAGTCTATAATAGTTCATTGAATGATCAAGTATAACTATGTATTTACAATGCTAAATAAATACTATTATTAGCAACGAAACCTAAAATGTAATGATTTGGTGAATAAATGTGATTAAGTTAAATTCTATTATTGCTTTTAAGTGATCAATAGACTCAAAAATTTATTAATTAATCTATTGTGTATTTTTTTTTAAGGATGATTATTTTGAATTTGGATTCTACTAATTTTTCAGAAAAATAATAAATATATTATAAATTTTGAAATATTCAAATTTGAATTTTTTTGGATATTCGATTTTATTTGAATCCTAATATGGTTATACCAACTAAAAATCTAATGAATTTTGAATCGAATTTGAATTTAACATATTATTTTTAAATTTAAATTTGAATTCAGTATGATCCGATTTGAATCTGACCCATTGATAGTACTACTGCCAATGTATCTATCAAGTATCAACAAAAATAGCCCGCCCAACAGACTTAGTTGGCCCATAAAGAACATTGGGCCGGAGAATCTTACGCACGAGCCGGCCCAATAGGGCATATGCCTGCTGGCTGATGCGATATCTCTGGATTATGGTCAGCCCACAAATAAAAAGTTGAACTTTTTTCTTCAGAGTCGGCCCAAGCTGGTGTGAGTGCGTGACTTAACAGAATTTTTGAACCCCGCAAAATAAAAAAGAAAGGAGCTTATGCCAATTATGCTAATATGGCGTCGGAGGAGGGAGAGGCGACGGCGGCGAAGCCTAGAGGTGGTAGGTTTTGCACCATCTGTAACGCCAGACGCGCTGCTCTAAAACGCCCCAAAACTCTCGAACAAGTATGCTCTAGTTTTACTTCGCAGTTTCCTTTTCTGTTTTTTTTTTTTCGAAAGGCTTTACTGAAAGAATATTGCATTTTCGCCTTGTAAAAGATATGCAAGGAGTGTTTTTACGCAGTGTTTGAAGATGAAATTCACAGAGTCATAGTAGATAATCATCTTTTCATGCGGGGCGAACGTATCGCTATTGGAGCTTCTGGAGGAAAAGGTGAGGAAAAAATCGTTTTCGTAATTTAGTAGAAATTAGTTGAAATTCACTTCATTAATCGTGGGCTTATGAGCAAGTAAGCAGAATGGATGGTTGAGTATATATAAAGTAGGTGCATGAAAGTAATTAACTTTTAATTACAAATCAATGGTTTTGTTGCAGATTCTACTGTCCTTGCTTATGTCTTGTCCGAATTGAATCGTAGGCACAATTATGGCCTGGATCTTTTCCTGCTTTCAGTTGATGAAGGTATCACTGGTTACAGGGATGATTCACTTGAAACTGTTAAAAGAAATGAAATCCAGGTATAGCATGACGGCTTGCTGGAAAGTCAAGGTTTACAGTTGCTACACAATTACAATCTTTGATTTTATGATGTTTACCACTGTTGAAAATGTTTCATTCCTTCATTCTATGGAATCATGATTCAAATGCATATTTTCCTCCTCGAGTCTTATACCATTTGTTTGCTACCAGAAGCGTTGCAAGATCCTGAGTTATTTACTACTCTTACCTTTCAAAGTCTGGATGCACTACGCTTTTCTACATGAACTTTTTTCAATTTTTGTTCAAATCTAATGGGTTTTTTTGTGTTTTATACCCATTCAGTATGGACTTCCCCTTAAAGTCGTTTCATATAAAGAATTATACGGGTGGACGATGGATGAAATTGTGAAGCTAATAGGTTTGAAGAATAACTGCACGTTCTGTGGGGTTTTTCGTCGCCAGGTAATAAAGTTCCTTCTTATTACGTTCGTTAGCTCAAAAATTTGTTTTAGCAACCTTTCCTTTCCTTGGTGTTGCAATAACCTAATAGTTTAATATGTTACAATGTTCTGCATTGTTTCAATGTTTAAACTAATATTTTTTCATAATGCAAATGAAGAGACTTCAGATAATAAAAGAAAGATAGCTCAACAACTCCTTATCATCATCTGTTGATTTTGAGACTTGTTTAATATTGGTCATTTGTACATTTTGAGCTTTAGTTGTGTCTTTTAAGCAATTTTTATCAAGTTTTATGGATTCCAAATCTTCATACAGGGAACTTAGTGGTGCAAATTTAACAGTCGTAATGTTGCTTGTCTTTTCTTAAGGCCCTTGATCGTGGTGCTGCACTTCTGAAAGTAGACAAGCTAGTTACTGGCCATAACGCTGACGACATCGCTGAAACTGTCCTCTTAAACATATTAAGAGGTGACATTGCCAGGTAATGTGTTATGTTAAGGACTTAAAAGTAAGAGGTGAGAGAGCTGGGGTAGGATAATTGGAATGGGTACTTTTCTTGTTTCTTTGCGTTTCATGCTTTCGCTGAGGTTTCTGATCTGTGAAAAATTCATCGTTAACACACCAGGCTGAGTAGATGCACATCAATAACCACTGGTGAAGATGGACCTATTCCAAGATGCAAGCCTTTTAAGTACACCTATGAGAAGGAAATTGTGATATATCCTTGGTGAATTACAGGGTTTTATGGTTCCTCCTCTTTATTGTTTCTGTATCTTTTACAGCTGTTTTAGTAGCAATCCATGCGTATTTTACTTGTTATTGATAGCACTGAAGTGAAATCCTTAACATGCTCTCACGTATGCATACTTCAAGCGGTTGGATTACTTCTCCACTGAGTGTAAGTATTAACTCGATGATTTCTTGCACTTTACTTGTTTCTATTTTTGTTTTAAGTTTTTTTAGTCCAGCTATATTCTGGCTTCCTTGTTAGATAGTGGTTCTCTGTTTTCTGACATGTGTTCTCCTCTTTTGAGAAAGAGGACTCTCCCTGACACCAGTAGCTACTGGATATTTTGCTAATTTTGAATTTCTCAATTACTATTGTTTCTTGTTGTTTCATTGAATGAAATTCTATTGCCCTTTGAAATTGCAGGCATTTACTCCCCAAATGCTTATCGTGGCTTTGCTCGAGAATTTATTAAAGATTTGGAGAGGATCAGGTTAGATACTCTCTGTTTTCATTCTTTGTTGTGCTTGTTTTATATCAGTGTAAAATTGTATTTTATGGTTTTGTCTTTTTAGGCCAAGAGCTATACTTGACATCATCAAATCAGGTGAAGACTTTAGGATCTCTACTTCTACAAAAATGCCGGAGCAGGGAAACTGTGAAAGATGTGGTTACATTTCCAGCCAGGTGAGAATGCTTCCCCAAATACCTCTACAGGAAGCCTGTATCTTTAGTTTCGGTTGATGTCTTGCTCGAAACGCGTTTTACTTTCTCTTCTTGTTCATCTCCAAAGGAGCACAGAATTCAATATATTTGACCAATTAATGTCTAGATGGTTGTTAATCTGCATTTCCTGATGAATTTTACTTAAAACTATCCTACATTTGAATTACTGTAACACTTGTGCCATTCAGGCTGTGATAATAGTTTGTTGTAACTTAAACAATGTGCATATTCTCCTCCTTAAAGACTTCCCTTTCTTTTATGTCCTAGTTGGCACACCATCATTGCTTTTCTGTCATCCCTGCTTGTCCTCATTGCTCTAATGACCACAGCCATCACTACATCATTATCATCTGGTCATGATTTTCTTGTGAGTTCACTGAAAAAACAAGTGAGCTATTATATAGAGTTCCAAGTTTTTAGAACTGATTGGTGAATTGAAACATGGCCATTGCATCTCTTTGAACTATGTTGATGATTTCTTTAACTTGGCCAGTTAAATCTATAAAAGCAATGAAAGGATTTGTGTATATGTCTTTTGTTATACTACAATAGTGGTTCAAATTGTTGTGTTTTCAGTCGTTAAAGACCATAAACCCCTCTCTAATATCTGCAGAGATGGTGTAAAGCTTGTGTTTTACTGGAGGGACTTAACCGGGGTTTGCCTAAGCTGGGCATTGGTCGTAGCCGAGGTTTGGATAACGATCGTAGTAAGGATATGAAAGAAACTAAAGGAACAAAGAGTTTACAGAGCAAGCAGTGTGGATCACTCGACTTCTGATTCACTTTTTCAGCTCAGGAAGAATCCCGGCAACTTATAAATTATGTTGGATAGCACAATTGATTCGCAGGTCTTCTTCTGGCCTACGACGTAGCTTCTTTATAGACGAAGGAGGCAAGCATTTGATTGTGAGGAACTCCGCCTTTTTGCAAAATGATATTTATTTGGCCACAGATAAGTCTATATAGTTAGGGCTAGTTTCGTTCGATTTTTAAGTTATCTCATGATTGTTTATTATGTGATAATTTGTGTGATTATTTATCATTGCGCTATAGTTTGGTTCTTATGATTATTTTTATATGGGTCCACATGATTGTTGGTGGTTGTTCGGTTCAACATTAAAACATCTTGATTATACTTAGTAAATCATCTTTTTTTTCCCTTACCCAAATATAAAATTCATAATTTCAAAAATTAAAGGATAAATAGATAATTTCAACACAAGAAGTAGATCTATGGATAAATAGTTTCATGGGAGTGGTAGGTTAATTTATCATGAGAATTGCACATATAAGCACGGGCTTTTGGTATTTGAGTGGCCATGAATATTTATTATCATTCCAATCAAACAAATGATAATGTGGGATAAAAATACTTTAGCCCACTTTATCATCTTAACTAAATTAGCCCATAGAATTATATATTCTGAATTAGTCATGTATGTCAGTTCAGGGGGGTCAGTGGTACAAAATTCCTTTGGAACATAAACTGATTTAATAAAGGAAAAGCGTGTTTTACTCTTGAGTTTAAGTGTGCATTTTTTTTTTAATTATTAAAGAATGTGAAAGCATGCATAAATGTGAATGCTTTATGTAAAGTTTATAGCCTGATATCGATATTAATAATTGGGTCCCACTTCTAATCCATCTGAAATTGCTTCTAGCTCTTTCCAATGTCTGGTTGCTTTTTTGTTGAATACGTTTTACATCAAATTAATTGATTTTGATGTTTTAGTCTAAAAATAAATTATTGTGTTGCCGCGTTGGTGGCCATATTTTGAATTGATTTATGATACAATGACAGGCAATTATTGTAGTATTATTGAGTGAAATATAATTATACAATGGCAACTGCAATCACGGCACGTGAACTGGAAAATTGAGAAGAAAAAAATAAAATAAAATAAGAAAGGTGGTGGAAAATTCGAGTTTAATACTTCCCATCAATAGTGGAAAATTGAAAATGAACATTACAAGCTTTCACATGATTTTCTTTATTCAATATGCTTGAGACATTCTTCGCTTTGGGTAATAAAAAAGTGAGGGTGATTAGGATTGACGCAGATGTAGTAGTTAATCTTCCTTAATGTGATTATGGAATCTATGATTACTATTAAATGCTTATCTATTGTTATAAGTATTGTCCAAATTACAAATTAATAATTATAATATGTTAAATGACAATCATATATGATTTCAATTTATTCTTAGTAGCAATTATTCACGAATAGCTTATTTTGAATTAATTATTGAAGTTACAGCTCTTAAGCATTTGCAGCAGAAACTAATAGTTGATCGATTGCAGTCTTTTACAAGGTCAAACCTCCATCGATAGCACCTTATCGTGATGCCTCTTCTCCTTCTCTTATAAATTTGATGTCAAACTTGGACTTTCCCTATGATTCCTTCACACTTAATCTTTCGAGTGTCACTATCTTGAAACAACATCTCTTATACATTTGGGGTCAAACTTTGACTTTTTCTATGATTCGTTCGCACATAATATTTCGAGTATTGCTATCTTGGACCATCAGTTTCATTTATAATTCAACTATCAAAATCTTACTACTAAAAGTATCACTAATTAACATATTAGTCTCACAAGAGAATTTAAAATCAATAGCTCATTTAGATCTAGCTAAATTCGAGAATTATATTTGAGACATCCGTAACTTAAATTAATTAAACTTGTCGTAAATCTCGTAAATTAATTACCTCTACAACAAAAAGAATTTCAGCTTAGTTAAATTTTAGTAAAACTAAGGTAAAATATTCTCCTTTTGATAATAAATGTGGGTTAATTCCCAATTTCTCATATTTTACAACATTTTAAAAAGTAAAAAAAAAAAAAAAAAGTCATTAATTTCTTTTGGTCTTTTTATTTAAATAGGAAAAAGGATTGCCAATGTGAATAAGGAGTTGGGTAGGGAGTGAGGGCGGTGGGACCTGAGGGACGCGGTTTGTTGTTCGCCCAGAACGTGCAGACTCCGCGGGTGGCCATCAAAGACGGATTCGGCATTCCCATGCCTGGGATTGGGACCTTTCATATTCTATCATAATTCGTGATTTTAAAAATCCCAAAAATTCCCACATAGAAACACAAGCAACGCATGTGGGAAACACCATCGGCCCCCATCTCCTACTCATGGACCCCACCACCGACGCCTCCATTTTTTTTCAATATTTTTTTTTCCTTTTCTTTTTCTTTCCTCTTTTTACTACCGTAAATACTAAATAGTATTAGAAATTAAAGAGAAAAAAGAACCAATACTTGGAAAATTTCTATGGCAATCAAATCCATTGATTCAATTCTTTTAACAAAATATTCATAAAGTATATTTTATATTTATTTTTTAAAAGTAAACATACCCATTCATATATATATATACATACACATTCTCTTATATTATAATTATACATACATGAAAATTTAAGTATAAAATCACATCATTATTTCACTAACCTAATTATAAATTTTATTAAATAATATGTATTATATAATTAACAAAATACTATAATTTAATTAGACCATCATATAATTTACTTTTAAAAGATGCATTCTTTTAAAATAAAATCAACATGAAAAATTTAATTCAAGTTAAAGTTGCACAATAGACAAATTAATTTAGCTTTGTTAAAATTTTAAATATATATATAAATAATATATAGATAAATATTTTGAATCGAGGTGGGGTGGGTTTACCATAAAATTCAAAATGCCATCCCTGTATTACCGTAAATACTAAATAGTATCAAAAATTAAAAGAAAAAAAAAGACCAATACTTGGAAAATTTCTGTTGAAATCAAATCCATTGATTAAATTATTTTCACAAAATATATTTTATTTTTATTTTTTAAAAATAAACATAACCATTCGTGTATATATATACATATATATTCTCCTATATTATAATTATACATACAAGAAAATTTAAGTAGAAAATCACATCATTATTTCACTAACCTGACAAAAAATATTAATTTAATATCTAGATTACAGAAATATCTTATTTTAAAATAAAAGTAAATACATCATTCTCTTTAAACATAACTCACATTCACATTCTTGCATCAAAAGTCTTTCTATAAAAACACTCAAAATAAAATGAAAAGAAATATCCATCTCATATACTCCAAGCCCTTCATTTAACAAACCCATCCAAAAAAAGCACAAACATTTGTCTTCTTGCATTTTTCCCCCACTTAACCCATTTAATTCATTTTTCCCTAATCCATTTCCAACTTCCCAAAACATTGTTCAATTTTTCCCTCTGTTTTTTACAGCTATACACTCTGTTTCCCCCACCACTTGACTTTATTTTTTATCTCTCCACAGCCGCACTTTGAAGTTTATATACTGCACGCCCTCCTCATTCCCTTTCCTCCTCAGCCTCAATCCCTCATTCTCCAGGCAGCAAATCCCACTCCAAATACCCCAAAAATGCCGCTAAGATTAGCGGGTCTGTTTCTGCTTTTCGCCATTGCTGCAGCAGACGATCCTTACAGATTCTTCACATGGAATGTCACTTATGGCACCATTTACCCTCTCGGCGTCCCCCAACAGGTTTTTCATTTTAACCTATTTTTTTTGAGGATTTATGTGATCTACAGCAGGATTTTAGATAAAATGCTGAGGTTTCTGATCTGTTGTTTTCAGGGTATTTTGATAAATGGGCAGTTTCCGGGCCCTGATATCTACTCAGTCACCAATGATAATATCATTGTCAATGTGTTTAACAGCTTGGATGAGCCTTTCCTCATTCACTGGTGAGTACAATTACACTATACATACTCTGCTCTTTTTTATGAACAGCATATAAAAACATTTATATTAGATCAATCTTTATGTTTTAGAAGGGAAAATGGCAATGTTGCCCTTGATTAACCTCCCATTGATGCTTTACTATTGCGTCAAGCCAGGGGTATTATAAATCTCTTCAGTAAAAACTTGTGGGTTAGGTTTTTTATGTGTGAATTCTTAGGCCTGTTTGCTTTCATTTTCAAAGCTTATTTTTATATTTTTTATTATTTTAAAAATAAAATACATCATTTTTTACGTATTTTTATTTAATATTATTTTTATTTTTAAAATACATTTTTCAATCACCTTATATCTTTTCCCAATCAGTTATATATCTTCTCTCTATTTTATTATTTTTATTTCTCACAACTTATTAAAATCAAAGTAATAATTATTTTTCTAATAATCTATTCAAATACAAACTCATTTTCAATTCATTTCTACTAACTAACTTTTTAAATTTTAAAGATGATGACATGAAAATTGAAAATGAAAATAAAACCAAACGGGTTGGTTTCATTTTTTATTTCTTTTAATTTATTTATACAAGCACATTAAGCATTCGAACTTTTACTTCACAATTTTAAGTGTAAGGGTAATATTATTGGTCAACTAATCACTATTTCACACGATGAAGATGATGTTATTGAGTTAATTAATTATTATTTCATACTTAAATATAAGATGATGTTATTAGATCATGACAATTTAATATTAATGTCCAAATTATTTACCACTTTTTTGGTAACTTATAGTAACATACTTTTTTAAATGCATTTTAGTGTTACCACTCCGTGTGATTGACCAAAACAGGTCCTGAATTTAAGAAGAGGGAGGGGTACGGAGTCCAAAAATACAAAAATCGAGAATATATAATAAAATATTAGTTATAATAAAAAATTCTAAATGAAAAATTGATCTTCTTCTTTATTGGTATCATTTAATTTTCATCTACTATGACATCTAAGAATGGGTTTTAATAATTGCACCACCCAAATTGCAACTTAGAATGTGGATCTAACATCATTCAATTCTTACATCCCAAGTTTCTTTGCCTTTTTCTTTTAATACTAAAAAAAAATCACTTTACATGGGAACCAATTGAAAGAAAAAATGTTTAAGGCCACTATTGGAAAAAGGGAAACCACATGGATTTTCCTAAAAAAATTAAAGAAAGTCACATGGGTTGTAGCATCATAGCTTTGTCAAGAAGCACCACTTTTCTAGGGCTTGATTTTCTATTTTATTTATAAATATAATTGATTGATCAGATATATTTAATATAAATATAATAAATTAAAATATGAAATGTAATAAAAAATGAATTAGAGAATCCAAAATGAAAATTTCCCACTTATATGCACAACAAGTTGTCTAATGAATAAAATTACAATGTCGAGTGGCCTGTGCCCAGCGGCACAAGTCTCCCACATAATGTGGGAGGTCAGGAGTTCAAGCTCTAACGGACTCTTGATATGCGTGTGTATAAATAAAAAAAATAAAATAAAATTACAATTATGAGAAATAAATCTTGCTAAATGGGGTAATATTTTTTATTAGACCAGGTGCATTGCACCCTCCATGTCCCCCAACTCAATTCACTGGATAATATTAAAGTAGATCAAGTATAATGCATTTATTTCATTTATCACTCTTTTTCTATTTTTTTTTCTAATTCAACATTCATGATTAAATTAAAAAAATATTATATTCAATCCCATCAAATCTAAAATCCCACTTAAGGACTTGTTTGGTTTCATTTTTACATTTTCTACTATTTTAAAAATAAAACATATTATTTTTTACACATTTTTACTTAATGTTATTTTCATTTTGAAAATAGATTCTCCAATAATCTATTTATCTTCTTCCAACAACTGATATATTTTTTCTCTGTATTTTATTATTTCTATTTCTTTCCACTTACAACCTATTAAAACTGACATAATCATTACTTTTTCAACAAATTATCCAAATACAAACTCATTTTTAACTTATTTTCATTAACCAACTTTTTAAATTTTAAAAATAATAAAAACAAAAATTACAAATGAAATAAAACCAAATGGGCTCCTAAATGGGCAGCAGCTGTAAACAACTGCAAAATTTGTGTGCCTTTTTTTAATTTTTTAATTTTTTAATTTTTTTTTTTGTAAAAGAAAAAAGACAGGGATTTGGTTTTGTGATCGAATTGTCCAACTGGAATTGCTGTCTATGGGCAAATTATGATTCCATTTGCGACAGGTGCATAAAGCTGAATGCATGTTGTCTTAAATCCTAATTCACTGAAGTTTTCAGAATTGCAGTATGCAGTCCTCGACTTTTGCGAAAACTATTTTTTTATCCCACAATTAGTTTTAATATTTATATTGGTACTGCATATGTATAGTACGATGGTCAAATATTCTGTCTCTTTGTCAAGACAGCTGTAGCTAGCTACCATTTTTGCCCTTGGTGGTCAAATTTTGAGACTCTTTTTACTAACTTAATAAGGGGCTGTTTGGTTTTATTTTCATTTTTAATTTTTATTTTCATTATTTCTAAAGTGGTGAGAATTAGTTATGTGATGTGATATAGAAATAAAATATATTTGGATGAAATATTTGAAAATGTTGGAAATATAATGATTATGTTGATTTTAATTGGTTATAGGTGGAGAGAAATAAAAATAATAAAATACAGAGAGAAGATATATAAATTATTAGAAAAAGATATATAGGTTATTGGATAATGTATTTTAAAAATGAAAATGAAAATTATGTTGGGTAAAATTTAAAAAAAAAATGATGATTTCTATTTCTAAAATAATAAAATAGGTGAAAATGGGGTTTGGAAATAAAACCAAACACCCCCTAAGACTAACATTTAAGTTCCTAAATGGACCAGTTAGTTCTAAAATACCTTTACATATATATTTATACTATTAATAAAGTGCATATATTTTTTGGTATGTTTTCGTATAATGTATCTAAAATGCTTTTACTTCTTTTCTTGCATTCTCATTACGACGATTTATGTAGTACCTACCATTTACGACCTCACATTCTATATTATTAATTATCATCTTATCATACAATCATAATTTTTGTATCATTATGCTAAAAAACTAAATAAGTACCAAATGTTTCTTAAAAAATTAACATTATACTAAAAGTAAATATTCATTTTGTTTACTAGATATACTGTAAAATTTTAACATATGCATTGAATGTATCAAAGTTACTAGTTATTTATAAAATGTTAGGATCTTGATAACTAACTTGTATATTATTTATAAGCATTAAGGACCTTAATAACTAACTTGTATGTTATTTAATACGTAATAAAATTAATCCTATTTTAAAAGAGTAACATCTAAATGATTTTATTTTCTCCTGTTTCTTTTTCAATGGTTTTCGTTCTATATAATTTTATATTTCTTCTTTTCCTTCAATTATTTAGTTTATTAGAACTTTTTCCTTTTGTTCATTTCAAAAATTTAAATAAATGCTTGAAATTATTTTAAAAAATAAGCACTTCCATAAAAAGTAAACCCATATTTTTATCATACTAGAAATTTTTTTCTACGCATATAAAATGCCAAAGTCGCGAATAACTATTAAATTTTTAGTGCACCAAACTATATACCTAAATATTTTGTCGGACTCAAAACCCTAAACCCTAAACCACTAAAATATGATAAAATATTGATTTTTCATTAACATATTCTGATCTTTTGAGCCCCAAAATCCAATTTCAGGAATGGGATTCAAAACCGGAGGAATTCATTTGAAGATGGAGTTTATGGGACAACATGCCCAATTCCTCCGGGAAAGAACTTCACATACATTCTACAAATGAAGGATCAAATAGGAAGCTTCTTTTACTTCCCATCTTTGGCATTCCACAAGGCTGCCGGTGGTTTTGGCGGCATTAAGATCCTAAGCAGGCCGCTAATCCCTGTTCCTTTTGGTCCTCCGGCCGATGATTTCACTGTCCTAATTGGGGATTGGTACAAATCTAATCACACTGTAAGTCTCATGTTCACTTGATTGATTATTTTTTGTTTGTTTGGTAATGAGATAAGATTTTGGGTATTGGTGTGGTTCGTACATGGATAGGATAAATTAGAAATTATTGTTATTATTATTGGAAAAGAACGAGTGCATTATCTTGGTCTGAGTATTGTCAGGTGTAGGTTGGTAGTCATGTGTAGGTGCAGGAAACGCTGCAAGAAAATTTAATCTTGAGTCATGGGCTTTACTAATTGGAGTGTCGGTAGCTTAGTGGGCCCATTTGATACAAAAACCTAATTAGTAGTTCGTCTGCCTCATTTGACCATTGGTATCATCTTTTTGGGCCCATTAGCAGCTGGATGTTTCCTGATCCAGCTTTAATGTTGGGCCCATTAAAATCTATAACTTCGTAAATTTGGTTGAATTTTTGTCTAACGAATTCAAGGACCCCTGGTCCAGTTGCTATTTAGGTAATAAGAACACAAATCAATAAATAAATAAAAATTCTGACATAAATCCTTTTAAACATGTTTTTTGGATTGAAAATTTAATGTGATTCAATAAACAGAATAGAGATTTCGTCATAGATCTTGTATAAGAAAATGTACTTAATATTGGGATTTTTGGACAAATATATAGGGATGGTAATGGGGCTAGTTGGGCCCAACCCATACCCTGTCCTGTTAGACCTTATCCGCCCCACCCCGCTCCATCTTGTCCCAAACCTGCCAACCCCAAAAAATTAAAAAAATTAGAATCAATCAATGAAAATATCAAATTAAAATCACTGGACAACAATTAAAATTAAAATTTTAAGTACAAAAATGAAAAATTCATATAAACAAGATAAGATTCTAAAAGCAAAATAGGAGATGAGAGTAGAATTAAAGTAACAACTCTAAATTATTCAAATATTATTTTTAATTTGAAAAACATAAAATAAATTATATATAATATATTTATTATTATTATATGTATAATTTATATGTGGCATGTTATGGGGCGGGTTAGATAAACTCCATATCTCACCCCAAACATTTTGGGTTATGAAAATCATGCCTCCTACTATGACTCATGCTCCGTTAAACCACCCTAAATCCATCCTATTCGGGATGGGTTGAGTTCGGGTTCCCATTTTGAAAAATCAAAATGCTCGATTCATTGACAAAAATTTAGTCAGAGTTTACCTTTTAAGATTGTTGTTCTTTTCTGATGTGCGTTTGATCTTCTTTTATATAGGATTTGAAGGCAGTTCTTGACAGAGGAAACAAGCTACCTTTGCCTGATGGAATCCTTATCAATGGCCGTGGTCCTAATGCTACCTCTTTCACCATTCAACAAGGTGCCTCAGCAGCACATGCATAATGCAATTGTACTTTGCGCTCTTCTGATCCAAAATAGCTGACAATGTGATCGTTTTTTACAGGAAAAACTTACAGGTTTAGGATATGCAATGTCGGATTGCAAAACTCGCTCAACTTCCGTATTCAAGGACATAAAGTGAAAGTGGTTGAAGTGGAAGGAACACACACTGTGCAGATTAGCTATTCTTCCCTTGATATTCATGTCGGCCAGTGCATGTCTGTTCTTCTAACAGCAGATCAGCAACCTCAGGACTACTATATTGTTGTCTCAAGCCGTTTCACCACTCCAGTCCTCACCACCACGGGTTTCCTTCGTTATGCTAACTCAAATCGTCCTGCGTCTGGACCACTTCCTGGAGGGCCAACCACTGAGATCGACTGGTCCCTCAACCAGGCTCGTTCCATCAGGTACATTTTAACGAATATATCTAAATTTTAAGCGGTTCAGCAATTTCTGGCCATATGATCGTTATAAAATTTTATGAATTTTCAGGACAAATCTTACAGCCAGTGGACCAAGGCCGAACCCACAAGGTTCTTACCACTATGGTATGATAAACACCACAAAAACTATTAGGCTTGCAAGTTCTGCTGGTCAGGTTAACAATAAGCAGAGATATGCAATCAACAGTGTGTCCTTTGTGCCGGCTGACACCCCTTTGAAAGTGGCTGATTACTTCAAAATAGATGGAGTTTTCCGGGTCGGGAGTTTATCTGATGCTCCCACCGGTGGAGGAATATACGTTGATACATCGGTGATGGGGGCCGACTACAGGGCATTCATCGAAATTGTTTTTGAAAATGATGAAGATATTGTGCAGAGCTATCACCTCAACGGCTACTCCTTCTTTGTAGTAGGGTGAGGATAAATGGATAATGAATTTTTTGTATATACATATATTAGCAACAAAATATCTATCCACTTGCATGCTGATGTGATCTTTAAATCAGAATGAATGGAGGGCAATGGACCTCCGCTAGTCGGACCCAGTACAATCTTCGTGATGCAGTCTCACGGTGCACAGTTCAGGTAACAAAAGAGAAATACATTTGTCCCTTTAGATTGATATATGTATATATGAGACATGTTGGCTGCCATTGAGTCATAGGATCTGAAGAGAAATTCTTGAATCACAAGACCTGGCCTGAGAATTTCTTCTCCTATTTGCAGGTGTATCCAAAGTCATGGAGCGCCATTTATGTGGCCCTCGACAATGTGGGAATGTGGAATTTAAGATCAGAGTCCTGGGCTCGACAGTATTTAGGGCAACAATTTTACTTGAGAGTTTACACGGCATCAACCTCCTTGAGAGACGAGTACCCTATCCCAAAGAACGCTCTCCTTTGTGGCCGAGCGAGTGGCAGACGCACACGTCCCCTTTAAACTAGCCATCAAGAAAGTTTAGGAATGGAAGAGTTTTCACTAAGTACTAGGCTCTTGTTTCCTCTTAGATGATTGAATTCTTGGGTGCTAAATCAGCACATATGCAAATTTAGGATTGGTATTAAGTAAATGACCTTAGCTCAAGGTCACATTCTTTTAATTTCCACTGGCTGTTGTATTTTGTTTGATATTTATATCAATTTCTATACAATTATTATACTATTATAAATGAAAATGAAGTGGTTCTTTTTCTTATTCAGATTCACATATAATTTTGATCAGTTGAGATCTCTTGTACCACATGAATATAACTTGAAAATATGGTTTTATAAAAGGGTAAATCAATGGTAAATTGAATATAACTTGGCAACATAATTTTATTGAAGGGAAAATCAATAATAAATCATAGTTATATTTTTGAAATGTTGTTTTTTACTTATTTATTTATTTTAAGTCGAATACCAAAAGGCTACTAAAAAAAGAAAGAAAATAATTAATTTCATTTTTTTTTTCCTTCACAAAAAGAATGGCCAAACAAGTATTGAAAGTTTTAGAGAAAACCCACCATTTTTCATATGGCTAAAATTGGTCTTATGCAAAAATTGAGATTCCCAATATCAAAGGGAAAATTGGGTTCTTTGTTTTTTAAATGAGTGATAATTGAATTATTACATCATAATATTAATTATTAATTAATATAATATGTTCTTTGATCATTAATAAATTATTATAAATAATAAAATTACAAGATCTTTTACTTTTTTAATTTATAAATTGATGTAATTATTTTCAACAGTAGTTGCAAAGAGCAATTATATAGAGTGTACATGCACTCTCAGACATGAGACAACTACAAATCCAGCCGTCAGTTTATTCTTTCACAAAATACAGCCGTTGATCAGTTAGACTAAGAACCTAAAAAAGGAACAGTTCTAGAATTACAAAAACCCCAATCTCACTTAACTCTTTTCTTCTTTAGCAGTCTCAACTCTCCAGAGCTTCTTGCGAAAACCAGAAGGTTCAATTTCGGTAATTTTCCTTTTTTCTTTTCTCCCTTCAAATGTTGTTTCGCCTATTACTATATTCATTTTACCGTTGGATCGCCAAATTTCTGTCGCTGGAAGTGTGTTTAGTTTGCTCTTTAATCGACTTCTTGAATGCTTGTTAAGGTTTTTGGAACTGTTGAGTTTGTTTGCGGATCTATTTTAGCTTAGTTTCTGTTTTCGCATTTTTGTTGTTTCGGTTCGGAGGAATTTTTGGATTGGCCTAGGGTTTAAGTGTATGGTGGCCTGCACATTGCATCTCGTTTAGAGAAGTAGGGATTCTAGGGTTTGATTGGTAAAGGATGAGCAAGGTTGCATTTTGATGGAATATACTGGTTCGTTGTTAGAAATTTATTTAATGGTACTCTGTGTTGTTTGAAATTTAGAATTGAAGATTAAATATTGATGTTGATATCTGAGTTTTATTTTTTAGTTTTAATTTTGTCTAACTTTGTGGATTCATAAAGAATTATGGTTTACAATTTTTTTTGTTTGTTCCAGAGAATCATTTACTTTGAGCGTGTGCTTTTCCATCTTTGTTCTCAACTTTTGTTCTAATGGCGGTACGTGAGTCTCATACTGCACTTGAATAGTAAGCTTATATTTGTTATTTTTGACCTTCTCATCTTCTAAATATTCATCTGGTTTTGGGTATATAGGTAGAGAAACTTCTTAAAGATGAGGCTACAGAAGAAAAGGGTGAGCGTGCCAGAATGGTGAGTCTTATATCATTTGTAGTAAAAGATTTTGGATCATTGTGCGATTATGGTGTGTCCACTAAAGAAACTCTGATGAAGCACTAGAAACATAAGAAGGCATCTATTAATTTCTGTACATACTATTATTTTCAAAGCATTTTGTTTGTATTCTGCTCATAATGTACCCAGATGTAATTTTCAGTTGATCAAGTTGTTTTTTATACTGACAACTAGGCTCTCTCTTTCTATATCAGGCCTCCTTTATTGGAGCCATGGCTATTGCGGATTTGGTTAAGACAACCTTGGGACCTAAGGGGATGGTAAAAGAGTTTGTTTTCTAGATTATATTGCAGCTGGTTTAGAAAACTCTCTTTACCTTTCATTGTTTAATCATTAAATATTTTCTCCTTTTTAGGATAAGATTTTGCAATCCACTGGCAGAGGTCACAGCGTCACCGTTACAAATGATGGAGCAACCATCTTAAAGTCCCTGCACATTGACAACCCTGCTGCCAAAGTCCTTGTTGGTATCCTTGATGTTAAGTTATTTTTGTGTTCCTTGGCTTTAGTTTTAGCAAACTGTGCTATCATCCTTGGTGAAGATTTATTTTGGTGGTCTTATTGGCCACTTCATCTAGATGCTATTTGTTTGAGGTGATGGTGGATGTTATGCTCAAAATTTTCTTTTGGTATGTAATATCGTTTCTATTACCGTTTTGTCCTGAAATGAGTTGAGATTCCATGGCAGGATCCAACTGTACCAAAACATGAAAAGGTCTAGCAATGTATTTCTACTATATATAATTTTGAATTAATACAATCAATAATAAAACTAGATGATTTGGCTTGAGAAGTAATTTTTTAAGATGGTGACTTGGGGATGAAAAATATAGAAATATACAGATTATGTTTCAATCCTTGGCAAGCCTTAAATTCATTGTCAGATATCTCAAAAGTTCAAGATGATGAAGTTGGTGATGGTACAACTTCAGTTGTTGTGTTAGCCGGGGAGCTGTTGAGGGAGGCAGAGAAGCTGGTAAATGCCAAAATTCATCCAATGACTATCATTTCAGGTTTGTCTTATGTTTCTAAATTAACTCGTCTGCAATTGGATTTTTCCTTTATTGAGCACATCATAGGTGCTTCACATGAACTATAGAAAAGTACTTCAAATTCCTTTAACCCTCTCCATCAACCTGGTAAATGAAATAGTATAAGTGCTGAAATGATTTGATGGCTTTCATTGCATTAAGTTGTTCTCGTTTATTTATTTATCTATCTTGATCTCTCTTCTGCTCTTGCAGTGCCTCATGATAATAGTCAGTTTCAGTAGTTAAGACCTGTTTTGTAAACAAGTTGATTACATGTTTCATTGTTTCGCTGACTTTATATATAGCCATGTGAATACTATCATTTTCCTTCATAGACAATTGTATGAAGAGATCTATTTGGAGTCCTTCTCGTTGTAATTAGTATATTTTTTTGCGTATTCATCAGGGTACCGTATGGCAGCTGAATGTGCTAGAAATGCACTGCTGGAGAAGGTTGTGGATAATAAACTGGATGCAGGTGATTGTTGTTTATTCTTTCCTTCTCATTGTTGAATGCTGTATTTCTCCCCATGAGAAATTCATTATCTTGTACCATTCTTGGCACTCCATGGAACCCAATATTAAGCAGGCCATACGGGTAAAAAAAAAAAAAAAAAAAAAAAAAGAAACATTTAGTTGGAGTGCATAAGATTTCACCTTCCACTATTTACCAGGGTGTTTGATTGTATACAAATAATTGTTGGGTTTAATTTTGATCTTGTACTTCCAGAGAAATTCAAATCAGACTTGATGAAGATTGCAATGACTACTTTGAGTTCCAAAATTCTATCTCAGGACAAAGAACATTTTGCAACACTTGCTGTTGACGCGGTTATGAGGCTAAAGGTATGACCCTAATTTCTTTCTTCTAAGAGCATTCTCTGTCGGTAATGAGAAATTTGGCTGTTGTAATTGCCTGTCAAAAATAGTCACTTTTCATGTCATAATATCTCTGATTGATCTAATTAATAAGGTTGGAAATTACAGGGAAGTACAAATTTGGAATCCATTCAAATCATAAAGAAGCCTGGAGGTTCACTAACAGATTCATTTTTAGATGAGGGGTGAGCCTACCTAACGTCTATGATACTTAAGTGCTTTTATCTACATAATCCATCTTTGTTTTTTCATTGTTTTTCTCCTATTGGAGGTTTCATGACACATATCTAAAGTGCAAGTCCACTTAACTGAAAAACCAGGGAAAATCTGTTTATTCATGTGGATGTTTTATTTATTCCCTGTGGGGCATTCATTTTATATAATTGCTATGGGAACGTCCATGCAAGAAAGACCATATAAATGCTAAAAACAATCAATGAAAGAAGTCTGACACCATTTTAAGCTGGGATATTGTTTTTTCACGTTTAGCTTTTTGTTTTCGTTGAACTCTTGTTTTGTCTCATGTAATTGGGTGCAAAAAATGGTCCTAGCCAATTCTTCTTAAGGTTATATGTAGTTTGAAAAAATTTCAGTACTCTACATATTTGTTTCTTTCTACATCTTGATAATTTATCAAGATCACTCTGATCTATTTTCGTTGTGTTTGGTGGCTTTGTCATTTAATTTCTCTCTCTTTCTCTCTCCTTTCAGATTTATTTTGGACAAAAAAATTGGTGTTGGCCAACCAAAACGTATAGAGAATGCAAAAATTTTGGTGGCAAATACCGCAATGGATACAGATAAAGTGAAGATTTATGGGGCACGTGTTCGTGTTGATTCAATGGCTAAGGTTGCTGAGATTGAAACAGCTGAAAAGGAAAAGATGAGGGAGAAGGTGCAAAAGATTATTAATCACGGGATAAACTGCTTTGTTAACCGACAGTTGATCTACAATTTCCCAGAGGAACTATTTGCTGATGCTGGAGTACTCGCAATCGAGCATGCTGATTTTGATGGTATTGAGCGGCTGGCTCTTGTTACTGGTGGTGACATTGCATCAACTTTTGATAATCCAGAGTCAGTTAAGCTTGGACACTGCAAGCTCATTGAAGAAATTATGATTGGCGAGGACAAGTTAATCCACTTTTCTGGGGTTGAAATGGGTCAGGCATGTACAATCGTATTGAGAGGCGCAAGGTATCTTTTACAATAATTGATCTAAATTCTCTTTTTCTTCCAGTGGTTATCATGATCATTGTTGCATCTTGTTTGGGGATATACATTTTGGATTGTTGTCAGATTCATGATATAAAGAAAACTATAGCTATCTATTTAATCTGGTCCATCATAAAAAAGATAAAGAGTTTTATTTCTTTTAGTCGTATTAACTTAAAGGCCAAAACAAGAAAGAAGGATCACAAAAACAGAATTATAAAAGGACCTTGAGTTTGACTTAACACAGTTGTCTCCATTTATCTGGGAATATTTTTTGAGTCCCACCAATAATTATTGCTTTTCAATTGTTCGCCTTGGGTTGAGAAAGTCGTTCCTAGGAATCTTGTTGATGGTTCCCAGCTTGTCTGAACCTTTTAGGTATGGTTTTAGTGGCAACTCATCTGCTAGTCACTGTTTAATGCCTACCAATTTGGAATATAACTATGTTTGTAATTATGAACATGTGTCAATCCTGTTAAATAGCTGGATCATCCATATCATTAGGCTCTTTCATATCATAATTTGGTTAATTAAGTTCATGCTTTTAGTATTTAATATTTCCATCTTTTTTTCAATAGAGAATCTTAGGTTTTACATCTTTTTGTCTCGAAAATATTTGATATCTGGAATTCATGTATTCTCTTCTACTGGCAGCCCTCATATGTTGGATGAAGCTGAAAGATCTCTGCATGATGCCTTATGCGTTCTATCACAGACAGTAAATGACAGCAGGGTTCTGCTTGGAGGTGGATGGCCTGAGTTGGTAATGGCAAAGGCAGTTGATGAACTGGCCAGGAAGACCCCTGGGAAAAGATCTCATGCCATTGAAGCTTTTTCACGGGCACTTGTGGCCATTCCTACTATTATTGCAGACAATGCTGGTTTGGACAGTGCTGAATTGATTTCTCAACTTCGTGCAGAGCACTACAAGGAGGGAAACAATGCAGGAATTGATGTCATCTCTGGATCTGTAAGTAAATCTTCTTAAATTGCAAAAGTAAACTTGTTCTGTTCTTTTCTCTTGTTGCATTTTGGGTATCAATTCAAACGTCATACTGACAAAGTTGCAGGGAAATATATTATTGGGCAATTCCACCTTATTGGTTATACCATCCGTTTTATGACACCAAAGCCAGTGGGAATGGATAGAAAATCAACTCGTACTTTATTTTCAGGAAGCATGTTGTTGTTGTTGTTGTTGTTTTTTTTTTCGGTGGAGCAACATAGTTTATAATTTTTACTAAAAACTGGGGTGTGGGTATGGGCTTTCTCATCCTATATGTCTTTTGTAGTGCAAGATGGTTTCCGAATTTCTTGGTCATTACATGATCCTTATCTGATGGCTTTCTTTTATTCTCCTGCAGGTTGGGGATATGGCAGAGCTAGGGATATCCGAGTCATTCAAAGTGAAGCAGGCTGTACTGCTCTCAGCAACTGAAGCAGCCGAGATGATTCTAAGGGTTGATGAAATTATCACTTGTGCCCCGCGGAGGAGAGAAGACAGAATGTGAAGTCATATTTAAGGTTTGCAACAAGATTAATGCGTTAAAAGCCTGTTGCTGATCAGTGCAGTCTTCTGAATATGTATGGACAATGAATGTCGACCAACATGCTGTGTGGTCTATGCATTTCAAAATTGAGAAGATGTCGTGGCATATTGGCATTTCAATTTTGTTCTAAATTGAAACAAGATCATTTTTTATCGTTTGGTCGCAGGTGGCTCGATACATTTTGTATTTGATAATTCCTCTTTTTATTGAAGTTTGGAAGTTCATGTATTAGCCAGCAGTGTTTTCTGTGTGCAAATCAACCGTGCTGAGTTAGGGATTGGGTTCTGTCAAGCCCATGAAATGGATGTTTGTATGCTCTCTATATACAAAAATCAAAATTTGAAATACTTCTAGTGAAAGATAGTGTTATTACAATATTACTATGTTTGAGGCTCTCTCTCATAGGATTAATTTTGTTGGGATGATAAGGTGAGATATAGTGTTTTTTTCTTACATTATCATTCGTTTGATTAGAGTGATAATAAACATTCAAATCCGTATAAGTATTAAAAGTTTGTGTTTATATATGCAATTCTTATGATAAAATAATGTCTTTTTCATGAATTTATCTATCATGTCAATCAAATTATATAACAATGATAAAATATCATATAGTAAATAATCATGAGATGACTTAGAAACTCAACCAAACTAGCTCATAGAATTTTGTATGTGTGATCTTTATCATCAACTGATGAGAAGGTCCCATGAAATAGAGGAAAATGACGTCATCGCACTCCTTGCCATCCAAAGGGGCCCAGGGGATGGATCCAGCGTAGCAAAGCGATGATCCTAAAGGAAATTCTTCACCGATAGAGATCAAGAGACGATCATCTCAAAGTGCATCATAACATATATGCAACACCTCGATATCTGGGAAGGCAATTCAACTGGGAGTTAAGAGGATCAGTTTCATAATATTTTTGTCGTAAAACTTAATCATTTAGGTCAAATTAATACCTAAAAAGAAACTAATTTAATTTCTTAGTCGAATTTAGTTTTACGTATTTAGATAATCCTTGAAGCAATCTTTTCTTCCGTAAAATTTGATGTTTAGCCCAATGCCCCATCTCAAAGGTCAAGTTTAATGTTCAATGACAATAATCAATAGTATAACAGAAAAAGAAGAATAAAATTCAAATTAGGGACAAACCATCCAACTAGGTGTAATTGATAAACTCTTTCAATGGAAATTGGACTTTTTGGCAAGAACCAAGTGTAACCAACATCAATGGAGAATGTACTGATTTAAAGTGTCAAACTTTAGTCCAGTGTCTTGTAGTTCAAGTGACATTAGTCTTCTTTATTATGTGGGAGGTCTCGTGTTCGACTCGAATGGACGCCGTTTCTCTTAAAAATAAATAAATAAATAATGTGTCAAACTTTAGTTATTAAATACATAAATATAATTGGTTTGGTCATTTGACCTACATCCACGAATAAAATCTCAATGAGTTGGAACATTTGTGTTGCTCTCTTTCTTACTATTGCATTATATAATCCTATATTTATCTATGTGAATTATAGTGAGAAAAAGAAGAATAAATGAAAAAAAAAAGTTACAATTAAACTTAATTTTAGAGGTATCACATTAATTAATTATTTAAAATTGTTGTGGTCTATATCAAATACAACTTTGATTATTAACACAAGGAGTTAGAGAAATATTTACAAATGAAAATTCAAAATTTATCTTTAGAAAGTTGACTTCTATTAGCATTTTATTCGATGATTGAATTATGTACTTGTGACTGTGAGTTAGCTGGTCGATGAAAGCAATCTCAAAAAGCCTTCACGATGAGTCAATAATATAATTAAATTGTGGTGGTTTTATATCAAGCACAACTTTAATTATTAATATAAGGAGTACTGAAGAAATATTTACCAAAAGATATTTCAAAGTTTATTTTTAGATAGTTGACATCTTTTAGCATTTTATCCAGTAATTTAAATATTTACGAACAAAGTACATAACATATTTATAATAATTCAATAACATAATTAAATCGCTGTAGTCTTATTTCAAGTACCATTTTAATTATCAACATAAGTAGTACTAAAGAAACGTTAATCAAATGATGACTTGAAATTCATCTTTAGAAAGTTGACTTCTTTTAGCATTTTATCCAGCGATTTAGGTATCCCTCAGTTAATTGCCAGCCCAACCATGTAGAAATAATGTTGTGGTCCTATAATAAGTACATCTTTAATTATTAAAACAAGGAGTACTAAAGAAATATTTACCACATGATAACTCAAAATTTATAGTTAGAAAATGAAATCTTTTAGCATTTCATGCAGTAATTTAGGAATTCCTGAGTAGACTTCTGTATTCCTAATTTAGGTTTGTCTGGGTCAACACTAAGCTACTAGCACCAAATAATTTGCAGTTTAAAATTCTCTATTCCATTTCATATTCCATATCTTATTTTATTTCATGAATATATGACTTGTGTAATAAATATTTCTTTATAAAAATAATTAATTAAGAATAAGATATAATTAGTGTGAATACAATAAGTTGGAATAAGAGATATAATAGAAAATGAAATTCTAAAGAAATATTTATTAAAACAAGGAATACTAAAGAAATATTTACCACATGATAATTCAAAATTTATCATTAGAAAAATGAATGTTTTACTATTTCATTTAGTAATTTAGGTATTTTTGAGTAGGATTTTGTGTTTCTTATTTAGGTTTGTTAGGATCAACACTAAGCTACCAGCACCAAACAATTTGCAGTTTAAAATTCTCTATTCAATTTCTTATTTTATCGCCCATTTTATTCCATGAATATATGACTTGTGTATTAAATATTTTTTTACAAAAATAATTAATTACTAATCAAATATAGTACTTAATACGAACACAATAAATTGGAATAGGAGATATAATAGAAAATAAAATAGAGGATCGAAAGTGAATAATTTGAGAATTTTTTCGATCGTTCTAGATTAAAATACTGCCAAAACCACCAAATTTCATCTTGACTCTCTTAAAGTATACATGCGTCTCTCTCTCTCTCTCTATATATATATATATCTATCTATCTATCTATCTATATGTGTGTGTGTATATATGTATATATATTTGAGAGTTGTGAATTTACTTGAATAATTCAAGATAAGTTTCAACTCCTTTTCTGTCTAGTTCAAAAACTCGTTCAAACTCAAAGTTGATAATATGATGAAGTCTAATTCAAATGGTTAAGATTGAAGCCCAAAAACTTTTAAATATGTTGAACTTTTGTTCTGTTTTTTTTAAGATAACATTACAAATGACAAAAATTATTTGCGTTGATCAATGTCAAACTAATTGGTGATTATTTTGATGTGTTAAACCCTTTCCCAGTGATCACATCCTAAGTGAGGAAAAAAGCATATTGGATAATAAGTGTGTTTTTATATCTCAATATGCTTTTAAAAAAAATCATGAAGTCTTGACAACTTCAAAAAATTTTATTGGGGCAGTTAATACTAACATATTATTCCATAGAGTTAGGGTTTGAAATATAGAGAAAAGAAGTGTTTTCACTACTCTACCATTCGGTCAATTTTGTTCCTACCAAATTTTTTCTTAAACTTGAAAAGGACAAACGCAGATGAAATCTACAATTTACAACACTGCTGACACTATAAATACTCCAACACAAAAAACTCAATCCTTTAGCACAGCCAAAAAAATGAAGATTCCAAGAGTTCTACTAGTTTTCAATGTCTGCATTCTTTTTTCAGTATCATGCATTGCTCAGTCTCAGAGCCCTGAGAAATTTCTCCACTGTGTGGAGTCTCAGGGCTCAACTTCAATCTCTGGAGTGATTTACAGCCCGGAAAACTCATCATACTCTCCCATATTTCTCTCCTCCATTCAAAACATTCGATTTGTGTCACCTTCCATGCCCAAGCCTTCATTTATTGTCACCCCTTTGCAGGAGTCTCAAATCCAGGCCGTTGTTTTATGCTCAAAAGCCAATGGTTTCCAAATTCGAACCCGGTCTGGAGGCCATGATTATGAAGGACTTTCTTATTCTTCTAGGGTCCCGTTTGTCTTAATTGATTTGAAAAATCTCTCATCTGTGAGAATTGATGTTGAAAATAGAGCTGCATGGGTCGGGGGAGGGGTGCTCTTAGGTGAAATGTATTATCAGATTGCACAAAAGAGTCGAAATCTTGGCTTTCCAGCTGGAGCTTGTCCCACTGTGGGAGTTGGTGGGCACTTCAGCGGAGGAGGGTATGGGCAATTATCGAGAAAATATGGCCTGTCTGCTGATAATATACTTGATGCAAGAATTATCAATGCTAATGGAGAAATTCTTGACAGAAAATTAATGGGAGAGGATCTTTTCTGGGCTATAAGAGGTGGAGGGGCCGCCAGTTTTGGAGTGGTCTTGGCCTGGAAAATCAGTTTGGTTCAAGTTCCAGAAAATGTCACTGTTTTTACAGTTTCCAGGACCCTGGAACAAAACGCGACCAATCTGGTTCATCGCTGGCAATATATTGCAGACAAACTTGATCGCGATTTATTCATTGGTGTCATTATAACACGTCTGAATCAGACGGGGAAAACGACGATTCAGGCTACGTTTAACTCGCTTTTTCTGGGAAAAACTGACAGGTTGCTTGTGTTGATGCAAGAAAGTTTTCCAGAGTTGGGATTGGTGAAGGAAGACTGCAGGGAAATGAGCTATATTGAATCAGTCCTGTATGTTTCTGGTCTTCCGGATGGATCAACACTTGAAGATTTACTGGGAAGAAATCCTATGCCCCGGACATATTATAAAGCTAAATCAGATTATGTGACTTTTCCTATTCCAAAAAATGCTTTGGAAGGGCTGTGGCAGTTTTTCTACGAGGATGAAGCTGAGGCCGCTCAGCTGATCTTCTCACCATATGGTGGAAGAATGGCTGAAATTCCTGAATCAGAAATCCCTTTTCCTCATAGAGCTGGCAACTTATATGATATCCACTATTTGGTTTATTGGGATGAAGAGGGAGAGCATAAGGTGGGTGATCAGAGGTATATCAATTGGATCAGAAGGCTTTACAAGTACATAATTCCATATGTTTCCAAGAATCCTAGAGCTGCATATTTGAACTATAGGGGCTTGGATTTGGGAGTGAATAATGAAGGCAATACAAGCTATGCACAAGCAAGTTCTTGGGGCATTAAGTATTTCAAGAACAATTTTCTAAGGCTGGTTCATGTGAAGACTAAAGTTGATCCAGGAAATTTCTTCAGAAATGAACAAAGCATTCCCATCTTTTCTACCTAATACTAGAAGATGGCCGAGGGTTCTACCCTTGGCAAGGGATCAAGTTTGTGCCCAAGAAATAATCGTCGTCCATCCATTTCATCATTGAATGATCAATAAAATATCAAAACAGTCCAAATTTGACATATTATCCGCTAGAAATGATTTTCCAGGTGAAATAAATAAAATTTCCAGGATCTCCTGTAATAGCAAAACTCAGCAACATGGATTTCAGGTTTCTCAATAATTCAATATCCCTAATAATTAAAAGTATCCATGTAAATATTTTCAATTATGTAAGTTAAGTATAGTGTTCAAACCACAAGAAGAAACACACCGATGTCCCCAAATAAGCACTGCCTCTTCCCCGACAGAACTGCAACTTTTTCAATGGAAATTGGTAATTGATAAACTCTTTCAATGCAAATTGGACTTTTTGGCGAGAACCAAGTATAACCAACATCAATGGAATATGTACTGTTTTAAAATGTCCAACTTTAGTTATCAAATACAAAAATATAATGTGGTCTGCTCATTTGACCTATATGGCGCGAATAAAATCTCAATGAACTGAAGCATTTGTGTTGTTCTATTTTTCACTTTATTACATTATTTATAATAATGAAACACTTAATTATCTATGTGAATTAAAATGAGAAAAAGAAGAATTAATGAAAA
Organism: Jacaranda mimosifolia; assembly: GCA_018894105.1. Classification (NCBI taxonomy): domain Eukaryota; kingdom Viridiplantae; phylum Streptophyta; class Magnoliopsida; order Lamiales; family Bignoniaceae; genus Jacaranda; species Jacaranda mimosifolia. Next base: position 2,267,182 of record CM032123.1, read on the forward strand.
AAGTTACAATTAAACTTAATTTTAGAGGTATCATATTGATTAGTTATTTAAATCATTGTGGTTGTATATCAAGTACAACTTTGATTATTAACACAAGGAGTTAGAGAAATATTCACCAAATGACAATACAAAATTTATCGTTACAAAGTTGACTTATTTTATCATTTTATTCGGTGATTTAACTAAGTACGTAGGAGTTAGCTGGTCGGTGAAAACGATCCCTAAGAGTCTTTACGATGAGTCAATAATATAATTCAATTGTTGTGGTCTTATATCAAATACAACTTTAATTATTAACATAAGGAGTTAGAGAAATATTTGCCAAAGAAAAATTCAAAATTTGTCTTTAGAAAGTTGACTTCTTTTAACATTTTATCCAGTAATTTAGATATTTATGAACCAAGTACATATTGTCTTTACAATAATTCAATAACATAATTAAATTGCTATAGCCTTATATCAAGTACTACTTTAATTGGGAATTAAATATACTTGACATGAATACAATAAGTTTGAATAGGAGATATAATAGAAAATAGAATAGAGCATCGAACGTGAATAATTTGAGAAGTTTTTCTCACTCTGTTATATATATAGACATCTTTAGGAGTTGTGAATTTACTTGAATAATTCAAGATAAATTGCAACTCCTTTTCTGTCTAGTTCAAAAACTTGTTCAAAATCAAAGTTGATAAGATGATGATGTCTAATTCAAATGGTTAAAATTGAAACCCAAAAACTTGCAAAAATGTTGAACTTCCAAAACGTGTAAGTTAATCTCACTTTGTAGTGATTTAAATTTTGTTCAATTTCTGATTTGTTATAATTAATTGATTATTCAGCGATTTAGGTATCCTTTGAGTTACCTGCCTAGCCAACCAACTACGGAAAGCCTTTGCATTGATCCAATCACATTATTATTGTGGTCCTATAATAAGTACATCTTTAATTATTAAAACAAGAAGTACCAAAGAAATATTTACCACATGATAATTCAAAATTTGTCATTAGAAAATTGAATCTTCTAGCATTTTATTCAATAATTTAGGTATTTCTGAGTAGGTTTCTATGTTCCTAATTTAGGCTTGCCAGTACCAACACAAAGCCACCAGCACCAAACAATTTGCGTTTAAAATTCTCTATTCTATTTCTTATTTCGTCTCCTATTTCATTTTATAAATATATGGTATGTATAATAAATTTTTTTATAAAAATAATTAATTGAGAATTAAATATACTTGGTATGAATACAACAAGTTGAAATATAAGATATAATAGAAAATAGGAGCATCAAAAGTAAATAATTTGAGAAGTTTTTTTCTCTCTACATGTATAGATATCTTTAGGAGTTGTGAATTTACTTGAATAATTCAAGATAAGTTGCAATTGCGTCTCTGTCTTGTTCAAAAACTTGCTCAAAATCGAAGTTGATAAAATGATGATGTCTAATTCAAATTGTTAAGATCGAAGCCCAAAAACTTCTAAATATGTTGAAGTTCCAAAACGTGCACTACAAGAAAACATCCCTTCACTAATGGAAAATTCGTGATGAAAAGGATTTTGTCACAGTTCAAAGACAATTGTAATGAATTTTTTATGGATTACTAATGAACTTATTAAAATGAGCACAAATATATATTAGTTATGATACTTGTGATGGATATGAAGAATATATATTGATATGAAGATTTCGTCATAAATTTTATAACTTCAATATAATTTTTCATTAATTTGTGACAGAAATTTCATCACAAAATTAATTTTGTGATGCACTTTATTTTGGTCACAAACTAATTAGTGACAAAGCATATACTAACGGATTTGTAAAATAAGTCCGTAATAAATTTAATGAGATCTATCATTCTGTTTTATCAAAAAAAAAAAGAAGAGATCTATCATTCTGTGATGGATTTATTTCTAAAATCATATTTAGGTTATAAAATTAATGACGGACTTTTCATATCAATAGATAATTTTTATATTCGTCACAAGTATCATGACTAATATATATTTTTGCTCATTTTATTAAATTAGTTAGTAATCCATAAAATATCCATCACAATTGTTTTCAAACAGTGATGGAAGCCTCTTCGTCATAAATTTTCTGATAGTGAAGGGGTGTTTTCTTGTGGTGGTGTAAGTTAATATCACTTTGTAGTGATTTAAATTTTGTTTAATTTCTGATTTGTTATAATTAATTGATTATTCATTGATATATTTAATTAACAATTGAGGTCTTTATCCAATGACATATAATTACTCTTACTTCTTTTATTAGAAAATATGGTGTTAATAATGTTTTAAGATAATCAAGGAAGTTTATTTCCATTGACCAATGTCAAACTTAGTGATCATTTTGATCTGTTAAAACCTTTCCCAGTGATCACTTCCTAATTGAGGAAAAATGCATATTGAATAATAAGTGTGTTTATAATATCCTTTTAAGGAAAATTATGAAGTTGGCACAACATCAAAATTTTTTGTTGGGAAAATTAATAATAAATATAGAAAATAGAAGCGTTTTCACTACTCTACCATTCGGTCAATTTTGCTCCCCTAAAAATTACCAAATTTTATCTTAAACTTCAAGAGGACAAACACAGATGAAAATCTACAATTTACAACACTGCTGGCACTATAAATACTCCAACACAAAAAACTCTTAATCAGAAGCAAATCTATCTTGTAGGACAGCCAAAAAAATGAAGATTCTACTTGTTTTCAATGTCTGCTTTCTTTTTTCAGTATCATGCATTGTTCAGTCTCAAAGCCCTGAGAAATTTCTCCAGTGTGTGGAGTCTCAGGGCTCAACTTCAATCTCTGGAGTGATTTACAGCCCTGAAAACTCATCATACTCATCCGTATTTCTCTCCTCCATTCAAAACATTCGATTTTTGTCACCTTCCATGCCCAAGCCTTCATTTATTGTCACCCCTTTGAGGGAGTCTCAAATCCAGGCCGTTGTTTTATGCTCAAAAGCCGATGGCTTCCAAATCCGAACCCGGTCTGGAGGTCATGATTATGAAGGACTTTCTTATTCTTCTGGAGTCCCGTTTGTCTTAATTGATTTGAAAAATCTCTCATCTGTAAGAATTGATGTTGAAAATAGAGCTGCATGGGTTGGGGGAGGGGTACTCTTAGGTGAAATGTATTATCAGATAGCACAAAAGAGTCCAAATCTTGGCTCTCCTGCTGGAACTTGTCCCACTGTGGGGGTTGGTGGGCACTTCAGCGGTGGAGGGTTTGGGCAATTATTGCGAAAATATGGCCTGGCTGCTGATAATATACTTGATGCAAGAATTATCAATGCCAATGGAGAAATTCTTGACAGAAAATTAATGGGAGAGGATCTTTTTTGGTCTATAAGAGGTGGGGGGGCCGCCAGTTTTGGAGTGATCACGGCCTGGAAAATCAGGTTGGTTCAAGTCCCAGAAAATGTCACTGTTTTTACAGTTTCCAGGACCCTGGAACAAAACGCAACCTATCTGGTTCATCGCTGGCAATATATTGCAGACAAACTTGATCGCGATTTATTCATTGGTGTCCTCATAACACGTCTGGATCAGATGGGGAAAACGACGATTCAGGCTACCTTTCACTCACTTTTTCTGGGAAAAACTGACAGGTTGCTTCTGTTGGTGCAAGAAAGTTTTCCAGAGTTGGGATTGGTGAAGGAAGACTGCAGGGAAATGAGCTGGATTGAATCAGTCCTGTATGTTTCTGGTCTTCCAGATGGATCAACTCTTGAAGATTTACTGGGAAGAAATCCTAGGCCCCGGACATATTATAAAGCTAAATCAGATTATGTGACTTTTCCTATTCCAAAAGATGCTTTGGAAGGGTTGTGGCAGTTTTTTTACGAGGATGAAGCTCAGGCTGCTCAGATGATCTTCTCACCATATGGTGGAAGAATGGCTGAAATTCCTGAATCAGAAATCCCTTTTCCTCATAGAGCTGGGAACTTATATGAAATCCAGCACTTGGTGTATTGGGATGAAGAGGGGCATAAGGTGGGCGATCAGAGGTATATTAATTGGATCAGAAGGCTTTACAAGTATATAACTCCATATGTTTCCATGAATCCTAGAGCTGCATATTTGAACTATAGGGACTTGGATTTGGGAGTGAATAATGAAGGCAATACAAGCTATGCACAAGCAAGTTCTTGGGGCATTAGGTATTTCAACAACAATTTCCAAAGGCTGGTTCATGTGAAAACTGAGGTTGATCCAGGAAATTTCTTCAGAAATGAGCAAAGCATTCCCATCTTTTCTGCCTAATAATAGAAAATGGCCAAGGAGTTCTACGGTTGGCGAGGGATCAAGTTTGTGCCCAAGAAATAATGGATGTCCATCTATTTCATCATTGGATAATCAACAAAATATCAAAACAATCTAAATTTGATCTATTATCCACTAGATATGATTTTCCACATGAAATAAATAAAATTTCCAGGATCTCCTGTACTAGCAAAACTCAGCAACATGGATTTCAGATTTCTCAATAATTCAATATCCCTAATAATCAAAAGTATATACTTTCAATTATGTAACTTAAGTATGCTGTTCAAACCACAAGAAGAAACACACCGATGTCCCCAAATAAGCACTGCCTCTTCCCCGACAGAACTGCAACTTTTTCTATGGAAATTGGTAATTGATAAACTATTTCAATGGAATTGGACTTTTTTGCAAGAACTAAGTATAACCAACATCAATGGAATATGTACTGTTTTAAAGTGTCAAACTTTAGTTATCAAGCACAAAAATATAATGTGGTTTGGTCATTTGACTGATATCCGCATTGAACTGAAATATTTGTGTTGTTCTCTTTTTTACTATTACATTATTTATAATAATGCTATACTTATCTATATATGTGAATTACAATGAGAAAAAGAATAAAAAATGAAAAAAGTTACAATTAAACCTAATTTTAGAGTTATCATATATATTGATTAATTATTTTAATCGTTGTGGTCTTATATATATCAAGTACAGCTTCGATTATTAACATAAAGAGTCAGAGAAATATTTACCAAATGACAATTCAAAATTTATCTATAGAAAGTTGACTTCTTTTAGCATTTTATTCGATGATTTAATTAAGTATCTATGAGTTAGCTGGTCGGTGAAAGCGATCCCAAAGAGTCTTTACGACGAGTCAATAATATAATTAAATTGTTGTGGTCTTATATCAAATACAACTTTAATTATTAACATAAGGAGTTAGAGAAATATTTGCCAAATAAAAATTCAAAATTTATCTCTAGAAAGTTGTATTCTTTTAGCATTTTATCCAGTAATTATATATTTATGAACCAAGTACATGATATTTTTACAATAATTCAATATCATAATTAAATTGTTGTTGTTAAGGCCTTATTAGTATTAATTTTAATATCATGTTTAGGACTTAACAAATAATTTTATTGGTTAAAAAATTATAATTCCCTTACTAATTAATGAAAATTTGGAATTACAGAAATATAAGTGGAGAAGCTACAAAAGGGGACAAATTGATACAAGTTGATGGGAATGTTGATAGGATGACACGTCATGATCTAATCAAGGATGGGCAGAAAAGTCTTTTTATTTTTTCGAGTCCTATTTTAATCAGAAGACTCTTTTAATCAGTTATAAATAGGTCTTTTAGACACTTAATTAGGAGTTTTTTTGGGGGGGATTTGGATTTGTTGTTTTGGAAATTAGAAGTATCGTGCGAATTCGAGATTCAGAGGAGGACAAAATGGAGATCAGATTCATCTAGGAATAGAGTTTCTTCTTCTCCCTTTGATTTTGTTTTTAATTCTAGATTTGAAACGATGTTTTGTTTTATTCATGTTTTGTTTGACAATTCAATCATGAACTAATTCGTTACTCTAGGATTATAATGGATTCTTTTGAATAAATTGATGCATGATTTTCTTCCATAAAATTAATAGCGCTTAAGGTTATTTCTTCTATTGTGTGCTTTTTCTATATGATTGCCTGATCAACAGTCAAGTACATCTTTAAACCCTACAGGAGTTTTGGAAAAGAAAATCTAGGGATTGATTGACAATAGAAGACCTTATAATTAATTGTTCAAATTGGTGAATTAATTAATTTGTGAGTAGGATAGGAATATACTTGCTTGCCCTGGGGAGTTTGTTGAGTGGTACAACCTTATTCATAGTTTAGTTAATTCACATAGGAACATAGTGAATTAAATAAATTAGGGATTTGACTGCGGGTAATTTAGAAAAATATCGTAATTGCATAAAACTCAAAACTAATAACCTATTATTAATTTCATATGGAGAAAATTATGTAATTAACTTATTCGATTGATGAAATCATAATTCTAGGCTACTATATCCTGATAGAAATCTTAATCAATACTTTTTTTTTTCTTCTTATTTTCATTAGTTTAGTTTTAATTCTTATTTAATTGACTTTGTTTGAATAAAACAAGTGTGTGATAAATTAATAATTAATAACGAATAATTTAGTTCCTCGTGGGATCGGCACTTTTCTCATCATTTTATTACTTATTGCGACACGTGACTTGCATAATTATTTGCATTATTTATTTTGCACAACACAACGAACAAGTTTTTGGCTCCGTTGCTAGGAACTAAAATTGTTTTGTTTATGCTAATATTAATTTTAAGTGCCGAGTTTTAGTTCAATTTTTTTTTTACTTATTTATTTATTTTGTTTTATTTAATTATTTATTTTATTTTATTTTATTTATTTACTTATTTATTTTAGCAAATGAGGATACTGCACAAATGGCAGAGGAAGATGGATGTTTGAGGGATTATGTTATCCCATAAATTCAAGGTTTTCAAACAGGAATCGCTAGACCATCTATCCATGCTAATAATTTTGAAATCAAGCCTGCTATCATTCAGATGATACAGAGTTTAGTCCAGGTTGGAGGGTCTCCAACAAAAGATCTGAATGCTCATCTAGCTTATTTTTTGGAGATTTGTGATACCTTCAAATATAATGGAGTTTCTGATGATGCAATCCGATTGAGGCTATTTCCATTTCACAAAAGGACAAAACAAAGAGTTAGCTATCATCTTTGCCATTGGGATCCATTGCCACTTGGGAGGATTTAGCCAAGAGATTCTTGGCTAAATTTTTCCCACCATCACGAATAGTTAGTTGAGGAATGAAATTACATCCTTTGTCCAATTTGATCAGGAAAAGTTTTATGAGGCATGGGAAAGATACAAGGAGATGCTTAGAAAATGCCCTTATCATGGTTTGAGAAAGTGGCTTCAAGTGCAGACATTCTACAATGGATTATCCACACAAACAAGAGGAATAGTTGATGATGCCGCAGGAGGTACGCTTATGCGAAAAAAGATTAGGGAAATATTTAAGTTATTTGAAGAGATGGTAGCAGACAGTTATCAATGGCCAACTGATAGATTAACTCAGCCAAAGAAAACTATAGGAATCTATGAGGTAAATGTTGCTACATCTTTGAATGCAGAGTTAGAAGTTTTAACAAAGAAGATGGGCATGCTTGCAAGTATTATAACCTAGCCAGGACAACAAGTTCCAACAGTAGAAGGCCAATTTATTACTTGCGATAATTGTGGGGATGCACATTCGAGTGATTAGTGTCAACATACTTTGGAATCAGTGCAGTTTGTTGGGAACTTCAACAGGAATCAAAATAATTCATACTCAAATACTTATAATCCCAGATGGAGACAACATCCCAATTTATCATGGAGCAGCAACCAAGGACAATCTTCAGCTCCTAAACTTCCACTACTAGGCTTTCAGCAATAGATAAAGCCACCAACTCAAGAAAAGAATCCCTCATTAGAGGATATGTTTATGCAGTTCATGACAAAAATGGAAGCAGCATTTCAGAGCCAATCAGCTTCAATCGAAACACTGGAAACACAAATAGGGCAATTAGCTAATGCATTGAGTATGAGACAGTAAGGAACTTTGCCAAGTGATACTGAGACAAATCCTAAACGAGAAGAAAAAGAACATTGCAAGGTAGTTACTCTTAGGAATGGAAGGGAGTTGCAGAAATTCAAAAGGCACCTCAAGTCTCAAAAGAAGCAAAAGGACCACCAATAGTTGAGAAAGAAGAGGAGTTAAAGCAGAATACTGAGTCTAGAACCACCACACCACTTCCTCCTTTTCCTCAAAGGCTTAAAAAATAGAAATTGGACAAACAATTTCAGCGTTGTATGAAAGTTTCCAAGAAACTCCAAATTAACATTCCTTTTGCTGAAGCTTTAGAACAAATGCCAAGTTATGTGAAGTTTATGAAGGATATTTTATCCAAGAAAAGGCATTTTGGGGAGTTTGAATCAGTAGCTTTAACAGAGGAATGTAGTGCAATTATTCAAAAGAAGTTACCACTAAAACTTAAAGATCCAGGAAGTTTCACAATTCCATGTACCATTGGAACTCATTTTTCTGGACGTGCACTGTGTGATTTGGGAGCAAGTATAAATTTGATGCCATTGTCCATTTATCAAAGGCTTGGACTTGGAGAAGTCAAACCCACAAGTCTGACTTTGCAATTGGCAGATAGATCATTCACATATCTAAAGGGAGTAATTGAGGATATTTTGGTTAAAGTTGATAAATTTATTTTTCCTGCAGATTTCATTATTTTGGATATGGAGGAAGATCATGAAGTTCCTATTATTCTGGGTAGGCCATTTTTAGCCACATGTAGAGCTTTTATTGATGTACAAAAAAAGTGAGCTAACCATGAGGGTCCAAGATGAAAATGTAACTTTTAATGTGTTTCAAACATTTGATTTTCCTAAGGACCTTGACAAGTGTTTTGCAGTTAGTGTGGTAAATAAAAAAGCCAAGTCACATAAAGGAGAGACTGAATATAGGAGTGATTGCAAAATTTTGAAAGACCTATTAGAGTCAGGTGAACATGTACTATTCTACAGCTCCCGTTTTAAGTGGTTATCAGGAAAATTAAGATCAAGATGGTTGGGGCTATTTTGCATAATTGAAATCTTTCCACATGGAATGATGGAGTTGGAAGAAATTGCTTCAAAAAAGCAGTTTAAGGCGAATAGGAAAAGAATCAAACACTGTTGGGAAAGTGATATGATCATCAAAATCTACAACCACCATAACCAACATCAAATGCAGCCCGAAAGTCAAGCCGAATACTATAAAGCAAGCGCTTATTGCGAGACAACCCAAGTTTTTAATTATTTTATTTATTTATTTATTTTAGTATTTTTTTATATTATTTATATTATTTATTTATTTATTTGTTTGTTATTTGGTTTGTAGTGGCCTGTGCGCAGGGGTGCATTCCACATGCGCCCCTACGCATGAGGTGTCTTTTAAGATGCCACATAAAAAATAAAAAATAAAAAAAGAAAGAAAGAAAGAGGAAGTCAAAATTGGGGGCAGTCAAAACACCCCCCCCTCCCAATGCTCTCTCTCTCTCTCTTCTCTTTTCTCTTTTCCCTTTCCATTTTTCTATTTTCTGTTTTCTATTTTCTTTTATTTTCTTTTCTTTTTTTTCTTTCTCTCTATATTAATCTTCTTTTTCTCAAATAAACCCACCTACTCCACCAATCTCATCACTTCCTGTTTAGCATATTTTACATATATTAGTGCTTTAAATTGATTTAAAATTTTAGGTATTTATTAGTTAATAAAGGCCTATTTTATTAATTTGAGAGTTTGGAGTTAGTTAGATTATTTTTTGAATAATTTTAATTTAATGGCTATTATATAAGATTATTCAATAAATAATTGAATGATTATTGAGGTGAAGTGATGTATATTTGGATGCAAACTTAATTAAATTTTTGGATGTTGATTTATTGATTGGAATTTCTTGATTTTCCTTAGATATTATTGGGAGTAATTTATTTGGAGTTAATTTTCACCACAACCATATACTTACATTGCGGTTGCAATTCCACCCCCGAATGCTCAGGAAGACGATAACGCCGATGATTAATCAGGGTGCATTCTTTTTCTTTTTCTTTTTCTTTTTGTTCGCTTTAATTTTTTTTTCTTATTTATTTATTTTCATTGCTCTCTTTGTCATTGTCCATGTTAGTGTCTTATTTTCTTACTTTCTCTATCTTAGTATTAGTACTTTGTGGGCAAAGTACCTCTCAAGTTTGGGGGTGCTTGGCGCATCAATTTTTAATCCTTTGTGTTCTTTTATTTTCTGTTGTTTTGATTTTGATTAGGGTTTAGTAATTGAGTCGATATCTTGCATATACAAAAATTAATCTTCTTGAATCAATGAAGATATTACTCCTTTAACTTTACATTTTGTGAAAAATTATACTTGTATGGTGATGGAACTGTGCACTTTGAGTAGAAACAATGTTAGGATAACATCCCCTATTTTTGAGCACTCTCTTTTTCACTTCTAATTATTAGTAAATTTAGAGGACATTTATGCACGAGTTATATAGGTAATACTTTAAACTTTAGAATTTGTTTGATTCCCTATTAAGGCAAAATCCAAGAAAACACTCAATTAAAGGAAATGACTTAGGCCATTTTTTGACCCGTTTGAGCCTTTCAAGCCTACCAAATGATATTATATCCCTTGGGTCCCTTGTTGAGCCCATTTTTAAATATCATTTTCAATTGTTAACTAACTCAACAACTAGCCTAAACACATGGTCCCAACAAATAAATTCCATAATTTCTTGTTAGATTTATTTGAATTTCTTATGAAGATGGGAACAAACAGTATAGTGCCCATGAATTTGATTTTCTTTCTCCCTAAAAAAAACCAAAACAAAACAAAAAATTGCATAGCGGCATGAGCATGAAAAAAAAAATAAAAGAAAAATTCTGAAAAAGGAAGAAAGAAAGAAATTGAGAACTATTGTTCAATAAGTTTGTGGGAGAATTAAGAGGTTATGATGAACAAGTACTATGGGTATTAAGTCAGTATTATCCATATTTTTTCCACCTTTACCCAAGCCTACATTACGAGCTATAAAAGTCCTAAATGATCCTTTATTGAGTGTATTCTACATTAGTGGAGATAGAGATGAAGAGCAAACTTACAGAGTTTTAGAGAAGAGTCTTGTACTTGTACATAAATTAATCCAAATTGCCAGTAACTACTTGTAGAGAAAGCACACACATACATGAGCGATTCATTTGAACATTGTATCTGCTTATTTGTGCATAGTGAAATTAGATCACAATTGTGGTTGACTACGAGCATAGCTTTAAAGTAGTTCCGAGAGTAGCAAAAATAAGTGATGTTTTTCTATGTGCATTTTTGTGTTGATTTGTTTTTCTTTAAGTGTCTTTGAGTCTTTACTTCGGGTTGCTCGAGAGCAAGCAACATATTAAGTTTGGGGATATTTGTTAAGTCTATATTAGTATTAATTTTAATATCATGTTTAGGACTTAACAAATAATTTTCTTGTTTAAAAAATTACAATTCCCTTGTTAATTGATGAAAATTTGGAATTACGGGAATATAAGTGGAGAAACTACAAAAGGGGACAAATTGACACAAGTTGATAGGAATGCTGACAGGATGACACGCCATGATCTAATCAAGGATGGACAGAGAAGTCTTTTTATTTATTCAAGTCTTATTCTAATCAGAAGACTCTTTTAATCAGTTATAAATAGGCATTTCAGACACTTAGTTAGGAGTTTTTTTTTGTGGGGGGGGGGGGGATTTGGATTTGTTGTTTTGAAGATTAAAAGTATCGCGAGAATTCGAGATTCAGAGGCAGACAAAGTGGAGATCAGATTCATCTAGGAATAGAGTTTCTTCTTCTCCCTTTGATTTTGTTTTTAATTCTGGATTTCAAACGATGTTTCGCTTTATTCATGTTTTGTTTGATAATTCAATCATGAACTAATTCGTTACTCTAGGATTATGATGGATTCTTTTGAATAAACTGATGCATGATTTTCTTCTATGAAATTAATAGCGCTTAAGGTTATTTCTCCTATTGTGTGCTTTGTCTATTTGATTGTCTGATCCACAGTCAAGTGCATCTTTAAATCCTAGAGGAGTCTTGGAAAAGAAAATCTAGGGATTGATTGACAATAGAAGACCTTATGATTAATTATTCAAATTGATGAACTAATTATTTTGTAAGATAGATAGGAATATACCCGTTTGCCCTAGGGAGTTTGTTGAGTCGTACAACCTTATTCATAATTTAGTCAATTCACATAGGAATATAGTGAATTGAATAAATTAGGGATTTAACTGCGGGTAATTCGGAAGAACCTCGTAATTGCATAAGACTCAAAACTAATAACCTGTTATTAATTTCATAGGGAGAAAATTATATAAACAACTTATTTGATTGATGAAATCATAATTATAGGCTTCTATATCCTGATAGAAATCTTAATCAATACTTTTTTTTCTTAGTTTCATTAGTTTGGTTTTAAATCTTATTTAATTGATTTTGTTTGAATAAAACAAGTGTGTGATAAATTAATAATTAGTAGCGAATAATTTAGTATCTCGTGGGATCGGCACTCTTCTCATTATTTTATTACTTATTGCGACACGTGTACTTGCATAATTATTTGTATTATTTATTTTGCACAACACAACCAATAGTTGTAGTCTTACGTCAAGTACCACTTTAACTATTAACATAAGTAGTACTAAAGAAATGCTAATGAAATGATAATTTGAAATTCATCTTTAGAAAGTCGACTTCTTTTAGCATTTTATCTAGTGACTTAGGTATCCTTGAGTTAATTGCCCGGCCAACCATGTACAGAAAGCCTTTACATTAATCCAATCACATTATTGTTGTCATCCTATAATAAGTACACCTTTAATTATTGAAACAAGGAGTACCAAAGAAATATTTACCACATGATAATTCAAAAAATTTCGTTAGAAAATTGAATCTTTTAGCTTTTCACTTAGTAGTTTAGGTATTTCTGAGTAGGCTTTTGTGTTCCTAATTTAGGTTTGTCAGGACCAACACAAAGCTACCAGAACCAAACAATTTGTGGTTTAAAATCTTTTATTCTATTCCTTATTCTATTTTCTATTTCATTTCATGAATATATGATATGTGTATTAAATATTTCTTTATAAAAATAATTAATGAGAATCAAATATATATATATAGTATGAATACAACAAATTAAAATATAAGATATAATAGAAAATAAAATAGAGGAACAAAAGTGAATAATTTAAAAAAAAATTCGATCATTTTGGCTTAAAATGCTGCCAAAATTGCCAAATATCATATGGAGTTTCTTAAAGTATATATGCGTGTTTCTTTCTCTCTCTCTCTCTAGATATCTTTGAGAGTTGTGAATTTACTTGAATAATTCAAGATAAGTTTCAACTCCTTTTCTATCTAGTTCAAAAACTTGTTCAAAATCAAAAGTTGATAAGATGATGATATCTAATTCAAATGGTTAAGACCGAAGCCCAAAAACTTCTAAATATGTTGAACATCCAAAACGTGTAAGTTAATCTCACTTTGTTGTGATTTAAATTTTGTTTAAGTTCTGATTCGTTATAATTAATTGGTTATTCATTGTAATACCCATAAAGTTTAGTTTTTAATAAATAAGGATTTAGAAATTAAGATGATAATTGATCGAATTTTAAGGCTTGAGGGAATAAATAAAAAGGACTTGATTGCAAAACTTTTAGAAGTTTTGGGGGTCAATGTGAGAGAAATAAAAGTTTGAGGATCTCAAAATAAATTTGTTTGGACTTGATTGTCCAAAAATAGGAATTCTGGGGGTCAAAATGTAAGAAATAAAAATTGGAGGACTCGTTTGAAGGCCAGGGATCAAATTGAAAGCGGTTTGAAACTTTTGGGGTGAAAGTGAAGTCGGTCAGAAGTTTGAGGGGTCAAAATTGAAGAAGCTGAAAGTATTTTTATATATATCAATGGAGGACGAATTTTCTTCAAATTCTCAAAAATGGCCCAAACTCACCCCCACTGTCGAATCACCAAAAAATGGCCGTAAAGCTCAAAACTGACGCAGTAGAAACCTTCCTCTAGCTGAAATGAATTGAACCATACCAACTTTGCACAAAACCACCCAAGGAAATGGCCGGAAAATATGGACGACGCCAAGCTCGCGGCGGGGTTGGCCGTTCTCCGGCGTCCGACGGTGGAAATAAATAGGGGTAGGATGGGATTGGGTCTTGAGCTCATGGGCATTGCATTGGTGCCCTCAATTTGAGGTTTCGCCAGCGGACGAAGGGGGAAATAGTACGATGGCATCACGGCGGCTCTAGGGCTAGCCGCGGCGATTTTGGCCCAATTGACTGGCCTACGGTGGTCTGAATTCAGAATTGGTTGGGGGGTTGTGATCACCTCGACGAGGCGCACCTGCTGGTGGTGGCGGTGTCCATCACCAGCGGTGGAGCGTGGCTGCACAATTTCAGGCAGCTTAAGCAGAATGTGATTCCGGACTCGTCTGGACTAGTTCCGACGTGAGATTGGGTCCCGATTCGATCCAATTTGGGTAAATTTCAATAATCAAATTTTGATTCAATTGAATTGTTGAATGTATTTAGATTTTCGGACGAAGTCGAATATGATCAGAGTTAAGATTGTTAAGCTATGATTTGGTTTAAGGTTATGTGTTGATTTTGTAATTAATACAGTAATGAATTTAATCGGTTTGGAGGAATTATCAGATTGTCGTTGAGATTTTAATGAGATATTAACAACCAATTTATCGGCTTGTCGAGTTAAGGACTATGATAAGTGGTTACCTTGCATAGTTGAATGTGACATGGAATTTAGAATTGTGATTGAGAGATCATAGTCAATATTGGGTTTAAATTATACAATCTAAACTTTAAGTCAGTTGGGAAACGAGATTATAGATTTTTTAAATATCTAAGAATTATTAGGACTATGTCAAAATACCCTTAAGGTTGATAATGATGTTCATTGTGCTTATAGTGAAGACTCAAAAGATTGATGAAATGATAACTCGAGTTATTTTATGACAGTGCTCTCGATTTGAATAAGAAGCCAAAACCTTAGTGATTATGCAATTAAGAATTCCTCGACATTTTTCAGGTGAGTTTATACTCAGTGGTATGAGATTCCTTGCTGGGGAAAGAACATATATAATCGCTATTATATCCTATTGTCTTATTTTAATTATGTTGAGACTCAATCGATGATGTTTGTTTACTCTATAATGCTTATCAATTATTGATTCCAGTGATACTCTTGATAGCCATTTTGTCTCTTTCTCGTGACCCCTGAATTATAACCACTTGAGTTCCAAGTATGTAAATGGGTTGTGAGAAAGTAAATTGTTTATGAAAATAGTACTCCACATCGCCCTTTTTCACTGAGCGCTTTTATTGATATTAATTAATGTGGCTTTATCTAAAGTTGACGATTGTGTTGAGGAAGCTAAAAAGTGATTTTGAAATATATGTTATTATCGCCATATCTATCTTGAAATCAGCCTGGGGCTGAATTAGTGACTTCGTGTTAACATGGCAACTTGATGTGTTCAGTGAAATGATGTTGGACATGTTATGTGATAACAGTGAAAGTTTTTAATACCCTTAGGGGTGGTGGGCCTTGGGATCGGTTAAGAAAGGCGACCAAGCAGAACGGACCGACAGTGACAGACCTTTCGACTGATACCCATGCACAATGCACACATAATCCCTACTCAATAGGCTAGCTGGAGGTAGCAGTCTATGAGCGGGATCAGGCATGTAGCTAGCCATGCCCAGTGAGTGATTAAGTGTCCGAGCCTATCACTCGGTACTTTGCAGGAATAAGAACTTTCGTGTTTTCAAAAGTGGAGTAATATGGTAGGAGAACCATCAACAGCAAAAGTGTGAAAGTGATTATTAATTTTATTTTATATTTTGAAACTTGAATATTTGATACAAACTCAGTGATTGTTCAAGTGATATGTCGACCCCTTGTGGTCGTAGTCGTGATTTAAAATTTCCCTATGAGAGTTAGTGAATTTGTGAAGTCTCATCACTAATATAGGACGGTGGTGAGATGGATCACTCTAAATTTTGATTAAAATATTCTCTCACAGCCCTTGGGAATAAATGTACCTCTACTTGTCTCTTATATAATGATTATGAAGTTGCTACCTTGTGGTTATTGTTAAATTATCTCACTAAGTCATTCGAACTTACGTTGTTATTATTGTTCCCAATTCTTACCCCCAGCTAAGAACAAGTGATGAAGATGGACTAGCCCCAGCCACACATGAGCCAATGAGGGTGATAGAAGTGCCAAGTGTAATTCGAAATATTTCAGCTCAGAAGTAAGTATTTGATGGAGATGGTTGTAGGATTTATTTATTTTGAGAATCCTACGAAGTGCATTTTCTGTTGCGAGAATGACTTGTGCATTGTGTTAGTAGCACCTCGGCCGGAAGCAGGCGCCTCCCGGTCGGGGCGTTACATTCATTGTTATATTTAATTAACAATTGAGATCTTTATCCAATGACATATAATTACTTTTACTTCATTTATTAGAAAATATGGTATTAATAATGTTTTAAGATAATCAATGAAGTTTATTGACGTTGACCAATGTTAAACTTAGTGATCATTTTGATCTGTTAAAACCATTCCCAGTGATCACTTCCTAATTGAGGAAAAAAGCATATTGGATAATAAGTGTGTTTATATCTTAATTCAGTTCTCAATATGCTTTTAAGGAAAATCATGAAGCCGTCACGACATCAAAAATTTTTTGTTGGGACAGTTAATACTAACATATTATTTCATGGGTTAAGTTTTGAAATATATGAAAAAAGATGCGTTTTAACTACTCTATCATTCGGTCAATTTTGTTCCCCTAAAGATTACCAAATTTTATCTTAAACTTGAAGAGGACAAACACAGATGAAAATCTACAATTTACAACACTGCTGACGCTTTAAATACTCCAACACATAAAAACTCTTAATCAGAAGCAAATCTATCTTTTAGGACAGCCAAAAAAATGAAGATTCTACTTGTTTTCAATGTCTGCTTTCTTTTTTCAGTATCATGCATTGTTCAGTCTCAAAGCCCTGAGAAAATTCTCCAGTGTGTGGAGTCTCAGGGCTCAACTTCAATCTCTGGAGTGATTTACAGCCCGAAAAACTCATCATACTCATCCATATTTCTCTCCTCCATTCAAAACATTCGATTTGTGTCACCTTCCATGCCCAAGCCTTCATTTATTGTCACCCCTTTGAGGGAGTTTCAAATCCAGGCCGTTGTTTTATGCTCAAAAGCAAATGGTTTCCAAATTCGAACCCGGTCTGGAGGCCATGATTATGAAGGACTTTCTTATTCTTCTAAAGTCCCGTTTGTCTTAATTGATTTGAAAAATCTCTCATCTGTGAGAATTGATGTTGAAAATAGAGCTGCATGGGTTGGGGGAGGGGTGCTTTTAGGCGAAATGTATTATCAGATTGCACAAAAGAGTCGAAATCTTGGCTTTACTGCTGGAACTTGTCCCACTGTGGGAGTTGGTGGGCAATTCAGCGGAGGAGGATTTGGGCAATTATCGAGAAAATATGGCCTGGCTGCTGGTAATTTACTTGATGCAAGAATTATCAATGCTAATGGAGAAATTCTTGACAGAAAATTAATGGGAGAGGATCTTTTCTGGGCTATAAGAGGTGGAGGGGCCGCCAGTTTTGGAGTGGTCACGGCCTGGAAAATCAAGTTGGTTCAAGTTCCAGAAAATGTCACTGTTTTTACAGTTTCCAGGACTCTGGAACAAAACGCGACCAATCTGGTTCATCGTTGGCAATATATTGCAGACAAACGTGATCGCGATTTATTCATAGGTGTCCTTATAACACGTCTGGATCAGAGGGGGAAAACAACAATTCAGGCTACGTTTAACTCGCTTTTTCTGGGAAATATTGACAGGTTGCTTCTGTTGATGCAAGAAAGTTTTCCAGAGTTGGGATTGATGGAGGAAGACTGCAGGGAAATGAGCTGGATTGAGTCAGTCCTGTATGGTTCTGGTCTTCCAGATGGATCAACTCTTGAAGATTTACTGGGAAGAAATCCTATGCCCCGGATATATTATAAAGCTAAATCAGATTATGTGACTTTTCCCATTGCAAAATATGCTCTGGAAGGCTGTGGCAGTTTTTTTACGAGGATGAAGCTCAGGCTGCTCGGCTGATCTTCTCACCATATGGTGGAAGAATGGCTGAAATTTCTGAATCAGAAATCCCATTTCCTCATAGGGCTGGGAACTTATATGAAATCCAGCACTTGGTGTATTGGGATGAAGAGGGGCATAACGTGGGTGATCAGAGGTATATTAATTGGATCAGAAGGCTTTACAAGTATATAACTCCATATGTTTCCAAGAATCCTAGAGCTGCATATTTGAACTATAGGGACTTGGATTTGGGAGTGAATAATGAAGGCAATACAAGCTATGCACAAGCAAGTTCTTGGGGCATTAGGTATTTCAAGAACAATTTCCTAAGGCTGGTTCATGTGAAGACTAAGGTTGATCCAGGAAATTTCTTCAGAAATGAACAAAGCATTCCCATCTTTTCTGCCTAATACTAGAAGATGACAGAGGCGAGGAGTTCTACCCTTGGCAAGGGATCAAGTTTGTGCCCAATAAATAATGAATGTCCATCCGTTGTTACCATTGGATGACAATAAAATATCGATAAAGTCTACATTTAATCTATTATCCACTAAATATGATTTTCCACATGAAAGAAATAAAATTTCCAGCATCTCATGTGCTAGCAAAACTCAGCAAACATGGATTTCAGATTTCTCAATAATTCAACAACCCTAATACAATTCAAGTATCCATGCAAATATTTTCAATTATGCAACTTAAGTATACTTTTCAAACCACAACAGGAAACATAACGATGTCCCCAATTAAGCACTGCCTCTTCCCCAATAGAACTGCAACTTTTTATCAGAAAGAAATCATCTAGCTCAGAACCAAGCAGATGATTTACATATGCAGTGTGTTCTGCAATTTACATATATGTTTTCCTTAAACATCATCAGCATCATCTAGTCAATCCAGGATGCATCCACCATCTTAGCCATGAAGCTGTACCTGTCTGCAGCTTCATCAATCTGAGGTACAGGTTAAGGTTGATTAAGTCAATAGAACTATCAGCAACCAGGATAGGAAGAGGACTACGAATATGTTCTCTTTTATATGCTTACCATTTTTTGTGTTGGCATTCCAGCTCCATGTCCTGCCTTACATTCTATGCGTCCAATAATTGGGTTGGTTTGAGGAGTTTTCTCCAAGCTTTTGCATAGAACATGCTGCATGGTCTATAAGCAGACAAATGAAGTAAGCGTAAGGGAAATGGTAACAAGTGAAACTGACCACAGAGCAGTTAATGGTACTTTTGTTTCAAACCTGAATGACTCTAGGCATGTGTGCATGTGTTTTTAAAAAAATAAATAATAATAACAACAACAATAAAACTCCTACATTATGACAACCATTTGGCCTTTTTACAGCTGACATTTATAAGGGAGGTTTTTCATGATAATTTCAAAAGGGGATGGATATATATAGTCGGTAACAACCCCTTTCTCATGTGTAAGTCCATTGTGATTAACCATGATATTAGTTAATAACTTTGGCAATCCTTAATGGCAAAACATTGACACTACCATACTACCGAAGTTGAGCCTAGTCTAGTGTCAATCAGCACGAACAATAATTGTGAAAGTGTGTATTCCTGATGATAAAAACAGCACATAGAATGTTCAAAAATTCAATTGATAAAATACCTACCGCCAATAACTTGAGTGAGTGCAGTGGCACAACCCGGTCGTCATGGTCGGCTGTCAATAACATGGTGGATGGATACTGTGTGACCTTATCAGAAGGTTTATCCCAGGGCCTCCTAACATTATGCAAGGGTGAATACCTGACAAAAACAGGATAGGACAAAGTATGTGAAAATTATAACGAACAATTCAGATGCCTCCAAGAAGTGAAGCAAAGCAAAAGTTGGAAGGAGAGCCAAAAAAAAAAAAAAAAAAAAAAAAGGGGGGGGGGGGGGGGGGATTGGAAGCACTCTTAGGTTGGCATATAAAAGTTGTTTGAAAATGTTTGAAGACGCTTATAACTTGGTAAAGCACTCTGTTAGCTACCAATTTCAAGGGTGTTAAAGTTTTAAAGCTTTGGGGAGATTTCAAATCTGTATCTTTTCCCCTAAACTGCTTTATCCCTCTTCTTCAATCCTTCTTTTGATCTATCCAGCCTTATTTAATTTGCCAGACAACCGTCAAAATTCAATTAAGAGAACCATCCAGCATCACCTATCCTAATGTGAAAACTCAAGCAAGATGATATTGATGAAGGTAAAAGGGCTCACTTAATTAGCCAATGGAACTCTTCCTCCATATCTGAACAGCCAAAGTCTGAGGTCCATGCATGCCCTGGTTTAAAGGGGAGGAAAAATGGAGGTTAAAAAGATAAATCTTACCAGAGAAAAGAGTCTCCATTCAAAGAATATACAAGAACTAAGAAGACATGCCCTCACCAATGGTAAACTTGTGAAACCTTAGCATGTCCATAACACCAACATGAGCAAGAGCACAGCCAAAAAGATCAGGTCTCTGTGATCACAAAATTTCTCAATTCTTGAACTGAAGATTGAGATAGAAAAGAACATCAGAAATAAAGTCCGTGGAAAGAAGAGTGGAGTGGGTACCTGATTAATACAGGCCCCAATAAGAAGCCCACCATTGCTTCTACCTTCAATACACAACTTCTTCTGCTGCGTGTAACCAGCAGAGACAAGATATTCAGCAGCTGAAATGAAGTCGTCAAAACAATTCTGCTTCCTTGACAGGGCACCAGCTTTATGCCATTCTTCCCCATATTCACCTCCTCCACGAATGTTTGCAATGCAAAAGACAGCATCTAAATGCTTTGCAATCAAAATTCGGGTAGCAGAAAAATGTGGAGTAACACTGATACTAAATCCTCCATATCCATATAGTAAACAGGGGTGCGACCCATCCCGGAGAATACCCTTTCTAGCCACTATAAACATTGGAAGTTTAGTACCATCTTTACTTGGCACAAAAACCTGAAAATGGAACATGCCAATCACGGAAGGGATAAAAGAAATTGAAATGCATAGACAAAAATATCAATAATCCATTTGTATCTATTCTACCCTAAAAAACCAGCACAAGGATTGTGTTTCTACAAAGTTGGTACACATGCATTTAAAAAAAAAAAAATGAAGAAGAAGAAAGAAAGAAAAGCACAAGGGAAATCTATGTGCAACTACTCGAATCACTACAAGTAGACGTCGAAAGCCCACAACCCAACACAGATTCAACATCACAAAGTAGGACTCAAAAGAAAACGTATATTTTTTGGGCGGAACGAAGAGGTGGCTGCAGAATTTGAAAACCAACATGATCTAAAATAAAAAATTAAAGAAACTGATCAATGACTAAACTATTATTTGTGAATGAAACAATGTCAACATACTTTTCCCACTGAAAAAGAAAATTCAAATTAGGAATATGGACCCATAGAAAACCAGAGAAAGGAAAAAAACTGGAGAACTTAAATATACACTTCAACTAAGCTACCATATTATGTTCTCCAATGGTTGACCGAAAAGGTTGAGTAGTATTTACCTGACTGATGTCGAACTCAGTCCTGTCAAAGCCTGGGACATCAATTTCTCGGAGGATTCTCATATCTGGAGCATCAGCTTCTAGGTTGCACATATATATAATGCCAGGGATAAGGAAGCTAGCAAACCCAAAAAAAAAGATGTTGTCCTTACGTCGAGACGAAACCTCAGATACTGTTCCAATATCAAGTGGTAAATGGTGCAAAAGGGCACCTGTTTCCAAATCCCTTAACTGCAAAACATTTTTCACATCACTCAAATAATTCACTACAATTTGATTTCCATTGACGGCCACAGCATATACAAGCACATCTTTTTTATCTTCATGAAGTACTTCAGTCCAAGAACTAGGTTCTTTCAGATCAACTCGGACTAGCTTCTTTCTTGGGGCATCCTTATTAGTAAGGAATGTGAAAATTGTTTCATCATTTGCAATATAGTAATATGAAGCATCGAACGTATCAACAAGCTTGACAAAAGGAAGCAATTCCTTTGTGCCTTTATAACCTTCAAGTCCTTTAAGGAGCACTGACATGTTGCAGTAATAAATCTTGTTGACAGGATCACAACTTTCATAGATATACATGAGAACGTACTGCACATTCAGAAAATAAAAAGGGAAAACCAGTAAATTGAAAGTAAATAAGATATTATGGCAATGTTAAGATATAAGATAATTTGTGTTAATTGAACAAGACTATCTGTGTGCTCAACGATAAACAAATTTATCAGACATGGCAACTATCTTTCCATGCAACTAGACATCAAGCAAAGAATACTGGAGGGCCCAAACTTTATGATGGCTAATATCAGTTATGTAATCTTACTTTGCTCTGTTACTGTCTAACAGTATCAACTCCAGAACTATCAGCCACAATCAAATTTAGCCCATCTTAGGTCATGCTCTGTACAATGTCAAGATGCTTCACTTGCACATCAATCATCAATTTAAGAAAAGGTATCTCATTACACCATTTCCCTTTGGCAGCATAAGATTACATATATGCTGTCACACAATTGGCCCTAAACCAAAAGCTTTGTCACATGCTAAAAACCAAAAGCTTTGTCACATGCTAAAAATCATTAAGTTATTAATTTTCCTTACGTTCAAGAGATCTATTGAATGCATCGTCACCCATCACGGCACTGAACAGATAATAACGGTGCTAACAATTGAACAACCAAAGTAATACCAAAGCAAGCTGTAGTACTCCAAATAATATCTAGTGTAACCAAAATTTAGTACCTTCCCATCGTCTGTAACTGATGCAGAGTATGTATGTCTAGGATTGTCTGGATCTCTCCAACATAATATATCTTCAGACTGATCAGTACCCAGAAAGTGATAATACAGTTCATTGTGTAGATTGGCACGGGTCTCTGTGCCAGCATCCAACTTCTCTCCAGCCCTTCAAAATAAACCAACATGAAGATCACCACTAACCTACTGCTGAAAAGATTGTAAATGAACCATCTGTACTGTACAATCTATGCAACATTGATTCCAATTCCATGGCTTAAGAAAATTCCAAATGTCCACCTTTTTCTTGAAAAAGTCAGTTTTGCAACAAAAAGGCGGCTCAGAAAATGTAAAATAATGAAGATAGGTAATCTTCTAGTGCAAATATTAGTTTTCGGCTAGAAATAGACCACTCCACAAGTGATGCGAACAAGTCCATGAAAGTCAAAACACGTTTTGCACAATGAATTATCACTTACTCAGGAGCTGGGTAGCGGCTGTAGAAAAAGCCTTTGCTGTCATGTGTCCAACTAATATCAGAAAACTTAACCTGTAATTAACAAATACACATTAACAAACCCAAGTTACCAATCCATACAGTATATCAGGAAATAGCTCCATCCAAGATTTATTCTTAAAAGAAAGTCCAAGACATAGATCAAGAAAGTCAGAAACTTTACCCATGAAACAATATCAGGCTCGATTTTCTTGTCCTCAATTCGCATGACTTTAATGGTAACCCAGTCACTTCCGCTGGAACTAATGCCATATGCCAAGTATTTTGCATCCTCACTAACTGCATATGCACTCAATGCCACGGTACCGTCCTCACTTAACGTGTTTGGATCGAGCAAAACCTCAGGTTTTTCTTCCAAACCATCCTATACCATAGCAAGACTAGAGTTTCAAAATTCAACAGGACATACAATGAAAACTTCAGAAGTTCAAGAAAATTTTAGAAAAGATAAAATCTTGACGAAGAACCTGAACATATAGGACCCTTTGTGGTTGCAGGCCGGTGTTATGGAAGTGAAAGTACTTGTCTCCAGCCCTGAATGGAGCATTATATTTGGGGAAATTGTATAATTTAGTAAGCTTTTCGCGAAGCATTTCCCTTGTTTCGCATGTTTTAAGCACAGAATCTGTCAGTTTCATCTGCATTTCAACAAACTCTTTCGTCTCCGGCGAATCAGGATCCTCAAGCCTAATCACATTAATTCAAATTCATTAAACATATTGCTTAAACAGGAGAAACAAATAGAAACCCACCTAGAATTTCCATAATTCTAATCTCCAAACAGTCTCAACAAGGCTCAAACAACACTTGACTTCAAGTCTTCAACCATAAAAAGTCATTGACTCAAAACTACTTTTTTATCTTTCCGGGGTCGGGACTATAGGATCAAAAACTTACATGAACTTTAATAAAAAATATCAAGTTTCCTTTCCAAAACTCTTTATTGCCAAAAATCAATACGACTCATTACCATCGATAAGGGTCGGGAACAATAACACCGTGATAATTATCAACCACAGATTCATCTCGACGTGCCACAGGATACTGCAGACGCTCGTCAAACGCCGATATCGATCCCATTATGCTGGAACTGCGGACTAAAAAAGCGTGAGAAGGCGACAAACAGTGGAGAAACTTTGTTACAATCGCACGTGTTTGTCAAAATGATACTGAGAAAAAATACAGCAAACAGCGCCGACGATGCACATAAATATAAGGCGGCTTCCGAGGGTGAAGAATTTTGTTGGAATGAGGAAAGGATGGCAAGCGCCTGGCGTTGCATGAGCACATTTTCTTGCGTGGAATTTTAGCAATAGCAAACGGATTGGTAGGTGGATTAAGAATTATTGACAAAATGTTGACATTTTTGTGGAATGTTGACATTATGTTGGAACTATGTCGCCATGATTTCGGTGAAAGGTATCTTTCTCTGTTGGGTGGTGTTAGAAAAACATAGCTTCATAAATATGTGCTGAATGCAATCTATAATAATTACCTTTAGATTCGCACTCGTACTATTTCACTGATCTTTTTGTTGATACCTTCGCCTTGCTCTTAAATCTGAAATTATTCATAATATTGGAGCAATTTTCTTCTTCACAACTTAAGTAAACATCCTTGTTTTGCAGTGTGTTCCTATCTAATAGGAATCCCTCTTTATGTAGAATTCTATGTGTAGAATCTTATATTAGAGATTATCTTATGTAGGCATAGAAGATTCTCTTCTATTTTGATTTTTCTCTTAAACTCCTTCTCTTTTCTCTAATTTGCTATATAGGAAAAAACTTCAAATGCACACTCCAACTATCTCAAAAGATAAGATAACAAAAATCTAACCTTTGTATCTCTTATCTTCTCCCATAATCTCTCAAAAATGTTGCATGGGAGTAGAGTGTGAGAGTTGGGAGGAGTTCCAACTCCCTCCATCTTTTTGATATGGGTTAGCATAATGATGTCGCCATATATGACAAATAGTATATTTATCGATAGTCGAGAGGTCGACTAAAAATGGGAGTTCAAGTGAGAATTTATTGGGTTGTGGGGTTAAATCAAAGATAAGTGTAAAAATCGTTAGGTAGAAATATTCAGTGTACATGTAAGTATTAGATGACATTAATTTTTCCTCCTGACAATAAATGAAAGGATATTTATAACTAACAGTTTAGCTGGCCATGCAATGTTAAGTCCACATGTCCACCTCCCTAAGCGTACATGTGGTTGCTTTGTAGGACTAGGATCTTTCTTAGATATGAATCCGAGTTAAGTGGTTGGATTAACCCATTTAAAAAAGATGCGGATCCTTTAATTATTTTAGGATTTTAACTAAAAGTAAGGACATTTGATCTTTTAATAATTCTCGCTCATCACATAATGGGTCGTTAGCCCACATGGCCAGACCCACTTTCCAATAGGTGTTACTGTGACGATTAACATTTTGGAATTGTTCCCTTTTTATTGTTGAGCATAAACTTTGATTGTATTTATTTCCATTTTCATTTTTTGAAAATATTTTCAAATTTTTTTTTAAGGTATATATGGAATGAAAATGTGTTTACATTGGGCAGTTACAAATTTTGATCGACTAAGTTGGCAACTTAATTAGTTATTTATTTCAAGAAAATATATCTAATTTGCTCATTTTAAATTTATGAAATAGATAGTATGACATGTTGCTTAGTAGAGAGTCGATGCAATTTACAAATTAATGCGAGATCATTTTTATTAAGACATATTTTCATAAAAATGAGTGAAGTCTACTGTAAATTAATCTCCTCTCTCATATATTAAAAACCTCTACTACAATATTAATAGCATAATACATCGTTAAATTAAACATTTCATATTAAACAATGAATTTGGGCACATATAAAATAAAAGTAGCTTTTGAAAATAAACTAGACCTTAAAAAAAACAGAAAAATATATTTTCAAACCAAAAACAATGTAAAGGTATTTTGAAGAAGTGATCGTGGTACGAGCTCAGTTGCACGGATCTATGACTTTTGGGGGGGTGACGTGGGGGTTGAAACAACCTCAATTGTATTAATGTTAGCCTTAAATTGGAGATAAGTTCGAGGCTGCGGGAATACTCAAATTAAATTAGGGACGATCCCCTATCCAAATTCAAATAAATAAATAAATGAAACCAGGGTTTTGTATGGATGTGAACTCCCAATTCATTTTCCAACTCCCAAAATTTAAACAAATACTATGCATTCCCCAATCCTACTTCCAAAATACAAAATTTAATTTTCAAACTATTATTATCTCATAAATTCAAATATATACACATACTATCACTCATTCAATTTATATGTACACATATATAAATAATTTTAAAATACTCATTTCACTCCACCAACCCAACAAAAAAGTTATTGATGTGACATCTTATCTCCTCCTAAAACACAAACAAACAAACAATTTTCGCCCAATTTATTCTCTACCTACCACCCAAAATACAAACAAACAATCATCGCATTCCCCAATCTCACTTCTCAAAAATTATTTTGGCAAAATGCCCCAATTTACAACCAATCAAAACCCAAACATAGCTCACGTGATCTTTCCTACTTTTGCTCGTGAATTTTGCATTGATGTGATTGAGAATATTCATTTTGGATTTTTATACATACTATGCGAACCAAGAGAATCTTGACGACGTAACAGTACTATATTTTATCATTTAAGAAATAATTATTCGATAATAATGAAACAAGTGCCGCACGAAAGTGATGCATGTCTTAGAGATACTGACAATTGATACAAAATCAAATTACATAAGTAGATGTAGACTTTTTAATTAATCATGATTTAATATAGAAAGAGACCCAATAAGGCTCCACGTTCGAATAAAATATAATAAAATCCAAAAAGATCATTTTTTTTCATCGATAGAATTTCAAATACTGAAATTGATCAAAACTTCAATCTTACTTGATTAAGAATAGTCTATCCATATGCTGCTAGTTTTATGAATCGATCGAACAATGAGCTTAATTTAAAGTATATATAAAACACAATATTTGATTGCATCTCAAAGTCCTTCTCTAAAATGAATGAATATAGAAGGATTAATGGTATTCTTTAAAAGTCCATTTTTTATTCCAAATCTGGTATATGTGCTGGTGATTCCGTACGTACATATTATATTAATTTTTTTCCAAACCAATTAGATGGTAACACGTGTACTATATTCACGGTTGGGATAGCATATTGCTAATCGGGTCAAATCATGGGTCCAGTTAACCCATTTAAGAGCAACACAAATGTTTTAGCCTGTTTGGTTATTACTTGGCCAATTGAGGGGAAAATGTTGAGTTTGACCACAAAATCTTACCATTATTGAACTTATATTTGGTACATGTTTTTCACATAAACACACACTATTAATTCTTCACGGACGAATACTGATTAAAAGGTTCGCGTCTATAGCTGAGTTTGGTATCTAACCTATCCATCCTTTTTGCAATATGAGTTCACACGTTTTATCTTATTTTTATGATTTAGGGTCCACAAGATCTACTTTATTCATTAAGTTACGTATTTAAATATCAATTATTTCTATTCATATAATACAAATATTAATCATGACATGTCATTTTCGTATTATTTAAAGAGTGTTTGGATGAGTTCATAAGATATTAGAAAGTATTTAGTAAATTTATTTAAAAAGAAGTTTATAAGATTTTAAAATAAGATAATAAAATCTTATAAGTTCTTTTAAAATAAGTAATGAAACTTGTCTTGTTTTCAAGATTTTAATGAACTCTTTTAATTTTAATTACAAATTTTTCATTGCTTCAAAATCTTATTTTGTAAAGTCTAGGTGCTTATAAAAAATTTTAATTAATTTTACCAAACATCCTCTTAATTTTGTCTGTCTAGTTACTACGGTATTCACGGTTTGGTTTGATTCGATTTTGGGAAAAATCTCAACCGAACCAAATTGATCGATTTTGATATGAAACCAATCATTCGGTTTGGTTCAATATGGAGAATCGAACCAAACCAAACCAATCAAATTCGATTTGGTTTAGTTCTTTTTTCTTTTTTTTTTCCTCCTTTCCATTGGGTTGGGTCATCGGTTGGGCTGGAGTGGAAGAGAAATATATAAAAAGTTTAGGGTAATTTTTGTCAAAAAATATAAAAATAAAAGTATGATAGTATTTTAGTAGTATATAATCGGTTCGGTTTGATTCAATTCATTTTGACTATGCCAATAGAAAACCAAACCAAACCATTCAATTTCAAAACAAAAAATAAAAAATAATTTAATCAATTTTTTTATTTTTAATTTTTAATTTTTTAGATTGATTTAATCGATTTTGTTCGGATTAATTCGATTTTGAACATCCCTGGTAGTTACCAATTACATGCCCCATAAACCTTAATGAATGCTTTTCTAGCTCATTTATAGCATTTGGCCACATAAAACTTTGCATTTAATTAATGGTACAACAAAAATCAAATGCAAAAAGCTAACAAAATTGATGAGCATTTAAATTTTTTGAACTGCCCAGTAATTACATTTCACACCAAATCTCTGCAATATCATACATTATATTTTAAAATATTCAATAGGCAATTTAATTTTTGCACAGTGAAAGTGGCTAAAAAATTTAAAGTTTCTGCTAAACAAACATGAACTCTCATTGGTGATGGTTGTAGATTCTTCTACATTTATTATCATCCATTATTACAAATCTTTCCCTTTTTTTTTTTTTTTTTTTTTGACAAAACTGCAAATTTTCATTTTGACATGATTTTTGTAAATATAAAAATTCAACCGTTTTGAAATATTTATTATTCCATTGGGTATGTATTATTCTAAAAATATGTCCCAAATAGTAAGAGACGGGGATAACTTATAAATTATTTCAAAACTTTGGAAACCTTTAATCTGGGATAAATTAAGTATCATCACAATCCACAACATATTAAAAAAAAAAAATCAATTCCGGTAACGACACCGATAATAATCAGATCCGTTGCCGAATATAAAGGCCAACTGCATTAAGGTATTGTTCCATCGTTAAAGATTTGATGGAATTTTTTATCTTTGAAAGACATCTCAAACAATAATTATTTATAGAAAACAACTTATAAAATATTTCACAAAATTCCCAGACTTCTCCAATAGTGGACAAGATTAAGTACAACAAAATATAAATTAATCCAAAAAGATTTTCTTTTTCCTTCTTTTGTTTTTTAAGTTAATATTGGTAGCTGCAATTTGGAAGCATTGAATGCATGAAAATAATTTTGGAATTATGAGCATCTCAAGCAGTAGAAAGTAACATAATGCAAAGATAAGCATCAATATAGAAATAAATAAAATAAACTGGCAAGTAATGAAAGGGGAAACAATTGATTGACAAATCTAACAAACTGTACATCACATAATTATTATTGAAATTATTGACAAAATATAATGTCATATTAATAAAGAACACTCTAAAATTATGTAGCTCTTGATATCCATTCAATTTAAAATGCAAATTATTTCAAGGCCTTGTTTGCTTGGTTTAATTGGGTATGATACATACTTAATCAAACCTCTTTTAGTGTTTGTTTTAATTGATAAAAGTACTTGATAAATTCTAGACCAAACATTATTTATTGTTACTTTTGGAAAATGGATCAAAGGGGGAAATGCTTGATTTGTGTGATAAAAATTACAAAAATCAAATATAGCCTTTTTTTTTATCTTATTTCCAATTAAACCTTGTTCCTAAGAATGGGAAAGAATGAGAAAATTATGAAAAACTTATTGAAAAGTATAAAGGATATAATAGTAAATTCATATATTATATTTTAATTTATTTATATATTAATCTTACCAACCAAACATAAAATTAAAAATATTTTATCCTAATAGACTTAAAATGTAACTATTTGCTTATATATCGCTTCTAATAACATCATTCAAAGCAAACAAGGTCCAATATTATTAATTTTAACTCGTATTCAATCTTTTGTATTGATTTCCACTTCCAACTATATTTGATGAGAATGGTGAGGGATGTTTTGGTTAGATAGTTATTCCTGGAAAAAGCTTATCTTTAAGAGCTTGAGCAATTTTTTTAAAAAAAATTAGTAAGATAATTCTATTTCATTAGGGCAGGTTTGGTTGGAGGTATAACTAGGAATTAGGGAAATTTATCATGTATAATACAATGTTTGATTTGTATGTTTGTTTAAACATAGACTCATAACTTATCATTAGGCCCGTATATCTAATCTTAACTTGTAATATAACTAAAAAAAAAAAAAAACTCACCACCTCCCCTAGGATAACTTATCCCATTTGATAGAGTTGGCTCCCTTTTGCTATAAAAAGTCTTTTTAGTCCATAAATTATTTTGCAAAATTTAGTTGCTTCTTAACCAATTTAGACTCTAACAACTTGTTAATTAATTATGTCCATGATTGTGAATTAACAAGATAAATTTAAGTATAATTACTTTTAAAATGAGTTAAGATATATATATATATATATATATACTCCAACTAATAATATATTAATTATTGTTATTTTGCGAGGTTCAAGTTAAACTATATAAACTATATAGTAATCTTTAATTAAATTATTTCATGGACCCACCAAATTAAATTAATCGCAAATATAAGTAATTAAAACCAAAATTTATAGAATTGCAAACTAGTCAAGGACAACATGGTCATTTCATAGGAATAATCAAATGACAAGAACTATTATACCTCCAACCAAACAACACTCATATGGGTATATTTACAAATAATCATGTAAACCAAACATTACTACAATAATTAATAATTAAACAACTTATCATGAGATAAGTTATCAAGAAATAAATTCAAAATCCAACCAAACTTACCCTTAAAGCTTAAAATTGGTACTATATCATATGATTATATTAAGTTACAAACAATTATAACTATTGAGTTAGATGGAAATTATGAAGTACTTATTAGATAGAGTATGAGATATTAATACCAAATCTTCTATTGAATCTACAAGCTAGTTTGACATTCCTAATCCAGCATTATTATTGCACTTTGGCAATAATATTTTTGACCTACTATGAAATTAAGTTTATGATTTGTATTAAAAAATTGAACTATGTTCACCATAACATGTGCTACATCCTAGGTTTTATTAAGCAAAATTCAAAAATTGATTAAGCTTGGCTTTTATATAAATCATAAATAAATAGAGCTTATTTTATCGATAATATCAGTATTTTATAATACTAACCTATTTTAACATGCAACATATCACAACTCACAATAAATTGCGATATATATGTATGTTGTAGTGCTAATATTATTAACTTTATATTATATGAAAAAATAAAAACATTCATTTATAATATCATCCACTAAATTCTAACTATTTGATTAAAACTTAATATTTCTTAACAACTTTAGTTGAACTCATCCGAACAATATTCAAAAAATGTATTTGAAATTAGACTAAATATTTTTTTTAAAAAAAATATTTTTCACACACCAAACGAATATTGTGATTTGTGAAATGCCAATTTCAGGCGTAGAGCGCGCGAGAGAAATTGTCGGAGAGTGGCAGAACAAAGGCGGCCACCACCATGTGACGGTGGGGCCGCCGCCCACTGCCACAGTATCTACTTTTATTGAACACAGCCACCAATTACTATATATTGAAACAGATGTATATATATTATCTACTAATGATCGGTTCTTTCTTACTCCAAAGTCCCCAACTCGACAGCTTTACCATCAAAACAGTACTGCACTTTTACTTTATTGCTTCTCACTTTCTTTTTCCGGTCTTTGCTCTCAATCATTCCCATCCCCACATATAAACTCACTTGCTTTTCAGTTTCCATTATGCCGGCCAGTTTACGTTGAAATTGTGCCGTTGAAGCAGTGGGTTGGCGAAGATTTTCACCCTTTTTCAGTTCCAAAGAGTGCTTATAGTAATCAAGAGATGGATAATAGTGTTATCTCACAGTCCGATGATGAGTTTGAAGACTTGCAGTCGCGCCGGTTGGACGATAGTTACAGCCTGAGCGCCGACGTCTCCGAGTCGGAGAGTTCTACTTCCAGCGCCGCTACCTTTTCTTCCGACCATCGGCTGGCTTCGTCTCCGTTTGATTTGGCTTCCAATTCGGAGTGCTTGCCGCCGCCTCCGATCATGTTGCCGGTTGTGGGAGGTAGACACGTCATCTTTCCGGCGGACAAGGCCGAGGTAGATAAACCTGAGCCGCCTGAATCCACCGGTGAGTTCTCGATTCTCAATTACATGATTTGATAGAAGAATCAATAATAACTGCAGTATTGTGTTTGAAAGTAGAGCGCGAATAACAGAAAGGCACACTACTTCACATCTGCGAAAATCAAAAGTATCATCCATGTCAACCAAAAGAATTGAACCTGAGACGTTTTTCTTGGAACTCTCTAGAATCAGAGAGCTAATGATTTTTCAATATTTGAATTTGAATTTATCTTTTCTAACTGGGATATTGCTTGTATGAATGCAGAAGCTGAACTGATGAAGGAAAGATTCGCAAAGTTGTTGCTAGGAGAAGATATGTCTGGCGGAGGGAAGGGAGTAAGCACTGCTCTGGCAATCTCCAATGCAATTACTAATCTTGCAGCCAGTGTGTTTGGAGAGCTCTGGAAGTTGGAGCCATTAGCCCCACAGAAAAGATCAATGTGGCAGCGGGAGATGGAATGGCTTTTGTGTGTGAGTGACTCCATAGTCGAGCTCATCCCATCGGTTCAAGAATTTCCAGGCGGGGGGAGCTTTGAGATTATGGTGGCTCAACAAAGATCTGACTTATATGTGAATCTTCCAGCACTCAAGAAGCTGGATGGAATGCTGATTAGCATCTTAGATGGTTTTCATGACACTGAATTTTATTATGTTGATCGTGGGATAGTTGTGGCTGATGGGGAACGGATTGAAACATATCATTCTTCGCCATCCTCCAGGAGGCCTTCTATTGCACTCGAAGAAAAATGGTGGCTGCCATTCCCAAAGGTTCCTGCAAATGGATTGTCTGAGGAGACAAGAAAACGGCTGCAACAGTGCAAAGAGTGCACGCATCAAATTTTCAAAGCTGCTGTGGCGATCAACAGCAGTGTGCTTTCGGAGATGGAAGTTCCACAAGTTTACTTGGAGAGCTTGCCCAAGGTAAGGCATTTCTGTTGTACTACTTGAACTTTATTTATCATAAATCATATTGATATGTCCACCAATTAAGGCTTTATGGGCATAAAAATAAAAATCCAATAAGAGACTGATATAGTTAAGCAAGAAGAACCACTGAACTCATCTAACTAAGTCCGTTTAAATTGAAACCCATAATTTCAACTCATATGAGTATAAATACCAACTTTCAAATCAAAAAAGACATCTAAACACTTATTTTTCAATTAAATACTATTTCTACGCGGGCACATTCCAAGATCCGAAGCCCACATTTCATTAATTCACAGAAAGGATCCCAAATCCGATTTTGTACAACATCAAAACATATGGACCTTCGAAGTTTGTCAGTCTTTCAACTGCTGTTGTTTATGTATTGAACTATTACTTTCTTTCAGAGTGAGAAGGCTTGTTTGGGCGAAATCCTCTACCGATATATAACTGCTGATCAGTTCTCTCCTGAATGCCTTCTTGATTACATGGACCTCTCATCAGAATATAGTGCTCTGGAAATAGCAAATAGGATTGAGAGTGCCATACACTTCTGGAGGCTGAAATATCAAAAGAAGAAACTAAATCATACAAAATCTGGCTCATTTTGGGGAACCACTGTGAAGGGCCTTGGTGGTGATGTAGAAAAGTGTAAACTCTTTGCACATCGAGCTGATACTCTCCTAAAGAACTTAAAGTTGCACTTTCCTGGCCTTCCCCAAACTGCTCTGGACATGAACAAGATTCAGTATAACAAGGTACAATTAGTAACTTTTCACTTTTTGCTTATTTTTGCTAATAAGGACTTCAAATCTTTTACGAGATGTGCCTGAAATCCAGTCCATTTTCATGTAGGATGTTGGGCAGTCAATTCTTGAAAGCTACTCTAGGGTGATGGAAAGCTTAGCCTTCAGCTTAATGGCAAGGATTGAGGATCTTTTATACGTAGATGATGCCACCAAACGACGAGCAATGGCAGGGTCAATATATGCGCTCAACTGGAGGGGATCTATTGGTGCTCATGATCTGTATAACCAAAATTCTCCTGGTTCATTCTCCAACCAAGGCTCTTACTCATCTTCACTGGCTGGATCTCCATTCCGTTACTCAGTCCCAGTAACTCAACGGCCCAAGAGATTACGTCGATCAGTGAGCCACCCTGCTTCAATTGATCCACTGGATATAGAATTAGAAAATCTGACTTTATGATTATTCAGACAAAAGGGCTTGTTCTAAGACATGGCTCCATATTACATCTGAAGCAGACACATAAAGTTGCTCCATACCTGGATATTTCAGGGGATGGCCGAATATTTAGACATCCTGGGGATTAACTGAAACTTAAGTAGGACCTTGCACTATGCAAATACAGTGAGATTACAGAGGTAAATGCCACAATTTGCTTCAAGATATATATTTCTTTTTATCTATTGCCTATTGGAAATCTGTCATTCTGAAGAGTGAATTTGACTTACCAAGATCGCCAGGCGCCGGCTGGTATAAACAGAACATTCCTCCATGGACTGCTGCCAATTCCTCTGGAAATTGATTTTTTCAGTTTCCAATCTTCCATCAATAACCTGGAAGTCTTATTTATCTTCAATCAGTAAGTAGAAATTCTGGTTTGGATTTCAGATGATTTTGGGTTTTCTAGGATTCTGACCTGCAATATTTGGCCCTGTATGTCTGTAATCGGTTCTAGAACATTTGATTAAAATCTTCCTAACATCTATAAAATTGAACATTAAAAAAGCAGTCATGGATATTAAATCACATAATGTGCCTTTAATTTTCAAGGGATGAATGATTCTCTTCTATCTGGACGACATGAAACTATAATTATTTTAAATTTCAGGTAAATTTGTATTTTTCATCTTGTAATTTTGCCCAATTTGAAGTTTTTTACAACTTATCAAATTTAAAATTTAATCCTATATGTTTCATAGAGCGTACAGATCATGCCCTCTATTTCATCAACATTATCAATTTGGGTGTCGTACAATATATTGAATGAGACGTTGGTACTAAAATTCAAACCAGTGACCACTTTTCATCAAAGTAGCTGAGCAATGATTTTATTTCATGAGTTATGGAGCTGTTTGATGAGGAAAGTTATGGGGCTCATTGGAAGGAATATTAGATACTTTCATACTTTAACTGACTAAAGAACGACGAAAGAGAATGGGAGAATCGAAAGATTTTATATCAGCTACTTTAGTATGTATCCAAATGAATTATAAATTATAAAATATAAATATAATAATATCATTAAATGAAATATCAATATCATCATATTTAGTAGTGGCAAATGGGTGGGTTGGGTTGCGGTTGATTGGAGTTTATGTGTGCTGGGTTCTATAAGTGGATTGGGTTCAAAATGGGTT
Organism: Jacaranda mimosifolia; assembly: GCA_018894105.1. Taxonomy (NCBI): domain Eukaryota; kingdom Viridiplantae; phylum Streptophyta; class Magnoliopsida; order Lamiales; family Bignoniaceae; genus Jacaranda; species Jacaranda mimosifolia. The sequence continues at coordinate 2,303,119 of CM032123.1, forward strand.
CAGTTGTGGGTTGGATTGTGTTTGAAATAGTTTCAATAGAAAACAAAAAAATTGATTAATTTACCTATTCAAAAAAATTTAACTCAAAAGACCAAAGTAATATTATTATGCCTTCTACACTCTATTTAATATATAATTTTACAACATAATGAGATGATTTATTAAATTAATTAAATTTTTCGAATAGACCCATTTTGAACCCAGTTAAAATTCATTTAGTATCCAAATTTGATACAACTCATCTAAAACACAACTTGCTCAAATCCATTTCTAAAATGTTGAGTCCTACCCAACTCAAAACCATGTAGGTTGAATTGAACCCCTGGATCCTAAACCCAAATTGACACCCATATCATATTATAATAAAATTTATTATGGTCACTTATTGAATGATATTACTTTTAGATTTATATGTGTTGAGTCCAAGATTCGAAGTTGAGAACTTAACTAAATTGGTTTTAGGTTGGGTTGGATTTAATATATTTTAAATGGGTTTTGGTTTTTGGGTCGGGATTTACGTTTAGATGGATTTAATGTGGTTTGAATTTGGCTTGGCTCTACTTATTTTGAGCTGAAAATGGTTGTAAAGTGGTCTAAGCCGAAATAATAAATTTTTTATGTTTATTATAATTATCATTAATTTATTAATACATTTCACAAAATTAATTTTGAGTTAAATTATACAGTGAAAATAAATAAAAAATTACTCTATAATCAATATATAATGTCATTATTTAGCATCAAGTTATAGGAGATAAGATTCAAATAAATTTAAAAAGTTACAAGTATCACATTTCATAATTACGAAATACACTACTATAATTCAAAAAAATGCTTACAAAGAACAAGAACTTAGCTTGCTAAAAATGTGAATAACAATATGTACCCAATAATATATCATATGTCCTTATTAATGATACTACTAATCACTTAATTTCAAAAAGTAGTTTTTTCCTATATTTTTAAAAATTTATGACAAATTCAACATGTTACTATGGGCAACTAAAATTCTATAAATCAAAGTAATAAATAAATTACAAGTTAATTTGAATTTAATTGGATATTGAGTGATAGGTAAGATATGAATAACAATTAATTAAGTCATGGTAAAATAAAAATGATAAATATAGTTTAACAAAACATTGTAGCAACCCATTATACCACAAAAAAACAAAAAAAAAATTAAAAAAATAGTTTATGTATTTATATTCAAGTCATCTGAAATGACAACTCATTCTCAACGCAACCCATTTTTTATCGACGATGCATGAATGTAAATCAATTTTGTAAATTGCTAGATTACATACTATATATATATATATATTACTGAATTATAGGCAATATACTACCTTATGACATATATTGGATCTCATTTCTTTCATTTTAAACCTCATTAATTTTAATTTCCCCTTAATTTTTCTTGCATTAGAAAAGTATTATATCCAGATAAAATTAATAAAATCCTTGAAAAAATAATATTAAAAAAAACACTTCCTTTTATTCAGAATTTCAAAATATAGTTAAGAAAATTGATTGGCCAACTTATCAAATATTAATGCTGTCACGTTTTTAGGGGTAAAGGTATAATTCGGTATAGGATATGTAATCGGGTTTAAGAAGCGTTGTCAGACATAATTAACATTAACTCTTTGTCATGCTTGTGCAGAAAAACAACATAATGATTTGACTCAATGGCTAGTTTCCTAACTTCCAGGTGGTAATGATTCCCAAATTTAATGTACCCAAATTTAAAGAACTTTCTAGAATTTTAAAAATAAGTAATGAATCATTTCTTTTTTAAAGAGTTTATCTAATATATTTTTTAAGAGATTATAGGTACTTTTAATTAAAATAAAAAATTACCAAACACTTCTTATAAACTCTTAAATATCGATCTTGTTAGATGTTTTAAGAAGCATAAAAGTTCTTTTCAAACATCCTATAATTGAAAATGCAAGCGATACAAAAAATTTCCTTTGTTTTTTTAAGCTATTCTTATTTGCTTATATCATTATTTCAGCCACTTATAATAATTATGGAGCAAAGAGGGAAGAATATTTTATGGAGTAACAAGAGATGGCATGCATGTACAGTACTGAAATCATTTGATAAGAAGAATTGAAACATCATACCACATGCTAAGTTAGACATCATATGGATCTTTAACTATTTATCATTTTTTTTATTTATACACACACACGCATATCAGATATCCGTTAAGGTTCGAATTCTCGACATTCTACATCATATGAGAGACTTATATCATTGAACCATAGGTCACTTGGCCTTTTATCTATTTACCATTTATGCACTAGCTATAATAAATTCGAAATTATTTCTATTAACTATTATTTCCCTCCACTTAAAATCAATAAGATAAAATCTAGTCCAATTTTTGAATAATTAGTTCCACTAGACAATAAATTATAAATGGAAGTTACAAAACATAAATTTTTTATGTATTTTGAATCTATTATTTTAAAGAATTATTGATCGAGGATTTAATACAATACATTACTTTTATCAAGTGGATATTTTTGGAAATTAAAATTGATCCACAAAATTTCATTATGTGACATCTCGAACAACAAAAGAAATATGTGGGATGTTTGGTTAAAGCTTACTTGATAATCTTATAACATTCTCGATCTTATAATTTTATTCTAAAAATAAAATTTTAAATTATTTGCATGAAATAAAAATCTAAAACTTATAAAATATTAATAATAATAATCTCATAATTAATTAATATGAATAAAATTTAAAAAATTTATCAAATCTTAAGAAATTAATTAAGAACTCCTTATTTTTTTTAAAAACTATAAAATCATAACATCTTATTTTAAAGAAAATATAATTTTTCCCTCTCAAAAAAATTTTATCTTATAAGTTCTCAAATAATTTATAAAATATTTTGAAAAGGCCGTAAGTTGACCAAACATCCTTCTAATTAACAATGGAGAAGTGTGTTGTTGTCCCAAAAATCTAAATCAAAAACCCTTATGTCACTTTTAATATTAGTCAAATAATTTATTGATGCCAGTGTAGTTTTTTGTACTAGAACTGGGTGCAGATGGAAACCTGTAATAATTATTTAGATTAAGCTTTAGAAGATTTTACTGTCAGTGAATTTCACAGTAGCAAAGCCCAAGACAACCTCAAATGAGGCTGAACCGATTCCCAATAATTTAATGGCAAATGTCAGAATTTCAATCATGAGCCTACGTATATACGAAGAACTCCTTCTGCAGCCAAAAGCATTTTTCCCTAATAATATTCCTGCAGCCCTACCACCACCATCCCATATCTTCTACTGTCTCTACATTTTCTTGAAAATATAATTTGTTATTCCAAATTTTCAAAACAAAAAAAAAAAAAAAAAGTGCATTTGACCCATAAAAATGTTTCAGCATTGTAATGTAAATGCACAAACAGAAACAGAAAAGGAAGCAAAAGTTAGCAGAAGAAAGAAAGGAAAAAGGAAAGGTTCTTACTCTTTTTTCATTCTGTTAGAAACATTCAAAAGCGAATGAATGAATCGATTGTTTCTGTGTTGTAAGAAAATTTCCCCACATTTGTTCTGTGGTTTGCTTTTCTTGGCTTGAAACCAAAGGAGGAAGCCTCATTTTTCTCCTTTTTTCCGTTTGGCTTTTTTACCATCTTTATTTTGGAATGAACAGATTGCCAAGAAATTCCAAGAACAGAAAATCTGCAACAAATTTCAGACAAAAACAGAACCTTTGATTCAGTAAAGTTCAAGAAAAAATAGATTTCTTGATAAAAACAGTAGGGTTTTCAAAATATCTGCATAAATCTGTGAATCCAAGTTCAGACATCTGATAATCGCTACAAAAACACAAAACAATGCAAGTGAATGGAAGGCAACCTTAAATCCCATGATTAATTTATGCATGTAAGACATTATTATATTAATCAAAGCAAAAGAAATAACCCTTTTGAAATAAAATCAGCACTAAATATTAATTGTTGGATTAGTACACAAGAGCCCTTTACCTCTGATCTGGAAACTGTAGAAAAAATTAAGGGAAGAAAAGTACAAGAAGAGCGTGTGCTGGAGAACAAGCAAAGCAAGTTTCACGAGGGTTTCGCAAAGAGAAGCCAACAGAGCTCAGTTGGCAGTATGCCCACCTCCTCCATAACAGAAAATCACATGATTTTTGACCTTCCATTCTTGTCTTTTCTTAAAAAAAGGAAAAAAGTCCATAGAAGGAGGTGGACAGAATGCCAATAAACTCTGTAAGAAACCCTTTGAAAAACCCACCATGAATTTCAAGAGCAAAATCCTCAAACCTTTTTTTTTTCACTACAGATTGAACATTAAAAGCAACACACACAAGAAAGTGAAATAGTTGCAAGAAAGTATCAAAATATGAGGGATGAAAAGAGGGACAGTTGGGGGCACTATTTAAGATATGGGATGAGGCTAGCACAGTAAATAAGAGAGAGACAAGAGGAGAATAATTAATAGGTGTGGTGGGGAGGGGATAAGGGGTGGTTTAATTAAGACAACACAGAGATGAAGAGAGGCGAATTATAATAACAGTAGTAGTATTAATTAAATCAGATTGGATGGTTGAAGAAGAAAAATGGATCAAAGAATCATCGTAGTAATTCTTGCCCCCAAAAAACCCTCCTCGTTTCTGATGAACAAACCCTCCTATGATCATAACCCCCCCCCCCCCCCACCACCACCATCTTCTTTCAGACTTTGCCTTTTACTTAAACTGAAGCCCTTGTTTGTGATGAAGACAGAACGAATTCCCCCTCTATTTCTCTCTCTTACAGAAAGACACATAAGAACTGGAGAAAGTGAGGAAGGGATTAAAAAGGTTTTCGGGTTTTGGGCTAACAAACAAGGCGCTCCCAGGCTGTTGCTTGGCGTTTACTGACCTGAAATTGACAAAATTAGGGCAATATTTTGTTTCTGTTGTCATTTTGTTCTGTGTTTTTCCCCCTAATCCCCTATTCATTTTGAAAAGCGGCTTTTTGAAGGGTCAATTGCATTTTGAGTCTCCTACTTTTGGACAATGTCAAACGGTAAAATCTTGATTTTGCTATGGGTGAAGTCCACTTTCATCCTCTAGATTCCTTATTTTAACAAATATTTTTTTCGTATTTACTATATATATTAAGTGTATTAAGATTTAAGACTACTTATTTTATTATTTATTTTTTAGATGATGGCTTCAATTGCACCCGTGTATGATCTGAAACTACTTAACTATTACTTTTTTTTATATATAAGAATGAAATTACATTACAAGAAAACACCCATTTCCTAACAGAAAATTTATGACGGATAGGGTTTCATCACTGGTCAAAGACAATTGTGATGGTTTTTTATATATTACTAACTAATTTAATAAAATGAGCAAAAATATATATTAATTATGATATTTGTGACGGATATGAAGAATATATATTGATATGAAGAGTTCGTCACAAATTTCATAACTCTAAATACAATTATTCGATTTGTGATGAAAATTCCATCATAAACTTAGTTTTGTGACACACTTGATTTTCGTCACAAAGTTAATTAGTGACAAAACATATATTAACGGATTTAGAAATAAGTCCATCACAAAATGATAGATTTCATTAAATTTATAACAGACTTGTTCTATAAATCCGTTAGTATATGCTTCGTGGCTGACTAATTCTGTGACGAAAATAAAATGCGTCACAAAACTAATTTTGTGATGAAATTTCCATCACAGATCGAAAAATTATATTATATTATAAAATTTGTGACGGACTTTTTATATCAATATATAATTTTCATATCCATCATAAGTATTATAACTAATATATATTTTTTGCTCATTTTATAAAATCTATTAGTAATCCATAAAAAATTCGTCACAATTGTCTTTAAACTATGATGAAACCCTCTCCGTCATAAATTTTCCATTAGTGAATTGGTGTTTTTCTTGTAGTGTTAATTATTTAAATAAAAACTATTCTTTATAATTAAGTTCAAAAATAATTTTAGAGTTTTAATACTTTATATGAGAAGAGGTAAAATTGAAAAAAAATTCTATTTTTTAACATAAAAGGAATAGAATATATGTTTTCATATTTAAGAGGGGGAAATAATTGTTGGCTTTTTGCTCGTCTTCTTTAATATATATATATACGTGTGTGTGTGTGTAATTTTTTTATTTATTAGATATGAACATATTAAAATTTTAAATTTTAAATCTCACATATATATGTGTAATATTAATTGACCAATTGATCACTCGAACTCCATACCCTACTAACTTGTGAATATTAGCATGCATGATCACTCTCCATGCAAAATTGGATGCAGGTTATCTGTGAGATTTTAGGGGTTTTGGTAAAGTTTATCATTAAACTATGTCTTATGATATATTTAAAATTTATAAAATATTTTTTTTTTAAATACTCAATTAAGAAACTTGAAGATGAGATTATATGTAAATATTCTCAAAAATAAAAATAGTAGAATTTTGAGTTATTCTCAAAATAATGAAAATTTTAATTTATCGTTATAATCTGAATAAAACTTTCTTCCATTTTTATTAGTAGTATATTATAAATTCCATACTTTATTTTATCTAAGTATTTTTAAAAGTTTAGTTACTTATTTTATAAGTTTTAATAACAATTTACTTGATTGAATAAATAGTATAATTTTTAATACCATCTGCCAAACCGTTGTTGTAAAATCCAATTCAATCACCTGAGTCAGAACAAATATTTAACTATCTGCAGATTAGTGGCTTGTCATGACTTGACAATTGATATTGCTATTACACAAAAACCAGATTTTATTGCTCCGGATTTTACTACTTTTTTCATTAAATCCTTTCAGCAATAATTACTGACATGTCATTAATAAAATCTTTTTCTTTTTTTTAGTTTCCAGAAAAATATTTTTTTTTTTACTACAAACCTGTTGAATCAATCTTAAACTAGTCAAATAATCTAAATCGTTTCGAACCAAATTAGTCCCTATTCCTCTAATGTAGACTTTTAATTGTGCTTGATTGGAGCCATTTAAATTAACTATGTTAGTACTAATATCAGGTTCAATTGTTTTACGATATTATCTTTATCAATGTGTATTACTAGAATTTGGATGTAAACTTAATGTAAGTTTGGAAAAAAATTCCTTTCTCCACCTTTGTAGACTAGGGGTGTTCATTCGGTGAAAATTGAATCGAATCGAAAATTCAATACGCCAAACTAGTGTACCAAATACCAAATCGAATTGTTTGATTTGATTCAGTAAAAATTGATTTTTTGTTTGATTCGGTAAAAAATCGAACTACCGAGAAAGAGAGAGAGAGAGAGAGAGCATGACATTAAGAAATAGTTTAATCCCACAAATAAATTTGTAAGTTACTAAGTAGTAGTTATATCACAACAAAATAACAAATCCATACTTATATTTCAAATGCCAAAGCGGAAAACAAAAAACAAAAAAATAATCTCTAATTGGTAATTGGTGAAGATTGAATAACAGAGAAAAGAAGTAGAAGCTCTTGATCTAGGGGAAATTGCAAACTGAGAGAAGAAACCCTTGGTATTGAATGATAATCTAATTTTTAAAAAAACATGTGTATTGTGTTTAGTTTGAAAGAAAAATGTGTTGTTCATTGTTGGGTTTGGATATTTGGTTAAGTAAATAAAATAAAAATATATTAGTAATCCTGGCACACTCAATGCATGTGCTAATATTTTTATAGTGTGAAATAAATAAAATATTTATTTTTTTAATTATTCAATGTAGTTACTTGAACTTTTAGATCAATCAAAATAAAAAGTTAAGATAGAGTAAAATAATTGAAGGAAAAGAAAAAAAAAAATTGGAAAAGGAAAAAAAGTTATAAAGAGAAAGGATAAAAGAAAAATTACCTTGTTATTATTTTATAAAGTTGAATTGTTTTTGTCAATTTATTTAAAAATATACTACTAAGGTGTTGGTTCTTTATATATAGTATAGTAGGTTCTTTATATATAGTATAAGTAAATATTATATATATATAATTTCGGTAATTCGATTTGATTCGATAAACCGGCACAAAAAATCAAAATTGAACCAAATATCAAAAATTTAAAAAAAAAATAACCAAATGCCAGTTCGGTCAGTTTATCGAACTATGAACACCCCTATCGTAGATGGGCCAATAGGATGTCACTTCACGATATAGGAGGTTTAACCATTATTATTGATATTATCTATGATATTGGATCATATATCTCTTTTCAAAATTTAGTTGAAATTTTTGAATAAAATCTGATTTTCGTCTCATATTAAAAATTTCAATAAATTTTTCTCTTTCACTCAACATAAAAATAGCGTATCGCAATCAAAATTCAAAATCTTATTTTCATTTTGAACCTTTTCTTTGGGAACTTTTATTTTCTTTGGATTAATGGAGAAGCCAATCCTCCTTACTTTTTGAGTACCAAAATTACCAAGTCTCGTTTAGTGGGGGACCCTAGTCTTCCACCACCAACATTTGAAAGGTGGCATCCCAGGTGTATACCCCACCCCACCCCACTAGAACCTTCAAATTTTCAAACAAGTTTTGACCCCAATTAAAAAAAGAAAGAAAAAAGGAAAATTAGGTCAAATCGTTTCAAATAATAATTACCCTCCATTGTTTTAGCAGTGGTGTTGTCTCATTTTTCCCATTTCCTTTTCCAAGACCCCAAGAAAATAAAAATCCTCCCTTTCTGTCGACCGATACGTCGCACTCATCACACCCATATCCCACTTTTCTTCTTCTTTTCCTCCTCAATTCATATACTATGTCTGTTAAAAATTTTCTGTTTCAGTGTTAGCATTAAAAACAGCCAACAGTACCAACTTCAAACTTGCAGACCAAAACTTCCATAAGTATTCAAATTTGGCTTTATTACACTTTGGGTTGTTTTCATAAATTTATTGCACTAGAACTGCCCCCAACTATACCCATTTAATTCACTTTACTTTCTTATTTAATTTATGTATATTTGAAAATTAATATACCAGGGGTACATTAGTCAAATTAATTTTAAAAATAAACGTAAAATATCAAAATGGATCATTAAGTTCAATAAATCCAACCTACCAATTCAGGCACTATGGTTTTGTTTGGTTGTGAATTGGACCATTCTGCCAAAATATTTTGGGAAAATGGATTTTGGATAGTGGAGTTGGGGAATCTGATAGTTGTTTATTTGTGTTTCGAGAGAATGAATTGAGAAAAAAGTGTTGGTCTGTTTATGTTTTGGGGGGAGGGGGGATAAGATATCATATCAGTGACTTTTTTGTTGGGTTTGTAGGGTGAAATAAATATTTTAAAATTATTTATATATGTGTATATATAGATTATACGAGTGATAGTATGTGTATATATTTGTAATAATGAAAGAATGTGGGGTGCCTTGGGGAATGGTGTGGAGTTGGGAATAGTATGAATTTTTTGGGAATAAATTTTGTATTTTGGGAGTGAGATTGAAGAATATGTAGTGTTTATTTTTTAAAATTTTGATAATTGAAAAATTAATTGAGAGTTTGCAACCAAACAAGGCCTATAAATATCAGTACTTATAACGAAAAAAGGATGGGATAATTACCAGAAGAATATAAACTGACTAAATTGTTTTGCATTTAATTGAAATTTGACTAGGTAAAGAGTTCTTTGATGTCTTAATTAATGCTAGGTGTAATTACTCTCTTAACCCTAGGTCAAGTGAAGCACTTAATTAAACCTGCCCACATGGTGGTAAAATTTTATGGGCACTCAACCTCATTAATTACCCCTCGTTAGTTTACTTTATTGATGTAATAACACACAGGTTGGCACTGTTTAGTTTATGTCAGACCGCTATGATTTAATCATTGGGGCTCTCGTAAATCATAAACTCTAGATAGTTTATAAATTATACTTTGTGTTTTTACAAAAATATATTTTTTATAAATTGTTTGTAAATGTAATATTATATCTATGGGTTAGAAACATTAAATGGACAATCAATTTTCTGACAAAATTAAGGTAATATTTGGATATGAATTATGTATTCTGAATTATATATATTTTGGGAGAATGAGTTTTGAAAGTGAGGTTGGGGAATGTGAAATTTGTGTTTGGGAATGTGATATATGTTTGTTTGTATTTTAAGAATAGTAAGAAAAATATTTTGGAAAAATTTGGTATCTTTGTTTATGTTTTTGGATGAGATAAATTCTACTGTGGCAGTTGAATTAATATTTTTTTATTGAATTTTTGGAGTAAATAGAATTGAGTGATTTTTTTATTATTAAGATAATAATAAAATATGTATGATGTATATATTGAAAAATGGAGAAGTTTTGGGAATAATGAAATATAGAAGAGGGTATTTTGGAACCAAACAAAATTGTTTCCCAAAAATGTAACCAAACATAGCCTGAACTTTTTTTTTTTGGGTGAAATTTTCAATATTAATTTGATCCACGATATTCCATCCAGGGTTTAAAAAATTGAACCAGACTAGCCGGTTAGACCGATCAACCGGCCGTCGAACTGGTCCAATCTTCTCATAAAACCAAAAAATTTAAAAAAATGCCATATTTTGTTAAAATATTTTAGATCAGTGATTGAACCATTCGAACCCTTGAACCGCTCACAATGCAATTGAACCAAAGCGATTTTTTTCATTTAATTTTTAATGAAACTAATTTTTTTAATTTTTTTTGTCTAAGTACAAAATTTTAAAGTTAAGGTACACATCCATAAACTATTTAAAAGTTAAAAAAAAATTGTATACAAGAACAAAACCTTGCTTTAGAGTTTAGATATTTAAATTATGGTGATCATTTATAATATAAATTGTAAAGTTACACAATATTATTTAAACTCTTTATGTTTTATATTTTGATATTTTATTAATTTTTAAATAATATATAATATAAATATATATTACATAATTATGAAATCATAATTTAATTACGGTTCAATTATAATCTAACCAACGATAGAATCAATTAACTGTAAACCGATACATTTCTCGATTCAATCAACTTTTTGTTTTTTGGAATGCTGATTTCATCTTCTTCAAAAACCACTGCCTTTTGCTGGGTGATGTATTTGCAGCTTTATTTTGCAACAATGATAAAATGGGAGTCTGCGTTTTCTCCATTAACACTTAGATATTCCTCAGCACCTACCAAAATCTATGATTGTACGAGTAGTGGGAATCCACGCAATAGTAACATTTTGAAATAAATAAATCTCTCTTTAAACTTTTGTGTGTGTGTGTTTTTATCTTTTTTCATAAGTTTCAAAGATTATGCTATATTGGGGACCATGACGATTACCCTTCCAATTTCATATATGGTTCTTCTCTTTTTTATTTGTATTGTCAATTTAAGCAAAGTAGAAATAATATTTAAATTTATTATCAAATATAAGAAAAAGTAAAATTCTGCAAAAATTTGATCTCGCGAATACATGTCATGGAAATAATATCCCTCCTACTCCAAATAGTTGAAATTCTCAATTGACTAATTACAGAAGTTTCATAGTTCGAGGAGATAGAGCCTGGATGATGGAAGCAAAAAATGTAACTGTGAACGGATGACTCAATCCTGAATTTATAAGAAAACGAGTCTTGACAAGGAAAAATATTTTTCAATTTGACTTCAGTTCTTGACTCAGTCGATGTGGAACAAGATTCAATATTATTAATATTAAAATAAAATTATGTAATTTTCCAAACATTAGGATTAATTTCAAGTAGTGACAACATGCAAAACACTATGTTTTAACAATAAGTAAATCAATCTTTGACGTATTTAATAAATCATCTGTGTGACTGCATGCTGATTTTTGATCATTAATGTGCTAAAAGTCAAATTTTGAGAACATCGAATAGTACTTACACCTTGCATGGCTGGAAAAATTAAATAAGTTACTTTTTTTTATAATGATTGTTAGCTATTGGACATATTGCCTTAAAAGGAACACATATTCCATAGCCAATGCTTTTTTCCACTTGGAATTTACAATTCCCATTAGGCCAATAAACTAATAGGACTGTTGCATTCACTTTGAGTTCATGATTAGCTTTTATTTTGTACTTTATTTAATTACCCAAATTTTATATTTAATTTTGGGTTTCGCCCAAAAATTGCATAAATCAATTTTTATGTTAATTACCGACCTCATTTTTTTAAAAAGCCCAAAAGAATACAAAAAAGGGAGAAAAAAACTTACTTTCAATTTCCAAAATGAGAAAGACTTTAGAATTTGTATTCGATTAATTATTTGGGAGATGAAAATAGAGAATTAGTTATTTTTTATAATATATATTAATATTTATACTAGTAAAAAAGAGCCTACCCTTTTAATATATTTCAAATATCTTTCTTAAAATGCTTTTTTTTTTTTAAATTTTCATGTCTATAAAAAATAATTACCATCCTACTATCCTCCTTCATGAGTCCCGACTCCCCCCCTCCCTCAATGCTACTATACAATAGTCCTATAAAAGTTATACATAGTTATATATATTTTTATTTCTCTCAACTTCTTCTTGTAAATATGTTTTCTCCTATTCAAATTACTTTTTCTACTTTTATCTATATTATTTTTTTAAAAGATGCACGAATGGGTTTGTCATTGACATTACCTGATTGATTCCCCCCCCATTCTAGTAATTTTCTTCAAGCCACTTTAATAACATTAGTTTTTATTTTCATTAAATGCACACACATTGAATCTACACTAATTGCTAATATAAATAAATAATTTCAATATTAAGTATGGTACAACTTATCGATATAAAAAATTGAAATCAAATCAAAATTATAAAATATATATATATATTACTAAAATACTTAACCGAATAAGTTGAAACTTAAAATGTCACTTTCAACACGATTCAATTAGTTTACCAAACTATGCATATCCTTAGGGCTACTAGTAAGGGTGTAACCGAGTTGCGCTGAGTTTGAACAAAATTTTCAAGCTCTAGCTTGAGTTCAGCTCAGCCGACTCGATAAGACTCGAATTGACAAATGAATTATAAAAAACTACATACTCAAACTCTAACTCAAAATAAAAAAAAAAATTAATATAATATGTATTTTTTAATAAAATAAAAAATAATATTTAATTATATACTAATTCGCGAGCATCGAGTCTAAATAAAAACGGCTCAAGATTGACTTGAATTAGAGTTCGAGTTCGATCTCGATTCAGTTTGACTCGAGCTCAACTGTTTCAAGCTTAAATCGAACTAGCTCGAGTTCAACTTATGAATTAGGGGTGGCAATTTCAACCCACCCCGCGGGTACCCGCTCCGACCCACCCCATATGGGGTGGGTAAAAATCCGATCCGCACGGGGCGGGGCGGATTTTAATATAAAATTTGTGCGGGGCGGGTTCGGGTTCAATACCGCCCCGCCCCGCCCCGGGTATTTATAACTTAATTATATTTATATATATATTTATATTTCAGTTTTTTGTTGGTGTTTGGATATTGTTATGTTAAATTATTTTGACTTTTTTGAGATTGTTGTGAATTGACATATTGCATGGACTATTGAAAGACACCAAAATTTGTGTTTGATTTTTGTGGCTATGATATTTATAAAGACAAAGTTATTATTTTGTTTGAAATTGTATTAAATTGTTGTGAATTTGGCAGAGGCGAGGTGGAGCGGGGCGGGGGCGGATTTTATATATTTAATACGGGACGGATTGAGATTTTTAGATCTAAAACCCGCGGGGCGAGTTTTAAAATATTTTTTTGAGTGCGGGGCGAGTTCGGGTTTAACAAAAACCCGCCCCATTGCCAAGCCTATTATGAATCGACTCAACTCGTTTGCACATCTAACTAATAGTCCCTCCTGAGTTTAGTATTAATTGAAGGATTTGAAGATGGATGGATAGTATACGTAGTTATAAACAGTGTGTGTCACGTGAGAAAGAGATGGGAGAAGATGGACCACAATGATGGTATAGATTTGAAACTTTTTGAATAAGTTATGGTTAGAGAGAGTGTAAAAAGGCGAAGAGGGAGGGTGGGTTGGTCGGGGTTAGTGGGGAGAGGGAGATAAAAAAGTGTCTTGAGTTTCAAGACATAAATCATGAGCCCGATGACGATGGTTATGATTGTGATAGCCCAATTCGCCTTGTCTTTTCACCACTGCGATCCCACGGCCATGTTTCTTCTTCTTTTCCCCCTTCTCCCACCTTTTTATATTAACGCTATGTTTGGATCAGGGAAAGTATAAGAAAAAAGATAAAGAAAATGTAAAGGTTATATTTTTTGTTTGATTTTATTATAAATTTATCATGTATTTTGGGAGAATAAATTATTAAAAAATATAAAAGTTATTTTTTGGTATGTTTGTTTATATTTTGGGAATTTTTTTTTTATTATAGCAGTTAAATCAATATTTTTTTGTTGAATTTTTGGGGTGAAAATGAAATTGAGTGATTATTTTAATATTAAAATAATAAAAAAATATATATGAATATGATGTATATATGTAATATATGTATGTATATATGGAGAATATGTATTTTGGAGAAAAAATGGGTATATATTTGGTTATATTTCCACAAAACAATACTGTCTTGGGGAAACATAACCAAAGAACACCAAAGGTGCAAATATTAAAGCACAAAGTTACGTCGTTTGAAGTGCAAAAGAAAAATTCCTTCACATTTTCTACAGTAAAATCCAAGATCCAAACATAGGGTAAGAGTGTGTTTTGGAAAAAGCTTTTCGCTACTCAACAAGTGATTAATTTTAAGGATTGTGGGATTAATATATAACTAGCAATTAATAAAATTAGGAATTATTTGAAAAGTTGATTAAGAATATAGGAACATAATATATTGAGAACATGTGTGTCTAGGAAAATAATTTTTATTTAAGTTTATATGAAAAAATACTCATTACGTCACTGTAAAACTGTAGGCTTAGTTATAAAATTGACCTAAGTGAATTCAAAGTAAATGCTATTGCAGTTAACTCTTGTTGTATTCAATTTATAGGTGGTGATTATTTTTTTTAAGGTATTAATTTTTTGTGGATAATGTAACTAATATGTTGTGCTTGTAATGAACATGACTGAGTTTTTTAAAAGACTTTTTGCTACCAAAAAAGTAATTGATTTTAAAGATTGTGAGATAAATATATAACTAGCAGTTAATAAAATTAGGAATTATGTAAAAAATGATTAAGAAAATAGGAAAATAATACATTGAGAATGCATATATGATAAAAATAGTTTCTATTTAAATTTTGTAAAATACTAATTATGTCACTATAAAACTATAGTCTTAATCATAAAGTTGATCTAAGTGAATTTGAAGTAAATGCTATTGTAGTTAACTCTTGTTGTATCCAATTTGTAGGTGATGATTAATTTTTTTTTTATATGTATTAATTTTTCTGTGGAAAATATAACTAATTAGTATGTTATGCTTGTAATGAACATGACTATAAATTGATAGGTAACAATTTTTTTTTATAAAAAAAATTAACTTTACCACGTAAAATTTATGGCTATAAGTATTGTTATAGCTACGAAGTTAATTTTGTAGCAAATTTTTCACAACTTTCTTGGTAATGCTCATTTTAATTGGTTTTGAAAGTGATTGGATGCAACACAATAATTCATTATGCAATATCATAAAAATTATTTTTTTTTTTATTGATATTAAAAATTCAAACATAATATACTATCTAAATACAAATAATTATATCAACACAAAAGTAAAAAACATGATGAGTTGTTATATTTCTTGTCATGCAATAACCTTTTCACAAATTTGGATTGCCTATTGCTCCAATATCCTCCAACACAATCTTTTTACCATCTATGGAGCATCAACTAAGGTCATAATTAAACACCACAACTTCCCTTCATGCCCCTCTCCCACTTCCCGACATCCTTTTTCAGGCGGGCACCATGAAATATCTATCTCCAATCTTCATGGGGTATTTTTGTCCCCAACTTTTGCTTCATATAAATTTGGCAGAATTTTGTGACAATAATTGCAATGCTGAATTCGTTGCTAGGCGTAAAAATTTCAATTTCCCAACATATTCAAGTGAAGATTTAGGTTGCGTTTGGTTGTGTTTTTTGTTTGATTTTATTATGTATTTTGGGAGAATGAATTATTGAAGAATGTGAAAATTGTTTTTTGGTATGTTCTTATGTTTTGAGGAATATATTTATTATAGCAGTCAAATCAATATATTTTTTATTTGATTTTTGAGGTAAAAATGTAATTGAGTGATTATTTTAATGTTAGAATAATAATAAAATATACATAATGTATATATATAATATATGTATGTATATATTAGAGAATGAACGTTTTGGAGGGAAAATAGAAATATGTTTAGTTATATTTTCCTAAAACAATATTGTTCCGGGAAAACATAACCAAGCAAAACCTTAATTTTTATGAGAAGACATTTATTGAATAAAAGAAAGACGACAGTTTATAAACTGTCTCAAAATTTTCAATCCATTAACAAGATTTTAGAAGGCATTTGATTGAGTTTTATAAGTAGTGTTGGGTCATTATTTATTTATTTATTAAAATTATAATTTCCCAAAATAAAATGTTAAGATCTAATAGAATTTTTAAATAATTCTTAATTTATTGTTAAAATTTTAACATATTTATTTAGTTTTAACCATATTAATTAAAAAATATTATTATTAACATTTATAAATTTTAAAATTTTATTTTATTCGAAAATGAATTCAAGAGCTTATTTAAATTTATCTTATAAGTTTTAAAAACATCTTATAAAGTATTGATCTGATAAGATCTTTTAAATAAGTTTCTTAAGCAACCTCTTAATATCATTAACATTATAATCTACCAATAATGACTAATGAGAAATTAGTGAAACATGTCTTTTTATCCTACGAGTTACGACAAGACTACAAGATGGGCTGATCCAATTGGGCTGGTCCCCTGCCGCATAATTGCTACCTGTACCTCACGTGGGGCTAGCCCATCTAAGGCCCCAGTCCATATTCCAAAGTCTGGGCCTACAAACAATACACATCATGGGATGGGATAGCTAGAATACGTTTGTCAATGAGGTCGGATTTGGATCGAATCAGACTCAATCAATCATATATGAACCCGAATACGATTATTAAAATTCATATTTAAATTCGACCCGATATCTTACATGATCTTTGTTAGTCAGTACCATATCTGAATCCGATGGATATTCAAAATATGATAAAAAAAAACTGACCCGATTTAATATTTTTTTTGAATTGTATAAAAATATTGTATTTATACAATAATACGTTATATTTGAATTTTTAATAATTTTTTATTATATATTAGTCCAAAAGTTAAATGTTTGAATACTAAACCATTATTTCACATTATATTAATACATAAATGAACAATTATACATTATTATATTTGAGATTTTATTAATATCTCTATTATTTTTTAGGCTAAAAAATCAACATTAGTAGTATAATATAAACATTAATATAGATATTATGTTAATATAATATATAAATTTTATTTTAAAATTTTTATTAATATTATATATATCAATATTACTTTATTAAAAAATTATTAAAATTTCGTTTCAAATCTTTAAAGGATCGAATTGATTATAAATATTCGATCTACTTATTTTGAATTAAAAATATTTATAATTGGATATTATCCATCAATATTTTAATTGAATAAAAATTCTAAAATTCGAATCTATTGCAAACTAAAATTTGATCCATTTATCGCACTAGCTAGAAACTGCTGGTCCCACTCTTGAAAACTTTTACAACAAGAATATGTGATATTTTTTGCTACATGCAGCACCATATTTATAAAAATAAAAATATAATTCATTTGAGCAGGAGACAGAAAGTAAATGTGGGAGATAAATACAATAAAGTAGAATCGAGAGGAAATTATATATATATATATGTATGTATGTATGTATGTATATAAAACGTGATGAATAAAAGTATAATTGAGAATTTTTATGTCTTCTGACCTTTATTCTTTCAATTTTCTAATTTTGTTATTGAACAAACAAGAATTAACCCATTTGGATTCATTTTCAAGCCTCAATTTCACCAATTCTACTATTTCAGAAATAAAATACATCACTTTTTATACATTTCACCCAACATCATTTTTAAAACACATTCTCCAATAACCTATGTATCTTCTCTCTTTACTCCATTATTTTTATATCTCTTCACCTATAACCTATTAAAACCAACATAATCATTATATTTTCAAATATTTTATCTAAACACAATTTCATTTTCACATCACATTACAGAAACAAATTTGTGTTGGAAACTAGAAATGAAAATGAAAATGAACCCAAGCAAATAAGGGACTCCATGGCCCAATGGATAAGGCGCTGGTCTACGGAACCAGAGATTCTGGGTTCGATCCCCAGTGGAGTCGCTGCATCTCATTAGTTGCACTGCTTTTACAAGTTCCAAAATTTTCGTTTATCAGCGCATTTCCCCAAACTCCTAATCACTAAAAACGCATTTTAGAGGTTCCAATCACGCTTTGCTCAGCCGAAACATTTTTATTTCAAAGCCCTGTTTAGTTTCATTTCCGTAGTTTTTTTTTCTTTTTCTTTTTATTATTTCAAAAATAAAATACATCACTTTTTGCATGTTTTCATTTAATATTATTTTTATTTTTATTTTCAAAACATATTCTTCAATAACTTATATATCTTTTTCAATAACGTATATATTTTCTCTCTATTTTATTATTTCTATTATTTTCCACCTATAACTTATTAAAACCAACATAATTATTACTTTTCTAGCAATTCATCCAAATATAAATTCATTCCTACTAACTAACTTTTCAAATTTTAGAAACAATAAAAAAATATTAAAAAAATAAGGGCCCGTTTGGTTTCATTCTCACAACCCATTTTTATTTTCATCTGAAAATAAATACAGAAAACTATCACTACTTACACTATTTTTTTAAATATTTTTATTTTTAAAATATTTTTTTTTTACATTCTCTCTCCATTTTCATCAATTGTTCAACCCTTATCATTACATTAATTATTTTTTATCTTCTCAATACTTCTCATACACCATTCACCACAAAAATATTAAAAATTAAAATTAAAATTATAACATTATTTTTTCAAATAATCACACATCATATTATCAATTAAAATTCAAAAACTAAACAAATTTTAATACAAAAACATCCAACATCCAAATACATCTCATTTTTACATTTATATAAATGTATAATTTTTTACAATATATTCAAATAAAACTCATTTTCAAATTCAATTATTCTAATTAATTTTTCTTTCTCCATTTTCACTTAAAAATGAAAATGGCCCATAAAAATGAATCCAAACGGGGCTCTAAGTGTCCAGTAGCAACTTTAATGATTTTAAACGTCAGCAAAAACTTATGGATAAGATCGCTCTGCCTTCCTCCTAAAGAAATGTCTTTAATTTAATTATCCATTTTACTACCACAAATTCAAAACAATCTATATATAGCAAGTTTAAACGTCAGCAATTTGTTCATATTCCATTTTCTCGCTTTAGATTTTTTTTTTTTTTTTCCAACTTATTAAATTTATGTCAAATATATTTAATTTCAAATTATTTTTTATAATAAAAAAATATTTAATACACTTGACATGTATTCATAAAATAAAATAAAAGATAAAATATAGAATGAAATAGATAATCAAAGCTGTTATTTTTTCTAGTCTTTTAGTTCAATTTCTGTCCTCTTCTCTCCTTCAAGAACAAAATATGGTTTGCAAGGCACTTTGTAAAAAACTTTTGACTGCCAACATATTTTCTAACTTAAGAAATTAAATGGTTTTTACATTTTTTTTAAGAGAGAGAGAGTATTATAAATGACATAGTTTTATACTTTTAACAAATCAATATTTTTCTACTTGCAAATCAAATAAATCAAAATATATACTACACATGTGCACAATGCACCTACTTCGGATAGAGGTGCAAGATGAGTTGAACCGGCTCGATTATAGCTTTACTCAAGCTCAAGTTTTTTGAGTTCGAGTTTTAACATGAACTGAGTTCGAGGTTTCATTTGATTGTTCAAAAGCTCATGAGCCTTTTTCCTATTTTTAAATATTTTTATATATTAATAATTTACTTTTTTTAATTTTAAATATTTATTATATACTCTTAAATAATTATGATATATTAATAATTATAATTTAAATTATTTTATTAATTTAATATTTTATTAATTGTTATTAAATAATTATATATATTAATAATATAATATTTAATTTGATTTTAAAAAAAATTTAGTGAACTGAGCTCGAGCTCGATTGGTATCAAGCTCGTGAGCTCAAGCTCGAACTCTTTATTCCTAACTCTAGCTCGACTCATTTACACCCTTAATTTCGAATTGAATATAAGATTTCCTACATAATATGGGAGACTGATGTCACTTTATTAAAAGCCACCGAATGGTTTTTATATTCTTTCAGTGTATACATTTTGTCCCACAAATTAAAATTCATGTCTGAAAGAAAAAGAGGGGAGGAAAAAAGAAAGTAGCAGGTGTAGAGCTACAGTATTAAATGATAAGAGAGTAATGAATGTGGGAATCTTTGTCTGATGGGAAAACATTAAAGCAAAACAATTTCTTGCAGAGATTCTCTTTTTTCTTCATTAAATGTTGCTCAGTGTAACTTGCTCTTCATATTTATGATTTGGGGGCCAACAATCGCATTTACTACCCCTCAACTAACTCGTGTTTTGTGACAAATGGAAATCGTGCCTACGGACTACGAAAGAGGGCTGAGCTCAAAAAGGCGAGATGGGAATCAAATAGTTCAGAAAGTGAAATTAATGTTCACCAGAAAAAGAAGAAAGTGAAATAAATATAGGGTATGGAGATGGTTGTTTCTTGGTACAAGCAAAAGTCTCATCATATAATGGGGAAATATTTTTGTATGATTTTTAGAAAATATTTTAGTATGATTAATATTTTATTTTATGATATTATCGTATTCAATAAAAGCGAAGTTAAATTGGTTCTTTACTCTGAGTAGGGTTTTGGGGAGGTGGGGGAGTTAGGGCGACTTGAGGGATGCTACGAATCAAGGAATTGAGTAGCTGTATGTCTATAGTTCAAATTCTTTATTTTAATTGATATTTTATTTTTTATTCTATATTATAAATAAAATATAAATATATGAAATATTTGTTCAAACAAAGAGTTGATTGTAAACTATATATATATAACATGAATTTGTAAAGTTATGAAAATGCAAAATGAAACAGAGAATTTTATGGAAAAATGATTATTTAGGTGGGAAACCTTGTAGAGAAAATAATTTATACTATTGAATATTGCACATAACCATTAAAAAGAAAGGAAGATTATATTACTATAGGTTCTCACACTAGGAACACCAACAAGAAATCCAAAACTATTCTACTAATTAAGCAAAAATGGGATACAAGCAAGTCCTATCTTATAGCTTGAATTTCCAAGCAAATCTAAAAAAGAAAAGGGGCAAAAAAGGAAAAAAGCAAAAAAAAAAACTTTTCCTATGAATCTATGATTATTAAAATTCTGCATCTTGTTATTTATTTTCTAAATTATGTGCAGTTTGGTTATGTTTTATTTTTATTTTCAACTGTTTTTATAATTTAAAAATAAATTACTAACAACTTATCATTATTTTTCCCAATATTTCAACTCATTTTAATCTCAAAATACATTTTTCAATAGCCTACATGTCTTCTCCTTATAACCTATATATTTGTACCAATATCTCTCTTCACATACAGTTTACTAAATCCTAACTAATTTTTCAAATTTTAAAAATATTGAAAATGAAAATACGACCAAACTCCCTATAAATATATATCATTGGAGGTTCCATCACACAGATATTCTACCATACAATGCTCATATTCAAAGTTGAGCTATAACAAGTTATCATAATTGAACCAGAAAATAACAGAAGACCACAGCATCCTAAAACTCAACATATTGGCTTTTGTTTGATGTGGTAAGAAAAACAAGGTCAGCATTACATCTTAGTATTACAATTGAAATTTAAAAAGAAATTTAGAAAAAAATAATTAAAATTCAAACCTTGAGAGTGACAGGGCTGGATTGGCTACTCATACATGAAAATAACACTAAGATATTGGCACGGCTCAATCAAAAATACGAACATTAATCACTGACCTTCTGGCCACAAAAAAATTCACAAAGTTCGTCTCCTCTGAGTGAGTCGAGCCAACATCATAGTGACTATTTCAATATTTCTTCCCGTAAATACTAAAAAAAATAATCGATAAAAGTTAGGACTCAGTCCGTATATTTTTTTTTTTGCATAAAGAAGTGAGATACTTGAGGGAATTGTAGAAGAAAAGAATGATAGAAGGAGAAATGAAAGAAAAATATTGAATTATGAATGACCCTTTAAGAAGGAAGAGAAGTGTGCTATATATAGGTGTATTTAAAATCACCATTAGCTACCACCAAAAATAAAAAATAAAAAATAAAAAATAAAAAATAAAAAAGAAAGAGGGCCATTAATGGCGACAGACGACCCATAAAGACATAAAAAGTATTCTGTATTTATCTAACTTCAAATTGCAATGAATATAAAGCAATCCCCCCATAACTACTCTCTTTTCTCTTCAGAATTGTGTGCAGTATATTAATTTCTATAAGCGGAATCTCATCTGAAAATCTGAGGGCTAACGTCAAGTTACTGGCTATAGTCCAAAATCTGCATAAATGAACTCTCCCTCCCTTGGGCCTCCAATTTCTTCATTATTTACAAATGCTAAAAAAAAAAAGGTGTTCATAGTTTGGTTTGATTTTAGGAAAAATTTTAACTTACCTAAATTAATAGATTTGGTATTTTGGTTCAATACGAAGAATCGGGCTAAACCAATCAAATTCGATTTGATTTTTTGATTTTTCTCTTTTCCTTTTTCATTGGGTTGGGTCGTCGGATGGGCTTGGGTTGGAGAAAAATACATAAAAAGTTTAGGATATTTTTTGTTATAAAATAGGAGTATGATAGTATTTTAGTACTATACGATCGGTACGGTTTTGACTGTGCCAATTGAACATCGAACCAAATCATTCAAGTTTTTTTTATTTTTTATTTATATATATAACTTTTAACCAAAAAAATCAATTTAATTGTTTCTTTCGGTTTTTTATTCTTTTTTTGGATCGATTTAATCGTTTTGTTCGGATTAGTTCGATTTTGAAAACTCCTAAAAAAAATGTTATCATTTTAGACAAAAATATGAATATTACAAAAATTTTAAACCAAACTTTCTTGTTAAAATTAAAAGAAATAAGAATTTGCTAAATTATTTATTGCCAACCATAATATATACAATGTGCCAAACCTAGAAAGAACTAGGAATTAAAGAACAAAATGGTCAAATATAAGTTATTGATACTTATTGATGTAGATATAATAGCCCGAGCATAAGACACACATTAAGGCTACTATAATTAAGAGTTGGGCTTAGATACAATACCCCTTTTGAGTCGAGCTGAACTCAAGGGAACAGTCGAGTTGAAATCAAGGGAACAACCGAGTTGAAATCAAGCTGCACTCAGATTTTCTTTGGTTCCCATAGTTCTATGCACGACCGAAAAAGGAGGAACATGGGCTACACATAGCTCTATTTTATTGATTCAGTTGTAACAAAATAGTTAGTATTTTAGTGGCCAGTTATGAGCCAAAGTAGTGGGATGTTTAGTCACATAAAAGCCTTGGTAAAAAGTTGTAAGAGACATTGAGATTCATACACTTCAGAAAATAAAATTTGTTCTTATTTTTGTTAATTGGTGCTCTTGTAGATTATTTTTTGCATCAATTTGGCCACTTATGTAGGAACAAGATTAGGAGTTAAGGCGTGAGGTTATGAGCAATTTCGGAGATAACCTGGAGACTGGTACTTTGGAGGCGACACTGAATGAGCCTGTAGCCATGGCCACGACGGTTTCGCCGTCGGTGGCTCCGAAGCAGGCCACTTTGACTGAAGGGAGGACTGTTGCAATTCCTTCAATGGTGGGGCAGATGACAGATGACCACTGAGCAATTGGCTAACTTTTTATGGTCAACGTTTGGTGTTATTGCCTCCACTCAACCTGTTGGGAAAATGCCGGCCGCACCTTTTCTGGTACTGCCGAACCCCATGGTCATTCCTTATCCACCAGGGATTGCATCCTCTATCCCTTTCCTATGTCGAGGCAGATACCTTTCCCCCTTGCTCCCATTTTGACTAACCCAACACCTACTCCAAGAATGATGGCTGTGCCAGGGGCATCCCCACCTATGGGTGGGACTTCTGCTCCGTGTCTGGTGGTCGCCCCAGCCTCAGGAGCAGTCGCACAAGGCACAGTAATAGCTGGACCACTACTCCCTCATAATCCTAGATTATTTGTGACGCGGGAGCAAGAGTCGACGGTAGCGCCTATGAGAGGGCCGATGGATGAGAAGAAACTGGGAGGCAATCGTGGTTCGCTAAAAGAAACAGATATGAAGATCCCTACTGAATTGGCGGATGACTCCAAGGGAGTAGTACAAAGTCAGGTGTCGGGGCGGCGCGGTCGTGATAAAGAGAGGCAGAAGCCCCAGGCAGACTTAGTTTCAGAAATGGAGGAGATGAGGAAAGAGTTGCTGGAAATGAAGAGAAGGATGGGGGAAAAGATTGGGGAAGATATCAAAGCTTCTCCATTTATTCAAGCCATCTTGCATGATCCCTTCCCGAAGAATCACAAATCCTTTGCAATGCCTAGGTACACCGGTACAATTGATCATGCGGATCATCTCTGTGAGTTTGAGAATTTAGCTCTGTTGTACCAATTCTCAGATGGGGTGAAATGTTGGACTTTCCTAACTACTTTGGGAGGCATCGCCCAAAGGTGGTTTGGACAGTTACCTTCCCGGTTCATTCATACATTTAGGGAATTTGCTAGAAAGTTCTTGCATCAATTCACCAGCAACAAATAGTATAGGTGCAGTGCGCAGAGTTTACTCTTGTTTTGGCAGGGAGAGAATGAAACACTGAGAAGCTTTGTTAGGCGGTTCACCACAGCTGCTTTGGAGGTCCCTTTAGCCACTCCTGAGTTGTTAAGTGGCGCTTTTGCTCAATGATTTTGTCCTAGCCCTTTCTTTAGATCTTTGAGCAGAAGGCCTGCGAATAGTTATGAGGAGCTCCTACAGCGGGCAAAAAAAATATATCCATGAAGAAGAGGAGTGTGAGGCAAAAAAGGAGTTAAGGGAAAAAGAAAGAATAGGGAGGATGCAAACTACCTTCAACAGGAGGATTAAACCTTGCAGCTTTCAAGTGGGAGATTTGGTGCTTAGAAGAGCTGATGCATTGGGAAATATAGGAAGGTTGGAACCTAATTGGGAAGGACCTTACAAGGTGACCAGAGTGTTGAGGGGAGGAATGTACGAGCATGAGACGCTGGAAGGAAAGAAGGTAGCTCGGCCGTGGAATGTGCAGAACCTCAGATGTTTTTACATGTAATCCTGTTTCGTTGAAATTTACATTTAGTTTCTGTTATGTAGTTTCTTTCAATTGATCAATTATGTTGAGTTTTGTTTTGCTTAATTTGATCTTGTAAGTTTCTTTTGAAATTCAAAGTCATTTTCTCTTATGCAAAGTGTATAAGCTCGGACGAGCCAACTATCAAGGGATGAATGTCCAACTGAAATCAGTTTGGATGAGCTAACTAGGGACGAATGTCCGAGCAAAGAAGTAGCGAATGCCAAAACAGCTCGAATGAGCTAAGTAGAGGACGAACACCCAAGCAAACAAGTGGCGAATGCCAAAATCAGCTTGGATGAGCCAATAAAGGATGAATGTCCAAGCAAAAAAGAGGTGAATGCTAAATCTGCTCGAATGAGTTAAACAAGGGACGAATGTCCAAGCAAAGAAGTGACGAATGCCAAAGCGAAATTAGCTTGGATGAGCCATCAAGGGACGGATGTCAAGTAAAATGGCGAATGCCAAAGCGAAATCAGCGTGGATGAGCTATCAAGGGATGAATGTCCCAAGTAAAAATAAAAAAAAAAATGGCGAATGCCAAAGCAAAATCAGCTCGGATGAGCTATCAAGAGACAAATGCCCAACAAAAAAAAAAAAAATGGCGAATGCCAAGGCGAAATCAACTCTCGGATGAGCCATCAAGGGATGAATGTCCAAGTAAAAAATGGGTGAAGGTCAAAGCGAAAGTAGCTCGGATGAGCTATTAAAGGACGAATGTCCAAGTTAAAAAAATAAATAATAAATAATGTCTTGATTGGCCTATCATCAGCTCGGCCAAATATTAAAACTGGAAGAATGAGGCAAAGTTCAGCATAGATGCAAGCAATTAATATTAGCAAAGTTTCATTCAACTCAACTGTTGCATACAAAATAGCCCTAGGTAAGTTCAGGGCGAGTACTAAATCAAAATAGGGGCCATAACAAGTTGACCCTTCGGTAATACAATATCCTTGGATTCAAGAGGATGGCATCTTGGCAGCTACACGGTAACAAAGCCAAAGCTGCATTGCTTTAAGTCTCTGCATTATTTTTTCATCTCGGCAAATATGGAAACAAAATCAAGGTTGCATGGGATGTCGCCTCGGCAATTGCATGGTAACGAAATCCAAGTTGCATGGCAAGACGTCTCGGCAACTATAGAAACAAAACCAAAGGAGTCGCATGATTTCGCATGGTGTCTCGGCAATTGTAATGGCACCTCGGCAATGGATGGTAACAATCACAAATTACCTGACTATTCATCTCGGCAGCGCACTGCTCGTCTCGACAAAATTAACGACGACAAAATTGAAGCTTTCCTTTCCATCTCGGCAATGATTAAGCCTAATTTACCTTTAGCTCGAACTTGATTATAGTTCAAAATACTTTGAACTGAATTATGGGGGAAGATGTGATGGGATATAATAGCCTGAGCTAAAGGTACACATTAAGGTTGCTATAATTAAGAGTTGGGCTCAGATACAATATCCCTTTTGAGCTGAGATGACCTGGTTGGCCGAGTTGAACTCAATGGAAGAGCCGAGTTGCACTCAGATTTACTTTGGTTCCAATAGTTCCATGCACGACCGAAAACAGAGCAACATGGGCTACACGTGGCTCCATTTTATTGATTTAGTTGTAACAAGATAGATAGTATTTTAGTGGGAAGTTATGAGCCCAAGTAGTGAGATGTTTAGTCACATAAAAGCCTTGGTAAAAAGTTGTAAGAGACATTGAGATTCATACACTTCAGAAAATAAAAATTGTTTTTGTTTTTGTTAATTGGTGCTCTTGCAGATTATTTTTGGCACACTTATAAAAAAATCAGAAGTAAAAAAGCGCTTTGAAACTATTTAAACATTCTACCTTATTTTTCACAATGTCTAGATCTTTGGCTTCATATATAAAGAATGGATTGGGATTCGAACCTAGTAGACTCCTAATGTAAGTGTGTATAAATTTAAAAAAAGAAAAAAGAAAAAACACACTAATTAATTCTCTATTTATTTACTAAACTTATGTTAAAATAAAATTTTAACCATTATGGCAACTTGATTAACCGATTCTAGAAAAAATTAAGAAGGTGGATGTGTACCTTTAGCCTAATATTCTTCTCACTTTATGAATACACGCCAGGTGTACTAAATATTTGGTTGTGTGTTAATACACTTAATATGTATTCGTGAAATGAAATAAAAGATGAAATAACAATTGATATAAAGGAATCAAAATACAAACAAAACCTTCCAATGTTTTAGCATCTTTTTTTATTTGCACATACACAGGCACCAATCCGTTAGAGTTTGAATTTTGGACCTCACACATATAAATATTAAAATTATGTTCGCACCCTTTGGGCTAATTATTTACTTCTTCAGCCCAAATGTAGGAATGCAATGGCCCAAGTAAAAAGGGAATCAAAACTTGGGCTATGTTATTATTTCAAGCCCAAATTTCATCAAAAGTCAGCTCAAGAATTGTCCATCCATACAACCCACAGCCCACTGTTTTGTTCTGTCTTGTCCGAGAATTATCCATTGGTGAAGATCTCAAGAAAAAAATCTCCCAACAAATCAGATTCACTGGTCGCAGAGGTCGGCACACAACTACCACGTATATACATATAATATATACACACACACACACACACAAGGCCCTTTTTGTCTTTACTTTGCTTCTTCATTGCTGATTCACCCCGGAAAAAGAAAATCATAGAACCACTTTGTACAAAAGATCATCGGAAATGGAGGCCCTAACCACCACCACCGGCGCCGTTTCGCTGCCGATGTTCCCCGCCAACAAATCCAGAGACCCTTCTTCCCGGAGGCTCCTCCGATTCTCAACTTCCCCCAAAAGTCAGCTCTTTTTTCCCCATCCTTTCACTTTAATCCGCTGTGTTTATCCGTATTTGAATTTTATCCCTTTTTTCGTATCTGTTTTTGCAGATGATGGTAATAGCAGTAACAATAACGGCGAACCCGATCTAAAGTCCGATTCTTCCGACTCCACGCTCGTTCCTATCCTCAGAAATCACACCCTTTCCACGGCAAGAATTTTTTTGTGTTTTTCTTCTCTTTATTATGAAATTGAAAATTTTAGTTCAAAATTGAACAGGTTAGCTTCAATTTGTGTTCATTTCGTTTTGTAAGTTTAAGATTTCATTGAGCTCTTCGATTTGCAGGATGCAGCGATGGGGCTGGTTTTGAGTGCGGCCAACGTGAGGGGATGGACAACCGGGTCGGGTATGGAAGGCCCACCCATGCCAGCAGGGTCGGACCCCGATTCAGGTACGGAGCGAGTGTCCACTTTCCCATGGTCACTCTTCACCAAGTCCCCACGGCGTAGAATGCGCGTGGCATTCACGTGCAACGTCTGTGGCCAGCGCACCACTCGGGCCATCAATCCACATGCCTATACTGATGGCACCGTCTTTGTCCAGGTATACCATTACTTTGTATGTAAGGAAATATTCTACTTTTTACACAAATTGAATGCCCCATTTGCTTGCTGTAGAACAAAGTTTTAATCTTTTTATATGTAGGAAAGTATGTAATATTATTCAAGAAGCTTTTTATGAACTAAGTAAATTGCTATTGTGTTAAAAGCTCTTGGAAAAGGAGTCAAGAACCACATTGAACTCCACTTATTGGGCTTTCAATTCAAGAAACATCACCACAATCTCATTTTCATTTTTCAAAGCTATAACTAATTTTTCAACTTGTGAAAATGATGAAAAATTGAGAATAGAAAATGACAATGAAAACATACCCAAGTGGGTTAAGAGTATTTGAAATGCATTTGTGCTTATGGGGTTCTGTCTGTTTTTGGACAGTGTTGCGGGTGCAATATATATCATAAGCTGGTGGACAATTTGAATCTGTTCCATGGGATGAAGTGCTATGTGAGTTCGAACTTCAACCCGAACCCGAATGAGAATATGAGCTTCAATTATTTCGACTTGGATGAGGACAAGAATGATGATATTTTTCCCCACTTCTGAAAGGTGAACTTCATATTGATGTACATTCTATAGCTCTTACAGGAGGTCTGGATCCTTGTGCTTGTAAATAGGGATGTCTTACTGCTGTTACAGTCGAATAAAATAGTATTATTGCAAGATTTGTATAGAGATTAATCTTTGGCGAGTTAATATTCGTTGGTTGCGCTTATTTCTGATCGAATGTTTATGTGATGCACTTATGATCGAGAGGAAATGAAACACTTTGTATCTTCGTTTGGCCCTTATTTGGCAAAAGGAAGTCCTAGTTTGAAAAGTGCCTGTTAGTTTTGAAAAATTGTGCATGGTAATTCATTTTAATGTTTTGAGTAGCTTCTTCTCTCAATGGGGCTATTAACGATAAGCTTTTTGATGAAGTGCTGTTGTGGGGATTGGAAGGGAATGATCCAGTGACTTCAGAATGATGGGAGTCTTGAGATGATTCTGAACTGGAAATGGAAATTTTCCTTTTGTGTTTGGAAGAAAGAAACTGATCTTGTCAGAAGTTTGATATGTTCATTCAGGCAATGAGGTCCAGAGGAATTGGTCAAATTAGTGCTTAATAGTGTTAGCATTTATTGTCAATACCATTATTTGGTTGGGAGAATATAACCGATTGAGGACTAACTGCTCGGTGCATGATACTTATGGTGGTGAACTACTTCAAGCTGACCGTAGTTTTACATAGCATTTTGCGTTTCATATATATGGAATATATAATCGGTTGAGGACTAACTGCTCGGTCCTGACACTTGTGGTGGTGCACCACTTCAAGCTTATCTTAGTTTTACATAACATTTTGTGTTTTCATCTATAAGGAATTAAGTTGTGCATTTGCTCAGGGTTATAATCTATAGTTTAGTGGTTTGCGCTTGATTCTAATACGTAAGAATAGACAATTGCTACATCAATCAAATTGCTGCAGCTATAGCTGCAAAGCAGAATAAGAAGCTTTAGATATCTTTTGTATAGCAAGTTTTGTTGGCATTTTTTCACCGTTGCAGAGTCTCATATGTTGGTTTCATCTCATCGTAGAATTCTTTATTAGACTAAAAACACTCAAATCACGTGGTCGCATGAACAAAAATTCAATCAAATCATTTGTTCATCTTGTCATGGAATTCTTTACAATAGTCTAATGTAGTCGGAGAAATTGTTTAATAAAAACCTGAAATAACATGTTTAGGTAAACTGAAATTCAATCAAATCATGTATTCCTCATGCGTTTTGAGTAATGGAAGAATTGTCTAATATTCTCACATCTTTAACTTTCCACACGCAAAGTGGCCTGTGACTCAATGATATAAGTCTCTCATATGATATGGAAAGTTAGAAGTTCGAGTGCTAACGGACTCCTGATATGGGTGCGTGTGTGTAAATAAAAAAAAAGAAAAAAAAAATGAAGGTTAACTTCCCACATCTGCCATTAGTTTAGGGACGGGTGAAGTGCATGCATTTATAGCATTAGCCCACCAATAATGGGTTGTGAGTTAGGGCTAAACCTCTGAGCCTGAATTTGGGCCAAACTCAATTACGAATTTGGGCCTTCGATTTTCTTGCAAGAACAGACAAATATAGTATCATTCTAATTTGATTTTTCAATTGGTACAGGAAATATCAGGCTGGCAACAAGGACAGAAATTTTATTTTAATATTACAATGTTGTCCTTGTTCGAACTGTACTACCCTTTAGCAAACCATTGTACGATACTAGTTGAGTGGCTTGTGATCTAATTGTATAAGTTTCTTATATAATGTGGAAGGTGAGGAGTTTGAATTTGAACAAGATCCTAATGTGCGTGTGTGTATAAATATATATTAAAAAAAAAATACCATTGTACGACACTAAGCGAGCCATAGGCTAAACTGTCTTTATTTATTTATTTATTTATTTATTTTTTTTGTGTGGGGGATAGGTCTAACTTGTGAATTTCATCTAAAGGGCTGGAAGGGCTATGAATATTTCAGTTGTGCGTGCGTGCGTGTTTTGGCCTTCTTTTCGCTCTTTAGTTTTCCTCATTTCTGCATACTAACGTAGTAGTGCTTCATTTTATTTTTATTTTTATTTTTTTTGGTTGGGGTTGGGGGGGGGGGGGGGGAGATAATATTTTTTCTGTGGGATTTTATCATTCATAATTTTATTTAAAAATTGAAAATGAAAAAAAATGTATTTTATGTGTTTCATATTATTTGATGCCCATATAAAGTGTACTTCCAAGAATCAAGATGAGGGCACATTACAGATACTGCATGGGGATTTCAGGTAGCCGTTTTTTATTGAATTAATTTTTTTTATTTCACTTATTTAGTTAACCTGAAAATGGAATTCCTGTTTTTAGCTATATTTTTCTTGTGGAAGAAATGTAGCCAACCAAGGCAAAATCTAACAATACCTACAACCTGAATTTTTCCACCCTCACTCAGAACTTATCCTTTAAATTTAATTCATGAATCATACCCTTATTTCCCACCTCACAATCCCTAACGCCTAATCCAATCCCACGTCAGAGGATAGCATCCAACCAAACCAATCAGATCATTCCTAGTAGATAAAAATGCTGAAAATAGAAAATGAAAATGAAAACATACCCAAATGTACATAAAGTGCACACAACGCGCTCACTTGAGGTTTAAACTACCAACAATGCACATAAAGTGTATACAACGTACTCATTTGAGATCAAACACTAGATCTTCCATATAATAAAGGGAGATTGATGCCACTCCGATCATAAGCCACTGGGTGGGTTCTTTTTGTTTTTTGGATAGTGTTGTGGGTGCAATGTATATCGTAAGTTGGTGGACAATTTGAATATGTTCCATGCGATGAAGTGCTATGTGAATTCGAGCTTCAACCCGAACCTGAATGAGAATATGAACTTCAAGTATTTCGATTTGGATGAGGGCAAGAATGATGATATTTTTCCACTCTTCTAAAACATGAACTTCATATAGAGAAAACTGATTTATAAATTGATAAACATTCTATAGCTCTTATAGGAAATTTGGATCCTAATGCTTTTAAATAGGGATGTGTGACTGCGGTTACTGTTGCACAAAATAGTATTACTGCAAGATTTGTAAAGATTAATCTTTAGCAAGTTAATAAACAAAATTTTTCTGCCAAAATGTGACCGAACATAGCCTTTATATCTTTGTTTGGCCCTTATTTGGCAAAAAGAAGTCCTAATATGAAGGGGTGTTCAAATTCAATCTAATTTAAAAATAAAATAAAATAAAAAATCGATGAACCGATCCAAAAAATGGAAAACTGATCAAAATCAAACTATTTTGGACCAAATTGGATTTGTTTTCTGAAAATTGATGGGATTGGATCGATTTTCGATTTTAATCTCAAAAACCTATCCAATTCAAATTGAACCGAAATTTATATACTAATAATATAATATACAAATCAAATCCAAATTGTAAAATACACAAAAAATTAAAATAAACTAAACCTAAGGTTTTTTTCACTTTCAAAAATCAAATACATAGGAAAAATTATTGAGGATTTATAACTTTATAGTTGCGTGTTCTTACATAATTTAACTTAATTCCACAAGACTAGTGTGATATGATAGCTAAATGATGCAAATCTATTGATTAAATTAGTTTAATTATCAATAGTAACTTGTCAAATATTTTAATAAAAAATTTAAATTTAAAATCAAATTAACAGATTCAATCTAAATCGATTTAAAATGGATTGAATTGGATCGTATTTACAATAAAATAGATATTTTTTGTTGGCCATTTTTTTGCCAT
Source organism: Jacaranda mimosifolia (assembly GCA_018894105.1). Lineage (NCBI taxonomy): Eukaryota > Viridiplantae > Streptophyta > Magnoliopsida > Lamiales > Bignoniaceae > Jacaranda > Jacaranda mimosifolia. The sequence continues at coordinate 2,336,447 of CM032123.1, forward strand.
TATATAGTTTTTACTCAAATCACATGTTGGCCTTCTTTATCAGAGTTTTTTGTCAGTGTCTTAACAGAGGTAAATGTAGTAGGAGAGATTGTTTAATGAAAGGCTCAATAACATGTTTAAGCAAACAGAAATCGTCAAAATTGGCAGTTAACTCCTGGTTTAAATGATATATGACACGTGTATTAAATATTTTTTTATAAAAATTATTGATTGAGAATGAAATACACTTGACATATATACATTAAACTAAAATAGGAGATGAAACATGAAATGAAATAAAGGATCCAAAGTGATTAACTCCACCACACATTCAGGTAGAAATTGCCAAAATTTCGTCCAAATTAGAACCTCCTAAGTCCTCCAAATCTACCATCGAATTTACTCCACAATAATGGTTCGCCAAGAAACTCTTAGTCATAGACATTTCATAATATTTTAATTATGATTGATCATATTGTTTGTATTTTTATATTTTATATTTGAGTGGGAAAAGCATTTGAATTGAAAATATAATTCCAAAATTCAGTTTAATATGATGTAATAACTTTGAATGCTTAAAAAGTCATTCTTTTTATGTAGTATGGATATTGTTCAATTGATGTTTGGCACAACCACTACTTAAGCACTTAAGTAGGTCCATAGCTCATAGCTGGCCTCCTCTAGGCTCTAGCCTTAGCCCACCAATAATGAGTTGTTAGGGCTAACTCCTCTTAGCCTGAATTTGGGCCTTCGATTTTCTTGCAAGAAGAGACAAATATATGACTCGACTGTAAATGGAGCGAATTTTAATTTTAATTTAATTTAATTTTTTGAGATATTTAATCAATAAAAGGTTGGATAGATATGATTCAATTAAAAAGTTTATAATTTAAAATAAATAGAATTAATATTGATATGACTCGATCCGATTCATTGACAATTAAAATTCGAATATATTTAGTATTATATATATGTATATATAAAGTCTCATAATAATGTCAATGTAGATATTTAGATGAAGAAAGTAATAAATTTCTATGCAATATAGCAAATCAGGTATTTTTCATATAAATTGTTAGATTTTGAACTTATTTACATAATAATTACATCATTTATTTATCTATTTTTATAACAAAAAATGATGGGGGAAGAATGATTAGTAGGATCTGAATGCAACAATACAACAAGAATATAATACAAATCTCGATTTAATCAAAATGCATTTCTTTTTTATAAAACTTTGAGTTTATAGTTAGTTGATTGAATAATAAAGTATAACTATATATTTATAATACCAAATAAGTACTATTATCAACAACGAAATGTAAAATATAATGATTTGGTAAATGAATGTGATTAAGTTAAATTCTATTATTGCTTTTTAAGTGACCAATAGATTTAAAAATTTATTCATTAATCTGTTTTGTATCTTTTTTAAGGATGATTGTTTTGCATTTGAATTCTAATAAATTTTTAGAAAAATAATAAATATATATTAATTTCTAAAATGTTTAAATTTAGATTTTTTTTTTGGATATCCGACGAATATCTAATTTTTATTTGAATTCGAATATGGTTATACCAACTACAAATTTGATAAATTTTAAATCAAATTTAAATATAATATATTACTTTTGAATTTAAATTAGAATCCAACATGATTCGATTTCAATCCGATCCATTGATAATCCTAAAAACAAATATACAATTATTCTAATTTGATTTTATAATTGGTACAGAATATATCAGGTTGGCAACAAGGACAGAAACTTTATTTTAATATTACAATGTTGTCCTTGTTCGGACTGTACTACCCTTTAGCAAACGATTGTACGACACTAGTTAGCGATAGGCTAACCCTCTGCTCTTTATTTAAAGGGCTAAAAGGCCCCGTCAGTTGTGTGTGTGTATGTGTGTGTTTTGGGCCGTCCTTTTTCTCTTTAGTTTTCCTCATCTCTGCATACTAAGGTAGCGGTACTTCATTTTTATTTTTATTTTATATATATTTTATTTTATATATATATATATTTTGTGGGATTTTATCATTCATGATTTTATTTAAAAATTGATTGAAAATGCAAAAGGTGAAAATGTTTTTGATGTGCTTCATATTATTTGATGCCCATAATATACTTCCAAGAATCAAGAAGAGGGCATATTACAAATGCTGCATGGGGATTTTAGGTAGCCGTGTTTTATTGAATTAATTTTTTTTTATTTCATTTATTTAGGCTTTGTTTGAATGTGAATTGAGGCATTCTCCCAAAATTTTTAGGGAGGATGGATTCTGAAAAGTGGGGTTAGGAAATCTGATGGTTGTTTGTTTGTGTTTTGAGAGATAGGTAGAGAATGAATTAGGAGAAAATTATTTGTTTGTTTGTGTTTTGGGGGGACAATATAGTACATTAATGATTTTTTTATTGGGTTTGTAGAGTGAAATCAATATTTTAAAATTATTTATATATGTATATATATAGATTGTATGAGTTACAGTATTTATGTGTATATATTCGTAATGATTAGACAATGTGTGGAACTTTGGGGAATGGGGTGGAATTGTGAATAGTATGAATTTTTTGGGGAATAAATTTTGTATTTTGAGAGTGAAATTGTAGAATGTGCAATATTTATTTGTTTAAGTTTTGGTAGTTGAAAAATTGATTGGGAATTGATAAACAAACAAAGCCTTAGTTTACCTGAAAATGGAATTCCTGTTTTTAGCCATACTTTTCTTGTGGGCAAAATCTAATAATACCTAACCTGATTTTTTACATCCCCAGAACTTATCCTTTCATTTAATTCCCACTTCACAATCCCAGACACCTAATCCAATCCCACGTCAGAGGATAGCATCCAAGCAAACCAATCAGATCATTCCTAGCAGATAAGCCCAATGCTTCATCCACAAACACAACCACAAAAAATGATCTATCTTTCCATCCCACATATTAAATCCAACTTTCTCTGCCATTCTTTTCTTGATCTCTATAACCACATCAAATTCAAGCCTTGAGGAAAGCATTTGAGTGGCACATATTTGCTCGAAGACAATGGCCACTGTTACTTCTGCTGCTGTTACCATTCCATCATTCACTGGCCTGAAGGCTTCTGCCTCCTCAGCATCCAAGCCCACCACAGCCCGGGTGGCTGCCGCCGTCCCGGCCGCTCCCAAGCTCGCCATCAAGGCCTCCTTGAAGGACTTGGGTGTGGCGGTTGCCGCCACTGCTGCCAGTGCATTGCTGGCCAGCAATGCATTGGCCGTTGAGATCATCCTTGGTGATGGTACTGGCTCCTTGGCTTTCATCCCACAAAACTTTGAAGTGCCTGCAGGGGAGAAAATTGTCTTCAAGAACAATGATGGAGCCCCACACAATGTGGTGTTCGATGAGGACGCAGTCCCGGCCGGAGTCGACGTGTCGAAGATTTCAATGGGTGAGGAGGACCTTCTCAATGCCAAAGGGGATATTTATGCAGTTACTTTGACAGAGAAAGGGACTTACAGTTTCTACTGCTCGCCTCACGCGGGAGCTGGCATGGTTGGAAAAGTAACTGTGAAATAAATTTCTCAATTTCCATCAAGCACTTTATGTCTGAATGCTAAATCTTCTCATTTTTGTATTCCCCTATGGAGTAGTTAAGTAACAGACAAGTGAAGTTGCTTTATGTATGAGAAGTGTGTGTATTCAAGAGTTCTCTTCAGTCAGGCATTGTAAATTATTCTGCTACTGCCAATAAATTCTATGGTAAAAGTTTAGTAGAGTTCTCCTGAGAGACTTTATGCTTAGCAGGAAACAAACTTCCAAAATCATTAAGTTTTAACCTTACAAAGAACAGAACTAAGCTTAAGAACAAAAATTGTATTGTATAAGAAAGAACTATACGAATGGTTTCTGAATCCAAATGCGCTCGTACCAAGAGAGACACCAACTGGGCAAGGCCGCTTATTGTTACACGGCAATGGCACAAAAAGCTCGGAAAGTATTCCTCTCACCTATATCTTCACAAGTATTTGCTCGACTCTATTTCTCAACTGCTTGTTGGGGTGTGTATTGAAGATATGTGTGAAACTATGGACATGGAAACTAGAGAAATCTTATGTAGTCAAAGCATCGGGCAGGCTGTTATGAGCCCCTAGGACCTTACCACCAACATCTGGGAAGTTTTCATGTCCGGGCAGGGGGTTTACCTTTCCATCAGCACCTACGTCCACCGGATACTTGAGGATGTGGCCTTGTAATGGAGTGAACTGCTCGGCCGTGTATCTCTTCCAGTTATCTTCTGCAACAGTATTCACACACTTCACACAATCCAAGTTTTCAGGGTCCTTGAAACACTTCTCTATAGTTCCTAAATGTTCTGCCCAAAGCGACGTTCTATATCCATATATCTGCAAACAACATATCGTCTTAGATGGAAATCTGGGGGGATTTTCTTTACTTTTTCTTTTTTAACTCTAAGAAAAAGTGGAAGACATAGGACGCAGAAAGAGGCGAACCTGGCCGCATGGATGTTCCTTTTTCTTAGCCCAGGTGTAATAGGGCTGATATGCGCCCATGGCAATCTCAGTATCTCTAGAACCAGCCATAGACCGTTGGTTAATGTTGGCGGAACCAAGTATCACATATTCATCATCCACTATCATTCCCTTGGCATGTACATATATCATAAATCTTCCAAATTTTTTTGAAGCTGTATCCTGGCAAGAGTTCAATCTAAGCTTAATATCACTCTAAGTAGCCTGAAACAATAAATGCCTAAAGATATAAATGACTGAAGCTAAAAGCAAAGTGAGGGAGAATTACTGTATTTCCATTGGACGAGTTTTGGCCATTAGCTTTTGATTCTTCTTCGAGCAATTCCTCTCGATTACCAAGACAGTAAAAATTCAGATAGTCAGTTGGATGTGCATTCTCAAGCTGAGCTGACTTTATCTCTTGAGCAATAATTCCATACATCATTTGCATTGTTTGTCCCTACCAGTGTAAGACATGGATAAGTAAACATAGTCTATAAATTTGCACTTCATCTAAAACAACATAACCACAAGATTTAGTCATCCCAAAGAAGTGATTTTTCTGATTAAAATAAATGAATATATTAATTTTCTAAATATTCTTCAAATTGAAAAAGTTGACAACTATTTTATTGGTAGACGCTTCTCAGTTTGGTCTGCTGCATTACCTGCCAGTAGAGGATTTCTTGAACAGAGGCTGAATCAGGAACGCCCTCTGGCCACATGGGGATAACAACATAAACAGTGAATCTCTCCTTTGCCCTTATTTTACTGGCAATCTTTAATGCCAGTTCCATTGGAATTAAATTGTCAGCACCTAAGAATAACAAATATATGATATTAGGTCAATAAATGCAAGAAAAAGATATCTGAGAATCGTTAATCAGACGAAAGTCATCAGAGATAACTGGTTAGCTGCCATTTATGGCCTACTTCAGTTTAGCTTCTCCGGAAGTTAGGTTAAGATTTTGAGAAGTAGCGTACCTGCACTTTTGTAGGAGGGCCAAGCGTAAGATGACCCAAGGAAGTATTGATTCTCGATATATATGAAGTGTTGAGCAGATCTTATTGCCTGGATATAAGCCATTTGAATGCTCCTATCTATCACCAAGTTTTTTGCAAATACTAGGTTCTGCAATAAAGAGAGTATTCAAAATCTCATCAGTGAGCAGACTAGAAAGAACTTAATAATTAGCCAAGTCATGATGATTGAACTAGCGAGGAAAACGTAGATGACTCAGAAAAATAACATTGAAGTTTGAGCAATACCTGTTCCGCAGCTGCATGGACATCTTTGGGAAACCCTTTTAGCGATCCTGAATCTATAGACCGAAAAACCTATTGACATACAATAACTAACCAAGATCAAGTTTTGGTCATTTCATATCTAATAGGAAAGCTTTTCTTTAGTGAGGCACTCATAACCTGAACATGCCAGTTTTGGGGATCATCTTCCTTGGAAACCCACAGTGAAGGATGGTCATTTGGAATAGTTGCGGAAGGACTACTTATCCAAGAGATACGTTCAATCTTAAGTAAAGCATCATCATGCCAATGTGATATTTTTTTAAACCGCCGTCCAAACTCAGACCATTTTGTGGCTTTTCTCCACCTTTGCTCAAAGTTTGTGAGCACATCATAAGCGGCTGGGCCTTCAATTTTGCAATGTAAATCATGCCATGGTTGTCTTGGGGCCTTCTTTCCAGGCTGTTGAGAAATATAAAAAGAAACCGTTATTTCAGGAAAATTTATAGAACACTGGACATAGGATATAACCAGAAAACTAACTTTCAAATGGAGTGAGATTTTTCAAAATGAGCAGTTTCTTACAGGAAATGTTGGATTATGATAGTCATCCTTAAAGACAGTGTCCAGATCACAAAATAATCGATGCTCAGGTGTATCATAGCGTCCATCGCACAGATCTAGACCACCAAGAAATGCAGTTATCTTCCGATTATTGCCATGGTCTTGAGTGTCCACAATCACACATTTCTGATGGTGAGTATAAAGAGTTCCAACAACCTGAATAGAGCAAAAGAAAGTTGACTTGCTCATTGTCTACTTTGTGTGAAAATCTCTTTCTACAGATGTAAGAAAGTATGGACATCTAGAGGTGTCTTGCAGTGGATTTGTTTAAGACAATATATACAATAATCCAATTGTTACTTGCAAAGAATATTCAATTACATTAAACCATTACTAAAAGTAGAATTGTTTTCATAGAATAAAGCATGCCTGTTGCTTGAAAATGCTGAGCTTACTGCTTGCATAACGAGGGGACAGCACACATGTGACTGAGGAGCGCTTGAAAAACTTCTTTGTTTCTTCATCATGAGTTTGCATCACTCCGTCCTGCATTAAAAGTTGGCAACTTACGGACTAAAAGAACACCTAACAACTATAGCCAATGAGGCAGAAGGATTTTTGCTTTAGATGAATGTAAACATGCACTGAAGCAGACTTTTCAGCAATTGCCGGAGTTCAGAAATAACAGTAGCAGTCACACAAACAATTTGCAAATGCTAAATTTATTTCATATAGTAAATTTTTATGTACCCTCACAGGTGATCAATTTCTGCAGTTAAATCCAAAATCCAGACACAGTAACTGCTATCATTATCTGCTGTCTGCTACTTATGTCCATTAATCACTCCATTGTGACATGAAATAGGAGTGAGATATTTTTCTATTCACCAAATTTTAGATAGGAAATAAACCACTGCCCAACTAAGTTAGGTTCAACTCAAAAAGGTGCATATAGCAATATCAACCAAAACATCTTCAACTCAAGGTGGACCATAAGAAGTACCTCCAATATCCTCCCAAACCTGTTCATGATGTTGCTTTAAGAAACTAGACATTCTTGGTTCCACTCTCCGCAACAGTCATTGTAACATGGCATAAGGCTACAATCTTTCCTCCAAGCCCCCCACTATTCACTTCATCGCATTTCTAAAACTACATCTCTGTTTATAATAATCTTAATATGAACACCATAATTCTACCAAAACCACAATGTAACAATTCAAAACCAAATTACATACCGTTTTAAGAAAGAACTTGTTATGTGAAGTCTTATCATCCCAAACCAACAACAACACTCTCGCACCTTCTTGAGACTTGTACTTCAGCAACTCCCCCAAATTCAAATCCCCACCATTTGGCAATGGTTTCGTAGGCTCCCTCACCAACTTTACTTTGTGATAAATTGACCAGCCAACAATATACACCAAATGGTGTGCCTCCAATATCGCATGGCATATATCCTCCCAACACTTTCGTTGCTCAAAGCTTCTCCCCTCATCCAGTGTGATCTCAGGCAGCATCCCATCAATCACATGTGCATCTTGATAAAGCGTTACCTTTCCTCCATGCCGCCATGGAAAATAACTTTGCTTCAATCCATAATTATCCGAAATGCCACTTACGTAAATGGGATTTTTGTGGCAAGGAGTGAATGTCATCTGCAATCTGATTGCAGAATCAGGCTTTGATGATCCTGTAACTGGAAACCATTCGTCGATCAGCTCGCCTGCAGCAATTCTCTTTGCCGGCACAGTGGCAAAACCGATGAGTTCGGCTCCAAACAAGTCATTGTCTTTAACCTCGAATTCGACCTGCATTATTTGTTAAAGGTTAGGATTCTTGATCCTGGAAGACATTCTGAAATCTCAGTCACTATAATAGAACCTTTCAAAAACCGAAAAATTGCAATTGATCCAGAAATAGCAGATAAACGACAACAGATTCGAAATACGATGCTATTACAAGTGAAAAGGTAAAAGAAAACCACATTGTCTAAGGAAAAATATAAAATCGTTTAGATTTCTTTCACAGAGTTAACATAAGAAGTTACTAACTAAAGATTCGAAAGAATTACGTACTTTACAAATCACAGGATATACATTCTTTATTCGATCCGTTACTTAAGTTTTATTTGACGAATTAATTATACACTACACACACACACATTATGAACTTATGAAAAAATGGAGATTTCCAAACGGTCAGAAAATTAATCTTGTTATTTATGATCACCTGAGAAACCGGGTGAGCTAAGGGGATCTTGAAATGCTCGTTCCACACTGGGTCTTGCGAATTGGATATAACCCGTGTTCGGGCAACCCGGGCTCCGGCGAGGCAAACCGTGACATACGGATCGCTGGTGATGATCTTTCTGTGGTGGCGGTGGTGACTACCACGTCGGCCCTTCGAGGTAAAAGGCTTGCGGCAGTCGAACGCGGTCACGCAACGGCGTAGGTGCTCGGAGAGTAAGTCCATGTTGGGCAGGCATCGGGCTTCGATGATTTTCAGGTCGAGGTCTCCATGGAGGCATATAATATCATTGTCTGAATTGTCGCCGGCCATATTATGAAGGAATTACGCGTGGGCTGCTCACGGCGGAGGGTGGTTGATGTTGTTGGTGTCTCCGCCGTGACGGATGGAACAGTGGAAAAAAAATTTATGGAGAAAACTTCAACTTAGGAAGGTGGTTTGCAGAGCAGTTAGGACGATCTGCGTATTTAAAACGATGACATGTGGGAACATAAGATTTGAAAATCTCCATCTGAAGTCAAAGGCTGTAAAAGCTTAGATGACGGCTACTACTTATCTATTTTTTTATTTTTATTTTTAACTTCAACCATAAAATTAGGGATTTGTTTGCTTGTTTGCGAAATTTGTTTCGGGAGAACATACGTTTGGCTGTTAGTTTGAGAAATGTGATGTTTGTTTGATTTTATTTTAGATGTTGTTGAAGAATATTTTATACGAAAATATAATGTTTAGAAATATTTTGGCAGAATTTTTTTTTTAATTATAGATATCATATTTTTGTTGTGTTAGTAGGGTAAAATTGTTTTATTATATTAATTATTTTTATAAATGTATAATTGTTATGATTTATGTGAATATACACATATAATATAGAAATGTTTATTGTATGAGGTATTTTGGGGAAAACAAATTATTTTGATAATGGCGTGAGAGAATATACAGACTAATTTGAAAGTGTTTTGAAAAACGAACTTATTAAAAATATTTTTTTTAAAAAAAATTATCGTACAAAAATACCAACAAACAAGTCCGAAGGCTATAATTAGCGAAAAAAAGAGAATAAAAAATCTTGTAAAGCACTTAATAACGTGGCATAAGTTTAGGTTTTACTGAATAAATTAATAGGTTTTGGTTGAATTGAAGGCAGAACATAAGATTAGGTGGCTTTTTGATGTTGAAGGAAGTAATATTTTGGTGGGTACAAGGTTTTATTTATTTATTTAATTAATTATTATTTTTAAAGAGATTGGAATGAATTTGTCATTAGAACAATAACCAAAATAACTTAAATTTAATACTATAGAATAAGGCAAAAGGAAGAATTACTAGGATGTATTATTTTAACGATTTTTTAGGTATTATAGGGCAAAAGTTTTTTTTTTTTTTCTCTGTTTTGGATAAAAGTTATTCGGTACTATCTTTTTTTTACCATTTTTGTTTTTATTTGCTTTTTGTCTCTTCTTTAGTATCGTTATTAGATTCTATTTATTCTTTGGAGTAAAACTTTTCCTCTGAAGGGGACCGTGTGCAATAAATTCCCTATCCACAGTTTTATTTATTAAAGGTGTGGGTCATAATTATTATGAAAAACCTGCATTGTCCAATGGTCTTTTATATTTTTTTTCAATAGTAATTTTAGGTACTATTGCATATAATGTCGGCATAGTACATCTAGAACCATCGGTGATTGATGAACCGACAGATCCATTTACATTCTCTTTAAAACTAGGGTTAAATTCATTTTGCCCCCCTCTATTATGAAATTGGTATCAATTACTCCTCTCTACTATCGAAATCTTCAAACACCCCCCCTAAACCTCTAACACCATTAGTAAATTAATGGATTAAGTGGATGATGTGGCAATTATGCTCTCTTTTTTGGCCTTCTAAATTTTTGTTCCCAAATTTGCCTCATGATATCTATATAATGCACTATCATTTTTGCAACATAAACATTAAGTTTCTATAAAAAAAAAAAAAGGCCATCCATTCGTTGATAAAAAATTTCAATTTCATTTAAAAAATGGATATTAGAAAAAAGAATCATTATAACTACTTCCGTTGTGTAATTTTTCATTGTTAAGTTGAAAGATTTCATTGATTGCTTGCAAGCTATTAATTTTTTTTTTCATTTCTTTGATCCATAAACTTCAATAATAATTATCTAATCTCTATTCCTCTGTCACGTACATTTGGCTCAATCCAACAATAAATTTGCATCCATTTGACTTCTATAAAAAAAAATAAAAAATAGTAGATATCATAAATAGTTAAAAATTTATAAATAAAAATTACATACATCCTAATAACAACAGCCAACAAATTTTTTTCCCCAAATTATTTAGAATCTACGAAGTGTGTATAGGTGGTGGTTTAACACAATCACACCATGCTTCTCTAAAATTAGATGTATAAGTGCTAGAGCGTCAACAAACACTATTTAAAAATTTCAAATTGGAAGAATTGTTATGAATTTTGGTTAATGAGGTGAGCATATAAATGAAATTGAAAATTTTTAGCAAACGAATGGATGGTTTTTTTTTTTTTTTTTAAATTTCTTGTTCATTTATGTATTTATTTTTTTATAGAAAGTTAGTGTTCATGTTGCAAAAATGATAGTGCATTATATAAATATCATGAGGTCAATTTGGGAATAAAAATTTAGAAGGCCAAAAAAGGGAGCATAATTGCCACATCATCCACATCTTCCATTAATTTAGTAATGGTGTTAGAGGTTTAGGAGGATGTTTGAAGGTTTTGATAGTAGAGGGGGGTAAAATGAATTTAACCCTTAAAACTATTACTTTAATAGTATTTTTTTTATATATTTTAAATACTTCGTACAGTGCCCAATAAATTATTGGGTATTCTTTTAATAGTTTTAGGTACTCCATTGTCCTAAAATAGTCCATGCAAAATTTGAGGAAAGTGCAGTAGCCTTGTGCATAAACAAAGTATTTTTCGTCGAACTTGTTCAATCCAATTAAGAACAAATGATAGAAACATCCTTTTCCTTCTAGACCAGTACTTTGAATAGTGGGTACCTCATAGGACCTTGATCTGCCTACTCGGCTCTTCTTCTATTTTATATCATAAATATGTGAGTACATTCAATATTTTTTTAGAAAACACACTTAATTATAAATTACATATATTTATAAATTGTAAAGTGAAATAGAAAATGAAGTATTAAGTAAAATAAAAAATAAAAATATTTTGTTCTAGATTTGCACTTACTACTCTTCTATATATTTCTTTGTTCCCCTTCTAAATAATAGCAACTTTGCTTCAACTGGATAAAAATATGATAATATCATAAAATAAAATATTAACGTCCAATACTTTTTGATACAACTAATTACATACCCGAGTGGGTCTAATAATTTATGATACAATTAATTACATACCCGAGTGGGTGACATGACATAAAACCTGTAAAATTGAATTCCTAGCTACCTTCTCAAGAGAAAAAAACCAAGATGGAGAAATGTAGTTAAAAAAAAACAGGTCCTATATGATATACCAATAAATACAAGATCTCCTGGTGCAACTATTCTAATCTGTAGTGTTTTGAGCTAGGCTGAAACATCATTTTTCAACAGGAGAATTCAACAAGATGTAGCCTTTTGCTCCAAAGGATCATCAGCCAAACTTCAGCTTCTCATAGGCTTAAAATTTCTTGTAGTCCATCATAACATACAATGGCAAAGTTCCAAGCCATCAAGAAGCGATCAAACTAAAGTCTCTGCAGGGCTGGAATTGTTAACAATGCTGCAACTTTTGGCAGGAGATGGAGGAGGCCTTATCATGATGCTTTGTGTGAAAGCTATCATCTACACAACCAAAAAGATTATAATCAATTTGTCGGTGTGGTGCCGGAAGAGGCCTATCAATGACCGGGGTTACGGAGTATCATTCTATCTAGGTCCGAGCCCTAAAATATCCGAAGAATAAGACTATATACTCCATCCTACCCAATTCAAACCAAGACCTGTCATGTCTGAGTATGAACAAGAACAATGATTTCGATGTATTTGAAAATTGTGAGCAGGTAAGGCACTTACAGCAACAAAACCAGAGCACATGATGCTGAATCCAGGGAAGTGAAATGGTGCATTATCTGATAGAAACCAAGCTGATGGACAAAAAGGGATGTTTATAAGATTGGAGACTTTTCTTTGTGATAACAAAAGCTGGTTAAAAGAGAAGGAAAAAAACAATGGTTTTTCTTACCTGCTAAAGGGCTGAAAGCAAGAGGGGAGACAACGTTGCCAACGGAACATATGCCTGTAATGCACCCTTGAACCTTTCCCTGATAGCATCCGAAAGGGTCACCATATCAATAATTTTGTATCATTTGAAACAATTGAAGGAGAAATTCATGCCTCATATGTGTATTTGAATGGATTTTAACTCATAAAACTGAGGCAATAGTATGTCTTCGGAAATCACCTGCTCATTTGGTCCAGTTTGTTTGGAAGCAATGCTTCTTAACTGCAAAAGTAACGAGAACTTAGACCTAAATTGTGACGCCTTAGGAACAAAATCAAGAACGGTTTTTGTGTTTAAGCCCAGAACTTACACATGGCAGAGCAAAAGTAGCCACAACTGAGAGCATTGCAGCAGCATAAGGAACCTGCAAATTTTGCTGAAAATATCAGTAAACCTGCCTTAAGGAAATTTTCTACGAACATTTTGGGTGCAAAAGGTCAAGAACTTACCCAAGATGCCCAAGCAATGCTGTAAAGTACCATCTGCAGTTGAGGAAACAACTTAGTTAATTAAAAGCTATGTACCCATTCAATATAAACTTCAATCAGAATATCTATATAGGTCCTTACATGAGCACAGCTGAAAAATAGCCCTGTAGAAAGCATCTTTTCTTCTCCCATGAGAGGAGTTAATATTGGCATGAGGATCAGCTGAAAGATTCGAAAAACTAAAATCCATCAAATGATGTAATAAAGTAAGATGTGGACATTGAAAAACAACATAATAGGACAAAAGTTACCTGTGATATTGATCCTGCAATTCCAGCAATTATCATAAGATCAGCAAATTGATCTTTGTTAAAGTGAAATTGAGCCTTCAAGTAATACTGCATGAGCAATCAAATGAAAAAATCCATTAGTCTTTTTTCTCTTCATCAAAATCAACTTTGATGGAAAACAATGAGAAGCAGCATACCATCAAAGAAGCATACAGGCCAACATCCGCAACATTGATGAAGAATGCAACTACTGCTGCTTTTGAAAATGTGGGGCTGCAGAATAGTGAAAAATAAATGTTATTTGTTACATCATTACATGACAAGCAAATAAAAAACTTGTCCTAAAATGAGACACTGTCTTAATTTAGACGCGGTTCTTGTCCATAAGACGCTATCTTTAGCATTAGAATCGCGATGAAAAGAAAAAGAGCAACCAGGCTGACCTTGTCCTTAACAAGCAAATGGTATCATCCACTGAAGGCAGAGTCTTGAAAAGGTTCCATTTCTTCAATGGAGCTTTTTGCAGGAGGCAATCTGTTTCCGTGCCATTCGAACAAATGCTGTTGTTCACAATGGACTCTTGAAGAAACACCCTCATGTATAACAATGCAATAACAGACATTGCAGCAGCAGCCTATGCAAAAAGGCAACATATTCAAGATAATGTTATTTGTGCTGCACTAGAATTGATAACATAGGACAATATCAAAGACATTCTTGTACTAAAATCTGTTGCAGTATGTTGTAATTTCAATTTCAAATTGAAATTCCATTAATTATGTTTTTATTTTTTTTATTAAAATGGGTTAAAATTAATAATGTATATGAGATACGAGCCTATATCATTACTGCCCACCATTGCCAAGGCCTATTCAGACAAACTTGATTTTAACAACTGACGTAGGCCAAGCTTAAAATGTCCGAACCTAAAATTACATCAACTCAAAATTAAATTGTATAAAATGTTCTAAATTTGTAGCATAAAAATCCGTGCTATCAAGTAAATTTTGCCTACACGGGGAGCTATTAATCTTGATTTATGCCAAAAGAAGAGAAGGAATACTTGAAATGTAGCGGAAGTGGATAGGAAGCGAGTGGAGAAATTCCCAAAGACGAAAGAAGAAGATGCAAAGCCTGACATTATCCCAAATACTGAAGCCCGTCTGCTCTCTTCGACATTATCGGCCTGCACCAATAGGATTTGAGATTGAAAACTTTACATAACATGTGTTGATGATGAGGGTAGAAAAGGAAAGAACGTACCACATATGCGAGAGCAAGAAACTGAACGCTTCCTTCTGTCGCCATGGCAATCAGAGTTTTGAGCACGAAGTACGCGTAGAAGTAATATTTTGTCCTGCTGCAAGCGAGGATCACTGTTGCCACAGAAACACCTTATACAGTCAATTTCCAGTTCTTTCATATTAATAATCTATACTCTATACCATTAATAAAGTTGGAGCATTTTAGTGGTATGTTTCCGAGTGTTGAGATTAAAATATTTTTAATTTTTATTTTAATTTTTTATAACTACACTAATAATCATCAATCACACTATTATCCACTAACACCATTTCATATGATGATTGCAGATACGAATTATTTATTTTTGAAGAATTGCTGTCATTATTTTGGAGTACACAATTTTTTTATTATGTCTGCATTTTCATAATTTTTTTCCTGTCTTTTTGTGCTCCAAATTTTATGTGCACGTACATCGAGTGTGCGCTGATTATTAATAAAAAATTTAAAACAAAATCAAAATGACATAATCGATCATGAAAAGAAATATAATCAGATGAATATTGAAAATTCCAAACAAAATAAAAGGTGGGCGTGACCCACTTATAGTGACCCGGCTTTCAAGAATTCTAGTTGGGATTCTGATTTTGGGCCCATAAATTAAAGTAATTGTGTAATTAGGATAAATAAATATAGGATGAATAATTAAGCAAAAGCAAGGGATGAAAAAGATTATTAACTAAGTTATGATTCCATCATGCACTTGTTAATTAGTAGAGTGACACTGTCGTTACATTTATATGTTAAGATTTTGAGCTCAAATTCAAATGATTTTAAGTTCGTTTGTGCATGTGAAAATTAAGAGAAAAACACACACACACACACACACTTGGGGCCAGTTTGGCTTTATTTTCATTTTCAGTTTTGATTTTTTTCATTCTTTAAATTTAAAAAGTTAGTTAGTGAAAATGAGTTTGTATTTGGATAGATTATTGGAACAATAATGATTATGTTGGGTTTAGTATTGAAGAATGTATTTTGAAAATGAAAATATAAATTATGTTGGGTGAAAATATATAAAAAATAAAGTATTTTTATTTTTAAATAGTAAAAAATGTGAAAATGGGGTAGGGTTGTCAATGGGTCGAATTTGGATCGGATCTGTCATATCCGAATCCGAATCCTATTAACAAAATTAATATCTGAATCCGACCCGAAATCCCATAGGATCTTTGTTAATTAGTACCATGTCTGAATTCGATGGATATTCGAAATTCGATTAAAAAATTCAACCCCAATTTATTTTTATTTTTTTTCCTTTTAAATTTTATAAAAATATTGTATTTATAAAGTAAATATATGTTATATTTTAATTTTTAACAACTTTTTATTATATATTAGTTCAAGGGTTAAATATTTTAATACTAAACTCATTTTTCAAATTATATTAATGTATAGATGAACTAGTATATGTTATTATATTTGATATTTTATCAATATCCCTTTTATTTTTTAAGTTAAAAACTCAATTTAATAGTATCATATAAACGCTATTATAAATATTAAGTCAATATAATACATAAATTTTATTTTAAAATCTTTATTAATATTTATATAAAAGTATTAATTTAATAAAAAAATATTAAAGTTCGGGTTCGGATCTTTAACGGATAGAATTACTTAATTCCATATTTGATCCACTTATTTCGAATTTTGAATATTTTTAATCGAATCTGATTCATCGAATATTTTAATCAAATAAAAATCTTAAAATTCAAATCGAATTCGGATTAAAATCCGATTCATTGACAGCCCTAAAATAGGGTATGGAATGAAACCAAACAGGCCCTAGAATTATATTTTATAGGAGCCAAAATTATTGTGCAATTAATCAAGGCCCAAACCCAGCTTTAAAGAAAGACCCAAGAATTTCAAAACTTGGGCCAAGAGAATAAAGCTGGTTGAGCCCAGTTAAACCCTTTTCTAACTATTATAAATATCATTAGGTTTTTATATTATGAGATCCACAATTTTTACTATCACTTAAGATTTTCTATACAATTTTACCCTATTTTAGAAATATTAATTTGAGTGTTGGAGGGTTTTCAGTGAAGAATACACCCGCAAACCTAATTATTTATTTTGATTTTAGAACTATGATATGTTTATTACTCGAAAAATGCTGAAATTCGAATGAAAATTGAAGTTTTCCGTACTTACACATTATCCCCCCCCCCCCTCAAATTAACATAAAAAGTAGAAGTAAATAAGAAATTGTACCTAGAGGAAAGATTGAAAGAGTCATAGGGACAGTGAGCATGAATTTTCTTCCATAAGTGTCGGAGAGATTCCCTACCAAAGGCATCACCACAAGTGAGCCCAGCCCAGTAATCTGCACCAACACATAAATATTAATAATTAAAGTGGTCTGTGGTTCAATGACGTAAATCTCCCACATAATGTGAAAAGTTAGGAATTCGAATTGAATGAGTTCCTAGTATGTGTGTATATATATAAATAAATAAATAAATATTAATGACCCTCAATTTCATATTAAGCATTTGACACTAGCAATTTATCACCATATTCTAAAAAATAATTTGCTACTGTATATATAAGGAATGCATTAAATCTTCTTGTACATGAGCCTTTTCATGTGCCTAACAAAGTACCCAGTGAACTTTTTCACATGTGATGACTTAATTATGCTAAAAGATAAAAAGTATTTTTTCCTATGTACCATAATTAATTAATAATTAATTTCGCTATTGTAAGAGATTTTTCAAGAACCAAGGGGGCTCCCACTTTATAGGTAGCTTTCCTGTCAAGGGACAAGACAATTGTAGTTTTTGTAGTTATAATGAGGGGATGAAAAAGATTGAGAAGAGTGGCAAATTTTGAGAAAGTGATGTTTAGAAGTGAAACCCAACTCCCTAAGCAATTTTTTCTTCTTTATGTCAATTTTCATCAATTCTTTTCCTTTGGTGTGTCCTTTATACTTGTTTGCCATAAAAAATTTCATAAATATGTATTTATGAAGATTTTGTACTACTTAAAACGCGTTTGAAACTAAAATATTGGAAATATTATAAAAATTACTCTCTACTCAAAATTTTGCATAATTTATAAATTATGCCCACTCTGAGAGACAGAGGCAAGGGGGTGGCCGAGAGGGGCAACCGCGTCCCCTCAAAATTTTGGAATTTGATTTTTTATATTGAAAATTTAAAAATATTATAATTTTTTTATCCTTCAAATTATAAAATAGTCCTTCCTTTCATAGAGAATATACATTTTGCCATTGTCCTTCTTCGTCATTTTCAATTTAAAAAATAATATATTTTTTATAATTCAATATCGCTCCATGTAATAAAAAATTTCGACTCTGTCGCTACCCACTCTTATCCTTCGATACATCATTTTTATAAGGATAAAATCCTCGATTATGTGAACTGACTGAACAATACCTAACAAAATTCTAAACCTTCAATATGTAAAAGATAATCTAACATATATATATATATATATATTTGGCATGAGAATTCAAAATGACTGGCAACTAATTAGAGTTAATTGTCTACATGCATATATATATATATATATATATATGAATAAATAATATGAATAAATAAAGTACTAAACCGCTTGTTGAGCTCCGGAGAGGTAGATTGCCAATGAGCATTCATCTTTTCCGGGACAAAGCGCCGCCATTGTGACGTCGGTGATCGCCGGAACCACCATGAAATTGGCGAAGCAGTAGAGGAAAACCGTCATGAACAGGTGACTCAGCTCAAACAACTTCTCCATCGCGTGTGTGTGTCTCTGTGAGAGAGAGAGAGAGGAGGTTCAAAAGAAAGGCGGGCAAAGTAAAGAGAGTTTCTGTCGTCTCTATTCTATAGTGTGTGTGCTGTGATCAATTCTTTAAAGTAAAGAAGAGTTTCTACTAAAGAAGTTGGGACGGTTGAAGTTGTGGTGTTTTGCCTCTTTTATACTGATACGTTGGTCCTAGGAATTCACTGTGTTTTAAAGTAATCTGCATGGATTTCAGTAAATAATATAAAGAAAAAGGTAAAAGTTGGTCAGAAACTTCGCATATTTTGGAAAAGAGCAGCCAATCCCAGATGCTAAAACAATGTCATATAATAAAATATGAACTATATTAGTAGCATAATATGTGCGACACCAGCTGAAGCAATTTCGATTACACCAATCTTAACTCTACATAGGAGTGGGTTCGAAGCCATAGAGAGTACTCAAATCAATTTGAAGACGATCCTCCTTTTGAATAAATAGTGCCGCGATAGGTAAAAAAGAGACAACAATCTATAAATTGATCCTATAAAAAAATTAGTTAAGTTCAACATCTACCAAACTGTAATAGGACAACATCTTTTCATCCAGTCACTTATTGTAAATTCTTATTAGCGATGCTATGAACAATAGAACAAACCAACCTCTTATTTTGATCAAAAAAGAAGAAAAGATCATACTAATTTCGTTCAATGTATTACAACATATTCTAGTCCCTACTCTATTAATAGTATCATCAATTTATCACATCTATTGTGAAAAAACTAATTAATGTAAATAAGGATTTTTTTTATGCTTTACATGTTAGTGAGTTGTGGTAAGAATGTAAAACAAGGTGGGGCCCATCCCCATCCCCGTTCCCATTCTCGTCCCTGTCCCCGTGATGGGTACTTGTTCCCGTATCCTCGCAAGGATACCGGTATCCACGGATATTCATGAATTTTGATAAAAATTATATAAAAAAAATTAATACTAAAATTTGTAAAAATTTTCAATAGTTTAAATGATTTCCAAAATTAAAAAATTATCATTTATAACACAACAAATTTAATTATGTATTATAATAAAAATATTAAAAGATTTAAAATACATAAATATAAATATTAAATAGAACTTCACAATTCTTCCAAAGAATTCTCCATTTAACATGGTTCCTACAAAAATATATGTAATTTATTAGAAGAAAAAATTACTTTTAACAATCACATATATTTTGATATTACTTTAAAAATATATAATATTAAAAAAATTAATTAATTAATTTTTAATGGGTAGCGGGTACCCAAGAATGGAAGCTACGATTCCCGTCCCACCATATTTAGTAATCGGGGGTTCAATTTTGACCTGTTTCCATCCCCTCGGAGAGAAATTTCTCTTTATATTCATCCTATCGCAGAGAATTTTCCGTGGATATCCATCAAGACGGATAATTTTGACATCCTTAAGTGGTGGATTATCTTTTAGGGTAAGAATTGAGGGAATTAAGGAGGGCAACACAAGTCAAAAGAGTAAAGAGAGTGTGACATTGATATAATGCGTGGCTTGTAAGTTTATCCAAAGGCACAAATAAAGGAAAAGGAGGCTTGCAATGGGAGCCTAAATCCCAAATTGTGGAACATTTATTTACTTACGCTTTGATGAGTACAAGATTGGGAAAGATGGTAATGATGGGCCACACCCACACCCACACGTATAGGGATGGCAACAAGTGTGGCCGGTTTGACAATAAACTCAAAATTTGTGTGTGTTGCCAAATTCGGTCTTAAATCCAAACTTGGATCCATTTGCTTCCTTCTCAACTCGAGTTTTTTTCCTTTTCGAACTTCAACCTCAACTCATTAGTTTTGTGGACTAACTTTATAACTTTAACAAATAATTAATTACATATTTTTTTATTAATACATGCACAATGTGTATCTAAAAAATTATTAGAATTAAAATTTCAAACTTTATACTATTTGATACACAATATATATAATTATGACACGTATTTGAATTGGGTTGGCGGGGTGGATGACCCTTCACTCATCCAAAACCGCCCATATTCATAATATAAAAAAACCCATAATTGACCTTGTAATCCATTTATAAGCTTTAAACCAATTTTCTTTTCTTTTGTTTTCTTTTTTTTTTTTCGGTTGGGATCATCCTTAATCTAATTTGAGTACCTACTCGCAACCTCAAACTGATCACTCACAATTTAGGGTTAGAATTGGTGCGACCGAAGTTACTTTAACACACACGTTGCCCCCGCTAGGGTCTGTTAATATCTCACATTTGTGAAATAAATAAGTTGTAGTCTCTGTATATGGCATTGGACAATCCTCACATCTTGAGCTAGTTTTTGGGGTTGAGTTAGACCCAATGTCCATTTTTTAATATGGTATCGGAGCCACCATTCCCGATGTTTGGGTTACCTGATGTTGTTGGGCCACCCATTTCATGTTATTCCACACTCCAAATGTCCATTCCTGGGCATGTGCGGTATGTGCTAATATCCCACATCAGTGAAATAAATAAATTGTGGTCTCTATTTATGGTCTTGAACAATCTCACCTCTTGAGCTAGCTTTTAAGATTAAGTTAGGCCCAAAGTTCATTCTTTAATAAGGTCACAGATCTGCATAACTGGGCTCGACGGAATTTTAAATTAACTTTATTCGAGAAAGGGTTTGGGATTAATATGATTTTTTTATTATTATTTAACACATTAAGAATTTAATAGAATTTAAATTTGTAGATCACACTTATGTATTTGTGAAAATAATATTACTGAATCAACCGATCGCTCAACTTTAAGATGGATTTAAATTAAATTCGCACTTTTGTCATGCCTAATCACATAGAAAGATGCCAAAAGTGAATAAAATATGGATCATTGTGTGGAACTTACATAATTAGGACGAAAACTATAAGCTTTGGTGGGGGCTTCCAGTGACTTCTTTTTCATTTTCGTTTAATCCATCGGGTTGTAATTATGGCTCCCTACCTAGTTTATTATTGATTTGAGTTGGATCCTTTCAACTTGATTATTGTACTTAAAAGCGCACAAGGTATTGAACCAAATTAAGTACGTTTTCATGCTAATTAAGGCTTCAAATTAATGATAAAAAGTCATCTCAACATTTGGTATTACTCAAAATCAAGCATAAAAGGAAGTTGTTATCGATTATTTTCAATCATATAATCTTAATTTAATTAGTTACGTAAATTAATTATTTAATTTAATTAATTTCAATCATATGCCAAGTGACATGTAGTTCGGTGGAATAAGTTTCTCACATAATGTGGGAGGTCAGGAGTTCGAGTTCGAACGGGCTCCTGATATGTGTGTGCGTATGTATAAATAAAAATTACGTAAATGGACTTCGAACAAAAATGTATTAGACATCCGAAGTAACACATGTACATGATTTTTTTTTTTAAAGAGAACTTACGATTGACGAATTTATTCTTTCAATAAGATGATATTATCTTATTATTGAAATCGAATCAAGTAAACTAGAATACAAACTGTACATTTTTATGCACATAAGGATTTCATTTAGATTTGAATTCCTGACCTTCCACATAATATAAGAGACTTATTTTATTGGGCCACATACCACTCGACAACATATGCATATGTTATGAACTAATAATTCTTAGTTCCTCCGCCAATGATTATACTAAAGATGAAAGAATCTATGGATACAGTTCCAGTGATGGAAGGTAAAAAAGCTATGTCGCTGTGATATCAAGCACGACTTCCTCTGCTTCTTTGTCTGAGTTTTAAGCCACAACTTTGGCCTCCTTTGCGAAAAGCAAAGACAGATTTTCTGCGACTATAATAGGAATATACTCCTTGGCTCTTGTCTATTATTCTTTCCATTGTTCCTTGATGTGAATTTCTGGAATTTTCTTGATCAGTTCATGTAGCATGATCTCCAATTCTTGAAAATCTTACAGTTAAATAGAATTATTGAGTAATCCAAATAGGAGGGACAATTTATTTAACAACAGAACATTTGATCGATCTTGTTCATGCTATGACATTTACACATTTTTTTTTCAGAGAACATTACAAAATGACGAAGAGTATCCTTACAATAAGTCTATAGAATCCGGTTATCAAATCAAGAAAATTAATTTTACGATAAATCAATAGAATCTAATTATCAAATCATAAGGTACATACAAAGGAACTCATTCCGTTCGAACACGAAACCTCCCACGTATTAGGAGAAACGTGATATCATTAGGCTACAAGTCATTAGACAACATTTACACATTTAGATGCTACAAAATCAAGACAAAATGTGGATATTGGATACAATTTAAAATTTTACAGAAGTCAGTGTCGACTGCTAAGACGATAGAGAGTAAGCTTCTTGTACAAGCCAATTAAGGATAGAGTTTGAGGCAGTAAGAAGGTCTCATTGCAAATCTTCCGCACAAGAGTTAGCTACCTAGTAAGCTTTTTGTACAGGCTAATTATCTCTTGATATATATTCATTAAATTGAAAAATGAGATGAAATATTAAATGAAATAAAGGATTCAAAATTATATAACTGAAGAATTGTACTCATAATATCTAATCCCAAATTTACCGTTGGTGGTACAATTAAATGTAAGATGTGACAAATGGCCGATTAAAGGTTGCAACATTTGATAAATTGGGTCATTAATTATTCTTAATAAGAAAATAACATGGGTGACTGTCCTAAGGTCCATGAAGAATCAATGCTTTAGGGAAAATTTTGCAAGTTTTGCAAACAAAATGGCCCACGACCATAAACGTTGGTATCAAATCATACGACTTTGTGGCCATTTTTCTTTTTTTTTTGGCCTTTTAACTTCTTTTCAATTTATAGTCGGGCCTAGGGATGTAAATAAAAATAAAACCGACCAAACTAACCGAAAATTAAAAAAAATCCAATTGAATCGAACCCAACCGTTCTATTCAGTTTTGCATTTAAAAAAAAAAAAAGGATTTCGGGTCAGGTCTTTTTTTCACTCGATTAACTCAAGTCGAATAAAAAAATGGAAAAAAAAAATCGATTTCAATTTGGTTTAACCGAACCAAACTGAACTGATTTTTAAATTTTTTTATATATAAAATTTTATTATTCAAGTACTACTAATTTTAGTTTTATTTCACATTTTTTATTAAATTTTTTAAGTTTAAGATAAATAAATATATTTTCTCAAATAATGTAAATGTTAATGCATTTTTAAGTTTTGGGGATAAATAAAAGGAAATTTTTGAAAAGGTGAAATAACTGAGGAAAAAAAAAAGTAAAATTGGAGAAGAGAAAATAAAACTATATTGTCTTTATTTTATAAATAATTGATTTTATCATCTTATTACTAAATATATCAAAATAGTTATCAAAAACCCTATATTTTATAAATAGTATAGGTATTAATATATGACACAAAAAATCATGAATAGTTATGATACAAAGAGGAAAAAAAATAATATTTTTTTCTAAATTCAAATGGTACAATTGCATATATATGTTTTTTTTATTATAGAACTAATACACATTACATATAAAAAAAATAGATGATTATGGTTTAAATAGCAAAAAATGTTATATAAAAATAAAATTAAAAATTTTCTTTTAATTAATTAATTAAACTTATATATATATTATAGGGTATGTTGATAAGTAAAATTAAAATTTCAATTTAAATTGCAAACTAAGAGATAGGGTATTGAATCCTATTCGGCTATTTCTGTGGTAGTATTAATAGTATATTGCATCATTGGTTAATAAAGATTTTATCTATATTATTATAAAAACAAAGATCATTTTGTGTCTAAAATTCGTTTACCGTTCGCATTCGTATTCAGTTATACAAAATTTATCCGCATCCGTTTAAAGCAGATATTATTTATATTCGATTAGTAGATATCCGATTATAAATAGATACAGATATGGTAAATGTGTATATGATCTGTTTAGTATTCGTTTTGAATATATATTTATTAAATAATATATTATTTATATTTTTTCATAAAAATCTCATTATTCATATTTGTATATATAAATTATAATTGAAGAATTGGAAAGAAAAAGGAATAAATTTAAAAAAATTATTGTAATATAGAGAAAAAATTAAAAAATAATTTTAATCAATATAATTATTGTTGGTTTACTTTATAATTAATATACTTAAATGTCATTATTAATATTAATTAGAACTAATAATTAATTATAAAGTCAATTATTAATTACAAACTATGTTGTGTTTGATTGCTTTCATTTTAATTCAATTGTATAATTCTTTCTATTAATTAAAAATGTGTATTTATTATAAGTTCATAGATTCACGTATTTGAATATTCATAAATATATATCTAAATAATTATTATCTTTAAAAAAAAATAGAATACATATAGATTTAATCAAATATTGATGCATCTGAATAATTATAATCAAATACAGATATATCTGAATTCAACCGATATCCGACGGATATGAATTCGAATATCATTTTTAAATATCCATCAAACCCGTATTCGTATTCGAATATTCAAAAAATTAAACGAATACGAATATAAAAATAATGTATCAAATTCGTTTAATATTTGTTTACCCCTAGATAGAGGCGATATATGTTCTTTCTCATGCACTTGCTTTGACTTCTTATTATACTAGTTGACCGTTTCCTTAAATTAAAAGATAAAATAAATAAATAAACAAACAAATAAACCCGACATTTGTCCTATTGAAGTATAGATGCTTCGTTAAATTAGACGTGCTGTCAACTCAATTTTGACCATTGATGTTAAAAAATGAAAACTGAAAAGATGAAAAATTTTAAATGAACAATCTTCCTATATGGGCTAAGATCCACACTTGAAAGCCCAATAACTAACAACTTTACTAAAGGCCCATGCATAGAATAACTTGAAAAATAACATTACCATTTAGGGCCCGTTTGTTTTCATTATCAAACACCATTTTCATTTTCTTCTGAAAAAAAAAAAAACTATCACTAGTTATATCATTTTCTCAAATCTTTTCATTTTTAAAAACTCTTTATTATATTTTTTCTCCATTTTCATCCCTTTTTCAATACCTATCATTACCTTAATCATTTTTTATCTTCCCAATACTTGTCATACACCATTCACAAAAAAATTATTATAAATTCAAATTCAAATTCAAATATTATTTTTTCAAACAATCACACATCACGTCATTAATTCAAATTCAAAAAATGCACAATTTTTAATACAAAAACACCTAACATCTATATACATCTCATTTTCACACATATATAAACCTATAATTTTATACAACACATCCAAATAAAATTTCATTTTCAAATTCAACTATTCTAACTAACTTTTCACTATGCATTTTCATTAGAAAATGAGAATGGCTTCTGAAAATGAAACCAAACGACCTATTAGGATTGGGATGGAAACCAATTCGGTATTTTATAAGAAATTTTTAAAATTTATAAGATGTTGGATTTTATTTTAAAAATAAGCTCTCAAATATTTAGATAAAAAAAATATTATCTTGAAGTTTATAAAATATTAGTCGTGATAATTTTATAATTAATACAATTAAAATTAAAGAAGCTCAATAAGATGTTAAGAAAAAAATTAAGAAGCCCTTACTTTTTCTAAAGATTGAAAGATACTAACATGTTATTTTTGAAGCTTATAAGCTATTTTTTAAAGTCTAGTGGCTTATAACCCAGTGATATCAAGTCTCTCGTATTATATGGGAAGTCTTGTGTTCGAACCCGAATTGATTCTTTTGTGCACCTTATATGTGCATCTGGTTGCGGAATTTGTATTTCTATTTTCTTGATTTGTGGAGCTTGTACTTCCATTTTCTTGATTAGATAATTGAATTATATTGACTTATTGTAAGGATAATCATCTTGATTTGATAATTGGATTCTATAAACTTCTTGTAAGGATAGCTTAGTCATTTGTAATGTTCTCTTAATTTATTTATTTTTTAAATAACATTAAACACTTCATAACAGTAACATCTTATAAGATAATTTAAAAAATTCATAAATTCACCCGATCACCATCTTAATCTTAGAAGTTAGGCAAGATAAAAGTAAGGCCAAATCTCTTTGTTGGTCCCTCATGTATGGTGTCCTCATTTCTCAAATGTATTATTATAGTCCATCATTTCTAAAATACATATAATCATCATCCTTACTTACAAATTTCCACTAGTACTTAATGGAAGTTCATCCAAAGTTTAGTCAAACTAGAAGGATAATTTAGACTTTCTGCTTGTTTAATTCTATCCAAACATTTGTTCCATTTTTGCTACTAAATTTGCATGTAATGAAATAAATGACCGTGTAAAATTCTGACCCAAAATCCATACGAGCAACCCGTTGTCATTTGCAAAGTGCAATCAATATAGCTTAATACTATTTAAGACAAACTTGGAATTAAAATCAAACAAAAAAATTTGCCAAAACTTACTGTAAACTAGTTGCGAAACAACATTATTCTAGTTTCAAAATTTTTGTTGTGAGGAAATCCTAATTTTGTTATGAGAAAATTAGGTATTTTCTTTTTGTCGTTGATTTTTTAGTAATGTTCTCTACTTATACGAACTAATGGGTAAAATTAGATGTTTTTCTACTTTTACCCTTATCTAACAGAATATTCCATTTATTTGGGTTAAGTCTTCATCAACTACTAACGGAAGTTTATAAGTAGAAATGATGGTGATACATATTTTAGAGATGAAGGACTAAAGTGGGATGGACACCATACGTAAGGGATCAACAAAGAGATTTGGCCTAAAAATAAAAGACCTTAGAAATGGTTAAATCATAAATGAAAATTTCTAATTCTCCAAAACAATTATATATTTTTCTTGATATTATGAAACTTCAAACCATGGCAGTTGGCATTAATGATGACCCAAGAATTGTAAATCTGACCATAAGCTATAGTAACAAACTATTGAAATTGCGTATTTAATTTGATTAGTCCCATAATTAATTTTTGATTGTCGGTGGGAAAGGAAACTTCAGTAAATTACATTATAATTAGCAATGAAGAATTTATTCGTTTCTTGGCCTTTAATTTGATTAGTCCTGAAATTAATTCAAGATTGTCGGTAGAAACTTATTAATTAAATTACCCCATAATTTGCAATGAAGAACTTATTCATTTCTTAGCTCACCACATGCATTCTATGTATTTTTATTCATATATATTTAGCAATGGACTATAATACACAATTATTATTATTATTATTATTATTATTATTATTATTGATGATGATGGATTTTGATAAATTCAGTAGATTTTTCATAGTTGGTGTTGTTGTACGTACAATTATTTTTATAGTAAGAGATTATGAATTTTTCGTAATTGGTATTATTTTGTACCGAGTCGTTTTCTTACATTTCTTTCTCTAAAAGTAAATGTCATGACATAATGTTTGGTATCTATCAAATTATTCAAACAACAAAATTCTAAAATATTAAAATTGCAATTGGAAATATTATTTTTTAATAAAAAAGAAGAAGAAGAAATTCCAATTAACGAGCCCAAATTTGTTATAAGTTCAAAGACTTAGGTTGTGTTTGGTTGCAAACTTCCAAAACTTAAACAAACAAACACTACACATTCCTCAATCTTGCTCTCAAAATACAACATTTATTCCCAAAAAAATCCCTGCTATTCACTATTCCACACCATTCCATAAAGTTCCACGCATTATCTAATCATTACAAATATATATACATACTACCACTAATACAATTTATATATACACATATATAAATAATTTTAAAATACTCATTTCATCCCACAAACCCAACAAAAAAATTATTGATGTGACATCTTGTTCACTCTCAAAACACAAATAAACAAATAATTTTCTCACAATTCATTCTCTGTCTATCACCCAAAACAGAAACGAACAATTATCACATTCCCCAACCCCACTTCCCAAAAATCATTTTGCCAAAAAATTTGGCAAAACACCCCAATTCACAACCAAACAGGCCCTTAGTAAATTATAGATCACAAGCATTAAAAAAAATAAAAAAGCGAACTTGGATTGAAAAAACACAAAAAATATATTTTTTACAGCTACAATTTTATCCTACCTTTACACTGTAATTTCTGAAAAATTCACAATGAAGTGAATATCTAAAACAATAAAATTATATTTATTAGGGAAAAAAAAAAAAAAAAAAAGAAAAGAGGACATGATAAGATGAGAAAATAGGGGGGGCGGGGGGCGGGCGGGAGTCCTTTTTTTTTTTTTTTTTTAATTTGCTCTGTCCAGTTTCATCTGAAGAGGTTTAGGCTGAGCCATGGTTCTCCTTTTCCACAAATTGATTTCCTTCCTTGGCTCCAAATCCAAGCCGGCTGCACGTCCAGCTCCAGCCAAAAAAATGGGCGCTGAGAAGGGGATGATGACGTCATCTTCTCCGTCACTATACTTCCTCTCTTCATCAGAGCAAGATTCCCGGTCCTCCTCCGGTGATATTCTTGCAGTTGTCCAATCAAAATTCGCAAGTGTGTCACGGCTGCTGGCGAATTTCCTCATCTGGCTCAGGCTCGGCGCTTCTTGAGAAAGCGTTGGCTTGGCATGATCAACCGAGGCATCAGATTTCCTTCCAGCGCCGAAAATCTTCTTAATTCCGGACGGCTGCTTCTTCATCTTAAAAACCGGGCCTGTGGGCCTCTCTTTGCTGGTTTTCTCGGGCCGTGAAAATGTACCGTGCTTGAACTCTTTTGGCAAAGAAACGCGATCCTTCTTTGATATCCTATTCCTGTGTTTGATTTGGCCCATGCACGAAACTTTTGGTGAAGTCGGTTCTTGAGTTTCGAAGTTCTTGGATCTTCCTCGGGCTTCGGCCGGAATCATGGACACGATCGGGCCTGAAAAACCCTTATTGTGATGGGTCTTCAGCCTGTTTCCATTTAGATCGGGCCGCTTGCGCGGGCTGAACGGAAGGTTTTGGAATGACACCGCCGCTTGAGCTGCCTTGGGTAGAAACTTCAAGATCTTGTTCTTTGACTTGGCCGCTGGCTTCTCCATGTAGATATCTTCAAATTATCTTTCTGTCTGTGAGTCAGTATATATAGATATATATGCGTAAAACACACACACGTGCGGGTGTGTGCGTGTTTTATGCGTGTGATTTGAACATAAAAATTACAGCGGCAACAAGATAAAGGAATACACACGAAAAGGATAGAAATGGGGGGGCAAAATTTGACCTTTTCGTGACAGCCCATTTGTCTTTGTTTTTGTTTTTTTGGGCTCATTTTCATTTTTTACTGAAAATAAAAATAAAAAGTCATCAATTTTTTTTCTTATTTTTATAGATATTTTTATTTTTAAAATATTCTTTTAGATAAACTCTTATGGCTCATTTGGTTTCATTTTCTGGAGTCATTTTCATTTTTTAGTGAAAATGTATAATGAAAAATTAGTTAGAAAATGTGTTTTTAAAAATAGAGTTGTGTTTGGATGTGTTGTTTAATTTGTGAGTTTATATAGTTGTGAAAATAAGATGTATTTGAATGTTGGGTGTTTTTGTATTAAAAATTATATAGTTTTTTAATTTAAATTGATGATGTGATTTGTAATTGTTTGAAAAATGATATTATAATTTAAATTTAAATTTATAATATTTTTGTGGTGAATGTTGCTTGAAAAGTATTGGGGAGATAAAAAAGTAGATATAAGTAATAATATAGGGGAAATAGGTATGAAAATGGAGAGAGAATGTAAAAATGAATGTTTTGAAAATGAAAATGTATGAAAAAATAGTGTAATAGTTGATAGTTTTTTATTTTCATTTTCAATAGAAAATGAAAACAAACGGGTCCTTACATTCTCTCTTTATTTTCATTTTTTATTTTTTTCTACTCACATTTGCACAACTTTTAATACAAAACAGTATATTTTTCAAATACAACTAATATTTAACCCTACATTATCATTACATTTTAAACAAAACCTCAAAACAATATTTTATTTTTAAAAACACATTTATAACTAATTTTTCATTATTAATTTTAACCAGAAAATGAAAATACTTTAAGAAAGCAAAATCAAATGGCCCATGAGAAATTGAGAACAACAACTGGTCAAATGACTAGCAAATCAAGCCCTACCTACTGCTAATATGTTATTAAATAAAGGTCTAAATCTTATGGCTGAATCAACCTAAAAATAATAATGACTTGTGGAAAATCCAAAGACTAATCAGTGTAAATACAATGACATGCATGCTCAAGAGGTAGAATTATAAACAAATTCATCTCTTGTAGGCTAGTGATTATTCAAAGTCATATTTGGTAAAAGGATTAGAATTAACACGTGGGTTGATGATAAGATGAATTTGACAAAAATAAGAGCTAATTTGCCAATTAATATATTTGAATAAATATCCTACGACAAAAATTGCTGTGTGACATGTGGCCCATAGCATAAGTCTTCCGCATAATATGAAATGTCATGAGTTCGAACTCGAACAAGCTCCTGATGTGTGTGCGTGTATATAAATAATAATTAAAAAAAATTCTATGACAAAAGTTGTTGAACGTATGAAATTAGACTTCAAATTTATGTTGTGGCGCGGTCCACTAGTACTTATTGTCATGGACTTAATTATTTATGATAACATGATATATAAGTGAATGATATAATTTTTTAATTTGGAATTAGGGGTACTAAATTTTATTAGATGCATAAATATATCACTTTTATTTATATGTATTTGAAATTACGTTTTAATTAAAATTAATGAGCACATTGAAATAATGAACAAATGAGTGTTTCTTTAGAAAATTTTTGTACTTGTACCTTCTCCTTAGAGTATGATCATATTTTTGTTTAGTTGTGGTTATGAAACTATTCCATTGAAGTAGTTGCATTTGATTTAGCATAGATGCTACTTCTTGACATGGTATTTTAGTTTGGAGATGACATGCGTAATTATGCTTATTTTCTTATCGTTCTATATTGTAATACATATTTTTTATTTATTTTTAGAAATTTTTTTAATTTTAGTCCCTTAATTTTAGAATTATGTATAGAATACATTAATATATCAATTTGCAAATATAATCTGTTATGTGCTATGTTCAATTTATTGAGTATAATTTTTCGTAATTGAAATTTTTTAGGTAAGAAATTAGTCTGAATTTGATTGTACTTCAGACACGTAACTTAAAAATTAGGCACTTTTTACCATTTGGATTGTATGCAACGTGGTAAGACACATTTGATTCAATTTACAATGTCACGTGCCTATGTAGATTAAATAACCACATTGCATATCTATACTATTAATAAAGAGCTTAGGTATTTTTTGGTATGTTTTCAAGTGTATTTTCTAAAATACCCTTATTTTTTTAAATTCTCATCTTTATATAAAATAACTACCACCCCACTACTCTCTCCCCCTCCCCTCGATACTACTGCATAATAATTTTATAAAGGTTATACATATTTCTAATTTTTTCAACTTGTTCCTGTAGGTATAATTTCTCTTACTTAAACTATCTTTTTCAAATTTATTTTATGTTATTTTTTTAAAGATGTGGGAATGAGCTTAGCATTGGTGTTAATTGATTGGTTTTTTTCCTCTATTGTAGCAATTATTTTCAAATTATATAGATAACATTAATTTTTATTTTTATTAAATGCACATGCATCCAGTGTACACTAATTTCTAGTTGTGGATTAAGCGGCTATGAGACGTGACTAGTTAATATTTAGAGTTTGGAGGAGATGTATATGACTATAAATATAGAATTTAAGAACTCTTTGGCTTTGTTTAGTTATGTTTTCTCGAAATAATGATGTTCCGAGGAAATAAAACCAAACACATCTCTATTTTTTCTAAAAATGCATATTTTATAATAAATATATATACATTATATATATATATTTTATTATTATTCTAATATTAAAATAATAATTTAATTTCATTTTTCAGTCTAAAAATCAACAAAAAAGTATTGATTTGACTGCTATATTAAAAAATATCTTCCCCAAAACATAAATAAATATACCAAAAAGTAATTTTCACATTCTCCAACAATTCATTCTTCCAAAATACATAATAAACATATAATAAAATCAAACAAAAAATATAACCAAACATAACCATAATTTTTTTTTATGAAATATTTTTAATTTACAAAATATTTTGAAAAGTTGGTTAACTTGGACCAAGTACCACGAATCAGAGTGCTGCCCACAAACAAAAGCAAGCTTGAAAAAGACAAATAAAAAATATTTCCTATAGTGCCAAAATTATCCCTATTTTTACCACTAATAAATAATTTAAAATATGAATTCTTTTTATATATAAAAATATTTATATTATTAATAAAGCATCTAGCTCTTTTTTAATATGTTTTCGTGTAATGTATTTAAAAATGCACTTATTCTTTTTTTTTTAAAATTTCATAACTACAACTATATAGTAACTATCATTTACAATTCATACATTCTATATTCATAATTATCTTATTATCTTAACACTTTGTTATTATTTATGTAAAAATTTAAATGAATATAAAATATTATTTAAAATTAATATTATACTAAAAATAAATTATTTATTTTATACTATAAAATTTTTAACATATTCAACGAATGTGTCCAAAGTAGTAGTTTAATATCAATAACAAGATCTTTAATACGACAACCATCATTAATATATTTAAATTCGTATTTATAAGAATTTCCCGGAAAATGAATTACAAGATTTAGTTCATTTCCTTCGGTTTCAAGTTTTCAACTCTCTCTCTCCCGTTGAATTCAGACAATTCAAAGGCATAAAACACTGTAGCCCAGACAAAATCTGTATTCATTAGGGTTTTAATTTGTGTTTTATTTACAGAATAAAAGATGGCGAAGGGGAGGGGCAATCGGCATCAAGGGAAGAGATCATCATCTACGGTAGTTTTGGTGCTGTCCATGCTGTTAATGCTGACAGTAGTGCTCTTGATGCTTCTCGGCCTTGGAATTCTGTCTCTCCCCGTTGGCCATGATGAGGACTCGCCGATCGGCTACCGCATCAAATTGAAGCGTTTGACATTAGACATGTGAACCTTTTTTTTCCCTCTTGTGATTATTTATTTATTATTGTAAATTTTTTGTGAATTTTTTTTTTTTTTGGGTGCTGATAGAGGCAAAAGTGAAGGAGAAGGATTGGGGGACAAAGGGAAGCAATGGACGGAGGTTCTTTCGTGGGAGCCTAGGGCTTTCCTGTATCATAACTTTTTGGTGAGTTTCGATTGTATATCTGTAATATGTTTTATTGACTTTTCTTTTTTCTTTTTTTTTTTTTTTTGGGTCTTTAGGTTTGATAATTAAAATGAGTTTCAGTTTGGAGATTTATTTTGATTTTATTTTATTTTCTGTTTGATCTTTTTGGTTCCTAATTTTGTTGCTTTTGTTGAGTTACCATGATTGTTTTTAGAAGGTAAAATGCATATAAGGGCTGAAACCGCTGTGACCTTTTATGCTTCCTGGGGTTTTCTATAATGTGAATTATTGAGTATTTGTCCATCTCATTGATTTGGTTGTCGTAACTAGTTAATAATGAAAATCACTTATTTAGGAAACTGATTCCTACAATATTCACTTAGGAAGCTATTTATCTTTTGTTTGTGTGTGTTTGTGTTTCTCTCCGCCAATTAACTATTGTTCAAGTAATTATGGCCCTTGATGCATTTGAAGCCTGAAGAATCGAAAATTATTGTCCTAGAAAGTAATTAGCTACAACTTTCTTTGTTAAGGTGAATTTGTACTTCTCATCAAAAGTGGGATGAAACAGGAGTTTGCTAAAACAACCTTAAATGAGAAAGATGCCTTTTCTTATTATTTTGATGAATTGTTTACCATAATGCTTATTTCTTGAAATTGTTTATTACTATTGTGTCATTTTAAAATTTGATGGGTGCTTGACCTCAGATTGGGATTGATTGACTTATTTGGAAAAAAACAAGAACCCTTTTCTAATGCTGCTATTTGCTGGATAAGTTCTTGCTTATTTGACATATCATAAAACTTATCTGCAACTGTTACTGACAGTCTAAGGAAGAATGTGAGTATCTGATAAATCTTGCCAGGCCTCACATGGTAAAATCGACTGTTGTTGATAGCCAGACTGGCAAGAGTGTAGACAGCAGGTTTGTTCCTTCGATCTATCTCCATTGCTTGTATTTTTTGTTTTTGTACTTCATCTGAAGCAGTCTGGAACTCTGTTTTCCTGTACCCTTGTCTTTGGCATCTAAAGAAGCAACATCACATTTCAGGGTCCGCACAAGTTCAGGAATGTTCCTGAAGAGAGGGCGAGATAACATCATCAGAACTATTGAAAAAAGAATTGCGGACTATACTTTCATACCTGCAGGTACGAGAATTTAAGTTCCTAGATAGGGATCTATACTACATTTTTTGCCTCGTGTCTTCTGTGTCTTTTTTAACTGGTCATTTGAATTGTCACCACCATTGTTGTGCTTGAACTAGAATATTGAAGCCTCATATTGGTAATATTCAAGATTCATTCCAGACTAAGATTTGGGTAAAAACTGGAAATGTCATTGAGGTTATATTAACGGTATATTGAATGGTTGTAAGGTGCTTGACTCTAACGATGCTTGTTGTCTTGTTTTCAAAATGTATGACCTATGTTTTTGGCAATAGGTGAATATTGTTTTGCACTTCATAATGCGATTTGCATGGAAAAGAAGAAGAATAAGAAGAAGTTTTACTACTTCAAATGCGTGCATTGGTTGATAGTAAAAACTTGATATTTCCAAATAAGTTTGCACACCATATATTTGTCAGGTATTGATGGAAAAATCTACTCAATTGAAAAACCATGATTTCCCTTGATGTTTGATATATGAAGAAACAGTGGCAAGATACTAAGAGTTGTGGTACATTACCACATTATGTTGCACTGCATCAAACAGGCAATATAGTGCTGTAGTCTTTTCTTACTTTACAAAGTTTTTGGCGTTCTCTGTTCTTGCAATCGGCTCTTTTCTTACTATACACAAGAAGCAGGTCCCCTTGAATGTTTTTCTTGGTACTATGGTCTGAATGCTCTTCTTTTTTATGTTACTCCCTGCAATAGTAGCCTGATTATGTTCAGATTTAATTTATAGAGCATGGAGAAGGTCTACAAGTTTTGCACTATGAAGCGGGGCAAAAATATGAGCCCCATTATGACTACTTTCTTGATCAATTCAACACTAAAAATGGGGGTCAACGCGTAGCTACTATACTTATGTATTTGTAAGTACTTTACAAATGTATTGATGCTTCCAGAGGACCCAATTTTTTATGATTATTATAGTTAATGAGGTACCTGATGCAGGTCAGATGTTGAAGAAGGAGGTGAGACAATTTTTCCTGCTGCCAAGGGAAATTTTAGCTCTATGCCAGGATGGAATGAGATGTCAGAGTGTGCTAAGAGAGGCCTTGCGGTGAAACCAAGAAGGGGTGATGCACTACTTTTCTGGAGTATGCGGCCTGATGCTGCTCTAGATCCATCAAGCTTGCATGGTGAGTTTCATTTATGTCCACTTACGATTTTCCATCACTTTGGTTCCCATACTTTCTTTGACTGCAACACAAAGAAAAACGATAAAAAAAGGTGGGCGGAGATAAAATATGCAGAGAGCATAAATAAAGAGATGAAGTTTGTTATAGATACCATATTCTATTCTAGTAAAATGATACTACGAGTAATTAAGTTTATGTCATATTAGATATTGAGAAACTTGTGGACTTATGCGAAATAATCTTGAAGGAAGGTATTCTTCCCTAATTGAAGGCAAGAATATTTGTCTTTGTGCCACTGGCTCACTTCTTTAGTCATTAGACTTGGTTCTAATTTTACTTTCTTAACTATCATGTTCTATTATTTGATTTCAGGAGGTTGCCCTGTTATCAAAGGGAATAAGTGGTCATCTACAAAGTGGATGCATGTTGGTGAATACAAAATCTAGGCGTATCTCTAAGGCGGACCTGGTATTTAATCGTGTTTTCTGGGTTTCTCTTTGTCAATTTAGTATGTGAAGTTTGTCTTTACTGTTCCTGTTTGTCAGTTATAAAGAGGACTTCTGATTCATTTTTGTTTATTGTCTTAATTTTGATAATATATGCGAAGTTGGTGAACAGAGACTTCATTCGTTCTTACTCCAGTGAAAACTAATTCTAACAAAAATCTTGCAGGATATAAGCAACATGGAGGATTCTTCTGTGAAGAAAACGTGGGACTACTACAGTGTTTCTGTTGTGAATTTTAAGATTGGCTTTCATATCTTTCTGAGTGCTCTTAGGTGGGAATTGAACTTTCTTATTTTGATGAATTATGAATAGAAAGTTTTGACATAGCCCCTATACATTACAAATGCTTCATCTGAATGATTACTGATAGGATATAGGAAAGAAAGGAGTGTTTTTGTAACTTGTTAACATCAAATGTGAACTTATAATGTCTCTGTAAATTGTTGTGGCCTAAGCTGTACTATTCCTGAAATATTCAGTTATTCTTTGAAGGTGGAAGTCTTAGGCGCAATTTTGTGCCCTTTGGAGGATATATATATTTCTAACTGAATTTTGTTTGTTATCATTTCCTGCTGAAATGAGTTTCATTACAGAATTGAAAAACAATCAATTTGATGAAAATTAGCTCATTGGATATACACTTACTTATTACTGTTTGTAGAGATAGTCATATGTTCTTATATTTATTCAATTCAAATTTTAAATTCATTTCCAAACCTTATTTTCACCAATTCTACTATTTCAAAAATAAAACACATCACTTTTTATATATTTTTATTTTGAAAACATATTCTCCAATAAACAAAATATTCTCCCAATAACTTATATATCTTTTCTATTTATTTTATTATTTTTATCTTTTTCCACCTATAATCTATTAAAACTAACATAATCATTATATTTTCAATATAATCATTATATTTTCAAATATTTCATTCAAACACATTTTTATTTTCACATCACATCATATCACATGATTAATTTCCACCAATTTGAAAATGTTGGAAACTGGAAATGGAAATGAAAATGAATCCAAATGGGGCTTAGTGTTTAGTTGTTTGTAAATTGTCAAAATATTTTTCAAATCTCAAAACATAAATAAACTAATCATATTCTCCAATTCTGCTATTCAAAATACACCTAAAAAAGTTCAGAATATCTTCACAGTTCATTTCCTATTGATTCCCTAATGTTTAACCCTTTCATTTTTTTGTCCCCATATCCAATTTATATATACACATACATAATTAATTTTAAAATATCAATTTCGCCTTACTAACCCAATATAAAAGTTATTGATGTGATATCTATCTCCTACCAAAATACAAACAAACAAAGAATTTGTTTTTAATTCATTTTCCACTTATAACTCAAAACACAAACAAACAACCATCACATTCCCCAACTCCACTTCCCAAAAACCAAGCAAAATGCACAAATTCATAAACAAACAAGCCCTTATTCAACTTTTAACATCAATTTTATATTAATTTTAGTTTATTCTTACCCTAAAATTTATATCCACGTCACACTGAAAAGCTGAATTAAAAATTTCACCACATTGTTTGGTTATCATAATGAAGCATTAATTCCTTAGACATAAAATCCACTTGGAAAAACTATCATTGTACGTTT
Source organism: Jacaranda mimosifolia (assembly GCA_018894105.1). Taxonomy (NCBI): domain Eukaryota; kingdom Viridiplantae; phylum Streptophyta; class Magnoliopsida; order Lamiales; family Bignoniaceae; genus Jacaranda; species Jacaranda mimosifolia. The sequence goes on from CM032123.1 coordinate 2,374,731, forward strand.
ATGCTTGAAAAACTTGTACGCTCCACTTTATTTATACATAAATTGTTTCTCCAAACTTGTACACTAGGGCCTTGTTTGCTTGGCTTGATTAGGTGTGATACATACCTAATCAAGCCTCTTCTAGTGTTTGCTTCAATTGATAAAAGTCCTTGATAAATCTTAGGTATTCTATCGTAATGGGCTTAAAATGTATCATTTGCTTATGTATCACTTCTAATCACATCATTCCAAGCAAACGAGCCCTAGTGGTACAAAATTTTGGCATGCAAATATCATATAGACTTATCCCCATTCCCCACTTCCATTTAACCAAAAAAATAACAAGTTTTAAAAATTTGGCATTCGCCGAGATTAGTTGTGCTGGCCTGTGATTCTAGCGAGGACAATATGAGTGTCGAAGCAACTTCAATTGTATCAATCATAGCTCTAAATCGACAGTGAATTCGAGACCACGGAGAATACTCAGATCAAATTGGGGACGATTTTCCTGCCAACAAAACAAAATAGGAAAAAAAAAAAAAAACCTTTAAAAATTTGGCATGCAAATATCAGGGTAGACCTTATCCCAATTCCCATTTAACGAAAAAAATAATAAAAGTTTAAGAATTTGGAGTACAAATATCTGGATAGTCTTATCCCCCAAAAAAAAAAAAAAAAACTGCCAACCGGTTTGACCGGTTAAAATGAACTAGGGCATATCTGCTGACCGGTAGTATAAATAGTTGAGAAGTACGGAGCAAAGCGGTCAGGGCGTAACGAAGAAACGAAGCCGGAGAAGAGGGCTTTCCCTTCGTGGAGCATATCATCTTATCCTTTCCAGATACAAATACAAATACATATACTTCGTCGAGGTATTTTTATATATAATAATAATGATTATTTCCACTTTTAATTATTCAAATTGTTAATTGCAGATCTGTTGCTCTTCTTTACAGCCGCAAAACCCTAGCTATTGGTCCTTTTTCTGTGTCTTTTCAGTAATTATTTTGTGGTTTTCCTGATATATTTTGTTCTTTTGTTAATTTTTTTTTTATTATTATTATTATTTATTTGTGTTTAACTGAATTTTTTTAATTTTTTTTTTAAATTGATTTTGTATAGAGCATGGATCGGTACCAGAAGGTGGAGAGGCCAAGGGTGGAGACACCGATTGATGAGAATGAAATTCGGATTACAAGCCAAGGCAGGATGCGAAGCTACATCACCTATGCGATGACTCTGCTTCAGGTATATATATTTGCTTACTTAGTGCGTGCCAATGTGTGGGTCTGTATAATTTGTGCAAGTTCGTGTATATAAATTGATGTGTTTTTAGCGTGTGATTTCTATAGTATTTGAATGTAACAGTCGATAGTTTGGTCTTAGCGGAGCTTATAGAAATTTGTTTGATTAATTCGTTCATGTTTAGCAGGACGATTGTTGGGGTTATAGTTGGCTTTGATATTTTTTTTTTTTTAAGATGTTCCCTTTTGCGCCTCCTTTCATTCCAAACGATTCTAATTTCTAGCATTCATTTCAGAGTTAGCTTTGATATTATGTTGTTTGTTACGTTGTTTCATTTGCCTCTTTTTTTTTTTATGTTTCCAAATGGTTCTACATCTCTAGCATTTATCTCAGAGGAAAAAATGCTGATCGAGTTGTGAGATGAAGCAGCACACACTTTTTTGGATTTGAGGATTCATTTATCCCTGGTATACTTAGTGAGTGAAACTGGTTATATAATATAAGTTTAATGTTGACTATATGACTTTATGCATGTACTGGACCTCAGCTCCCCAATAGATTTTGCTGGTTAACTGTATGTTTTAGGAACTTGTTTTGCTCTAAATTTCTTTCCTAATCCAAAGGGAAGAGCGAGCAATCCTCCGGAAAGTTCATAAATTTTTTTGTTTTTTGGTTGTGAAAACACGATGAATGTTTGTGCTTGTCAGAACAATAATAAATTTGGATGAGATATTGAAAAGAAATGGACGTGGTGTTATTATGTTTTCTCTTTGGTTAAAGGTTTCTGGACTGTTTAAATTTATTGTGATTTGCTTGTTATTGGCGTTCTGGTATTTAAATCTCTCATAAATTTGAATAATTTTAGCTAATATATTGTCATATTCTGGTTTAAGGTAGAAAAATATCTTTGCATATTTAATATAACTTGTTCTGCATGAGATTGTTGCCACTCCAGCATATTTTTGATCTGAATGTTCGTATTTTTTTATTCATCCAAATTTGTAATGGCTGCAGGAACGATTCTTGCAAAATTTTTTAGAGCATTTGATGTTTCTAATGAATCATGTAATGATTATAGGAAAAGGGTTCAGATGAAATAGTATTCAAGGCAATGGGCAGAGCCATCAACAAAACTGTAACAATTGTGGAGTTAATCAAGGTTTTACTTTTATATTTTTTCCTTAATGTCTTTTAACTTCTGATGGTGATCTGAAGATACTATATACTCTTTTAATTCAGAGGAGAATTGTGGGTCTTCATCAAATTACAGCAATTCAATCCACTGATATAACTGACACGTGGGAACCCCTGGAGGAAGGCCTTCAAATGTAAGGCAGTTTGAATTGACTGTAAAAGGAGTTTAAGATGATTTTCTGCATCGAGATTGTTGGGTGCAAATTCAACTGACCTTTGTGACATTGTTTGATATTTGTTATAGCCTGGAAACCACAAGGAAAGTATCAATGGTCACAATTACTCTTGCAAAAAAGGAGTTGGATCATACAAATATTGGGTGAGTTGCTCGATATATAAATTATTTTTGAAGTTCAGGTTTTCTTCTTTGTTACGATACAATGTGGAGCAAATAATCACAATCTCTTCAAATTGATTGTTGAATTTTTTGGGAGCTACCTGTTGATTTTAATGAGTTTATGGCTCAGTGTTCTCTTTTATTGGTTGTAATGCAAAGACAATTTGTTCCTCTTTAAAAAGATGTGAGGTTTTAGCTATTCTGGTTTTGATGTGAAGTTTTCTGTCTTCCTGGTGGCATCATATTCATGGAAGTGAGATTGTTGATGGTCTGTTATGTGCCATAGGTACCAACCTCCCATACCAGCTGACCAGGTGAAGGTGTCTACAGAGCTTGACTATGATGGAGGTGGTGTGATGTTTTCTCATTACTGTACTACTTGTTCAATTATTCCAGCAAGGAATATATTTTGACATGTTTTAATTGTGTAGAGGGATCGCCCATTGCCCGAGGAAGAGGCAGATTTGGTAGAGGGAGGGGGAGGCCCAGAGGCCCATCTGGTATGAATCTGGCTATTCTTTCCTTTGATTCAGATTACTTCAGTATGAAGGGTGCTGGAAATTTTTGCAGTTCTATGTGATAATCTTTCGAGTTTGGAGCAGTATCTAATGTAATCTAACTATTGATTGTAGGGAATGGTTTTGCACCTGCTGAGTATGAGGATGGAGGCTATGAGCGGAATCGCGGGTATGCCAGGGGCAGGGGACGAGGTAGAGGTCGCAGTTTCCGTGGCCGTGGGAGGGGAGGATACTATGGTCCTCAGTTTGATACTCAGTATGATGCTGGAGGCTACAATCTAGATGCACCTCGAGGTATTGCTGCTTGTTTTAACAACTACTTGAATTTTTTAGTTTTGCAGCTCTTTGCAGGGACCATTTTGTATGAAATACTCTAGATGTAGAAAGCATCACTTTTTGCTCATGACCTAGTCACCTAGCCTGTCTTTGATGCCGCTCTGCCAAATGGACCCTTGACCTGTAGTTGGGTTGTGAAGTATCTTATTTCATTGATTTCAATATTTGCTCATATTCACAACCCTTTTCTTTCATGCATAATCCAATATAGTTCATTTATGTGGATATTTTGTAAATTAGGATAATATATTTTTTGAAATTCTTACCTGGGATGTGGATCTCCTATGCAAGAACTATTTCATTATTACCCCATGCATTTTGTTGTGTGAATTTAGCATTTAGATTTTGACGGGCACTATCTTAACCAGCGAGAGGATCTGCCTCTTGTCTGCCCTTCAGTACATAACAATCTTTTGGTATACTGGATGATTTACTGTTCTATATCTGCTCCATCCCATTTTTAATTGCTACTGTCTCCACAAAATCATTTGCATTATAACTGTTAATCTGATCTGGGGTCTGACTGTTCACTTATTACACCATGCCTGATGAATTTCTTTTGGTGCAGGCCGTGGCCGTGGGAGGGGGCCTCGTGGCAGGGGTCGTGGATTCAGATCTAATGGGCCGATCAATGCTGCTACTGCTTGAGGCGCTTAGGTGGTCAAAACTTGGTGCCCATTGCATGGGGGTCAATATGCTGGATGTCTGCTCCTTTTTCTATGCTTTTTTTTGTTTCACAGTTGTTGCTAGTATTAACGGTAGGATGTTATCTGTAATCATTGTAGACTAACTCGGGCCGCGTATGCGTGGTGAGCCTTTTTGTTTTCTTTTTCACCTTTTATCTTGTCAATTCCATAGTTGGTTAGTTGCTTTGATCAAGTGTATCTTGATTGGTGAGCAGCACATTCTTTAATTTGTATGCCTGGATAAGCTTGTTGGTTGATATCTATAAATAGACTTTCCTTTTAACTCCTTTTCTCTTCTATACATGATTTTTTTTTTCTTTTTTAAATTTTTTTCATTTGCTCAATTAACCTGTCTTGTAATTGGTTATTTAATTATTCAACTGCACTTAGAATATGATATAATATCGCTGCAATATATATAAAAATATTAATATAAATTATACTTTAATTTGTTAACCAGATAAAAATTGTTAGTTATTAATTTGATATTTATAAACAATTCAAAATGAAATCAAACTTACCAAAACAATCTCCAATTAAAATAAAAATTAAACTTACGCCACATTATTTCACTCGACTTCCCGAAATACATGCTTCGAAAACACTTACAATACCCAAACAAAGCCATGCATTAATATTTTGATCTTCCCTTCAGAAAGTAAACTGGCCTTCATTTCCACAGAAAAGTAATAGCACCTGGACAACCAATGACACTGCTGCTTTTGTACCAATGAATAGTTTGAATCTTTTATTTTCATTCAATATTTCATCTCTTATTTCATTTCATGAATATATACTAAGAGCTCATTTATTTACTTTAATATTGCATGATAGATATACAATTAAACTTTCTGGTTCATTTTTAGAAGTCTTTCATATAGTTAGGACCCGACATGCATTTAAGGCTATCAAAACCTCGATGTGTGATATGTTTTTCACTTTAAGTTGGAAATAAATTGTAATTTATCAAATGAGATAATCATGTTAAGCAAACAATCAAAGTTGAATGTTATTCTAGTCATGCGTATTATGCTTAATCCAAATACAAGATCAAGTATATAAAATATTTTTTTAATTAAAAGTCAAATATATTTGATATGTATTCATCAAATTGAAATAGGAAATGAAATGTACAGCGGAATACAAGTTCAAAGTGATCATAGAATTACTGTAGAACATATGTTGAGAATTTGACAAATAGATATTTTGGGAGAAAAATGCATTCTCATTTGTATTCAAGTATTGGAAAAAACTATTTACATTTCTGTGCTGTACACAAATTTATAAGGCCAAGAAAAAACTAAAGAATAATGGTGTGACCATCTACAATAGCACACGTGTAAAGGGTCTCTAACTAACTGAATTAGATCCTCTATTCAAATATATGTTTTATCTCCTATTCTATTGCATGAATGTATAATATATGTATTAAATATTTTTTTATAAAAATAATTAATTAAAAATTAAATATACTTAACATATATACATCATATTAAAATAGAAAATGAAATACGAAATGCAATAAAAAATTCAAAGTGCTAACAAAATAACAAAAAGGGGTGAGTTGGATAGAAAAAGAATCTGACCCTTCATGGTGGTTTATAGTGCTCGTTGTGCTAACAATATAGAATACATGTAAACTCCTTATCATTTCCTTGTCCACCAAATTTCAATTTTGGTAGTCACATCAGGTGGCAGTGTGGCTCTTCTTAACTTTCAACACCTTGCGTACTTACTTCCATCATCAATCAAAACAGAGGTCCCGCCTTATATCTGTAAGAATCTCATCTTCCAATTCTCTTTTTGCATACCAATAATTTCAGTCCACGGCAGCATGCAGAAAATTCAGAAGCCGATCGATGAAGATGTTGTGATCGTGGGTGCTGGTATAGCTGGCCTCACTACGGCTTTGGGACTTCACAGGTATGTGGAAAAGATGGGTTCACATGTTTGGCATCTTTGCGATCATCATCCTAAGTGTTTCAGAGGGTGTTTGGGTCTCCAGAAAATCTAATAAAATGTTTGAGGGATTATAAAAATTTTAGTATCTCACTCACTTATTTTGAAAATAATATCTAATATTTTATAAGTTGTAGGAATTATAAGATTTTTAATTAAATTTAGCTGAAGGTGTGATAAATTTTGTAGGTTGGGAATTCGGAGTCTGGTTTTGGAGTCGTCGGAGGATTTAAGGGCTACAGGATTTGCGCTTACTATTTGGACAAATGCTTGGAGGGCGCTTGATGCTGTTGGCATTGGGGATTTCCTTAGGGCAAAATCCCATCAAATTCATGGGTATGATTAATCATTGGTTCTGCATTACTGTATATTTTTGGTTTACTCTTAAGTTCTTGTGAATTAAATCAACCGCTCTGATGGTTCTTGTTTGTTTGTTTGTATATTTTTAGTTTTGAAGTCACTTCCTGGAATCCCAGCCTGCCTTCCCCAGAGCAAGCCCCTGAGGCAGATGTCAAATTGTGAGTTGTTCCCATTGTGCAGAATTGCTCATGATGATCATTATCATAATTGTTACATAAATATTTTCTTATTGAGGATAAGGTTTTCTCCTTTCCAAATTTCGTAAATTATGAACATATGCTCTTAATATAAAAGTTAAGAACTTGTACAGTTTAACCATCAGTTCTTGAATACCACTATGCAGTGGCAAGTTCGAAAGCCGCTGTGTGAGAAGAAAAGACTTGTTAGAAACTTTGGCGAGAGAATTGCCTCAAGGAACCATTAGATATTCTTCCAAGCTTGTCTCTATTGCGGAATCTGGGAACTTCAAATTGTTGCATCTTGCAGATGGTTCAGTTTTTAGAACTAGGGTAAAAATTTCTACTAACATATGCCCTTTCTACATCTGTTGGTATCAGTTTATAAATGGAGAAATGCTGATTCGTTTTTATCTAATCAAAGGTGTTGATTGGATGCGATGGAGTCAATTCAATGGTGGCTAAATGGTTAGGACTCCAGAGTCCAGTTAGTATTGGGCGATCGGCGATTAGGGGCTTTGTTGTCTATCCAGATGGCCATGGGTTCGAGCCAAAGTTCCATGCCTACTTTGGGGGAGGCGTGCGTTATGGTTTTATTACCTGTGATGACAAGAGCATATACTGGTTTTGCACTTTTGCTCCATCGCTATTCAAATGTAAGCTTCCTTTTATCATATTTCAATGTTATTAAATGCCGTGTCATATTAGATTTTGTACTGACTTGATGTTGGTCAGGGAGAAAAGGATCCAAATTACCTAGCACTTAATTGGGTTTCACATCTTTTTTTGGGTTGAATACTTACCCTATTCGATGAGGTTGATCTGAAATTCCAACCATTAAATGCGAACATGTGGTAGGATCATATAGCATGATCTAAAACTGTCGTATCATAGGAATAGTATTGGAGTAGTCATAAAAGGGGAGTTTTTCATTAGTTCATATACGATCTTGGAGCAACCTATAGAGAACCCCAATTAGCTACCTACCCACCAATCACCCTATTCTCCTTACTCTTTTCCAAGCTATAGGACCTATTCCTCTGACCTCTTGTGACAAAGTTGACCATTTAGGTTTTAACTGTACCCAAATGTCGGAAAACCTACTGATCAGTAGACCTCAAAATATACTAATGTCATTCTACCAACATCATAACTTATTTCCAGGACAGAAGAATGATATCATATATAAGATAGAATTTCTTTTTTTGTCTGTAACAGATGATGAAAATGAGCACGATCCACTGAAAATGAAGCAATTTGTGGCAAGCAAAATATGCAATGCGCCAAAACACATATCAGATATGGTGGAGAGAACTAACTTAGATTGCATCTCGTGTGCTCCTCTAAAGTTGAGACTTCCGTGGAACATTTTGTGGGGAAACATTGTCAAAAACAATGTTTGTGTTGTCGGGGACGCCTTTCATCCCATGACACCGGACATAGGTCAAGGAGGATGTTCGGCCTTTGAAGACAGCGTGGTTCTTGCAAGATGTCTAGCGGAAGCATTGCCAACAAAATCAACTAATTTTGACGAGAAAGAAGTAAAAGATGAAGATTACATAAAGATGAAAAGGGGTCTAGAGAAGTATGCCAAAGAGAGGAGATGGAGAAGTTTTAGTCTCATTAGCACGGCCTATGTGGTTGGAATGATACAGGAGAGTGATTGGAAGGTAATGAGCTTCTTAAGGAAGAAGTTTTTGTCTAAGTTCACTGTTGGGACTGTTGTAAGGATGGCTGACTTTGATTGTGGGAAGTTAGTTCTTTCTTGAAGATAGATATGGGTTGATGGAGTCTAAAAGCTGAACCTACTGATGAATTAATGGTGGGAAAAAGAGTACTTCTTTCAAGTAAAGATGTGAAATGATGGTATCCATAGCCTAAATTGGTATGTACTAGTTCTTCTCTGTAATATAATTGTATCACTACCTACAACTTCTTAATAATTATATTTTCGTTGATCGTGTTTGGTATCTAATATTATACAGTTTTGTATAGTATCAAAATCCACCCTATATTATAAGAGATTGAGATAATCTTCTCTACTATTTTATTTTGTTTGATGGGCAAGATTAACTTTGTTGCAAGGTGCTAGAAAATGCTTGGCGCCAAAGTTTTTGCCATTTATAAATAAACTTTGTCATCACATTCTTCAATCACATTTACCTTCAAATTAAGGGTATATTGGTCATTTATCATTCAAAATTGAGGACAACTTAATAATTTTGCATGCTAATATACAAGGTGAGACTATGAGATTATAGCTACAACGTTAGCTCGGCATGGACCCGAAGTTACTATGCTTTGATGCTATCATCATAATTTAACATATCGACCAAGCTATAAGTAGCTATTAAATATTTGCTTTAGGATTGTAGCGTGTCTATTTGTCTTTATTGTTTCAATTATTAAAATATGTTGTCCTAGTCTTTAGGAAATAGTCAATTTATGACATGCGGTTTGTCATGAGTTGAATAACTTACTTTCAATTTTTCTTTCATTTTTTTCCATGTATTTTTAAATGTAAGGCTAATAAATTTAATGAATGAAATTCCTACTGTTGCGTTTGTAATTTTCTTCACTTCAAGTTCAAATATCTTTCTTCTTTCACATACAAGCAACCTCTGATTCTCAGTTTTTCACCTTTAAAACCAACAATTGGCATTAGAGCCCTCTTCTTAAGGGATCTGCGAGTACTAGTGAAACATTTTGAAAGAAACCAAGAAATGGATACGGAGACTAGTTTCTCACCAATAGCTCCTCCAGTCTTCGATGGAGAAAACTACCAGCTTTGGCAATAAAAATGGAGACCTATTTAGAGGCTTTGGATCTTTAGGAAACCGTAGAAGAGGATTATGAAGTCCCTGTGCTGCCAGGCAATCCCACCATAGCATAAATTAAAAATCACAAGGAAAGAAAAACTATAAAATCAAAGGCCAAAGCATGTCTGCTTGCTGCGGTTTCAATAGCCATTTCTACAAGAGTTATGTCACTCAAAGCAGCAAAAGCCATTTGGGATTACCTAAAGGAAGAGTACGCAAGAGATGAAAGGATAAAAGGCATGCAAGTGCTAAATTTAATCAGTGAATTTGAGTTGCAAAAAATGAAAGGATCAAAGACAATCAAAGAGTATTTAGACAGATTGCTCAATATAGTCAACAAGGTATAGTTACTCGGCACTGAATTTTTTGATTCTAGAATTGTTGAAAAAATTCTTGTAACTGTACCTAAAAGATATAAAGCATCAATAACAACTTTAGAGAACACGAAGGATCCGTCCAAGATTACATTTGCAGAGCTGTTAAATGCCTTGCAGGCTCAAGAGCCAAGAAGGCTCATGAGACAAGATGGAGCTGTTGAAGGAGCCTTGCCAAGCACTAAGATGGTGGAAAAAACAAAAAGAAGAAAAACTATAAGAAAAATTCATCACCAAGTAGTGAGAGCGCTGCAAACAACCAAACCCGTAGCAAATGTGGAAGATCAAAGGGAAACTATCCTCCTTGTCAACATTGTGGCAAAAAATGTCATCCACCATTCAAATGCTAGTGGAGACCAGATGCAAAGTGCAGCAAGTGTAATCAGCTTGGACATGAAGCCATAGTTTGCAAAAATAGGTTTCCAAAACAAATGTAGGTCAGCTAATAGAAAAAGGATTCAAAGTGTCCTTTGAAGACTTGCACTGTCTCATCTATGATGCTACTGGACAAGAAATTTTAAGAATTAAAATTAGAGGTAAAAGCTTCTCATTTGATCCAATAGAGGAGGAGCACACAACTTATTCTAGTCAAGCCAATATCATAGAAATCTGGTACAAGAGGCTTGGTCATTGTCACCTTTAGAGGATGTTGAAAATGAAGGAGGATATGATAAAAGGCTTAGCGGTTCTTGCTGATTATTTACCAAATTGTAATGCTTGTCAATTTGGTAAACAAAATAGGATGCCATTTTCTCAATCAACTTGGAGGGCCCCACAAAAGCTACAAGAAGTGGCTGGAATATTTTGGAAGTTCAAGAAATTGGTCGAAAACCAAAGTGGCTGCAAAATACAAACTCTAAGGTCAGATAATGGGAAAGAATACACTTCTAGAGAATTCAATTTGTTTTGTGAGGAAACATGTGTTGAATACTAGCTCACTACTCCTTACACTTACCAACAAAATGGAGTTCGTGAAGGAGGAACAGATACATAAAGGAGATGACCAGATATTTGTTGCATGAAAAGGAGTTGCCCAAAAACTTTTGGGTAGAGGTGGCCATCACAACAGTGTTTCTACAAAATTGACTTCCAACCACGACTTTAGAAGATAAAACTCCATTCAAGGCCTGGTATGGGTATAAATTTTCACTAAGCTTCCTTAAAGTATTTGGTTGTGTGTGTTTTGCTCATGTTCCATAGGTCAAGCACGACAAACTTGACAAGAAAGCAATTCCAGTTATCTTTGTGGGCTATAGTTTAGTCTCCAAAGCCTACAAAGTGTATCAGCCGCAAACAAAACAAAAGTGATTATCACTAGAGATGTAAACTTCAATGAGAATGAAAAGTGGGACTGGACGAATTCACAAAGAATTGGTGAGTGCTCACAAGAATTAGAAGTCAACTTTCCAATTAAAACTTTTGTGGAGCAAACAAAAGACCAGTGGCAAAGTGAACTAGTAGATGATCTACTTTTTATTTAATTTGTATGCTTGGATAAGCTTGTTGGTTCATATCTATAAATGGACTTCCCTTTTAACTCCTTTTCTCTTTTATACATGATTTTTTTCCTTTTTTTTCTTTGAAATTTTTTCATTTGCTCAATTAACCTGTCTTGTAATTTGGTTATTTAATTGTTCTTGTAATTTGGTTATTTAATTGTTCAATAACACTTAGAATATGATATAATAGCGCTGCAAGTTGGTATAGCAAATTAGTTTTCTTTGATATATATATTTATTTATTTATTTTTCTTCTTCTTATATTATAATTATATATATAAAAATATTAATATAAAATTATACTTAATTTGTTAACCAGACAAAAAATGTTAGTTATTAACTTGATATCTATAAACAATTCAAAATATTTTATTTCAAAATAAAATTAAACTTATAAAACAATCTCCAATAATATAAAACTAAACATACACCACATTTTTTAACTCGACTTCCTGAAATACATGCTTCGAAAACACTTGCAATACCCAAATGAAGCCATACATTAAGATTGTGATTGCCTGTGTGGACATTTCCCCTTTTTCGATTTTAAAAACATGAGATAAAGGGCAAGAAATGTTTGGATGTGAGTTTTTAAAACAAGTCTGTGGGGCATTACTCAAAGGCGGACTCTGAGATCTACAGTGCACACCTGTTCTGCTTATCTCATCTACTCTCTCGCTTAAATGTTTAAGAGATCTCTCCCTAATCTCACGCATCGTTCTTCGTACAGTACTTTTCTCTCTCTTCTATCTCGATTTCTCTTTCGCTCGATTATTATGGTTCTTTTCTTTTTCTTGTAATTTTTGAGGTTGTGATAATGGTTCTTCTTCTTCTTCTTCTTGTTTTTTTTTTTTTTAAGTAAATTTCTGAGCTAATGGATTGAACATGGGGAAAATCCGATGATTCTTCTTGGCCCAGTGACTCAGATGGCGTTGAAGAGGTTGTGACTATTCTCTTTCTCTCTCTCTCTCAATTTTTGATCCAATGGACTGGGTTTGGGGAAAATTCTGACCCATATCTTGGCCCAGCAACTTGGATGGCGTTATGATTTATCACATGCAACTGATGATTTGCAGCCACGGCATGGTCGCTTTCTCCTCCCCTCGTTTGCTACCTGGTAATTGGGTACCCATAGATAACCCAATGACGGGCAATTATGGGTTGGGTAAAGTTACCTACTCATTTTTTATTGGATACAAGATAGTTGACCTATTACCTATTCTCATGGGTAATGGGTAACCCGTGGGTGCCTGTAATAATTTTTTTTAATATTTAAAAGGTAAATTAATATTCATTTTGCAACTTACATGATGTCACTGAACTATTAACTAAATAAAATTAAAAAAAGACAACGAATTTATTAAATTGAATAAATACTTAAAGTATATTAATAATGTTGTAGTTTAATACTTACAACCTTTGTTTGTTTGTTTGTTTTTTTTGAAATCAGTTTAGTACTTACAACTTAAGTATTCAAAATTCATTAAATTTAAAGTACATTACATTTAAAAGTTCAAATTTAAATCTCATTATATGTTAAAAGTTTTTTAAATTAAAAGTTTAAATATCATTCAAATATTGTTGTCTTTGTAAAAGAAGATGTTACATCCATGAAAATATGCATAACAAATTATTTATCAGTTGACTACATGGGTGATTGATATCTGAGAAGGGTTTTTTGTTATACACAATGTCTTATTTAGGGTATTGCTCTATGGTATTAGTATGTTGTAATTTTTTTATTTGTAAAATTCAAAAATTAAAAGTTAGATTAAAAATTTTAAAAACATAAAAAATATATATATATATATATTTATGGGTAACCCGTGGATACCTATGGGTTGGACCTAAAAACGGTGGGTAATTTGGGTATGAAAAAGAATTAACTGCATTTTATTGGGTTAGAAATGTAAGACCCAGTACCTGTAAATTTTTGGGTACCCACAAGTACTTGTGGGTATGGGTACTATTTTGCTAGGTCTAACTATAACAAATCTGCGCTTCAATTTTTTTAGATAATTTTTAATTATATTTTTAGTAAAAATAAATATTTTAATCTATATTACTTTCATTTTTTAAAGTGGATTCATAATAATTTTTAAAAATAAATTAGAATAATTATAATCATCGATGATTGATAATTGTGATACATTTACTGTATATTTTACTATTTTTTTTTCCATTTCAATTAAGTGTATAAAAAATCCCAATATTCCGTAGTTCAACATTAATGTGGTAGACCAAAGCTCTTAAATCTAGACCTCAATTACAATGTTGAACTTTACAAAAAGAATTCAAACTAAAATTTGATACTTAGAATTTATGTTAAACTTTAACATTGTTTTCTAATTTGTTTATTCGATTTTCTTTAAGTTTGACTGAATATATTTGGCCTAAACAGATTTTAAAATTATAATTAATTTTTATACAATAACAAAATAGAATATAAAAAATAAAAAAATTATAAACTAATTTTGGATGATACACAATTTTTTGATTTTGTTTCGAATTTTTTTAAAAAAAATTCAACTTATTCGATTAATTAAAAATGTGTGAAAATTAATTTTTCGAAAAAAAAAAAATTGTTCTTTACTTACTTGGAACTTACCAAATTAATTGACAGTCTATTTTTAAAAAATAAAACAAAAATTCAATTTAATTAAATTTGTAAATTATTCATTTTGTTAAATATTATAAATCCCAAATAAACCCAAAAATCTAAATTTACAAAACAATCTCATTATTTCAAGCATATCTCAAAATTTTACAATCAATCACAACCTCACATCATATCAACACATTATATCACAATAATTTTTACAATTTATCTTACAACCAATCACAACTTCATCTTCTATTCTCATATTTCTAGGCCACGTTTGATGTAGAGTTTAGATGATAGTGGCTATTGTAATAGTGGATAATTATGTGAAATTGGATTATTTATTAGTCTATTTGATAGAAGAGATTGACATATATATTAGGCACCATTTAAATCTTCAATAATATCATGTGGTGTGTTTGATACTCACTACTATCATTATTTTTACTAATTTGTCCATGTTATAGGATACTTAATAGCCCGCATTTCAAATATTATTTTCTTGGGTGAATTGCAATTTACATCCTTGTGAAAATCAAAATGAGCATAAAACAGTTTTGTAATTAAAAAAAACCACATAAAAAATTCTTTTAAAAAATTATATCATATGAAATAATTCTAACAGTATATACATAAAAACTGAAAAATTTAAAAATTAAGAATATATAATTAATAATTTTATATTTGGGATGACTTTAAAACTAAATATATATAATATTGTTTGTTAGATTTGGTACTTTCTATATTATTTGTTATGATCAAAATATATATTTTTCATAAAATCAAATAAAATATTTAATTTAATTTTACTATAATATCACTTTAATTGATCAATAATACTAACTGAAAATTTAATTGAGGACAAATATTTTTTAAATAAATGAATTAATAAATTATAACATAAATAAATAAATAAATAAATCCATAAAACTATTCGAAATTCCACAAAAATAATTGGTCAGTGCAATGACATCAAATATCCATTCAATTTGGATTTGACTTATTTATTTTTTGAAATTTATATTAGACTCGACATGCAAAGAAAAAAATCCCCAAGAGTAAAAAATTTCCAAAAATTGACCAACAATTAGTAAAGGGGAGGAGCCAGAAAGGGAAATTTGAAATTTCATGCTGCACTGAGGGAGAGAGGGGGCGTGACTAATTTCAATTGAACGAGGGTTAAAAGTGTAAGATAGCACTACATATTGAAGGGCTAGAATGAGAAATTGCTACTAATTAGAATTGCTCAACAGGGTGCGATTATTTTATCACACTCCTACTCCCACTACTTCAATAACACCCAAGCGGGGCTACAATTGTGGGCTAATCATAAATGCGGGCCGGCCCATTTTCATTATATCACGTATCAAATAAGTGATAAGGTACTATAGTGGCTAGTCGCGGTTATCAAATGCATCCTAAAATACTAAATACCCTCAAAATCCTTAAAACACAAAATATGAGACAAAACCTAATAAACAATCACAACCTAATATTTTGATCTTCCCTTTCCTGAGAAATAAACTGGTCTTCATTTCCACAGAAAATTAAAGTCAATGGCACCTGGACAACCAATGACACTGCTACTTTTGTAACCATGAATAGTTTGAATTTTTTATTTCATTTTATATTTCATCTCTTATTCATATACTAAGTATATAAAATATGTTTTTAATTAAAAATTAAATAAATTTGACACGTATTCATCAAAGTGAAATAGGAAATGAAATAAGAGGTGAAATAGAAATTGAAAGTGAACAAGGAATTGCAGTAGAATATATAATACATATAAATTCCTTATCAGTTCCTTGTCCACCAAGTTCAATTTTGGTAGTGACATTATAAGGCGGCGGCGCGGCTCTTCTTTCCTTTCAACCCTTTGCGTATTTGCTTTCATCATCAATCAAAACAGAGGTCCCGCCTCATCTCTATAAGTATCTCATCATCCAATTCTCTTTTGCATACCACTAATTTCAGTCCACGGCAGCATGCAGAAAATTCAGACGCCGATCGATGAAGATATTGTGATCGTGGGTGCCGGCATTGCTGGCCTCACTACGGCTTTGGGACTTCACAAGTATGTGAAAAAGATGGGTTCACATATTTGGATAATGTTTGGTTATATTTTGGATATTTTCTGGAAAATATTTTGGGCAAAGGTGCTTTGGGAGTTAAAAATGGGAAATGGTCCACTGTTTGATTGTGTTTTGAAAGAATGAATTGTTTGTTTGGAAATGTTTTGTAGAAGACAAATTTTATTGTAGATGTCAAATCATTTCTGTTTTGTCGGGTTTGTAAGATGAAAATGTATTTTTAAATTGATTGTATTTATATGGATGAGTGATGTATATATATATGTATATATTTGCAATGATTGATAGAATAGAGGGGGTGCTCTTTTTTACTTTTAAGAGATATTTTGGGTATAAACAAGTGTATTTCGAGAGTTAAAATTGGAAAATGTAGACATTATTTGTTATTGTTTTTTGGAGTTGGAAAATGTTTAGAAAAAAATGTAAACAAACATTGCCTTGGCATCATTTTGATCATTATTCTAAGCGTTTCACAAGGTGTTTGTCTAGTTTATAAGCTCGTCAGAAGATCTTATAAAATGTTTGAAAGCTTATAAAAGTTTTAATGCCTTATTTTATTCAAATACTTTACTAATTTATTTTAAAAATAAAACCTAACATCTTATAAGTTTCAAAAATATTTTATAATTTGTAGGAGTTTATAAAATTTTAGTTGGTGGTGTGATAATTTTTGTAGGTTGGGAATTCGGAGTCTGGTTTTGGAGTCGTCGGAGGGTTTAAGGGTTACCGGATTTGCACTTACTGTTTGGGCAAATGCTTGGAGGGCACTTGATGCTGTTGGCATTGGGGATTTCCTTAGGGCAAAATCCCTTCAAATTCAAGGGTATGATTAATCATTGGCTCTATATTACTGTATATTATTGGTTTGTTATTAAGTTCTTGTGAATAAATCAACTGTTTTGATGGTTCTTGTTTGTTTATTTTTAGTTTTGAAGTCACTTCTTGGAATTCCAGCCTGCCGCCTCCAGAGCAAGCCCCTGAGGCAGATGTCAAATTGTGAGTTGTTCCCTTTGTGCAGAATTGCTCATTGTCATAGTTGTTATATATGTATATATATATATATATTTTTTTTTTCTTAATGAGGATAAGGTTTTCTCCTTTCCAAATTTCATAACTTATGAACATATGCTCTTAATGCAAAAGTTAAGAAATTGTATAGCCTAACCATCAGTTCTTGAATACTACTATGCAGTGGCAAGTTCGAAAGCCGCTGTGTAAGAAGAAAAGACTTGTTAGAAACTTTGGCGAGAGAATTGCCTCAAGGAACCATTAGATATTCTTCCAAGCTCGTTTCTATTGAGGAATCTGGGAACTTCAAATTGTTGCATCTTGCAGATGGTTCAGTTTTCAAAACTAAGGTAAAAATATCTACTAAAGTATGCCCTTTCTACATCTGTTTGGTATCAGTTTATAAATGCAGAAATGCCGAGTCGTTCTTATCTAATCAAAGGTATTGATTGGATGCGATGGAGTCAATTCAATGGTGGCTAAATGGTTGGGGCTCGGGAGTCCAGTTAGTACTGGGCGATCGTCGATTAGAGGGTTTGTTGTCTATCCAGATGGCCATGGCTTCGAGCCAAAGTTCCATACCTACTTTGGGGGAGGTGTGCGTTTTGGTTTTATTCCCTGTGATGACAAGAGCATATACTGGTTTTGCACTTCCACTCTGTCGCTCTTCAAATGTAAGCTTCTTTTTATCATACTTCAATGTTGCAAGATGCTGTTTTCGTATTAGATTTTGTGCTAAGCTGATACAGGTTAGGGGGTGAAAAAGGATCAAAATACCCCTAAATGTATCTAAATTACCTAACACCTATTGGGATTTATATCCTTTTTTGTGGGTCGTATACTTACCTATTTCGATCAGGTTGATTTGAAATCTCAATCATTAAATGGGAACACGTGGTAGGATCATATAGTAGGATATAAAACTGCCATATCATAGGATTATTAATTGGAGTAGTTAGAAAGGGGGAGTTTTTTGTTAGCTCATATAGGATCTATTCCCATGACCTCTCGCGACAAAGTTTACCATTCAGGTTTAATTTGTACCCAAGTGTCGGAAGACTTACTGATTAGTAGACCTCAAAATATATTAATGTCATTCTACCAACATCATAACTTATTTCCAGGACAAAAGAATGATATCATATATAAGATAGAATTTCCTTTTTTGTCTGTAACAGATGATGAAAATGAGCACAATCCACTAAAAATGAAGCAATTTGTGGCAAGCAACCTACGCAATGCACCAAAACACATGTCAGATGTGGTGGAGAGAACTAACTTAGATTGCATCTCGTGTGCTCCTCTAAAGTTGAGACTTCCGTGGAACATTTTGTGGGGAAACATTGTCAAAAACAACATTTGTGTCGTCGGGGACGCCCTTCATCCCATGACACCGGACATAGGTCAAGGAGGATGTTCGGCCTTGGAAGACAGCGTGGTTCTTGCAAGATGTCTAGCGGAAGCTTTGTCGACAAAATCAACTAATTTCAACGAAAAAGAAGTAAAAGATGAAGATTACATAAAGATGAAAAGGGGTCTGGAAAAGTATGCCAAAGAGAGGAGATGGAGAAGTTTTAGTCTCATTAGCACGGCCTATGTGGTTGGAATGATACAGGAGAGTGATGGGAAGGTACTGAGCTTCTTGAGGGAGAAGTTTTTGTCTAAGTATACTATTGGGATTGTTGTGAGGATGGCTGACTTTGATTGTGGAAAGTTAATTCTTTCTTGAAGATGGATATGGGCCGATGGAATCTAAAAGCTGATCTTATGGTGGGAAAAAGTGTACTTTCAAGTGAAGATGTGAAATGATGGTATTCATAGCCTAAATTAGTATGTACTAATTTTTCTCAGTAATATAATTGTATCACTACAACTCCTTAATTATTATACTTTTGCTGATCGTGTTTGATATCTAATATTATATAGTTTCGTACAGTATTAAAATCTGTCATATATTATAGAGATTGAAATAATATTCATCTTGTATTTTGTTTGATGAGTAAGATTAACTTTGCTACCAACGTGCTAGAAAATGCTCGGCGCCAAAGTTTGTTGCGGTTTATAAATAAATTTTCTCGTCAGATTCTTCAACCACATTCAACTTCAAATTAAGGGTGTATTGTTCATTTATCATTAAAAATTGAGGACAACTTAATAATTTGCCTGCCAATATACAAGGTGAGATTATGAGATTACAGCCACAATGTGAGCTCTGCATAGACCTGAAGTTAGTATGCTTTGAGGCTATCATCATAATTTAAAATATCAACCAAACTATAAGTAGCACAAAAATCTTTAGCAAATCCTTATTACGTCTATCAAATGGAGCTGTTTATACAAAATCCATTAGTTGTCAATATTCTCTGTTAAATTATTTTTTGAACAACTATGCAGCACTTTCGGATTTATTCCCAGCATGAAATCTACCAAAGAAAATGATACCACATGTCTCTAGAAACTGAGGTTATGTTCGGTTATGGTTTTTGTTTGATTTTATTATGTGTTTTGGGAGAATGTGAAAGTTATTTTTTAATATATTTGTTTATATTTGGGGAGAGATATTTTTTACTGTAGCAGTCAAATCAATAATTTTTTGTTGAATTTTTGGAGTGAAAATAAAATTGAATGATTATTTTAATATTAAAATAACAATAAAATAATATATATATACTATGTATATATATATATATTTATATTGAAGAATGTGTATTTTAATAGAAAAATGAGGATATGTTTGATTATGTTTTCTAAAATAATATTGTTCCAAAGAAACATAATTAAATAAAGCCTGAACAATTCTAATTCCCTTGTACTAAGATGATAATCATTTTTACCAAACAGCTGATATTCCAATGATTGGCTTTCAATTTTTCTGTATCAGATTAATTAAGGGGTGGCCAATACTTAGCAGTGGTTGATCCATAGCCATGTTCTTAATTTTTTTTAGGAAATATGCTTGATTATAATAATGATTAAAATAATCCGTTCCACATGGTCTTGATTTAGATGCTGGTAACTTCACATGGCAATGTTTATCAAAATATGGTAACTTATTACCTTTTTTTCTTTTTCTTTTTTTTTTTCTGCTGCAATTTTCTTTATATGCACGCATCTCGAAGAGTAAGGCAGAATAATACGGATTTTGGATAGATATGAAGTGTATTTAATTTTTAATTAATTATTTTTATTAAAAATATTTAATATATTTATATATATATTTATGAATTTGAGTGAGAAATGAAATATAAATTAAAATAAATGATTTTAATTGAATACACGATGAATATTTCTGTAAAATTATCATCCCTTTATAAAAAGCAGTTTGTTACATTCATGTAAAAAAAATAAAAAAATTATCACATTTGTTAATGAAATTGTTGGGATATATATATATATATATATCCCTATGGGTAATGGGAGAAAAAGAAAAGAAAAGAAAAGAAAAGAAAAGTCCTTTCCTCCAAGATCAACTACGAAGGTAAAAACAACATTCATGAGCTTTGGTATTGACAAGTCTCTATGTGAAATTCTAAGTACCCACACTTTTTCAATAACAAGGAAAAGAAAAAAAAAAAAAGGTTATTTTGTCTAATCAAACTTAGAAATGTAAACATAATAGTAATCAAGACAAGCCCAGAGTGCCTTTTAGTTCTAAAGCGAACTAAATTCGACTCATTGAATACATAGAAATTAATTTATTTAATTAAAAATGGAAAATTTTGAATGATCCATATACATCTTATATAACATTTTTGTGTAACTTTCTCATTAACTACAAAAAAAAAAGAAAAGAATTCTAATTCAAGGTGGAAAATGGGATTGCTTCCTCCACAATATAAAATTTTCAATAAAATCGATCTATTAAAAGAGTTTTTCATGAGATGCGAAATGCGTAATTTTCTTAATTGTCTCTGCATCATAAAAATTTGACTTAATTAAATATCAAATAAACTTGGCATGTATTCATCAAACTGAAATAGAAAATAAAAAACGAAGTGGAATAGAAATTGAAAGTGAACAAGGAATTGCTGTAGAATATATAATACATATAAATTCCTTATCATTTCCTTGTCCACCAAGTTCAATTTTCGTAGTCACATTATGAGGCAGCGGTGCGGATCTGAGGTCATATCTAGAAATCAATGAGAATGTTGGATTTCTGCTCCTAAAATACACTCGTACAAAATCAGAAATTAAATTAAAAATTACATAGATGTCTTTTTGATTTTGAAGTTAATTTTTATAATAATTAAGTTGTCGGTGGATTTAATTTGACTTTTATTAGATGTTTATTTTTATATATGCCTTAAAAAATCTTGATTTGGCACATAAAAAATTCATGATAATTATTATCAATTAATATAAACTTTTTTGGTAACAACTTTAATGTTATAATTTAAAATTTCGACAATAATATTTATTTGCTAAATTTTATGTATAAGTGGGTCAAATTAGACCCAATTGAAAAACACGGCTTTCAACCCATACTTGCTTTCATCATCAATCAAAATAGAGGTCATTTATAATACATGTGATAAAATTTTCATACATATATATATTAATAATTTTGGTACATTTAATATATATGCTAAATTTTTTATAATATATAATAAATAAGATGAATATTTATTTTTAATATATAATTAATTTTTTAAATAATATTTTATATTTATTTACTTTTTTAATATAATGATACAAGAATTACAATAAAATGATAATTAGAATCATAGAATGGACTAATTGTAAATAATAATTACTATATAAATTGTATTTATGATGATTATAGAAAAGAAATGAGAATATTTTAGATACATTATACGAAAACATGCCAAAAACAAAAATATTTTTTATTAATAGTGTGTGTGTGTATATATATGTATATGTATATATATATTCCTTATGATTGTTATCCTTGCCAACCAAGTTCAATTTTGGCAGTCAACACTGTCAGACGGCGGCTCTTCTTTCCTTTCAACCCTTGCTTGCTTGCTTGCTTTCGTCATCAATCAAAACAGGGGCGGGTCTCGCCTCATCTCTATAAGAATCTCAACTTCCCAATTCTCTTCGCATACAACTAATTTCAGTCCACCGGCAGCATGCAGCAAATTCAGACGGCAATCGATGAAGATGTCGTGATCGTGGGTGCCGGCATAGCTGGCCTCACTACGGCTTTGGGACTTCACAGGTTTGTGAAAAAGATGGGTCCATATTTTTGGCATCTTTTTGATCATCATTCTAAGTGTTTCAGAGGGTGTTTGGGTGGTTTCTAAGCTCCCCAGAACATTTTTAGAGTTTATAAAAATTTTAATATCTTATTTTATTTAAACATATACTTATTTAGTTGAAAAATAATATCTAACATCTTTAAAAATATTTTGTAATTTGTAGAAGTTTATAAGATTTTTTAATTAAATTTAGTTGATGGTGTGATAATTTTTGTAGGTTGGGAATTCGGAGTCTGGTTTTGGAGTCGTCGGAGGGTTTAAGGGTTACTGGATTTGCGCTTACAGTTTGGACAAATGCTTGGAGGGCACTTGATGCTGTTGGCATTGGGGATTTCCTTAGGGTAAAATCCCTTGAAATTCAAGGGTATGATAAATCCTTGGTTCCGTATTACTTTATATTATTGGTTTACTGTTAAGTTCTTGTGAATTAAATTAACTGTTCTGATGGTTCTTGTTTGTTTGTATATTTTTAGTTTCAAAGTCACTTCCGGGAATTCCAGCCTGCCTTCTCCAGAGCAAGCCCCTGAGACAGAAGTCCAATTGTGAGTTGTTCCCATTGTGCAGAATTGTTCATGATGATAATTGTCCTAATTGTTATATATGTACGTATATATTTTTTTGTATTGAGGATAAGGTTTTCTCCTTTCCAAATTTCATAACTAAATGAACATATGTTCTTAATGCAAAAGTTAAGAACTTGTATAGTCTAACCATCAGTTCTTGAATACTACTATGCAGTGGCAAGTTCGAAAGCCGTTGTGTGAGAAGAAAAGACTTGTTAGAAACTTTGGCGAGAGAATTGCCTCAGGGAACCATTAGATATTCTTCCAAGCTCGTTTCTATTGAGGAATCTGGGAATTTCAAATTGTTGCATCTTGCAGATGGTTCAGTTTTCAGAACTAAGGTAAAAATTTCTACTAAAATATGCCCTTTCTACATGTGTTGGTATTAGTTTTTAAATGGAGAAATGCTGAATCGTTTTTATCTAATCAAAGGTGTTGATTGGATGTGATGGAGTCAATTCAATGGTGGCTAAATGGTTGGGGCTCCAGAGTCCAGTTAGTTCCGGCCGATCGGCGATTAGAGGCTTTGCTGTCTATCCAGATGGTCATGGATTCGAGCCAAAGTTCCATACCTACTTTGGGGGAGGTGTACGTTGTGGTTTTGTTCCCTGTGATGACAAGAGCATATACTGGTTTTGCACTTTCACTCCATCGCTCTTCAAATGTAAGCGTCTTTTCATCATACTTCAATATTGCAAGATGTCATTTTCGTATTAGATTTTGTACAAACCTGATACAGGTTAGGAGGTGAAAAGGATCAAAATACCTCTAATTGTATCTAAATTACCTAACACTTAATTGGGATTCACATCTTTTTTTGGGTTGAATACTTACCCAATTCAATTAGGTTGATCTGAAAGTCCTACCATTAGATGGAACACGTGGTAGGATCATATAGCATGATCTAAATTGTCGTATCGTAGGAATAATATAGGAGTAGTCATAAAGGGGGAGTTTTTCATTAGTTCATAGACGATCTTAGAGCGACCTATAGAGAACCCCAATTAGCTACCCAACCACCAATCTCCCTATTCTCCTTACTCATTTCCAAGCTATAGGACCTATTCCTATGACCTGTCTTGACGAAGTTGACCATTTAGGTTTTATCTATACCCAAATGTCGGAAGACCTACTGATCAGCAGACCTCAAAATATACTAATGTCATTCTACCGACAACATAACTTATTTACAGGACAAAAGAATGATATCGTATATAAGATAGAATTTCCTTTTTTATCTGCAACAGATGATGAAAATGAGCACAATCCACTGAAAATGAAGCAATTTGTGGCAAGCAACATACGCAATGCACCAAAATACATATCAGATGTGGTGGAGAGAACTAACCTAGATTGCATCTCGAGTGCTCCTCTAAAGTTGAGACTTCCATGGAACATTTTGTGGGGAAACATTGTCAAAAACAACGTTTGTGTCGTCGGGGACGCCCTTCATCCCATGACACCTGACATAGGTCAAGGAGGATGTTCGGCCTTGGAAGACAGCGTGGTTCTTGCAAGATGTCTAGCGGAAGCTTTGTCGACAAAATCAACTAATTTCAACGAGAAAGAAGTAAAAGATGAAGATTACATAAAGATGAAAATGGGTCTGGAGAAGTATGCCAAAGAGAGGAGATGGAGAAGTTTTAGTCTCATCAGCACGGCCTATGTGGTTGGAATGATACAGGAGAGTGATGGGAAGGTAATGAGCTTCTTCAAGAAGAAGTTTTTGTCTAAGTTCACTGTTGGGACTGTTGTGAGGATGGCTGACTTTGATTGTGGAAAATTAGTTCTTTCTTGAAGATAGATCTGGGTTGATGGAATCTAAAAGCTGATCTTGCTGATGAATTAATGGTGGGAAAAAGAGTACTTCTTTCAAGTAAAGATGTGAAATGATTGTATTCATGGGCTAAATTAGCACGTACTAATTCTTCTCTGTAATATAATTGTATCACTACCAACAACTCCTTAATAATTCTATTTTCGCTGATCGTGTTTGATATATAATATTATATAATTTTGTACAGTATCAAAATCCGCCCCATATTATAAGAGATTGAGCTAATCTTCTATAATCTTGTATTTTGTTTGATGAGAAAGGTTAACTTTGTTGGCAATGTGCTAGAAAATGCTTGGCGCCAAAGTTTGCTGCCATTTTTAAATAAATTTTGTCGGCAGATTCTTCAACCACATTCAACTTCAAATTAAGGGTGTATTGGTCATTTGTCATTTAAAATTGAGGACAACTTAATATTTTTCCATGCCAATATACAAGGTGAGACTATGAGATTACAACTATAGCATGAGCTCGGCATGGACCCGAAGTAAGTATGATTTGAGGCTATCATCATAATCTAACATAGCGATCAACCTATAAGCAGCTTTTAAATATTTGCTTAAGGATTGCAGGGTGTTTATTTGTCTTTATTGTTTCAGTTATTAAAATGTGTTTTCCTAATCTTTAGGAGGTAGTTCGTTTATGACATGGATTTTATCATGAGTCGAATAACTTATTTTCAATTTTTATTTTAGTTTTTTTCATGTATTTTTAAATATAAGGTTAATGAATCTAATGAAAGAAATTCATGTTGCTGCGTTTGTAAGTGTCTTCACTTCAAGTTCAAATATATTTCTTCTTTCACATACAAGCAACCTTTGATTATCAGTTTTTCATCTTTAAAACCAACAATTGGCATCAGAGCCCTCTTCTTAAGGGATATGTGAGTGAGTACTAGTGAAACATTCTAATAGAAACCAAGAAATGGATACATACATAGACTAGTTTCTCACCAATAGCTCCTCCTATCTTCGATGGAGAAAATTACCAGCTTTGGGCAGTAAAAATGGAGACCTACTTGGAGGCCTTAGATCTTTGGGAAACTGTAGAAGAGGATTATAAAGTCCTTCCACTGCCAGGCAATCCCACCATAATAGCACAAATTAAAAATCACAAGGAAGGAAAAACAAGAAAATCAAAGGCCAAAGCATGTCTGTTTGCTGTGGTTTCAACAACGGTTTTTATAAGAGTTATGTCACTCAAAACAACAAAAGCCATTTGGGATTACTTGAAGGTAGAGTATGTTGGAGATGAAAGGATAAAAGGCATGCAAATGCTAAATTTAATCAGTGAATTTGAGTTGCAAACGATGAAAGAATCAGGGACAATCAAAGAGTATTCAGATAGATTGCTCAATATAATCAACAACGTATGGTTACTCGGCACTGAATTTTTTTATTCTAGAATTGTTGAAAAAATCCTTGTAATAGTACCTGAAAGATATGCAGCATCAATAACCACTTTAGTTAACATGAAGGATTTGTCTAGGATTACCTTCGCAAAGCTGTTAAATACTTTGCAGGCTTAAAAGCAAAGAAGGCTCATGAGACAAGATGGAGCTATCGAAGAAACCTTGCTAGCCAAGCACCAAGATGGTGGAAAAAACAAAAAGAAGAAAAACTATAAGAAAAATCAATCATCAAGTAGTGAGAGCGTTGCAAACAACCAAACCTATAGCAAAGCTGGAAGATCAAAGGGAAACTATCCTCCTTGTCAACATTGTGGCAAAAAAGGTCATCCACCATTCAAATGCTGGCGGAAACTATATGCAAAGTGCAGCAAGTGTAATTAGCTTGGACATGAAGCCATAGTTTGCAAAAACAAGTTCCCAAAATAAGGAGCAGATGTCCAAGTTGCTGATCAAAATGAAGAAGACCAGCTCTTTGTGGCAACGTGTTTCTCAACAAGGAGTTCTTCAGAATGTTGGTTGATTGACAGCCGTTGTACAAATCATATGACTTATGACAATGATCTCTTCAAGGAACTAAAGCCCATTGGAATCATGAAAGTCAAGATAGGAAATGGTGGCTACATTCTTGTCAAAGGAAAAAAGGGACCATATCAATCACACCAAGCTTAGACACAATGAAGATTTCAAATGTTCTTTATGTACCTGATATTGACCAGCCTTTGCTAAGTGTAGGTCAGTTAATAGAAAAAGGATTCAAAGTGTCATTTGAAGACTCGCACTATTTCATCTATGATGCTACTGGACAAGAAATTTTAAGAATTAAAATGAGAGGTAAAATCTTCTCATTTGATCCAATAGAGGAAAAGCACACAACTTATTCTAGTGAAGCCAATATCATAGAAATTTGGCACAAGAGGCTTGGTCACTGTCAACTTCAAGGGATGTTGAAAATAACGAAGAAGGATATGATAAAAGGTCTATTGGTTCTTTCTGATTATTTACCAAATTGTAATGCTTGCCAATTTGGTTAATAAAACAAGATGCCATTTTCTCAATCAACTTGGAGGGCCTCACAAAATATGCAAGTAATTCATATAGATGTGGCAGGACCTCAAAGAACACCTTTGCTACAAGAAGTAGCCGGAATATTTTGGAAGTTCAAGAAACTGGTGGAAAACCAAAGTGGCTGCAAAATACAAACTCTAAGGTCATATAATGGGAAAGAATACACCTTGAGAGAATTCAATTTATTTTGTGAGGAAACTGGTGTTGAACACCAGCTCACTGCTCCTTACACTCCTAAACAAAATGGAGTTTGTGAAAGGAAAAATAGATACATAATGGAGATGACCAGATGCTTGTTGCATGAAAAGGAGTTGCCCAAAAACTTTTGGGCAGAGGCGGCTAACACAGTAGTATTTCTACAAAAATTGACTTCCAACCATGACTTTAGAAGATAAAACTCTATTCGAGGCCTGATATGGGTATAAACCTTCACTAAGCTTCCTTAAAGTATTTGGTTGTGTGTGTTTTGCTCATGTTCCATAGGTCAAGTGCGACAAACTTGACAAGAAAGCAATTCCAGGTATCTTTGTGGGTTGTAGTTCAGTCTCCAAAGCCTACAAAGTGTATAAACCGCAATAAAAATAAAAATAAAAATGATTATCACTAGAGATGTACACTTCAATGAGAGACTGGAAGAGTTCACAAAGAATTGGTTGGTGCTCACAAAAATTAGAAGCCATTTTTCCAATTAAAACTTTTGTGGAGCAAACAATAGACCGCCGGGAAAGTGAATTGGTAGACAATCTACTTTTTATTTAATTTGTATGCCTGGATAAGCTTGTTGGTTGATATCTATAAATGGACTTTCCTTTTAACTCCTTTTCTCTTTTATACATGATTTTTTTTCTTTTTAAATTTTTTCATTTGTTCAATTAACCTGTCTTGTAATTTGGTTATTTAATTGTTCAATGGCACTTAGGAATGGCAGTGGGGTGGGTTTGGCCGGGTTAGGCTTGCCCCCTATACCCTGGCCCACGAAACCATACCCTATCCCACCCCAAAAAGCTCATGCCCCACCCCGCCCCACCTCCCCTCGCCTCGCCTTGTCCCGTCGGGTTGGCGGGTTTAACTCGCCAACCAAAAAAGTATTAGAAAAATTGAAATCAATTAATGAAAGTATCAAATCAAAATCACTTGACAGCAATTAAAATTCAAATTTCAGATATAAAAATGAAAAATTCAGGTAATCAAGATATGATTCTATAAGCAAAATAGGAGATAAAAATAGAATTAAAGTAATAACTAGCACAACATCCAAATTTTAATACATTGTGAGTTTGACAATAAATTGAACAAAAAAACTCAAATTTTAAGTCTAACAAACTTCCACCATATAGTTTTAATCCCTATCTAAATTAACTCATCCCACATTTTTCAACATATTCCTCTTCATCGAGCATAGTTGGACATTATTTTTAATTAAAAAAAATATAAAATAAATTATATATAATATATTTATTATTATTATTATTATTATTTATATAATATTTTTATGGGCGGGGTGGTGGGTCGGGGTCGGGGTTAGTGTTAGTAAACCCCATACCTTTCCTCAAATAATTCGAATTAGGAAAATCCCGCCTCATACCTCATTAAGTCACCCCAAATCCGTCCCATTCGAGATGGATTAAGCTCGAGTTTGAATTTTATCCTGCCCCATTATCATCCCGAACTGCAATTATAATACGATATAATATCGCTGCAAGTTGGTTTCCTCGTGTTTTGTTACAAAAAGGGTTGCCAATTATGCCATGTGTTGTTTAGTATTTGATATCTTGGGGAGCTTCTAATTGAAAATTGATCTTTTTTTCTTGCTGCTGAACATTGACTTAATTTTTGACTTTTAGATTCCTTGAATTTTGTTTGGCAAATTAGTTTTTCTTCTGTTCAAAATATTTAGAGGTTTCCTGATGAATGGACAGTATGAACTATAGGGCCGATTTGGTTTTGTCTTCTCAAAATATTTTTTTAATTCAAAAAATGAAATCAAATATGTTGGTTTAATTTTCAAGAGTACTTTTTAAAGTATACATAAAGTATTTTTAAAATACCTCTATTCTCATTTCTCAATAAATTTATATATATATATAAATATTAATATAAATTATACTTCTATTCGTTAACCAGACAAAATATGTTAGTTATTTTTGAGATCTATAAGCAATTTGAAATATTTTCTTTCAAAATAAAATTAAACTTATGAAAACAATCTCCAGTAAAATAAAACTAAACATACACCACATTATTTTAACTTGACTTCCCGAAATACATGCTTCAAAAACACTTGCAATACCCAAATGAAGCCATACGTTAAGGCTGTGATTACCTGTGGGGACATTTCCTGTTTCTTGGTTTTAAAAACACGAGATAAAGGGCAAGTAATGTTTGGACGTGGGTTTTTAAAACAAGTCTTTGGGACATTACAACATTACTCAAAGGTGGACTCTGAGACCTATAGTGCACACCTGTTCTGCTTATCTCATCTACTCTCTTGCTCAACTGTTTAAGAGATCTTGCCTTGATCTCACGCATCATTCTTCGCACAGCACTTTTCTCTCTCCTTTATCCAGTTCTTTGAAAATCGGATTGAATCGGTGATCAGAGGTCAGTCCGGTTCAATTGAAGCCTAAAAATCAATGGTGATCAAAATCGATTGAATCGATCAAAATCAATTTAATGTATAAAAAATCTCAATATTTCCTAATTCAATATTAATGTGGTGGACTAAAGCTCTTAAATCTAGACCTCAATTACAATGCTGAACTTTACAAAAAGAATTCAAACTAAAATTTGATACTAAGAATTTATGTTAAACTTTAATATTGTTTTCTAATTTGTTTATTCGATTTTCTTTAAATTTATAAGTTTGACTGAATATATTTCCCAAAACAAATTTTAAAAATTATAATTAATTTTTATACAATAGAAAAGTAGAATGTAAAAAATAAAAAAATTATAAACTAATTTTGGATGATACACAATTTTTCGATTTTGGTTCGAAATTACTTTTTAAAAAAAAAATTCAATTTATTTGATTAATTAAAAATATGTCAAAATTAATTTTCCAAAAAAGAAATAGTTGTCTTTTACTTACTTGGAACTTACCAAATTAATTGAAAGTCTATTTTTAAAAAATAACAAAAAAATTCAATTTGTTAAATTTATAAATTATTCATTTTTGTTAAATATTATAAATCCCAAATAAATCCAAAAACCTAAACTCACAAAACAATCTCATTATTTCAAGCATATCTCCAAATTTCACAATCAATCACAACGTCACATCATATCAACACATTACATCACAATAATCATTACAATTTATCTTACAATCAATCACAACTTCATCTTCTGTTCTCATGTTTCTAGGCCAAGTTTGATATAAAATTTGGATAATAGTGGCTATTGTAATGTGGGTAATTATGTGAGGTTGGATTATTTCTTAGTCTGTTTGATAGAAGAGATTAACATTTATATCAAACACCATTCAAAATTTCAATAATTTCATGCGATGTGTTTGATACTCACTACTATAATTGTCTTTACTAATTTGTCCCTATTATAGTATATGCTTAATAGCCCACATTTCAAATACTATTTTCTTGGGGTGAATTGCAATTTACACCTCTGTGAAAATCGAAATGAGCATAAAATCCTTTTGTAATGAAAAATCATATAAAAATTCTTTTAAAAAATTATATCATATAAAATAATTCTATTATTATATACATAAAAATTTAAAAATTAAGAATATATAATAATTTTATATTTGGGATGATTTTAAAACTAAATATATATTATTGATTATTTTTTAGATCTGATACTTTCTATTATTTGTTATGATCAAAATATATATTTTTCACAAAATCAAACAAAATATTTAATTTAATCTCACTAAAATATCACTTTAATTGGTCAATAATACTAATTGAAAATTTAATTGAGGACAAATATTTTTTAAATAAATCAATTAATAAATTATAAAATAAATATATAAACCCATAAAACTATTTGAAATTCCACAAAAATAATTGGTCAGTGCAATAACACCAAATATTCATTCAATTTGGATTTGTATTATTTATTTATTTATTTTTTAAATTTATATTAGACTCAGCATAAAAAGAAAAAAATCCCCCAGAGTAAAAAATTTCCAAAAATTGACCAACAATTAGTAAAGGGGAGGAGCCAAAAAGGGAAATTGCAATTTCGTGCTGCGCAGAGGGCGAGAGGTGGCGTGGCCATTTTCAATTGAACGAGGGTAAAAAGCGTAAGATAGCACTGCAGATTGAAGGGCTAGAATGAGAAATTGCTGCCAGTTAGAATTGCCCAATTGGGTGCGATTATTTTATCGCACCCCAACCCCGGCTACTTCAATAATGTCCAATTAGAGGTGTAAATGAGTCGCGCTCGAGTTGAACTTGACAAAAATTGTAGGCTCGAGCTCGAACCCAATTTTTTGAGCTTCAGCTCGAGCCGACTTACCAGAAAAATTTTAAATTAAATAAAAATATTAAATTATTAATATATCATAATTATTTAATAATAATTAATAAAATAATTAAAATTATTATTATAAATAAAATATATATTAAATTATAATATACTATAATAATTACTATAATGATTTAAATTATAATATATTATAATTATTGATAAAATATTAAATTATTAATATATTATAATTATTTAACCATATATAATAAATATTTAAAATTAGAAAAAGAAAGTAAATTATTAATATATATTAATTAAATAATTAATATAAAAAATATTTAAAAATAGAAAAAAATTCATGAGCTTTCGAACAACTAGAGCAGAGCTCAAGCTCAGCTCATGTTAAAGTTCGAGCTCGAGTCGAGCTATAATCGAGCCCACTCGACTCATCTTACACTCGTATACCCAATCGGGGCTATAGTTGAGGGCTGATCAATAAATGCGAACCGACCCATTTTCATTATATCATGTATCAAACAAGCGACAATGTGCTATTAGAGGGTATTATTGTGGTTAGTTGCAGATATCAAATGCACCTTAAAATACTAAAATATCCTCAAAATCCCTAAAACACAAAATATGAAACAAAACCTAATAAACAATTACAGCCTAATATTTTGATCTTCCCTTCCGTGAGAAAGTAAACTGGGCTTCATTTCCACAGAAAATTAAAGTCAATAGCACCTGGACAACCAATGACACTGCTACTTTTGTAACAATGAATAGTTTGAATTTTTTATTTTATTTTATATTTCATCTCTTATTTATATATTAAGTATATAAAATATTTTTTTAACTAAAAATTAAATAAACTCGACATGTGTTCATCAAATTGAAATAAAAATAAAACATAGAGTGAAATAGAAATTGAAAGTGAACAAGGAATAGCTGTAGAATATATAAAAATTCCTATTCTTTTCCTTGTCCACCAAGTTCAATGGTAGTCACATTATATCGGCGGCGCGGCTCTTCTTTCCTTTCAACCCTTTGCGTATTCGCTTTCATCATCAATCAAAACAGATGTCCCGCCTTATCGATCTCTATAAGAATCTCGTCTTCCAATTCTCTTATGCATACCACTAATTTCAGTCCACGGCAGCATGCAGAAAACTCAGGCGCCGATCGATGAAGATATTGTGATCGTGGGTGCCGGCATTGCTGGCCTCACTGCGGCTTTGGGACTTCACAGGTATGTGAAAAAGATGGGTTCACATGTTTGGATAATGTTTGGTTATATTTTAGATGTTTTCTGGAAAATATTTTGGGTAAATGTGTTTGAGAGTTAAAATTGGGGAATGGTCCACTGATTATGTTTTGAGAGAATGAACTGTTTGTTTGGAATTGTTTTATAGAAAATAAGTTTTATTCTAGATATCAAATCATTACTTTATTATTGGGTTTGTGAAGTGAAAATGTATTTTCAAAATTGATTGTATATATATGGATGAGTGATGTATATATATATATGTGTGTGTGTGTGTATTTGTAATGATTGATTAAATAGAGGGAGTTGCTTTTTTTCACTTTTAAGGGATATTTTGGGTATAAATAAGTGTATTTTGAGAGTTAAAATTGGGAAATGTAAATATTATTAGTTATTGTTTTATGCCTTTCATCCCATGACACCGGACATAGGTCAAGGAGGATGTTCGGCCTTGGAAGACAGCGTGGTTCTTGCAAGATGTCTAGCGGAAGCTTTGTCGACAAAATCAACTAATTTCAACGAGAAAGAAGTAAAAGATGAAGATTACATAAAGATGAAAAGGGGTTTGGAGAAGTATGCCAAAGAGAGGAGATGGAGAAGTTTTAGTCTCATCAGCACAGCCTATGTGGTTGGAATGATACTGGAGAGTGCTGGGAAGGTAATGAGCTTCTTGAGGGAGAAGTTTTTGTCTAAGTGTACTATTGGGACCGTTGTCAGGATGGCTGACTTTGATTGTGGAAAGTTAGTTCTTTCTTGAAGATAGATCTGGGTTGATGGAATCTAAAAGCTGATCTTACTGATGAATTAATGGAGGAAAAAAGAGTACTTCTTTCAAGTAAAGATGTGAAATGATTGTATTCATGGGCTAAATTAGCACGTACTAAGTACTAATTCTTCTCTGTAATATAATTTTATCACTACCAACAATTATTTAATAATTATATTTTCGCTGATCGTGTTTGATATATAATATTATATAATTTTGTACAGTATCAAAATCCGCCCCATATTATGAGAGATTGAGATAATCTTCTATAATCTGGTATTTTGTTTGATGAGAAAGATTAACTTTGTGCCAATGTGCTAGAAAATGCTTGGCGCCAAAGTTTGTTGCCCTTTATAAATAAATTTTGTCGTTAGATTCTTCAACCACATTCAATTTCAAATTAAGGGTGTATTGGTCATTTATCATTCAAAATTGAGGATAACTTAATAATTTTGCCTGCCAATATACAAGGTGAGACTATGAGATTACAGCTACAACATTAGCTCGGCATGGACCCGAAGTTAGTATACTTTGAGGCTATCATCATAATTTAACATATCGACCAAGCTATAAGGAGCACGAAAATCCTTAGCAAATCCTTATTACGTCTATCAATTGGTGCTGTCTATACCAAATCCATTAGTTGTCAATATTCTCTGTAAATTATTTTTTGAACAACTATGCAGCACTTTAGGATTTATTTCCAGTATGAAATCTACCAAAAAAACAGACACCACAGGTCTCTGGAGATTGAACAATTCTAATTCCCTTATAATAAGATGATAATCTCTTTTACCAAACAGCTGATATTCCAATGATTGGCTTTCAGTTTTTCTGTATCAGATTAATTAAGGGGTGGCCAATAGTTAGCAGTGGTTGATCCATAGCCATGTTCTTAAATTTTTTTAATGAAATATGCTTGATTATAATAATGATTAAAATAATAATCTGCCACACATGGTCTTGACTTGATGCTGGTATCTTCACATGGCAATGTTTATCAAAATATGGTAATTTATTACTTTAAAAAAAAAAAAAATTCTGCTGCAATTTTCTTTATATGCACGCATCTCGAGGAGTAAGGAAGAATAATATGATTTTGGATAGATATGAAGTGTATTTAATTTTTTTTTATAAAAAAATATTTAATATGTTAGACATATATTTATAAATTTGAGTAAGAAATGAAATATGAATTAAAATAAATGATTCCAATTGAATATACGAGGAATATTTCTGTAAAATTATCATCCCTTT
Organism: Jacaranda mimosifolia; assembly: GCA_018894105.1. Lineage (NCBI taxonomy): Eukaryota > Viridiplantae > Streptophyta > Magnoliopsida > Lamiales > Bignoniaceae > Jacaranda > Jacaranda mimosifolia. The sequence continues at coordinate 2,409,735 of CM032123.1, forward strand.
ATCAAAGATAGTTTGTTAAATTCATGTAAAAAAATTAATAATAATAATAATAATCACATTTGTTAATGAAATTGGTGGGAAATATATATCCCTATTGGTAGAACAGTCGTTTCGCTTGGATGGAGGGGAAAAAGAAAAAAAAATCCTTTTTCTCCAAGAACAACTAGGAAGGTAAAGGCAACATTCATGAGCTTTGGTATTGACAAGTAGAGTTGTAAATGGATGTTCGAAAATTTGTTTACTGCTCGTGTTCGTATATGTTTATTCAAAATTTATCTGCATCTGTTTAAAGCGGATACTATTCGTATTCAATTAGTAGATATCCGATTATAAATGGATACATATATGACAAATATGTATCTGATTCGTTTAATATCTGTTTCGAATATATATATTTATTAAATAATATATTATTTATATTTTTTAATAAAAATCTCATAATCCATATACGTATATATATAAATTATAATTGAAGAATAAAGTTAATCAATATAATTATTGTTGGTTGGCTTTATAATTAATATACTTAAATGCCATTATTATTAATTAGTATTAATAATCAATTATAAAATTAATTATTATTTAAAAATTATGCTATTTGTTTGATTGCTTTCTTTTTAATGAAATTATATCATTCCTTTCATTAATTAAAATATGTATTTGTTATAAATTCATAGATTCATGTATCTGGATATTCTTAAATAGACATCTAAATAATTATCATCGAATATGAATATAAAAAAATTATTCGAATTTGGATAAGTTTAATCAAATATGAATGCATCTGAATGACTATAATCAAATACGAATATATCTGAATTTGACAGATATTCGACAGATACGAATTCGAACTTTATTTTTAAATATCCGTCAAATCCATATCTATATTCGAATATTCAAAAAGTTAAACGAATATAAATATAAAAACAGTATATTCGATCCGTTTAATATTCGTTTACACCCCTATAGACAAGTTTCTATATGAGATTCTAAATACACACACTTTTTCAATAAGAAGGAAAAGAAAAAAGGTTATTTTGTCTAATCAAACTTAAAAATGTAAACATAATAGTAATCAAGAGAAGCAGAGTGCCTTTTAGTTCTAATACGAACTGAATTCGAATCATTGAATACATAGAAACCAATTCATTCAATTAAAAATTAAAATTTTTGTGTAACTTTCACAATAACAAAAAAAAAAAAAAAATCTAATTCAAGGTGAAAAATGAAATTACTTCCTCAGCAACCTAAATTTTTCAATAAAATCGATCGATTAAAACCATGATCATGAGCAATCCCCTTAAAAAGGGATAAGATTAAGCAGAGCAAAAAGAGTTTTTCATGAAATGAGAAATGCGTGATTTTCTTAATTGCCTCTGCATCATAAAAATGTGATTAATATAAGATTTATAGAGTCATTACTTAAAAGTACATTTTATGTCCGCCCACCTTTAAAACCAACGTAAGTTGTCCTAAGTCCCAGAAAGATCTAAACTACAACATTGACTATTGAATTACTCTTTAAAGTCAACATCGAAACAGTCTATAGAAATGATTGCTCAAATTTCTCCCATTGACAATGAGTAACAACAATGTATGAGAAATCGAATCGGTTGTCTTATTGATTATTGGTTTAATTGATTTAATCGTGTGATATTATAATTATATTTAATATTATATAAATATATAAAAAAATATCAACAAATGCAAATATATATAAGGGAAAAAAAAATTGTCTAGTGTTTATTAAACTTTCTACAAACTCTACTTCACAACAATATCCATTCATCAATTTAAAATGTCAAACCATGAAGTAAGTCTTTTCAAAAAAATATTCTTATAAAATCTATTACAACTTACAAGAACAATGAATACCAACTCTAATAATATAAAAACATAAATTAAGGCCAATATTAATAGGCAACAAACTCACGATACACAAATTTTCAATTATCTTGAAGTTTGAGTTTGGAACTTAATGTTTGGGGAGAATTTGAATGAGAAAATGGAAGGAAAGAAAAAAGGTAAAGAAGTTTGAACTCTAAAGAAAAGAAATAGAGAAATTTGGCCTCTTTAATTTTTAGTTTTATTTAAAAAAATTGTTAACTAGTTTTAAAATAAAAATCGATTCACCGGTTCAACTGGTTTGAACTGATTTTTTGGCCAACTGATTTTAATTATCAAATCAGATCAAAATCTTTGTTAGTTCCGGTTGAACCGGTCGAACCGACGGGTCCAATACGATTTCTTAATCACTGACTAACAACAATAGGTTCACCTCAAAAAGGCAAATGAAACTCTTTACAGACTTACAGTTAATTATACTTGGCATTACATAACATGCCAAGTGGCCCGTGGCCCAATGGCATAAGTCTCCCACATAATGTGGGAGGTCAGGGGTTCAAGTCTTAACGGACTTCTGATGTGCGTGTGTATAAATAAAAAATAAAATAAAATTATGCCATTACATAACAACCATAAAAACCAGAAAAAAAGGGTTATCATTATTCTTACATATAAACTACACCAGACAGAGACAACAACAACAGCAGCAACAAACACTTGATCACATAATGTCAAAAAAGCATGTGCATCACACATGAGAATAATGGGCCTCTGCCACAAGTTGTCAAAGAAATCCATATATGAAACTGTTTTTCCTTTCACATAGCAACAGCCGGCGTCTTTGAAGAATGTGAGAAAAAAACGAATAAACTTTGGGAGATCCATGTGGGGCTTGCAAAAGGAATGGGGTAGAGAACGTGGGAATAATTGAACCAGATTCAGATTTCTCAGAGATAATTCAACTTTTAAATTGCTGGCAGTTTTCTGCCATCACATGCATGTGAGCCTGTTGTTTACCAGAAACTCTTCCACCTATATAACAGGCACAGATTCTTATGAATTTTTGTGTACCAATCTTTCTCTCATTTTCCTGTGTCTTTGCAGCAGCCATTGTGATAATCCATACCAGAAAAAGAAAAGAAAATGTCTGGAAATGGGGTTCTTCAGCTGGTGATTTTAGCTGGATTATGCTGTTTTATCATTCATGCCAATGCTCTAACACCTTCAGGATGGAATCAGGCTCATGCAACCTTCTATGGAGGCAGCGATGCTTCCGGGACAATGGGTACGATGATAAAAATGTTCGCTTTTTACTAATGTTACTGTCTTTTCACAGTTCAGATTCTCTATATCAGTTGCTGTTCGTATTAGTGAAATGTACTAAATATTTTCTTGAAAACATACTAGATTGTAGATTATTGTTTCATCTTATGTTTCCCTTTGTAGATCCGTACTGTCTTAAATATTTCTTTAAAAAGACAGTTACAGATTCATACAGTTAGCTCATGCAATGGAATATAAGATGAAACATAAGTTGAAACAGATGATGTTTTTAAGAAATACGAAATTTCTAGCATCGGAAAATGATTTGTTTTATTGGTTTGCAACAGGGGGTGCTTGTGGATATGGCAACTTGATTTCAGCTGGTTATGGGACTAGAACTGCAGCATTGAGCACTGCTTTGTTCAACGATGGAGCATCTTGTGGGCAATGCTTCAAGATTATGTGTGATTACAATGCTGATCCTCAATGGTGCAAGAAGGGAGTCTCTGTGACCGTCACCGCCACAAATTTCTGCCCCCCAAATTATGATCTTCCGAGCGACAATGGAGGGTGGTGCAACCCTCCCCGCCAGCACTTCGACATGGCTCAGCCGGCTTGGGAAAAGATCGGCGTCTATAAAGGCGGCATCGTGCCTGTCCTCTACCAAAGGTTGTTATCTCATATTCCATTATACTAATTAGAAGAAAAACAACTATTGAAATAGAGGACTGAACTGCTTGCTATATATTCATAAAATATGAATTAGAATACAGGATCCAAACTGTATGATGCACTTTGGATCTTCCATTTCAATTCATGTTTACGAGTCATACAAAAGGGTAAAACTGTCCAGTAAAAGTCTAATGATGGATGCTTCTATATTTATAATGCAGGGTTCCTTGCAAGAAGCATGGTGGAGTTAGATTCACAATCAATGGGAGGGACTATTTTGAGCTAGTCATGATCAGCAATGTGGGAAATGCTGGATCTATCCAATCTGTCCAAATCAAGGGCTCAAAAACAAGCTGGATGGCTATGTCCAGAAACTGGGGTGCTAATTGGCAATCTAATTCTTATCTTAATGGACAATCTTTGTCCTTCATGGTCACAACCACTGATGGTGTGACCAAAACTTTCACAGATGTTGTCCCATCTAATTGGGCTTTTGGACAGACATTTTCAAGCCCAATCCAATTCTAAAGCCGACGGGCCTTTAAGTTCTTGCTAGTTTTTGGGCTTTGGTATTTTGCAGGCCGTGGCGTGCTAAGTGTTTTACCAAAAGCAGCCCGCCATACAATGTTTTGCTTTGGGCAAATTATACTTTGTTGTATTTGAGGAAGAGGGGGATTTATTTGCTTTTGATGGTTGAGATGGGAGCGAACCCATGAACTCGAGCCTGAATTAAGTGTACGACATGTTTGGCAATGTGTATCTAGTTAGTTGTTTTTAATTTCAGTTATATTTAAGGATACATAAGTGTAATAAGAAGCACAATAATGTGCAGCCTCAAATTTCTTATTTTTGACTTCTGCGTGCAATATGTGTAGTTGTATTGTGAGAATGATATTATCTTTATACTCATACTGTGAAAATGATCAAAAATTTTATTTTCCTTAAAGTAAAACTCAACAATTATTTGTGGCTTTGTGGATTCATCACTAGATATTTATTCAATGATTTTTCTGAAAATATAATAAAAATGAACTTATATTTTCATTATGATATAGATTAAATGTGTTATAATATACATTTTAATTATAAAATTGTCTTATTGAAAGAATTTGTATTTGGAGGAAAATGCCAAGTGAATTTTTCTTTTTTACTGTACAAATACATAATTAAGAATTTGTTAAAATTTAGATTTTATATTTATAAATATAAGGATAATATTATTAGATCAACTAGCCACATATTGATAAATAATTGGTGACTGCAAGTGCAGGTAAATAATTAACTTTATTCGTTGAACCCTATCCACCAAATGATTTCCTTACACACGAGTAGGGCCATTTGGGTCAAATCAAAAAGAGAAGGATGGAATTACTTTTTTAGCCTCAGTTTCTTCAACGCTAGATTAGAACCCAACCCTGCTGCAAGTGAATTAGTTAGCAAGTACGACTTAGTTGTACTTGATCATTTCTAATATCCGCGAGGGCTGGTATCAAATATAATCTTCTTCTTCCCCGCTCTCCACAACCCTCAAAAATTGCTGGCCAAAATTTTATTTTTGAGGAGCCCGATTGAATTTTTGTAATAAAAAAAATAATTTTTATTATTTTTAATGAAATAAAAGAATTTTGAATTTTAATAAAAAAATATATGCATGACTTAATTTATTATAAATCTGAGGGAAGACAACTCCAGCCAAAGGGATATTAATTCATGTTTAAGCAAAATGAATTGCTAAGCAAAGAAACACTAAAAAATGTTTGTGTTTTTAATATTGGAATTCTTACAACAACTCCTAAAGAAAGTGTTCTAGCTCACCAAACATGCCATTACTGAATTTGTCCTCCAATACCCCCCACCCCACCCCACCCCACCCCCCGGGGGGGTGGGGGTTTGGTACTGTTCTCTCCTACAAATACTGTTTAGTCCTCCTTCAACCCTGCATCTAGTCAAGGGACAGAAGAGGCTAAAGTGTACATACTATGGCAGCCATCTTTCTTTCCTTACTTTCTTTCTTACTTTTGAGCTCTTCAAGTGCACTAAGTGTAAATTACTACCACCAAACATGCCCTAATGTGGAGTCTGTGATCACAAAAGTTGTGCAGAAAGGCATGATCAATGACAGAACAGTTCCAGCAGCTCTACTCAGGATGCATTTCCATGACTGCTTTATCAGAGTAAACAAGTTCTTTAGAGCCCTGTTTGGTTGTTTGTTTAATTTCCAGCAGCATCCAATTCCATAAAGCTGGTTAATTTTTGTGTTTATTTTTTAATTTAAGGGCTGTGATGCTTCTGTGCTATTGGATTCCAAGGGGAAGAAGAATCAAGCTGAAAAAGATGGGCCTCCAAATATTTCATTGCATGCATTTTATGTTATTGACCATGTAAAGAAGGAAGTGGAGAAAATGTGCCCTGGTGTGGTCTCTTGTGCTGACATTTTGGCCATTGCTGCAAGAGATGCTGTTGCACTTGTAAGTGGGCAAGATACTAAAGAAACTAAAGAATATATATATATATATATATATATATATTAGCTTAAATTACAGCTGCCATGTGGCATGTGGTCTAATGTCATAAGTTTTACACATAATGTGAGAGGTCAGGAGTTTGAACCCGAACGGCCCCTTGATGTATGCGTGTGTATAAATAAAATGTGCCGAGTGACCTGCAGCCCAGTGACATTAGTCTTTCACACAATGTGGAAGGTCAGAAGTTCGAGCCCGAACGAGCTCCTGATATGTGTGCATGTGTATAAATAAAATAAAAAAAAAATTACAGCTTAATAAAATTTTATGTATGTATTTTTAATTGCTCTTGAAAATATTGATGTTAGTCTGGAGGTCCCACTTGGGATGTGCCCAAAGGGAGAAAAGATGGAAGAATTTCCAAGGCTAATGAAGCAACACAATTACCATTTCCCACCTTCAATATATCTCAGTTGCAGCAGAGTTTCTCCCAGAGAGGCCTTTCTACGGATGATCTAGTGGCACTCTCAGGTAATAAAACTACTTGTTAAATATATCACTTTTTCTATATTACTTTCATCCTGACTTCATAAGTACACCTACCATCGAATGAAATATGAATTCCTTTTTTAGCCTCTCTCTTTAATCCTATGTCTCTTATTTCGAGGAGGATCTTCCCCCATCAACAAATTTTTTTCGAAAAGCTCTATTTATTTTGGTATAGACGACACACATGCCGATATTCTTTGGTTTTAATATGAATCGTTACAGCATTGTTTTTATCTATTATTATCTAAAAATAATCAAGTTATTAACATTTTTGATGAAATCAAAAAAATGGCCCTTCATATGCGCAATTACATAAGACCTTCTTTAAGATCAAATAATTCTATTTTTTTTTTCTTGAAAAACGGGAGTATTTCCAATGCTTGAAACAAATTTATCTTTTTTAGTTATTATATCTCTAAAATTATTAATTTTATATAAGAAACTACTAAGCTCAAATGCCAATATTTTTCAATTTTCTATTGAAGTATGTCCTCTAGAAGCCTTTGAATTAGACTACGTACTAATCAATTTTTTGATTTAGTTGTAAACCCTACATAAATCAATAGTTTACACTACGATACTCAAAGGTCTATCTAGAAACTTCTATATCGAAAATAATGGCATTTTCAATTGTATTCTCTTGAGTATGTATATTGTGTTTTTTTTCTCACAATCTTAATGTATGAAACGAATACATGCATAGATTTCAATTAGGGTCATATTCTATAGTTACGATTCTATACGTCGTAACCATGCAGGAGGACACACACTTGGTTTCTCCCACTGTTTTTCTTTCCAGAACAGAATCCACAACTTCAACAACAAAATCGACATCGATCCATCGATGAATCCATCATTTGCAGCCAGCCTAAGGCAGGTCTGCCCCAAGCACAACAAGGTGAAGAATGCTGGTGCCAATCTAGATTCAACCCCAACAGTATTTGACAATGCATACTACAAATTGCTTCTTCAAGGAAAGAGCATTTTCTCCTCTGACCAGGCTCTACTGACTAGTTCCAGAACCAAGGCATTGGTCAAGAAATTTGCATGCTCTCAAGAGGAGTTCTTTGAAGCATTTGTCAAGTCAATGATCAAGATGAGCAGCATTACTGGTGGTGGAACTGAGATTAGACTTAATTGTAGAGTTGTTAATCATTAATTAGAGATATACTTGTTGCTCTTTGTGCTTCCTTTCTTTCTTTGTTTCTTTTAATTGTTTTTTGTGAGTTTTAAATGGGGTTTAAGGAAAGAAAAAAAAAAAAGTGGAAAATTGTGGGGTTTGTGTTTTTATGATGTATATACAGAAAATTAAAAAATAATGTGTTCTCATTTTAATTTAATTGTGATTATTGTTATTATTCTTGATTGATGTCACATTCTAACCCAATTTTCTAGTTTACTTATAATATTACTATTTGACCAAAATTTAAGTATAATCTCACTGCAAGTTTGAGTTTTTATTTCCTTCCATAATAATTTGTTAATTGATTGCCGACTGTATGGGTATCAATTTAGGTTAGAATCTATGGACTCAATCCAATCCACATAATTATGAATTGGATTAGGCTCAATATTTCAAAAATGAGTTTGAGCAGATTGGGTTTTAGATGGGTAGTATTAAATTTGGGTTCAAAATGAGTCCATTCAAAAAAATTAATTAATTTAATAAATCATCTTATTATGTTGTAAAATTGTATATTAAATAGAGCGTGGAAGACATAAAAATATTACTATAGCCTTTTGAATTACTTTTTTGAAATAAGTAAATTAAATTATTTTTTTTATTTTCTATTGGAACCATTTCAAATTCACTTAACCCACAACTCAACCCATTTTGAACACAATCCACTTTCAACCCATTTATCTTAACCGATATAGAACTCAACCCACTTTGAACCCAATCCACATAAACTCAAACCAAACCCAATCCAACCCACCTATTTGACACTATTAGTTGACTGTATTGTTATTGATAGTTGTAAATGATTGATAAACATATATATATATATATATATAATTATTTTATTTTGATAATTAATATTAATAAAAAAGTGATGGATTGACAAGCAATAAAGATCCCACTAGTTACGTGTATAAAATAAAGTTAGAATTTTTTGCCTACTTTTCAACTCGCTATGCAGCCTATATGGCTGATCCTAGCAAGAAACCAATCAGTTTTCCCATAAATACCTCTTATATTTGTTCTCGAACATGGATAGAACAATTGTGCAATTCCTATATATTACACCTCACTGGGATTAATACAAAATGTATATGTCATATACAATATTAAAGAATTCTATTGAAAAAAAAAATATTTATTACATTTAGCATATATCGATAAATTATACGAGATAGAAAATGAAATAGTTGTTGATATATAGAATCATAAATTATTATATACTTGTCAAAATCCATTCAAGCTACAAGCAAGACAAACCATTTTCCTCCTGTGAACTAACATGGCGGCTAAAGTACTGCCTTATCTCCCACAAAGACTTGCTTGTCTGTCTATTCATGGAATCATTACATCTTAACCTGCATTTCTCTTACAAGTAGCCTTATCGATCGATTTATGTCCAACAAACACAAGTATATCTGCTTCTCCAGCTCTTCCAACTGCTCCAAAAACCATTCTTCATGCATTTGGAATTCCCTCGCCACTTCCACCAACATATCATCTTTCCTTTTCTTAACACAAATATCCGACACAAATTTCCTATGCTCCATTTCATCAGACAACATCCGGACCAAATGGCTCATTGTGTCGAAACCATTGATCATTATATAAACCCCTCTTGCCGCAATATCGAGCTGGCCTGCTAGCCCATTAAGCCATTCTTGGTTGCATTTTCGTTTCATTTTCTTCATCAAGAAGAGGCCTAAAGAGCCCACGACTAGTCCCGGCCCGGCCATTATTGTATGCATGGAGAGGACTAATATAGCAATGGCTAATGCGCCACAGCCCATAACTATAAAACTTGCCATGGCCCTTTTGATGAACCCATTTAATTTTGCTCTCTTTCTTATCTTTCTGCATTCTAATGTTAGTTCTTGAAGCAAAAGCGTGTGGTTTTTATGTAATTCTTGGAATTTCTCAGTTGTTGAAAAGGGGTTGCTTCTCAAGGCGAATGAAGCAAGATTTCTGTATACTTTGTGGGTCCAGTTTGGAACTTCTAGTGGTGATCGTTTGATCAAATTTATGGCTTTCTTGATTGAACGATAGCTATTGCGTGCTTGACGAACTTTTGTTAGGAGGGATTCGCAGTATCTGCACGCTTCCAGAGTAATCTCCAAGTAATTGATGAGAAATTGGTGGTGATTCGTGCTTTTGAATATTGAAGTTAAGACCTCTTGGTGGGGCTCAAGCAAATACTCAGAGAGGTGGAGATATTGCATTGGAAGAGAAGGCGGCGGCGGCGGCGGCAAGGAGGAGGAGGATGGTCCTTCATCAATATTGGCTGCTTTTACTACAAGTTGGCCTTGGACCTTGTTGCAAATTTCTATGTAGGACTTTGTCCTAAAGGCTTCTTTATATTCTTCAACAACGTTTGGCTTGCTCATTAAGCCACTCATACCTTCTTCTTCTTCATGTCGACCTGATCAAGTCATGAAACCAGTGAGATACTTAACTTCACATGAACAAGAAAAAACCCTAAATCTAACAAAAACAGAGAAAAAGAAAAAAGGGGATTTGATGATGATCATATTCTAAATATATAAATTAAAAAAAAAAAAAAAAAAAAAAAAAGGGCACTATGATGAAGTCTAAAATCGAACAAAAGAATTAATTCGAAAACTCACCTTTTGAGGAGTGCAATTTGAGTTTTGACAAAAATGTCTTATTCATCATGATCGTGACAAGAGAATGAAGAAGGAAAAAAACTTAGAATGCATATAGATTTTCTTATTTTCTATAGTATACCAAAACAAGAAAATAGGTTGGCAGCTGTTAAATTACAGCTTCTCAAGAAGTATAGTCCTTAATACTTATGGCTTTTATATATAATCACACGGAGTAGCGTCCCTTGCACGTTAAAATTCTCTACGTGTGAGATTAAATCCAGCTTTGCTGCATGAAATAGAGGTAATTCATTAATAGGGATAAGAGTTTTAGGCCATTTTTGAATAAAGAAGCCTTTATTTGTTTTATCATTATCTATCAATTATTTCGATAATATTTTCAACCATATTTCTCAAAAAAAATTGATTTGATTAATTACGTGACAAGTAAATTTTAATAAATGTACCGTCAATGACGGTGTCTGAAAAAGTATTTGATCAAATGTCAATTGATAATATTATTAATTAATTGCATTTCACTAAATTCGACTTGATCAAGAACTTTTCCACATTTATATTGGTTTAATTTAATTAATTTATTTCTGGATTTGTGGTATGAGTTTGGGAAATTTTGCCAAAATAAAAAGCAAAATAATTGGTCGTAGGGGGACACGTTTTTTGTGAATCGTATAAACTAACGCGGAAATTTTGAGGCTGGGGAGTTCCTCTTCTTTCTTCGACTCTCACGTTTGTTTATGTCTGCTTGCCGCGTGTCCGGTATTGTTAACGAGTAGTACAAGTATTTTTATTTTTTTTCCTATTCTCACAAGGCACTTGCTATTCATCTAAATTTTTTGTAGTCTCAAATTCCTCACTTTTATGATTTGTCCATCAATAATTTATAAAAATCATTAAAGTATCATAATAAATTTTTGGATTAAATTCATTTTACCCCATATATTACGAGGTATGTACCAAATATTTTCCTATACTTTCAAAATCTTCAAATATCCCCCCTCAAAATCGTCTATCGTTAGTAAAATAGCTGACGTTGTCAAAACTCTATAGTAAATTAATCATTTAACATAAAAAATAACTAAATAACATAAAAATCTATGGTACGTAGCACTTTTTTTTTATGTAAACAAATTTATACTTGGCACCCGTATTACCAAAACTTTTAAATACCTCACTTAAATTTCTTTGCCATTAGAAAAGTAACTGTTATTTGGCTGATGTAACACTAAAATTATCTTTCCTTTATATATATGATCATTGAAATATTTTATAACAAAATACTTGTGATTTACTATATAATGCTCAAGTTTCTTATTTCACTTTTGTTTTTTTCATTTTAGAACCTAAAACGTCATCTAGTTCCTAATCCAACAAAAACATTAAATCATTTCATTATTTTTAAAAGAACATTAAACAACTTCGTTCTAAAACAAAATATATGAGACTAACAAAACAAAGGTTGCTTGTGCAGAAAAGCAGTCATGTATATTAAATTTTTATACTATTTAATTATTTTATGATGTTAAATCCATCCAAAATGAAATGGCAACAAACAACTCATCAAAATTACAATATCCTAGAATTAAATTCTTGATTGGCTAGCAATATTAATTACAAAACGATACTTGACATCGTTATTCGCAAGTCGATTGAGAGCTTCATTAATTTGATCAGTACTGACAACCTCAATATTGCATGTTATGTTATGCCTGCCGCAAAAATCCATCATATCTTGCGTCTCCTTGATGCTGCCTATTATGCTCCCTTTCACAGCTCTCTTCCCTGATTATTTTAAAATCCTCAACTTTGTATTAAAATTTAATTAAATGGTGCTTATAACTAATTAATAATTAATTATGCTTACCAAAGATCAAGGGGAAAGCTGGTAGATCCATGGGCTTTTCTGGTGCACCCACAATTGCCAAAGTACCATTAAATTTCAATAACTCTAAGGTAGGCCCAAGAGAGTGCCTGGCCGAGACTGTGTCCAAAATAAAGTCCAGGCTCCTCCTCTTCAGCTGCCAAAAGTTAAGCAGCACATATATCATGAAGGGCATAGTTGTCAAATTTCCTTACTGCATGCTATACTTTTAACCACAATGTTCTATTCCAACTTTTAGCTAAAAAGAAAAAAAGAAAAAGAACTGAATCATTAAAAGAATCGAAAAGTTATTTGCTTTAGTACGTACTCGAAGGCCATGTCTATGTTATGTATCCATCTTTCTCACCATTGTGCATATATATCGTCAAATTAAAGAACAGTATCGATATTGGAAAGAAAGAAATGCCATCTTGCTTTTGTGATTATAAAATAATCCCCAGTACTTCTAGGATTCACACACTCTTTTGTGAGTTGGATTCAACTTGAAGTTAGATTCTACCGCAGTCTGTCATCTTAACTGTTAATTAAGAACATGTTACCCTATTTTAAGATAACGCCACCTCAGCATTGCTATAAATACCCTTGCTCAACTAACTTTAAACCTACATTTTTCTTACTGATTTGTTGTTTTATCGTCTCAATTTTTCACTCGTACTAACTTGTGTATGGAGGTTTTTGCTGATGAGACTCTTGTCTACCCTAACATCATGGGTCCAAGCCGCTTGTGAAAGAAGAATGACTCGATCGATCAGGCCATAAATAAACTAATAGCAAATAAAATTTATTGGACAACCTCAAATCAAGAATATTTTACTATGTGAAAAAAAGAAAGAACAACGGTATTTAAAAAAACCTGTATAATTTGCGCCCACAATCAACAACAAATGCACTTGCAAAACAAACCTGCATTTGTTCTGCATCGGTGCTCAAGACAAAATCATCTGCACCCAATCGGTCCTTGGCTTCCTTCTCTTTGGATGGGGATGTGCTAATTATAGTAACATGGTGGCCAAATGCCTTGGCAAATTTGACTGCAATATGGCCTAGACCACCAAGGCCAACGATGCCCATTCTTTTTCCTGGCGAATCAAACAAGTTATGGTCTTTCATCGGAGTATACACAGTGATTCCCGCACACAACAGGGGAGCCGCTGCATCCATGGGCAAGCTTTCCGGCACGTGCACTACATACCTTCACCTCAGATAATTTTCGTGCAATTGATCAATACCATTAGATGCGGCCTCTCTTAAAACATCACATGTATACTTATTAAATGCAGTCGAAGCAGCTTAGAATTTCAAATTTAAAAAATAATATTATTCAATCATCAAAACTACTTCGATATTTCCTTTTTTTGTTTCTATCCATAGAGTTTTTGTGATTCACAGAATTTTCGTTCTTCCGTCTCTTGATTCCAAATTATTATTTTATTTCTTTCATCTCGTCTTGATTTCATTTATTTGTTCAGTCAATCTACAACCACAACGATACAAAAGGATTTCTATTTTTTCATTTTCAAACACATACGATTTTTATGTTCGTTACTATTTAAAAACTAGTAATTATAAATTCTACATATTTTTAGCTAGAAATGCAATGTATTTTAATTTATTTTCATTTTTCTAAATTTAACTTCTTATTTTATTGTCACATTAATCAAATCCAAACACGACTTGACTTAAAATACTCTCTATCACTTAAAAATAATTAATATATATATATATATATATATTCAAGAAAAAGCATGTTTGTTTCGATACAAAAAGTATAAATTACCTAACACCCCATTTGGATTTGTTTTAATTTAAGTCCATTCTTATATTTCACATATATTTTTCCTCCCTAATCTCAATTTATACTTTGATTATTTGGTTTGAGAATAGAAAAATATTGATTTGTTGATAGGATGATAAATTCATCATTTGTAATACCCTCTCTCTCAAAAAAAATAAATAAATCTCAATTTATAATCAATTTTTCATATCTTACGAAAATCTGAAAATAGAAACAAAACTAAAACCAAACAGGCCTGGAATATATGTTACCTGTGATCTGCGACCAGGAATTCTGAGTAGCCACCGTAAGTAATACTGCCATCCCAAAAGATGCCATTATATGTCAACTGAACCCGCTCGCAGTAGTTTTCCTGCCCTTCTCTACAACGTTCGCACTTCAAACACGTAGCTGCTAAGCACCCAACTCCCACTCGATCCCCAACCTTAAAATTGCTCACATTGCTGCCCACCTTAGTCACAATCCCAGTAATTTCATGCCTTCAAATATAAGTACAAATCAAAAGTACACTATTAATATAATAAAATTACATGTACATTTGTGTTGTTACACAAATTTAATCTATCCCAGATACAAAGGTCGAATTGTTTCGAAGTGTTATTCTGTCAGCATGTACACACTGGGAGTTTTGCCTAAATAAATAACCCTCAATGTAAGACATGGGGAATCATTTATAAACTAATTCAAGCCATCGACTCATTTTGATAGTATCATCAATTTGTTTGAATAGGTTTAGGCAATATTTGGTTGCATTTCCCCAGCGAAACACGATATGTAATGGCCCAAAAAGCCCCCAACCCTAAAATGTAATCTCCAAAACCACCCTAATTACATATGTGTACCGTATATATTTCATCATTATCTTTATAATAAAAAAAATTACTCAATTCTATTTCACTTCAAAAATTCAACAAAAAAATATTGATTTAACTGTTACAGTAAAAAAATATTTTCCCAAAACATAAACAAATTAACATCCAGCATATTCCCCACCTCCGCTCCCAAAATTCATTTCTCCAAAACATATATCATAATCATCTATAAAATATAACCAAACATTCCCTTATCGCTTGTTTGGTTTCATTTCCATACCCGATTTCACATTTTCTACTATTTGAAAATGAAAACACATAATTTTTTGGACATTTTCCATTTTTACCCAACATTATTTTTATTTTTATTCTTAAAACACATTTTTCAATAACTTATATATCTTTTCTCTCTCTCCACCTACAACCTATTAGACCCAACATAATCATTACTTTTCTAACAATTTATCCAAATACAAATTCATTTTCAACTCATTTTCACTAACTAACTTTTTAAATTTTAAAAATGATGGAAATAAAAACTGAAAATGAAAATAAAACTAGAAGGGCCCTTAGTTTTTACCCGGGAACAACGGGGTACATGGTTATGCCCCAATCATTCTTGGCGTAGTGGATATCCGTGTGGCAAATCCCACAGTAGAGGATTTTGATGGTTACGTCGTTGACCCCATTTTCCCTGATTTAATTACATATCAATTAACAGAATTAGAGAAAAATAAGTTGGATTATAGTATTCATGTAACTAAAATACGAAGGAATTAATAATGTTCTTTTTTTTTTTTTTTTCTTTGTATTAAAATGACAACCTGCGTTTGAAGGTGTAAGGAGTGACCTTGCCGGAGGAGTCATGAGCTGCCCAGCCCGAAACTGTCAGCGTATGGTTCGGAGTTGTCTGTGCCATTGCAAAATACACACAGTGAGTGTGTGAAGAGGAGGGCTTGGAGGTTTGAGAGATTGAAGCTTTTTAGTGCTTTGAACTAAATGATAAAATTAGGCCACTTTCTATGTGTAATAAATAGAAGTAAACAATTTCATGTGCTTCAAAGAATGTGGACAAATGGTACCAACCAAGGATGAATGCTTTAATTTATTAATTAAATAATTAAACTTTTTAAACTTTTACATTAAAAACATTTGAGCTTGACTAAACAGACACGTGAAAAAGATTAGGCTTTGATTAACGTTAATGATATGTCGATTCTATATTTGTTTCTGCCCCATCTTTGGCAACTCCAAGACAGACATGTTACACTCGTTTCAATGTAAAATGGTATGATTATAGTTTGGAGCTTTCATCTATTTCACTTTTTCCCCAATTTAAATTTTATATTTTTGATTCATGTTTTTTTTTTTTGGGTCTATTTTAAATATTTTCTTATCAAGATAATTACTTAAAAAATAGATAAACTGATATATATTCATCAAGTTGAAAATATGAGATGAAATATGAATTAAAATAGAGAATCTAAAGTGCCTTCTACCAGTCCTGATTAAGAAAATGACATCAAAAAAATAATAATAACTATATTTAATGTAGAATGCCACTACAATTTTCCTAAAAATGAGAAAAATTCAATATACCAATAATGTGTCCTAAAAATATATCAGTGAAAATTACAATAATACTAAGGCAAGGTATTAAGATAGATTCTTGAGGACAATGCATTTAAACTCTAACACTATAAATATTATCGTTAATGACAAAAAAAAAAAGTATCGAATCACAATTTCAATTAGAGTACTTCTTACGAGTAGGGTTTAAAAAATAGGACCAGACTGGCCGGTGAATCGCTCACAGTTCAATTGAACTTGAGCGGTTTTCCATTTAATTTTTAATGAATTTTTTTTGTCTAAATACAAAATTTGAAGGCTAAAGTATACCTCACAAGCTATCTAAAAGTAAAAAAAAAAGTCTTGGTTTAGAGTTTAGACATTAGAATTAACTCACACACTCTCAACTTTAAACTTTAGACTTGAGATATTTAAATTGTTGTGATCACTTATAATATGAATTGTGAAATTTGGATTGTAATGTTAGACAATATCATTGAAACTATTTATGTTTTATATTTTGGCATTTCATTAATTTTTAAGTAATATATATTTCGTAATTATGACGTCACGGTTTAATTGTAGTTCAATTACAGCCCGACCAACGATTGGACCAATGAACCGTGAACCGATAAGTTTTTCGATTCAATTAATGGTCCGATTTTTCAAATATTGATTATGAGTTTAAATAAAAGATTTTCAGATTGAATGTGTTTTTGAATTAAAAAAAAAAAAAAACCATCAAATTTCTTTCTATCCCATTGATACAACAAAGATCCTCAAATTCAATTTCAAATTGCATCACATAAGTAATAATGCAAACTGGATATTTGTTTCACAATCAAAATAGTCATGTGTATTTGTCTGTCTTTTCTTACAAAAGTCTATTTCAAAGTGAAGATAACGGCACTATTTATTTAGCAGAAATCAGTGACATAGATTCTGAAGATTAGGTCGAGGAATAAAACGTTTGACGAAAAATATATGACAACTACGTACCTTAATTAGTAATATTTATTCAAATTATGAGGATTTGTCACTATTTTTCGATACTTTGCGGGGCATAATACGAAATATCTACTCTATATAAAATTTGTAGGGCAAGTTTATAATTACTCTCTAAAATAATTTCTTGTAATTAAGTTGAACTAATCTGGTTGGCTAGAATTTTTCGAAATATATATAGTTAGGTTGAGGTCAAAAACACTTTTATGAAGTGTTAAAAGTTATATTACTATTAAAATGTTGCAAAAGATGCTAATATTAACAAATAATAAATTTTAGTAAGTTATTTCGACAATCATATTTTTGGATGAAATATGCTGAAAATGAATCATATAATTTATCAATTCTAATACAAGATATTTATTCGATTTAATAGAATGATTTTATCGTGTCCAAACTAAACTTCATTATTAGAAGAAAATGAATTTTTTGAAGAAAAATGGCTCCTAACATACATAAAAAAAAAAAAAAAGTCTCAAGAACTCTTTTTATGATTTTCTTTCTTTCTTTCTTTTTTTTTTTTTTTTTTTTTTTGGCCTCTTCTTTGTTCATTCATTGGGTAATTAGAAAATATTACCTTATGTTTAATTTAAGACATTAAAATTTGAAATTACATCGACATACTTTGATACTACAAAATATAAAAAATATAACAATGTTTTTGTTAAAGAAAAAGGAAAAAAAAGAAACTCTTCCATTTGTTAGGAATCATACAAGAACGTATTGAAGTTTATTCAAATTACATGACTTCCCCTTGGGTTTGTCAAATTATAAATATCTTTCTTGAATTATTTTTCCTCTTAGAATTAGAACCTTGTAGTTTATTTATGAAATTATAAAAAATATTCTAAATATTTTAAACATTTATTGACATTTTTAGCCATGCACAAAACTAAAATCCAAATCCAAATTTGGGCCCATTACATCAATTTGAATTTTCTATTCCATTTTATATTTCATCTCACAATCCAACTTATTAAATAAATAACAAATGTATCTGATTTCAAATTTATTATTTTTATAAAAAAATATTTAATACATTTTATATACATTTATAAAATAAAATAAAATAAAAAATAAAATATAGAATAAAATAAAGGACTCAAATTGCCGTTACACTATGGTTGGATGTAACATATATTGGGACTATTGTCCCTTTGTCATTGGTTAACAACATAAAAATTCAAATTTCAACATGCAAAAATGGGGTTTTTGAAGGTGGGTAGTTCATTATTGTTCATATAATGGCCAACAACATGTAACACTCATTTATTTTTTAAAAAAAAATAGCATAATGTGACACACACACAAATATATATATATATATATATGTGTGTGTGTGTGATATAGTCTGTCGTCATTTTTTAACACTGATATTTGTTTATTAAAATAATTTATAGGATGTGTTTATGTATATTACATAACATTTTTAGAATTGGATATTTTACAGACAAACTTTAGAGGAAGCTTGTAAATTTATAGAGAAAAAGAACAGAGAATCTAAATCTTTTATTTTTATAAAATTTAATCCTGATGGTAAAAATTAAGAGAATGTTAGATTATGTTTTTTGTTTGATTTTATTATGTATTTATTATGTATTTTGGGAGAATGAATTATTGAAGAATGTGAAAGTTATTTTTTTGTATGTTTGTTTATGTTTTGGGAAAAATATTTTTTACTGTGACAGTCAAATCAATGCTTTTTGTTGGGTTTTCGGGTGAAAATAGAATTGAGTGATTTTTTTAATGTTATAATAATAATAAAATATAATATATACACATATATAATATGTATATATATTGAAAAATGTGTGTTTTGAAGGAAAATTAGAGATATATTTGGTTATGTTTCTCCAAAACAATATTGTTCCGGGAAAACATAACCAAACAAAGCCTAAGCTTTTTTGCTAAATGTTTGATTGGCATTAGGGATAGAAATAGATTAGGTTAGGTTAGACTTTGACTTAAATAGGTCATGTCGATTATGCAAATGACAAACATGAGCCTAGCTTATTATCTATGATAGGCTTTTTTTAAAGTTTGGCCTAGTCTTTTTAATAAATTCTGAAACTCTAACCTGACCTGAAAGCCTGCTTAATAGCCTATTTTCTATAAGGCTTCCATTAAATCTAAACATCAGATAAATTTAATTGTTTAATATGCTGGTAATAGACCTTGATAAATAATAATCAAAATGATAAATAACAAATGCATAATTATGAAAGTTCAGACCTAAGTATAAAATAGTATTATTTCAACAAAAAGTAATACTACACAACATAACGAATTCCATAAAAGACTAATTAAAGAAATCAAATACAAGTAGCTATTTAATGTTATATCACTATTATTGTATTTTTTATGTGAAGAAAGTTAAACGGGCTTATTCACGGGCCGGCTATTAGGCTTTGCAAGCTTTTAAAAAAATCTTAGTCTAGCCTATTTAGTTAAAAAGGTTACTCTTGATGCTTTAACTTGGCTTTTTTATTAAATAGGTTAGGTCATAGGCTCCTGACGAATAATTTAGTCTATTCTCATCCCTAATTAGCATCAATATTTTTGGTTTCAAAGATTAATGGCTACTGTTATTTATAAAATGACTATAATTTAGAAATTTGAAAGAATCTACTTATCAAAATTTAAAAAATAAAATAAAATAAAATTTCATAATTATCCCTTGACTTTACCTCATTTTCGAACCTTTTACTAATTTCATCAAACAAATACATTTGGCGCTATCTTATTTGGGACTTGGAGTTTTTCTCTTTTTCTTTTCTTTTTCCTCCCTTTCTAATTTCATTTGTATTTTCTCCAATATATAGCGGCCCGATCCAATATTCATCAGCACAAGAGATGGGCCAATGTGAGCCCATCATTGTGACTTAATAGCTTTGTATCAGGACTAGCGTTTAGGGTTTTTTGTCATGTGTAAATTTAACTTATCATATTATTGAATTATTGATATTAATTATATTAATAAATAATAAAATATTGAATATTCTTAAGTGATCAAAATGAAAGTCATATTTATGAAACAAAAGGCGTTGTTACATAGCTTGAACAAAGGTGTTTTTTGTTAGTTGTAGCATCAGCAAATTTGTTATTTTTGTCCCAGTCAGTTGCCAACAATTTTAATTCCCTTTTCATGCCTATATATATGATAGGCTTCAACTTGCAACTTAATCAGATTGTGCAGAATAAAGTTTTCCATTCTTTTCTCCCTTTGCCATGAATTCCACAATTCTCACAAATATTAATATTAAAGAAATTAATAAAGTCAATTTTTTGGGATTATTTTTATTTTGTGAATTATATAGGAGATGAAAAGAAAGTAGGGGGAAAAAGAAGAATATGAAAGTAAAATTTCATTAGGAAGTAAAAGTTAATTTGAGGCATTAGAATTTTTCTCAACCAATGAAATATTTCAGGTAATTGGTAAATCATAATTTGGTGTAGCGGTGTGAAAATCGTCATTCCATGAGTGTAAGGATCCTTTTTTTTTTTTTTAGTACAGTATAAATTATTTTATTTGATTAATAATAACTATTTATAATGTAATAACAATAAACAATAAAAAATAAATAATAATGGAGAGGGGAAAATATAATTAATCCTTAAATTTTTTGTAAGAAATTCTAAGATAAAAGTTGACCGGTTTTCTCTCAACTTCCCCAAGTTATTTGCACAAAAAAGGGGGAGGAATTCAATGCCCTTGAAAATCATAATGTACCGCACCGTCGAATAGGTTCTGAGAAATAAAAAAATTGACTTTTCAATGTTTCTTTTTTATTTTTGTTCCCTTTTTTTTTATATATATAAAACTCTAACATTTCGCATCAATATCCATTGTTTATAAAATTGGCTTTTTACACATAAGCTCCAAGGTATTATTAAATTAAAATTTTCTTAAAGAAAAATAGAGAATGGGAAAAAATATTCTTTTTGGCCATTTCGATTATTTTAGCTAATAAAATTTGAAAATTTTGAGCTAATATCCGATCTTAGAATAGGATCATACCAAATTTAAATTAGATTTAGTGATTCTATTTTGATTAATACAATCTCAATAATTTTTTTACTTAGTTGAATTGTGAACCAATTAAATTATAAAATAAAAAATATAAAAAAGTTAGTTGAATGATCAATTAGTTTGATGGTGTTGCCCTCACGCATTTAAATGATGTGAGGTTCGAAATTTGAACTTTTAACATTAATTATGATACATGAACAGGGGGACGCCATACATGAAGAAGATTTTACAAAACTTTACGAAATAACATGGCTTAAAATAACTCTAAAAAAGTTTTATATACAAATTAATATATCGATTTTAGACGGCTACATATATTTATATAAGTCTTGATCAAATATTATAAAATTATAGACATGAATATAATAGGAAAAACATCCATATCGATTACACGTTACTAAAAAAATAGAAGATAAATAAAAAAAATTGGATTTTAGATAACATAACATTATTTTTTAATTAATTTTCAATTTTTTTTGAATTTTTATTAAATTTTCCTAAACTTTATGAAAAATTTTAAAGAATGAGGCATCCTTCCAATGTCGGAGTCATGTATTTCAGACATGTTTTTTTATTCAATTTTTAGGTAAATTATTTGACTTATTCGATATTTACTGAAGCCATATTGGCATTATATCTATACTCAGCATATACTTGATATTACATGAAATGATTTTTTATAGTATTTATACGTAAAAAATATACAACAAATCATATAATAAAAAAAATAACCCTTGTTAACAATGAGGCTTTGTTTAATTGTATAGGTGAGTTCTTAAGGCTTTACAAATATTGGTTTGAATTCCACTTTATATGATCACTAATCTATTGTTAGAGTGATTTATTTACATTGAATTCCCACTATATATGATTACTACCTTATTCTTATAGTAATATCTTTACATTAAATGCAGCATTATTTAATAAAAAGTCATTAATTGCATTTAATTAGCTTTTAATATATGGCTCTCCTCAAAAAAAAATTTCTATTACACTGTTTGGCTTGTCTAGTACAATATTTTAATGTAGGAAATAGGATTGCATAATATTTTTGTTAAAAAATAAATTAATTATACCATTCGATAAAATAAGATATCACAAATTATTTAAAGATTTTTTTTAGAGAACATTTCAGTCTTTACATATTACGATTATGTGCATAACAACGCCCATTCAGGTCGAACACGAGACCTCCCACATAATAAACAAAATTGATGTCATTGAGTTACAAGTCACTTGACACTGTTTAAAGTCTTATTAAATACAGCACATACAAAATTAATCAAGTAAAATCTGAATGAAAGAAAATACTATATAAGCATACTTGCATAGTTAAAATAAGTTATCCTTTTAAATTTTAATTAACCAATAATTAGGAAGAGAGATACCACAAATTCATTTTTCTAGTAATATGGTTAATATAGATAATCTTATATGGAATCCAAAAGTAATTATGGATGAAAATATCCATATATACATTTAATAGAATTGACATTTTGGGAATATATTTTCCATGTAGTCTATTAAACATAAAATTGTCTACAAATGTAAATTAAAATGTATCTACATATTTTAATAACAACAAATATTTTATACCGTGCTGCATTTATGGGCATAAACAAAAACGCATTGCGTATAATTATATTTTTATTTCTCAAAAATACTAAAAAATAAAAATTGAGATTTTATTTCCTTGATTTTTAGGACTGTATATACTTTCTTTTCCTAAAGTTCAGAATATTTAGCAATTACCTTATAGGAATAGAATCCTAAGGCAAATAATAGTATGAATTTGGATACAATTAGAATTGGAAGTTCACATTCAATGTAGAAGGGTAAAACTGGAATTATGAATTATCAGTGTTTTAAGGAAATTCGGTTTCCTTGGCACCGGTATACAATAGAGGCAGCCACCACTCTCTTTTTCAATATTCACAAAACACACACACACACTCACACTCTATACTATTTTAGAGAGAGAAAGAAAAGGTTTGATCGCTGCTGTTGACGGCCGAAACCCTAATTTCTCCTCTGATCACCGCTTGAACATTCGTTGATTTCCTTTTTGATTAATTCCTCTATTCAATCTATATAGATTGGGGCTTTTACGGAAACACATTTACCTTTTATATATAGAAAATTCCGTTGCCTGAGTATTTATTTTCTTTTGGTTTGGGGTATAGATTTTTGGTTTATTCTTCCCTAGAATGGTGACGGACAACTCGCCGCCCGCAGCAGATGTGGCCTCCAACGGCGGTGTTAACAGTCCACAGTCGCGGAGGGCGAGCCTTCCATCTCCGTGGGCCTCAGTCGTTCGCGGAGATTCCGAGCAGAACGCGTCTCCCACCGCCGCGGCCTCTGCCCCCGGCGCTTCTGGGTCTTCTTCGTCTCCACCGGCGGAGCAGGGTTCTGCTTCGGATAGCTCATTGATTGAGAGTTCAGGCTCGGAGACCCAGCCTGAGAGCTCTGATGTTAACGGCGATAGCAATGCTGGTCGCTCGAGGAGGCCTGCTTGGAACAGGCCGTTAAACGGCGCCGTTGAGCCCCCGACTGTTATGGGTGGGGCTGTTTCCTGGCCTGCTCTGTCTGAAACAACCCGACCCATTTTGAGATCGTCGTCGGATACATCCAGACCCGTTTCTGATGGATCAGTCTCTTCATCGCAGGTGCAGGTTAAGATATGTATAAAATATGGCTGATCCTGTTTACTTTATGGCTTTGGGGCTTGGGTTGCACACTTTAATGTGATTCTTAATTCTTTGTGTCTGCTGTTAAATAATTTTTTCATTTCATGGTTTGATTGAAGTTTTACAGTTACTGTAATCCTTTGTGGTACATATAGGTGTGAATACACGGTATGCTCCCCCTTTATGTTATAAGTTATCCTTGACAAGCTGTTGTTTCTAGTGTTGTGTAAGTTTTGACCTCTTCAAAAATATAGAATATTTAATTACATTTTTCCTTATAAGTAAACTTGTTATAATGCGATTCTGTATCATTTAAAATGGACACGTAAAATTTAATAGCATGTTAATTCTGTCTACATCCTTTTCTTCATTGAAAGGTTTAAAGATTTGTTTTTATTGATTGGAATTTTTCTTTGGTTTGATAGGCTCCTATAATATCTCAACCTCCTCAGCGGCCAGTTAATAATAATGTGCATGCTAATTCTACTGTAAATCATCCAATGCCTACTAGGCCAAGGTCAAGGAATCGTGGTGGAGGTGGCTCCTCAGGGAGTGGACCATCTCAGAACACTTTTAATCAGCCATCTCTCCCGATGCCACCACCATTTCCTGTTTTTGAAGTTCCTTATGGGATGGTTCCTGCTGTGTTGGATACTTCAGTGCGGGGTGCAAGACCAGTTGGAGGACTTGGAGTTTCTCAGTCGAATACTGGCAATGACCATTCTGCACAGAGGAATAATTCGAGGAGGGGTGGTTATGGGCCGCGTCCTCGTGGAGATGGATCATACCACAATAATCATGGAGGTAGGCGTGATCAAGATCGTAGAGATGTTCATCCTCCTCCGCAATATGTACCTCCTCCCATTGGGTATATGCCATCGCCATTGCCACCTGGTGCCGCCCCATTCATGACACCTCCACCTGTAAGAGTTTTCCCTGGACAAATGGGATTTGGTGAGTCCATTGAATTTACACTTCTGCTATGATTTGACTATTTGAGCTTTCTAACAAATATTTTGTTCTTACAGATATGCATTCTCCTTTTTTCTATGTTCCAACAATGCCTCCGGAGTCTTTTAGGGCTATGCCAATTGTTCCTCCACCACCACCTATGCTTTTTCCTCCCGTTAATGATAATCCCTTAACAAACATGATTGTCAAGCAAATAGACTTTTACTTCAGGTAATTTCCTTTGGAGGGTTTAGGGTTATTCCCAAGATCTAACTCATACTGGTACACTTTTGTTTTGCCTTCTCTAATGCCACTTCATGATACTTCATGCTGAAACATTGATTTATCTTCTCCCAGTGATGAAAATTTGGTGAAAGATAACTTTTTAAGGTCAAACATGGATGATCATGGCTGGGTGCCCATTTCGTTGATAGCCTCTTTTCGGCGAGTAAGTTATTTCTGGATATCTGATTGTGTAATTTATGTAATTCGCCCTCTGTATCACTCGAAGAGATATAGCATTATCTGTCACTCTGCTGCCTGCTGGTTTTTGTTGCATTGACTGCTTCTGCTCTTTTGCACGTGTAATGTCTTCTTCTCAATGTAGCATGTTTGATGAAGGGTAACATTGCATAGATTCTTTTGTGAAGGACTCCCGATAGCCTGCGTTACTTGTGATCCTGCATAGAGCTTTTTGTTGCATTGACTTGTGATCTTTTGAGCTTAGTACCGTCCCAATCCAGCATGTTTGATAAAGATAAATTAGTAAAAAATGTGTTGTGAAACATGTTATGATCTCATCCATTTGGATTTGGAACATCCAAAATTGTCTTTCCTGTTTTGGTTTTTAAGTGCATTAAATTAAGTTAATGAGTGTTTACTTTGATATATTGCTCTACTCATACCTCGCTATAATGATAAATAAATATTGACAGCATCTTGGATGTCTTGGGCTTGGGGGGGTGGGGGGTGGGCACTTTATGTGCGAGTTAATTACCTTTAGCCTTATCATAAATTTCAGTTGCATGTGAGAATTGAATGAATGAGGATGGTTGTCAACCCTTTGATGACATTTTGGAAAAATATGTTTTTGTAACTGTCTGTTAGATATGTGTTTATGGCACCAATAGTTGCACCAACTAGTCATTAGTAATATCCAATGCACAGATCAGGGTTGCTTTCTTGTCTACCTTTTCAGGTTCAGCAATTGACAAAGGATATCCCAGTGATTTTGGAGTCCTTAAGATATTCTACAGTTGTGGAAGTACAGGTTAGCTTTCATTTGGCACCCTAAACTTCTATAAAATTTTATCTTCAATTAATGCTTTGCATAGTTGACGTTATTCTATTTTCTGCAACATTTTTAACTTTCTGCATTGCAACAGATCATGTTGCTGCTAGCTATTTCTGAGATATATCTGTGATTATTTGTAGATTGCTGATGATTAAAAGAAACCATGGCAGCAGATTTGCATCACTTTTGTTTCTCCTTGTTTGCAGGGTGAGAAGGTGAGGAGGCGGAATGAGTGGAGTAAATGGATACACTCGTCTGGTTGGCATAGTTCTGATTCTGGCTCTCACAACCCAGGTGCATCACCTGAAAATGCACTAGCAAGCTCCTTACAGGAGGTAAAACTGGATGATGACGTGAGTAATGCGAATGGCAACATGAATGCAAGGGAAGGTCACACAGAAGTGGCTACAGGTAATATTTTGCCAGAGGAGGTGACTGGCCAGTCAAGTTTGGCTAATGGAGAGGATACTGCGGAAGAAACCCGTTCAACTAGCTTATGACTTTACCCTGAAGAAAGTTAATATAAGGTTGGTTTCATTGCCTTGGATTTATCCAATTGTCTTAAGATGGAAGTGTTTTTGCATACTCACCCGTGGTATTTTTCTGAATGCAGCGGGAGGAGAGCAAAGACAAAGTGTTTGTAACTTATCGGACACAAGAAGGAATCCGAGAAGAATACCAGAGCTGACATAGTTCATCCGACAACGCTGGCCATATTTAATAGCTACATGGATGACTGGTTGTTTTTGTACTAATGGTTCAGTACTCAATTCTTGGAAGCATCCAGGAAAAACTTTTTAAGGTGAACTTTCCTCAGTACTCAGGGCAGTGTGAAAATGAAAAATGAAGTTGATTGCCTGCCCAACATATGAGAGTGAGCTCCGCATATTTTGGTTAATACTTTCATTATCTTATGCGCTCGCTCATTTTTTGAATATTTATTCTTTTTACCATTTTGCTTTGTTCCAACTTGCTTCCTATATATATAGGCACCTCATAATATGCATCTAAAGACTAATTTATAGGAACTCTTGACGATGATATTTTATGTCCGATTGGATTCTGGTGTAAGATAATTATTTTGTCATGGGATGTGCATGAAGATTTGAGCATATATCCTCTTGATTGGTTTGTTTGTTTGATTGATCCATATCTTGCTAAGTTTGCTTAAGTTTCGTCCAATTTGCATTTGTATAGAATATGGATTGTGCTTTTTATGGTTTCCTTTCACATTTCTTTAGCTGAGAGTGTACCTGATTGGGTGAATTTGCAAAATTTGTTGGGAGAGTGTTTGATAGAAAATCATTAACTTATTACATTTCATAAAATGCATTTTATAAAATGGAAACAGAATTTTATAAACTCTTAAAGTTATTTATTTGTACTATCTTAAAAAAATTCTTTTACTTTAATAATATGACGAATCTTATTGTCATAATAAACATCTTAGTAGATTATGATACAACATTTTATAAATTTTAGGCTTTCCTATGTAAGGTGATATTTTGTGGTTGTTTTCCCTTATTCTCATTGATGTTATCCAACCATGTTTCGGATGAAAATGTTATGGTCATTTAAGTTAACTTGAATTTGGTTGTTTGTGCTTTAAATATGCAAAAATTGTAACAATATTTTCACATTATTGGTGCAATAAATATGTCATGGAATATAAGTGCAAGTGCACCTTGGCTAAATTTCTTTCACCTGTCCTAGATTGAAATTATTTCGATAGATTTTTCCACTGTCTTACCCTGAAAATATATTCATATTTCAGGCCCAAGTTGGAAAATACCATATTAAAAAGAAGCATTTGGTGGAAATATTGAAAATGCCCCAAAATATGATACAAGTTGTGAAAACATGTTTGGATACTTTAATTTCCATCCGATTAAATAAAGTGATATTTGTGATATTTTTTAAGAATAATTTCTTCTTCGACCAATTTTATTAGTTACAATGTCGAAGGATGTACTTGTTCATATTTTATGTTAAATTTGTAAATGGACTAAATATATTTTGCAGCACATACAAGTTCATTAAACTCTTACAAGAAAGCTTCATATTTTACCTAAATTTATGCAAAAAGAAAATTTTAAGACGTATGTGATTTCTTCCATCTGCAGATTTTTTGACAGAATTTTTCATTAAAATAAAAAATCTTCATTTTAATGCACTAGAAATACAAATTACTATATCCTTAAAATAGTATAACTTATAATATCTTTAAATTACTAATCATGGACTTAAATAGATATTTAAATGTTATAAAATTTCATAACAAACTTGAGAACATTGTTAAGTTCAATTTTCAAATTAACAGAATAGGAATAGTTTAGATAAGAAATATTTGAATTCTTTCTTAATGAGGAAAGAAAAAACAAGTTAGACTTTCAACTTGTCATTGAGAGGAAGAAGAAAAATAAAGCGAAAGTGAAGAAATGAGTGTACATCTGATTTACTATTATTTGATTAGACCATCAACATAAAAATTGTTATCATATTCCAGAAAACTATATATAAATGCTAAAATTTCATACTTGATAACGAATTACATATTGTCCTCGTCTTCATCTTCTTTTTCAAATAAAAAGTACAAATTTATTTATTTTCATAATATATTTCAATTAAAAATTGAATTTTAATTGAAAAAAAAATCAAAATCAATAAGTACCCCTCACATTAAAAAAAATAATTGAGGGACTGAAAATTTGTCCAAAATAATGAAAGAAAACTATTATTATTTAGAAAGAAAAAGGCCAAGCATTGTAACTTGGTAAACGAAAACATAATCACCCACAAAGTTAGACGAATATTTGTGGGCCTTTCCATCCAATCCCAGTTCCTATCCTCCAAATTCCCCACTCAATACACAACCATCCAAAAACACCCCCATCCCACCTAAATTACCAAAATGCCCTCATTGAACTGCATTTGAAACATATGCCGAATTTACACTTATATATGTGAGGGTCGAAATTTAAATTTTGACGAGCTCGAAATATACATACATACATGCATGAATAAATAAATAAAAAATAATAATAATTTGGACAAGAATTTCCACGAACAATTTATTTTGTTTATTTCTCACATGATCCTTTGAAAATTATAACTTTAACAAGTCTTTTTCCTTGTTATTTTCAGCCACCATTTGGTACATACTAATATATCTTCACTCACAAGCCCCACCACCATTCTACTACTACTGCTACACATAGTACACTTAAAAAACTCATCAATGGAAGAAGTGTGGAAAGAACTCAGCCTCTCTTCTCTCCGCCACCCTTCCACCACCACCGCCCCCTCCGCCGATGAGCCGCCAGTTCGTGGGCTGACCCTCGGAGAGTTGCTGGCTTCTCCCTTGAACAAAGCTACCACCATTGTTCCGCTTATGAAAACTCGTGCTTCTGGTGAAACTGAAACGCTTTCCTGTTTTAACGCTTTCAAATTAAAATCCAGCGCTGGTTTCTGCCCTTGTTCGAAGAGAGAAAGAGGCCCTGATCCTGCTGCTGAGGAAAATGCCAATTATCGGAAGAAGAAAAGACTGATGAGGAACAGAGAGTCAGCCGCTCGATCTAGAGCTAGAAAACAGGTATACTTATTATAGTATTGATTTTTTATTTTATTTTATTTTATTTTTCCCTTAGTATTTTCACGGTATTTGTTTATGTGCTTTTGTGGGGTTCATCAAAATTAGGCATACACATATGAGTTGGAACTTGAAGTTGCCCATTTGATGGAAGAGAATGCTAAACTAAGGAAAGAACACGACGAGGTACGTGAGGTGTACATATGTGTATGTATAATGTATGTATATCATATGGATGCAAAACCTTATTTGAATTCTTGAAATATAACAAGATACTAAAAATCTTTTTAATTTAACCACTTATAATTCGTCTCGGCTACATACATGATGGACGAAATTCTATTAAAAAAAACAAAAAAACCCTCATTTTTTGGGTTAGGCTTACTTGACCTTAACAGTGATAACTGATAATGACTCGAAATTATAGTCACTGACTGGTTCATGTGAAGATGTGATCTCCCTCCACGTGGATCAAACAGTACTTGTCTAATCACATTTTATACTATTATTTGTTATGTAGGGGATCTAAGCTTAAGGTTATTCAATATTTGAAATAGACTTGCTTCGATCTAGAAAACCTAACCTAACAAGTCTTTCAAGATTGAAGCCCACCCAAGATTGAAGACTTGTTTCTAGAATTTTGAGCTTGGCCAAATTAAATCCAGTGTCGATTAGGTCGATCTATTCAATTTATAGATCTATATATAAATCAATCCCGCATCAATACATTTTTTTCAAACGATAACAATCTCATGCACAAATATCATGAATTAATTTTTCTAAGTATGGATTCATTTCAGATCTGAGATTATAAACTGATGATATTTGTCAATAACTTGCAGATTTGTGCAGCTGATGTTGCTAATGATCAGCACTACCAGAAGATAAAGCACAAGCTCTATAGAACCTTAACAGCCCCATTCTGATTTGAGGAAAATGTGTAGTTAAAATATTTAGACTAAGGGTCTAATTATGCATCTTTTATATATATATATATATATATATCTATATATTGTGCATTTTGTGGCTGTTTTGAGGATAGAACCAAAGAGCTGCTGCTGCTGCTTTTGGTCAACCAAGCAAGAGAATAGTAATAAATATATTTCAGACAAGGACCACTAAAGTATGTCCTTGTTAGTGTACATAAATGAAGAGGATATAAAGTTTGTGCTGTATGGAGATTGGACATGTTTCTTCCTTAATGGCAGCATGTGCATTATATTGCTTGTGTCTATTATTGTTTCAACTATTGTCTTTGATTTACATGGATGAACCATCTTTTTCCTCATCAATCTTAGGATATGACATCACCTTATCTCTAAGTTTTCTTTAAATTGTCCATTCTACTATAATCCCTCAAATAAAAATGCTAGAACATGCACCAAGTCAAAAAAAATAAAAATATATATATATATATATATGGATAATTTTGCTCTTCATTTCTTCTCACAATATGTGTACCAAAATTAGTCTCTCAATTGAATCATTAATTGGCTCAATAATATCGCCTTTATACATATAAATATAAGATTTATGTAGGGATATCAATGGAGCGGGTCAAAATTCAAACCCAAGCTCAACTTATTTGGACTCGGACGGATTTGGGGTGACTAAACGGGATATGGGTCGGAGTATGGGACGCAATTTTCATAATCCGAATTATTTGGGCAGGGTATAGGGTTTACCTAACCCGCCCCAAACTCGCCACATCACCCGCCCCATATAAATATTATATATATAATTTATTTTATATTTTTTGTTTTAGTTTACTTTCACAAACTCACAATGCATAAAAATTTAGATGTTGTACTGGTTATTACTTTAATTTTACTCTTATCTCCTAATTTGCTTATAAAATCTTATTTTGTTTGCACGAATTTTTGATGGGGCGGTGTCTTTTTCGAATGGGATGGGGTATGGTCTCGTGGGGTAGGATATGAAATGAATCTAACCCACCCCAAACTCGTCTCACTGCCATTCCTGAATTTATGGTTTGAATCCTAATAAATTCTTGATGTGTTAGGGAGGTTGTAACCTAATTAAGTGAATATATTGTGGTTGACGTAACTCAATTAGTTGCATTTAGTGGTGCCTGTAGCAGTGCTATGAAGGTGGTGGTGGGGATGGGGCCACAGAATGGAGAGAGAAAAGGGGGGAATAAAAAGCGACGACCAAAAAAGAAAATGGAAAAAGAAAAAAAGAAAGAAGATGAGATATATATATATATATATATATTATATAAAGAAAATAGAGAAAGATCTCAAATGGGAAAAAAAGAAAAAAGAAAAAGAGAAGAATTGAAATAATATAAATAAAAATGAAAAAGAAAAGTAATGAGAAATACATTACCAGAAAATAAGAAGTGACAAAAGACATTTTGGGGATGATTTCATTATTAACATAAAAAGAGGGGCGGAAAATGCTAAAATGGAGATTAGAGTGCAGCCCCCTGGACATGGAACCTCATGTGCACGTGGCAACCCTTTTCTCAAGCAGAACAAAGTATTGGTACCTCGCAATGTAATTCTAGCATGCAAGTATCTCTCTCAAAAACCCACAGCTCAGTCTCCACTAAAGCTCGGGATTTTCGTACTCGTAGAAAAGACAAGTCTTTTTCGGCTAATCTTCCATTTTCCTTAATTTTTTCTGGTAATTCTAATTAATTCGATTGTTTTTATTTTTTTTCTAGCACTGTTACACTTTCTTCTGATCAGCAAGCTTCAAAATGCTGCAGAAAATGCGTTTTTTTTTTTTTTTTTTTCATTATCTACCCATTTGGGGACCTGAGGAAGGGAAGCATTGGGATTGGATGAAAAATAAAGTTTCTTGTTGTTTTTTACTTTGAAGACCCTGAATTTGAAAGGTTCTTTTTTTCAATTAATATTCCTCATGTTGCGTTATTTCAAGAATTGAGAATTCTAATTTTTTTCAAATTAAGAAAATGGGTTCAGGTTTAGATTTTAGTTTATGAATTTCTTATCTCGAAATTTGAGTTATTGCATGATCCTTAAAGATTCTTGATTGAAACTGAGATCTTCATTGAAGATCTGTAGTTAAGCTGTTTGTCAAAATGTCTGTGCGGGGACACAGTAAATAGTATGAAGGGGTCTAGCTCTTT
The DNA here is from genome assembly GCA_018894105.1 of Jacaranda mimosifolia. NCBI lineage: Eukaryota > Viridiplantae > Streptophyta > Magnoliopsida > Lamiales > Bignoniaceae > Jacaranda > Jacaranda mimosifolia. Next base: position 2,443,059 of record CM032123.1, read on the forward strand.
TATTTACTTATTTATTTGTTTCTTTCTCTCTTTTAAGATACTTATACATAAATATGGCCTCATCAATGGCTGACAATATTCGCAAATATGGCCTCATCAATGGCTGGAAAAGCAGCAAAATCAATTGCAAAAGCAGTGGGAGGCTACCAGTATCCATGGTGGGAGAAAATGGCAAAGTACAAGGATGAGTTATCAAAGGGTATGTGGGGTTACTGGGAGCTTGGTGCTTGGAAACCTCTTGGCATAAGTGCACGCAGCCGGGCTTGGCTCCGCAAGGAAGTCCTTGCTGGAGGTGATTGGAATTATGATCCAGAAAGGAAGGAGATGAGGACCAAGAGAAATGGCCACAAAGTTGACAGATTAGCTGCAGAAAAGCAAGAACGTACTGCTGAACTAATGGAAGCTATGCCTCAGATGTTGGCGGATTATAGGAAGAGAGGATGGGAGAAAAAGATGAAAGCAGAAGATGATGCTGCCATTTTGGCAGCATTGCAGGAGTAAGCTGAAATTTTTTATGTTTGTTCTAGTTGGGAGTAGGGCTGTCAATGGATCGGATTTTAGTCCGAATCCGATCTGAATTTGATCCGAATTTTAGAATTTTTATCCGATTAAAATATTCGATGGATCAGATCCGATTATAAATATTCGAAATCTGAAATAAGTGGATCGGATATGGAATTAAGCAATCCGATCCGTTAAAGATCCGAATCCAAACTTTAATATTTTTTATTAAATTAATACTTTTATATATAATATTAACAATATTTTAAAATAAAATTTATATATTATATTGACCTAATATCTATATTAACATCTATATTATACTATTAATATTGAGTTTTTTAACTTAAAAAATAAGATGGATATTGATAAAATATCAAATATAATAACATATAATAGTTTATCTACACATTAATATAATGTGAAAAAGAACTTTAATATTCAAATATTTAACTTTTTTATTAATATATAATAAAAAGTTGTTAAAAATTCAAATATGACATATATTTACTTTATAAATACAATATTTTTATAAAATTTAAAAGAAAAATATTTAAAAGGAAAAAAACAAGAAAGAAAAAAAATGAAATCGGATCGGATTTTTAACCGAATTTCGGATATCCATCGAATTCAGATATGTTACTGATTAACAAATATCCTATCGGATTTCAGGTCGGATTTGGATATAAATTTTGTTAATTGGATTCGGATATGACAGATCCAATCCAAATCCGACCTGTTGACAGTCCTAGTTGGGAGGTATCAATTATTAATCAAGCCTTTAGTTTCAAGGGGTTTGGAATTCCTTGTCCCAAACACCCCCCACCCACGCCAACCCAACCAAAAAATTAAAAAAAAAAAAAAAAAAAAAAAAAAACCTTTTTTTTTTTAATGGTTTTTTGGTTTTTTTCCCCTCAACTTTAGGACATTGTTATATGGTCTCTACTGGAAATGCTGTTTTGTTCTCTTGAAATGCTGATGATGTATGGTACACTGATTAATGACTGGCTATGGTCTGGTGGTATGTAAAGGGATCTGTGGATCCAGCTAATGAGATGGTACAAAACGAGAAAAATCTTCACGCTATTTATTTGGGTATATATTTGCAATAATGCTGTGATAGTTGTCATGCAGATATATCACGTTTAATTTAACGTACATAATTTAGGTATATATTCAAATAGGTGGCATGAAAACGATGGACATGTCGTGTGGCACTGCAACTGTTTTTATCAAGAACGTCAGTTTGTGATGGAAGCTCACAAAATTTTGTGGTTTTCATGTGTAAATTTTTGGAAAAAGCAAGAATTTTGAAGGGGATACGAAGTTGCTTCTGTCTTGTTTAATTCATTCAACTGATAAAGTGCTGGACAACAAGGAAATGTAGCATGTGAACTAGAATTAGAACTTCTATAACCAAAATTTCAGTTCAATGTTTCTTACACACTCACAAAACACATTAAAAATTCGTTAGGATCCGAATTCTGAATCTTACATATAAATGTGATGATGGTGTCACTAGACCAATTGATCACTCAACTTTATTCAGCTTAATGTAAGAGCGAAGAGTTCTAAACATTCAAATAGAAGACAAATACATTCTGATATGATTATAATAAAGCTATCATTATAATTGATCTGCGCATTCTGTAGTCAGGTCAGCTACAACGACCCAAATTTGCTTAGTGAATCATGACCATCAAATTTAATTCACATAGAGACTCTGATCAAGTTATTTCATTTGCTGAATATCAATCAACTTACACATAATTATAAATGTTCTCGTATTAGATTTATATATATATATATATATATTTATACAACCTTAAACTATTCTATTATTGCCCTAATAAAATCAACCATTACTTGAACGTCGAAAGAACATTATTGGGTTACTTTCGACGATCTTGACATTGTCAATGTTCTCAAGTTTTAAAAATTTTGAATCACATTGATACAATTCCAATCAACTGATCTGAGTCTGATTGAATGAATACTTCTGCACTAACATCACATTATTTGGAAAAAAAAAAAAAAAAACAAAGTCGTTCGCTGATTGTAATAATATATTGTTTGGCTACTAATATGATGATTGTAATAATATATATCTTTTCAAAAAAATAGCAGGAGTTACACAGTGGCATCAACCTGTATATTATGAATCATAAGGAGTTGAATATGTACAATGGACAAAAACCAAACCCCTATTTAAGCTAGACTAGGAAAGCTAAAATAAGAAAATACTACTTCCCTTAAATCAAGAAAGAAATTCCTATTATGATATTATGATTGTAATATCTTCCTCAACTGTTTACCTCCTACTACAGGCCTCAGTGTACCATTGTTCCTTGAATGGCCATTGTTAATGTTGCCAAGCAAGCGTCGAACTGGCAGACATTTTGAGCATAATATCTTCAAGATTCTTCCAATACCAATACCTTTTCCCGAGAGTTTCTGCCTTCCATGGACACCAATTTGCAGTTCGTCGTGTAGCTCTCAAAGAGCAAGATTTTTCCATGCTTTCCTGCAAATGTAAATAATGTCCATGTCTAGTGTCTATTGCTGTTGATCATATTGGGTTGCATGATTGAGGTGTTTGGCTACTTTTTGCAAATTCTTAATGACTTCGTCAGAGCTGGAGCTTGTGGCGCTTATCACAAGGGCTATATGGCCTTAATTCTTGAAAATTCTTCTCCTAGTCCTATCCCTTGGCTGCTTATAATAGCTTCATAATTGAACCCCACACAGTAGTACTAGCCAAATTTAGGTCCATAGGAATTGATTCTAAGAGGGCAATCCGAATAAAGCCCTCATGGTCCTGGAGACAAGCAATACCAAATGTTAATTCATTCTTGCTGAGTTGAGAGTAAGATGATGTTGCCCATATAACTCAAGTTCTCATGACAACTACCGTTGTAGCCTTACTTTCTGGAAATCTGTTAAATTTAGTTGTCACTAACTGGATTGAAACTGCTAACACACAATTCTGTGCCATCCATCTCCAAGAAAAAGACTGAAGGACTCAAATGCACAATTCGGGGGTAAGCCCACAATCAGAAGAGAACTGTTAGTCTTATAACAGATGGAACTTCCCCATTTGAATGGCATGGATAATGGATTCTTCTAACAAGCAATTTCCTAAATGGCTAAATCTGTATATTCTGCATTAAACTTGTACTCCATAATATTTCCACTCAATCAAATCCAAAATAACAATAAATACTGAAAAGTCTTCACGAATCTCCACCATTTAATTTCGTCCATTGTCACTCTCACAACCATTTTTAGGGTAGATGTAGAGTACCTTGTTAGCATATAATATCACTAGGTTGATTGAGAAAATGCACGCGAAGTGGGAACACAAGGATTAGCCACAGAGTCGAAGTGCTATATAAAGAGCTTCAGATTTGGGCTCAGCAAGACAAGAAGAAGGGGAAAAAAAGAAAAAGAATACATAGAGTGCCCATATTTTGTTTTGAGAGCATCATGAAAATACTTCAACTTTTCCTCTCTTTCAATCTTTTGCTCATCCCGTTTCTTGAAGAAACTGCTGCTGCAGCTCAATCTGAAAGCAATGGAATTTACATTGTGTACATGGGAGCCACACGTTCCCCAGATGGTGCCCCAAGAAATGATCATGCTCAGCTTCTGAGATCCCTGATGAAGAGGTGGTTATGCTGATTATTATGAATATTTGTATATATTCAGGACATGGTTGTTACAGAATAACTTCTATTCAACTGTATACAACATTTCAGCTTTTGCAAGCAATTTTTTCATCAAATCTTTCCTTGCAGGAAGAAGAATGCTGTGATTCATACCTACAGTCATGGTTTCTTGGGATTTGCTGCTCGTTTATCTGAGCAAGAAGCGAAAGCAATAGCTCAAAGGCCTGGAGTAGTGTCTGTTTTTCCCAATCCAGTCTTGAAACTTCACACCACTCGTTCTTGGGATTTCTTGAAGCAACAAACTGGCTTAGAAATTGATTCTACTCCATTCTCCCCTACTGACTCATCTACAACTGGAGCAGATACCATAATTGGCGTCCTGGATTCAGGTGAAACTTTTCCATATTTTCCCCCCCATCCAAGAAATCATATTGCAATTATAGGAAAAAAAGAAAAGCAACTATATTTTTTGAGATAAAAACATTTGAATTCCATTGCATGTTCATTTACATTTCTTTCGAAGTCTAAAAGTTGAAAGACCACTTGCAGGAATTTGGCCAGAATCTATGAGTTTTATTGATGCTGACATGGGTCCAATCCCATCACGTTGGAAGGGAAAATGCATGGAAGGCATAAATTTCACTTCATCCAACTGCAACAGGTAAAGAAATTCACAATATAGACTATTTCTTCTTCTTTGGCAGTACCTCTAGAATCTTGAGAAAAAATGAGTGAATCTATAATATCTAACTATAACAATTTGCAACAGGAAATTGATTGGAGCAAGATATTACGACGATCCTGAGACACCAGACTTCGGCACTCCTAGAGACGAGGAGGGCCATGGTACTCATGTTTCATCCACTGCAGCTGGGAGAGCAGTTTCTGGTGCATCATATTATGGGCTAGCTAATGGGACGGCTATTGGGGGCTCACCGGGTTCAAGAATAGCCATGTATCGTGTTTGTTCACCCATAGCGGGCTGCACAGGATACGCCATTCTCAAAGCATTTGATGACGCAATTGCTGATGGGGTTGATGTGCTATCCTTGTCTCTTGGTTCACGGCCAAGTTTCTTGCCACAATTTTCCACTGATCCCATTCTCATTGGGGCATTTCATGCTGTGGAGAAGGGCATCATTGTAGCTTGCTCCGCTGGGAATGATGGTGCGCTTTCTGCTACAGTTGTGAATGCTGCCCCTTGGATTCTAACTGTCGCTGCCACCACCATTGATCGTGATTTTGGGGTGGATGTTGTGTTGGGAGGAAACAAGGTGATTCAGGTAATTAATCAATTGAATTCTCTGAACAATCAAGAATCAACACTTAGACTATCTTTGGCGATTTTCTAATGGATGTTAGTGTTTTTGTGTGGGATCACAGGGCCGAGGCATCAATTTTTCTGATCTCAAGAAATCTCCAGTTTATCCCTTAATAGATGGATACTCAGCAAAATCAAACTCCAGCCAAGAAGATGAAGATTTTGCAAGGTACGATATACAACATTTCCTTTTCTTAACTATATTCGGTTCATGTTGTAAAATACCGAGGCTTTTGGTTTAGGAGTTGCATCCCAGGTTCGTTAGATGATGACAAAGTAAAGGGAAAGATTCTTCTGTGTGAAAATGAGGTATATCTACAGCCATACAATAAGTTCCAGATATTGAAGAACCAATCAGGGGCCGTTGGGATGATATATATTGACAATAACGATAGACAAGTTGCCGAGCTATATAAGGATTATCCAATCGCAGCCGTTACTGAAGAAGATGGAGCTGAAATACTATCTTACATTAAGTCAAACAGGTGATCCTTTATCTCAACCAACAGAAGAAAAGAAGCATAATCACTATGTATTAATCTTTAACTAATTGCATCTTTTGGCATTTCTAAAGCAACCCAGTTGCAACAATTCTACCAACTGTGGTTATATCAGATTACAAGCCAGCTCCAGCCGTAGCCTTCTTCTCGTCAAGAGGCCCTCCGCCGGGCATTCCAAACCTTCTCAAGGTAAAGATTTTTGTCCTATAAGTGGTTAGTGGGCATAGATAAAAGCAAAGATTTGTAACTGTGGATCCTGTTTCATCTTCTAGCCGGATATAGCAGCACCAGGAGTCGACATTCTTGCAGCCTGGGCCACAGGCAACAATGATCTGACTCTTCCCGAGAGAGAAACATCACCCTTTGGCATAATCTCAGGCACATCCATGGCCTGCCCCCATGTTTCTGGGTTAGCTGCAACAGTCAAGTCTAGGCATCCCGCATGGAGCCCCTCTGCAATCAAATCTGCCATTATGACGACGGGTTCTACTTTACAAACACTTTCCCTAGCAACACCAGTTTAGATTTCGTAATTGTTTTAATAACGAAATTTGTTCTATCTCATTTGCAGCAATCCAGACGAACAATTTACACACCACAATTACAACAGAGATGGGATCAAATGCCACCCCTTATGATATTGGAGCAGGGGAAATAAGCCTGTCAGGTCCACTTGAGCCTGGGCTCGTTTATGAGACCGGAACAATGGATTACGTCCAATTCCTCTGTGACTTTGGCTACAACACGAGGACAATTAAATTGATTGCACCAGACATTCCCAATAACTTTTCTTGCCCTGTTAACTCGAGTTTTGATTCAATCTCCAACATGAACTATCCTTCAATAGCTGTTTCCTCTTTAAAAGAAAACGAAATCAAGAGGGTAACCAGAACAGTGACTAACGTTGGTGAAGATGAATCACTCTACACTGCCATTGTCGACGCCCCTGCTGGTGTGGACGTTCAAATTGTGCCAAACACATTGCAGTTCACAAAGAATGTCAAGAAACTACAGTTTCAAGTGACTTTTAAACTGACTACAAATTCTCAAGATGACTTGTTTGGTTCATTTACATGGTCTAATGAGAAGCATAAAGTTCGGAGTCCATTTGTTGTGAGCAATTCTGGGTAAGAATGCTGACAAATGAATGGTTCAACCTTCAGTGTAAGCTACAAAAGGTCGTGATATGAAAGAAGTAGAGCAAATGATACAATAAAGGTTAATATATAAGAAGATTTGTGCTGTGCCTATACCTAGTGTGCATCTCACTAGGATAAAACCAAAATTTCTGGTCTCCTCTTTCTTTCAATTTCTTGTTTGTTGATTTTCATCTTTATGGTGCATTCTTGCTTTTAATTAAGATTGCTGTGGAGCAGAAGATAGAAAATCAAAGGCACATACTAATTTTCATCTATCTCATCTTTCACTTAAGAACAAGCAAAATTGCAGCAGGGGATGCGAAGCACATGAAATGAAAAGGGAAGCAATATGTCATACTAAAGTAGATGACCGACTAGTATCAAAACAAACAGATTTTGCACGAAAACCAGTCTAGCGAAACAAATTCCCATGGCGTGATTTGAACCACAAAGTTTTTAAACTAAGCCATGTAATCGAAAACAAACCTCACAATACATTTGATAGAAAGAGTCAAACGTAATACTCCATATGCCAGCTCAATTGATATATTTATTGTTTTACTCAAAAGCCCACTGGTTCTCTCTTCGGACATCCTCTTCCTCTTCGGGAGTGAAGTCATTCTTGATGTTGAATGTCTTTCGGATCTCCTCTGGAGTTTTTCCTTTGATCATGTCAGCAACAGTCTGGCAAGTCAGATCCAGAAGGGTCTTGATATTCAGGTAGTTGGCAGCCTGAAATGAAGAAGTGAAAACCATAGTAAACATCAACATCCACGCAAGAGAGAGAAAGAATAACATGTAAACACACTGATCATGTGATTTAATCATAATGGCAGAAGTCTAGCTCTATCCTAGATCCCTGCTTGCTACAAGTTATTTACTCTCTTTGTCTTTAACCAGACAATAGGCATTTAAAACAATCAAATGGGAAAAACCCAACAGTGCATATGCAACAATTCTAGTACATAGTATCACTATTACACTCTTCACTTCTTACAATATACAAATGAAGTATCAGGAACCTTTTAATCTAATTATCCTTATTATTAAGATGGATGTAACAGATTAACAAACAGTTTGCATTAACTAACGCCACTACTGCAGTTACTGGTACCAGCTCATAGCACATTTATTACCTCAATTTCTTCATTTTACTTAAATTTTGGAATTATGCCCAATGCTAGGATATAACTGAGTTCTTGCATAATCCATCTGTACAATCTACTACACACACAATGAATCAGTGACATGGTACTAAAGAATGAAACTCAGTAAAAGAAGATACAGTAGCGTGTTAAAATCCTCAAGATACATAAGCAATATTGGCAATTCTTCAATTTAAAAGGAAAATAATCAACAGGAAACTTGACAAGTTTCATTTATTCCGCATAGATAACAAGCTTGAAATATGCTAATTAAGTAGCATATCTGATGGCAAGAACAAAAGCATTACACCTCAGTGGATATAATAATGTAGTGCGGTATCATTTTCAGTGCAAGCAAGATTAAAATGTTATTTATCAAAACCAAATATAAAATGCAATTGCACCAATCAACTCATAAAAAATAATCCAAACACAGCATAAGATTCACGAACGTGTGTGCATATGTTCAGGAGAGGGTATGTATTTCAGTGAAATAAAATTCCAAAAAAGCTGCACTGATTCGTAATGGTCAGTCTCCCGACCATTGTTTGCCAAACAGATCATTATCAATGTGTAAAATATTATGGTACACTGGAACAACTTTTACTGGTAAACAGGTATGCAAAATATAAGCTGCTGCTCTACCCCCTGATTTGGAGTAGAAAGGGAAAAGAAACCAATGCAAGGATGTGGAAAGATTAAAGAGCAGCAATTCACCTTTGCCTCAAGGCAACTCATGTTCATACAACATGTATGGAGAAACACAAAGTCACAAATACCCCTGAATCAATAGCTTACAGTAATCCTGTCTAGAATTGCTTTTCTCTGCGTAACATACTAAAATAACATAATAAACAGGGGAAGGAAATGTCCATGGAATATACACATGCATAGAAATGCAGCATAGAGGCAACTAATATATCTTCAAAAGTTCAATAGGCAAAGAAGCAACAACAGCATGTTATTCAAAGCCACAAGAAGTGCAATCCTCAACCAAAATTTAAACATACTGCTAGAAAACAGAATATAAAGTTGTTAACAGCAAGAGCAAAAATTGCAACAATATATACTAACAACATTGAATCAAGGAGAAAATAAAATCCACAACCGTTCCAATACATAAATAAGTCATTGACGCCAGTTAGAAACAGGAATTCAAATTAATTTAAAAGGAGAAAAAACCTACACTACTAAAGATAATTGCAACTTAGTAGCATCTGATAAAATCCTAATGCACAACGCTTAACTAAATCTACTCAAAAAAATAGCATGAATATTACAGATAACCGAAATAATTGTAATAACGTCTACATCTAAACATATACCAGAATAAGGTCGAAGAGCGTGGCTTGATCGACTTTGACAAAATCAGCGTCGAAAGCCTTGAGGTCGTCATCGGTGGTGGCGGTCGAGGCAAGCTTGTCATCCGCCTTGGCAGCGGAAACCGATGCAGCAGCGTCGACGTGGCGTTTGCAGTACTCGATGACTTTTGAAAGGATTTTTCCAGTGACGTTGGGGAGGGGGATAACGTTGTCGGCGCAATCGTCCTCGATCATGTGCTTGATCGTCTGAGACTCGACCGCAACCGCCTCCTCCACCTCGAACACTTCGCCATCGGAGCTCCGCAGGGTTATCTTCTTGCTGGCGTTCTCCACCGTGGACGACGACATCGTGTCGATTTGAAAAAAGTCTGGGGCGTTGGGTGAGGATTATCGGGTGAAGATAGAAATTAGGAATTGGGAATCTGAGAGCCTTTTTAGGGATATATTGAAAAGGAATTGGGCCTCTTTTTTATAATATATAGATTAGATTTTCATAAAAAGAAGAGATCTGAATCGGACGGCGCAACAAATAAAAATAAATATTATATATTCACAAATTAGGTGTGAATTTCGATTAATCTATGATTTAATGGCATAAACCCTTTATATAATTTAAAAAATTAAGAAATTAAATTTAAATAAGTTTTTAACATGCGTACATATGTATAAATTAAAAAGTGAATTTTGTAATGGTAGAAGGGAAAAGAATAAAGATGCGTGTTAAAGTAGAGTTGCCGTAACCTTTTTTCCTTTTCTTTTTGAATGTGAAAATATTTCAAAACATTTCTTCCCCATCATTTACAATCCTAATTAACACGTGCAATATTATGGTATGTATCTTTCATTATAAAGAAATTATTATTTATGATCTTAATCGACACATGCAACATCATGTAACTTTTTGCAATTTATAATAATTTACTAATATACATTCTCAATTCACTAAGAAAAGTTATTGCATCTAATGGCACATAGTATAGTAGCATCAGCCTCCTCTATTATGTGGAAGATTTTGAGTTTGAATCTGAATAAGCTTTTTTATACACTTTATGTTTGATAATGGTGAAATTGGTTGGATAAGCGATTGGGCCTAGTGTGTGAGTTGGGCTTGTGGTCTTTGGGCCGAACATATTGAACTATCCAATATCAATGTTCATCTGATTGTATAGTGTATAATTCAATTTATTTGATTTAAAAATATAATAATATTAATTTATTAAAAGGATAATATTTCATCATTTATGATATTATTTAAAAAGAAATATTGCATTCTCAAGTGATTATTATTTTCATCATGTACGCGCCAAACATCTTTCAAATTCGATGACTTGTAACTCAAGTGGCATCAGTGTTCCCTCATTATGTAAGAAGTCTTGTGTTCGATTCAAGTGGGCGCATTGTGTACACTTTATGTGCATTGTTAATAATTTTTACTTTGACTGTTTATTTTATAATAAAAAAATATTAATTTATTAATAGGATGATAATTCATAATTTATAATACTTTCTCTCAAGAAAAAAAAATTCGAAGACTTTTAGCGATGGCTATTCCCACTTTGCTTTGGCTAGATTACAATACGAGCCCCAATAGTCCATTTCAATTTTTACCGTCCTTGACCCAATTTGTCTTGATTCAAATTTCAGTGTTACTCATCATAATTTTGACTTATTGACGTGGTCCAAATTTGAACTTGAAGATCTTTTTGAATGGGCACTTGATTTGAGAATTTGCTTGAATTGTACATGTGATAAGGTGATTTTTTGTAACAAGAGAGTATTAGAGTTTAAACAATGCACTATAATGTGCAATGATTTATTTTAATATCTTATACTTTTATTAATATATTTAGGACTGTTTAGATTAAATTTTATTATTTTTATTTGATTAAAATATTCGATGGATCAAATTCGATTATAAAAATAAATAGATTGAATATGGAATTAAGCAATTCAATCCGTTAAAAATTCGAATTCAAACTTTAATAACTTTTTTATTAAATTAATACTCTTATATATAATATTAATAAAGATTTAAAAATAAAATTTAGATAATATATTGACCTCATATTTATAGTAATGTCTATATTATGCTATAAATATTGAGTCTAGCCTAAAAAATAATAAAAGGGATAATAATAAAATGATAAATATAATAATGTATAATAGTGATACAAGAGATAGAGAGAATTTTAGTTGGAGTTATCTTCTAGAAAATATTCCACATACGGGAAATATTTTATTCTTATCAAATAGATAATAAGTTTTATTGTTTGGATTCTTTTATTTCTAGATAAATATTATATTTTAAATTTTTATTATCTTTTAGAAATTATATTAATTTACATTATCTTTTAGAGAGGTAGTTGTTAGTTTACATTATCTTTTAGAGAGTTGGGAGTTTTAATGATAAATATGAATCAGTTATATTCCTATTAGTTATAGAATTAAGATTCTTTGAGAGGCTACAAATAGGCTTGCATATATAGTTTGTCGAACACAACTTGAGCAATAGAATTCTTTGATTTTCTATCTACAAGGAAGACTTTTACTTTGTTTAGAGGCTTGTCGTATACATTTTTTCTTTCATTCAAGTTATTCGTACAATATATTGTTTTCTTTTTCCTTTTTCTTTCCTTCAAAGTTCACCCACTGGACAAATAGTTCATCTATATATTAATATAATATGAAGTATGAGTTTAGTATTCAAATATTTGACTTTTAAACTAATATATAATAAAAAGTTGTTAAAAATTCAAATATGACGTAAAATTACTTTATAAATACAATATTCTTATTCAATCCAAAAGAGGGGGAAAAAGATTAAAGAAAAAAATATTAAATCGAGCCAGATTTTTTTTTATCAAATTTCGAATATCCATCGAATTCAAATATGGTACTGACTAACAAAAATCATATAGAATATCAAGTCGGATTTGAATATAAATTTTGATAATCAAATTCAAATATAACTAATTCGATTCAAATTCGATACGTTGGCAGCCCTGAATATATCCATGGAACATATTATTGGCACATCACTTATAAACAAAATTTGCATTACTGCTAGGTTGTTGGCATTCTGTACTACAGAAGACAGAAGTTTGGGTAATGGTGACCTCAGTGCTTAGGTTGCAATAATAAAAGGCATTGTCAATGAATTCCATCTGCTATAGTCTTTGATAAGAAAAGAGGAGTTTAAACAAAGGTGTGATCTTTCTTTAGGTATGAATCAAATAGTCACACAAAAAAAAAATTAGTCAGATAGAACCATTTTTAGGAATTCTGCTACAAAAAACAAATCCGAAAATAATTCTATACGTTGGCATACAAATTTTTTGCATAGCACTAGCGGCATGCCTCCTGTTCCTCAAGCTGAAACTCAGGTTGCTTGAAAGCTATCCTGTGGGGGAAAAATAATACAAGTACATGAAATTCTGCCAGAAACTTGCTCTTGTTATGAAAATAATACTTCATTAGTAATGCATCCTAAATGAGAGGTGCTATCAGTGTATAAGTACACTTAATCTGAACATAAGTATATGAGTACTGTATGATAAGTATGCACAAAATCAGCAGCAGCTTCAACTGAGTGAGACCATCATGAAAATGAAAAACATGGGACCTATTTTTACAAAGCATCCTTCAGGATACCATTCGTTGAGACGGTGGGGGGCTAGTCCTCGTCTTCTGTCGGCCTGTGGATGGAAATTTTGTGAAAGATATTGTAATTTAGCTTGTCAAATGGTAGCAGGATGCAGATATAGAATTTAGCCTAAGCAGCCATTTGAGGGAATAGGAATAATACCTCGTATCTCAACTTCCCTCCATTCTTGGACGAGTGCACAGCAACAACACATAAAATGTGATAAGAAATCATCAAACAGGCCACCCTGCAAGAAAATATAGCCTTAGTGCCAATCAAGAATGTGCAGTTTTGGCTGGTTCAAGCAAGATACATCGGACATCCCATGTATAAATTACCAAAATGTGAGCTCATATTCCGACTAGTTAGGCTACTAAACCAATATGTTGGTTTGTTAGGTTGGCGTATGGTTCATTTTTCATATGATTTTGTGTCTGCAAAAAGTAACACAAGAAAAATATAGGCGAATTGGATTTGTTAACTTATAGATAAATGGTTAATATCTCTAGAATATTTGAAGATAAAGACTAATTCCCTTGGTTATTATCTTTCGGATATGATTCAGGAGCTTGAAGCTTATTTGAATGCATAATCTCCTCTTGGACTTGTGGAGAAAATCAGAAACTACCTTTGAGTCCAATATTTGGTTTGAAGTCAAGGCCCATAGGATTTAATTTGAGGAAGATCTAAAACCTTGGCGATTGCATGACAAAAGCTTGATACTTGAAACCTACTCTTATGGGTAGAAATTTCTTGGATTGAAACTTAAATTTTCCCTTGGGCTTGGATCAACTTGACATAAAGTTAAACGGGCTACATTTAAGCATATTTTGAATTCGGCCAATTAGTTGACCCTAAATAATATAATTAAAAAAAAAAAAGTTATCTTATTGTTTTGGATTAACGAAATGATGGGCTATGAGTCCAGACCAAATTTAATAATCATTTTCTTAGTTATTAAAATAATGATTTATCCCAAAATTTTCGTGCCAACATTCATATATTAAATTTATGAAATACATGGGTGCATATAGGAGCTGGATACATGCTTTAATTGCATAAATTGCAGTAGCAATAAAAAATTGGTTTGAGTTTGGCTTACTAGGATTGTATTGTTCAAATAAAAATACTACTTTCAAGTTATTTTTCAAATCCAGAAATTTCCAGTACTCATGTACTTACCATCTAGATAATTTAGCAACAATTGCAAGAATGAGTTACCTCGATATCAAGTCTCCTTCGGAGCTTTCTTCTTATACAACATGTATAGCAACAGCATCCCAATATGAGGGTATAAGCCATTAGTTCATTACAGGCCTCTGCTGAAGCTGTCAAAATACGTCAACACTATACATTAGCTTCCTTCTTGAATTACAATTGTATCAAGAATGTAATAATGATTTAATAAACATAAGAAAAATGTTTAAATATACTCACATATTTCCTTGCCTGTGGCCACGGATGCTATCTTTGAAATTGTATCACAAGGGCAAAGGAAGGTCTTTATGCCTGCCGTCATTACATAATTAGATGTTTAATTACCATGGGAAGTCCAAAGATAATCAATCAAAAAAATAACATTTCTGAAATGATAAGAATGTCTATGACAGAGACAAACATACACAAGTAAGGTTCAGAACAACAGCCAAGTAGATCAGAATGCCATTCCTCCTTCCAACTCACTTCTTTAGTTGATACCATATTATGGACTGAGGTTATTGTGGTTTCTCTACACACAGAGTATAGCCACAGAAGAAGTCTTAGGAACACCAAGACAATTGCCTCCGACAGGATATAATAACATTTAGTTTTTAGGATGTAAGAGAAAGAGACGAACCTTGAGCTTGTTAAACTGTCATGTTTTCTAGGATTATTCTCACTGGGAAAATGTTCCTTGTCTGAATCTGACTTCTCAGGACTTTCACTAGGTGCACCTTTTTCTGTTACAGAATTTGCTGCATTTTCAGTAACTTCGATCAGACGCTCGATTACTTCACATTGGCCCACATCAATAATAGCTTGTGAGTTTTGAAGCTCTTCCTTAAGCTTTTCATGTTCTTTTTCTAGTGCCTTATCTATAGGCAAATTTGGATAAGAAAAAGAAATACTTTTCTTCAAGATTATCGTGTCGTTTTCAGATATTGCAACTTGCACTTTTCTGTCATCTTCATCTAATGTGTATTCACGCTGATCCCTCTGAATTTCTTCAAGCTTCTCCTGGGTATTAACACAAATTTATGTCCAAATTGTTAATGGAACAGAACCGTTCACCCCTTCACCCCTCAAACATTGCCAGCTTACTAATTGTAGACATTTTCACAAGCAAAATGGATAAACCTTCCTTAACATTGCAAGAGAAAACTAATTCTTGAAGAGCAGATTCAAGCATATAGTGTAAGAAACTTCTTAGAGCCGCAAAATCAGCAGCACTTAAGTTTTCCGTGTCCTTAAACTAGCAAGGATTTGTTAAAAACGAATTACAAACTAATTGGCAAAAAGAGCAGTAAATAGAATAAGAAACCAATTACTAGTTTATGCTTCAAATGAATTTATCAAGGAAAAAACACCTAAATATTTTCCAACTCTGCAAGAACTATCAGAAAGCCAATCTTGTGATAAAGATGGGCAGGGAAAAAGAAAATTGGAAAATCAGTCTAAACAGTATAATTTGCACCTAAATAAAGATTGAATTATGGAGGGGTCTACCTGAATATTGCACAAGATCACAAAACAAAACAATTAGGCTTTTCAAGAATCACTATCAACGCTAATGGCCCATTAACTTTTTGACTTTAATACGTGAATTAGAGGGTAATAAAGATGAATTAATAATCCCATCACCCAATCCCCAAACATCATCACCATTAACACAAATTCCAAATAAACAACAATTAAACTCTAGTATAAATCTAATTACCTTAACCCTAGCGTTATCAACAAGTGCAAGGAGAGGAATAATCCTCAAATACCGATCAATCTCTTCTTGGGCCCTCCTAAACTGGTACACAATGTTCCAACCCATAGCCATCAAATACAAATAGCTCCTTTCTTGACAACTATTGACAAGGAGATAAGCCCTCCTCAGAGCATCCTCGAGCTGCTCCAATGGCTCCCTCGTTTCTGGGTAATTTTTCAACTCCGAAATCTTGAGCTGCTCCAGCAAATTGCCTATCATTTTCACGTGCTGCGCGAATTGCCTGCAATTCTGCTTGTGCATTCTTGCCCTGTTAGCTGCCTTCACTATCAAACCTATTAAGGACACTGCGTTTAGCCCAGTTAATTGTATGATATTTGCAATCTCCCCGAACTGATCCCATGATGCCATCTTTAAATCTTTGTTTATTCAAAAATCTGGTTTGCAAGAGTCGTCCGAGAAATCAAGAGAAAAGGGTCTCAAAATTTAGGAGGAAATGGAGGATAGGAGAAGAAAGGAATAACTGCCATTGGCAAATGACAACTGTTTTTTCTTTTTAGTGATTTTCAACAAAAAAACATGTCTGCATGAGAGCCCAGCTGGTGAAAGGGAGAGGAGCATTGATTTCTAGAAATTTGGCTTTTGCAGAAAAAGTGCCTTTCTCGGAAGGTAAAACAATTCTTGCTTGGCTTTGATGAATTAATGGCCACATTACTGCATAGTTGTTTTCATGTGGCTACAAGGGATTACACCAAAGGTACCGCACTACCACTCTAGCTGTATATTGGCCTTTAAAGCTATAATGGAACAAATTGATCATCCCACTCCGACCTTCAATGTCAACTTATGATATTTTCAAATAGTTTTTCCATATAGTGGAGTACTGGCTTGAGTTGGTGGAATTTTCTTTTGATAAAATCCATCCTTTAGGTCGGGTCTATAAATTTACTTAGGCCTTGTTTGAATTTGTTTTTTGAAGGTATTTTTATTTTTTAATAAAAATAAATAATAAAAAATTAATTATAAATTTAAATTTGAAAATAAATATTGTTTGGAAGTTGTATTTAAAATATAATGATTATGTAAGGTTGAAAATGAATTGTATTTAAAAAATATAGTATTTTTGTATTAAAAATCGTGTAAATATGAGTAGGAAAAAATAAAAAGTTATGAAAAGTGAAAATTGAGAGAGTGTGTAATAGTGCGTTTTGGAGAATATTTTGAGAATGAAATTGTTTGTGAAAATAGGGAAGAAGTTGATAGTTTTCTGTTTTCAGTTTGAGTAGAAAATGAAAATAGTGTTTGAAAACAAAACCAAACGGGAGCCTGTTTGGATTCATTTCCAAACCCCATTTTCACTAATTCTACTATTTCAGAAATAGAACACATCACTTTATACACATTTTCACTCAACATCATTTTCATTTTTATTTTCATAACAAATTCTTTAATAACATATATATCTTCTCCCAATAACCTATATATCTTCTATCTCTATTCCATTATTTTTATCTCTCTCCATCTACAATCTATTAAAACCAATATAATCATTACATTTCCAAACATTTCATCCAAATACATTTTCATTTTTACACCACATCATATAATTAATTTCCACCAATTTGAAAATGTTGGAAACTGGAAATGAAAATAAAAACGAATCCAAACGGGTAGAGTTTGAAAGTAAACAAAAGTTGGAATTTTCAAGGATCTTTATGAAAATATTTTGATGTTCAAACTAGTAAAAGATATAAACATATAATAGAGGTGAAAGTAAATAAAATAATATGGTAGTATAATGGTGTCAGTTGGCAAGACATATTGTCTGCGTAATTTTATTTAATCCCATTAAATTTTAAAATCGAACAATATAGTTATCAAGGTTTGAGTTTGGGCGCTAAGAAAATGAAGATACAGATCCAAACAATTGATTACTTGGAAAATAATATTATGTGTATTTAATATTTCTGGTATCCTTACCCAAAACTAGACATGAGTATTAATATTTTATTTAATAAAAGTTCAAGACCGAAATATAAAAAAAAGATGCCTACAAATTAAATCTATATTATATTACGGTTAGGGGTGAATCAAGTCGAGCAAATTTGGAAAATTTTTCAAGCTCGATTTTGACAAGCATAATATTTAGAGTTCGAGTTCAACTCGATTAAACTCGAATTGTCAAGTGAATTGTAAATAACTGCATACTCAAACGTAATTCAAACTCAAATTTGACTCGAATTCAAAATAAAATAATAGTAGTTTGATATATAATTATTAATAAAATAAAATAATATTTAATTATATACAACTTATGAACTTTGAATCTAAATATGTATAACTCAGTAACAATTTGAAATAAAAAGATAAATTTGATTTAATTTGAATTCAATTCATGAAATTTATTAATTAACTCGATTCATTTACATTCCTAACTACGTTGATCTTAGATGTAGACCTTCTTGTCTTGGTTGCACGAAGTTACAAATTATGCTGTGTTCAATTTTGTGGGGTGGGAGACCGTAAAATCATAGGAGTGGGCAGAGTGGGGCCAGTGGTCTAAAATGAAACACGTCTTATATGGCTCCAAAACTTTGATTGGTGGTTTTCATTCTTTGGGTGTGGATTGGGCACCCGATGGATGTGGATTGTCTCTTCAAACTATCAAACAAATGTCCAATTTGGATCCTTCTCTTTCAAATCTCGCCCAGGACACCTTATATTTTTCCTTGAAGCAATGGGGTTCTTTGGGCTATTTGCTATATGACATTTTTTCAAATTATATTGAATTACATCAGCCCATACACGTCTTGAGATTTTCATTAATTCCATCCAATGTGAAATTTGGATTTTCTGTCTCCATATGCATCTTAGTTTGTGGCTCAATGGCATAAGTTTTCTACATAATATGGGAGGTCAAGAGTTTGAGTTCGAACAGACTATTAATCTCGTGTATATACATAAAAAAATTAATTAATTAATTAGAATTTAGTTTCATTTATTTCAGAAGATGAGGGACAAAATTATTATTACAAAAATTATTAGGCATGGGTTCTTGTCTAAGATTGGACACCCCTTCTTATGGGGCTAAAATTGGTGTAGTTTATATTTTTTTTTAATTATTTTGATGGTTATATTAAGAAAGAATGAATTTTGAATAATGAAACAGGAGAATATGATTTGTGTATGATTTTATTTCAGGGAGGGATTAAAAATTGTTATAGCAGAGAGAATAGTATTTGTGTATTTTTTTTTTTCTTTTGATGAGACATTCAAATATCTGCTTACCTAGTGGATTTGAAAATATAATTTTATAATAATATTTTTGTGCTTATATAATTATAAGTTTTCACTAATATTTTCGAAGTGCTTTGGGTCTACAGTACAAGCCATGCAGCCAGAAACCCATGAGACATTACATACATATTCCAATTTACGAATTTCTTCTTGATCGCCCAGGCGCCCATTCTCAAATTCAAGAAATACTCGGACAAACAAGAACTTGTCCCATGTCTTATTTTGGAAACTTAAATGCCTGAGTCACACATAAGGAAACCCATCAATATTTAGTATCTTACATCAATAAAAACTCATGCGCAAACATAAATCAATCAAAGTGATCTGTTTAACAAACCTTAATTAATTCAATCAATGTCTCACTCTAGGCGCTGCTCAGTGTATAATTTGGTGGAGGAAAAGAAAAGCACCGAGACATCTTCAAGATCGAACCAAAAATTTATCAAAAGAATAAAATAAGAACCTAATAATTCTCAATGAATGAATCTTGGTCTTAATATTCAGAAGATTTGAGCGAAAGAATTGATTTATGAACGGAATAGAGAATATTATTTTGGAATCCTAGGATTCCTATACAACAGATATGTTTCACAATGATTTATGGCGAGGGGAAATGGGGTATATATAGGCTTGGGATGAACCCACCGACCACAAGGCTTTATGATTTTACAGTTTGATCCTTTGGCTTGTTTTTATTTGCAGTTAGGAATTGTGAATCTATATTCTCTAATATTTTCTCTCCAATTGTGATTTTTTTTTCTTTTAGTTTACCTTCTACCTCTTAGTCTTTTCCTCTCACTCACTACAATTTTTTTTGACAAAAACATTGAATTTTTTTAAGAATTATAGTGACATACAAAAAGGCTAAATATATACTCTATTTATTATGTACCATAAAATTTTAACACACACATTGAATGTATCAAAGTTGCTTGTTCGATATGAATTGGGATGTCAAATTTTAAAATTGGTGACTAAATGTCAAACTTTACTAGTATATTTTCAATTCCCTATTAAAATTAGTAAAAGTTAAGATCATAAATTTATGTTATATCTAATTTCACCTTGGATTATACAGGATATTTACAAGAGTTCTTGTTATGTTATTTTACAAAAGATACTAAGTCCTAAACTATTCAACTCCAAAAAAAAGAGAGAAATATTTATTAACATACAAAATTTTCTTTCATTCTTAATTGTAAGAATTAAAATATCGAGACAATGAACCTACGCAAATGTAACTTTTTTAGAAATAAAAAAAGAAAAAAAGACTTTTATGTTAAATCTATATATATCCAGCTTGATATTTAAATGAAAAAATAATGAGGTTTAGCTTAAATGGTTAATCTGAGATTTAGAATTCAATCATTTCAAAATATGTGTTTTTTTGTCTACTATAGAATAATAGTTAATTATTGTTAATAACTATTAATAGCTAATCATTTATTATTGATGATCTCTGAAAAATTAAAAAATCCCCCGGCAGCTAGAAAGATATTACATCAT
Source organism: Jacaranda mimosifolia (assembly GCA_018894105.1). Lineage (NCBI taxonomy): Eukaryota > Viridiplantae > Streptophyta > Magnoliopsida > Lamiales > Bignoniaceae > Jacaranda > Jacaranda mimosifolia. The sequence goes on from CM032123.1 coordinate 2,464,015, forward strand.
TGGAACTCAAAAAGGAACCGTGAAAGGCAATGCATATGCATCAATTTCAGGCAAGTATTCTCCGCGAGGCGGCCACATCGCTGATCTTTTAGAGCAGGATAAGCTCTCAGTTCCAAATCTCTGCCTTTTCTCAGCTCGTATCTCTTCATCATTCCTGTCCTGGAAGAGCCAATCTAGATTTTCTGGATAATGGTATGCATGTTGAACCACCGGTGGAGCCCAATTCAAAATCAGATCCTTATACTTCAACTCCATTCTGCCTGCAGCACAGCCCTCAATCTGCTTAGAAGTAGAAAGGAGACTGAAATTCACCGGCCCGTCTCTCTGATCAGAGTCGTTTTCATTTTGCACAGGAAATTCCATTGTCCCAGAAGTTTCAGGAAGCTTTTGTCGTTCCTTGGCTAAAGCAGCAAATTCATTTTGCTCCTTCGAAGGCTGTCTTATGAAGATAGCATTACCTGTTTCACAACCACGAGGCAAATAAGCAAACAACAAAAGCACTGAATGTAAGAGAGAAACCATTAAATTTTGTGATGGGGAAAGCAAATTTACCAAGACTATGAGCTTCATCTAGGGGTGAAGAGGGCCTCTTCCTCTTGTTGCTGCTCTCTGTACTCTCAGAGGAAGAACTGGGAAGAACAGGCAAGCTGACAGGGTTACCAAGCTCCTCAGTGAGATTGCTTTTTGCTAACTGTTCCTCAGTTTCAGCTTCTGAACTTCTCTCATGGAGAAACTCATCCTTTGTGTCTGAGCAAGTAGTTTGGCCAATGTGACCCTTCCCAATTTCAGAATTCTCCAAATTTTTCTTCTGTTTCTCCTCCTTCCTCTTCTGTCTCTTCTCCCTCCTCCTCTGTTTTTCATCGTAGAGCTTCAAAGAACCAAAATACACACTTTTAGAGTTGGGCCAGGGAATGGAAAACACTAAAAACAACTGATCAAAGCTCAAAATGAAACAAGTGAAGAGATCAAAACATACACTTACACATAGGATGCAAGTAATAAGCATGCAATAGCGTAAACACATATTGAGCCAAAAAGATTTTGTCTTAGCCTCCAACTAAGGTAACATGAAGTTATGCATATTAAGCTAATATACACCACATTGTGCACCATCTCATGTATCACCTAACAAAATAGCCTCCAATATTCTCAAATTCTTCTAAATATTATGGATCACTTGTGTAGATCACTTTGAGATCCCTTCACCATCCAAATAACCAAGAACAAAACTAGTCAACTAAAACATTTAGGATTCTCAAGATCCCACTCTTGTCTACTTATCAAAGTCTTAGATTTAACAAGTGAACCCAAAGTTCACTTTCTCCTAACATTAGTCACTTTCTGGAGCTAGCTACTTCCATCCACATATTCAACTTTCTACCAATATTAGTCCCCATTTTTACCTAAGAAAAGATTTGGTGGAAAGAGAAAGGCATTATCAAACTGTAAGGGAGATTTCGTTTACCCAAGCAAAGATCCATACAGAAGCATTTGTGTGGTTCAACCACCAAGTATTCTTTGCCTCAAAGGCCCGAGCCTCCATTAATTTTCCCTTATCTACTATGGAACCAAGGAAAGAAAACATTATTTGATGACTTCAGAGTTCAGACGCATTTTAATATACAGCACAATATGTCAGGGTGAATATAACAGGTTATGCTTGTGATTACAACCCACAACACTTTTAGCAGGAATTTCAGTTTTTCCCACCCAAGTTTTGCATCAGCGCCATGCCATGCAACTCGCAACTATTTAAATTTTTTTTCAAGACCACCGTATTATGAGTCGTTGAACTATATAGTCCAACAAATAAAGGCAAAGCAAAGTATCCAAAACGACCAAGATACATAACATTCCAATAAACACAGAAAATCTTGCAAGAAAATACCTTAACCTCAATATCCAACTACAATATTTGGGCTGAAACTTTAAACAAATTGTCACAGATCGTCCAACTTATCAGGATTTTGAAAAGCTGAACACTGTTGTTCTTATGCTACTTCATAATCACTTATCACATATATGCCCTAACATATATGTGAGTGTGTGTGTGTGTCTGTGTGTAAGTATTTGAAAGAGTAAAAGTTCCCACGATTTCCTTTCAGTTGGATAACAAATCTGGAGAAAGAAAAAATCATGATCTGTGTGGTTCGACCCAAAAATCAATAATCTCATGAACAAGATTCCTTTAATCTCAACTTCTTATCCTACTTCAAAATCCACTTTTCTTGGACAAGAAATCTTGCTCCGAGACGGCACAAAACACTATATTCCACAAATCATCTGTTTTCTACATATTCTAACTCCTCCACAATTAACATCAACTTTCTTTAGGATCTTGGGGCCCGTGTTCTGTATTTTACTTGGCATAGTTTGTTCAGTCCATATCTAACGCAAATATTAATGTCCGCACGTACATGTGCCCACTATTTCTAAGTTTTCACCAACATTCCCGAAGTGCTTTGGGTCTACTGTACAGGCCATGCAGCCAGAAATCTGAAATACAACTTACGAACTTCTTCTTGACCGCCGACGCCCGTTCTTGAATTCAAGAAACACTCAGACAACAAGAACATGTCCTAGTCTTGTTTGGAAACTTAAATACCGGAATCACACATAAGAAAACCCACCACAAACCCATTAATGTTTAGTATCTTACATCAATGAAGACACATACGCATGCATAAATCAATCAAAGTGATCTTCTCAACAAACCTTAATCAATTCAATTATTGTTTCACTTTGGGTGGTGCTCAGTGTATAATTTGGCGGAGGAAAAGAAAAGCACCGAGACATCTTCAAGATCGAACCAATAATTTGTCAAAAAATCAAATAAGAACCTAATAATTCGTAATGAATGAATCTCGATCTCAATATTCAAGAAATTATAGAATTCCTACACAACCAAAAATGTTTTACAATGAATTATGGCGGGGAAATGGGGCATATATAGGCATGGAGTGAATTCACGACCTGAAGAATTTATAATTTTACAGTTTAGTCCTTCAGTTTATTTTTGTTTTCAGCTAAGAACTTTGGAATAACTTGGATTGAGAGGTCAAATTTTGGAATTAGCGGGTCCCATGCCAAATTATACTATTATATTTTGAATAATTTCATGAACTTATATATATTATATGATTTCAATTTAAATTCTATAGGATATTTACAAGAATTTTATTACGTTATTTATAAAAATATTACGCCACCAGCCCTTCATTTCAAGATCCTACGAGAATTTTCCGCCATCAAATATCCACTCAATGGGCCTTCTACAAGCTCCACCGCCCCAGCCACCTCTTCTTCCTCTTCCCGGCGATTTGCATCATATTAGGCATGTAAATGGGTAGGATATCACTTTACCCACATCTATACTCTAAAATACCCAAACAAAAATATCATATATTCTACCATGCCCTAAAATATTCAAAAGGATTAGATCCTAACCCTATCCTATCTAACCCAAGACTCAGTAAGTCTAGTTTATTAGATTTATATTTTTAATGTATATATTAATTTTCTCAATATATACTAAAAATATATTTGGCATATGATAACAAAAAATAATTTTTTTCTATATTTAATTAAATTTAATTTAATCATTAAATTTAAATTAGTTAATTTTAAACTTTTTGCTAATTATATAAATTGTTTTATTGATATAATAGTTAAAATTTATTAATATAATTAACAGTTAAACTTTTTACTAATTAAATTAATATAATTAAAAAGTTGTTAATAAAAACATACAGTTAATAAAAACAGTTTAAAAGAAAAAAAATTCTATATTTAATTTTATAAAAATAGTTAATTTCTATATTAATAAACTTTATTCATTAAAAAAGTTAATTTTATTAATTTTTTTATAAAAATTATTTATTCCACTATTAATTTTAATATTATTAATTTTATTAATAAAAAATGTTCAACTGTTGCTATTGTTATTCCGATTTAAAAAAAAATTGCTATCCCAATATATTAACTTTATTAATTTTATTAATTTAGTTTAATTTTTAATGAAAAAAATTATTTAATTGTTGCTATTCATTCACATAATTGTAATTTTTATATATAAAAAGTTTATCATTAATATAAATTTGATTTGGGTATAAATAATTTTTAGGTTCACAGATTAAATTTAAATATAAAGTAATGGGTAATTTTTGGGTATGTGTACAGACTCTACTCATATCCATTACATTATCTTTAATAAGTATAGGTATGGGTAGGGTATGAGTATTGATATTTTGGACTTGGGTAGTAGGGTAACACCCTATCCGTTTATAGGCCTACATCATATGATGGATAATATCTTAAAGTTGATAATCTGGAAGCTGATAGTATGATGTTGCCATGTAAAGGATGCATAGGATATATGTTTTGATGAAAACCCAATTTTGATGGCTTTGAATTGAATTGAAAACAATGTTGCTATTTTGTTTTTTTAAACAAGATTGGAAAGTATGAGTGCATATACATAATTAGTAAGCTTGATTGTATGGACTTACGCTTAATCTAGTATAAATGGAATTTTAAGGAGTTTATCATATTTTTTTGGCTTAAACGGAAAAAGAGTAGGTTGACTTTTTGCTTGATTATGATAAGTTTGACTGCAATTGGAGAAGTTTGAATTTGCTTGATTCATGCTTTTTGGGTACAACGTAAACATTTTGTACTAAAAATTTAAAATATTTTAAATAGTTATGGTTTATACTTGTATTCATTAAGCAAGATTGTTATTTTGTATTAAAAGAAAAAAATATAAATATCATAAAATAATAAGTAAATTATAAGTTTACTTAATTTGATTTGATTTTATGTGATTAACAAGAATTTAATAATAATTAATTAACATACATTAAATAAAGATAAAAAGATTATAGTTTAATAAAATAATATAACAATGTATTTAGCAAAAAATTTATATATTTTTTATTTTTTGTATTGAACCCGCACCAAACCCAACCCGACCCTTTTTCGACCCATAAATATAAACTTATTTTGAATTCAATTCATTTTAAACTCAACTCATAACCAACCCACCAGTTTTCCGCTACTAAGTACTAATTATAACATAAGAAAATATAAAGATAACGATGAGTGATAAATTGGTCTACTAATATCGTTCTCACATTTATATGTATGAAAGAAATTATTGTGATTGATTCAGATACTATTGTGAAAGAAATTTATTTTGAAAAAAAAAGAAAAGAAAAATCTATGACAAGTTAGGCAAAGGTGAAACCTCAACATTGAGCCAATTTCGGGACCAAACACCAAGTAGGCCCACAAACTGTACCAAATAATAGTCCGTACGACAATATATTCTTCGGTTACACGCCCGATAAGCATCATATTGCCAACTTGGCAACGTCATATCTCACAACAAAACCAGCATCTCCCAATTATGATCCAACAACACAATCACAATTTGCGAAAAGAAAGTTATTTTACCTCTAGAGTGAAAATATTTTTGTATTTTTAAAAATTTTATCTTTTTTTTTTTGTAAAATAAATATAAAAATATCATATTGATGATGAAATTAAAAATTTATATATAATATAGGTAGTAATGACACTAATTACTTTTCGAGACATTCTTTTTTTTTTTTGTTGAGAGAGATGGTATTATAAATGACGAATTTTTTATTATTCAACAAAGTAATATTTTATTTTTTTTTGCAAATCAAATAAATCGAAGTATAAAATAAGCATAATGCACATAAGATGCACAAAAGAGCCCATTCAGGTTCGAACATGAGACCTCCCACATAATAGAGGAGACAATGCACATAAGCACACACAAAAAAACCAATTTAGATTCGAACACAAGACCTCCCACATAGTAGGGAAGACATTCAGTATGATTGGATTACAATTAGGGCTTATTTGTTTGGGCATATAGGATTAGGAGGTATTAATACGCTAGTTATACATAAGCTAGAAATGATATCCAAAATCATGTAATCTATTGTTTGCTTAGATTTTTGAAATTAGTGATATCCCATGCTTAATACTATCTAATGTTTAGTTTGCAAGATTGCTCAATGTAATTACACTTTCTAATGTCAAAAATGTCATAACTTCTAAGAAGATAAATTTCTAAAATTGGCAGAAAGGGTCAAGGATAGGGTTTTTATGATAGTAAGAATATCATTTTCATACTTTATCAGATCAAATTTGAAAGAATGAAAAATGGATCAGGCCAAGATGGCTTGATTCATAAACCAATCTGGCTCATGATATTATGTCGGGCCGCAAAGGTATCATAGGCCATAAAAATATGAAACAAACAAGAAATAAAGCTTGAAAATGAATATATCAAATTTTATCTAATGAAATAAACAAGCCTACTATGATTATTCAAATAATCAACATATTATTAAGAATTCCCATGATTTCTTCTACAATTACCAATTTACTTGAAGTTTCCTATTATTTCACCTACAACAACTATCCATAACTCCGAAATTCGAATCATTTTTCCTTATTGTTTCTCTATATGTTAAACTCAAATCAAACTCTCCATTACTTTCTCCTCAATACATTCTACTCATAAATTTTCATTTTTATCAATTTTGAAGGTAAAACAAAATATCAACGTTTGATGTGGTTCAATTTTACTTAGGAGATATTATAGAAGAGAAAAAATAGCCCTCAGCCATCCAAACCATTTTTGTTCGTTATTTGATCGGATATTGTTTGAAATGAAGCCCCTACAACTAGTTCAACCACTAAGTTTAGATCACAAATTAAGGTAAATATTTTAATAATTTTTGAAAATTTTCTTTTTGATTTGACGATGGATATAAAAATTTTACTTTTATATGACTGTTATTTTCATTATTATGTAAATTATATTACTTAAAAAAGCATTTTATGTATACGAAAACCGCATATAACTGATTACTAATAATTCTGAATAAAAATTCATAAGTATTCATACGTATTAAATTCTAATATTATGGATTTATGTATAATTAATTTGGTTTTTCAAAGTAATAGTAAAAAGACATACATACTTTCATTTTTCCAACTCTCATCTTAAACTATGTACGAACTCAAATATGAGATATTTTTTGGGGTAGAGCCAATTATATTTTTATAATTTCAAAAGTAATTAATTATTGAAGTAATAACTAGGAGCGAAGGAAAAATGGTTTAATTAATGTCAATATTAAGATAATCTATTTTATACTAGAAATGTTGTTTGTGGTTGTTAGCGTCAACATCTTAGTTAATCGCTACTTGTTTGAAGAAGCATAAATTTTTGTCATAAGTTTAGGTCATTTATAAAATGTAGGGACAATTTGGACATCTACATAATCAAAATTATTTCGATTATTTCGTGGATTTAATTTTCCATTTTTCTCCTACTTAATTTTTACTCATGTAGCTCTCTAAAGTTTGCAACTAGCATCTCATTAATTTAAAATATATTATTACTTCATTAAATCCATCTAATTTGCATTTGAGGTCATTCGAATTCAAGCTATTGAAAATAATAATCATTTGAATAAGTCGATTAGTAGGCTTTAGAACCTAAACACAACAAACAATTAGATACTGTTAGGAGAATTCAGCAACGATCCTCTAATACTTAACTTAATGATCGAAAGAATATTGCAATTACAGTAAACTAATTGTGTGTTTTGGGGTGTTTATAATAGTTGGTTGACGTGACCCTATCACATCACGTTTTGGTGAATGTGTAAGAGGTGCCACCTGCACTTGATGGACAACTAAGATATATAACAAGTTGCATGTTGCGTCAATAGCCAAGCGTTTTAGATCCTCTATTTCAATTTATATTCAATTTTTTGTTTTATTTTATGGATATATGATATGTGTATCAAATATTTTTTTATAAAAAAATTATTGAGAATCAAATACACTTGGCATTTATATATCAAGTTGAAATAAAAAATAAAACAGTAAATGAAATAGATGTTCAAAGTGACAACCAAGTCAAATCTGCCATTGAAAATTACGCAAGTATCCTGACTAATTTAATATTTTGACTACAAATAAGGGTAGATTCATAATTTTAACTTTATCCAAATACCAATTATTTCTTACTAAAATTAATAGATATCAATGAAATATATATATATATGTATATATATAAAACAATATATCCCATGCTCAACCTCAAAAGTCACGCGATTCCTCAATAAAGTACGACATCAATCAGCGCTTTAGCGCCACCGAAGACGGCGGAGGAAAGATTCGCCTGCATTAGCCTCGAGGAGGATAATAAGTGGGGAATGAAAATAGATACGGCTCCAACTTTCCAGCTGTGCGATGGAGCTCATCATTTGCCTAAGCGGGAGCTCGGCTCCAATTATTACTAACTATAATCATTATCCCACTAACCACACAACTAATTAATCAAGGACTGCTCCACTGCTTTCACACGCCCTTTACTTTCACCGAAAAGCCTATTTCATTGCACATTTTCGACGGCGGACGGCGCAATCCTTATGATTCATGAAAATTAAATTTTGCTTTTGATATTCTTTCATATTTTTTAGGCGGGTTTTTTTAATAGAATTGGGTATTGGAACGCAAACGAATCAAGCCAGTTCACGAGTCTAATAAGTTCATTCAAAAAGTATTCGAACTTGAACCAAATAATTTTTGTTCATGGGTTTGTGAATTTGCAATTTTTTTTTAAAATATTTATATATATAAATTATAATAATACATTAATTTTTTTATATATTATAAAATAATTTCATGTTTCAAACTCGAACTCGAGCCCAAACTCATGTCTATAACTTTATTACAAGGTTGAGTTTAAATGAATCGAGCCGAGCCAAGTTCGAATAAGGGCTCGAGCCTTAATTTCCTGAATTCATCAAGCTCAAGCTCGAAAAAATGGTCAAAGCCCGACTCGACTCGACTCGTTTGCATTTCTAATTGGGTATGTTATCTTAATAAATTATTTAAGCTATATGGGCAGGGTCTAATCGAGAATATTTTCTATTTAATTTTTATTTTCTTCACTTTTACTAATAAATGTAGCACTAATTTGAATAGTAGAGAGTTTTTGTCAGATTTTTGAATGATCTGAATACTAGATGAAATCTGAGGAGTAGTGTTGAGTGGAGAACCACCGAACCACCTAAGTCTTATAGTTCGAATCAAAAGAGAAATTTCTCATATTCATATTAAATTTGATTAATATGAAAAATACTTGAAGGATAGGGTTGCCTTCAACTAATCAAAATATCGGTGTAATAGAACAGTGATCCCTGAACTGCATAAATCATTAAATCTCATCATATTGTGGATTCGAATTGATTTTAATAAATTATATCAAGTAGGATAACTTTTCGTAAAATATCAAAATCAAACTTTTGATAATGATCTCGGACAAATATATATGGTGTACGATATGTATAAATTTCTCAAAAGATGATTTTATAGAGAACTCCATTTATATTGAATGTTCATGTTTGAATTATTATCTACATTGCTTTTACAGAAATTTCAATAAATATAAAGTTTCTACTAATCAAGTGGTCCCTTGGGCCCGTTTACTTTGTGATATGAGGTGTAGGGTGATAGGATGAAATGAGAGATGGATAGTGGAATTATGATAATTTTATATTTTTGAAATTATGTTTACTTTGTGGGATGATATGAATGATAGATGTGGATTAGTGTATTGATTGTTTACTTGGATAAATGAAAATATTAGGATAAATTTTAAATAACTTAAATACCCTTGAATAAGAAATTGTTTGATTAACGCCGCAATGGAAGTTCTTTTTTAAGTTGTAGCTCCATTCTAGAAGTTTATATGGTAGTGATACTAAATACTTCAAAGTTGCGACTAAATATATATATTAGGTCGCGGCAAAGTAATGGCTTAATGGTAATTTAACCCTTCATCCCACAACACCGTCCAAATAGGATTTTTCAATCCCTGGTAATTGGAGGGATTACAAATCCCATAAATTGTCTCTCCAGTATCGGGCCAGCCCTTATCCACTAGGCTTTCATCAAATGAAGTAAATATTGGATTGTGCTGGATGAGGGCTTTCATCCCCCCACATCCATTGAAGTAAACAGGTCGCAGCAAAGTAATAGCTTAATAGTAATTAATATGTATATATATATATGTGTAATTTATAGTAAGGGCTTGTTCATTTGGGCATATAGGGTTATGCAAGATTCATATACTAATAATACATAAGCTAAAAATAGTATCCAATATCATATAATCTATTGTTTGCTTTGATTTTAGAAATTGATGATATCCCACACTTGACACTATATAATATTTGGTTAGCAAGATTGTTCAATATAATTACATTTTGTAATGTCAAAAATGCCATAACTTCTAATAAAGTAAATTTTCAAAATGATGGTTATTCAAAAGGATGAAAAATGGAATAATCCATAAACCAACTTGGCCCATGATATAATGTCGGGCTATAAAGGTATCATGAGCAATAAAAATGTGAAGCAAACAAAAGATAAGGCTTAAAAATGTATCTATTATGCCTTATTATGTGAAGCAAATAAGTCCTAAAAGGACATTGCACACAAAAGGTCAAACGGGGGAGTGGCTGCTCAATTATACAAGAAATTATTATGTCCTCAACAATTTAATGTAATTTATAATGGTGAGCATCTCTTTACCACTACTTTTGATTTTGGATCTTCCAAATCATTCCCACAGAAGATCCGAGTTTGATCATTCGAGAAAAAGATTCATTCTCTTCATAAAAAATAGGAGGTAGAACCAATAAAGATTTTTTTTTTTCGATTCATCCTCAGCCTCATTCAAGAATTGTTTTTGATCCAAACCATAAGAATCAATAGAAAAGGCAAATCCCTTATGATAAACTAGATCCAACTCGGTTTATTAATAAAGTGAATAAATCTATCATTTTTTGAATTTTTTTTTTAAAATCAAAATCGTGGTGCAACGTGTATTCTCCCTGTTCTGATCATGAAATAGATGAAATAAATCAAAACATAAATTTTTATTCAAAAATAAATTTTTATTGAAACTGTCCATATTCGGTTCATTCTTCAAACCATATCACACTCCGAATCTAATGAAATTATTATATCCTATGACTAATTATTAAATTGACTGTTTTTAGCCGTAGTCAATATAATTATGATGCTCCAGAAGGAATAATTAAAAATATATATTTAATCAAGATCCAGGACAGCGCCTATAAAATTAGCTATTCGTAGGTCAGCCTGTGTCTCATGATCGCCATGGCGTCGTTGAGTGGCAAAAACAACCTGCGGAACGCAGTGGTTGCATTTCTCGCTCCTCTTCCTTCCATTTTCTTCTATCTTTCCTTCCTCTGCCATTACTCCGCCGCAGAAGTAGATTCTCTTTCTCCAGTCTGGACTTGGTGCTATCGCCACCCTATTCTGTTAGCCAATGTCCTCTTCTTCCTCAACGTCAACCTTCTTTTTTGGCTTGTGGGTCTCATTCAGTCCAGCCACTGGGTATGATGTGTATTTTTACTACAACTCTCGTTCGTGGAACTGCATTTTCTTGTTTTAATCTTCTTTTTAGTGGTTTTGTGTAATTGTGATTGTAAATGCGTTGTTCCAGATGATAGATTTGTATTGGACGGTGATACCTGTGTTGCTGGTTCATTACTTCGCCACTCACCCTTTAGCAGAATCAAATGCCTGGAGATCGAGACTTGTGATATTTTTGACGTTGGTTTGGAGCATTAGGCTCAACCACAGCTACTTCCGCCGAGAAAAGTGGCAGTGGGGTGCTCGAGAGGACTGGAGATTTAGCGATATGGGCAAACAGTACGGCAAGAACTGGTGGTGGATTTCTTTCTTTGCTGTCTATCTGTCTCAGCAGGTAATTAGTATTACTCAATGCGGATTGTTAATATCTATGCCATTTAGCAAAGTTGAAATTGGATCTGGTAATTGTAACGCGACTGTTTGATGAATTTCCTGAACGAACTCAACTCTATGATAATCCTGTTGAATATGTTACTTAACAGGTTTTCCTGATGGGAATATGCTTACCTCTCTATGTTGTCCACTCAAAAGACAGGCAATTGAATCTGTGGGATGTAATTGCTGCAGTAGTGTGCTTGAGTGGTGTTACTATTGCATATTTTGCTGACACACAGCTTCACAACTTTGTCACTAGAAATGAGAAGCTGAAACAGCTTGGTCAAGCACTAGTCCCAAATCTTGATGAAGGCTTATGGCACTACTCACGGCATCCAAACTATTTTGGCGAGCAGTTATGGTGGTGGGGATTGGTGATCTTTGCTTGGAACTTGGATTGTGGGTGGACATTTATCGGTGCACTGATCAATAGCTTGTGCTTGGCCTATGTCACTATTCTTGTGGAGGAACGGATGTTGAAACAGCAGTACAGGGCCGAGGCATACAAGAACTACCAGAAAACGACGTCAGTTTGGATACCTTGGTTCAAGAAATCATCCTTGGAAGGAAAAGAGAAGGAAACATGATCAATATTTGGTATTTATTCCATGAATGTGTATTATAAATGTTCATGTTCATATTTACTCTTCTTGCGTTTCGTAGCTGTTAAAGTTTTCTGCTGTTGTTCTTGAAATGGAATTGAAAATTGCTGCCAATCAGATCTTGCAACTAATTGTTATATTCGTATGAAGATTCATTCTACACTAGCAGCGTAATTTTGTTTGAATGAAGCTTGTTTGTCTATAGATTGAGGATCTGATGGATAAGAAGCCTGTATGGTCTTTCCGTAGGATGAAAAGTGGCCCTGAATATTTTTTCAGATATATTGGAAGATGGATGTTTGCAATGGAATGCTAGCTGGTTTTTTTATCCCTTAATTGATTTTATGGGAGTGTTTGCAATAATTTCAAGAAATTCTTCTCAATTTTTAGCTGTTTTGGGATGTTTGTAAGTGAGATTTGTACTTTCAATTCTCTAATTAAGTATAGAGATGCATAAAGTTAAAAGCAACTTTCATCTAACTTCTGCATATTTTTGGTATTTTTCATTATTATTTTCAAATGCTATCAACCTTTATTACAACTTTCTCTACAATTTCTTACTTGTTCAAAAGCAAAAGTTCTTGTAAACGCACTTTATAAATCCTTATATTGGAAAATAAATCTGGATCTTAGAATCAAGCTCAGTTTATTAGCTTCTTGTTCAGCATTTCTTGATCCTATGGATCTAAAACATTTTCTTTCAGCTCCTTCCTTTGAAGTTTTTGTGATAGCCAACGACCCAAGTTGTGGTAAGAAAAGTGTTTCAGAAACTAGAGAATACACCAAATTGATGATCAACTTGAAACGAAGTGTATTATTACTCGGGACAATTGTGTTTGCATCACAAAAAATACAACATGAAAATAACAAAAGCAGCAGTTGATTAACTAACATAAGACACTCTTTAACCACTTGGTTTTTGTCAGAACAAATTTATAGATTGGAGGAGGGAATTGCAGAGCTGACTGACTCATCAATTCTCACACGAAACGATTGATATATTTCTGAATCGTTGGATTAACAAGAATCTTGTATGCTTTCTCAGAGGGATGGTAGCTGTCCCAAAATACGTACTTAGAATCATCTGGACATGTCCCACTATATTTGTTACACAATATCACCACTTCTATATTTCCTGTGCCACAGCAGCCTCTGTCATTAACTTCAAATCCTGGAAAATCATTTTAAAGAAAACCCCTTTTCAAATGAATGATTAAGAGGGTCCACCATGATTATATATATATATATATATATATATTAATGAGGAAAGAAAAGGGATTAAGAGGGCTCACCATAATTTTGGGGGTTTTGTATGAGATCAAGAAGAGGGTTATAAATATCAATGTAAACAACCCTGGATTGAGGCAAATTTTGGGTGAGTGAATCAAGTACAGGTTTGAGCTTGGCATTAACCAATTGTGCTGCCTGATTGTACTCCTCTGAACACACTCTCGATGAGCCACCTGCAAGGGTTCTTTGAGATGGCAAACACCCAACTGGTGGGAGGCTAAAAACACCTATTCTTCTTGGCCCAAGCTGGTATAGTTCCTACAAACAGGGGCGGAGTCAGGAATTATAATTTTGGGGGACGTAATTGGATTTTTACAACATATGAAAATGACTTTTTTATTTTTAGGCGGGCAAAACTTTAAATTTTGTAAACTATATGCTTAACATGATCTGATAGAGAGCTGAGGTGCACGATTGTCTCTACTAGTCTTGCACCTCGCTCTGTCCTTGCCTATGGACCATATCTAATTATTTGTCATGTAAACCTTTACCATAGAAAGGCAATGAGTAGAATGCATGTGTTATTCTGATTCTTGATAACTACAAATTTAATGTTGTAAGAAGTAGACACAGTAATTGTTTTGTACCTGTATGAAACTGGCAGCTGAGGAAACAACAAGGTCAGCATAAGAAGAAATATCATACTGCGCCCGACGAATGCCAATGGTGAAGTAAGTATTTACAAGATCATCACTCCCTGCTACTACTAAATGCAAGCTGTTGCTCAAGATTTTGTTTGTTCTTTCTTCCCCAACTGCCCCTTTCAGCTTCCCAATGTACTCTTTGAATTGCTTCAACTGATCAGACAATGATGCCACTGACTGGAACAACAAATGTAAACAAATAATTAAGGAAGGAAGAAGATTTTACTTCCTTTATATGTACCATATTAGTCATGTATATATATATATGTATGTATACCACTAGTTGAGGTGTTTGAGGATCAAATCCACATCCCCCGGAAGCAAAGCTCACACCAGTTGGAAGATCTTCAGGCTTCAAGTTGGGATCAAGGTAGGCAGGTATGAGGTCTCTAATTCCTAGTTCTTCAGCTGAAATTTGAAATACAAAGTTGTGAAGAAAATCAGATGGATTTGTGTGATGTAATGATCATTATGATTGAGGAATCTTGTTCGTATGTTTGATTCATAATGTAAAATTTGGAGATGTTTATATGTTTTCTTCTTGCAAGAAGGATAACATAATGTAACAATTAGTGAACCCTTGATAAATAGTAATAATTAAAGTTTTTGTGGAACTCAAACTCAAGATTTTATATTTATATGCTTAGGATAAGAAAAATAACACGTTGAATGCCTACATTTTCGAGATAATAAAATATAATAATGTTTATACATGTTAAAATTAGACCTACATAGTTTTAGGTTAGATCATATGAATAAATAAAGCCCGAGCTATATTTAACTATATTTTGGATAATAAGCCAAGTTATAAAAGTGGTCAAAGCCAAAAGCTTTAGTTTGAATTTGACAAAATTTGAAGACTAAGGGAATGTTTGGTTATGTTTTTCAGAACAATGTTGTTTTGGCGAAACATAACCAAACATATCCTTATTTTCACTTCAAAACACACATTTTTCAATATATATATATATATACATAAATTATATATATCATATATATTTTATTATTATTCTAACATTAAAAAAATCACTCAATTCAATTTCACTCCAAAAATCTAACAAAAAGTATTGATTTGACTGCTACAGTAAAAAATATCTTTCCCAAAATATAAATAAACTTACCAAAAAGTAATTTTCACATTATTCAATAAGTCAATATCTCAAAACACATAATAAACATGTAATAAAATTACACAAAAAACATAACCAAACATTCCCTAATTTTATTATTTTTAAGAGGACAAAATTTGAATTTTTATAAATAAATATGTATAATATAATAATATTTAATTTTGTCAGATACCGACTATTCCTGCCGGTTTATCCTTGGTCCACTCAAATGTAGCTAACATATGAAATTAAATTAAGGTTTTAAGTATTTATTTATTTATTTATTTTTACTTTTTAAATAATTGCGAAATTTCTACAAACAAATAATTAATGGGGAAGAAGGCGGGCTATGGTTCCTGGCCCGCGGGCGGCGTTCAACCATTAAATGTGCTACTTAGGATTGTACTTATCTTAGCTGGTGGGAAGTACAAAGTGCATTAATTAGGCTTGCAAAGTTTAGGTCCCCTTCTCTATATTTTCAAAAAGATTTTTTTCCATTAATTTATTATTATGTAATAATTTAAAATTATAATTTTATTAATTTTTCCAGCAAAATTTTAAAATAATCATATTTAGATCTCATTTTATTCACTATGTTTATAAACGTAGGACTTAGGGGTGTAATCAAGTCGAGCTGAGCCGAGCCGAACTCAGTTCGCATTGGCAAATGAATTGTAAAGAACTGCAGGCTCAAGCTCGAGTTTGAACTCGAAATAAAAAATATATATATAATATATATTTATTTATTAATAAAATAAAAAAATAATATGTAATTATATATTGACTCGCGAGTTGGCTCGTAAGCCTCGAACTTAGATACAAACTGCTCGAAATTAACTTGAATTAGAGATCGAGCTCGAACTATTTTGAGCTAGAGTTGATCCAACTTGAGCTCGGCTCATGATCTGACTCGATTCATTTGCACCCCTAATAGGAGCTACCTTATTAACGTTTGATGTTTTATTAATTTAAAAATAATTACAAATTTACATATAAATTAAATGGTATTTTCTCTTCCTGTTCTACCTAATATTGATGTAACATAAAAAAGTAGTAACACTAAATTATCAAATCAAACATTAATTATTCCATCAACATTATTTAATTGGTGGGACACGAAGATTATAATGGGCCCCCAACTCTTATTATTACATAAAAGTAAAATCAAGCACATTTTCAGAAAAAGTATTATCTTTTTTTGTATAAAAATACATAAATTAAATTTATTTTATTTTCGACCTATTAAAATCAATATATTTTCATACAAAATAGACTTGAAAATATAAACAAATAGGGCTGTTGGAATAGGTTTGGCATTTCTAGAATGAAATTATTTGATCAATCTGTTAATTAAAGTGATAGCTATCCTGAAAAGGCCACAACTATTTTTATTTCTTGGAGACTACTTCTTATAGGGAGTGTAATAATAGTATATATACACTGAGATAGAGATAAAGAATTCGTACATATAAATATAAAATTTATTATACGAATTCTAATAAAATTTTATTAATGCACATATATAAATATATATATATATAACTCATATATATTTTAATCATCCGTTGAATAAATCGAAACGCATAAATATATATATGTACGTATGTATGTACGTACACTCCCACATGGAAATTTGATACACGCATATTTGCACGTGTGAGGTTTTCAGTTCTTAATTTTTATCTTAATGGTGTTTTATTTTTTATTGTATAGTATTAAAAAAATTAAACGTATCAAATATTTTTATAAAATAACGGGTATCAAATCAAGTTGAATGAGAAATAAAATGCCATCCCCCACCCACCCCATGGAGATGCATGGTTGACATTAATGAACAAAAACAGTTAAGGAACAACGAAGACAAATAAGCATACTTTTTACTGAAAAAAAAAAATAAGAAAAGCACTTTGAATCCTTTATTTCATTTCGTGTTTTATTTTCTATTTCAATGTGATGTATATATATATATATCAAGTTTTTTGATTTTCAATCAATTATTTTTATTAAAAAAAAATTTAATACACATTTTATACATCAATATAATAAAATATGAGATGTAATATATATTGGAGTAGAAAATCTAAACCGCAAAAAAGGAGATCTTTTTATTCGGTTTAAATCCTCTATTTCATTTCCTATTCCATCTTCTATTCTATTTTATGAATATATGACATGTATATTAAATATTTTTTTATAAAAATAATTAATTAAAAAATAGATACACTTGGATATAGACATCACGTTGAAATAAAAGATGAAATACGAAATGAAATAAAGGATCCCAAATGCTATTTAGTGTGAGAAGTGTGTGAGTTTTCTAAGTAAATACGCAGCAAGAATTAATGTTGAGCACACATACAGCAGTGTGTATGTGTGTGTATCTGTGTAATGATCATACCAATCAAATCTGGAGGTGTCCTCCCATTGCCAAACCTCCCCGTCGGGATTCCGCCCTGGAAGTCCTTCCCGTACGGCGGAAAATTACACTTCACCAGCGTCTTCATTTCGTTGTTATTCCCCTGATCAACAATGGAATCTCCAAACGCAAAAACTCCCGGAATTGTCAGGTTTGGCGGCAGCTTTATCAGCCCCTCGCAAGAACTGATGCAAAGCAGAAGAAAAACAGATAGAACCCGAAAAACCCTTGAAGGATAGAGCCATAAACAAGAAATATTCTGCTTCATATTCAAAAGTTTCAAATTTCTCTTGGGGTGGAGAAAGGAGGAGTTTTGGGTTTAATTTGTTGGCTAAATTATGGGGTTTAGTGGGATTTATATACAGTGGCTAGTAGTAACGTTTGATTGTATACTAGTTTTTTGTTTATGTGTATACGTGTAGAAAATTTAGTGTGAGTTTTCTTGATGTTTACTAGTAAGCGAAGTAGGTGTATAATTTAATACAAGTGGCAATAGCCATGCATAGAGCTTTTTGCTCAACGTCATGTTTCTCATGAGACATAAAGTTTTATCAATTAGGAAAGTTATTCAGCTTCACTTCTGAACACGTCAGAGGCGAATGACACCAGTCTTCAGGGACGGATTCAGAATCGAAACTATGAGGAGTAAAAATTAAAAGAACATAAAAATTTAAATATAAATTTTATAATTTATGAATTCATAATATATGTTGTCATCGAAGTTAAGCATGACGTTTTTTTATATTATAATATTCATCAATGATACAAGTAATGTCAAAAATTTTAACAATATTTTTCCCAATGTAAGTAACTAAAGAATTAGTTAAAAAATCATTTTTCATCTAATTTCTAAAGTTTATTTTTGATAAATATATTCTCAAACAAATAAAATAGAAGTGTTCTATTGGGTCTAAGCTAACCTAATTGTAAATTATTTGATTGTAAATATGGGCCTAACACTTTGCTTTAAATTTTACAAAACTACAATAGATAAAGAATTAATAAAAGTTATTATCAAAATTTTAAATATATGTGAACTAGAAATTGTTACAAAAGTTAAAAATATATATATGTATATATATAAATATTGGGAGATTATTACTAGAGTTTAAAAATATATGAAAATATTAGAAATTTTTAAAAAAGTACACAAAATGTTGCCCCCTTGCCCCCCTGATTCCGTCACTACCGGTCTCACACTAATATGAATGAAATACGATGACTATATGTGTATATATAAAATTAAAATAAAAATAATTTAAACAGATCAGATACTAAAGTATTTGATCCTTCAAATAAATAATCGACATTTAATTAATTTGGGATAAAATTGAACAGCTGGGGCTCCATGGAAATCTATTAATTCATAATTATCTTTACTGATGCATTAAAATTCTCCGATTTTAACAATTTTGGTGAAAAAGATGAAATTATCTCATTATATGATAGATGATGGTTTCTTCAATCTTGCAACAAGAAACCCTCGTCCCAACGGAATTCTTCTGCATCGAAAAATGATTAGGGATCGAAGCTGGAGTTTAATACAATATATGCCAAATATATTTAATTTATAATTAATTATTTTATAAAAAAATATTTTATACATTTAAAAGATTTAATATTTATTGAAATAGAGAATTTAGATTGTTGGTAATGCAGCTGAATTAAATCTAGAAATTAATAGAAACTTCTATAAGCCTTTTAGACTTTGTTCCTTCTAGAGCGCATGTTTTTGTCTGTGGTTAGAGAGTCTCCTAGAGTTGAACACGGTTTGGCTTGGACAACATTACCATCGATGGAATTACCTCAACTCAACGAGCAACTAGTACATTGAACCTTAAAGATACGTCGGGCCCATCCTTAAAGTAGTTATGTGTATTAGTGAGAGAAAAGAGTTATGGATAATTAAAAAATTATATTATAATTAATTATTTTGTGTGTATGATGAAAATTTTCAAATTAATTTATAAAATATACAGATCAATTTCACTGTTATAGGACTATTTTTGACAAATTAATTTTTTATATATCGTTAATGTCCCACATCGATGAAATAAACAAGTTGTGGTCTCTATATATGATTTTGGACAATTCTCACATCTTGAACTAATTTTTGGAGTTGAGTTAGGCTCAAGGTTTATTTTTTAACATGATATCAGAGCCACCATTGCCGATGTTGGGTTATCCAGTATTGTTGGGTCATCTATTTTATGTTATTCCACGCTCCAAATGTTCACTTTTAGGTGTGCGCGGGGTGTGTCAATGTCTCACATCGGTGAAATAAATAAGTTGTTGTCTCTATATATGTTTTGGGCAATTCTCATCTTTTGAGGTAGCTTTTGGAAGTATAATTTTATTTTTCCTTTATTATAATCCAAAAGTTGTAAAGCGAATTAAGAAGCTAATGTGAGATTAAAGTAATTTATTACATCACACAACTCCTACCCTAATCCATCATTCCTACCTACATTCAGAAGAATGATCTTTTGCAAAATGGTGGCGACAGCAACACATTAAGTTTGGTGGGCTACTTCCATTTTAATTTTAGTCACTTATTGATTGATCACACGAAGCTGGAAGGTCAATTGGGTAACTAATTAGGATTTATTTTTTAATTGTGGGCATAATTATTAAAAACAAAGACCAAAACCATAGGAAAGGTTACATATTTCATCACGTAACTTTGATCATTTAAAAAAGTTAAAGAATGGACCTTGAGTCTAACTCAACCTCAAAAATTAGTTCAAAAGGTGAGGATTGTCTAAAACCATATATAGAGACCACAACTTATTTATTTCACCGATGTGGAACATTAACACACCCTGTGCACGCCCAGAAATGAACATATGGAGCGTTGAATAACATGAAATGGGTGGCTCAACAACACTGGGGAACCCAACATCGGAAAAGGTGGCTCTAATACCATATTAAAGAATGAACCTTAGGCCTAATTCAACCCCAAGAGCTTGCTCAAGAGGTGAGAATTGTCCAAAACCATATATAAAAACCACAATTTATTTATTTCATCAATATGGGATACTAACATAAAAGTTTGTCTCATAACTTGCTGGATTTCAAATTTAATTCTATATATTTCATGAAATTGTTATATTTAGTTTAATTTCACATGGAATTCATAATTTGATCGAATTTGATAATATGGCGTGCCAGAAGGATGACATATATAGTTTAATGATGTGGCATGCTCGATTTGATGATGTGGCCATAATTTTCGACGTGCATGATATGACATCATCAATTCCGACCAAAATTATGAATTTCTAGCGAAATCGGAATAAACGTGATAATTTTATAGAATGTACAAAACTAAATTTGAAATTTAATGTTACATTATAAAAATTTTAAAGTGGACAAAATTACATGTTGAAAAATACAATTTTACCCGAAAACACACACACACATATATATATATATATATCATTGTGTATCTTTAAATCCTGTGTTGGTAGGTAGCACGTAGGCTCCTTAAAATTTGCGATGATTAATGATTAAGGAAAAGCAGTTCGGTAAACTACCAGATAGATATATGCTTTTTTAAGTCTTGTCTTTTTTTCTTTTTTCTTTTTTTTTTTTAATCTAACAAAGTAATTTTGGTTGCAAGAAGATAAGCCAAATGTGTCTTTCACCCACAAGATATATATTCCCCCCAACATGCATGAGAATGTTGTCCAAGGTTAACTTCTATTCTAATTGGAATGACAAAATCTTTTGTAGTAAACATAAAGTTTTTTTTTTTTTTAAGTATATGGAATTTACTACATATTTCAAATGGATTAGTTAAGATTATGTTCACTTTTTTCTTTCTTTGACATGTGAAAGTCCAATTGAATATTCAGAATGATTAAGAAAATATTGATTAATTAGTTATTAATTAATATATTTTTATCATTACAAAATAACAGGTAATTTGTTTAAATACAATATAATCTAAACACATCATATAATAAAAATATATATTAATTATATGATTAGTCGTCACGATAAATATAAGAAGTTAATAAATCTTTTATGACCCAGCCAAGAGTTCTTGAAAAACCTAACGCCCCATTTGTCTTTATTTTCAAAGATCATTTTCATTTTCAAAACTATTTAAAAATTGAAAACCATAATCTTATATATATATTTTCATTGTAAATACTACTTATTTTTATTTTTAATTTTTTTTAAGTTTACTATATCATCCAATTATCACACCAATCAAATTCAATTTTGAAATAATATAAAATACTTACAATCAACCTAAAGTACAATTAACATATATATATATATATATTTGAAAAACCACATCTTTTTAACATAAAACAATATAAACCACCTAATTTTTTATCATTATATGTAATATACCTACTCTAATTATTATTTTTAAATAAAATATCCAAGTATAATTTTATGAGCCATATCCATCTTATAATTAATGAGTTGAAATGTTAAGTAGTATTGTTGAGATTCATAAATAAATGCATTAATGTTATCATTATTTCACAAAGACAATGACTCATCTTAAAGCAATAATGCAAGAATGCATACAAATGTACTATATTATTAGTATATAGCTATTACATATGATGGCAAAAGTCTAATGTGGAATTTTTGGATATTAAATAGTCAAGAAAATTTTAAAAGGAAAAGGTTGTGGAATTAATGATTCATAATAGTGAAATGGAGGGTTTCTGCTAGGCAATTGAATTAGACTATGACTGATTTATTAAGTATTTTTAGAGAGTTCGATCAGATTCTGGGTTGTTTCTGTTCGACCAACCCTACCCCCTAACCCTCTACGTGAAACACCACTCGACGTCGAAGGTAGCATCCTACAAATTATTTATGAACTGAATAGTAATAAAATAAATTTATGAATCCTTAAATCATATATGATATAATTATTTTATCTTATAATATTATTAAACAAATATTCAAAAGAAGAATATGAAATTTTACCACAAAAAAGTCTTATTTTTCTCCAATTGTCTACTTTCTAAAGGATCGAAAAGGTTCTTGTTGGTTAGTATATATGTCAAACGCGCTTTAAACTATCTTATGTCATTTGTCTTCTATTTAAGTTGATTGAAAGTTATATCAAAGAGATATTTGTTACATCACTATATTAGATGGTTGTCTTGTCATTTAATAGATACCTGCATTATTCAATTCTATTTTTTTCAATGACTAATTAAATAAGATTAAAATCTTTAATTCCCTATTCGAATTTTGGATTAGTAGAAGTGTACTAAAAATGGCATTATTCCAGCTAGTAGCTACCAGCTATAGCTAGCTTCATTATTGATCTCTCTTCTTCTCAATCGACCGTGACCGCTCGATCGTACATTCAGACAACAACAATTTAACAACTTCAAAAACTTTTTAACTATTCAACCAGTTCTTTCAATCGAGCCTCAGTTAATTCATATCGTACACAAATTCTAAATCGATATATTATAATTTTATAAAATTGCAATTCTATGAAATATTTCAAAATATTGTCATACTAATGTTAGCCACGCATGACAACTAACAGGCGAATGAGGCTTTTCCCTTGCGTTCCAACAAAATTACAGATGTCAAATATTAAATTCAGTCCAATTAAACATGTCTTGTCATAATTTATCTTAATCGAAAATAATATACCACAATAAGCACATATAATTCTATTCATTCCAATAAATATAATAACTATAAAATATTAAATTTAATCCTTCCAAACTTGTCGTGTTAATATATATCTGAATTCAATTATCAAATCAAATAAATGAAAGTACAAACTGAATAAGCAGACGCACCTTATACAAAGAAATTCATTTGGGTTCGAAGTCGAGACCTTCCACATAATAAGAGAGACTGAGCTACGTTGATATAAATATTGATATCACTTTTTCGTGGCAGAATCCCAAATCCCTACCACCAATTACAGGTGAGGATTAGAAGGCCGCCGCATAATTGAAGTGAGACAGCGCCAATCAGAGGACCACATTTATGAATATGTTTAAAACTTATGTCCAAATCAAATTAGCTGTTTGTTGAACCGTTTTTCATTAATTGAGCGCACAAGATATTATTATTATTATTATTATTATTATTATTATTATTATTATTATTATTATTATATTTTACTCCTCAATAAAGTTGAGTCACGGGTACAAGTGCATTAAGAAGGCTACACTCCAACCACTTTGCGACTGTAGTCTGAGTCCTGAATTAATTGAGTGATATTGTCCTCATATTTTTATATGTAAAATTTGGAATTTAAATTTTAATAAATTTTAAATATATTTATATATGTGCAAATTTAAAAAGAATACTTTACAATTATGCATTTCGTAAATATTTGATAATTTATAGATTTTCTTGGGAATAATGTCAGGGTAATTATTCTAATTATTAATTTTAATACATTGAATGCGTGTATTGAAGTTTTTAAATAATTTTAATGTGTTAAAAATTACAATGAAGTGATATAATTGAAGAAAATAAAGGTAAAATTGGATAAGAGAAAAAATATAACGTGTGAGGAAAAAAAATTGTTATTATTTTCTTAAAATGAATTTATCAACTCATTGAAAAACGGCAAGTTAGTTATTAAATTCATTGCGCTATATATAACTTGAATTCTTGCATACTCTATGCGTGTGCTAGAATTTTCATAGTAATAAAACAACTTAAAGTTATTAGAATTTTCATAGTATACTATTTTCTGAAGAAGTTGAATATATTTATTTAAATTTTTGTATAAGTAAATACAAAAAATTATGATAAAATAGTAATAGTGGAATATAAAATGGGTGGATTGTAATTAGTCATAAATATGGAATAAGTTGTGGTTACGAGAATTAAAAGATAAAAATGAAGGTATTTTAAACATATCATTTAAAAACACACATGCCAAAAAAAAATGATGTTTTATTAATAAAATATAAATATAAAAGCATATATGTATGCCACATTTAAACTATTTTTTGGAAAATAAATTTACCCTCCTGATCTCTCTATGTTGCTTTTGAGCATTGTATATGGGTTATGGTGAAAAATTAGCTGAATACAAAATTTTGTGTTTGGCCTACAAATCTGATTTCTGATTAGGCCTTGATCCAAAGCAAAGTTCACAGGCCCAAGAAACTTGGACTTAAATGACTCGAGACAATGAGCCCATGATATTATGCCCTACGGATTATTATTAGTCATCTTTAGGGTTGTCAATGGATCGAATAATTTGAATCCGATTTGAATCCAATCCGAATTTTAAAATTTTTATCATATCAAAATAGTCGATGGATCAGATCCAATTATAAATATTCATAATTCAAAATAAGTGGATCGAATATGGAATTAAGCAATCTGATCCGTTGAAGATCCAAATTCGAATTTTAATATTTTTTATTAAATTAATACTTTTATATAATATTAATAAAGATTTTAAAATAAAATTTATATATTATATTGATCTAATATCTATATTAATGTTTATATTATACTATTAATCATGAGTTTTTAACCTAAAAAATAAGAGGGATATAAAATATAATAACATATAATAATTCATCTATGCATTCATAATAATGTGAAAAAAGAATTTAGTATTCAAATATTTAACTTTTGAACTAATATATAATAAAAAGTTGTTAAAAATTCAAATATGACATAAATTTACTTTATAAATATAATATTTTTGTAAAATTCAAAAGGAAAAAAAATGGCGAAAAAGAAGAAGAAGAAGAAGAAGAAGAAGATAGGATCGATTTTTCAATCGAATTTCGGATATCCATCGGATTCGGATTCGGATTCGGTACTGACTAACAAATGTTTTATATAATTTTGGGTCGAATTCGAATATGAATTTTTATAATCAAATTCGAATTCGAATATGACAGATTCGATCCACATTCGAACTGTTGACAACCCACCTTCTTAAATTTTAATAAAGTAAAATTCTTAGTCGTTTGAATTGAAAGACTTGTACTTTAGTAAAGGATTTGAAAATAATATTTTCAAACTCCGAGAATATAGGGTGGATTTCAATTAGAAATAGTGATTGAAAAAATAACTTAAAATAACTAATAAAGAATTAAAATATAGTAGGGAAAAAAAAAAGTACAGTGAGTTTATCACTGTAAATTGGGCACTTATAAATTGATTTACATGGTGTTTCGTAACCTGCTAAATCTTATAGCTCTACTGTATTTGCAGCCACGTACTTTTATCTAAAACTACAGTAAAAAAATCAACTCAATAGTAAAAAATGAAAAAGTATGGCATTATAAACGCAAAAATGAAATACAAGACGTACTATTTATTTTGATACTATTTTTATATGTAAATCATACAAAAAAATTAGTTATATATTATTAAATTATTTTATTCATAATTATGACATAATTTAGATATAACAAATTCTAATATATTTAAGTTTTTAAATGAGTATGTTAAATATTTGTTAAATTGAAATACTAATATATTATTGATCAAGTATTCGACAAAATATGAATAATATGTGTACTTAAACCTTTTACATAAAAATATAAGCATTATTCATAATACGTACAAGGAAAAGAGAATTTCATTGCCGGCCAATCCGCAAGTGGAGTACAATCGTGTGAATCAGCAATAACCATCTTGTAAGACTAAATATTTCAGTAGAGTAGGATCGTGTGAATTAGCAATAACCATCTTGCAAGGCTAACGACTTGTTTGTTTGTAAATTGCCAAAATATTTTCCAACTCCCAAAATACAACCAAATAACCCATTGCATTTTCCAATTTCACTATCCAAAATACACCCAAAAATGCCCAAAATGTCTTCCTAATTCATTTTCTACCAATTTTTCAATATCTAACCCTCTCATTTTATGTCCCACCTTCCCAATCTATATATACACATACATAAATAATTTTAAAATATCAATTTCACTCTATCAACCCAACAAAAAAAATATTGATGTGACATCTGATTCCATCGAAAAATACAAACAGACAAATAATTTTCTCTCAATTTATTTTTTACCTACCAGCTAAAATACAAATAAACAATCGTCACATTCCACAACTTCATTTTCCAAAAACTATTTTGATGAAATGTTCCAATTCATAAACAAACGAGCCCTAAATACTTCGAGTGACCGATAAAAAAATAGTACAATGAGGATAAAGGTGAAAAAAAAAAAAACCATTTATTTTTATATATTATCACAAAAGTAGTACCAAGTTTTAGAGAATTTAGAGTCTGAATTTATATTGTAAGATGAACACCATACACAAAATATTTGTATAATTCGTACGAGTAGTCTATAGGTTGAAAAACATCTTCCTCATATTTATATATATGAAATTTAAAATTTAAATTCCATTAAATGATTAATTCGAACTAATAAATATTAATCCGTATGCATGCGATATGTAAATAATAGAACAAAAAACCAACAGTTCACGAAGAAAAAACAGTAAGAAATTTGTTTGTATTCAATAAAACTTGTTTGCTTTTTCCCAGTGAATCGTCATCAGGAGCATTGCAGTGAAGGCAGCAGGCAGATGCAGAGAGGAGCTGTAGGGTGTTGGTGCTGGTGCTGGTGCTGGTGGCCGTTTCGTTTCACAAGTCACATTTCTGCTTTTCAAATCTTTTACTGTCAGTTTCCCACTGTAAATACGGCTAATGGCAGCACAAAAAGGAAAATCAAAATCAACTGGGGCTGGGCCCAATCCATATCAGGAAAAGTTCCAAGAAAAAAAAAAAAAACAAAAAGCAAGAATTTTGACTATTCATTTCACAATTCATGGTAAGTCTTGGAAAATCCATATCTTAGACCAAGAAAACCTCCAAACTAGTTTCCTTCACTGTTTCACAGACAGGACATTGCCCCGAAATTGGCTCACAAGACTTGCAGCAACAGAGGTGTCTGCAGGGAAAGAAAACTACACACGATATTCGAGCTTGGCACAATTTACAAGCCATTTTTCTGCTGTTTTCTTCTGTTCTTTTCTCTTCTGTCTTGCTGGAGGAGAAGGAAGAATCACAAAAGGACAATTGGTCATCTTGTTGTGCTGTGTTTGGGAAATGGTAGTCTGTTTCCTTGGCTCGGTTAAGCCTGTTGTTGAGATCACGGGCAATGGCTTCATTTTCTGTTGCTTTTTTCTGCCAGGCTTTGGCTTCCATTTCTGCCCTTTTCAAGAATTCTTGGAGCTCCATTGTCTTGTTTCTTGCAGCGGTTAATTCTACGTTTTCTTGGAGGATGAGGAACTGGATTCTTGATTCGTATTTCTGCAGAAGAAGTGCTTGTTTCCGGGTTTGTTCTTGCAGGATTGATCTCAATCTCTGATTCTGTACCATGGAGAAAAACCAGCAGTTTATTGAGAAATGGCTTTAAAATTAAAAACACCCTTCGCCAAAGAAATCAAGAAGTTCTAATGACTAAAAATTCATCAAAAATAAATCCCAGTTGGTATTTGAGCAGAAAGTATGAAATTTATATATATTTTTATTTCAAAGTTTGCTTTTTTACCTGCAACTGAAGAAACCAATCCATTTCCAGGCTTTGTTTCTCAAGATCAGAGGACAAAAATTGGACAAATTCCACAGGCAGGGCACCAGAGAAGGAAAATGAAGAAGAAGCCAAATCATCAGAAGAATCTAAATGGGGTGGAAGCTCCTTTCTTTCTTGGAAAAAAGAACCATTTTCAATCCCCAAAACAGAGCCAGAGCCTCCCATAATCCAATCCTGCGAGCCACACAGGGCAAATGGGCCAAAATCCATATTCTCAAAACACAAATTTTCTGCCTGAACAGCCATGGAAATAATGCTTCAACCAAGAAAGAGGAGATTTTTCCTAGAGCCCTTTTGGGTGAAAAGCACTGAAAACGGTACTAGTACATTGAAACAAGATGGGGTAGGTTAAAATTAGAAAAGTTCATGTTCTTGTTGCATCAGAAAACAGAACAGACGCGTGAAAAATGAATCCTGATCTCTACTTAAAAGCCTCTCTCTTAAATGTGCATAAAATTTGGCTGATTTGATGCTTCGGGTTGTGGTCTATGACTCTATCTGTAGGAGAGAAGCATGAAAGGAACATATCCGAGGTAAGGAGCTTTGCCTATATATATAGTGATCACCAAAAAGGTGACAAGCAGCATTAATTGTATTGAGGTCTTATCTACAACGTAATTAAGAAACATTAAATGGGGACAAGAAATATTAGGAAAAATGTAATGAAACTTTATTGGGATTCTGTGGCAATGACCGAAAAGTTTGAGAAAACTTTTCTTTTGTGTGGGGTTAGTAGTAACGTGAAACGTACAAATGCAGATAGATGAAGGGATGGAGATTAGTAGGTGCCAAAAGAAATTAAAAGGGCAACGTACGCATGCAGATTTTGTGACAGAAACTCTTCAGTCCCACAGATATCGTGGGTAAAGGGAAGGGGGTTAGAGCATGGGATTTGTTTTGCCTGAGGTGGAAAATTGTCGAATTTATTACCCTTTTGGAAAATTCAAAGAGGGAAAATATATGTGAATATTTTTCATTTATGAGTAACCACAAGGACAAGATTAGATAGGTGTAAAAATGCATACCATTCGAAGATGTGTATTTATATGATATATATATGTATGTATATATTGGTGTTGTAATAAAAGAATTTGATCAATCAATCTTTCATTCTTTTTCCCTTCTTGTGTGTGTTAGGCTGGCACTTTAAATCGGATCGTTCTATGTGGGTTTCCCTTTTTTAATGTAATAATTTCAAAGTTAGATAGTTACGAAATACTTGTGCTATATGATTTTTTTTTTTAGGATAATTGCTTCAAAATTTGATAGTATATGAAATGCTCTAATTAGATAAGTATGCTTCTTAAGCCTTTTGTAGCGTGTATCTCAAAATATGTTTGATTCTAATAGAATTACGACAATTTAAAAATATAAATCATTTTTTCCGAGGAGAGTACTTTAAGGCTTTGTTTGTTTGTGAATTGGGGCATTTCACCAAAATGATTTTTGGGAAGTGGGGTAGAGGAATATGATGGTTGTTTGTTTGTACTTTGGATGGTAGGTAAAGAATGAATTGAGAGAAGATTATTTGTTCGTTTGCGTTTTGAGAGGAAACAAAATGTCACGTCAATAACTTTTTGGTTGGATTGGTGGGGTGAAACGGATATTTTAAAAGTATTTATATGTATATATATATAAATTGAATGAGTAGTAGTATGCATATATATATGTAATGTGAAAGGGATAATTTATGACAAGTTATTAGTATTGCAAAATGTATTAGACCATGAATAATAAGGATATTTTAGAAAATAAATTTTGTATTTTGAAAGTAGGGTTGAAAAATATATATTGTTTGTTTGTTTAAATTTTGAAAATTGAAAAATGTATTGAGATTTGTTAACAAACAAGTCCAGAAAATTTGGGTAAATCAAGTTTGGCTCAACCACCACAAAAGTATATGTAACTTTTAATTTTTGATAGATATAAACTATGTGTATTATTTATACCACTTAATAAAAAAAAAATACAAAATAGATTAGTTAAGTCATCAATAAATCAAACGTTCTTTATACCACAAATAAATGCTAACAATCAACTTGATTGTTTTCACATGCGTGATACAAAATAATTTACTTACATATATGGGTATATATGACTAAAGGGAATCATACATCAATGTGTAAAAGTACCGTAACAAACAAGTGATAAGAACCAAAAGACTAACTAAATTTGGAGATAAACCAAATTTAGAGTATTCCAACACATTTTTGTGTTTTATGTGAAATAGTTTGTGTTTGATCAATGAACGACACAAAAAATATTGTCGAAAACATGTATTTATAGCCTATAGTGCTGCTAATTATATATACTCATCATTCAACACAAATATTCAGTAACTTTCAACAGTTTTTAGTTCACTTATTGCCAAAGCTTGCTAGAGTCCATCCTCTCTAGAAACCCAACCAAGTTGACACAAAATAATCTGGGTTATGCCTGGATTCTGGAAGACACTCCAACTGCATTTTCCATACGAGAGTACCAATCGCCAATACGCGTGTGCTCTACCATGTCTCTACCAGACTTGAGGTAGCGAATTGGTCTTAAAACACCATAGACAGCAAGGTCAGCTAAGTTGGGTTTGGTTCCGCCTGATGAAAGAAAGTTATGAAGAAGAAATTAGCCCCCATATTAGATAATCGTTTGGAATTTTATCTGTATTGGATAATAAATATACTTGAAAAGAGGAATTAAACCTAGAAAATCTTGACCCTTGAGTGCATCTACCCATGTTTCTGCAGCTTCATATAAAGCAGCCCGTTCATCAGTGATGTTATATTTTTTCTTCAATTTCTTTGAAACAAAATACATAGCAGCTGCTCCAGCGTATTTTGCTGTTATTCTTTCTGTGAAGCTGAAGTTGCCTGCATTTGTCCAAAGAGAGATTTATCTCAAGGCAGAATAGAGAGGAGGCAAAAGAACCAAAGTCTCAGAAGTTCACAGCAAACAATTTGGACCGGCCAATACGGTAATTGTGTGCAACAATTTAAAGAGATATTGATGCATATCATTTTGCCTCTATAAGGCAGCAAGTTAACCATCATATGATCCACTACCCCAAAGCATTTCACACGCCAAAGGCCAAAGTAACATGTAAAAATCAACTAAAAAAAGGATTTGCACATTCCTCAATAATGATGGTGACCTAGCAAACAAGATACTAGCCAACACCTCAGAGGGAAAAGATCACGATATCTCCAAGCAAATATTAAACATTTATCAGGAAAAAACACCTTTTCAAGAATAATTAGATGAACAGCAATATTATCACAAAATAACCAGTACCAGAACATATCCATCTACCATACCAAACAGTATTCAATTTAACAAGAAAAAAACAAAAGATGATGGAGAACATGGATAAGTTGATGACATTCATGCAAACCCTTTTGGGTAAGTTGCAAAGCAATCAATGGTATATCAAGCTCCAAAAAAATAAGTATCTAATCTGCCGTTTGAAAAAGTGTGCAACTTCAAAGTACTTCCATATTCAATTACTAATATCAGCTGTGTTACTGATAACAAAAATCTCACCGTGGCTAGTGATGTAGTCAAATGACTCAAGGGCTTCAGAAGTACTTCGGTATATATTAGGTGACAGTATATGCACCAAGTGATTGTCCACCCAACTGCAATGATGGCAATTGACATTACTAATAATGATAGAAGCATGGTAAATATGCCACACTAAAGTAAAACCCAGTGTTCATATCAAGGAGGTTAAAGTTATGAGGAAGTGACATTATAAGAGCCATAAGCACATACCTACGCCACTTTTTCTCTTCATCATCTTCCCCAACAGAATCAGTGGGACGAATCTTTTTGGTCAACTTATCTATTATATCTACATAGAGAAGGCAATAAGGGGGGAAGAGAGAGAGAGAATAAGTCTTTTTGGTCAGCTTATAAATTGTAGCTAAATTAGAAAACATGAAAATAGTTACAAAGTTGATTCTAAAACTCTCAAACAACAATGCATTCTACTTCATCACCATCTATCTAAACACGGTAAATAAGGTAGCCTTTACTACCTTTTCACATTACTGGAAACATTAGAACATTGTTGATTCTACATATTCAATACCTGATGAGTCAACCATCTGCTCGCCATCAACCATCAGTATAGGCACTTTCTTGTAATCAGACCACTTGATTTCCTTTTTGCTGATAGGGTTGACCTCCACGATTTTGTATGGTATATCATAGTAGTCCAGGAATGCTGGAAAAGTTAGACGAATAATAAATACAAGGAGTTTCAGCGCTAAAGGGTTACCATGAAAAACAGTTCGAAAACTTCAGAAAGTGGCAACTAAGAAGACAACGAAATATTAGCAGTGAGGATCAGCAAAAGGATACTATATTACAACACATTTCATTTCAAAAAATAAAAAATTATTGAGATTGCTTTCATCCAATTCTATCCAACGTCAAGGTGTAGGTAAACCAGTCCATCATATTTGATCTTTGCTTTTTTACTTGCACATCTGGGATTAAAACACATTCACTCGGACCAAGTCTAGGGTACTTGTGGATTAACAGGTGCTCCACAAGAGAAAGTATTGGAACATTGTTGCTTCATTAGATGCTCAAACATATTCATTCATCACAAGCAAGCAAGCAAGAAATAACCTCAAACTTTTAACATGATTTGAATTGTTTAACAATTCAACCTGGAATTGGTAATTTCCAACACAAAGTCTTGCTATATTAAACATAGATTTTTCTGCATACCCACGTCTAAGTATGTTATCAATTGGTAATACATTAGTATAGCATTTAAATGGAAATTGGATTCATGTAAGAGGAGAAATGAGAAATACTTCTCATACCTTACCTGGAAAGATATGCGAGCACAAAGAGAAATTAAGAAATGATTAAGTGGTCGAGTAATTTGCCTATGATTTATTACAATGGAGTAAAGATATATCTAACCCTCAAGTCTTAAGTTATGAAACTAATAAGTGCACAAGGGCATCTCATTAAGCTCCAATGAAATGAAGAAATGCCCATGTCAATGACAGAGAAGAATGTTCCCATCAAAATATCATGCTTAATTTTAAACAGGAGCAAACGATATTCCAAAGATGTAAGCCAAAGAACTAAACATAAATGAGCAACTACTTGAATCAAGCCCCATTTTCCAAATGCTGGGCCAGAAATTTCAGTTATCACTAAAATGTTAGCAGTTTAACAATTTATTAAACATGTAATAGACATTGTATATCTATTGCCCCAATTCCATGTATAACTGCGGATCCAAAATGCAATTCGAATACTAAGAATGTAAATAACAGAAAGAAGAACGGAAAAAAAAACACAATATGCTGAAGGTGACAAGCGAATATAATACCTTTGACCTTGTTACAGAAAGGGCAAGCTTCATACTGATACAGAACGACGTCCTTCGGCCGGAATTTCGACTGCACGGGCTCTTTTGCGCGGGCCTCTTCCACGAACGTGGTGGCTGCCACCGAGAAGAACATCGTACCAGCAACAGCGCGCGCTGCAGAGCGAGCTGACTGATCAGCGGCGATCTTGTCGTACGAAAACCAGTGAGATCTCGCCGAGGTATTGTTGTTGCTGTTCGTGCTAAAAAGGGCGGCTTGGAAGAGACGATGGTGTTGGTGGGCGTAGTTTCCTGGAGCTGGAGGAGCGACGGCGACGCCCCCCACGGCGCGGCCAATGGCGGCGAGTCCGTTAATCCTCCTCATCTGGAGAAATCTGAGGATTTTTGTGAAAGAATCTAGAAAGTTCAAATGGTCAGCTAGCAGTTTTTTTTTATTCTTTTTATTTCCTTTTTTGTGGTTTAAGCGAGGGTTTAAGAAGCTATCCACGTCAGCGAAAAAGTTTTGTGCGCCGGCTCTGAATTGAGCGCGCGGATTGACTCGGCGCTAGCCGTGTAGTAGAGCTTGACTAATGAGTTAGAGGACGTCTGAGCGAGCTTATAAATTTTTTAAAATATTTTATACCATTAAATTTTAAAATAAGAAGATCTTAATTTATTTTTAAAATTTTAACAGGTTCATTTATTTTTAATAATTTTAATTATAATATTATCATTATTAACATCTTATAAATTTTAAAATCTTATTTTATCAAAACACTTCAATACTTATTTTAAAAATAAGATCTAATATCTTATAAACTCCAAAAATATTTTATAAGATATATGAGCTTATAAGATGTTTTATATAAGTTTAGCCAAACACCCTCTTACTATTCCCCCTTATTTGATTCCTTTTTTGCCCTTTATTTTTTGATTTTGTTTTTCCTTTATTTTATCACTTTCTTTTCCACCTTTGTGTTCATGAACTCGAAAAAAAAAAAAAAAGCATCGTTATTGTTCATAAAAGCTTCTAAGATGATTCTAGTTATTTCTGTAGTTATTTTTAATATATTACATGTTAAGTAAATAAAAATTATATACAATCCTATATATTTTATTTATCTAAAAAAATTAAAATGGTAAAAATATAAGAATTTTATTTTTTTTATATTTATCGTGTTAGAAGTCTCTCTTGAGATTGAATAATCACATTTTGCATCCTTAATATTTATTGTTGTCTAATAAATAGATTTAGACATCATTTTTTTTTTTTATCGAAAATAATGTTATCCACTAAACATACGATAGAAATCCAATTTTATCGTCAATTGACTATTGACTCAAGTATTCAATAATTTTCTCAAACTAAATTACCTTAGGATAATTACTTAACTTCCATTAAGATTTTGATTAATTAAATACGAGTAGGTCCTTAAAGTTTTTGAAATTACATCTAATTCCCCATAATATTTTTTAACATATTACATAAGACCCCTACTCTTTGTTCTACCCTCAACATAAGTATCTTGTAAAACAATGAGTTTTAAACCTCATAAAGTTTGTTCAAATTTACAAAAACATCATTTGAAGTTTATCCAAATATATTTATGTAAGTCCTATTTTGAGATTTATCTAATTTATACTAACCTCAACTTGAGATTAATATATTTAACCTGTGATCACAAGTTTTAGAAATACATTTTATAATACTAATAAGGACACTCTTAAAGTCGAGGATTTTAAAAAATAATTGTACTTATCTCTTAATTTTGTTTTATTACCTTATTTTCTATTTTATAAAAATAACGACCATCCGTCATATGATATTCAATCACCTATATCTATTATGTCCAGAAATCCTATTTTTTACAAATTAGCTTAAAATTTTCAAGCTTGATGTCGAGCATGATGTTTGCAAATGAAGAAGAAAGGAGACAATATCCAAATCTATATCTTAAATATGTTGTTTTCTTGAAATTATTTGGATATTTAGCTTGGTTTATAACTAGAATTATCTTTAAACATTTATAATATTTTTCCTAATTTGTTAAGATAAGTCACATGGAGCTTAATTAATCATAAATGAAAAAAGTTGCGAAAGGTAATTATATTGTACTATACATTTTTTTTTTGTTTTGTAATTAAACAAATGTCTAGAGAGATCCTTGTGATTTGGACAAAATTAAATGGAAGTGAAGAGTTGTTTTATAAAGGACATGAATAAGAAACAATATATATTTAGATCAAACCCTCAAAGATGTTTCTATAATAGGTCCTATAACTTCAGACAAATTGCAGTATGTAAATTTTTTTAATTAATAATCACTTTCAATCACTAATTGTAACTTTAAAATGGTTAAATTTGTATCTATATTCACTTCAAAGATTATATTAACAAACAATTATCTATTAATAATTATTCAAAATAATCAACGATTATGTTGAAGTTGACGAACTACCACATTTTTTAAAATTACTGAACTCAATATATCATAATATTAAAATCTCAAATTAACGATTTAAGTTAAACCTCATTACTTTTTATTTAAATATCAAGTCCTACATATAAAATCTAAGATAAAAGGTTTATTTGAAAAAGCTACATCTAAATAGGTTCTTTGTTCCTATATTTGACTTTTAAGACTAAGAAGGGAAACATTTGTCGAAAAATTAACAAATTTTCACTCTTTTTGTTCGAATTGAACAGTTTAGGAATTAATATTTTTTTTTATCAAAAAACATAATAAAATTCTTGTAAATATCCTATAGAATTTAAACTGAAATCAGATAATATATATATATATATATAAGTTCATGAAATTATTCAAAATATAATTTGGCACCGGGCCCGCCAATTCCAAAATTTGACCTCTCAATCCATATTAATCCGAAGTTCCTAGCTGAAAACAAAAATAAACTGAAGGACTAAACTGTAAAATTGTAAAGCCTTGAGGTCGGTGGATTCACTCCACGCCTATATATACCCCATTTCCCCGCCATAATTCATTGCAAAACATTTTTGGTTGTGTAGGAATCCTAGGGTTCTAAAATAATTCTTTCCATTCTTGTTCATATATCAATCCATTTACTATAATTTTCTGAATATATAGACTGAGATTCATTCGTTACGCATTACTAGATTCTTGTTCTTTTGATAAATTCTTGTTTTGATCTTGAAGATGTCTCGTTGCTTTTCTTTTCCTCCGCCAGATTATACTCTGAGCACCGCCCAAAGTGAAACAATGATTGAATTGATTAAGGTTTGTTGAATAAATCATTTTGATTGATTTATGAATGCACATGAATCTTCATTGATGTAAGATACTAAATATTAATGGATTTGTGGTGTTCGTGGGCTTCCTTATATGTGACTCCGGCATTTAAGTTTCCAAATAAGACATTATTGGACACGTTCTTGCTGTCGGAGTGTTTCTTGAATTCAAGAACGGGCGTCGGCAGTCAAGAAAAAGTTCCTAAGTTGGAATTTGTATGTAATGTCATATGGGTTTTGTAGAAAATGTTCAAGAATCAAGAGTTCAGGTTTCTGGCTGCATGGCCTTTACAGTAGACCCAAAGCATTTCGGGAATGTTGGTGAAAACTTAGAAATAGTGGGCACATGTACGTGCCGACATTATTATTTGCGTTAGATATGGACTGAGAACAAACTATGCCAAGTAAAATACAGAACACAGGCCCCAAGATCCTAAAGAAAGTTGATGTTAATTCTGGAGGAGTTAGAATATGTAGAAAACAGATGATTTGTGGAATATAGTGTTGTGTTGTGTTGTGTGCCGTCTCGGAGCAAGATTTCTTGTCCAAGAAAAGTGGATTTTTAAGTAGGATAAGAAGTTGAGATTAAAGGAATCTTGTTCATGTGATTATTGATTTTTGGGTCGAACCACACAGATCATGATTTTTTCTTTTTCCAGATTTGTTATCCAACTAAAAAGGAAATTGTGGGAACTTTTACTCTTTCAAATACTTACACACAGACACACACACACACATATATTAAAGCATATATGTGATAAGTGATTATAAAGTAGCATAAGAACAACAGTGTTCAGCTTTTCAAAATCCTGATAAGTTGGACGACCTGTGATAATTTGTTTAAAGTTTCGGCCCAAATATTGTAGTTGGATATTGTTAGAAGCCCATTATAATTTACACGGGGTTGGTGAGGTTAAGGTATTTTCTTGCAAGATTTTCTGTGTTCATTGGAATGTTATGTATTTTGGTCGTTTGGGATACTTTGCTTTGCATTTATTTGTTGGACTATATATTCAACAACTCATAATACGGTGGTCTTGAAAAAAAATTTAAATCCTTGCGAGTTGCAAGGTATGGCGCTGATGCAAAACTTGGGTGGGAAAAACTGAGATTCCTGCTAAAAGTGTTGTGGATTGCAATCACAAGCATAACCTGTTATGTTCCCCCTGACATATTGTGCTGTATATTAAAATGCGTCTGAACTCTGAAGTCATTGAGCACCTAGGCTGTAGTTATCAAATAATGTTTTCCTTCCTTGGTTCCATAGTAGATAAGGGAAGAGTAATGAAGGCTCAGGCCTTTCAGGCAAAGAATACTTGGTAGTTGAACCACACAAATGCTTCTGTATGGATCTTTGTTTGGGTAAACGAAATCTCCCTTACAGTTTGATAATGCCTTTCTCTTTCCACCAAATCTTTTCTTAGGGTAAAAATGGTGACTAATATTAGTAGAAAGTTGAATATGTGGATGGAAGTAGCTAGCTCCAGAAAGTGACTAATATTAGTAGAAAGTGAACTTTGGATTCACTTGTTAAATCTAAGACTTTGGTAAGTAGACAAGAGTGGGATCTTGAGAATCCTAAGTGTAGCATGAGTTGTCTTCTTGATTTCATCTGAATGTTCACATTGGTACACACCACGAACATCTGGCACATGATGGTTCTTAGTGTGTTGAAGAAATGGCTGGAAATGTTTTTTAGTTGACAAGTTTTGTTCTTGGTTCTTCACTTGTTTTCATTTTGAGCTTTGATCAGTTGTTTTTAGTGTTTTCCATTCCCTGGTTCCAATTCTAAAAGTGTGTATTTTGGTTCTTTGAAGCTCTATGAGGAAAAACAGAGGAGGAGGGAGAAGAGACAGAAGAGGAAGGAGGAGAAACAGAAGAAAAATTTGGAGAATTCTGAAATTGTGAAGGGTCACATTGGCCAAACTACTTGCTCAGACACAAAGGATAAGTTTCTCCATGAGAGAAGTTCAGAAGCTGAAACTGAAGAACAGTTAGCAAAAAGCAATCTCACTGAGGAGCTTGGTAACCCTGTCAGTTTGCCTGTTCTTCCCAGCTCTTCCTCTGAGAGTACAGAGAACAGCAACAAGAGGAAGAGGCCCTCTTCACCCATCGATGATGCTCATAGTCTTGGTAAATTTGCTTTCCCCATCACAAAATTTAATGGTTTCTCTCTTACATTCAGTGCTTTTATTGTTTACTTATTGGTCTAATGGTTGTGAAACAGGTAAAGCTATCTTGATAAGAAAACCTTCGAAGGAGCAAAATGAATGTGCTGCTTTAGCCAAGGAACAACAGCAGCTTCCTACGACTTCTGGGAGAATGGAGTTAGAGTATAAGGATCTGATTTTAAATTGGGTTCCACCGCCTGTTCAACATGCATACCATCATCCAGAAAATCTAGATTGGCTCTTCCAGGACAGAAATCAAGAGGTACGAGCTGAAAAAAGGCAGAGATCTGGAACTGAGAGCTTATCCTGCTCTAAAAGATCACCAATGTGGCCGCCTCGTGGAGAATACCTGCCTGAAATTGATGCGTATGCATTGCCTTTCACGGTTCCTTTTTGAGTTCCACTGATGTAAATCTGTAGTATGGTGATACTTTGCTAGCTGCCAGGGGATTTTTTTTCAGTTGCCTCTCCTTAGGCAGACATGAGTTTTGACCCAAGTGTATGTATGTTTGTGCGGACAGCAACATTTCTCAACTTATTTTGATCAATGTAATATAATTTTTTACGTCAAATTTAGATTATTTTGCGAACTTTATTTTAATTTAGATTATTCTTTTTTCAAAAATAATTTGGTATTGGAAAAAAAGGGGACAATTTAATATGTTAAATGGTATTTCGATGTATTTGTTAGTTTTTCAAAATATTTTATAAGATATTTTAAAGTCTAGTAAAAGATCATAAGTACTTTATTTTTTCGAAGATATTTCTATAATGATCCCTATAGTTTAATACTTCATTGTGGTATATAAATTCTTTTAATAATCACTTTTGATTAATAATTATGGTTTCAGAATAGTGAAATTTATATCAAATATTCACTTCAGAGATCATCTATTATACATGATTATCTATTAATAGTTATTAACAATAATTAATTGCTATTCTATAGTAGACAAAGAACCCCATATTTTGAAACGATAGAATTCAAAATCTCAAATTAACCATTTAAGCCAAACCTCATTATTTTTTCATTTAAATATCATGCGGGATACATAGATTGAAGATAAAAGTTTTTTTTTCTTTTTCCTTTTTTTATTTCTGAAAAATTTACATTCGCGTAAGTTCGTTGTCTCAATATTTTAGTTCTTACAATTAAAAGAGAAAGAAAATTTTGTATGTTAATAAATATTTCTCTCTCTCTCTTTTTTTTTTGGAGCTGAATAGTTTAGGACTTGGTATCTTTTGTAAAAATAACATAACAAGAACTCTTGTAAATGTCCTGTTTAATCTAAGTCAAAATTAGATATAATATAAATTTATGATCTTAATTTTTACTTATTTTGATAGGAAATTGAAAAAATACTAGTGAAGTTTGATATTTAATCACCAATTTTAAAATTTGACACCTAGTTGTCAAATTACAAAATTTGACATCCCAGCTCATATAAAACAAGCAACTTTGATATATTTGATGTATGTGTTGAAATTTTATGATACAAAATAAATAGAGCATATATTTAGTTTTTTTATGTGTTACTATAATTCAATGTATTTATTTAAATTTTTTAACGTAAGTAAAAGGAAAAGATTAAGATAGAAGGAAAATTAAAAGGGGGAAAAAAAAGTACACACTTGCAGAGAATATATAAAAACAAACCAAAGGACAAAACTGCAAAATCATAAAGCCTAGAGGTTGGTAGCTTCATCCTACGCCTATATATATCCCATTTCCCCCGCCATAATTCAATGTAAAACATCTTTGTTGTGTAGGGTTCCAAAATAATCCTCTCTATTTTCGTTCATAAATCAGTTCTTTTGCTTGAATTTCTTGAATATTAAGACCGAGATTTATTCATTATGGATTACTAGGTTCTTGTTTTATTCTTTTGACAAATTTTCGGTTCGACCTTTAAGATGTCTCGGTGTTTTTCTTTCCCTCGACTAAATTATACATTGAGCACCATCCAAAGTGAGGCAATAATTGAATTGATTAAAGTTTGTTGAACGGACCACTTTGATTGATTTATGCGTGCGCATGAGTCTTCATTAATGTAAAATACTAAATATTGATGGGTTTGTGATGGGTTGCCTTATGTATGACTCCAGTATTTAAGTTTCTAAAATAAGAATGGGACAAGTTTTTGTTTGTCGGAGTGTTTCTTGAATCCAAGAATGGGCATCATAGTTACATATACTTCATTTTATAGATAACCATCCTTTATCGACAATCTATCATAATGTATTGATATCATTACTAAATTTAGTAAACTTACTAAATTAAACTCACATGTATTGATAAGAGAGTGGTTGAGAGCGAACAAAAAAATTAAGAAAACAATTTCAAAAGAGTGACAACTCAGAGAGAATGATAAGAGAGATTGTCTGATAGAGAATAATTTGAGAAAGAACGAGCACAATTTTAAATCAAATGAGTTCTACAAAAAAGAGAATAATATAATGCCTTTTCACCCTCTTAAAATTATGTGGTTAAGTTTGTTATTTCACAAATTCTATCAACTTTGGCCAAATTTCGATGTCCCAATGGGATATTTGTAATTTTGATACCAAGAAGGATTATTAGTGTAATTAGCAATAAGAATAGGAGAGGGGCAATATCACTATCACAATATTATAAAGTGTTTGGAAAAAAATTTAAATAAATAATTTATAAACTCTTAGAATAAGATGTAAGATCTTACAAGCCTTTTTTTTAAAAAAAAAAAGAATATAAAATTTTTTTAACTTGTTTTTAATATATTAATAAACTTCATTAGTTTGAATTATATTAATCACAAAATTAGTAGTAGTAACATCTCATAAGTTTTAAACATTTTATTTTACCCAATTGTTTTATGAGCTTAATTTTAAAATAAAATTTATGAAATTCATAAATTTCAAAAATATTTTGTAAAATATAAAAAAATTATAAAACCTTA
Organism: Jacaranda mimosifolia; assembly: GCA_018894105.1. Classification (NCBI taxonomy): domain Eukaryota; kingdom Viridiplantae; phylum Streptophyta; class Magnoliopsida; order Lamiales; family Bignoniaceae; genus Jacaranda; species Jacaranda mimosifolia. Next base: position 2,506,225 of record CM032123.1, read on the forward strand.
CAAGAAGCACCGGGTCGTTTAACAATAGAACCACGAATCGCCAAGTTTTGTTGGATCTATTTATTGGGCTGATTTAATGGGTCATTGGTTGGCCCAATTGCATTTTCATGTCGTTTAAACCTTCCGTCCCCTTTCTTCCCTTTTCGCTAAACCCTAACCCTAAACCCTTCTTCCTTCAAAATTAGAGCTTAATTTTGCTCACAATCGACTGGAAATCACCGGATTTCCCAATCTTCGTTAGAAATATTCAAGCATAATCACGATTATGACGGATTACAGTCGTCAGCGTGATTTCATGTTCTGCGAAATGTGCGGGACAATGCTGTCCTTTGATTCGCCAAAGTATGCCCGGTGCCCGTTGTGCAAATTCCAGAAGCGTCTTAAACGTAATTTTTCATTCCATTTTTCTTCAAATTTTTCCAATTACGCTTTTTGAATTGATTATCGGTTTATTGTTATTATCTGTTTCACACCCATTGCAGATTTGATTTTTAATTAATAGGTGACTTTTGATAGTGGATTCTGGGAATTATTGAACTTCATATAAAAAAAAAAATTAGTTTTCTGCTTTAAGTAGCGAGTTTCCGCTCTTACGGTACCAGATAGGTGTACTCCGTTCAATGCTATTGTTCTTGTTTATGTTGGTTCTTTTGTTCAATTGGTTGTTTGAAGTTGGGCTTCTACTGTGACATTATTTCTAAGCTACAGAGTCTATTTGTGAATTTTGTAGCATAGTGCGTCAGCTCGAGGGATGATATTCTGGCAATTTCTTGTTGCCATGGGATGGCTTAGCCATTTTTTGGGCTCATTGTAGAACTGAAGAACTAATGGAGTATTATTCCAAAGAAATCTAATCAGATTTCTGGGTCTCGAGCCTCTATTTTATAATTCATCTTGTCCTATAATGCGTAGACATTGCTGAAAGTGCTAGAAATTATATTCAAATCAGACTATCTTGCTCTTTTTTCCTTGTTGATTGAGGATTTTCTCCTGCATTTATTTTCTCAGATATTGCTGGAAAAGAGATCCACTATACTATCAGTGCTGAGGTATGATCCTAATTGCTTTTGTTGAATGTGTTCTCTTATATTTGATGGTAAATAGTTTATATTCTGATATGCACATTGAAGAGTTCATGTTTCCACTTTTATTGTTTTGACACAAAGATATGACAAGTCACTATGCTTGGCTCTGGCCTTAAGTAGGGCTGAATTATGTCTAAACTTCGCCACAAATTTAAATAATGTTTTGCTTTATATTTTAAAAGTATTTTCATGAGAAGGAGAAGGAAAAATGGAATGGATGCCAGATGAATCTACTGGGAATCAATTGAAATTGGGTACGGGAATTTTGTCAGCTCTAGTAGGATTCTGATTTTCCATATTTATGTTGAACAAAAAAACAATATTTGTTTCTTCAAGAGATAGATAGCAATGACTCTGCATTTATAGAGTCTTGGTGCTTTGCAGTACATTTCTTGCGGAGTTGTTTGGTTTTGCCAATAGTTTCTGCCGAGTCACGTGACTATTTTGTGGGAAGTAGTAACATAGTGTCAAGAAAGCACTTCGATGTATAGAAATGGTGGACTATCTTACAAGCTAATAATTTTCAATTTCTCGTGCCTTGTTGTTCCATCACTTCTGCTGATTACAACTCAGTATTTATTTTGCAGGATATGAGGAGGGAGCTGGGAGTGTCTTCACTCGAGGACATTGAAGAAGAGAGGGAACTAAAACAAATGGTCAGAACCATACACGTACTTTTGCTCCTTCTAGTTTTCTATATAATCATAGTTGTTTACATGATCTCTTTGGTCCAACAGGACTATAATGCAAAGTGCAAAGCATGCCAACACATTGGCTTGGCTTATGTTGCCAGACAGGTAAATTTTGGCATTTTTGTATAGATACACATTGGTGCACTTTTGCTTTTCCAATGTCATATTTTCTGTTCTAACCAGCTTTACCGCTCTCTCTCTCTCTCTCCCTCCAGATTAGATCTGCTGATGAAGGACAGACAATCTTTTATACATGCCCTGTGTGCGCCCATAGACAAACTGAGAACTCGTAGAATACTCTGTTATATATCACCATGGGCAATCTTCTTCATTCTCCCCAAATGAGGAGAGAGGTTCTCAGTGTTGCTATACATTTATTGCTGTACAAGAATTAGACCCCAACACTGCTCACAGCTTGTTATCCCAAGCACTGCTCACTTTATCATTTGCCCATATGTTTTTTTAATAGTTTTGTGATATCGGTGTAACACAGTAGATTTGACCTCTCAACTCTAGCAGTGTAAGTTACTGTTTACTTGTGACGATAGTAATTAATATAAAATTTGCATTTAATGGATACCAATGATTGAGACATAGGGTAGGAAAAGAAAACGCAGGTTTAAGGGCTTTTGCTCTTGACGTTGAAATAAAATTTCTCATACTTTTATTTATTATAGCTTTGCTGAATCCTAATTTCTCTAACTTTTATTTACTCTAGCTTTGTTGTTTAATTTATTGATTTTGAAATGAAAACATAAATGAATCCTTTCACATTAACACTATGCCAGGTCCACGGATTAATTTGAGAAAATGAAAAGAAAATGTTAGAAAATATTTTTATTTGTTTGATTAATAAAAAACCATACAAAAAAAAAAAAGAAAAAAAATTTGAGGAAAAATGTATTTTATTTGACTTATCTCTATTTCTCCAATACATTGGCCGTTTTTCATTGTTCTATTACTCTTTGTTATTTTCTTTAACAAACAAACCTAATATTTTATTTTATTTTTCTTAATTTTACTTTTTATATTCTTTTTCCTCATCAAAAGTCTCAAGTCAAAAGGAGTGCAACTCCCATCTTATCGAAGAAACTTAGACGTAGCTAATATAAAGCTTTACTGCATGCTAGTGTCATCGTGCACCACCAGAAAAAAGAAAGTGTTGCCACAAGCAACATTTACAATGTTTGGTTGAAGGATTTTGATAGGGAAAAGAAAAGTCAATGTTAAAGAAAATATTTTTGGACTCTGTTTGGTTGTTATGATTGAGTTGGATATAATGTTTATCCAATTCAATTTTTTATTTGGTTCAAAAATATTGGACCCTTTATAATTTTATGACCCAGTTTTCAATCCAACAAGGTGAGGGATTGTGAATCCCACCTAGGAGGTGGGATATGGTATCAAGGTCAATATTTCCTACTATAAAAATATAAAAAAAAAATATTTGTTCCTGGATTATAAATTGTATTAATTAGTACACAAATTTTATTTTTTTATTTAATTATTAATTATATGGTTTTCGTTGATTTTTTGCATGTGGTGTATAATTTTCATATAATTTCGATCAATTATTTAAAAAATATAAATTACCTAATAAATGTATGTCATCTATTTCATATATTGGTGTATTTAAAATTTAAAACATTCAACTTAAAAAAGTGTCATTAATATGAACTTTGTATAGTGAAACGGTTAAGCATCAAATGATAAAATATTTATACTATATATAAAGCACTTACCCTATTTGGGCATGTTTTTGAGTAGATTTTCCTCATTATTATTTTCGAACTTCTTTTCTCTTCTCTAATATTTTTCACTTCAAATGCTTACTTTTTTTCTTTTTCCTTGTATCTTAATTTTTTTCTTTTACTCATGTAAAAATTTAAATAAATGTATTGAGAATATTGAAAATTTTAGTAATATATAAAAAATAAATAAATATTTTATTTATTTTCTACTATAAAATTTTAGTAAATATATCGAGTGTGCCAAAATTGCTACTATGACCAATCCCTTCAAATTTAGTTGTGTTTGTACTTGCATGAAACGTATTATTTATGTAGAAAATTCAAAATTAACTTATCATTTCAACTTGCCCCATTTAATTCAAACTTCAAAGGTAAGTTTGTCTGCTGTGTTCTGGTGAAGGAAAGTTGTTAGTATTGTACGCAAAATGCATCTTATATAATTTAAAGTTATAGATAGGCATTTTAGTCATCACAATAGAGCATAAGGTTAGTTTAGTAAATTTGAGTATATCTCACATTATCAATACTTACTAACCAAACAACAAAAGTATATTTTGTTGGGATATCCATACTCTCAATCCTAACAACCAAACATAATATTAGATAGTATTCTCATGTTATATGGCTTATATGTCCATCCCAATCTCATCATTGCAACCAAACGTAGCCTTGATTGTTTAGTTAGTAAGAAAAATGCTAAAAAAAAGAAAACTTACCCTATGTTTGGATCTTGGATTTTAAAGTGGAAAATGCGATGAAAAATTATTTTTATGCTTGATATGATGCAATTATGTGCTTTAGTATTTGCACATTTGTACTTTCTCTCTCTTTTTCCTTACCATTTTCTTTGATCCAAACATAGCCTTAGAGAAAAATATAATGGATTGAGGGAAATGAGGGAAAAGTTCAATTAAGCCCTCTCTCCTTCTCCAATACATTCATCTCCCATACTTTTCTTTATTATTTTCTTTTACGACCAAACAAGTTTGAAATTTTATATTTCTTTACTTATGTTTTCCTTTTTCCTAATATTTTTCCTTTCCTTATCAAATTCCTTAAACCAAATATAGTATTAGCTGTACAAATCAAGGGAAATTTGTATCCAAATTTAACTTGGTAGGATCCAATTAATTAAAGATAGACTAAGCTAAGACAGGTAACAAAGCCAAATTCCTTCTGTTCTTTATTTGAAAACAAACGCTACTGCTACCACACAACTTATTGAAGATTAGCGCGCATATATATATATATATATACATATATGTATATTATTGGAGCCGAAGAAGTCGCCGGAGATTGTCAGTGGCTCCAGTATTTATTCTGGCAGCCGTGGAGTTGCAGCTGAGCTTTGGCTTCAAACAAAAAGTGGGCAAAGGCAAGCTGCTTGGCGGCGGAGATACAATGTTAAACAGAAGAGAACCCGGACGCATATCAACCGGATCTTCGACTACTTTAAGAGAGCTTAAACTTTGAGTCATGTTATTACCATTTATCTTACCCGTTGAGTTAATAGGAAAAACTTCTGTAACATTCTTTGGCAGCTCATTCGGGTCGGGTCCCAAGGAACTAGATGATGAAACAATAACAGTGACTGAAGATCTTTTAGGTGATTTTTTCTCATCTTTTCTGGTACTTTTTGTGAGAGATTTTGATTTCTTGGGAATAACCGAATGGTCTTTGGTTCTGTTACTGCTTTTATTGGCAGGAGGGCAAGAAAGGGAGGAGCTGCGGCGGAGATGGGCGGCGGGAAGAGGAAGAAGAGGTGGCTGTGGCGGTGGAGCTTGTAGAAGGCCCATTGAGTGGATATTTGATGGCCAAAGATTCTCGTATGATCTTGAAATGAAGGACTGGTGGATCGATTTCCTGCTGGGGTTTTTGATATGGGACGATCCATGCAACAGAACTGGCTCCATGAGAACGATGCTTCTTTGAGAATCACAAATTATTTAAAAGAAAAGGATTTTCAAGAAGAAAATCAAGCAAAACTTAGGCCATGATGATCTCAAATGGATCAGCTGCCTTTTCCTTAGGCAAAAACTATGTTAGCCCAGTAGGGGGGACAACGTTCTTGACGCTCTCTATGCCTTTAAATAGGAGAAGATTAACCCTTTTCTTTTTTTGTATATTGACTTTGTAGTGTATTTTAATGTGGTTAATTTATTTCCTTAAAAAACATATTCATCCTAATTTACCGACAACAGTAAAAGGCGGTCGGCTGATGCAAGATTTCTGACATTAAACGGTGTAGGGCGGCAACCGCCGATGCGATGGAGACCACACGATTATGCTATCTTCAAAACATCCATTCTGCCGATGCCAGCCGTTGATGTCTCTCCAAGAAGACTTTAGAGGAAATCCTGACCATACATGCACGTCCCTGGCGTGCTAGGTTTGCCCTCACGCAAAAGGAATTAGGGTTTGTAATAATTATGTTAATGTTTGGTTACATTTTGTATGCTTTGGATTATGTGTTTTGAGAGAATGAGTTTTGGGGGTGGGGTTGGAAAGAAATTAGGGTTTGTAATAATTATGGGAATGTTTGGTTACATTTGGTATGTTTTGGATTATATGTTTTGAGAAAATGAATTTTGGGAGGGGGGTAGAAAAATGTAAAATTTGTATTGGGGAATGTGATAGATGTTTGTTTATATTTTGGAAAATATTTAGAAGATTATTTTGAAAATTTTTGATATGTTTGTTTATGTTTTGGAAGGAGACAATTTTTACTATAGTAGTCAAGTCAATACTTTTTTGTTGAATTTTTAGGATGAAAATGAAATTGAAAAATACTTTTTATTGTAAAAATAATAATCATAAAATATTTATAATATGTATGTGTGTGTGTATGTGTAGACTGGATATGATTTTTTAATTGTAAAAATAATGATAAAATATTATGATATGTATATGATTTTTGGTAATAAGCTAATTGATTTGAAGGGATATTTTGGGAATTGATATTTGGTGTTTTGACAAAAAATCAACACATATGTTTGGTTACATTCTATCAAAATGGATTTGTTTTAGCAAAATGTAACCAAACATAGCCTATATGTTTCCAATAATTATTATTTTATTAAAAAATATTTCTCCCAGTTTTAATAATATTGTTATAATTAATAATTATAATTAATAATTATATCCGAAGAAACAATTAATCTTGGATTTTATATAATGACATGAGTCTATTCTTGTCTAAATTGAGACAATTGCATCTTATCACGTCTCAACAAAAACAAATACATAAACTGAAACATGATGTGACGATGTTATTTATCACATTTTGGATTTATTTGAATGTAAATTCTCAATTCATTTTTCAACTCGAAAAATTTAAATAAATAAATACTATATATTTCTCAATTCTACTCCCAAAATATAAAATTTATTTCCCAAAATATCCCTATTATTCACACTCCCAACTCGTTCCCCAAAGTTTCAATCACTTGTCTCATCATTATAAATATATACGCATACTACCACTCATATAATCTATATATATAAATAATTTTAAAATACTCATTTCACCCCCCATCAATCCAATAAAAAAATGATTGATGTGACATCCTATCCCCTTTCAAAATACAAACAAACAAACAATTTTCTCTCAATTCATTCTCTACCTATCACCCAAAACACAAGTAAACAACTATCACATTCCCCAACCTCACTTCCCAAAATTCATTTTGGCAATTCAAAATTGGGAGAATGCCTCAATTCACATCCAAACAGAGCCTTGGTTTCTTGATTTTATGTCATTTCTTAATTTGATCAAGAAATTACTAAAATTAGTGTGTCGCATTTAATGTGTGTAATAATAAAGGGCCTGTTCACTAGCATTTTGGGCAGTTTTTAGAAAAAAAATTGGGAAATGAGTTTTTGGAAGAAAACTTGGAAAAAATGTCAATTGTTTGTTTATATTTTGAGAAAATAAGGAAAATAGATTGAGAATGAGTTGTCTGTTTATTAATGTTTTGATGGGAGGGCAAATTTTACTGTAAATGTCAAATCAGTTACTTTTTTGTTGAGTTTGTAGGAAGAAATTTTTTTTTTTTATGTAATGTGTATATATATACTATATATATGTCTAGGATAGTATGTAAGGTCTTTTTGAGATTGAATTCTGAAGATTTTTTGGGTATAAATTTTTTGTATTTTGAAAAAATAATAGAAAAATATGAACATTTTTTAAAATTATTTTGGGAGTTGGAAATTTTTTTTTCAAAATACTAGCGAAGAGAGCCAAAACAAAATGAGAAATTAATAAAAGTTCCAACAACAGTTTGACGTACAATACTCAATTATATATGGTCGGTGGACGTAATATTTTGACATATGTGCGTTTTTACTTTTTATTATGTCTTCATAAATGTACTAATTAATTAATCGATCTCACCTAATATTAATATATAATATAACATAATAAACAGTTTAGCCATAGTCTCCTTTGTGTTACATTGGATTAAATTAATTTTTGCACAATTAATCTAATATCAGTTATCGTACTATTTACAAAATTAATGTTAATTTCAAACCATGCTAAGCCATGAAATTAGTTTCATTCCTTTCTATTCTGCCTATTTTGACGAGGATCATGTTAATTTACAACACTTTTTCTATCAGCTTTGTAGAATTCATATTTCGAACTTCGTACATATAAGTACCAGGATGATGTTATCAAAGTAATTGACCTCATATATTTGTTTTAAGTATAAATTAAGGTGATGAGACTAATGTGGGTGCCAACCAATTTATCATGCCCCTAAACTATGGTTAATTTATCAAAATAAAAGATAATCAAGATTTTAGTTGATTTGTAGATCCATTAGGTACTAAGGGTTCGTTTGCATTGGTGTGATTAAGAGTGATATATAAGCAAATGGATACATTTTAAATCCATTATAATAAAATATTTTAATTTTATGTTTGGTTGGTAAGATTAATGTGTTTACAATTATATTTTTTATACTTTTTAATAAGTTTTTCATATTTTTCTCATTTTTCCCCATTCATAGGAAAATGGTTTAATTGAAAATAGGAACAAAAATAGGCTTTATTTGGTTTTTGTAATTCTTATCACAACAAATTATACTTTTGCCCATATGATCCATTTTTCAAAAGCAACAGTAAATATTGTTGGACCCAGGATTTATCAAGGGTCTTTATCAACTGAAATAAATATTAAAAGATACTTGATTAAGTATATCTCACACCCAATCAAACTAAGCAAACAAGACCTAAAATTATATGCAGCCTAGAGGATGAACTTTTCTCACCGTAGCAACTCAGCTTCTGAAAAAATTGTTTTGTCATATATATGCGCATGTCCATCAATGAAAATTTAAGGTCTGATAGCCTTACTTATATCCATGCTCGTTGCTCGTATTTTTATTACCAATCAAGCATTGGGGCATGAGATATTATTGGCTTGATGCTATTTAATTCGTAATCATGAAATTATATATAACAAATTTGTTATTTTATTTTATAACATCATCGTATCTACATTTAGTATGTACAAATTCAAGAATTAATGTTTCCATGCTTTTAATCTGTGGATTTTCATTGGCCAATAGACAGGAAAGAGCCGTTATGTGTGGATCCAACCAGGGGTCGTTGAATGCAAAAGAGTGGCCAAGCATTTATGTTTCTTTTATTGCTGTCATAATGGACGTGATATTCTCTATTTCATCGTATTAATATTTATTTTTCAAGAAATATGATTAGGATATAATCTTTTTTGTGTTACCATTTGATTCTTGATTGTGAGTCCCTTTTCTTAATCAAGATTTTTAGACGGTCATATGGAAACTTGAGGGCCCTTTTCTTGATCTTCTTGGATTTTCTTCTTCTTTGTATACCCTTCTCTTTGGGCCATCCGTGTATTTTTCTGTGTAACCGTTGAAGAAATTGCTGCGGTGATTTGCCATAGGAGTAGAGATGGGCATCATAAGCACAATATTGGGTGTTTTCGGGTTTGGGATTGGGTTTGCGATTGGTCTTGTGGTCGGGTACTTTCTGTTCATCTACTCTCAGCCAACTGATGTTGGGGTAAGTTTTCTATTCTGTTTATGTTTTGACATATGATGTAATAATCATCACATTTGGTTCTTGAAAGAATTGTGTGTCATGGGTTTGTTTCTTTTGTGTCATTTGATTATTTGTTCTTTGTTTAGATGAATACTGTTTCATCCATACAGTGATTGACTTGTGATGTTTGTTCTATAAACAGTTGATCTTATTGCAATTAATTCTGTAATGATACATATTAGATGAACGTTGTTTGGTTTCATTTTGAAAGCCCATTTTCACACTTTCTACCTTTGATCCGTTGAGCGAGAGCCCTTCCATACGGGATTCCCGAATCACTATGACCGACTTTCATCTTTGTTCAACCAGTCAATCTCACAATCAGACAGACTTATATCATTACGCTAACGAGTAGAATCTTAGCTTGAGCCTACCTTCGCACACCTCCGTTACTCTTTAGGAGGCATTTGCTCCAAATAAACTACCCACCTCGCAATGTCCCACCTCCCCCCAAATGATTGGTGCAGCTGTTTGGCATCTTAGACGAAAGAGTGGTCTTTCAGGATTGGTCGTTGTGTGTCACTACCTCCCACCTATCCTACACGTTGGACAAGGTTGTCATTGCGAAGCTATAGTTAAAATGCACGGGGTCTTACCGTCTAGCCGTTGGTACTCTGCATCTCCACGGAGAATTCAATTTCATCGGGTCCATGTCGGAGACAACGGGCTAGTCGTTACACCATTTGTGCAGGTCGCTACTTATGCAACAAGGAATTTCGCTACCTTAGAACAGTTAGAGTTACTGCCGCTGTTTACCAAGGTTTCCAGTCAAATCAACTAACACTTCTCCTTCCGACCTTCTAGCACCGGGCAGGTGTCAAACTCTATACATCGGATTACCACTTAGCAAAGTCCTGTGTTTTTAATAAATAGTCGCTACCCCAAAAATGAAACACATCACTTTTTACACATTTGCACCCAACATCATTTTTATTTTTATTTTCAAAATACATTTTACAATAACTTATATATCTTATCTCTATTAATTACTTTTATCTCTCTCCACCTACAACCTATTAAAACCAACATAATCATTATTTTTTCAATAATTTATCCAAATACAAACTCATTTTCAACTCATTTCCACTAACTAGCTTTTCAAATTTTAGAAGTGATGGAAATGAAAAATGAAAATGAAAATAAAACCAAACGGGAAGTTTGTGTTGCATGTTCGTTCGAGGATGTTTTTATCCTCAATTTGGATGATACATTGAGTGGGACTGTTGAATAGTGACCCCATAGTGCAATCTGATGTTTAACCTGTGTAAGATGAGAATTTTTCAGTAAATTAGATAATTCTTCTCTTGATACGAATGGCCAATTGTTCCTTTGGAACCATTGATGGATATACTACGACTAGTTTGGCCTACTCCCATTGTTTATTCATAGAGTTTCATTTTGAGGAACTCGAGTTTTTAGGGATCAGGAAAAAGGGTTAATGTCATTTTGAAGAATAACTACGAATATGAATCATATATGCAAGTCGACATTGATGAACAAATATTTCCTTTACATGCATAAAATAAAGAATATATGCATGAGTTTATATTACTATACTCTGCAGAATCCTGAAATCCGTCCATTAGTTGAGCAAACTTCTGAAGATCTTCAAAAGCTGCTTCCAGAAATACCAGTTTGGATTAAGAATCCAGATTATGATCGGGTTGGTTTCTTATTACTGTGAGCCTTGCAGAACCTTTTACAAGAAAAAGTTGATTTTTTATAGCTGATCCTTGTTTAACCGCTTCTGTGATATATTCCCCTGCAGCTTGATTGGCTGAACAAATTTGTAGAATATATGTGGCCTTATTTAGATAAGGTATGATTGCTAGAATGTTTCGGCTGTTATTTTGCACTTCCGATCAAATGTTAACATTCTGAATTTGCTCAGGCAATATGCAAGACGGCAAAGAATATTGCAGAGCCCATTATAGCTGAGCAGATTCCAAAATTCAAAATTGACGTGGTAGAATTTGAAGAACTGACTTTGGGCTCTCTACCGCCTACTTTTCAAGGTTCAGCTATTTATTTTTTTTCTCTGCACATAGATCCACATGTAATTCGCCCAAATGACTGTTTGGAGTATAAATAATTTTGGCCAAATGATTGTGTGCTTTTTTAACATGCTTTCCCTAATTATGTTGACTTCAACTGTATCTGATCATTGCATCTAGTTATTTGAGAAAATTTCCTTAATCTTTTACATACATATCTTTGTCTGTTCCCAGGAATACTCAAGAGTCATAGGTTTTAGTTATTTTCTTCATGTTATTTCTTATCTTCCTTGAAAGATACATGGCCGTTGTGGTTGCTATTGCGTTATCATTTTTCTAGATTTCAGCCACCTTGTTCTTTTTTCTCTTTTATTCTTCTTACTTCCACTTTCCAATCCTTCTTACATCATATTTTTCACTTTGTTGCCATGATCAACCGCTCAGGACATTGGGGTTTTTTCAAAAAATTTCTACTTTTATTTGGACTTATTTCTCATTAACACTACTTCAAAATACAGTGCATCCTTGTTTTGCTATGACTCCTTTCCCTCTCATGAATGACGTAAAGATGATGTTGATTTTCCGCTTATCAAAATATCGGTTCCTGAAGAAAGAAAAGAAATTCTTTCTTCTTCTGTTAGTTACTCCATAACTGTCTGTCTTCTGCTTCGCCTAGCACATGATTTTAGTTGTTGAACATAAGATCTACATACCTGACCAGGAATGAAAGTATACAACACCGAGGAAAAGCAGCTGATAATGGAACTAGGCTTGAAGTGGGCAGGTAACCCAAACATCCTTGTTGCTGTCAAGGCATTTGGGTTGAAAGCTACTGCACAGGTATCCTCTCTATCTATATAATGAAGGGACAACTCGATTGCTAGGAATACTTTTTCTTATAATCAGCTTCAAATAGAAGTATTCTTTCTGTTCAACGTTATCCGGCCTGGAGTCATTTGTTTCAGGTGGTTGACTTGCAAGTATTTGCTACTCCACGAATCACATTGAAGCCTCTGGTTCCAAGCTTTCCTTGTTTTGCAAATATACATGTTTCTCTAATGGAGAAGGTGTGGATTGCCAGGTTTATCTCTGTTGGTGATAATTTCTTTGGAAAAACGTATATTGCTTGACAGGGTTGGATAAATTGGCACATCTTTTGGCTACATAACACTTATATGTGCTAATTATGAAAAATACCATACTGGGAAGACCACAATCACATGGAATCAAGATAGCAATTTATGTTCATCATATCTTCGATCTATTTAAACGATTTTTAGCAGACAATAGAATGCCTAGAGTTAACAATTATGCAGGTTTGATTATCTTTTTTCCTTTGCCTTTCATTCTCTTTGTAGCCTCATGTTGACTTTGGAGTAAAGCTGCTAGGTGCTGATGCTATGTCCATTCCTGGAGTATACAGAATTGTACAGGTATGTTTCAATATCTTGCCCTCGTTTTGTTATAAGTTTGAGTTTCATATTACAGTCCCTCATTAGATTTTATTCTTCTTCAGGAACTTATCAAAGATCAGGTTGCAAATATGTATTTATGGCCTAAAAGACTCGAAGTTCAAATAATGGACCCTGCAAAGTAAATCCGTGTTTGTTTCCAGCTTTCTTTACCAAACAATACCTTACAATAGTAAGTCTTTGATTTATGATAATCTTCTGCCTTGCCAACTGACAGGGCAATGCAGAAACCAGTTGGGATTCTTAATGTGACTGTTATCAGAGCGACGAAGCTCAAGAAGAAAGATCTATTAGGGGCATCTGACCCTTATGTGGAGCTAAAACTCATTGATGACAAACTCCCGTCCAAGAAAACAACGGTCAAGCATAAGAACTTGAACCCTGAATGGAACGAGGAATTCAGTTTCGTTGTTAAGGACCCAGAAACTCAAGTTCTAAAGCTAAAGGTTTTTGACTGGGAACAGGTATACTTGTTTCTTATACATAATACTTCCTGCCCTTGTTTGATTTTGATCATTACTAGTATGAGTGGGGATGAAGAAGTTTCTTTTCATATGCCCCCAATATTTTCTCCATCTTCACCAGTGTTTCTCATACTGATTGCATTTGTTTAGGTTGGATCGCACGATAAGATGGGCTTGAATATAATCCCATTAAAAGATCTGACTCCCGAGGAACCACAAACTTTTACCCTTGATCTACTTAAAAATCTGAATCCTGATGATAGTCAGAACGAAAAGTCGCGAGGGCAACTTGTAGTTGAAGTCACTTACAAACCTTTCAAGGATAATGAAATGCCAGGAAATCTTGAAAATTCAGGTGAAGTGCAGAAGGCTCCTGAAGGAACGCCTGATGGTGGTGGTTTGCTTGTCATAATAATCCATGAAGCTCAAGACTTGGAAGGGAAGCACCATACAAATCCATCCGTACGTCTACACTTTAGAGGGGAGGAAAGAAAAACTAAGGTAATCTTTAGTATGAGAAACATAGATATGGCTGAACAGTTGCAACTTTCCATTCAAAAATTTTCAGTTACTTCATGGTTTTATAAGGTAAAGATGTTTAAATTGGGCTCAACTAGCTGCAAGAAATATAGATATAATTGGGAAAAAATTGTGATGAATGACCAAATCTTTTATCACTGACCACGTGCGTTCTTGCAACCTCAGCCACACCAGCTGGATTGTTAATTATTTATGTTGTGCTTGCATATTTGGTAGACTCTGAAGAAAAACAGAGATCCAAGATGGGAAGAAGAGTTTCAGTTCGTGCTGGATGAGCCTCCTACCAACGACAAAATTCATGTGGAAGTAGTCAGTACTTCAAAAAGAATGGGTCTACGGCACCCCAAGGTACATGTTTTATGCAAAAATTAACTAAATAACACAAAGCAATGGCAATTTACTTCTATAGTTAGTAAAAGCTTGAACTGCCTTACTCGGCCCCTACAAATACAGTTGTTCTTGATCAAAAGCCATCCTCTTTACACTCAACCAAGGCAAATTCTCATCTGATGAGCATTTCATCTAATCCATTTTTTAACTTCTTTTTTCTCGTAGGAAACTCTGGGTTATGTGGACATATACCTATCCGATGTTATCAACAACAAGCGTATCAACGAGAGGTACCACCTTATTGACTCAAAGAATGGTAGGATTCAGATTGAGATGCAATGGAGGACTGCATCTTGAGGGTCTTTGCACAAATGCTGTCTCTGACAATATAGGTCGTCTCAATAGTAACTAATGTGGTAAGAAGCCATGAATCCTTTTAGTTTTAGGCATGGTTTTGGTTTATGTTGCAGTAACTTTTCTGCATTTGATAGAATGAATATATAACAGTAATCATTTCACTCAAGTATTACTTTCCACAATAAGTACCTATTTATACATGCTAATCAAAGCCCCACCCATCCAACCCCTAATTACTGGAAGTTCCATGAACATCTCCATCAAGGTTTAATTAAGACAGGTGTGCTCGAGTAGGAAGCCACATTGCTGTTTGAAGACTAATCGGGCGGTGGCAGTTTTGTAATTTTAAGTTATGGTAGGGGATATAGCATACTAGTGTATGATCAGATGATGCTAAGGCTTGGTTTGATAAGGAGATTTTAAGCTACATATGAATCAAGAGACGCAGTCAGTGTCCAAAGCATGTAGTTGTGAGAGCAATGTGCTTCCTCAACCTTCTAAGTTATGCTCTCGTCGCTTGGAATTTTTGTATTAAGATTATTATAGGTGAGACATACTTGGTAAGACTTGTGCCCAAGCCTTCTTGAATTTTTTTTTTCTTTTTTGTGCAATACTTAGAACTTAGAGGTTAAAGGGTATTTTTGGACGAGAAGAGATTCTAGAGAGCTATAAAAAGACATTTTAAAAGGTTCTAGAAGATTCGAAAGGAGTTTAGATTGTTCTAGAAGAAACCTAAAGGTTTCGCAAGGTTTTGCAAAGTAGCAAAACGGACTACATGATTCTACAAGGTTCTAAAACATTCTATATTTTCTTAGAATGTAGGACAAATATCTAGAAACTCGTAAAAGTGTATAGGATGAGTAAATCTAGAAACTTTGGAGAGGTATAGAAATTTTAAGATTTCTTTGAAGAGTTTAAAAGAATCTTTCTTAGTCGTTGGATCTTTTGATTACCTCTAAGACATTTTTGGAAAGTCTAACCTTTCTCAGTCATTGAATCTTCTCTTCCATTTAATCAGGTGGAAAACATAAATAAGAGAGAAGCTCTTGTTCGTTCCTAACAAAATCTAGAGTTAAGTTTGAGGGAAAAGTTTCATCAAACAGCTCTGGTGTTTAACTTTACATGTTTGCCATTTTATTTAGTTTAGTGTCTTCCATTATTTTTTTAACACTTCCTTCATACACAAAATTTGAGAGAGGTTGACTTAACTAAGCCACAAAAGCAATTAAAGGAGCTAAGGGCACATTTGTTAGGGAAACAAGTTTGTGACAAGTGGTGTCAGCCCTAATGCGGCTTATGTTGTGAAGTCATCGCAATCGCAATCAATGAGGTTGGTACTGGCATGACCAAAAAGTACAGGAAGGAGCCTATATTGTCAAAAGGTAGAAAGAAGCGTGAGGAAATCAAAAAATGTGATGACAACTCTTATAGTCGAGCACAATGTCGAGATATTGGAGGACCATCAAACAACTAGAGTTTCTAAAGAAAAATATCCAAGCTTGCTTTAATTTCAATACTTTGAAATCGGAGTTATTGCACAGTTAGAGGATAAAGTGATGTAGGAGTTATTGCACGGTTAGAGGATAAAGTGATGCAGGCTATCCAAGCCATGTAAGACAACATTAAGAAGATGCATGGGGATTTAGCTTATATAAGAGTCATTGCTAGAGCACGTGCTACGACAAGTGTGGTAAGTCCAATGGTGGACTACCCTAAATCTTCAATGTTTAATTATAAGCGAGATGCTAAGGAGATCGAAAACTTCTTATACAATAGAGCTCTATTTTTAGGGGTCAATATAATTGAAGAGACAACCAAGCTACCTACTATAACTCTTTATCTTATTTGTATAACTATTTTGTGGTAGCGTAGAAAATACACAAAAATAGTGAAACAGATACCTAAAGTTGAATCATAAAACACAAGAAGTTGCAGTAATTGAATCATAAGACCAGTTGAAACATGATAGGAAAGTACGTTAAGGAGTTTACTATTATGCTTCAAAATCCCAATACGTTGAAATAAGATATCCTCTTTTGTTTTGTTGATGGGCTTCAAAATTGATAAAAACAAGAGGTGCAATGATGGGAAGTCAAGTCGGTAGATAGAGGAATTGAAATAAGAAACCATTGTAATATAAAAAGAGAAATCTGAGGTGATGAATTATCAAAGGACTGAGTGATTAGAAGAACAACTGGGGTAGCCATCATGGGAAAAAGTGTCTTTTCATTGTGTGCTTCATGTACCAATGGAAACTTTATAAACTCTATGCTATTTCTTCTTAATTCTTTTTTTCTTTTCTTGTTGAAATTTAATTATTTTTTTAATTTTTTAATTGTATTACTTAGAGGTCAACCATTTCTTGATCTCCATGGATAGATTCTGAGGATCTGTAGCACAACTAAACACCATCCCAAATTTCTCATTGAGTATCTACAAAAGATTGGTGCTTCTAAAGGGTAAAATGACAAAGGTAGCTTGTCCAAATGTAGAGACAAGAGAGATAATAAAAAGGATTCTTCAAAGGGGGGAGATGAAAATTCCTCTTCAAACAATTATGATGAGAAAAATTGGGCCTTTGTGCCAAAAAGAGGATGCTTTGTGTGTAAAAGTTTGTGCATTATGAGCAATTGCTCGAGGCTTGGCCCCTTATCAGCTATCATGGAGGGCCAAGATGCGACACTAAGCATAAAAGTCGAAACAAGTCAAATTAGGCCCCCTACCTATACTTAATCCCTTTGATGCTAAGCTAGTGTCAATGACATCTAGCAAGGGGCTGGCGTACATGGAGGTACTCGTCAATGAGAAGTTTAGTAAGGCGTTGGTAGACATAGGAGCCATGTATAATGTCATTACTAATGAAGAGGTTGAGAGGTTAGGCTTTCAAGTAACAAGGTTGAAGGATAACTGAAAATAGATAAACACTAAAGTCAAACCCCTTAGCGATACCACTCAAGAAGTGGAGCTTTGCTTGGGCACTTGAAAGGTACTTTTCATTAGCATAAAGTAATGAGTATCCACATAAGGCAATAAAGGCCAAAAGGGATAAGGAAGAGAGAGTTAATATTTTTAGCAATCTTGAAGAAAAATGTTGAACTGATGATTCATAAGGATGATGTGCCACTGACTATCAAGAATGTTCTAAAGGAGACTTAATTGTGGTGATGGGAGAGGTTTTAGAAAATCTCCCACCAAGGTGAGATGTAGACCAAAAAATAGTGTTGAAGTTGGGTGTCAGACTATTATGTGGCACTTTATCAGATAGCTCCACCTAAGTTGGAAAAACTTTAAAGGCAAGTATCAAAATTGATGGACATGGGGAGGATCAACTCTTCAAATGCACCTTACGACGCATTATGTTATTCCAAAGGAAGTACGACAAGCTACTACAACTGTGCTTGAACTACCGAATGCTAAACAAGATAGTTGATTTATTTTAAAAGCTTGGGAAAGCTAAGGTATACATAAAAATGATCTTTCTAAAAGGCTATTATCAAGTCCAAATTGCTAAGAGAGATGAGCTGACCAAATTGCTAAGAGAGATGAGCTGAAGGTGACATGCATAACACATTATGACTCATATGAGTAGTTTAGTTATGCAATTTGACTTAACACCCTAGAGCATTTTGCCCCTTGATAAACAAGATCTTTTACCGATACTTGGATCAATATATGGTAGTCTACCTTGGTGATGTTGTGGTTTATAGCAATTCCTTAGGATAATGCATCAACCATCGACTTACCATTTTCAAGTACTACGGGAGAATGAACCTACGTTAAAAAGAGACATGCTCTTTTGCAAAGGAAATGTGCACTTCTTAAGATATATTATTGGTCATGGGAAACTCATGATGGATGAAGCTGGTAAAGGCTATCCAAGAGTGAGAATCACTGGCTAAAGTAATGAGTTATAGTCTTTTATTGGTTTTGTGGACTACTATCAGTAGTGTCATACACGGCTACTCACACGAGCAGTCTCATTGACTGACCTACTCAAGAAGAACAAGATGTGGGACTGGCCCGAGAAATGTGATGCCTTTGAGCACTTAAAGGCAACCATAAGCAATAAGTTTATCCTAGCCTTCCCTAACTTTGGTAAGATATCTAAGTTACACACATGCATTTGACTTTGTTATCAAAGGAGTACTTATGCAAAAAGGACATCCAATAGCTTCTGAGAGCATAAAGCTCAACGATACTGAGCGTCTACATGGTATTAGAGAAAGAGATGATATTTATCATCCAATACTTCTAGTATGGCAATACTACTTGTTGGACCCAAAGCTCATCATCAAGACAAATAGTGTTGCCACTAATTATTTACAAACTTAAAGAAGCTATCATTAAAGTAGGGTAGATGGTAAGACTTCTAAGTAGAATGTAACTATTTGATTGCAATACAAGCCCAATAAAGCTAACATGGTGACCAATACATTAAGTCGAAAAGTGGAGTGAGCAACTATCAGCTTAGCCAGATAGGATATAGTAGATTTCATGATAAAAGACTTTTATTTCATGGGGTGACTTTAGATGAAAATTTTAAAGCTCCTTGGTTCACAGTTATGCTTCTCAACGAGCTTTAACCTCCAAAGTGATGGGCAAACCAAATAGTGAATGCATTGTTAGAGTGCTACTAAGGCAGCTATAAGTGCCAACCAATAGAATTTGGCCAAGCTCTTAGGTATGGCACAATTTTCCTACAAGTTGGAATAGAGCACCCTCGAGTAATGAGGCAACAACTACTTGCGCTTCATGCTTTGATGAAAACTCTGGATGCTGGAAAAAGCCCCAAAGCAGTTCAGATGGATAAGTTTATGTTGCTTGGGTGCATTTTCTTGCTCTACTTGGAGTCTAGATATTAAAGAAAGGAATCTTCCTCATTTTGGATATGTTGAAAGACATAAAGAGTTTCTAGAAAATTATAGAATGCATTTTTCAAAATAATTAAGAAGGTTCTAGAAGGACTAGAAGAGATTGTGTTCAAAAGGTTCCGGATCATTCCATATTTTCTAGAATACAGAAGAAAGGTCTAAAAAGTTATGAAAGTATATAGAACATAGTAGAGTAATTTAGAAACTTGCAGAAAGGTATAGAAATTCCAAGATATTTTTTGGTAGTTCTGGAGACTCTCTCCTAGGCGTTGGATTTTTTGAATCTCCACCTCCTTAAATTGATGGCGAAAGTATAAATAGAGGAATGGCTTTCATTTAAAACTAAGCCGTAAAAGGTTGTTAAAGAAATTAAGGCCATACAGTATGTTGTTGACAGTACAAATCCATGATATTTGACTAACCCCTTCCTCATGTTGACAAATAAGTTTGTAATAACTAGAGGCAACTATTATCTTCAAGGTTTGGTTTCAAGTACTTTTATGAAGTACTTAGGAGTTATTGATTGGGTTTTGGAATCCTAAAGTTGATGTCGACCTAACAAAAATGTGTTGAGTTGTTGGGATGGCCACAACCGAAGCCACCTAATTTATAATGGATTTTGTTGTAATAAATTTGATGCAAATGTTATCTATTTAATTATTAGAGATTACATAATTAGATATATGTATCTTTATATATGTATTTATGCGATATATATAAAAGATATATTTATTACATATGAATAAAATATAATAGATTTAGGTTGACTCAACATTAATTGTGAGATAAAAATTGAAAAAGTAAAAATTTATATAATGTTATACTATTATTTTTAAAAATAATGAAGAACTAATGATTCCATGTCAATGTTTTAGAGAAAGAATAGTTTTGTGGGAAAAAAATTATTTTAAACAGGAGTGATATTTTAGAATGTAAAATATGGATGAATAAGTTTAGATTGGAAGGAACATATAAATGACAAAATGCTTTTGTTCGTAAGCTAGCAAAAAATGAGTTCAAACTCTAAGCTCAGTGAACGTGTGTGGATGGAAAAGAAGAAGAACATAGCTAAGAAAATAAGGAATTGAGAACAACATAGAGCAAGGAGTGAAGAATGGGGAAAAAGGGAAATTGCATTAAACTTTTAGGAATGTTCAACTACATACGCAAAGTGCTATTTATAAAACTAAAACTAGCTAACAAATTCTGTTAACAGCCTAACCATTTGCCAGAGCCAAAACCAGAACCGGTCAATGTGCAACATGCATCCCTCCCCCCTAATCAAATCTATTTTAAAGAATTTTCATTGAGATGGCACCATTGAGATACAAATGTATCGCTGTAACTTATGAAAATGCTAACACATTAACATAGAACGTTACTCAATTGTTGGGACGTCATTTTGACAAAAATGATGCCGTTTTAATGTTACTATTGGAAGATAATAAAAAAAGAAGAAGAGAAAACGTAGCCACATTTTTGTATGGCATGTGCACAACTGAGCTTGTTTTCAACCTTTGAACTTGTAACACTAGCCACTGAGTTCTTTACGATGATTGAATTCTAAAGATGTACTACATCGTTCTTTCTTAATTCAAGAATAATGAATATATTCAATGTATTACACTTTATTCATTTAATAATTACACCTCAAATAATTTACTAAATTGAAATGATCTTATAAATAAATGTAGTCAACATGATTGTGAACCCTATAACATTACTTTTTCTTTCTTTTACATTGCTCTGTCTCATTTTGTTCAACATTAGAGTTATTTCACAATAAGCAGCAAATTGCAATAGGATTACCACATCTGGATGGTTTTCTAATTCTCTTTAATCTAAATGATAATAAATGATTTAAGTGTGTTCTGTAGTATCTATTCATAGCTTTTAAAGTCATTTTAGAATTGAATTTTGAATTTAAATATTAAATTCATATGCAATTGAGTGTCTATATCAAGGTTTTAGTTAACATATGTCCATTATTTTCTAATTTTGCCACATGTCAAATAATTAGTTTGATTGAAGATGCTAAAACATATTTTCATGTCTTCATACTTTCAAAACAACAAAAACCAACATAACACTACAAGAAAAAAATAAATTAGTGACAAAATAGTAAGTGGTAATACAAAAGTTGTTACTAACTATGTATATTAAGTGACAAAAAATTTAATTTTGTCACTTTAATGATTTTTACAAACTTAATAGTGACAAGAATAATATTAAAGCTGTCACTATAAACAATTAGTGATACACTTATTGTGACAATAAAAATCTTGTCACAAAATATAGTGACAATTTTTATTGTCACTAAATTGTCACTATAGGGGTGTCACTAATTGTTAATGGTGAGAACTTAAAACATTCACTTTTGTCACTATTGAGTTATGTTGTGACAAGATAAAAATTCTTGTCACTTAAAAATTGATCATTAATGACAAGATAAAAATTATTGTTACTCAATACATGTTATTAGTGACAACTTTTACTTCATCACTTATTATTTTGTCACTAATATTATATTTTTTTATAGTGTAATTTTATTTTTAAAAATGCCAGACACACACACACACACACACACACACACACACATACACATATATATGTGTGTGTGTGTGTGTGTGTGTGTACATTTTCGTACAAAACAAAAAGAAAAATCAACACAATTTTACTTTTAAAGGCGTCAAACCATTGCTATCCAATTAGTTAATTCAAAAACATTTTACTGTCGCACAAAACTCAACATAAAAAACAAACAAATTCTAATGGTCTCTGAATGAACTCCATCAGTCTAAAACTAGAGCCAAAAAAGATTCTGTGCTCAGACTTCAGATTGGCCAATGGACTAACATTGAAATCATCAGAACCTCAGATGTCAGATCTGGTCCACATCCGCATGATCTATCGGTTCTGCTTCAACTGACAAATGGCCTTTTTTACTTTATTCAGTGAAGATGGTAATCATAACCACTTAGTCCGCTCTTGACTTACTTAACACTCGTTTGTTTTTGTTTTTTGGACACATTTTTTTTTTCTATTGAAAATAAAAACATGAAATCATCAATTTTTTTTCTATTTTTACAGATATTTTTATTTTTAAAATATTTTTTTAGATAAATTTTTACACTCTCTCTCTATTTTGACTATTTATCACTTCTCATTTTCTCCTACTCATATTTAGACGTCTTTTAATACAAAAAAAATATATTTTCTAAATACAACTCATTTTCAATTCTAAAACATCCAAATAATATTTTATTTTTAAAAATATTTTTATAACTAACTTTTCACTATTCCTTTTTACCAAAAAATAAAAATACCTGCAAAAAACAAATCCAAACAGCCTATTAGCTATTACTAGTACTCTTCCCACGTCCTACATAATCATGTTTTTGAAGGTTTTGAGATCTATTAATTTAAATATGTATTTATATTAACAATATATGTAATAGTTAATTATATATATGATGAGTTTTTAAAAATATTCTCTTACCCAAGCGTCAGGTAGCTAAAAGTTTCAATTATTCAGTTTGATTTTGAATTCTTAAGCCACAAAGTGATTAGGCCACCGATATTTATCCAATAAAAATTATTCCAACTATCAAATCAATATGTGAAGAAATTGAGAAATAAATATCAGAAGAAGATTTAAAGAAAAAAATAATTTACAGTTGCAAACCTGTAATTGTCAAAATATGAAGTAGAAGAAGTACTAGTCATTTGATAAATGGATCTTAACTGATATGGTCTAACTTAAACCCTTCAAATGTACCAAATCTAATGGATATGGTTCTTCACGTTAGAAATCATGTCAAGTCGAGTTAATCTGATAGGAATAGAAAGATGCAGTAAATAAAAAACAATACTAAAATATGCAAATCTATCGAAAACAAAGCTATAATATTTGAGAAGGTCTAAGCTTGGAGCTCCTTTTATAAAGGTAACTTTTATTGATGGAATCATTAAGTTGTGACTTGTGATCAACTATAGTGATATATATTTAATTATCTCCTAGGATTAGAATGAAAAACTGAGGAGAAATCCTAAGCTCTTTTCACCTCGTAGCACTTTTGGCCCCTCGGCTTCGGGGCCATTAAAGGGCTCTCAGAAGAGGCATTCATCAAATATAATGGATTGTAATAATCATAGGAATCAGTGTTTGTTATTACAACTTGTGTTTTGTGTTGTTTTTAGGATTCAATCCAACATGTAGTAATCCAAAGCAATAAATAAATATTACAAAACAGATTATTATGAATGAAATAGATAATCACAGTGGAGTAATACGTGTATTTTTATCAATATGAAATTCAAATAAAGCATGTGTTATCAGAATTCAAACATGTAGTATGTGTGATTAGAATTTAAACATATAATATGCGTGATCAGAATTTAAACATACAGCATGCGTTATCAGAATTTTAACATAAAACACACGTGATCAGAATAAGCGTCAATTCAAGGCAAATCAGAATTTAATACAATTAAATAGATACGAGTCCAGGAAAAGCCAAAATTCATATATTAATGGAGGCAACAATACAATAAAACATGCTGTCAAATTTATCTAATATAAATACTAATTTTAAAGTAAACTTATCTTAAGAATTCTGTATCGTAACAGAATTAATAGGGCGACCAAATCACAGAGAAATTCTGTTTGCCTTGAAGAAATGAGCACCCCGACTCACCAGTGCAGCGGGTACAGCGCAGCTCCTCCCAGGATGAGATGGTCCAGAACGATCAAGTGCACTCCGTCTCGTTCACCTCGAACAATACTCAATTACCCGGATCAGAATGTGACAGCCGTATATCAAGATTCGAGAAAGGGAATGTTTGTGGAGAGAATATCAGAATATGAGAAGGGAATGAAGGAATTTATGAGAACGGGATCAAGAACTGTGGCAGTGTGCGTAAACGTGAACAGTGTAGAATCAGGAGAACGATGGCGAATGTTGTGTGCCTTGAAGACTGCCAGAGGCACTCTATTTATAGGCGGGATTAGGGTTAGAGTTTGCCAGTTAATGGCCTCTAACGCGTCACCCCAGCGAATAGCATTCCGCCACATCAACCACACACGTCACACGTCCACCAGTAGCCAATGGCATTCTGCCACTTGGCCCTCACACGTCACACACGTTCACAACCTCACGCCACGTGTCCCACGTCTCCACCAGCATCATCCCATGATCTCGGTCAAATCCCACATATTAGGGTAATCTCCAACGGGTCTTGACCAAGTCAGCCCTTATCCGATTATCCCTATCCGGTTAAGTATTTTAAATTTTAAAATTCAAAATTTAAATAATTGTCAATTGAATTTCATCCAAAAAGATTAGATTGAGACTGAGACATTCGCCCTAACGCCCGGAGCCGGGCCAGGCGGCGGCGGCGCGCGTGTGGTCCACTTATATGAACCCCTTAAAGAACACTTTATCAAGCATTCTTACTTGAGTTCAATATAAACTACTCCACACTAGTTTACAAAACCAATGTAGGACAAGTGAAGGGTTAAAGACCCTTCGACTCCTCCACTTGGTTTTATAAGTTACAAAAAGGTCTCCACTCTCTCAAGCTTACAATGTGGGACAACTCAACTTATAATACTTAACCATTTCCCTTCCACTATTCCACCAAATTCAACACTATAATTATCTATTGGATTCCAACCATAATTGGCTTCCATCCAACGAATAATTAAACATGTAAATAGGCATACTTGTGCCAATTACAACATTTTGTTATTACTACTTGAAATTTGGATCATATTTAGAAAGAGGATGTTAAGGGCCGTTTGGTTTTATTTCCAGAGCCCTTTCCAGTTTCTAGCCATTTTTAGAAGTTGAAAAGTTAGTTATAGATTTTGATTGGAAATAAAAATGTGTTTGGATAATTTGTTGGAAAGTAATGATTAAAATATGTATAGAATTGAAAAGATGTTTGATTTATATTTTTTTATATTTAAGAAGATTTATTTTTAAAAAATATATGTATATTTTATTAATTTTGAAATGATTATTGATATTTTATGTCAAATCAAATTTGAATTTGATTCATGTGATAATAGAATAATAGGGTAGGTTTAGAAAGAGTTTGAAAATAAAAATATGAATAGTTTAAGTGAAAATAGAGAGAACATGATGGCTTTTAATTTTATTTCCGGATGAAAATGAAAAGGGGTCGTAGAAATAAAACCAAACACTCCCTAATTGTTGGATTAGTTGTGTTCTAAATAATCATTTTCTCATTTTACACTATTTCGAAAACAGAAAACGTCATTATTTGTATTATTTTTAATGAAAATACCATCCATTTTCATTTTCATACCTATGTAAAATATATAATATTTACTAATTTAAAAATAATTAAAATTCACCAACTAATTAAATATTAATTTTTTTTCATCATTCCAAAACAATGGGACCCATATAAAATTTAATACTAATTTTTCATCACATCATCATCCACTAACTTATTAAATAATTTTTTTCCCTATCTTTTCAAGAAAATGGAACCAACAATCAAGGAACAATAATAATTAATACTATTATATTAAAATATTTAATGCTATTGCATTAAAATATTATTTTCAATCTACCTTTCTTTTCAAAATTTTCATAATTCACAACCAATCATATTTTTATTTCCACATGCAAAACAATGATAACATAAAAACACATTCTAAAACAATGAAAACAGAAAATGAGAATGAAAACACAACCGTGGAAACTCACTGCACTCCAGAAGCTGGACTTCAGCGCTGAAGATGTCCTGGAATGCCTGAAAGAAGAGAACATAATTGGCAAAGGAGAAGCCGGAATTGTCTACAAAGGGTCCATGCCGAATGGGATAGATGTGGCGATAAAAAGACTTGTTGGACGTGGCAACTGCCTTAGAGATCATGGTTTCATGGCCGAAATTCGAACTCTGGGGAGAATCAGACACGGGAACATCGTGAGACTCCTAGGATACATGCCAGATAAAGATTCAAAGGATATGATTCTGTGATGGATTTATAAATTCATTGGTATATTAGTTCTGCGATGAAAACAAAATGCGTCATTGAATTAATTTTGAGATTGAATTTTTGTCACTGATCTGAAAATCATTAAATCATAAAGGTTAGGGTTATGAAATTTGTAAATGACTAAAATCAATCCGTTATAAGTGCCATTATTAATATATATGTTTTTTTTTTTTCCTCTTTTAATTTCATCAGTAATCCATCTTAAATCCACTACAACTGTCTTCAATCTGTGATTGAATCCTATTCGATAATTCGTGAGTGAAGGAGTGTTTTCTTGTTGTGTGATTGTCATTTTTCTTTGAAGCAATTTGGTAACTATGTGGTGGCAAGTTAAGTGACCCTGATCCATATAGTTCACCTTGAACAAAATTTTACTTACTGGTCCCTTGGAATAAATAACCCCCCGATTATAAACTAAGCTTCCTGGTGCAATAGGTTCTAGCAAGATTCAATCTTTATTTAATAAAATCTATTTTCATTCCACTTGTGGCAGAATATGCCTATACTCTGAAAGTCGACCACAAGAGCGATGTCTACAATTTTAGGGTGGTGCTGCTAGAGTTTATCACAGGCCGGAAGCCTGTGGGGGACATGGTGGATATAGTTGCGTGGGTCAGGAAAACTACATCGGAGCTGTTGCAGCCAACAGATGCCGCCTCGGTGTTGGCGGTGATCGACTCCAGGCTGACCGATTACCCGCTAACTGGGGTGGTGAACTTGTTCAATACTTTAAGAGTTTATTTTTAAAAAAAAATTTAGTGAATAAGCTACAAAAATATTTTATAAAACGTAGAAAGTTTATAAAAAATTTTAAATAAGTTTAACCAAACACCCTCTAAATGTTACCAAACAGAAAAGGGCAGAGTTTTCAGACTTCAAGCATGAAATTTGTCAACAAACTCGAAAGCAACGAAAATGAAAGCAGCTGTCTCAGTCCTCCAATTAAGCTTCTTGTTCGTGGAAAATACTTCTCTTTATTGGGAATTTGCATATGTTCACTTCTCATAGTGGATACGTATTGAGGATCAGGGTATGTGTGTATATATATATATATATGCTGCCTTTTTCACCACAATTTTATTAGTGCATGTTTGGTGTTTTCAAACACTCTTTTCATTTTCTACTGAAAATGAAAACAAAAGATTATCAATTTCTCCCCTATTTTCACAAACTTTTTCATTCTCAAAATATTTTTCAAAACATACTGTTACACTTTCTCTTCATTTTCACTTTTCATAACTTTTTATTTTTTTATACTCACATTTGCACGACTTTTAATACAAAAACACTACATTTTTCAAACACAATTCATTTTCAACCCTACATAATCATTATATTTAAAATAAAACCTCCAAACAACATTTCATTTTCAAATTCAAATTTATAACTAATTTTTTACTATTTATTTTCACTCAAAAATGAAAATGTCTCCAGAAAATAAATCCAAATAGACCCTTACTTTGCTTCAATTTTGGAAGTCTACATTTGGGGACAACCTTTTACAAAGATGCATCTGTTATTAGAATGATTAATTTGTGTCTCTATATCATCTAGAGCAGGCAACAGCTGGCGCCGGAGAGTTTTTGTGATCATGGCTGAGAAAAACAAGAACAGATTCTCACGAAGCAAAAAGAATTGTTGGTTCTTTTCCGAAGAGAAAATGAAATGAGAATATTTGCTGGGATCAAATTCAATTATAACAAAGAAACATCATGTTTTTATCATCTTTATCTTTTTAACAAGACTACTTCATGCATACTGGTTGAAGTTCAAGATGTATGAAATAAAATTTGTCTTAGTGCAGCCACTGTAAGGAAAACAAATAACAAGGATGTTAAAGAATGAAACTTGAACATAACTCAACCCCAAAATCTAGCTCAAGAGATGAGGATTGACCAAAATCATATATAGATACCACAATTTATTTATTTTACAGATGTGGAACACTAATATACCCCGTGCATGCCCAACAATGAACATTTGAAG
Source organism: Jacaranda mimosifolia (assembly GCA_018894105.1). Taxonomy (NCBI): domain Eukaryota; kingdom Viridiplantae; phylum Streptophyta; class Magnoliopsida; order Lamiales; family Bignoniaceae; genus Jacaranda; species Jacaranda mimosifolia. The sequence goes on from CM032123.1 coordinate 2,534,890, forward strand.
CGTGGAATGACCCAACATCGGAATGGGTGGCTCCGATACCATGTTAAAGAATAGACATTTGGTCTAACTCAACCCCAAAAGCTAGCTCAAAATGTCAGAATTGTCCAAAATCATATATAGAGGCCACAACTTATTTATTTCATCGATATGAGATACTAACAAAGGCATTTCACCAAACATTAAATCTGCACCACATTAATACAAATATGAGTACATTACATCTAAATTACACTGCTGTTTGCTTTGCAATGATTAGGCAAAGTCAAAATTTAAAAACAGAACACAAAATTGTGTACCATTGGGACAGAGAAACGAATTCATGTTGGAGAGGGATTCCACCATTGCAGGAGAGACCAGCAAGCAAATAACAATGCACGTATCCCTCCATGGTTTTAACTTTTAAAAATGACTGAGATGGATGGCTTTCTAAAGCTTTGTTTGGTTGTGAATTGGGGTATTTTGTCAAAAAAAATTGCCAAAATGGTTTTTGGGAAGTGGGGTTGGGGAATGTAATGTTTGTTTGTATTTTAAGTATTTTAAGTGGTAGGTAGAGAATGAATTAAAAGAAAATTGTTTATTTGTTTGTGTTTTAGGAGATGACAAAATATCACATCAATAAATTTTTTGTTGGGTTGGGGGTAAAATAAGTATTTTAAAATTATTTATATATGTATATATATAGATTGAATGAGTGGCAATATGTGTATATCTTTGTAATGATGAGACAATGATTGGAACTTTGAGAAATGATTTGGAAGTGTGAATAGTAGAGATATTTTGGGGAATAAATTTTGTATTTTGATAGTGAGATTAAAGAATATGTAATATTTATTTGTTTAAATTTTGGTAGTTGAAGAATGATTTGGGAGTTCATATTCAAACAAAGCCTAAGTCTCTTTAATCTAATGATAATAAATTATTTAAGTGTGTTCCATTGTATCTATTGGAAGCTTTTAAGTTCATTTTAGAACTGAATTTTGAATTTAAATACTAAATTCATATACAATTGGGTATCATCCGTAATTATATATCAATATTTTATTTAACCTATGTCCGTTATTTTGTAATTTTGCCATACGTCGATAACTAGTTGGATTGAGGATGTTAAAGTCAAACATATTTTCACGTTTTCATATTTTCAAAACAACAAAAACAAACATAATTTTATTTTTAAAAAATGCTAAAAACATATATATCTATATATATATATTTATTTACATTTTCATACAAAAAGAAAAAGAAAAATCAACACAATTTTACTTTTAAACCCATCAAATCATTGCTATCAAATTAGTTAATTTAGAAACATTTTACTGTCACACAAAGACTCAACATAAAAACAATTCCATCAGTCTAAAAATAGAGCCAAAAAAGATTGTGTTCAGACTTCAGATTGGCCAATGGACTAACATTGAAATCATCACAGCCTCAGATATGGTCCATCATCAGCATGATCTATCAGTTCTGGTTCAACTGACAAAAAGCCTATTTTACCTTATTCAGTAAAGATGGTATCATAGCCACTTAGTACTCCAGTCTTCACATACTCAGCTATTACTAGTACTCATCCTGCCCCACCTCCTTCATAATCACGTGTTTGTAGATTTGAGGTCTATTAATTTAAATATGTATTTAAATAATATTGGTAATATACTTAATAATTACTTATATATGATGAGTTTTTGAAAATATTCTCTTAACCAAGCGTCAGGTCGCTAAAAGTTTCACTCGTTCTGTTTGATTTTGAATTATTAAGGCGCAAAGCAGTTATTTGGTTTTGTTTTCTGGAGACATTTTTATTTTCTGGTAAAAAGAAATAGTGAAGAGTTAGTTATAAGTATATTTTTTAAAATTAAATATTGTTTGAATGTTTTGTTTAAAATGCAATGATTATGTAGGATTGAAAATGAGTTGTATTTAGAAAATATAATAGTTTTTGTATTAAAGTCGTACAAATGTGAGTAGAAGAAAATAAAAAGTGAAAATGAAGAGAGAGTTAATAGTATGTTTGGAAAAATATGCTGAAAATGAAAATATCTGTGAAAATAAGGGAGAGAAGTTAATAACTTTCTATTTTTATTTTCAAGAGAAAATGAAAAGGGGCTTTGAAAACAAAACCAAACAAGCACAAAGTAATTAGGCCTTTGATATTTATCCGATAAAAATTCTTCAATTGTCTAGTCAATATGTGAAGAAAATAAGATATAAATAATGGAAGAAGATTAAAATATACATATATATATATAGTTCAATCGTGATAAATACTTATCATTTGATACGTGGGTCTTGACTGATGTGATCCAACTTACACCCTTCAAATGAATTCATTTTGGTGAATATGATTCTTCGGGTCATAAATCATGTCAGATCAAGTTAACATCATAGGAGTTAAAAAATGTAGATATCAAAAACAATATTAAAATACCCAAATTTATCAGGAATATATTTCAATTTATCTATATAAATAACAACCAAAATTCTACTAAAAAATTAGCCAAATTCGCATCAATTTAATTATTTACAAATGACTTAGGCATATGCTCAATCACCACAAATAAAAGCACCAATGTGAATCATCCAAATTGGGTTTCACATCACTCCCTTAGATTCTAGTTTTAATTAAGAAAAATTCACTCCACTTGGCACCTTTAATATGGAACAAGAATCTGTTCTCAGCTCAGAGTGGATAATTGTGAAAGCTAGGAAGGAATATATGCTTCCCCTTTTCCTCCGCAATCTCTGCGGCTTTCAAATTCTCTTCAATAATCTAATTCCTAAGCACCAATTTTTTGGCCCCTTAGGTACTTACAGGACGTTTGAATTTGTTTTTGGAAGCATTTTCATTTTTTTTATTAAAAAGAATAGTGAAACGTTAGTTATAAAAGTATTTTTGAAAATGAAATGTTGTCTTAATATTTTGTTTAAAATGTAATAATTATGTAGGGTTGAAAATAAGTTGTACTTGAAAAATATAGAGTTTAAGTAGATAAAAATAAAAAGTGATGAAAAGTGAAATAGAGAGAGTTTGTAACAGGGTGTTTGGTTTCATTTCCAAGCCCCTTTTTCATTTTCATATGGGAATGAAAATTGAAAACAAACACTTTCTCACAACTTTTTTCAAAACAAGTACACATTTTTTTCCCAAAACTCATTTTTAAAACTACCCTATCATCCTATTACATATCAATCAAATTCAAATTTGATTTGACATAAGGTTACCCACTATCATTTTTAAATTAATAAAATATATATATTTTTTGAAAAATAAATCTTTTTAAACATAAAAAATATAAATTAACCTACTTTTCAATCCTATAACCTATTATAATTATTATTTTCCAACATTTCATCCAAATACATCTCAATTTCTATTTTCATTTCATAACTAATTTTCTAACTTTTAGAAATGATTGGAAATGAAAGTAGCCTTTGGAAATAAAACCAAACGAGCTGTAAGGGCCCGTTTGTTTTCATTTTCAAACCCTATTTTCATTTTCTCTTCAAAATGAAAATAGAAAACTATCAACTTTTACATTATTTTCTCATAAATTTTTATTCTCAAAACATTACTTTTTGTATTCTCTCTCCATTTCATGCCTATTTCCCACCTATTATTACTTATATATACTTTTTTGTCTTCCCAATACTTCTCAAACAACATTCACCAAAAAATATTATAAATTATTCAAATTCAAATTATAATATTATTTTTTCAAATAATTACACATCACATTATTAATTCAAATTAAAAAAAATATGCAATTTTTAATACAAAAACACCCAACATCCAAATATATATCATTTTCAAAAATACTTTTTCTAACTAACTTTTCACTATGTATTTTCACTAGAAAATAAAAATGGCCTTAGAAAATGAAACCAAATGTGCCATAAGAGTTTGTCTGGAATAATATTTTGAGCATAAAAATGTTTGTAAAAATAGGGGACAAGTTAATGGCTTTCTATTTTCATTTTTAGCAAAAAATAAAAATAAGTCCAAAAATAAAAACAAATGGGCCCTTAACTTTTGGGATAAAAAAGGCTCCTTTTGCAAATAGTTGAAATGTAGTTTGGCATGAGGGTTTCACTTGCTATTATATTTTAGGAGGTCTAACCTTGGAGCTCCTTTTATAAAGACAACTATTATTGATAGAATCATTAAGTTGTGATCAACTATGTTGATATATATTTAATTATCTCCTAAGATTACAACGAAGAATTTCATCAAATTCGAGTATCTAATTGCTGGAGGCTTATCTTGATAAAATGCTCTCAATAATATGATAACATGATACATTTATTCCAGTTTTATAATTTTATTTTATTTTTTGATAAGTTTCATATCTAACCTCAACTTTGTTCAATCCAAATAAGAGAGAGTTTGGCTAAGTTTATTTAAACATCTCATAAGCTATACATTTTATAAGTTCCTACATCTTATAAGATATTTTTGAAACTTATAAGATGCTAGAAATCATTTGATATGTTATTATACTAAAATATCATTTCAATGATTAATTAATTAATATTAAGTACAAATTGAGAATTTTTGTGGTGAAGTTCGAATTTAAAGTATTGCAATTTTTAGAATTTCTTAACCTCAATCTTTATAATTAACCACAATTTACTACTGAGTAATTATTCATTTTTTTTTCCTAGTGACTTACAGCTTGTTTGTTTTTTGTTTTCTAGGATTTTCATTTTCTACTGAAAATAAAAAAAGAGAACCATCAATTTTTTATTTTTTATTTTTTATTTTTACAGACATATTCATTCTCAAAATATTCTATGAGACACGTTCTTATACTCTCTCTCTCTCTCTCTCTCCATTTTCACATTTTAATTTCTTCTATTCTTATTTACACGATTTTTAATACAAAAATCATTCATATTCAAATACAACTTATTTTCAAACCTACATAATCATTACATTTTAAACAAAATATTCAAATAATATTTTATTTTTTAAAAATATATTTATAATTAACTTTTTACTATTTATTTTCACCAAAAATTGAAAATGACTCCAACAAAAAAAAAAAAAAAAAAAAAAAATCCAAACCCCCCTTAATTTTTAGAAAAGTCAAGACTGAGGAGTAATGGCCACTGCGGCTGAATGCTGTCAGGCGTCAGCTGAATTTGTTCCTACTTTAGAACAAAAGACAAAGAATAATTATGGAGTTATAAAGGTCAGACATTGGCCATTGAAAAGCGGGCCCCACTATAAGATCGATTGTGATTGGCTGAAGACCATTACACGCACTACACAAACAAAAATATTAGTTGACTTTTGACGTACTAACAAAACGCAGTCATAGAGGGGTACACATGTCCTTTTGGGTAACGACACTCCCAGGCCCCAGCCTTTGCTCAGGCCCCGATCGCCCCATATCCTTTCTCGGTAAAGCAGAAGAAGTGCAGTTCACATTCAAAAATAGGAGAAAACGTCATTCACCTTAGTATGTATTTCATATTCAATGTAGTAAAAATTTAATGACATTCACTAAAATACGTATTAAATTAAATTATAAATTTGTACATAAGAATAGGATGGTATTACATAATGAAATATATATAATATGATATGAATAGTTCGTAACTCAATTAAATATACGTTCATTTAAATGACGTAACATTAGTAAAAAATTATATATTGACATCAATAAGGTACAGTTCATAAGTCAATTAAATATATATAATTAAATGTCATTGCATAACTCCTAAAGCAACTATTTAGATCAATAAAGCTGAGATGATCACAAGAAATTTGAGGATTCTTGAGAAGAAAAATACTCACAATATTTTGGATCATTTGTTCCAATTGATATTTCATCTTTCATTTTTTTTATGAATGCATGTAAGTCTATATAATCTATAAAGAAATATTCTTTTAAGAAAATAATTAATATAAATCAGTGAAATGAAATAAAAAATATTTGAATTGAAATGAATCGTTCTGAATTATCAACTTCAATTGCTATTTTTATCGTATAGTTTACTTCATGAAATATATGCTAAGTATATTTTATTCATAATCAAATATTTTTTCAATATAAATAAATTAATACGCTTATTCTTTGTTGTGACACGAGATAAAAATTGAAACTAAGATTGAAATAAATACTTTAAATTGAAAAGGTAAGTACAAAATATTTTACATTTTTGTTAAGTGCTTATTTGGTTTTATTTTCAAAAGTCATTTTCATTTTCTCTTTAAAACGAAAACAGAAAGCTATCAACTTTTCCCTTATTTTCAGAGGCATTTTCATTCTCAACACATTTTTTCAAATACACTCTTACATTCTCTCTCCATTTTCACACTTTATTTTCTCCTACTCTCATTTGCCTGACTTTTAATATAAAAATACAAAAACATCAAAATCCAACTCATTTTCAATCACACATAATTATTTTATTTTAAACAAAGCATCTAAACAATATTTTATTTTCAAACTCATATTTATAACTAATTTTTTACTATTTCTATTCACCAAAAAATAAAAATACCTCCAAAAAAACAAAACCAAACGTCCTCTAGTTTACCTCCGACCCTTCTATTCCTTCTGTTTGTTTCGGCAGCCTATAAACCACTCTGCCGTTCGTACAAATATTTGTATATCCATCCAAATTCTACTCTAAAATTTCCACTGATACAGAAAAAGATATGAGAAGAAAATCTTCTCTTATTTTCCTTATCTTCTTCATCCTTTACTCAACTGTATTTCTTCATGCATACTCAGATCTTGATACTCTACTCAAGCTCAAATCATCACTCAACGGGCATCCGGGTTCGGGCCTCCAGGACTGGGTTGTGCCGCCGTCGTCCTCTCCTTCCGCCCACTGCTCATTTTCCGGCATCACTTGTGACGCCGACGCCCGCGTGACGTCACTCAACGTCACCAACGTTCCACTCTTTGGCACCCTCCCGCCGGAGATTGGGCTTCTGAACAAGCTCGTCAATCTCACACTAGCCGCCGATAATCTGACGGGCCCGATACCCAAGGAAATCTCCGAGTTAACATCATTGAAGTTCGTTAATCTCAGCTGGAACGTGTTCAACGGCACTTTCCCGCATGAAATAGTGCTGAACCTGTCTGAACTCGAAGTTTTCGATGTTTACAACAATAATTTCTCCGGGAAGCTTCCGGTGGAGTTTGTGAAGTTAAAGAAATTGAAGATTCTCAAACTCGGGGGGAATTATTTTTCCGGCGAAATCCCGGAGATTTACTCCGAGTTTGAAAGCTTGACACACTTGGCTTTGCAAGGAAACAGCTTGACGGGAAGGATTCCTTCCAGCTTGGCTAGGATTCCAAATCTTCAGGAGCTTTTTCTTGGGTATTTCAACATGTATGATGGCGGAATACCCCTAGAGTTTGGGTCCATATCTACTCTTCGATTGCTTGATCTCGGAATGTGCAATCTCACCGGTGAAATTCCGGCGAGTCTTGGGAATTTGAAGCATTTGCACAGTTTATTTCTTCAGGTGAACAATCTTACAGGGCAAATACCACCGGAGTTGGCGGGGTTGGTGAGCTTGATGTCGTTAGACCTCTCTATTAACAACCTCAGCGGACTAATACCGGAGACGTTTGCTGAATTGAAGAACGTGACGCTGATTAATTTGTTTCAGAATAAATTCCAGGGTCCCCTTCCGGGTTTCATAGGCGACCTCCCGAATCTTGAAGTTTTACAAATATGGAACAACAATTTCACTCTCAAGTTGCCGGAAAATCTTGGACGGAGTGGAAGATTGATGCTGCTAGATGTCACTAAAAATCATCTCACCGGAACCCTTCCCAGGGATTTATGTAAAGGAGGGAGGCTCAAGACTTTGATTTTGATGGAAAACTATTTTTTCGGGCCGATTCCTGAAGAGCTTGGAGAGTGCAAGTCCCTGATCCATATTCGAATCAAGAAGAATTTATTGAATGGCACGATTCCGGCGGGGTTTTTCAGCTTGCCATTTCTGGACATGCTTGAGCTTAACGATAATAACTTCTCCGGCGAGCTGCCGGGTGAAATTTCTGCAAATATGCTCGGGAGTCTCGCGTTGTCCAACAATTGGATCACCGGAAAGATTCCAGAGGCCATCGGGAAATTGACGAATCTTGAACTTTTGTCACTTGATATGAACAAGCTCTCCGGGGACATTCCGGAGGAGATATTTAATCTTAAGAAACTATCGATGCTGAATCTGAGTGGCAACAACTTGACAGGTGAAATTCCGGCCTCTATTCCTCGTATCTCCCACTTGACATTCATTGACCTCAGTCAAAATAATCTGGATGGTGTTATTCCGACAAGTATTTCCGGGCTGCAGAATCTGAATGTGCTAAACCTGTCCAAGAATCAACTTGATGGCGCAATTCCAGGTGATATTGGGATAATGAAAAGCTTAACAAAATTAGACCTTTCTTACAATGATTTTTCAGGTAGACGGCCGACAAATGGGCTGTTGAAAGATCTGGACGATCGTTTCTTTGCTGGGAATCCCAAGCTCTGTTCACCTCATATCACTTTTTGTCCCTCGGCCACGGTTCCATTACAGGGCTCTCAGAAGAGGCATCCATCAAATATAGTGATTATAATAATCATAGGAATCAGTGTTCTGTTATTGCTACCTGGGATTTGGATCATATTTAGAAAGAGGAGGCTTGAGAAATCAAGAGCCTGGAAACTCACTGCATTCCAGAAGCTGGACTTCAGAGCTGAAGATGTCCTGGAATGCTTGAAAGAAGAGAACATAATCGGCAAAGGAGGAGCTGGGATTGTCTACAGAGGGTCAATGCCGAATGGGATAGATGTTGCAATAAAAAGACTGACTGGGCGCGGCAATAGCTGCAGTGATCATGGTTTCATGGCCGAAATACAAACTCTGGGGAGAATCAGACACAGGAACATCGTGAGACTCCTAGGATACGTGTCGAATAAGGATACAAATCTATTGTTGTATGAATATATGTCACATGGAAGCTTAGGGGAGATGCTGCGTGGAGCAAAAGGGGCTCATTTGCAGTGGGAATCTAGGTACCGGATTGCGGTGGATGCAGCGAAGGGGTTGTGTTATTTGCACCATGATTGCTCGCCTTCAATTATTCACAGGGATGTGAAGTCGAATAACATTTTGCTTGATGCCGATAATGAGGCTCATGTGGCTGATTTTGGTCTTGCTAAATTCTGGCATGATGCGGGTGCGTCCGAGTGCATGTCCTCTGTTGCTGGCTCCTATGGCTACATCGCACCAGGTGAGACTTGAGTCTTATTTTTTGAAATCTAAGTAATTTCATTCTTACAAGAAAACACTGAAAAATTGATCACAAATTTAATGAAATTTGTCGCAAAACATGATTTTGCAATAGATTTGTTTCACAAATCTATTAGTAGATGCTTTAGTTCTGCGACGAAAATAAAGTTTGTTATATAATTAATTTTGTGCTTTAATTTCCATCACAAATCAAAAAATCTTTCGATTACAATGTCTAGAGTTATAAAATTTGTAACGAACTTTTCGTATCAATACAAACTCTTCCTATCATTATTAATATATATTTTTACTTCTTTTTTAAATTCGTTAGTAATCCATTAAAAATTCATCACAAATGCCATTGCTAATAAAATCTTTCTTCTGTTCAATTTGTGGCAGAATACGCCTATACTTTGAAAGTCGACCAGAAGAGCGACGTCTACAGCTTTGGGGTGGTGCTACTAGAGTTGATCACAGGCCGGAAGCCTGTGGGGGAGTTTGGGGACGGGGTGGATATAGTTGCGTGGGTCAGGAAAACTACATCGGAGCTGTTGCAGCCAACAGACGCCGCCACGGTGCTGGCGGTGATCGACTCCAGGCTGATCGATTACCCACTGACTGGGGTGGTGAACTTGTTCAAGATCGCAATGCTGTGCGTGGAGGATGAGAGCTCTGCCCGTCCGACGATGCGGGAAGTAGTTCATATGCTCACTAATCCTCCGCAGTCTGCCCCTAAACTCATCGGTCATTGATGGCATTGTCGAGGAATAGATTTTGGGATGTATAGTTTTTGAGGAAATAAAATGGCAAAAATGTAGCTATAAGAAGTCCTTACATTAAGCTCTTACCTAAAGCCCACAAAGGCTAGAGAAACTAAAGAAACTTGTGTAATGGTTGTTTATAGTTTTGTAGAGTTTTCTGTTCAAATCATCCTTCGTGAAACCTTGAACAAGATTGAATTTTAACTTAATCACCAAATCCTAGTGGTCCATTTGCATTATAATCTTAACTCTGTCAGTACTACTAAAGTTCTGTAAGAATTATTCTGACAAAACTAACATCACTGCCAATTATTCAGTTCTTCTACAATACAAAGAGGCTATTTGAGTGAGTTTGTAAACTCCTCAAAGTATCTTATAAAATATTTAAAAACTTATAAGATGTCAAAAAATATTTGATAATTTTTTTTTTAAAAAGCTGAAGCTCCTAAAATAAGATGTTATAAATTTATAAACTCTTTTTAAAAAAATAAAGAATTCTTAATTTATTTTTAAAATTTTAACAAGCTCCCTTAATTTTAATTATATTAATTATAAAATTATCATTACTAAAATCTTATAAGTTCCAAAATCTGATTCTATTAAAATAATTTAAGAATTTTTTTTTTTTTTAAAAATCTAGCATCTTATAAGTTCAAAATATCTTATAAAATATAAGAGTTTATGAGAAATTTTAAATAAATTTAACCAAACATCTTCTAAATGATACCAATAAGAGAAGGGCAGAGTTTTCAGCCTTCAAACATGAAATTTATCGACAAATTTGAAAATGAAAGCAGCTGTCTCAGTCCTCCAGTTGGGCCTCTGTTCGTGCAACATAATCCTCTTTATTGGAAATTTGCATATGTTGTCTTCTTATTGGTTAAAAGATTCCCCTTTATTGGGGAATTTGCATATGTTCTCTTCTCATAGTGGATAAGTATTGAGGATTAGGGAATATATGCTGCCTTTTGTCACCACAAATTTATTACTTTACTCGGGGTTTTTTGGGTATCATATTCATAGTTTTAACTTATCGTCATATACCTACTTTTTAATCATTTATATCAGATCGATTTAATTTTCACTTTCGAATCAGTATAAAATGAAGAATCATAGTTCTTCCATAATTCTTTAATGGAACCATCTTCTTTTAAAATTAAATTATGAAAAATAAAATAAAAATCATTATCTTTTTTATACTAAATGACCAACCAGAAGAAATAAACCCTAACAAATGAATTCAACTAGTAGAAAATTAAAGAAAATTCATTCTGAGTCAATGGCCCGATTCATTTCGAATCACTTGTGGAAGTCTACAATTGGGGACGACCTTTTTACAAAGATATTGGAATGATTAACCTGCATCTCTATGTCATTTGGAGCAGGCAACAGCCGGCGCTGGAAAGCTTTTGCGATCATGGCTGAGAACAAAAACAGATTCTCAGAAACTATGAAAGCAAAACGAAATGTTCGTTTTTACCGAAGAAAACGAAATGAGAATATTTGCTGGGATAATAAATATAAGTCCGGGATGAGAACCAATCTCAACTTGCTTGGCTTGATTCACAGGTTTAGTCAAATCCACTACACTTCCCTGTCCGGTTACCCATTTTTCAGTCCGTGATCCGAATTCAATTATAATACAGAAACATGAGAAAATCTTTGGTTGTTTTCCTCATATTTATCTTTTTACCAACATTACTTCATGCATACTCGGATCTTGACAATCTATTGAAGCTCAAATCATCTCTAGTAGGGCCGTCGGCATCAGGCCTCCACGACTGGATTGCCCCGCCATGGCCATCTCCTTCAGCCCACTGCAACTTTTCAGGCGTCACCTGCGGCGCCGGTGCCCACGTGACGTCGATCAACATCACTGGCGTCCCACTCTTTGGGACCCTACCGCCGGAAATTGGGCTGCTCAACAAGCTCGTCAGTCTCACGCTCACTGCAGATAATCTCACTGGGTCTCTGCCTGTAGAAATATCCAGCTTAACCTCTTTGAGACACTTAAATTTGAGCGGGAATACTTTTAACAACAGCATCCCTGTGCTGAAGATGGCGGAGCTTGAAACTTTAGATGTCTATGACAACAATTTCACGGGGAATCTCCCCGTGGAGTTCGCTAACTTAAAGAAGCTGAAAATTTTAAATCTTGCAGGGAATTATTTTTCCGGGGAAATCCCGGAGAGTTACTCTGAGTTCCGAAGCTTGACACACCTGGCTTTAAACGGGAATAGCTTGACAGGAAAAATTCCGGCAAGCTTGGCGAAGATTCCTAACCTTCAGGAGCTCTACCTCGGGTATTTTAATCTCTATGAAGGAGGTATTCCGCCGGAGTTTGGCTTCATATCCACATTGCGAGTTCTTGATTTCGCCATGTGCAATCTCACTCACGAAATTCCAGCCAGTCTCGGGAATTTGAAGCATTTAAACACCTTGTTCCTTCAGGTGATATCAGGGAAGTTAAATATTGAACGATTACCTAATCTCAAAACTTCAGTATATTAAATATCCTCCCGACAACATCTCTTGCAGGAGAATTATTTGACGGGGCAAATCCCACAGGAGCTGTCGGGTTTGGTCAGCCTGGCGTTTCTAGACCTGTCCTTTAACAACCTGGATGGAGAAATACCTCAGAGTTTGGCTGATCTAAAGAACTTGACGTGGTTTAGTATGTTCATGAACAAATTACATGGTCCTCTTCCGGGGTTCATCGGGGACCTCCCGAATCTTGAAGTTTTGCAGATATGGAATAATGATTTCACACTCGGTTTGCCAGAAAATCTTGGCCGGAATGGAAGGTTGAAGCTACTGGATGTCACTGAAAATCGCCTCACTGGAACTATCCCAAAGGATTTATGTAAAGGAGGAAACCTGAAGGCTTTGATTTTGATGGATAACTATTTTTATGGCCCGATTCCTGAAGAGTTGGGACAATGCAGGTCCTTGAACCGTATCCGAATAAAAAAGAATCTATTAAATGGCACGATTCCGGCTGGGATTTTCAACCTGCCACTGTTGGATATGCTGGAGCTGAACGATAATTTCTTCACCGGCGAGCTGCCTGAGGAGATTTCAGCGAATAATCTCGTCAGTCTATTGCTCTCTAACAATTCAATTTCTGGGAAGATTCCTCCAGCAATCGGGAACTTGACGAATCTTGAGGTGTTGTTTCTTGATATGAACAAGCTTCTCGGGGAGATTCCAGGGGAAATTTTTGATCTTGGGAAACTTGTGAAGCTAAACGTCAGCGAGAACAGCTTCACAGGTGAAATTCCAGGGTCGATTTCTCATAGTTCCCATATAACGTTCATCGACCTGAGTAGCAATAAGTTGAATGGTGCGATTCCAAGAAGCATTCCTAGGCTTCAGAATTTGTACCTTCTCAACCTGTCAAGAAATCGGCTGGACGGTGAAATTCCAGAAGAAATTGGGCTAATGAGTAGCTTGGCAATATTAGACCTTTCTTACAATAATTTCTCCGGCAGAAGGCCAACAGTAGGACTGTTTGGAGCCTTGGATGATCGGTTTTTTGATGGAAATCCTAATCTCTGTACAGCTGGCAGCCCCTTTTGTTCCTTACGCTTGAGCCAATCTCACGACTCTCATAGGAGTCATGCTGCAAAATTTGTGATCATAGGAACTGCATTGACATTGTTTACATTGTAGCTCTTAGGGGTGGAATTGTCATTAGAAACTAATTGGTATTATTGAAAAGCGCTTTTGAAAAAAAATTAACACCTTCTTTACTCAGATCAATCAAATCCAACTAGTAAACTCGATTTAGAAGGACTAACCGTCAGTGGGAGTAGTGGGATGACTTAGGGTCAAGGTTGCATCAAGTAAAGTATATATCAAATAACAGCGTATGAATGTATAATTCATATATGATAATCTATGCAACATTTACTCTCTAATATTTTTTTATCAACCTCATATTATTTTTGTTGATTTGAGTATTCAAAGATTTTTAATATTGAACGTCCTTCCCCCATACCTCAAACCAATAATAAGTACGTTTGATACTTGAATGGGCACCCAAATTGAATCAAACTATTTGTCAAGTTATTTTTTTGCCTACAAAGTTAGGAGTAATACATCGATTTTCCAGTAAAATTACTTTTTTTGAGCATATGGACTTCCTTAAAAAAAAAAAAAAGAAGAAAAATTACGCACTTGTAAGCAAACTTTGCTGACTGAGCTATGGCTCTTAGTGCTCGTGATTACATTCCTAACTCATTTGATGTGCAAAACATAATGTTAGAAAAGATATTCAAGTTATAGTACATGGGTTCAAGATGAGAAATTTAGCCATCCTTAAAGAGATGTTTTTAAAGTAAAAATCTAAAATGAGCCCGTTTCAAAAAAATTATAATTTAATCAAGTGCAAGATATTTCCAATTCAAGTTGTGTGAGTTAAGGGAACCCCTAGAGCCCAACAAGGATTAGTACATGTTATAAAATTATGGTGTGTGCTTGTCATGAACTTCTTTTTATATTAATTTGGACACTATAAATTCTTTTTTCCAATATCAACTATGGAATTATCAAATGCTTAAGCTCGTTTGGTTTCATTTTCATTTTGCATTTTCACATTTTCTACAATTTAAAAATTAAAAAACATAATTTTTTTTATAAACATTTTCACTCAACATCATTTTTATTTTTAAAATACATTTCTCAATAACATATATATCTTCTCCCAATAACATATATATCTTCTCTCTCTTTCTGATTATTACTATCTCTCTCCACTTACAACCTACTAAACTCAACATAATCATTATTTTTCCAAACTACTTATCCAAATATAATCTGATTTTCAACCCATTTTAACTGACTGCTTTTTCATCCTTTCAAAATCATATAAATGAAAAATAGAAAATGAAAATGAAACCAAACGGGCAGTAGTCTATCTAGCAAAATTTAGTGAAAACTTAAACAAGATATGATTTAATTTTATCATCAAATCCAAGTGGTCCATCTGCATTATAATCTTAACTCTGTCAGTACTATTAAAGTTCTGTGAGAACTAATCTGACAAAACAGGGATGCATGGCTGCAAATTATTCAGTTCTTCTACGATACTAAATGCTATCAAGCAGAAAAGAGCTTTACACTCCAAACATGAAATTCATTGACAAGCTCAAAGTCAAAAGTAGCGATAAAATGGTAATTATTTGCATTTAGTAATCAGGCTTTCAGTTGTTCATCACAAATGAAAGCAGTTATCTCAGTCTTCCAATTGGGCCTCTGTTTGTGGGAAAAAATATATCCTCTTTACTGGGAATTTGCACATGTTCTCCTCATAGTGGATTAGTATTGAAGATTAGGGAATATATGCTGCCCTTTTTCTTCAAAAATTTTATTAATTTCCTTCAATTGTGGAAGTCTACAATTTACAAAGATGAATCTGTTGTTAGAATGATTAATTTGTTTCTCTATATTATTTGGAGAAGGCAACAGCTGGCGCTGGAAAGCTTTTGTGCTCATGGCTGAGAAAAACAAAAACAGATTCTCAGAAACTCTGAAAGCAAAAAGAAATGTTCGTTTTCTTCAGAGAAAATGGAGTGAGAATATTTGCTGGGATAATAAATATAAGTCCGGGATGAGAATCAATCTCAACTTGCTTGGCTTGAATAACAGGTTTAGACAAATCCACCACAGTCGCCTGTCTGGTTATCCAGTCCGTGATCCAAATTCAATTATAATACAGAAACATGAGAAAATCTTTGGTTGTTTTCCTCATCTTTATCTTTTTACCAACATTACTTCATGCATACACGGATCTTGATACTCTATTGAAGCTCAAATCATCTCTAGTTGGGCCGTCGGGATCAGGCCTCCACGAATGGATTGCCCCGCCACGGCCATCTCCTTCAGCCCACTGCAACTTTTCTGGCATCAGCTGCGACGCCGATGCCCGTGTGACGTCGATCAACATCACCCACGTGCCCCTCTTTGGGACCCTTCCGCCGGAAATTGGGTTGCTCAACAAGCTCATCAGTCTCACCCTCGCTTCAGATAATCTCACTGGCTCTCTGCCTGTCGAAATATCCAACTTGACCTCTTTAAAACACTTGAATTTGAGCAGGAATACTTTTAACAGCACAATCCCTGTGCTGAAGATGGCTGAGCTTGAAGCTTTAGACGTCTACAACAACAACTTCACGGGGAATCTCCCTGTGGAGTTCGTGAACTTGAAGAAGCTGCAAATTTTAAATCTTGGGGGGAACTATTTTTCTGGGGAAATACCGGAGAGTTACTCCGAGTTTCAAAGCTTGACACGCTTGGCTTTACACGGAAATAGCTTGACGGGAAAAATTCCAGCGAGCTTGGCCAAGATTCCTAACCTCCAGGAGCTCTACCTTGGGTATTTTAATCTCTATGAAGGAGGTATTCCGCCAGAGTTTGGCTTCATATCAAGGTTGCAAGTTCTTGATCTCGCCATGTGCAATCTCACAGGCAAAATTCCGGCCAGTCTCGGGAATTTGAAGGATTTACGCAGCTTGTTCCTTCAGGTGATAATTAGAGAAGTTAAATTTTGAAATTTTGAACAACTATCTAATCTAAAAACTTCTACTTAGTATATTAAATATCGTCCCAACGACTTCTGTTGCAGGAGAATAATTTGACGGGGCAAATTCCCAAGGAGCTATCGGGTTTGGTCAGCCTGGGGCTTCTAGACCTGGCCATTAACAACCTGGATGGAGAAATACCTGAGAGTTTGACTGATCTAAAGAACTTGACGTGGATTAGTTTGTTCATGAACAAATTCCATGGTCCACTTCCAGGATTCTTCGGGGACCTTCCGAATCTTGAAGTTTTGAAGATGTGGAATAATGATTTCACACTCGGTTTGCCGGAAAATCTTGGCCGGAATGGAAGGTTGACGATACTGGATGTCACTGAAAATCGCCTCACCGGAACTATCCCGAAGGATTTATGCAAAGGAGGAAACTTGAAGGCTCTGATTTTGATGGATAACTGTTTCTATGGCCCGATCCCTAAAGAGCTGGAAAATTGCAGGTCCCTGACCCGTATCCGGATAAAGAATAATTCATTGAATGGCACGATTCCAGCAGGGATTTTCAACCTGCCATTGTTGGATATGCTGGAGCTGAACGATAATTTCTTCACCGGCGAGCTGCCTGAGGAGATTTCAGCGAATAATAATCCCCTGAGGCTACTGCTCTCTAACAATTCAATTTCCGGGAAGATCCCACCAGCAATCGGGAATTTGACGAATCTTGAAGTCTTGTCTCTTGATATGAACAAGTTTTCCGGGGAAATTCCGGGGGAAATTTTCACTCTCAGAAAACTTGTGAGGCTTAACCTCAGCGATAACAGCTTGACAGGTGAAATTCCAGCCTCCATTTCTCACACTTCCCATTTAACATTCGTCGACCTGAGTAGCAATAAGTTGGATGGTGTGATCCCAAGAAGCATTTCCAGGCTGCAGAATTTGTATCTTCTCAACCTGTCAAGAAATCGACTGCATGGTGAAATTCCAGGGGAAATCGGGAATATGAGCAGCTTGACAATATTAGACCTTTCTTACAATAATTTTTCCGGCAGAAGGCCGACAGCAGGACTCTTAGGAGCCTTGGATGATCGGTTTTTTGATGGAAATCCAAATCTCTGTACAGCTCGCAGCACCTTTTGTTCCTCGCCTTCGAGCCAATCACACGACTCCCACAAGAGTCATGCTGCAAAATTTCTGACCATAGGAACTGTATTGATACTGTTTACGTTGTAGCTCGTAGGGGTGGAATTGTCATTAGAAACCCATTGGTATTATTGAAAAACCCTTTAAAAAAAACTAACTCCTAGGTTTGAGTTCTTTACTCATATCAATCAAATCCAACTAGTAAACTCGATTAAAAAGGAACAACCATTAGTGTGAGAAGTGGGATGACTTAAAAATCCAAGTCGTATTAAGTAGAATATACATATAGATATATAATTCATATATGATAATCTATGCAACATTAACTCTCTAATTTTTTTTTATTAGCCTCATATTATTTTCGTTGATTTGAGTATAAAAAAAAAAATTATTGAACTCTCTCCCCCCATATCTCAAATCAATAATAAGTTTGTTTGGTACCTAAATAGGCATTCAACTTGAATCAAATTATTTTTTTCCCTACAAAGTTAAGAGTAAGACATTGATTTCTCCGTAAAATCATTTTATCTCAGCGTATGGTTGATTTTCTTGACAAATTTTAACGCACCTATAAGCAAGGTACTCTGCCAACTGAACTATGGCCCTCAATGCTTGTGATTATAGTCCTAACTCATCTGTAATATCAAATCCTTTAAGTTCGACGGTCAACTAAGAAAGAATTTTAAACTAGAAACATTGGTTGTTGTTTGGTCATTGTCAATGTTTTCAAAACCAGACGAGTGACCCGAGACCAATGCAATCCGATTCAAGCATAAAAACCGACGACGGGTCGAACAGATCAAAATCAGTCAAAAACCAGTTCAACCTGTTCGATCGATTTTTGACCGGTTCACTAATTTTTATTTTTATTTTTGAAAATTTTAAATTTCATTTTTAAAAAAAAAGGGAAAAAAAAGTAAATTATGAATTGAAAAATGATTATTAAAGATTTTGGATATGTAATTTTTTGAAATATGAATTTATTTTCTTGAAATTTAATGAAGTTGTAGTTATATATGAATCTTATGTTTTATTTTGTTTAATCTCTCTTAAATTATGTTGAATATATAGCATAGAAAATTTATTTTTATTTAGAATTGAAGTATAAATGAATTATTACTTCAATTAATGTGAAATATTATTTTTTATTTATTTATAACTGACTAATCGTGAAATATTCTTTTTTTCTTTTTGAAAAACGTATTTAAAAATAAATAAATTGAAATTTTTTCAAATAATATTTTTTCTATATTATTGAAAGCTTTATTTTTTATTAATATTAAAGTACTATATATATTTATAAAATTAAATATAATTATTACATTATATGACATCATACTGATTGAACCAATAATCAGTAATATCGCCAATTCTTTGTTCGATCAGATTTTGAAAACAATGGTCATTGTATATAAATCAATGTTCAGATATGGCACATGGCCCATTAATGAAAAGATCAATAAAGGTAAAGCCATCACCACATATTCACAGTTTGGTCTTGCAGCTCACAGCTATTTGCTAACTATTATCTAAGTGCCGGATTGTTTGTGTTGATTAGTAGTTTTCATGTCCGTACATACTGGGGCAGTGAGTGGGGTATCGATGGACTGGGCTCAATCTGGTTAATATTGAGCTGACATTAACATATAAGAAACTCACAATTAAATTTCAGGTTGCGGAAGCCTAAAGGCCCCAAGGGCTAGACTGGGCCTATTCATACTATATGCTGATTAATTTCCCATCCTCCCCCATATTGTTGTACCATAAACAATAAATCAAGCAATTATATACCCAAATGATATTTACTAAAAGTTAAAAAATCGAATTAAAATAATTATCAATGTCGTAATATTAGTTATTGACCAATTGATCAAGTGACATCGCGCTCAATTATTTGTATGGAGTCCAGAATTTAGAAGTGGTACATGAATGGGGGAAAAAGAAAAGGAGGGAGAAAAATTATGATGGCAAGATGTACTAAGAGGATGTGTAGAAAGTTTATCTAAACAAAATCTTATACCCCACCAGTTCACTAGAAAAATCATGTGTTGTGTTAACAGTTTATCGAGTTCAGGACATCAATATGTCCAATTATATTGCACAAACTCCTACATTTTATGAAATATTTTTGTGGATTATAAAATGTTAAATCTTTCTCAAACATAAACCCTTAAAATATTTGAATAAAATAAGATTTTATAATTTATAAGATGTCAGTAATAATAATTTTATAATTAATATAGTTAAAATTAAATGAATTTGTTTGTTAAGATCTTGAAAATAAAATCAAAACTTATTTTGTAAGCTTAAAAGCTCTTTTTAAAAGAATTTTATCAAAACCTTTGTAAAATTTCATAAGCTCTCAAACAGTCAGCAGTCATTTAATTTATTGACATAAGTCCCGCACACACACACACACACACACACACACACACACACACACACACGTGTGCGTGTGTGGTTAGAAGTTTAAACCTATCAAACCTCTAACGTGCATGTGTATAAATAAAAAATTATAAATTCTCAAATATTTTATAAAATATTTTAATGAATTTATAAACTCACTCAAACACATCTAACTAGGTACAAGGGTTCGAGGTGAGAAATTTAGCCATCTTTAAAGAGATATTTTTTAAATAAAAATCTAAAATGAGCATCGTTTTAAAAACGAGTCCGTTTTATAAAATTTATAATTTAATCAAGTGCAAGATATTTCCAATTCAAGTTGTATGAGCTAGTGAACCCTATAAAAAATATGGTATGTGCTTGTCATGAACTTCTTTTTATATTAATTTAGACACTATTCTTTTTTCCAATATCAACCATGGAATTATCAGATGCTGAGCCATTAGTACAGTAATCTATCTAGCAAAATTTAGTGCAACCTTAAACAAGATAGAATTCTAACTTATGCACCTAGTCCAAGTGGTCCATCTACATTATAATCTTAACTCAGTCAGTACTATTTAAAGTTCTATGAGAACTAATCTGACAAAACAGGGATACATGGCTGCAAATTATTCTGTTCTTCTACACTATTAATAGCTAATTTGATTGGGATAATAAGGTGGAATATAGTGTTTTTATCCCACCTTATCATTTGTTTAGTTAGAGTGACAATTAAAACTTAGGCTATCTGAATACCAAAAGCCCACAATTCCCATGATAAATTAACCAGTCACTCCCATAATTTATTTATCATGCTAATCAAACTATATCACAATGATAAAAAATCACACAAATTATCTCATGATAAATAATCATAAGATAACTTAAAAATCTAACCAAAGTGGCCCGTTATCAAGCAGAAACAGGCAGACGTTTCTACTCCAAACATGAAATTCATCGACAACCTCAAAGTCAAAAGTAACGATAAAATGGTAATTATTTGCTTTCACTAATCAGGCTTTCAGTTGTTCATCACAAATGAAAGCAGTTATCTCAGCCCTCCAATTGGACCTTTGTTTGTGGGAAAAAATATATCCTCTTTACTGGGAATTTGCATATGTTCTCTTCATAGTGGATTAGTATTGAGGATTAGGGTATATATGCTGCCCCTTTTCCTCCAAAATTTTATTAATTTCCTCCAATTGTGGAAGTCTACAATTGGTAGGGACAATCATTTACAAAGATGCATCTGTTATCTATACTATTAATAAAGTATGAGAGCTTTAGTGGTATGTTTTCGAGTATTGAGACTAAAATACCCTTAATTTTTATTTTAACTCCTTATAGCTATACCAATAACTATCAACCACACTACCGTCCCACTACCGTCCACTAATACCATTTCATATGGCGGTTGCAGTCTTGCAGATGCATATTATCCATTTCTGAAGAATTCAATTCATACTTGATGTCATTGTTTTGAGGCACACTAACTTTTATGTCATGTCTGCATTTCCATTATTCTTTTCTTGTCTTTCTCATAGCATTCACTTATGCAAAGTTCCAAACTGCTAATGTGCAACTTTTTAACAATATTGAAGGTTTCCGACAATTACGGTGAGAAAAGTTTGCAGTGCTTTAAATTATGCAATACTTATATCAAGTTTTCCATTCAAATTGGGGCACTTTGTTTTAAGGTATGTTATAAATATTTTAATATCATCACATCCTCCATAGTCATCAAAGTGTAATACATAAACATTTTGACAATTGTGGGTCAATTGTAAAAGTTTGTTGTGTGGAACTACAATTGTATAGTCAAACATTTTTGTATAAAATTGGTTATCATTCCTCCTTTAACATATGTGTTTAGTCTGTGAACGAATTTTAATTTATGAATCCAAATTTCTTTATGTTAAATTTTATATTTTATATATGTATATTCATTAATTGTACTCCAATTTTTATATATATACACATCGAGTATGCACTGATTACTAGTTAGAATGATTAATTTGTCTCTATATTATTTGGAGAAGGCAACAGCTGGCTCTGGAGAGCTTTTGTGCTCATGGCTGGAAAAACAAAAACAGATTCTCAGAAACTCAGAAAGCAAAAAAGAAATGTTCGTTTTCTTCGGAGAAAATGGAGTGAGAATATTTGCTGGGATAATAAATATAAGTCCGGGATGAGAATCAATCTCAACTTGCTTGGCTTTAATAACAGGTTCAGTCAAATCCACCACAGTTCCCTGTCTGGTTATCCAGTCCGTGATCCAAATTCAATTATACATAATACAGAAACATGAGAAAATCTTTGGATGTTTTTCTCATCTTTATCTTTTTACCAACATTACTTCATGCATACTCAGATCTCGATACTCTATTGAAGCTCAAATCATCTCTAGTTGGGCCGTCGGGGTCAGGCCTCCACAACTGGATTGCCCCGCCACGGCCATCTCCTTCAGCCCAATGCAACTTTTCTGGCATCGCCTGCGGTGCCGATTCCCGTGTGACGTCAATCAATATCACCGGCGTCACGCTCTTTGGGACTCTTCCGCCGGAAATTGGGCTGCTCAACAAGCTCGTCAGTCTCACGCTCGCTGCAGATAATCTCACTGGCTCTCTGCCTGTAGAAATATCCAACTTAACCTCTTTAAAATACTTAAATTTGAGCTGGAATACTTTTCAGAGCACAATTCCTGTGCTGAAGATGGCCGAGCTTGAAGCTTTAGAAGTCCACAATAACAACTTCACGGGGAATCTCCCCATGGAGTTCGCGAACTTGAAGAAGCTGAAAATTTTAAATCTTGGGGGAAATTATTTTTCCGGGGAAATACCAGAGAGTTACTCCGAGTTTCAAAGCTTGACACACTTGGCTTTACATGGAAATAGATTGACGGGAAAAATTCCGGCGAGCTTGGCGAAGATTCCTAACCTTCAGGAGCTCTACCTTGGGTATTTTAATCTCTATGAAGGAGGTATTCCGCCGGAGTTTGGCTTCATATCCAGGTTGCAAGTTCTTGATCTCGCCATGTGCAATCTCACCGGGGAAATTCCGGCCAGTCTCGGGAATTTGAAGGATTTGCGCAGCTTGCTACTTCAGGTGATAATTACGGAAGTCAAATTTTGAAATTTTGAACAACCATCTAATCTAAAAACTTCTAATTACTATATTAAATATCATCCCGACAACATTTGATACAGGAGAATAAATTGACGGGGCAAATTCCCCAGGAGCTGTCGGGTTTGGTCAGTCTGGGGCTTCTAGACCTGTCCATTAACAACCTGGATGGAGAAATACCAAAGAGTTTGGCTGATCTAAAGAACTTGACGTGGTTTAGTATGTTCATGAACAAATTACATGGTCCTCTTCCGGGGTTCATCGGGGACCTCCCGAATCTCGAAGTTTTGCAGATATGGAATAATAATTTCACACGGGGTTTGCCAAAAAATCTTGGCAGGAGCGGAAGGTTGAAGGTACTGGATGTCACTGAAAATCACCTCACCGGAACTATCCCGAAGAATTTATGCCAAGGAGGAAATCTGAGGGCTCTGATTTTGATGGATAACTATTTTTATGGCCCCATTCCTGAACAGTTGGGGCATTGCATTTCTCTGACCCGTCTCCGGATAAAGAAGAATTTCTTCAACGGCACGATTCCAGCGGGGATTTTCAACCTACCATTGTTGGATATGCTGGAGCTGAACGATAATTTCTTCACAGGCGAGCTGCCTGAGGAGATTTCAGCGAATAATCTCGTGAGTCTATTGCTCTCTGACAATTCAATTTCCGGGAAGATTCCACGTGCAATTGGGAATTTGACGAATCTTGAAGTCCTGTCTCTTGATATTAACAACTTTTCTGGGGAAATTTTCACTCTCAGAAAACTTGTGAAGCTTAACGTCAGCGATAACAGCTTGACAGGTGAAATTCCGGGGTCGTTTTCTCACAGTTCCCATTTAACATTCATCGACCTGAGTAGCAATAAGTTGGATGGTGTGATTCCAAGAAGCATTTCCGGGCTGCAGAATTTGTTTCTTCTCAACCTGTCAAGAAATCGACTCCATGGTGAAATTCCAGGGGAAATCGCGCATATGAGGAGCTTGACAATATTAGACCTTTCATACAATAATTTTTCCGGCAGAAGGCCGACAGCAGGACTGTTAGGAGCCTTGGATGATCGGTTTTTTGATGGAAATCCTAATCTCTGTACAGCTCGCAGCACCTTTTGTTCCTCGCCTTCGAGCCAATCACACGGCTCTCACAAGAGTCATGCTGCAAAATTTGTGATCATAGGAACTGTATTGACATTGTTTACATTGTAGCTCGTAGGGGTGGAATCGTCATTAGAAACTAATTGATATTATTGAAAAGCCCTTTAAAAAAAATTTAACTACAAGAGTACGTACAAGGTTGGAGTTCTTACTGAAATCAGTCAAATCCAACTAGTAAACTCGATGTAGAAGGATCAAGTGTTGGTGTGGGGAGTGGGATGAGTTAAGGTCAAAATTGCATCAAGTAGAATGTATATCAAATAACAATGCGTAAATGTATAATTGTTATGTGATTATCTAAGCAGCATTTACTCTTTAACATATTTTATCAACCTCATATTCTTTTTGCTAATTTGGGTATTCAAAGATTTTTATTGAAACCTCCCCCCTCCTCCCAATATCTCAAATCAATAATAAGTCTGTTTGGTACCTAAATAGGCATCTAAATTGGATCAAATTATTTATCTATGCAGCATTTATGTCTCTAATTATTTATCTAATTATTTTTTTTCCTTATAAAGTTAGGAGTAAGATATCGATTTCTCAATAAAACCATTTTTTTTTTAGCATATGATGAATTTCCTTAAAAAAAATTTAATGCACTTGTGAGCAAGGTACTCTGCCAACTAAGCTATAGCCCTTGGTGCTTATGATTATAGTCCTAACTTATTTGTAATTTCAAAACTTTTCAGTCAATTCGCGTAAGAAAAAATTTTCGAACTCAAACTAGAAACTTTGATTGTTGTTGGGTCATTGTGGATAAACCAATGGGTTGCCCAGAGATGGCACATGGCCCATTTATGAAAAGATCAATAAAGGTAAAGCCATCACCACATATTCACAGCTTGGTCTTGCAACTCGCAGCTATTTGCTAACTATAATCTAAGTGCCGGATTATTTGTGTTCTAAAGCATTATTTTTTTATTTAATACTATTGTAAAAATAGAAAAAGTCATTGTTTGTACCATTTTTAATGAAAACATCATTCATTTTTATTTTCATACCTATAAACAAAATCTATAATACCTACTAATTTAAAAATAATTAAAATTCAATAACAAATTAAATTTATTTTTTTTATCATTCCAAAACAATGGAACCCACATAAAATTTAATACTAATTTTTTATCACATTATCGTCCACTAACTTATTAAATATTATTTCTTTTTCTATCTTTTCAAGGCAATAGAGCCCATAATTAATTAAAAAATAATAAGTAAGACTATTATATTAAAATATTTAATATTATTACATTAAAATATTGTTTTCAACCTTCCTTTTTTTTAAATCTTTATAATTCTTATCCAATCATATTTTTATTTTTCACATACAAAACAATAATAAAATAAAAATACATTGTACACCAACAAAAACAGAAAATGAGAATGAAAACAAAACCAATCCAGGCCTAAAAGACTACATTTGGGGTGGCATTGATTAGTACTTTTCATGCGCTTACATATTGTGGCAGTGAGTGGGGTACCAATGGACTGGGGCTCAGTCTGGTTAATGTTGAGCTGACATTGACATGTAAGAAGTACACAATTAATTTTCAGGTTCCCCAGGGCTAGGCTGGGCCAATCCATATTATATGCTGATTAATTTCCCTCCCTCCCCCATAAAAAAGTGCATATTGTTATACCATAAACAACAAATCAAGCAATTATATGCCCAAATTATGTTTACTAAAAGTTCAAAAATCGAATTACAATAATTATTAATGTCATGATATTAGTCACTGATGAATTAATCGAGTGATGTCGGCATAAATTAACGTATGAATTCTAAAATTCAAAAATGGTACAAGAACGAAAAAGAAAAGAGGAGAGAAAAAAATATGATGGCAAGTTGTACTGAAAGGATATTTGGCTAAAATTTATTTAAACAAAATTTTACGCCCCAGTTCGCTCAAAAATCATGTATTGTGCTGACACTTTACGGAGTTCAGGGAATAGATATGTTCAGTTAAATTTTACAAGCTTCTACGTTCTATAAAATATTTTTTAAACTTATAAAATGTTAAATCTTTCTCAAACATAAACTCTTAAAATGTTTGAATAAAATATGATTCTATAGTTTATAAAAATGTTAGCAATGACGATTTTATAATTATTATAGTTAAAAATTAAATGAGTTTGTTTGTTGATATCATAAAAATAAAATAGAAACTTCTTATTTTTTTTTAAAAAAAGGACTTATAGGATCCTAAAATTTTATTTTGTGAGCTTAAAAGCTCTCTTTAAAAAAATTTATTAAACACTTTATAACATCTTATAAGCTCTCAAACAACCCGTAGCCATTTAGCCCACTAGCATAAGTTTCACATATATAGTGTGTGGTTAGAAGTTCAAATCTACTAACATCTAACGTGCATGTGTATAAATATATAATTATAAGCTCTTAACTATTTTATAAAATATTTTGATGAACTTATAAACCCACACAAACACATTACAATTTAGCCCATCTGTAAAGAGATTTTTTTTTTTTTTAAATAAAAATTCGAAACGAGCCTGTTTCAGAAAATTTATAATTTAATCAAGGACAAGATATTTTCAATTCAAGTGGTGTGACCTAAAGGAACCCCTAGAGCCCAACAAGGATTTGTATATGTTATAAAATTGTAGTATGTGCTTGTCATGAACTTCTTTTTATATTATTTAGACACTATTAACATGATTACGGTTCAACCATCGCATAAGTCAACATATTATAATTATTTGAATAATCAAACATGACAAGATTAGGACATGTTAATTAGTACTAATGTTATAGAAGACTTACAGTTTGAAAAGATCAAGAAGTATAAAAAAATTTATTAATATTGTTGGGACATAATTTATCCTGAAAAGATAATTTTAATAAATCCATTGAATCACATGTGATAACCACATGAGAAAAGAAAAGTGACAAGTTGCAAAGTGGTAAAGCCAATGTTGCTTTTTAATTAAATATACCAAGTTTATTTTATTTTATTACAATAATGATTTTTATAAGTTTAATTAAGAAGATTTATCTGTAAGTGTTCGTTCATTGTAGAAATTAGTATAATGATTCATGACTGATAGTAAAAAAAAAAAAAAAAAGACCTAAATGCCCCTGGAGAGAGGCAAAAATATATAAATTAATTCTAGGATTCGCGTCTTTTGTGCAGGTCAGAGTATAACTCGACTTGAATCGAAAAGGGCAAACAATATAAGCCGCCCATTTAGGGACACCTAGCGCCATCGTGTGCGATACCTCAAACAAGTAATGATAATTTGGGTGGGTCGGGTGGGTTATGTTGGATTGAAATAGAGTTATAACATTAATTTTCTTAACCTGAACCCAATCCAACCTAATGACAAACTAAAAATGCTCAATCCTAGCCCAATCAGAGTTGTATCAAGTTAGTTTTCGGATCAACCTCATTTTTATTATGTCAACTCGTCAACTCAAATTCACTCAATCAACCTGCTAACTTGATCTAAAATAATTTGCCAACCTGATTTAAAATAATTATTTCAAATATTTATTTTAATTTTTAGAAATTTTTTCGTATTTTTATTTTTTAATTTTATCTATTCTCAATTACTAATAAATTAAAATATGGGCAAAAAAATTTCATCATAAATTCACTATAGCAGTTGTCTAAAAAAAATTTTAATTAAACCACATAATATATTAATTTTAGGACTTTTATTTCCTTTCATTTTGTAGTATCTATCAGCATTATAAAAATATTTAAAAAATTATTTTTAAAAATAGCATACTTTTTCAAGTTTTATTCACTCACTCTCTTTAATTTTTGTATTTTTTGTGTCAATCAAATTGTCTCTCTCAACTTCTTAAAATGACATTATTTTGTACTTTATATTGATTCTATTAAGCAGCACATAAATCAATAAAAATATATTATCAAGCAAATAAGTAAATAAGTATTTTAATTGAACACATAATTTATCATAAAAACTTGCTTGAGTATTTTGAAATTTTTATAACCTCTCAAAGAAAGAATTATTGTCTATGTATATATACAAAATCTTGTATTACATAAGGCATAAGAAAAATTTGTAAGACAATTCAGTAGTCAAAGCAGTGTTTGGTCAACTCTTTGCATAATAACTTTCCTGTCCATTTGAATACCCAAAAATAACCATTAGAAACAGTATAAAATTACAATCATCCATCCTATATGTTTGCAAAAATAAAAAAGACCGAAAAATACTAAAATAATAATTTTGACATTGCTAAAGTTCAAATTTTCAAGTTTTATTTTGTTATTTTATATTTACTCCTAAAAAATTTAGATTTTATTTGTTTAATTCAAGTTGGATCGAGTTGGTTCATATGGGTTTGGGTTGTTCATGTAACCTGAAATTCAACTCAATCCAACTCATTTTCTTCGGGTTCTTATTCGTGTCGATTTTTTTAGACCCGAATCCAAAATGGGTCGACCCAAACTCAATTTTTTTCTTGTCAAACTCATGTCGAGTTATTATATTGTGTTGGAAATTGCCACCCCTAATAATAAGCCACCTCAGTTGAAAACTATAAATACCCCATCATTTAATGTGAAAGGGAACGGACAGAAATCACCGACCTTCAAGCTTTTCACCCTCCAACCACCGACTACGACCCAACCATCTTGTTGGACCATAATCATGAGACCGACTCAAGCCCAACCTTATTTCAACCTCTCGGTATAAGGACAAATATACTAATACTGATCCACACAGCATCAATAACAATATTTATGTTGTTACTAACTTGTTCTGAAATATTGACAGCTCAAATATAACTTTATGAAAATATTATTACAAAAGAGCAAAACTTATTGTGATTTATTGACTATTAATAGTGACAACTAGATTATAGTTTGCTTCACAATTTTCTATATATTACTCCATTTTAATGATGACATGCACTATTATGAGGGACCATGACAAACTTAGTTCAACAACGTAAACTCTCCCAAGAAAAGATCCCACCAACCAAATAAAATCTCCCATAAAAGCATATTCTAACTTAAAATGAAAATATCTGCTGAATCTTATCAGAAATCCTATGGTCTTTCTCCAGACATCAAATCATCAACATAAATTAATCATGATTACGCGGTCATAAAACCATAAACAGCTCACATGCTTACTAATAATAATATAAGAAACATTTGTTTAGGTGTACCAAAGTTGTTGCAAATCGTGAACCACTTGAACACTTACTTCAGACCTAATTAACTCTGACTATTGAAATTCTTGGATGGAATTTTTTTTTTATTTGCACATGCATAGGCACCAAGAGTTTGTTTGGATTTTGAAGTTGCACGAAAATAAAGTTGAATTCTTTTCGAAAATCAACTAATTTTTACTCTGATATGCACTTGCATCGAATTAGAGCTCGAGTTTTTTCAATAATTATTTAAATGTCTCTTTTGTTTTAAGAGTTGTTTTTTTTTATTAATTGAATCATTCATGGGCTACCGCCCACTTGAGTTTGGATGTTCATCATGATGGTCTTAACTTATTGGATTAATTGATCTTTTTTAATTTATGATTTATTTAATTAGGTTCCTTATTTGCCTTTTTTACATGTCTTTGGCGCCGTTTGATTTCGTTTCCACACTCTATTTTCATGTTTTCTACTATTATATAAACAAAACATATTACTTTTTACATATTCTCACTCAACATCATTTTTATTTTTATTTTCAAAATACATTCTTCAAACAGACCCTAAATTAGGGTCTCATTTTTTTCATATCAAATTCGAATTTCAAAACTTATACATACAAATATAAGAACAATATTATTGAATCGATTAAATAGTCAACAAGATTCTCAAATGAATAAAATACAACACACTCAATCCATCCATGACCGTTGAATTATAAGAAAACCGATATTCAAAACTATCCATCTCTATAATTCAACAATTACAAATAAATCAAATTTATTGTATTCGGTCCACTACAACATCTTGTCAGACTTAAAAAACAAAGTCATGGGAATTATAATTAGGATTCTTGAGTAGGCCCTACCTTTTGATCATGTTAAGGTTCCATTCTTTGTATATCTCTTCGAATTCAACTACTTTGTACTTCGTCTTTGATTTCGACCGGTATTGCTAATAATGAAAGGCATCTTGGTCTCTTTTTTCTTCTTATTTATTTCTTGTAATAAAAATAAAAATTTGAAAAATCTGTCACAGTTCTATTCCTGGTCAGTACATCAAATAGGCAATGTACTGAACATTAAAGAAAGAAAATTTGAACTACTCTTTTGCCCACTGAATACTTTTGTCGGTTTCAAAATTGCCTGTCTGTTTTCTATCTGTTCTGCGGGCTGATTTACATTTTAACCCTTCCTTTCATTGTCAAAAAATTTGGAACTTGAA
Organism: Jacaranda mimosifolia; assembly: GCA_018894105.1. Classification (NCBI taxonomy): domain Eukaryota; kingdom Viridiplantae; phylum Streptophyta; class Magnoliopsida; order Lamiales; family Bignoniaceae; genus Jacaranda; species Jacaranda mimosifolia. The sequence continues at coordinate 2,565,608 of CM032123.1, forward strand.
TGGATTGAAATTTGGGTTGTCTTTTCAAACTTGATTGTGTCAATATATATTGGGTCATAAGGCCCAATCAAGAATTTTTCTTTTTCTTTTTTTTTTTTTTAAAACGAAAAGTCCAAATCGAAATAATCATTTTGACAAGCATATATAAATTTGTCTACAAGAAGGAATATGCGTAATAATATATATTTTTTATTCATACACATACATGATAGAAGATCTTTAAATTTGAATCCATAATCTCATATTTTATGTGTGAAATTTATGTCATTAGATCAACGATTACTCAGCAAAATATACGTAAGAGTACAAAAAGAATGATTGCTTGTACAATTACTTATGCCGAACATGTTTTTTTTATTAAAATATTTTCTAGTGATTGCCCTTGTGGATATAAAAAATTTCGACAACTATAAATAGATCCATATAGATATATGTTGTGGAAAGATGTAAGTTTTATTTATCAAAAATATTTTTCTTTGGTGAAAGATAAAACTAATGTAACAATTTCATTTTCAAAGATATCTCAAATACTTCTCATTTTATTCTCAAACATGTATATAATCATGACATATGTGTACACACACACACACACATATTGTCACATTACAATTATATATGCATAAGAATAATAATTAAAATAATATCTTCTTCTCCCTCAAAAAAAAAAAAATGATACTTATAATATAATTTGTCCCCTCCATAAATACAATTTTACTCCAAAATAATCTTTGCACAATTTCTAAAATAAAACCAAATGTACACTATATTCTCCTAAACACTCTTCAAAATATTTTTTCAAAAAATATTCAAAATAAAAGTAAGCATTACCTATAATTTTTCAAACAACCAAAAGGTGTATTGTACTTAGAGCATCTAAATAGTTTTTGCCAGAAAAAAAACAAAACAAAACAAAACAAAAAAATCCCTTGACATATTCTTTGGTGTAGGATTTAAATTATAGAAGAAAATTCAAAAAGTTGCATTTTGGTGCAAAAACTCAAATATTTACAATTTAAATGAAAATTATAGACAACATTCACAATTAAGTCAAAATCATGACATTGTCAAAAGGAAAAAAATCAATTTTGTACAAAATATAATAAAATAGCATTTTTAGCCACTCGCAATTTCATTAATCATTTTTTTATAATTCAATCCCTATCCCAAGAGTCCATTGATTTTGGAGTTATATCTAATTAAAGTATCATCAACAAAAAGCATGTATCTCTACTTTATTTTCCATAGTTGATAAAACTTTAAATTATAAAAGGAAATTTTTTTAAGATATCATTATAAATAATTTTTTTTTTATTTTATAAATTAATATTATTATATTCTCAAATTAAATAAATTGAATTATGTACTACACAATCAAATGCACATAAATTGCATAAAAGAGCTGTTCGAACTCAAAACTTCTCACATAATAAGAGAAATTAATGCTACTGAACTACATATCACTGAATATAAAAAGAATATTTAAAACAAATCTGCCTGTTTATTTTTCTTTAAAGGGAAGAAATAACACGTGTCAGTACACGTGCCAGAAGTGGGGACCAACGGTCGCTCTCCTTTTCAGGGGAGCAGCAGCTACACCTGCCCTTTTCTACAAAGGTCATTATGGAAATGCCCAAAACCCCCCAAACTTTTTGATTTTGACACTTTTTGTTTTTGCAGTCTTTCCTTCAATTCCTGTCTTCAGCCCCTACGCCCTCCAACACCCCCCCCCCCCCCGCCCCTCCCCCAACCAAAAAAAACCCAACTATATATAAAAATAATAATAATAATAATAATAACAACAAAAAGTTAAAATAAAAAGTTAAAAAAAGTCCTAATTATATTTTAACCTATGCCCATTAACCCATAATATTGTTGGACATATCAAATGGTGAGGTCTTAATTGTAACCATATTCAAAAAAAGAAATTATTATTCTATTTGAATTTTTATTCCTGCAATTTTGTTGAAATGTTGAATAGTCAAGTTTTCAATCTCATATATCTATTTCTCTTTTTTATTAATCATTGCTCGAATTTGATGGTTTATAAATTGTTTAAAAGGAATTCGCATTCTATTTCATTTTTTAACTAACAAACTAAGTAATATATATCAAATATCTTGTCCAACGTGTCTAATTTGAGTCATTGATTTTTTAATTTTATTCACACAGTTCGAATTTTGAAATTTATATTTGTACTCAATACTCGTATTTAAATAAAAATATACACACACAAAATACATGTATATATACATATATATATAGTAAAGTTATAAAACAAATAAACAATGGAATTACAATCCTCAATCAAATCTTGAGGAAATATAAAGCTTTGTTTGGATGTGAATTGGGACATTCTTCCAATTTTGAATTCTCAAAATGATTTTTGGGAAATGGGGTTGGGGATTGTGATAGTTGTTTGTTTGTGTTTTGGGTGGTAGATAGAGAATGAATTGAAAGAAAATTATTTATTTGTTTGTGTTTTGAGATGGGACAAGATGTCACATCAATAACTTTTTCGTTTGATTGATGGGATGAAATGAGTATTTTAAAATTATTTATATACGTGTATATATAGATTGTATGAGTTGTAGTATGTGTATATATTTGTAATGCTGAGTAATTGATTGAAAGTTGAAACTTTGGGGAATGTATTGGGAGTGTCAATAGTAGAAATATTTTAGGGAATAAATTTTGTATTTTGGGAGTAAAATTGGAGAATATGCAGTGTTTATTTATTTAAATTTTGAAAGTTAAAAAATGATTTGGGAATTTGTAAACAAACAAGCCCTAAATTCATGTACTTCGGGTCGGGTAATACGGATTGTATTCTTCTGTTATAAATGCTAGATATCGGGCCCCAAAACCGGCCCATTAAGGGCAGGTCGGGTTGTCATCGGCGACTCACTCGCGCTGCACGTGTTCAATCCCCACTTGTGAACTAAAACAGACCAACAAGCAAACTTTGTTAGAACAAATAAATTAAAGCAATAAAATAAAGAATGTCAAAATTCAGAAAAGTAAAAAAGGAAAATTCAGCAGGAGGAAGAAGAAGGTAACATTAGACTTCAAACAAACATAGCAAAAGTCTCTCTCTCAGCAAAATTGTTTGTCCTATTTTTCAAATTTTCCGTTTTTTTTTTTTCCTTTTGTTTTTGAGCTGCTGAGGGAAAGAATTTGGGGGGTTTTGAGTTAAGAGAAAAGGTTGAGGTTTTTTTGATTTGAAGGAGCTGGAGCTTTGGAATCGTGAGCTTTTTCCAAGTTTTTGAAAGAGGTAAAACAGCTCTGTTTTTATTTTCATTAATTTTTCCGGATTTTCTGTATATATTCTTTTTTCTTTTTTCCCTAGATTAAATCGTATTTGATTTGCTATCCTGCTGCATTAATTGCAATAATATTAAGGAAATCTCTAGCATACATCTCGTATTAATTGCGTGCATATCTGCACTTTATGCGTTTGAACACGCTGACTCCCAACGCAGAGGTAAAAAATTGTTAATCTAGGGTTTCGGACCTCGGTTAAATGTTGGCCTCTGTTTCATTTTGATAAGCTTTCTATGTATATTTTTTGAATTTTTCTGTTTCTTTAATTTGGTAGAAAATCTGGTTTTAGTTGGGCAAAACCCTAGATTTGGTTTTGTGAATGGTGGGTTTTAGTTGACTGTGTAATGAAATTGCAGTTTCTTGTTTGGAGCTCCTTTTGATGTGAGAAATATTTCGATAATTGAATTCAAAATTATTAATTATTTACCATTTCTTCTGAATTTCTTATTTCTTTTCAGGATTCAAGTCATCCTCGTTGGGCTACTTCAGTTTGTCAAGTTTCAAAAGTGATCAACGGGCATTTATGAAGTGGTAAATATTGTATGGCTGCTGAATCATGTTAGATTTCTAATTGTGATGCATATCATGATGTTCTTTTTAAATTTTAATTGCATTTGTTAATTGGTATGTGTGGTTCGTCTCTTGACGGCATTGTTCATTAAATTGGTTGTCTTGTTTCTGCTTTAAAGTACTGGTAATCCTCATCTTTTAACTCCCATCATTAAGTTGGGCATATGTTTCAGATGATATTGGAATTAAACTTCAAAATTTTGTGGTTGGATAACCATTAGAAGACGGCTTGTATTGAATATTTCCTTTGTTTCAGTGGACTGTTTAATATTTCCAATTTTTGAGTGGAAGTGGATTTATTATGTTCTAGAGAGAAATTGTTTTTTTTTTTTTTTAAGAGTTCATTTTTGTTTTATGTTCATGTTTCAATTCTTGTATGGCATTGCTGATTGTTTTGGAGAACCTTATTTTCAACTTTATTATTATTTGCTTCATGCGCGTGGACTACCATTTGCTGTCAATTATTTCGATTTTGCCTGCTTTAGAGGTTTGATCCAGCCTAGTTTATGTTATGGCATTTCTTTTACATTTGGTAAAGCCTAGTTTTTGTTATGCCTGTTGCCATGCAAGTCCTATGTTTTCCATTTGCATCACGCTCCTCAATAAATAAATATTAACTGAAGTTTTCTCATTGTTTTGAGTTATTTCTATAAGGTGATATGGCATGTTATGATAGTGTGTTTGTTATAGTCAACTGCTGCCTATTTACCTCTAGTTTTCCATCCTAGCAGTTAGCACTTAACTTATTTGCTCAGATTTGACTTTATCAAATGAAAAGTTGTGCTTACTGCAAAAAATGATAGACAAGTCTCTACTCAGGAAGTAGTGGCCGTTAAAAAGGAAAAGATTCAGATGAATGATCTTCTCATTCTCTTTCCTTATTATTATTTGTATCTTTTCAGACTTCTTCGAAGACACCAAGTCCTATATCTTTCTCCTGCTATAATCAATTGTCAGGCCACCTTCTTCAGCATTTTCAGTCCCATAACTTACAATATCTTTTTATTTCCTATCCCATTTGTTGTTTGCAGCATTACTGACTTTAGAGCTCCAGCCAAACCCTAATCATCACAGCCACCAACATCTTGGACAGTACTTTTACATTCAACTCCAATTATAAGAAATCCATAGCCAGAAAGGGAATAAAACTTGGCATTCAATGCAAATTGGATTGACTGTTCTATGTGATCTTCACCCTGTTCTTGGATTTGAACCTTACGATGAATCATTGATGGTTAAGAGTTTGGGATATGTGCCTTTAACCTCTCTTTTATGGGTAACTTTTTGCAGGGGGCAGAACCAAGAAAATGCATTTCTATAGCAGTCCTAACTTGTGAGAGATTATGACGCTTGACGACTTCTTCACCTTGACTGAGATGAATAATGGACTTACAGTCCCCTCTCGAGTCAAGGAACTTGTCGATGTCATGCAGAAAGAGAGAGATTGTACTGTGAAGAATGCTGGTGAAGCAACCAGGCAGTGGTCTGCAGTTGGAAGTGCTATAGCTGCCACTGAGAACCAGGATTGTCTTGATCTTTTCATTCATTTAGATGGCCTTCACTTCATTGGTAAGTGGTTGAAAGATGCCCAGAAGTTCAGCATTGAGTCAAGTGATGGTTTTGTGGAAGAGTCAATTACTCATTTGTTGCAAGCTCTTGGAAAACTGCATGTCGACTGTGAAAAACTGGTGGCTACTGAAATATGGACAACTGTTGAAGATCTCCTTGTCCACAATAGTTCCAAGGTGCAGGATAAAGCTCAAGTGCTATTTGAAAGCTGGAAAAGGAAGAGAGAGGGCGAAGCATCCCCTTCAAATGTTGAAAAATGTGGAGCTTTGACTGATGATGATGTGGGAAAATGTGCAGATATTGGGAGAGGTAGTGGACATTCAGAATCTTCTCAGAGAGATAATTCTCTCTCCAGAGCAACGTCTTGTAAAGAAAAAGGCCAGGAATCAACTGGAGATGATCCAGTGCCATCTACAAGTTCTGATGCTGTGCATCCTAGCCAGGTTGAAAGTCCACACCACTCAGATAAAAATTTTCACCCCGCAATTGGTAATGACAAACCCTTGGATCATGCAGGCTCACCTTCCTTAAAGAAGCCTGACATGAGGCTTCCTGTTTGTCATTCAGTAGGTGCTACCTCGATTGAATCATGTCATCTAGCTGTTTCTAGAGAAGATACTCCTGATGGTCGGATGGAGTTTCATGAGTTGGAGTCATCTGGTGATATAAAGCATTCCCCAAAGATTGAAAGTTCACCAGAGAAATTGGTGTTGCTAGAAGAATTTCACACATCAGAAGATCAGCCCCTTCCTTCATATTCTGATACTGCAGATGCGATGAAATCTATAGCAGAGTCCAGTCCACAAAAATTTCCTGTTGCTGGGGACAAAAGTTTGTGCGATGAAGATTCATCAAATATTGATTTAAGGAAAATGGACTCTGATGGGAAGGGTTCCGTGGATGATAGCAGTTCTGCAAATCAATGCAGAAGTTCTAGTGCAATTACTGCTGCAGAAAGGGGTGATTCTTATGTGTTATGCAAACCATCTACTGGTGAGAAGAGTTGGGAAAATACTAGGGTGTTAGGGGCATTCCTATCAGGTATTGAAGATCATGGAAAGATCAAAAAACTTGACCTGCATGTAAGTGGTGATAACCTGGCAAATAATCGTAAGTCTGCCAGAAGGGAAACGCATAGAGAACCCGATCGGGCTGTTAAGAAGTCTGATGTTGAACTCTATGGAATTGTAGATCCTCTAGAAGTTGCTCGGCAAGTCGCCATAGAAGTTGAGAGAGAAGTTGTAGATTACAGAGAACACAGTTGCAGTTCTTCTGAGAAACTACCAGAAGGTAATGCACAGCAGCCAGATAGCCCAGACTCTGTGAGTGGAACACGATCCCATTCCGGTGAGGGCTCACCTAAGGAGGTGGCAAATGACCCAGATTTTTCGGCTGAAGCTTCACCAATGCAGGAGGAATCTGCAACTAGTTCTGAAAACCTAGATGCCGAGCAGACAAATGGTACGCAGGATATGGATACCTCTCAAGTCACCGAGGCAGCTCAAGAAGAAGCCAATACAGAGAAAAGCCTATTTAATTTTGATCTCAATGAAGAAGTTTATTCAGAAGATGCTGATCATCCTGGGAATCAATTTTTAACACCAGTCTCAATTGTTTCTGCTTCAAGAGCAGCAGCAGCTCCTGGACAGCCTGTTGCTCCCTTGCAGTTTGAGGGGAATCTTGGATGGAAAGGTTCTGCTGCAACAAGTGCTTTCCGCCCTGCATCCCCTCGCAGAATCCCAGAAAGTGAAAAGGATCTTTCCACTGGGGGAAGCAGTAGCAGTTCTAAGCAAAGACAAGGATGTCTTGATATAGATTTGAATGTGGCTGAAAGTATTGATGGCAGAACAGGAGACCTATGCCCTGATAAAAATGGTCCTCTATATTCCAGCCTTCCTTCTGGGGAATCTTCTGTGGAAACAAATCCAAGAAAATCTGAACGTCTCGAACTGGATCTGAACCTTACAAGTGAAGATGGTGCTCGCCCATCAGAGTGGCGGACGGGGCAGTTCTTTCCCCAAGGAAATGGCAACCAAAGTCGATCTCACTCTTCCTCATCATCCTCCAAGCAGGCTTCTTTAAAGAACATTGATTTAAATGATCAACCGTGTCTTCTCAATGATTCTTCTGATAATTCCTATCTAAGTAAGTTATCTCAAAATTTCAGTGTCTCTGGAGGTATAAAATCAGATGACTCCGTAATATCCATAATGGGCACGAGAGTAGAGGTCAACCGTAAAGATTTTGTTTCTCCAACTTTGGTGCCAAATGGCCGAACTTCAGGGCTGGCATTTGATGTTAACTTGGGGAGACCAGGGAATTCTTTGGGGATTGGATCCGTGCTTCCTTACGCGGCCCATTCTTCAGTTTATGGTTACAACAACATTGCATCTGGGCCTGCTATGCCTTTCTCCCCTACAATATATAGATCTGGTGGACCCATTCCTTACATGGTGGATTCTAGAGGAGCACCTGTTATCCCCCAGATTGTTGATTCTGCTCCAGCCATGCCAACTGGTTTCTCTCAACCGCCCTTTTTCATAAACATGACCAGCACAATCCCTTCAAATGGAGTTGGAGCTGTTGGGCCTTCAAGAAGTAGTTTTGATCTCAACTCTGGAACATTAGCTGAAGGTGGAAGCAGGGAAACAGCAAGCTTTGCACAGTTCTTAACCTCAGGTCAAGTCAGGTCAATGGACGAGCAGCTGAGGTCAAATTTCCAACCCACTATCAGTTCAGTCGTAGGTGGGAAGCGTAAAGAACCAGAAAATGGGTGGGAAAATTATCCTTTTAAAAATTACATGCCCCCATGGAAATAGAGTCAGTTATCTGGTCTTCATTTCTTGGGATCAGACTAGGACCATTTCAGAGCAGGCTAGTGGTTTTATAGCATTAGTTAACCCAAGGTAAAAGAGTCCATATTAACATAGGTGGGGAGGGATTGATAGAAACTAAATAATGAGGGGAGTTGTGGGTGTAATTTGATTCTTGAGATAAGTTACCAGGATAAATACAGAAGTTAGGTTTAATTGTTTTAAGGTGTTTCTAATTTCTTGGTCTATTTAATGCTTTGTATAAAGCACATTACATATTGTAGTATCGATCTCTTACATTTCAGTGAATCTTAATTGGAAATGCTCTTGTATATATAATATGCATGTTGTCATGTTTACGGAAGAGGTTGCGGAGGAGCTGCAACTAATTGCTTGTCTGAGATTATTTAGCTGCTCCTTTTTCCCTTTCAGAATTGATACTTATGTGGTGGTTGGGATTGTTTAAATTGATTGCATATGCCTGCTGAGTTGCTCTGGATTGTTCAAGTTTTCTGCAACACACAGATGCTGGATTGTTGTAATAATGAGATCGAATTGTAGTTGGTTCTTTTTGGTTGATGATGGGGATGGATCGATGCAGCTGAAATATAATTGCTGTGGGAGGAATTTAGAACTTTTGCTTTGCAAGAGTATTTCAGAGAAGCTCTTTTAAGTGTTAATGCTGCATAGGCTATTTCAAATCAATTATACCAAAAAAAATTCTGAATTTTTATTGCTGGGAAACTATTAATGCCATTTGAGCAGTACCCAAAATTAACGGATAATGGCATTTTTCGATGCTCATGGATCATAGTGAAAATAATCTCATGCCATCATAAGAAATTGCAGAACTTCAATGTCTGGTCCTTTCTAATGTGCTTCATGGATAAAAGTCAACCCAGAAAAATTGCGAACTAGACACCCTCTTTATTGGCATCCAGGTCTAAGGGATTCAACATCTTATCAGTTGCCAACAGATGGAAAATTTTGCTCACAACCTATAATTGCATTCGAAAAAAAGAAGTCTTGGTCAAAATAAGCCTTCATCATGTAATATGGCTGCATTCATTCATAAGAGAAGACCCCTAATCATATGCATACTCTGAGATGAAGCTTCAACCCTCTTGTGTTGCTTCAAACATAAAAGAGTTGAAGACCATTTGGTGTCCGAGTAAGAAGAAAAGCATCCTCCATCTGCATGTTTTATGCTACACTCTACTCAAATTCCACCACAAGATCATCTGGTAAAAGGACAGCAATTATGATCATGCAAAGCAAGTCCAAATCTCATGTTCATCCAGAATCCAGAAATGTGCAGAATGCCACATAATAAAGTGGCACCAAAAAGACTCAAAAGACAACCACCTGGCCATTCAGATAAGAGAATGGTTTTTCCTTTCCAACATCACTATCACACTGTACCATCCTCTGGAAATATGACATTACTTCTGTATTAAGCAAAAAATAGCCTTAACATTTCATTCTCGAATCAGTGACTCTGAAATGCCCACTAAATGAATTGACAATCTGGTTGTAGCTGTCTCAAGTTTCATAAAGCACCAAAGACTGGATGGACAATCACAATCATCTCAACCATCCTTTATTAAATATTGAATCTCACTAGAATCCTCATTAAAAGCTCAATGAACTCTGATAAACATTTACAGTTCCAGTTTTGTTGACATCAACTCACAAGTCACAGCAAGAAAATCTTACTAGCATTTCACATATCTATCCCTTCTAGACAATTCAACATTTATCAGTGTAGGCCCCTCTGCAAGAAGAATTCTTATTGATTCCAAAACAATACTGAACAGACAATAAGACCAAGATAGAGATCTTTGGCAATTTCAAATATGATGATAGCTCTTGTAGTTCAACAGCACTGATTGACGTGCTCACAAGATGATTAATCTCTATGTGGGCCTTGGAACCTAAACACTAGCTTTCAAAACAATCAGATTCCAGTCCTGCAAAAGATTCCAACCTCATGGTAATAATTTTGCTGAAATCATTGAGTCCCAAACATTTTTTTATCTTTACTATGTTTATTTTCATTACTTCTTGGACCAGTAAGATACTCAAGTAATTGAATATAAGATATGAATTTGCGTCCGTACCATCCATTCTGAAAACTATCAAACATGATCCTGAAATCATCTTAATTCCAAATCCTTTGCAAGATCATTACAAACCTTAAAACTTGTGTATCCACTTGGTTTCCACAACAATGAAAAATTGGCAAGGGTATTTCATGCCCTCATTCAGTGAGCTCAATCTATGATCTCCCACTTCTCATAATACACAAGCTGAATAACACAAAACTTTAATAATTATTACAGTCGTACACCTAGGCCTCTTGCGGCAGAGTGCCTGAAATGCCTGGGAGAAACTGCAATGCAGACTTTGAAGTTCAGTATAGCACTTCAATTCCTGGATTTCGACATCAAGTCCAGCAAACTCCAATAGAAAGATAATAGTTTCCACTGGCAGGGAAGAAGTCTTCTAGTTGGTTTGGTTTTAGAATTAGAAATAATGTTTCTGAAAGGTCTCCATTTAAGTGCTAATCTCAACAGGAAACACAAGCAAAAATAAATACCACAATCAAGTAAAAATTTGATCGCAAGTGCTTTGTCATATGGAACTTATTGTGATTTTTTCAACTTGAAAGTTTGTTATTTACAAATGAGAATCAGAAACCACATAATAATTCGTCCACCTATTCCACATCAAACTAGTACACAAACAATGTTCCCAATTCAGAAACTAAAACCCATAACGAAACGAAGCTACAATCTAAACAACATAAATGTAAACAAAGTGCGCAATTTTTGTTGCATACCAATCAGTTCACTCCAAGCCGGAATCATGACCACCACCACCACCACCAGAAGAAGAAGAACTAGATGAAGCAGCCCTTAAACCCGCCACCACCACTCTCTTCTTCCTCTCATCTTCATACTCCAGATCATCCGTAGGCAACTCAAACCTACAAACTGGACACGAATTCCTTGAGCCCAACCAGGGGATAATACACTCACCATGATACCCATGCCCACAAGGCAAATTCTTTGCAACTTCACCGACATTCATCAAATCTTTACAAATAGCACAAACTATTGTGTCCTCTTCCTTCCCAATCACCACACTCTCCAACTCCTCCACGGCTGCTTTTGCAGCTGGAGGCGCCCCACGTCTCGCTCCACTATCACTCTCAGCTAAATTTTGCAGCAACGCTTCATATCCCGCGGCATCAACATAATCCCCTGGATTCCCAACATAAGTATCGGAATCAGGAACCTGTAATCTCAGTTCAATCGAATGGTCCTCGAGCCCCATCAAAATTTCAGCCCAATCAAGAATTCTGTTGCGTCTGCTCGCGGCCCGCGAGGCAAAATCCCTCAGGCGAAGCCTAAGCACATCGCGCCGCCTTCTTCGCATCTCCTCCTCTTCATCCTCGGCACGCGGCTCAAGCGGCTCAATTACTTCGACTCCCTCGTCATCCTCACCATCAGATCTATTATTTTCAGTGTAGGGCTCACGATTATCAGCCTCCTCCTCGTGGACGACTTCGACAGAATGCTCGTCATCGTCTTCATCTTCATCATCATCATCATCATCGTTATCGTTGTCCCACCCATCCAGCTCGATGCGGAGGTAATCTTCATCGGACGGATCTGATGGGAGCGGAGGAGGCGCGTCCTCCTCACGCGCAGCCTGGGCGATGAGACGTAGGACCTGAATAAACTGGTTGCCGAGGGTGGGGTCATCGGTCGGGTCAGTAGCGGCAGCCGCCAGATTGGGGACGGCTACAGCAGAAATGGATTCAACGAAACCATTTTTGCACTCATAGCAAACGATGTCGGGGAGATCTGCTAGGGTTTCGATTGCCACACGTTTGTCGCAGTGGTAACACCAGTACTCTGTGGCTTCATGGTCAGACCCGGATTCGGGTTGGGTTTGGGTTCGGGCCGGGGACTGATCTGATGGGGTTTCGGCCATTGAAAGGAAACTGTGATTATTCAACTTCGTGAAAATTTGAGATGTTGATATGGCCCTGAAGGGAAGAGAAGAGCTCAAATTTCTGAGAGTGGAGAAGAATTTAAAGAACATGACTTTATTTTTTATTTTTTTATTTTTATTTCCTACGTGGAAAATTTATGACCATTGGATCAGGGTTTAAGGGAAGGCGGCCTTTCTGTACAGTTCGGTAAAATTCTATTTTCGCCGTTGTGAATTAAAGTCGCATCAGCATTGCCGACTATTAGTTGTAAACTCGTCAAAGTAACTTTTTCGTGGATTGGAACTGTAGGTGATGGGAGCCAACCCCAACTTTAGCGAATGCCCAATTGATGTGTCGGACTCAATGATTGAGAAAAAGGTACAACTAAATAAGCGGTAGGTGCTATGTTTAGTTTTCTTCTTTGGCCTTTTACATTCTCTTGGTGAAAACGGGAAGGAAGTACATTTTTCCCAGCTTCTTATTTAGTTGAACAATTTTTGTAAGATATTGATGTGAAGTTGAGAATTTTTTTCTTATGAAAGTTAAGTGTTAAATTTGTGTTAATTCATTCAATCTTTGATCTAAAATCACAAAAGGGTTAGAATTCATAGGCTTTTACCAAAAATCCTTCAATGCTCAATAGGAGGCTGATTTAAGAATTCAAGAATAAATTTTGTGTGAAAAGTAAAATATAAATTTCGTATTTATTAAATACGATAATTAGTGTATTTATAGATAATGTCGCATAACATATATTTAGAGTGATGTGGCTCTATTTGAGTTGTTGATGTCTTATCTATACTATTATATGTAGCACAGTTTTTTACTTATCTAATTGTATAATTTTTATCAAATGTCAAATTTTTAAAATTTTGAGTATTTTATTCAATTAAAAAAAATTATTAGTTATTAATTATTATTTCTAACTGATATGATTGTATCTTATCTTTGATTTTCTTTAATCCGAAATTCAAAATGGATTTGATAATCTTTATTCGATAGAGGATTTGATATTATCTACGTGATATTATATATATTGATGGGATAATATCAAAGACGTTTAGGTGTATTAAAACTCTTATACTTTATACGTCTAAATACAATTTAAAAAATGAAAATACATCAAAGTTTCAAAGAACTCTCATTTAATATTCCAATTTCACATCTTGAAGAAGAGAAATTACAAAGTATCTCTATAAGAATTTTTCTATGTACATAAAGAAAAATATATTGCTATATAGTTATATTCTTCTACGGATTTTGTTGTAGAGATTTTAATTGTATGCTCTTTTCGTTATATGAAATTGATTAACTTTAAGTATTGATGTAATTCATGTGCAGAGCAAAGGAAATACTACAAGAATAAAAAAAATATTGAATATTTGTGTTTGATTTACATTAGAATCACAAGGTTTTTTTTTTTTTTAATACTATTGTTCAAAGATATTAGTTTTTTATGTATTTAATTTACGAGCTTTGTAGAATAGACAATTTACTCAATTATAATATTTTTTTTAAACATCATATTTAGTGATGTTTGTCCACCTTATGATTATTTACTTTATTGTAATAATAAAAAAGAGTTTTATTTAGATATTAATATATGTAAATAAGTGGGGAATTATTTGTATACATAAGTGAAACTTGGTGATTGTAATCAAATTTTGACAAAGATGTTTACTTGAGTATATTGTGACTAAGAATGATGGGTAGTAGCAAGCAGGTTGATGTTTTTATTCTTATAACTAATTTTAAGCATACTTTATTATTAATTTATTTGAAAAAAATAAGAATTATCTTAATTATATTTTTTATCAATTTAATTTTAAATATAAATAATTACTTTAATTAATATTATAACTAGCATGTGCTCGATGTGACGCATCAAAAATAAATTTAATATTAAAATAAAATTATTTCAATATTAAAATCATTTTCGATACATCACACCAGACACATGCTAGTTCCTTGCAATCCAGTAGTCCATCTTACAAAAATTTTGGCCTCCTCTATGCTCTAGATCAAGTGCAATCAACCTAAATAAACATTTATGGAGTTTAAAACAAATAGTGAGTAGATATATTTCGAATTTTCAAAAGCTTTTTGGAATATCTCATTCTCATCAAATATAAACAGAAAATCAATTTTAATTTTTGCAAATATTAATTTGACTAATTCTTCTATTTAAAAGACGATATTACTATTGTTTTCCACTCACACCCACAAACAAAAATTCATATACTAGAGAATATTGAGATGATATCTTAAAATGTCGAGTGGTCTATGGCCAAATGGCATATGTTTTTAACATAAAGTGGAAAGTCAGAAGTTCGAGCCCTAACAAACTCTTGATGTGCGTGTGTATAAATAATATATATATATATATATCTTAAAATGATTGTGAATAATGAAAAATATCTGAAATAATGTATTATAGAAAAATTATTTGAAATCAAGGTTTTACAATAAAGGCAAGCTTTTCCTCATCGGCCTCCAGCTATCAAACAGTGAATTTTCGCTTTCATTTTTCTGTTGTTCTAAATTTTCTAATCACCAACCTTTTTTCTGTTCTTGTTTAGTCGTTTTTCAAAACGACGAATCTACCCACCGTTTCGATGAAAAGAGAAATGCAAATATGACAAGTTTATGGGCCATGACAAGTTTAGGGCCGTTTGGTTTTATTTTCATTCTTATTTTTTATTTTTATTATTTTTAAAATTTAACAAAGTAATTAATAAAAATGAGTTGAAAATGAATTTGTATTTGGATAAATTATTGAAAAAGTAATAATTATGTTGGGCTTAATAGGTTGTAGGTGGAGAAAGACAGAAATAATGACAATAAAGACAGAAAAATATATAGATTACTGAAAAATATATTTTAAGAATGAAAATAAAATATATTGGATAAAAATGTGTAAAAATTGATGAATTTTACCTTTTAATAGTAAAAAAATATGAAAATAGAGTTTGAAAATAAAAACAAACAAACTCTTAGGGCCCGTTTGGTTTTATTTTGTGGGGTCATTTTTATTTTTTAGTAAAAATTTAGTTAAAAAAAGTGTTTTTGAAAATAAGTTGTATTTGAATATGTTGTTTAAAATTATAGATTATATAGTTGTAAAAATGATATGTATTTAGATGTTGGTGTTTTTGTAGTAAAAGTTGTGTAGTTTTTTTAATTTGAATTGATGATGTGATTTGTAATTATTTGAAAAAATAATATTATAATTTGAATTTGAATAATTTATAATGTTTTGTGGTGAATGTTGTTTGAGAAGTATTGAGAAGATAAAAAGTATATATAGATAATAATATGAGGGAAATAGGTATGAAAATGGAGAGAGAATATAAAAAGTAATGTTTTGAAAATGAAAATATCTTAAAAAATGATATAAATAGTGATAACTTTAATTTTTCATTTTAAAAAGAAAATGAAAATGGGAGTTGAAAATGAAACCAAACGGGCCCTTAGGGTTCGGTCAAAGTCTCTTCATAATGCGACGTATTTATACTTCGATAGCTACTTGCATTTAGCCTTCATAAATTCAAAATAATTGTTATATTATATTTCAATACAGCACAAATACATAATCAGTGGGTCGTTAGAATTAGGCGGTAATGTTGGTCAAAATAAAATGAGTTGACCTGTATACCCAATTTGGACTGTTAATTGGAGTCCAACCCATCAGTGCCAAAAAAACTACATTGGGATAAGCGCCACTAGGTTTTAGGAAAAGTTGAATGCTTAGGCTCCGTTTGGTTTTATTTTCATTTTCAGTTTCAGTTTCTAGCATTTTCATTTTTGTGAAAATTAGTTATGTTATGTGATGCGAAAATAAAAATATTTTTGGATGAAATGTTGAAAATGTAATGATTATGTTGGTTTTAATAGGTTGTAGGCGAAGAGAGATAGAAATAATTAAATAGAGAGATAAGATATATAAGTTATAGGAAGAAGATATATAGGTTATTGGAAAATGTGTTTTGAAAATGCAAATAAAAATAATGTTGGGTGAAAATGTGTAAAAAGTGATGGTTTTTATTTTTGAAATAATAGAAAATTTGAAAATGTGGAGTGGAAATGAAACCAAGCGGTACCTTAAATAATATGGTTAGGGTTAATCTTCCACCCATATAAATATTTGGGTCAATTGCATCCACCTTCTCTAAAGTTTGGATTAATTATCAAAAAACTCTCGTTATTTTAAAAATTATATTTACGTTCCTGAACTTTATTGCCGTTCAATATTTCAACCCAGTTGTTAGTCAATATTAGGGTTTTGACCAATTGTCGTTAAAAAATTAGGGTGAATTTTCAAAAATACCCTTTGGGTCACCGACTCTATTTTTGACCTAGTTTAACTTTTTTAAGTGGAAAAAAATATCCGTAGGGATGGTATTGTCAGATTTTTTTAATTGGTTAAAAGTGCATGCTTGATGTCTTAAATGTAATAAAACAAAAAGAATCCAAGGTGAATTTAAAATAGTGAAAATAGTGAATATATTTAAAATAATTTAATTATATTCAATTGAATTTAATAAATAAGAAAAATTAAAAATATAAATCAAATATGTCATCTTGGAACATATAATTTCAATAATTGAAATGATATATTCAATAATATTAAAAATAATAAGCATATCTAAAATAATTTAATTAAATTTATATCATTAAAATATAACATATTAGATTATGTTAAATATAAATTTATATTATTAAAATAATCTAATAATATTAAAATAGCAATATATATAATATTTTAATTAAATTCAATTCAATTTAACTAAAAAGTAAAATAAGTAAAAAACTAAAATAAATTAAATCTATCATGATAATATATTTTAATAAATTTTAAAATTAAAAAATAATAATGAAATGTAACACCCCTAGATTTGGCATTTTAGAAAGTAAGATTTAAAATTTTAAATATTTATTTGACAAAAATTTTGAGGGCTCAAAACATGAATAAGAAAGGACTTGATTGTAAGAATTTTGAAAGTTTTGGGGGTCAATTTTGAATTAATTTTGGTCATTTGGGTTTGAGGACTTAATTGAAATTGGGGAAAAGAATTTTGGGGTCAATGTGAGGCACTTAGAGAGCTCAATGATTCAATTGAAATTTGAGAGAAAGTTTGGGGTGGAAATTATAATTTTAGAAAGTTGAAAAGTATATACACAAGAGTCCTCCAATTGTATCAAATTCTTCCATGCTTACCATCACCATCCTCTCCAACCAGCACCTCTCTGACACTAGAAAAACTAGCAACCAAGCTAATAATTCTCTTTTCCGCGTCACAAGGAATGCATCGGCACCAAATTTGCCCAGAAACAATGGGCAAATCACCGAAAATTAAGCTCTGAACGGAGCCTCATGGTGGTGCTAATGAGTTGCTTAGTTCCAATGATGAAAACTCATAAACAATCAGTGGATTTTGATGGGCTTGATAAGAGGAATGTAACGGTGGTTTCAATTTTATGATTTGAACAATGGAGAAGGAGAATTGAAGGTGGAGGCGCACGACTGTGTTGGGCGATTTTGCTTGAAATTGGTCGATGAAGTGAAGGGGAAAGCTGAAATTGATTTGGGGGTTTGATAGAGTGCAACAAGGTGCACCTTTTGGTGGCGACAGAACTCAATTCTGGTGGAGATGTACAGCGGTGGTCCGGTGGAAATTAAAGGTGACAAAAATGGATCAAATAAACCCTCAAAAATTCAAAAATATTATAAATAGGTCCAAGGGTATTTCTGTCGTTTGATATTTCTATCAATTTTTTTCTTCTATTTTTTCTTTTTTTTTTATTTTTAATAGAAGGATATTTTGGTTAGTTACACTTTCCGTCAGCATCACATATTAGTTTGAAAGTTCGGGGGATAATTGTAATTTTCAAAACAATGAGGATTTTTTTTATAATTACGCTAAACTTCAGGGAATGTGGATGTAATTGACCACAAATAATTTTCATATTTCACATTTTGAAGTATATTATATTTTTATTAATTTTAATATGTTTTTTTACTTATTATTTGTATTCATGAACCCCTAAATTAACTTGAATATAAAAAAAAATTTGTTGAGATCATGGACAACTAATTTTAAATTTTAAAATATAAGGGAATGTGTGGTTATATTTTTTTAGAACAAAATTGTTTTGGGGAAATTTAACCAAATGTACATTCATTTTTCCCTCCAATTCACTAAAAAAGCTTTCCCAAAATATCATATCCTGTCAAACTTGGCTATCCTTCGTTATCCCCAAAACTTCTCAATTTTTCAATAGATACATACATATATATTATATATATGTATCATACATATATTTTTATTATTCTAACAATAAAAAAATTACTCAATTCTACTCTCACCCAAATAATTCAATAAAAATGTATTGATTTGACTACTACATTAAAAAATATCTTCCCTAAAATATAAACAAACACATCAAAACTCTCCAAAATAAATTTTTAACTATTCCCTAAAATATAACAAAAAATCCATTACGTTCTCAAACACAACTTTCACATTATCTAATATCACTTTCAACATTCATTTTCTCAAAATACATATAAAAATTAAACAAAAAAATAACCAAACATTGCCAAAGTCTTACTTCATACCCAAAAGTAGTCAAGTTTAAAATCAATTGTCACTTCAAACACCTTATTCAAATGGAAAAGGAAAAGGGTAACCACACTGATGTCCAGCAAACAGACTAAAAAAGAAACATACTTTGTCGTGAAAACTGGGGGTATGAAATTACGTTTTTTGTCTAAGTACATCTTCTAGATGTTATTAGTTGTTCACTTTTAATTAAAATAATGCCTAATGCAAAGGCACGATGACGATTGACGCCAACCAAATTTGTCCTCTAATAAAGACATTTATTGAACCAAGAAATTTAATTAAAAATATATAAAGAAATAAAGCATTAAGTTACATATTTGAATTGAAGAAAATTATTCTTACTATAATTCCAAGGCCAAATATAACATAAAAAAAAAAAGGATTAAGGGTACAAAACAAACAATTAAGGGCTCTTAAAATTCTCAAGTTAAACGTTTTCCTAAGTTTCAATTAATTGGTCAAATTAACAAATGGTACTTATGATATGATCTTTTAAAATTTTAGTGAAGAAAATAAAAAAAAAAAAAAAAAAATTTATTTACAAACTGTTGGCGGAGAGGACGAGTCGAGCCGAATGGAGTCGAGTAAGCTCAAACTTGACTCATTAAATAGACGAAGGCTCGTGCGAACCTTATCGAACTTTATCAAGTTTGATTTGTATAAATTCGAATGAACTCAAACTTGTATTAATTTGAATTAGTTTAAGTTAATTTAGATCCAAAATAAAATTATAATTATAAATTTGAAAAAAAAATATTTAGACTCATGAGCTTTTCGAATCGAATATTATTAAGTTCGTCTCAACACATTTAACTGACAAAATCAAACTGTTCACAAATTGTTTCATATCATTTATACTCCTACCTCGAGGAAATGAACTCTATGCTCAAAAGCTTACTCGGGTGCTTGGAAGAATTTGATATGTACATGAAACTTAATTTAATTCGTACATTTCCGATGGACATAATTGAACTGTAGAAATAAATTCTTGGAATGCAATGTGTCATTCATTATTTCAACCACCACACATACTGAGCGTGTAATTGAAACGTAGATATTTCGATTTATGTCTTTCCTTAACATAAAAGAAATAGGAAGGGCCTGTTCCATTTCTAGTTCAAGTACCCCTTTTCAAAAATTACAAATATATGTTGGTCCTCCTCTTCCAACCCTTTAACCACTCTATGTTATTGATAAAACACTCCGCTTAAACATGCACATCATATATCTGTTAAGTTCGAATATTCAATTTATAAGTCTTGGACTGTTAGATCAAAGACTACTCGACAAGTTGCATTATAATTGAATCATGCATAATTTCATAATTTATTTGAAACCAGACTACCCAAAAAAATATGTGAAGATGTATATATTTCACATCTAAAATCTAGGGTGTATGTTTAAATCGAGTAAAATTAAAGAAAAAAATGTTGAATCTCACGTACGCAACTTAAGTAACTAGAAACTACTTAGTATGTAGAGAAACCATCAGCACTTGCGCTACCAACACATACAAGTATATACTTTCAATACTCTTGATCAAAAAATATATATACTATCTAGTACAAAAAATTCAATAACTAAAAGATTTGGATAGAGAAGCTTATTTTCGCTGAGTGGTCAATGATAATATTCTCACATTTTTATATGATGTTTGAAATTCAAATAACATGTATTAACTATGGCCTAGTTTATGTTGTAGTATTAGGGGGGATGAGGCATTTTATCCCACTTAATGTATTGTTCACTTAATAGCATAGAAGCTCAGTATAAAATTCAACCCCAATATGAAATGATATATTTTGAGGAATGAGACATCACCCATTTCTAGTGTGATGAAATAATTACACTACAATGCTGCTGCTTCAAGTAACTTCTAGCCATGACGCCAATCACATTGTTTTCAATTTTTTAACGAACTTGTTGGGTTGTGGATAGAATTCTTCATACCCTATTACCAATATAATATATATATATATATATATATTAAATTTCTATTTCTCTCTCTTTTTTTTTTAATAAAAGGATATTTCAATCTTTTTAAAATTTATCTTAATATTAACATCAATCCAAGTAAAAAATTAATAAAATTATCCACTTTCATCATTCATATCATTCTAGAAAGTAAATATAATTTAAAAAATATAAAATAATCTTAATCCTACTCTCCATCCTTAATTCCATCCCATTACTCAATATTCCATATCACAAAACAAACAGGTCTTTAAAAAATTCTGTCCCTTAATTTCATGAAGATTATCCCCCTTCCAACACCCACCTACGCAAAAAAGGAAAAAGGAAACAATGGAATATTTGCCGGATTAGTGAGGAAGTGACACAGACTAATCAAATAAAAGTAGACTAGCCAACTTGTGGTATGCTGTTATCTCATGTATCATATTCAATGTTTGGACTGATGGAGGGTCAAAGAAATCAGAGGCTTTGCAACATACACCATTTTTCACTCTAAAATGTCGAATTAAGTTTTCCCAAAATACCCTCTTCTATCTTTAATTATTCTCAAACTTTCTCATTTTTCAATATATATATATATATATACATATATATTATATACATATTATATATATTTTATTATTATTCTTACTATTCAAAAATTACTCAATTCCATTTTTAATCCAAAAATCCAACAAAAAAACGGATTGGCTTGACCGTTACAATCAAAATTGTCTCATTCAATACATAAACAAATATATCAAACCTCCCCAAAACAATTTTCTAACTATTTCTCAAAACATAAATAAACATTTATCATATTCTCCATCCTCACCCCCAAAACTCATTCTCCTAAATCACACGATACAAAGCATTCCATTTGTAACCAACCATTACCAGAGGCCAGTAGATTCGTATATGGAATCATCGATTATGCCATAAAAGTTAAAACCACTAGATTAAATTTTGCCAATATTATCTCAAAGAAATCATTAAAACCCTGTCTCAAATTATTAGAATAGTCCAAAGGTGAAAACAAACAAGTTTTTCTACTGAAATTGCGTTCATGAACAACAGTACATTTTATATATTTCGGTTCATATGTACACAAATGGCTTCAGACACATTTATACTTAGTTATTTACACACAGATATGTAATTACAAAAGAAAGCAAAAACAAACTGTTTTCTTGTTTATTTTTGACCTTTCGAACTAAAAAGGGAAAACAAAACAGCTGGTAGGATATTTCTATAGTGGACTGTTTTTAATCTAATTAAATGCCATGAGATGATGACATCGACGCTCCACATTCAATGCAACCAAACCAGTCATCTGTTATTTTATTCAAAGATTATGATGTTGAGGGAGGCGGAACCGGACCTGAGACGCCGGCGATTTGACGGCGACGCCGTGCCAGCAGATGCCGCCGCGGCACATTTCGTGGCCGCGATCGGGCGCCACGAGCGCCTGCGTCGCCTTCCGCGAGACATCCCACGTGAGGCTCGCAATCAGGATAAACGCCACCACCGCCGTGGAAAGGACGATAACGCAGCTGCCGCTGAAGCTCCGCCCTGTCGCCAGGCCGTAAGCCTTCATAGCCGCAATGACCAATAAGTAAAGAGCTGTCAAATTCCCCACCACCGCGTCGGAGATCGCCATGTACGTCGTCGAATCTTCTAGAGCATCAGGTTCTCGGTGCGTGTGAAAATTTGGGGCTAAACAAGAATACAGACAAATTGGGGTGGGGGTGGTAATTTAATGCTTGGGGATGGCTTTTGAGCTTATCTACTTTTCTTTCGGTGTTGAAGTGAGAAAATAAGGTAAACATCATCCCACCACTGTCAGTAATGAATATGCTGGGGCTGGGCTGATTTCTTATATACCGAAACTCATGAGGCCACGTGGCATTTGGAGTGGCAAACAATATTTTCTATTCACTTTTTTATTTCACCTCATGTATATGAATATATAATATGTGTATTAAATATGTTTTTATAAAAATAATTAATTAAAAATTAAATAAAGAATCCAAAATCAAAGGGAATGTTTGGTTATGTTTTTTGTTTAATTTTATTATGTGTTTTGGGAGAATAAATTATTAAAAAACGTGAAAGTTATTTTTTAGTATGTTTGTTTATATTTTGGAAGAATATTTTTTTATTATAGCAATCAAATCAATATTTTTTTAAAAAAAAAATTTGGAGTAAAAATAGAATTGAGTGATTTTTTTAATATTAAATAATAATAAATATATATCATGTACATATAATATATATATGTGTGTGTGTATTGGAAAATGTATGTTTTATAGGAAAAATGGGGATATGTTTGATTATATTTCCCCAAAACAATGTTGTTCTAGGGAAACATATAACCAAACACTCCCTAATCTTTTTTATGATGATTTAAATAATATATAATAGCAATCATGAATAATTATCTCAATCAACGAATCAACATTTGATGAGTAATAATGATCTATAATCTACTAACAAATTACAAAAAATGAGATTAAACAAATTAATCTAAATATAAAAAGTGGGCCACAGGCTGAGGACACCATTGATGGGTTATATGGCTTAAGAATAAATTTTTGTTGGACAAAAAATAGATATGTTTACATTATTATTCTACTAATTGTTAAAATGCATTTAATTTTTTTGAAAATTTATTATGCTATTTTATTTCTTTTAGAAAACAAGGCTTAAATAATAGTTATGGCATTAATAGCCATTCAGGTGTTTTCGAACCATATTTCTAAGGAACAAAAGGATATATAATTAGTCCATTATTATTTTGTGAGGACTATCACTACAAGGAAAATAAAAAGTTGACACTATAAAAATTATTATTAATTATATGTATTAAGTGATTTTTTTTTCTTGTTACTTTAATCATTTTTATAAATTAAATAGCGGGAAAAAAAAACAAAGTTAAAAGTTATCAACAATGAAAATCTTATGATAAATTATAGTGATAATTTTTATTATCACTAAGGTTGTTACCATATAGTGTCATTAGTTATCAAAATGATAATTTAAAATATTATTTTTCATCACCATTGAGTTATGTTGTATCGAAATAAAAATTATTGTCACTTAAAAAATTAATTACAAAATAAAAACTATTGTCATTTAATACATATTATTAGTAATAATTTTTACATTGTGATTAATTAATTTATCATTAATATTATATTTTTTTGTAGTGCCTCTATCCTTTCCTCATATAATATTGAGCTTTTAGAATTTTTCTGTCCATACTTATTTTAAAAATATCAAATTATGAGGGTCACATCATATCATATCATATTAGTAATGATATTATCTGATAATGACGTAATATAATTTTAATAATTAAGTACTTTAATTATAGATAAATGCAAAAAAAATTCTGAGGATAATACCCACTTGACCTGAACTTATCCAAATAGACAAGTGCCCGTACTATAAATAGGCCAAAAATGGCTATTGCTCTATTTGAATTTTGATGTAACAGTTTAAGTTAAAAATGGCTATCAATTTGCGGTGCATTCATGTGTATTTTTGGATATATATTAATAACGAGCACTTTACCATACCTACAAAATTAAGCCACATAAATATCAGCCTAAAAAATGGTGTCATTAAATTGGAGATGGGTTTGATGTTGACTCTTGTCATTTTATTTTTATACTTTAAATAGAAAAAGACATTATAGGAGCAATTAGTGTAATTTCTACGCCAAACTATAGAAGTCTATGAACTTGTTTGTTTATAAATTGAAGTATTCGTCGAGCCCAGTTGTGCGGGTCTTTGACTCAAAAGGGGGCAATGTGGGAATCGAAACAACACGATTGTACCAATTATAGTCCTAAATCGGGAGTGGTTTCGAGGTCGCAGGGGGTACTCAAATCAAATTGGGGACGATCCCCTTCTTAAATAAGTATTTAGAAAATTAAAAAATTGGAGTATTTTGTTAAAATATTTTGGCAAAATAATTTTTGGAAAGTGGGTTGAGGAATGTGATAGATTGCTTGTTTGTATTTTGGGTGGTAAGTAAAAAATAAATTGAAAGAAAATTACTTATTTGTTTGTATTTTGAAAGGGGACAAAATGTCACATTAATAATTTTTTTGTTGGGTTTGTAGGGCGAAGTTTATATTTTAAAATTATTTATGTTTGTGTTATATAAATTGGGTAAGAGGACAAAAAATGAGAGAGCTAGATATTGGAGAATGAGTAGAAAATGAATTATGAGGGTATTTTTAGTCTTTTCGGATGTATTTTTGGATAGTGGGATTGGATAATGTGATAGGTTGTTTATTTGTGTTTTAAAAGTTGAAAAACATTTTGACAATTTACAAACAAACAAATCCTATACTTTCGCAATATATTTAAATTAATTCATAATTATATATATCATCATAACCTATTAAAGATGATATCAGATTGAAGCATCTCCCCTCTCCTTTTAAGTGCGTCTAGTAGAAAATAGAATGTGATAAACAAAATTATAATTTATTTTGTCGAAAATATTATGTTCTCCACCCGAGTGCATGCTTTAGCCCCACCCCAAGCATTTATAATGCTCATTTAGAGCTTAAACCCAAATTTTATTGCTTTAGATCCTCTATTTTATTTCGTATTTCATATCTTATTCTAATATATATATATATATGCTAAGTGTATTTAGTTTTTAATTAATTATTTTATAATAAAATATTTAATACATATATCGTAAATCCATATGATAAAATAGGAGATAAAATATATATTAAAGTAGAGGATTTAAATCGAAATCACATGCCAAGGCTATATAAATTGATTGAGATAGTTGTCAGACTTTAAGCGTGGGATAGAATTTTTCCATCTTCCGCCTCTTTCATTTCCAACACGCTCAGCAACTTAAAACACACGGCTTTGTGCATTAGTTTTTCCTTTACCCCAACTTAATTTTGTGCAATTAAATATATTATTGTTATAGAATATGTAAAAAAAAATTTCAGTATAGCTTCTTCCAAAATATTTCTCCCTTTCTTTTTGTATAAATTTATTTTTTCCTCTTTAAAAAATTTTATGGCTTAATTAATTTATTTGTTAAAAGAAATCCATGAAAAGAAGTAATTAAAATAAAATTGATGGAACTACAAATAAAATTGGTGTTATGACTTTTTTCTTTCTTTCTTTCTTTCATTTTTTTTTTTTGTTGTTGGGTTGGGGTGGGGGGGTTGTTGGAAAAGGTACAAAGATATAATAATTTTAAATAATTTGATTAATTGTAAATGAAACTCAATTAATTGATTAAGCTTAGGCAACTATCTAGAGAGTGTTTGATTATGTTTCCTCATAACAATATTGTTTTGGAGAAACATATTTAAATATATCCATATTTTCTTCCAAAACGCACATTCTTTAATATATACATACATACATATATTATGTATATATTATATATATTTATTATTATTCTAATATTAAAAAAATCACTTAATTCCATTTTCACTCTAAAAATCCAGCTAAAAAGTATTGATTTGACTGCTACAGTAAAAAATGTCTCCCTCAAAATATAAACAAATACACCAAAAAAATAACTTTTACATTTTTTAATAATTTATTCTCTCAAAATACAGAATAATATCAAACAAAAACATAACCAAACATTCCCCTAACTTTCCCCTGCCAATTTTCTAACAGATGTCTCCAGCAAAATGATTAAGGACGACGTGTATTGCACTTACCAGGGGTCCACAATTTAGGAGCTTCTAACGGAGAAACGACGGATTATTGTAGTTAAGAGTGAGTGAGATGCTTTTAATTTCTTATATTTCTTGAATGAATTCTGTATATATACATCCAATTCACTCATACCTATAGAATTTGAAAAAATGAAAAATGAAAAAGAGAAAGAAGTGGTTGGTATTAGATTCTCACATCAGTTAAGTAAATGGACAGTAGTCTCTCTATATCGTTTTAAACAATTACCATATCTTGAATTAACTTTTGAAGTGAGTTATGTTAAAGTACATTCTTTTGACAATTATGCTTAGGACTGTTAATAGATTGAATTTTAATCTGAATCTAATCCGAATTTAGGATTTTTATCTAATTAAAATATCCAATGAATCAAATCCGATTATAAATATCCGTAATCCAAAATAAGTGGATCGGATATGGAATCAAGCAATCCGATCCGTTAAATATCAGTATATGAACTTTAATATTTTTTATTAAATTAATACTCTTATATATAATATTAATAAAGATTTTAAAATAAAATCTATGTATTATATTGACCTAATATCTATATTAACGTCTATATTATACTATTAATATTGAATTTTTAACCTAAAAAATAAGAGGAATATTGATAAAATATCAAATATAATAATATATAATAGTTCATCTATGTATTAATATAATGTGAAATAGGAATTTAGTATTCAAATATTAATTTTTGGATTAATATATAATAAAAAGTTGTTAAAAATTCAAATATGACATATATTTACTTTGTAAATTTTTATAAAATTTGAAAGAAAAATAAATAAATTAGGTTGATTTTTTAATCAGATTTCGGATATTATACTAATTAACAAAGATCCTATATGATTTCGAGTCGAATTCGGATATGAATTTTGATAATCGAATTCGGATTCGAATATCATAGATCCTATCCAATCCGACCCGTTGACAACCCTAAATTTATGCCCATGAAACTAATAAAATTTGACAATATTACATGGCCCAATTATTCAATCATTGTACCCATACAAAGGATTGATAAATTAGATACATATCCAAAATGTACAATCATAGTAACCAAATATAGTATTATATTATTTTCAACAGTATAATCTACTATATCATTATAATTTTATCAATATTATCTATATATCCAAACGTAGCCTAAAAAGTTTACATCTACATGTATATTATATAATAATTATTCCAACTCGTTCAACACGCCTTAATCGATATCAATCAAATTAGGATCTGTTGGGAGATATATGCAGGTTTCATTTCATTAAGTCACATTTGGGGGTCTACCCTTAAAATTACAATAATTTTGGGAATGTAATGATTGAAATAAATTTTTTGTATATTACTAGAAAGCATATATCTACCTATAGACTACAAAAGTATTGCCATGTATCTAGATCGATGTGATTTTTGTTCGCTTCAAATTGAGTCATGCCTGATGTGCATAAAAGATATAGACCTTAAATTATTTGGATATAAAATAAGTAAAATGAGCCTTTCTCCTTTTTTTTCTCATGTATCACCATATATATTTACATAGTATCAACATAATATTTCATCTAATATGCTCTTTTAGCTACTAGTTGTCGTTAGGGATGTAAACAAGTGAGCCGAGTCAAATCTTAACCATTTTTCAAGCTCGTGCTCTGCTCAAGCCTTTTTTGGGGCTCAACTTGATTTGTTAAGCCGAACTTATAATCAAGTAATAAGTTTAAGTTCGGACTTGAGCTTTAAAATTCAAATTATTTTACAATATATAAAAAGTTAATTATTATTATAATTCTTTATATATAAATACTCTTTTTTTGGAAAAGATATAATTAGTGTGTCGATTTGCAATCTACAAACAAAAATTATTTGATTTGAGTTCAGCTTTAAATCAATATGAATTTGGCTCGAGTTCAAATGCTTCAAAATTGGAGGTCAAACACTTTTCAAGTTAGCTTATCGGACTTACGACTGGTTTAGTTCATTGCATCCTTAGTCATCATAGCACACTATCCTTGCATGCATAAATTTAAGTTATCATAGCATTGATACTAATTATATTAATGAAGAATAAAATACTCTAATAAAATTGAAAGCCTGATGAAATTAGTTTTATAGAATTAATCTTAGAAAAAATATATGGTTCTTTTGTGAATTGTGTAAGAGAATAAAAGCAAGTAAGGGAAAAAATAGAATAACATGAAAAATAAGTAGTTTTTTATGAAGAAGTAAAATTTTATTTGGCACATTAAAAATTTTCTTGATCAATAAATATTTAAAGGTATAATTGATGTATCACAATTTGGGTTAGAAATATAAAAATTATTTGTAAGTATACAAAATATTTTCTTTTTATATAGTACTAACATTCGTTTGTATACAATTCTCGTGTGCATAAAATATTTTTGAGTAATGCATTTTATTTTTACATTCTCTCACATTCATGTTACTAAAAATTGACATATATATCTAATATATGTATAATATATATCTATAATTTACATAATTATTAAGATATCGGTCATATAAAATAAAAATTTTATAATTCATTTCCAGTTAAACTTATTTTATAATGATGGAAGTTTATGAATATACAATTGTTATTTGGATATGTAAATTATATTATATATATATATATATATGATAAGTAAAAAGGCAAATTTAATATTTTAAAATTTGATATCATTACTTTTATTTTAGAGGTAAAAGTAGTTTCCTTTTTATAATAATGTAAAATTGTAAATACTATAGATAAATAAGAGATTAATTTGCTTTCGGCCCAGCCAGTGGAGTGCTGGTGAACGTTGCATTGCAATATCAAATCAGGGCCATTTTCATCTACAAACATAGTCATAGATTACTCTTTTGGAATATTCAACACGCTAAAGTCACTTTTAATATTTAGATTTGTATATTTAACTTGTGTTTATAGTTTGCAAATTCATTTCATTTGCCCGTTTGGTTTTATTTTCGAGACTCATTTTTATTTTTAGTCATTTTTAAAAATTGAAAAGATAGTTATAATTTTAAAATGAAAATAAAAATACATTTGGATGAACTGAAAGGTAGTTATAATTTTAAAAAATATGTTTGGATAAATTGTTGGAAAGTAATTATTAGAGTAATTATAGGTTTGAAAAGATAATTGTTTTATATTTTAAAAAATATATGTATATTTTATTAATTTTAAAATAATAATGAGTAATTTATGTCAAATCAAATTTGAATTTGAAGGATATGATAGTAGGGTGATATGATAGGTTTAGAAAGAAAATAGAAATACTTTGAGTGAAAATAGAAAAAAAGTGATAGTTATCGATTTTTATCATTGAGTTGAAATGAAACCAAACAAGTCATCTCATTAGGATTTTGCCACTAGTCCAGATAAAATGTTTTCAACATTTTCTGCTCTTTAATTATTTTAATTTATACAAATGTATTTAAGTTATTTAAATTTAAATATTGCATTTTATAAATGTAAGTGTTGGTACAATTCCACTCAATTAATTGAATTGTTACCTCTTTAGATGATACACTTAAATTAAAAATTTGATCAATAATTAAACATATTTATTATGGAATATTCGATTAATTAATTCAGACATATTGTATTAACATATATATAAGTGTAAAATTAAGATTCAAATTCTAATAAATTTATATAATAATAAAAAAAAAATAACAAACGAAACGCGTTTATTACAAATTATTATTATTAATATGAGAACAGAGTACCAACGTAAAACACACGACATTTGAGGTCTAACCATAAATATAAAAGTAGAGCGTGCCCATGCTCTGTTCTAGTAAATGAGTTCACATTATCCAATTATTGTTTGCCACGTATAAGTCGTGGGGGCCTCCCTTCGGCAGTTCAGCAAATAGAATCGCTCTACCTCATGGAAGCCCGTACACCCGCACCGCTCTTTAAACAAACCCAGTCTTCTAAGTCTTCTCTGTGAAGTTTTCCAGAGACCCACACTTTCTCCTGTGGAATTTTTGGACGGACGGGGTCCACATCCACTTCTCCACGTCTAATGAGCAAATACCACCCAATCAAGACCATCCACGTGGTAGTCCAACTCAGTGGCACCGCAAGATTTTGCAGGTCGGAAATTAGGTATTATTTACAAATAATCTATAAATTCAATTATCAAATTAAGAATATCAGTCTTACAATAAATTAATAGAATATAAATATCAAATTAAATAAGATATAAGTACAAACTCCACAAAGCCCACAACCAAGAGTATGGGTATAAACAAGTCGAGCCGAACCTGAATCTAATAGGCTCAATCTCAGCTCATCTATTAATTCGCAAGCTCAAGCTTGAACCTAAATAACCAAGTTCAAGCTCGGTTCGTTGAGATAAACGTAGGCTCAAAGAGCTTTATCAAGCCAAACTCGATTCATATAAATTTGGATGAGCTCGAACTCGAGCTCAATCTTATATATGTTTAGATTAACTAAAACTCAAAACAAAATCTATAATGATAATTTTTTAAATAACTTTGTTATATATTTTTCAAAAATAAAAAATTGAATTATTATTATTATTATTATTATTATTATTATTATTATTATTATCTTTATAAATTTTATTATATGTGTATATATATATAATAAAAAACTTATTTAAATTCGCGAGCTTTTCGAACTGAATATTATTGAGCTCGGTTTGATTCGTTTGACTGACGAGCTCGAGGTCAACAAGATCGAGCAAATAAGAGCTTTTGTCGAGTTGAGCCCGAATCGTTTGCAAATCGCTTCATCTCATTTGCAGTCCTGACCAAGAGACACACATAAGGTGCACACAAAGACGTCCATTCGGGTTGAACACAAACCTCTCACATAATAGGAAAACTTAATGCCATTGGGCTACAAGTCACTGAACAGTTTTATCAATAATTAAACATATTTATTATGGAATAGTCAATTGAGTGATCCAGTAATATTGTCTTAACATATTTATAAATGTAAAAATTAAGATTCAAACTCTAACGAATTTATATAATAATAAAAAAAAAGAACAAAAGAAACGCATTTATTACAAATTATTATTATTTAAATGAGATAAATTGAACAGAGTACCAACGTAAAACACACTACATTTGAGCTCTAACTATAAATATAAAAGTAGAGCGTGCCCATGCTCTGTTCCATTACTCCTCTACTTCAGGTACGTGGAAATGAGTTCACATTATCCAATTATTGTTTGCCACGTATATAGTCGTGCTGGCCTCCACGGCAGTTCAGCAAATAGAATCGCTCTACCTCATGAAAGCCCGTACACCCGCACCGCGCTTTAAACAAACCCAGTCTTCTAAGTCTTCTCTATGGAGTTTTCCAGAGACCCACCGTGTCTCCTGTGAAATTTTTGGCTGGACGGGGTCCACACCCGCTTCTCCACGTCTAATGAGCAAATACCACCCAATCAAAACCATCCACGTGGTGATCGAACTCAGTGCACCGCAAGATATTCCACGTCGGCAATTTTAAACCAATCAGAGCGCTCTAACTCGTGGCACTCATTGAGGCTTATATAAAACCTCGGTATATGTCACTCTCTCTCCCGACTAACAATCTGAGTGAAAATCTGATAGCAAATAACAATGAGGAAGTGGACGATCCCTTCCGCTCTCTTTCTACTGTGCCTCTTGTTTCTTCTCCCAGATCAAGGTACTTTTTACGTTGTTTATGATTCAATAATGTATTCATTTCGGCTATTACTCGAGCATTTCGAAAATGCTTAGTGAACTGTGTGACTTACAGTTGTTTTATCTTTAGGTTTTGGTTGAAATGAAGTATTTTTGTGGTAATTGAACTTTTTGTGGATGAATTTTGGTACTTTTTAGGCAGGAAAATACACGCAAATGCAGAAGTCGATTCAGATGCGGCGGTTGATCCGCCGAAGGTGGAAGAGAAGATCGGCGCTGTTCCGAATGGATTATCTACAGATTCTGATGTGGCTAAGAGGTATTTGAATATTTTTTATTTATTGAAAGTGTTTCGCATTTATTTAGTTATTAAAAATTTTGCGTTTATGGATTTTGTACTGTGATTTAGAGAAGCTGAGTCGATGTCGAGAAGAACACTCCGCCCGAATGCAGAGAAGTTCGAGTTCCAGGCCGAGGTGTCGCGGCTTATGGATATTATCATCAACTCTCTTTACAGCAATAAAGATATTTTCTTGAGAGAGTTGATCTCCAATGCTTCAGATGTGAGTTTATTGTCATGTTGTCTGGTTAGTCTTTAAGAGTGTCTTTGATAAAGTATTCGAGATTGATGTGTGGATATTTGTCGATTATTCAGGCTCTGGACAAGATTAGATTCTTATCACTTACTGACAAGGAAATTTTGGGTGAAGGTGACAATGCCAAGCTCGAGATTCAGGTTACTATTTACTGCATAGGAATTTTGCTTAAACTTTTCCATTTTAGTTCTTAGAAGCCTATTGGTATGAGCTTGTTGTTATATATTTGAATCATGCTTTCAATAGCATTTTATTATATCTTCACATTATAAGTATCTGAATTTATCAGTGTATAGTGTTTGAAATGAAATGACTTGCCCAGTGATGCTTGAATATCAAATGACTGTTTGCTGAAGCTTCTGTTGATTTGAATTTTGAGCAGTTCAATTATATTGTTGTTATGGAACATTCTTAAGCAGTTCATGGAATCTGAAATTTATTATTGAAACTGAATTATCTGAAAATTAATTGGTTCAATCTGATCTCTGAAGCCTTGGTTTTAATGTCTGCAGATTAAGTTGGACAAAGAAAAGAAAATACTTTCAATTCGTGACAGAGGTATAGGAATGACAAAGGAGGATTTGATCAAGAACTTGGGTACTATTGCCAAATCTGGAACTTCAGGTACTTATTCATTGAGTTGGAGCAAGCATGGTGATAGTTTTAAAGCTGGTTATTCTCTAAGTTACTGCTTCTGATTAAGTAATTCTTTTTACTAATTTCCATCTTATGTCGTCTGTCTATACAGCATTTGTTGAAAAAATGCAGACAAGTGGAGATCTTAACCTTATTGGGCAATTTGGTGTTGGATTCTACTCAGTATATCTTGTTGCCGACTATGTTGAAGTTATTAGCAAACATAATGATGACAAACAGTATGTATTTTTCACCAATGTCCTTTATTTAATAAGTAATTCCTTACAGATGGTAATTTCTTTGATTAATCAAAATTGTGACCACTTACAGGCATGTGTGGGAGTCAAAGGCTGATGGAGCTTTTGCAATTACAGAAGATAAGTGGAATGAGCCACTCGGTCGCGGAACTGAAATCAGATTGCACCTTAGGGATGAAGCACAAGAGTACTTGGATGAGTACAAATTGAAGGTTTGTAGTCTTATTTAGGCTTTTTTATTCTTCAGGTGCATAAATAGTTGGCCTCTCTCTCTCTCTCTTAACTGTTTATAGCTTTGATCTTATTGGACAACCATGATTTTGAGATCGTATATCTTGGTTATTACTTATTATCTATCCCAAGAATAGAATGTATTATATGCTTAAGATGTTATTCATTCACACTTGATCTGTAGCCACTCCTAGTATCCTTTTCTCTCTTTCTGGCCCCCCTCTTAATATCTTGGTCATTCTATTTTGTCTATGACATGGTTATGGTGATATTTCCAGAAGTGGCA
Organism: Jacaranda mimosifolia; assembly: GCA_018894105.1. Classification (NCBI taxonomy): domain Eukaryota; kingdom Viridiplantae; phylum Streptophyta; class Magnoliopsida; order Lamiales; family Bignoniaceae; genus Jacaranda; species Jacaranda mimosifolia. The sequence continues at coordinate 2,599,857 of CM032123.1, forward strand.
TGCATTTGCTTTTGTCATCTGGACAATCACCTGTGTACGTGTTCGGACTTGGCTTATAAGTATTCGAGGATGGATGATTGTGGTTGATTGGTGTTAGGACCTCATTAAGGGTTGAAGAGGTACTTGAAAGTCATCACTTAGGAGATTTTTTGGACAAATGCTACTGAGGGAAAACGGCAGGATGTCCAACAGAATATAATCTGTCTCATGAGAAACCCGATTTGGACATTGACCAAGATGTTGATAGCTTTAGCTTGGTTACAATTCTATATCTGTTATCCATCTATGATGAGCTCTGGTTCCTTCTTTTCTTGGGGTTGGGGTGGGAGTTCAAGTACATCACCATTTTTAAGTTAATAACATGATCTGAGGGTGGTAAGGCAGAGTATGAAACGTTAAGGTAGTGATATTTTAGCTAAATTATTTCACCAGAGCTGTCAATGGTGTTTGCCTATGACAAGTCTGGGTTCAAATATTTGTTTGTTGGTTCATTTATTTAAAGTGATGCATCATTATCGAGCCCATAACATATGGAATCTTATCAAAAATTATGTTCCTATGAATGGGTAAAAAATGACGGTATCCATCTTTGTTGGCATGCTTAACATGAAAATCAATTTAGAGAATGCATGGCGGTGTTCGGTTATGCTCTTGTTATGAGATAACCAATTTAATCGTATATGAATCTGTTAAGGTAACTGTAATTGTGGCATTCTTATATATTCTGTTACTTCATGAACAGCTTAAAGTTGGATATATTGCTTCTAGAAAGGCATTTTGATAGCGGATCTCATCATCTTGTATTTATCGTATAGTGATATCCTTTTTATAGCTTTTCATAACATTTGTGAGGAATGAATTTTTCTTTGGTTTTGGGATCATTACTTCTTTTATGTTGTTTCTCTTTGTGTTATATTATTCTTTTGAGCATTGTGATCTTACTTTTTGATACTTTTGATTGCAGGAGTTGGTGAAGAAGTATTCTGAATTCATCAACTTCCCCATCCACCTTTGGGCTAGCAAAGAAGTGGATGAGGAGGTTCCTGCTGATGAAGATGAGTCAAGTGATGAAGAGGAAACATGTATGGATGATTTATCTGTAAAGCCTTTCTAGTAACTGTGTATATTCTGTTGCTGAATTTACTTGGATTTAATAATTAAGTCGACATGCATTCTAGTTCTTATGTCTCATCTAAGTCCATGATGGCATGACCAGCTGAAAGCAAATCTTCAGATGAAGATGAGGAAGAAGGTGCTGATAAAGATGAGGATGAGAAAAAACCCAAGACAAAGACAGTGAAGAAAACTACCTATGAGTGGGAACTACTGAATGATATGAAAGCTATATGGTTACGGAACCCAAAGGAGGTGACAGATGAAGAATATACAAAATTCTATCGCTCCCTGGCCAAGGTGGGTACCTTATCCAGTCTAGTGGGATCCATGTCACTTTCACTGTTTCTATTTCTGTTTTTCTTGTAGAGCAGTTTAATTGTTTGACTAAACTTATTTACCTCTACTGACAGGACTTTGGTGATGAGAGTCCTCTAGCATGGAGCCATTTTACTGCTGAAGGTGATGTTGAATTCAAGGCTGTGTTATTCGTGCCTCCCAAAGCTCCTCAGGATTTGTATGAGAGTTACTACAACTCAAAGAAATCCAATTTGAAGTTATATGTCAGACGGGTCTTTATCTCAGATGAATTTGATGAGCTTCTGCCCAAGTACCTGAACTTCTTGATGGTAATCTTTGTTTTCTCAAAATCATAAATGTTATTATGATAATGCTGAACTTTCGGATCTGATTCTTACTATTTGGGCTATGCAACCAGGGTCTTGTTGATTCTGACACCTTGCCACTTAATGTATCAAGAGAAATGCTACAACAGCATAGCAGCTTGAAAACAATAAAGAAGAAACTCATGCGCAAGGCCCTTGATATGATTCGCAAGCTTGCTGATGAGGACCCTGATGAATCTAACAATGAAGACAAGAAAGGTAGCGCACAGAAAGAGATAGTTATATATGTTGCAGAAGAACTTTTGCCTACATTTAACAAGTTAATGAAACAAACTAATATAGCTTCTTTGATTCTCCATGGTGCTTATTAAGTGCAGCAATGTCATTATTATTCTTATGCATGAGGGGGTTAAAAAATGATTTATGTCGTATGTATTGTACTTCTAGTCCACTGTTCGAACCCAAATGCTTTACTCTGATTTGATTGTGAGATTTAATGCTGCTGCAGATATTGAAGAATCCAGTGACAGCAATGAGAAGAAAGGCCAGTATGCGAAATTTTGGAATGAATTTGGCAAGTCAATTAAGCTTGGTATTATTGAGGATGCAACTAACAGAAACCGCCTGGCAAAACTTCTTCGATTTGAGACGTAAGCAAATCAGGATAGTGTATAATTTCTGGCAATTTGAACTGTAAGTTAAAAGATTGATTGTTGTTTTTCTCTCTGCAGCACTAAATCAAATGGTAAATTAACTTCTCTGGACCAATACATCTCAAGAATGAAGTCAGGACAGAAAGATATCTTCTATATTACTGGAACAAGCAAGGAACAATTGGAGAAATCTCCATTCCTTGAGAGACTGACAAAGAAGAATTACGAGGTAAGCTTTCACCTGAGTATCGTTCAAATTGCTGAGGGTTGATTGTCGCTACCCTATTAAGTTTTTATGCTTGGAAGTGTTTATATTGCAAGCTCAAACATCTGAATTCAATTTGTGCTTGCAGGTTATATTCTTCACTGATCCAGTAGATGAATATCTGATGCAATATCTAATGGATTATGAAGACAAGAAGTTCCAGAATGTATCCAAAGAGGGACTGAAAATTGAGAAGAATTCCAACGACAAAGAACTCAAGGAGTCATTCAAGGAGTTGACCAAATGGTGGAAAGGTGCTCTTGCCAGCGAAAATATTGATGATGTGAAGATAAGCAACCGTCTGGCAGACTCACCATGTGTAGTAGTAACATCAAAATATGGTTGGAGTGCAAACATGGAAAGGATCATGCAGTCTCAAACTCTATCAGACGCTAGCAAGCAGGCTTACATGCGTGGCAAGAGGGTGCTTGAAATTAACCCAAGGCACCCAATTATCAAGGAACTTCGGGAGCTAGTTGTGAAGGACCCTGAGGTATTTTTTACTCAATATCCAAGACATGGCTTTCCTATCTGTAATGTCATCTTGGTTAATCTTCATTGTATTCCTTGCACAGGATGAAAACATAAAGCAAACAGCCCAACTCATATATCAGACAGCCCTTATGGAGAGTGGTTTTATACTCAGTGATCCGAAGGAATTTGCTTCCCAAATCTACAGCTCCGTGAAAAATAGCCTCAAAATCAGCCCTGATGCAACAGTTGAGGAGGAAGACGATGTAGAAGAAGTCGAGACCGAATCTACTGCTGAAGAAACAGAATCATCCTCCAAGACTGAAGAAGCTCCTGAAGAGTATGTGAAAGATGAGTTGTAGGCTGACAGAGACTTGATGATCTTGAAAATCCTTGAGATGTTGCGTTCTTAATCAGGTGCATTGTTTAGGATCTGGAATTGTGACTATTAATTCACAGGTCACTGTAGTCATAATCGCAAAGAATTTTGTCATGCTGCATTCCTTTTCCTACGATATTTTGGACTACGGCTCTGTGTTTTTGCTGTGCAACATAAAATAGTAATTTTACATTTACCCTTTTCTTTCTCTCTGGCTCTCTCTCCTTTTTCTTTTTCTCAAGAAATTTTCTCCATACACCTGAGACTCTGGTTTTTTAACCTATAGTAAAGCCTAGGAGACCTCTATTACTCCCAAAGATTGTCCCATTTTTGTAGTGCATAAAGTCTGAGGGAAGTACAGAAATCTTGGGGGAAATAATAAATGACTTGAACTCCATCGTATTCAACAAAACGTGCAGTGTCAACTTGTCCATCTCCTTTTGAACTTGGTAAGTTGAAAAAAACCTTGGCTTATCTCTGTCATTCGTGGACAATTACATCTACATGTACAAAATGTTGAAGGTTCAGTACCTCAATAGTCCCAAGAGTACATTTCTATGACAGAAACAGGTACCTCAAATATGAAATCAGAAATAGTATGGTTTGTTTAACTTTGCAATATACACAGCAGAATGCCGAGAATTTACAGGAACCCAGACCTATATATTGACTACTTTTTCTAGCAATTTTGGGCCATCTAAAATACTTCCAGGAAATCCTACTAAATGCTGAAATTCGTCAACTAACATGAATGCAGGATTTTTCGAGTATACGATTAAATCTCAAAGTTGCACATACAACATTTCCTACGGTGGAAATTTGTGTTTTTATTTCAAATGGGAATCACTTTTTTTACCTATCATAGCAAGGGTGCATGAGAGCTTTACGAAAAATGGAAGATTCGTATAATCAAAGTTATATATCTTAGGCACAAGAATTTATAAAACCCCACAAAAATAAAGCCTTTTAATTGCAACCGTCCAACAATAAACAAAGCACCACTTACCAATGAGGTTTTGCGACTACCAAAAGAAGGGTCGGATTCTTAGCGCATAAAGAAGATTAGATCATTGACAAAACCAAGGTATCTATCTGTCTATGCATTCATCCTGCAATATAAAATGTTATGTGCTTTTGATGGAATCAAATATTCAACCTGCCCTAAAACATTTGATAAGCAATTTTTTGATCTCTCATATGATACTTTTTATAAGAGCAAATTATTTTATTTGGTTGGTTGAATAATACCTCGTAAAGTTGAGTTTTCATTCTGATTGTACAGATATGGTAGAGGGGCCTTTTGATAGCAGTGAGGTCTAGAGGGAAGTTATGACCATTACGTTCATGTGTAACTTTCATAAATTGGATTATGAGCTCCGTTGTAGAATTTTGACCTAACTATTAAGTACGAAGTGGTGGACCCCTTAAAGGTTCTAACGAAGGAGCACGCAGATCCCAAAAACATATAGTTTCTTCCTTTTTGCGAATGGCATCACTACTCAAGCATCATGAACACATACTGATATATATATATATATATTTTATTTGTATACGCAAGTAATTGATATATAGATATCACCGACTACGGAAAACTTTTGAGTGAAAAGAATATAGGTTACGCATTGCTTGAAGCCCCACTTTGGAGTGAATTACAAGAATTCATCAGTTCTTATTGCATACCTACTCAAATTCATGCGGAAAACACTAATTAATTAACTAGACAAAGCACATCATTATACAAGTTGTTTGGTAACTACAAATAGTTTTCACAATGCTTAAGTTCAAATCCCACAAAAAATTGTGTTGAAAAATTGTAAGGAAAACATTCACTATATATAATGGAAAGCAAATTGCTTCAAATTTATGACATCATCAAGTTTGGTGAAATCAAGAATATATGAAATAAACTAAATCTGCCAGAATCTTGAAAATGGTAGCAGGGCCCTTGTGGCAGGCAATATGATTCCATCATATTTTTCTAGTTGAAGGCCAAAAATGATCACATAACTACCAATCTTGTTGTTCCAGTAAAGTACCCAACCTTTGCTTAAAAAAGCATCCACCAACCACACTCAACAAATTTCATCCTCAAGCAATTGTTATTATTATCATTATTATTTTTTGAAAGCCTAAAACAAACTTTAAAAAGTCAAATTTTTAATTATTCATTAATCAAAGATGGCAAAAAAATTAATGTAACACAATAAGATTAGTCTCAAAATTAATAATTATTTCTATACGTATACGCTTGCAAAATTGTGCTTTGCAATATCTGTTTCATGTTACAATTGGGAATCCCGAATCAGAAACTGTGAGCCTATAACTGAAGAAATAAGATTGTTGCTGCACAAATTATAATGGGATTAGAGTGCTGGGCAAAATGGGATGAGCCTGCGATAACAAAATTTGGCAGCCACCCCGGCTGGATATCTTGTGGCTGAGAACTTGATCCACCCGCCGCGGTTGCGTCCGGTGGTTGTAGCCCACTTGCCGTCCCGGCTGTCGCTGGCGGTGAATCTCTTGAAGATTTTTGACTGAAAAAAAAAAAGAAAAGATAATTCCAATATGGTATCAGAGATATTCAGGGTGATTGGATATGTTTTGGGCTCAATTTAAATTAAACTGCTCGAAGGACTAAATTTACAAATAAATGGACTAAATGTGATGACAAATTTAAGATAATGGATTAAATATGCAAGGCGCAATAGAATATGGACTATTTAAAAAGTTGTCAATAGTTAAATGACCAAAATTGCAATTTCTCTCTCTCTCTCTCTCTCTCTATATATATATATATATGATGAAATACTAATCGGGAGAAAAAAAAAAAAAAAAAAGGATTTGTGAGAATAAAAATGTTAAAGTAGGTCTTATAAGAAAGCAGAGTCACTAAAAGATTCTTGCCATTTGCCAGTATTTCTAGTACTCTTTTCCATTCATTGGTCATAACTGAACAAGTATATAAAATTCTTGACTATTGTACATTGGTAAAAATTATCGAATTTTTAGCCAATTATTGGATGAATTTTCATTGTAAAATATTTTAATACCGGGAATATATTTATCTTAACGATAGAAAGGACACTAGAGGTTATAATAAAATTGGAATAAGAATATATCGTTTTCCACATAAAAATGAATCTTCCGTACCTTGTGAGTGAAGGGCAGAATGTGATCGTATAATCTGCTCCACTACACGTGAAAGTACTCGTAGCATCATCGTATGCGTAGCTATACGCCTTCGGGCATGCATTCTTAAATACCTCGGAGTACATTGACGGCCGGCACGTCTGCGGCGAGCCGTACTCGCCGCTGCAACAGTACTCCGGGCTTCCAAACGCCTCGCATGCGCTCTTGCATGCCTGCCCGTTTCCTGCCCGGAGCTCGTTGGGGCACATACGGTTCAGATCGGTTATACACCCAGTCGTACCGCAAGCGCCGGAGCCGCGGACCGCTTCGATGATCATGGGCAAGTTGTAGCCGTCGACAAGGCTGACGTCGTAGAAATCTTGCGCATTTGAGCCTATCGTGAACTCAGCTAAGGTGGCCGGCGGCGTTGCTCCGGCGCCATTGCATTCCATTTGGTTTGTGCGGCAGTCGCCTGTGGCGCAGCTGCCTTGGCCCGCGGTGGGGTCAAATGAGCAACCGGTTCGGCCCCAGAACCGGCCGGACCAGCCAGGTTGAGTTTGGAAGGACCTGGTAGCGCCGGACGGGAGTTGGAAGCCGGTGGTGTCTAAACCGGAGCTGCCGGCGTTGGATAGAATTCCCGGCCAGACCGTATAGTCGCATCTGTTAACTAGCGTAAATGTAGTCCCTAAACTACCTGAAAAAACCAAAACAAGAATTGCTGTAAATGCACAGTTCAGATTGCAGAAAAATGAAAAAATTACAGAGATTTGTACCTTTAGCCATGGCAAGAAAAATGAGGGAGATGATGTAAAGAGTGGAAGAACAAATTTTTGAGGACATTTGGAAGAAAATCGAAGAGTTTTTGGGGTTTGGATTTGTTGGTTATGGAAGAAAAGTTCTTGGATTGAATGAGAAGAAGAGTGATTGAAGTTACAATAGGATAAATGGAGATGAAAATTAGAGCAAGAATGTGGATAGAGTTGTGTTATTCTATAGCCCATAAAATTATCTTGAAGAGATGGTGGGTTGGGGGATATAATGAGAGGAATAGGAGTTGACTGAGAAAGAAATCTGTGTTCTACTATAAAGAACCCTATATATATACACTTTTTTATAGTCAAAATTTCCTCTCCCTTTGTTAGTTTTATATTTTAAATTTTGATTTTTTTTTTCCTAAGGTTGTGTTACAAGCAAATAAATGTAGTGTATACAAATTTAAGTAATTAAATAAAATATAGTTACAACCAAAGCGCCAAACCGTTGGTTTATTTTTTAAATTTTATGAAGAGAATCTTTACTGATTTCTTAATTATTTTTTTAAAGGACTCGAATATTTTGAATCGTCTATATATTTCAAAATATGTTATATCTCTTGTTTCACTTTATGCCGAGTGGTCAATTAGTCTAATAACATTGTTTTCATACATAAAAGCGTGAAGTTCGGAATCTAAATCCTAATGAATTCTTAATGTGTGTATGTGCGTTAAAGAAAAATAATTTTATATTCCACTTCATGTGTATATATGTACAAAATATTTTCTTATAAAAATAGATGATTATAAATCATGTACACTTGATGCATATCAAATAAAGTAAAGTAGAGGATGAAACATGTATTTGAGTAGGGAATTTAAATTGAAACTTTAATCAACGACCGATCAACCTGAAAGCAGTATTACAATTTTCTACCAAATTACCTATTTGTCCCAATGGCCAAACCGATGGTTGGGCAAAAGGGATTCCAAGGTGGTGGCTTGAGGAGGGGCCAAAACAGGGACGGAGCCAGAATTTTTGTTTATGAGGGGTGAAATTCTGAATTATCAAAAATATAATTTTTTTTTTTTACACATATATACAAAAAAGTACAGTAGAACAAAAGACATATTTTCAATAAGCAGAGGGGCAAATTTATAGTTTGAGGATGACAAAAGTGTAATATTTTAATATAAAAAAATGAAGTTTTAGTATCTTGAAGGGAGCAAAAGTGTAATATTCAAAAAAATTTAATGTAAAAAATAAAATTTTAATATTTTGAAGGGGGTTGTTGCCCTTGCTAGCCCGCTGGCTCCGTCTCTGGGGCCAAAAGTATTTAAATGAATGAATTAAATTAAATAACAAAAAAAGGCATCTAGAATAGAGGCTTTTTTGCAGCTATATGTGCATGTACATGATGGAGGCTTTCTACTTCCTATGCAACTAGCTATTATAGAGTGTTGGCTGCTTTAAAAGGGAATTGGATTCTCTTATTCTTTTGCTCTGTGGATGTTAATTGACTGATAAATCATTAGCACCATAGATTATAGTCTTGAGTCATTTCAGATAGGAGAGATTTTCAGGCATTTAATTAAGATCTTCATTGATTGGTTGGTCAAAAAGGTGTGCAAAATTAATTTGCCAAACTATGAACAAATGAGTCACAGTCATATTGCTAATAAAATTGAAAGATTACAACATTAAGTTAACTCTATATATATAAAAAAAAATGAGTTTTATCACAACCTAATAAAGGACCAATTAAAATGAAGTCCCTTCATTATAAAATTAATTGATTGATAAACTACTATGTCAAATAAATTTTAATCTAGAACCTTTTTTACGAGAAGTTACAGATAAAATTAATCAAGCTACACCTCATTTCTAGGTAAACATTATTATTTGAAGGGTAACTAAAAGTCTAGTTTCTAGTGAGGGCGACGTGGGGGTCGAACCAACCTCAGTTGCACCAATCTTAACCCTAGATTGGGGTGGGTTCGAAGCTGCAAGATACTCTGATCAGATTAGGGACGATCCCCGCTAAAAAAAAAAAAAAAAATGAAAGAAAAGAAAAAAGTCTAAAACTACCAATTTTAGTAGTGCTGCTTGTTTTCACTGCCGGGAGAAATGCAAGTGGCAGATGGCTGGTGGCTTGCGCCAATTGGGCTTATGAACTTGTGAATAGACTTCATAAGCCCACTCAACAAATGTGAAAGATTTCTCTAGATGTCCATTTAGTTAGCTTTTTCCTCCTGTGGACTGCAATAGAGTGACATGTAGTCATCTCAAGAGAGTTAGGTATCAACGTCAGGATGGCCGAGTGGTCTAAGGCGCCAGACTCAAGTTCTGGTCCTCGTGAGAGGGCGTGGGTTCAAATCCCACTTCTGACATTTTATTTTTCCTTTTACTTTTTTTGCCCCCTTCTACAATTTCTTCAGCCATCCACATGCGTTCTTTGAAACTTAAAATAGTAATGATATTAAAGACAAAAACAAATAGAAACACGAAAGAAAAATGTTATCTAGAAATTTAAAAAGAAATACCTGTAATACTAGAAAAAGATTTAAAAAATAAAAAATAAAAATAACAGTACAGTTACAGTATGTGATATATACTTGTAATAAAGCATATGTAGTTTGTACATTCATAGTACATGTGATATTGTGATGTAAGTATTAAGACACATGGTGCTGGTGCTGTCGTGTAAAGAGGAATCTTCTACAACCTTCCACGTACTTCACCACATTCCATGAATCCAAAAAAGCTTCAACAAAATATGCATTTGTGTGCCTAAGTTGAATATTCGGGACTTCATTCTATTGAACATAATGTATAGTATTCATGATTTTGGTTAGGAAATATTATCATCCAAGTGTGTTACATATTTTCTAATTAAAAAGTATATTTGATCATGGATTATATGTATATTTAGCATGTGTTGGGGTGTTCATTTCTGGGATGAAAGTGTTTAATACATAAGTTTAGAGACGGAGCGGGGCGGGCAGCCGTCCCCCTCAAAATATTAAAATTTTATCTTTTATATTAAAAATTTTAAAATATTATACTATTGTTATCATCAAATTATAAATTTGCACATCCTCGTATTGAAAATATGCATTTTGCCTCCTTGTACTTCTTTGTATATATATAAAATTAAAAAAAATATATATATATTATATTTTTGATAATTCAGAATTTTGCTTCTCATAAAAAAAAATTCTGGCTCCGTCTCTACATAAGTTGATTGATTGAGAGAGACAGAAGATGGAAAGATTCAAAAGTAAGGTCTTTGTCGGTTAGTAAATGGTGTATTTACTTTCACACGTTGGAATTTACATACAAGGCAAGTGGGTTTATACGTGGAGTTGTTCAAAGAACTTGTGCTCTAAAGAAGTCCAAGAAAGGCCGGGCTGGTGTCGGAGCAAAGATGCATTGGTGCTTTAGGAGCATAATTTGCACATTGCACGTATGTAGAGCAGATACAACAAAATAAAAAGCTATAACTCTTCAAAGAGTTATAACTAGAGAAATCATAATCTATACATAAAGAAGTCTTGTTGTGTGATAATATTCGAATAAGTTGCATAAGTATTTCTCTCTTTTTCTTCAATAAAATAGTTTCTATCGAATTATAATTCTTTAGTTCTAATTGAAAGTGTATGTTTCATTTTGAGACACGAATGTGTTATAATGTACTGCCTAGAATGTCACTGTACGATTCAAACTATTATTCTCAACTTCTTTTTCTTATTATTTTAACAATGTGAGTAAAATAAAATATAAATTAAAATAAAAAACCTAAAACGACACCAACCAAATCAAATCTTGATAACGGGTCGAATCAGGTTAAACCAACCCGAATCCAAATTCGCAAATTATAAAATGTTTTATTCAAGTATAACTTCAAAAGCATTACTTTATACACCTTTTGCAAGCATCCCACGTCAATTTTGTAGCAGAAGATTCAGCAACTTTGGACTGAAATTGAATCAGCTGGTTATCAGATTCAGCAGCCGAATGCATTAAAAGTCAAGGCACATATATATATACATATATATATATATACAGAGAGGGGGGGGGGGGGGGGGGAGAGAGATGATTCATGGCTTTATATTTAGGATAAGATTTGAATAAAGGAAGATGTGATGGACAAAACATCATATGCTATTTTAACATCAATTCCATAAAAAATGATGCAATTTTACTTAAAACAAAGCAAAAGGGAAGGGCAATAAGTCAAGAGTCACTTGGCAGTGATGACATGAAAAGTAGGGCTGCTTACACTGCAAAACCCAATGCATATATGTTGATAGGTATACATACATTTGGAGATCAATCCCATTTGTGTTGTGGAAAATCAACTTTAGAATGTTTGTTTTATTTTGGGATATTGCGGAAGACTTTGCCACTATATGTAGATATGGAATTTGATCTTTAAAGGTAGATGTAGCTTGAAGTAATCCCTTCAAAACAGTCGAGTTGATATTTTGGATCGAATAGATCTGACATTTGGTATGAACTAAGTAATTAAAATCTTTAGATTCTGAAATCACATAAATATATCAGGATTATTGGGAATCGTCCAAGTAAAATCGTTTCATGCCGAAGGCGTGCGAGCAGTGTCCAATAACAGTAAGGATATTTAATCAATTTGGCTCTCCGGATCATAATCTATATATTTTAATTCATACTTTTTAGTCCATTTCATGAAAATATATAAGGTGTATTTGATTAATTATCAATTGTCTTTATAAGAAATTTTTTGACACACTTAATATTTATTCATGAAATGAAATAAGAGATAAAATTAACACAATTTGAAATACAGAACCCTAATGGATAATTCGAAAGTTTAAGTGTGGGTGACCTTGGATTGCCATAGATGAGAATGTCATGGGCATTTGGTATTTGTATTAGGGTGCATTTATTTAGTACGTAATAACTGATGCAGAACAATTAAGAACGTAATGAATCAAAAACTGGGGTGCATTTATTTAGTATGTAATGATCGATGTAGAACAATTAAGGACGTAATGAATCAAAAATAGATTGACTATGCATCAAATCGAGTATGAAGTCGAACAAATCGAATCCAAATCAATAATGGATGAATAATAAAATTTGATTCGTTAATGATAGAATTGGCCATTTTTTTCCCCTTTAGTATTCTCGTGAAGAGTCTTATTAATGACTAAAAAAATTATGCAATATGTAATAATTAAACATGGGCCTTGTTTGGTTGCAAACTCCCAGTTTGTTTTTCAACTCCCACAACTTAAACAAACAAACACTACACATTCTCTAATCTCACTCTCAAAATACAAAATTTATTCCCAAAAAATTCCTACTATTCCCAACTCCACACCATTCCCCAAGACACCCCACATTCTTTCATTATTATAAATATATACACATACCAACACTCATACAATTTATATATACACATATATAAATAATTTTAAAATACTTATTTCACACCACAAACCCAACAAAAGAGTCATTGATGTGACATTTTGTCCCCCCCCCAAAGCACAAACAAACCAACTATTTTCTCCCAATTTATTCTCCCAAAATACAAACAAACAATTATCACATTCTCCAATCCCACTACCCAAAATTCATTCTCTCAAAATATTTTGGGAGAATGGTCCAATTCACAACCAAACAAAGCCATGGTTTTCCAAAAGGAACAAAATCCCAAGATTCATTTTCAAAAAGAAAAGGAGAAAGAAAAACTGTATAGTACAGTAAGATAATTTGATATACTTAAAATCAAGATACAGATAATAAAGAGAAAAAGTATCAAAAAGAATTCAGAAAAGTGTGTTTGTGTAACATCATAAACTTAATGACGCAGCTTATACCTATCTTCTGGCTATCTTGAAAAAGACTATACTAAAAATTGTCATCTTTCTTTTCTTCTTTTGTGACACCTTTTTCCAATGCCTAGAGAAGAACTGATAAGCCTAAAATCTTATAAAGATATCACTGTTTAACAAGATAATCTTTGTCGAGAGGATGTTTGGTTAAGTTTATATTTTAAAATATCTTATAAGTTTTCTATATTTATAAAATATTGCTGGAACTTATAAGATTTTTTTAAGTTTTATAATTTCGAACGTAACTCCTCAAAGTATTTAGATAAATTAACTGAGATCTTTGAACTTATATATATATATATATATATATATATATTAGCAATAATAATTTTATATTAAAATAAAAAAAAATTATAATTTTAGAAATAAGTTATAAAACTCTTTTTATTTTGAAAAGGCTTAAAAAATTCTAATATTTTATTTTGAAAACTTATAAAAAAAATTAAAATTTTTTACAAGATTACATTTTATAAGCTCTATAATATATTATTTTATAAAAATTTATAAACTCATCCCTGTTATCCCGTTATCTATGGATGGGGCCGATTCTGACCACAACCCAAATAAAGCAGAACCCTTTGCTCAGTTTCTTTCAGCAATCAGGAACATGCATGCATGTCGTGTAAAGAGACACACAAGGATTATTTTCTCCCTTTTTCAATAGTCCCTTTCTGATCTTCTTTATTATTTTTTATTTTGAAGAATTATTATTATTATTATTTTTTTTTTTTCAGATTAGAGAAAAAGTAATTTAATTACTCTTGTAAAAAAAAAAACTATATATATGATGTCGTAAGAAATGACAAATAGTATATTTATCAATGGTCGATGAGAGATGGGAGTTCGGGTGAGGGTTTATTGGGCTCGTTGATAGAATCAAGTATAGGTCCTGAGGTCGAAAGGTAGGGACACTTGATGTATAGGCGAGTATTAAATGTTATTAGATGATCTTCTAGGCGATAAATGATAGGGTATTTGTAGCTAATCTTGTGGCTAGCTTAGGACTATTTGACTAACATGGACATCATCTTCTGTGTACACGTGTCACAGTATGAAGTGTCGAGATCATCCCGTGCTGAAAGTGCGGATCGGGTGGTTGGGCCAATCCACTTAAATAAGGTGCGGATCTTTTGGGATATTTTTGAAATTTTAATTAAAAATAAGGGCATTTAAGTTTTTTAGAAATTCCTCCATTATCAATATGGTCATGACTAGTTATTGGGAAACTTCTCATGAGATGATGGTTCAATTCTCTTGTATATATGCAAATTGCTAATAAAATCAGAAAGCCTTTCTCATAAGGAGTTACATATTTATATTAATTTAAATTTATTTATTAATAATTTCATTTCAATTTTGTTTTATTTTATTATGGTACCAAAATTAAGCTCAAGAGAGGGTTTTTTTTTTTTTTTTACCCTTTTTTTTAAGAGAGCATTGCAAATGATAAATTTTATCTTTTAACAAATAAATATTATCCTATTACCAAATTAGGTAAATTAAAGTACAAAATGAACAATGCACATAAGGTGCACAAAGGAACCTATTCGGATTCAAATTCAAGACATCGCACAAAATAAGAAAGACTGATACCACTGTATTACAAACCACTGGACAATTCATGAGAAGTTCATAATTGGTACAAACACACACACACACACAAATATAAGTTGCAAGAATTATTTGTTTAATTTGCTGGTATTATATATAACTATTACAATAATGAAAAGTGTTACGTTTAAGTTTTCATTCTTAATTAAAATTAGATATCTACATATATACAACCATAACCAAAGGACAACGAAATTATTATCATAACTTGGGACAAGAGTTTTGTAATTATCATTATCTTACTTAGGAGATTTAGGCCTCTAATCCTCTCTATTCCATTTTATATTTCATCTTATATTTCAATTTGATGAATACATGTCAAATATATGTCTGATTTTGGATCAATTATTTTTAAAAGAAAATATCTAATACATATGTCATATATTTATGAAATATAATAGAAGATGAAATATAGATTAATATAACAGAGGATCTAAGTTGATTTCTGTGAGAGTTTGTAAGTTCTATAGAGTTATTTTATGAAATGTTTGAGGACTTATAACATCTTATAAAATATTTGATAAATTTTTTAGAAAAGAATTTTTAAGCTCCAAAAACTTATAAGCTCTTTTTTTTTTTTGAAAAGGTAACGAGTTCCTAATAACTTTTTTTTTTAGAATGTTAGTAACTTTCTTTAATTTTAATTATATTAATTATGAAATTATTATTATTAACATCTTATAAGTTCTAAAATTTTATTTTATATATCCGAACAGACATTTTAAGAGTTTGTTAATTTTTAAAATAAAATATAAATTAAGCGTAGGAGTTTATAAGATCTTTTGAATGAGTTTAGCTAAATCAATAACTGATAATTAAAAGTGACAATTTAAATACAATTATAGCTACCTACGATCATACATGTAAAAATTATTATTGTGATAAAATAAAAATTCTTGTGATTATACAATTAGCAAGACTTCTATACATAACTTAATATTTTATCATTAATATATACTTTTTCTATTTGAGTTAAAATTTCACCAAATTCATTTTAAGATTAAAAAAAAAAGGAAAAGTAGACAGGAAAGCCATATAAAATTATGGATAAAATAACACAAACCATGTGGAATTTCTGCATGGGCGTTATAGAAATGGTACGTAAAAGGAAGCACCAATATGCATGGCTGATGTGGAGACACACCTTCAACCACATATAAATAATATATATACATATATATATATCTCTATATTTAAAATGAGGTCAAAAAAGGAAGGATCTTTGATGTGGAGAGGACTAACACACACACATACATACGTGTGTGTGTGTGTGTGTGTGTGTGTGTGTGTGCTTGTGCTGCGTAAGCATAGTATTCATAGTCATGAGGAATGTTGGAGGATTTCAACTTTGAGAATTATTATATTGCATACACACTTGTGACATTTAAAAAGAATTAATGTTATAAGTTATTTCTTCTTAGCTAAGTTAATTTTTTTTTTTAATAAAAAAGTTATAATTTATTCACCAATAATCATTATGTGATTCAAATTCAAAATCGATCTATTTGCAGAAATGAAAGCTTACCACAAAATTATCCGTTCATTCCTAAATTATTTGGTCTTATTTATTTTTTTCCTTGTCGCATTGTAATTGAATAACTTAGGGGGATTAATTAAGTTAAGACACTCTTTGATTGGCTTTAAGCAAAAAAGTTAATTGCGTGTTTAGAATGATGAGATTAATATTAATTAATTAGCTTTGAGATATATTGATCACCTGTGTCGGCGTTAAACTGTGGAATTTACATGCGTGATTATTGCTTTAATTAATTTGATTGCCTGATGAGAAAAAGCTGAGGTTGAGCTTTGGAAAAATTGATAATCTCAAATCATATCTGAATCAGACAGCATTAACTTATCGAAGGTGGGCTTTAACTTTTAAGACGACTTACTAGTCAATATTGTACTAGGATTTCTAGAAGATAAAAAAATATATATATATATATATGTAATATATATCTATCCAATTTTGCATGTGTCGTATACTATTTTGACTATGCCTTTATTAGTTTCATTATATTATATTTAATGTCGCAAGAAATGACAATTAGTATATTTGTCGATGGTCAAGAGGTCGACCAAAGAGGGGAGCTCGAGCGAGCGTTTTTTGGATTGAAGGGTTTATCTGGATAGAAGTGCGTAAGTCGTTAGGTAAGAATATATGATGTATGGGTAGGTGTTGGATAGGTGTTGGATCTCATCCAAAAGTCCTCCTTACAATACATGAAGGAGTATTTATAGTTAACGGTTTAGTTGGCAATGTACTGTAGGATCCATGTGTCCATCTTCCTGAGCGTACAGGTGGCTATCTTCGACGATCAATATCATCCCGGGTCGGGTGGTTGGGTTGACCCATTTTACAAAGATGCGAAACCTGAGGCTATTTTGAAATTTTGAGTAAGTAAAAGGGGATTTTGGTTTTTCAATAATGCTTCCTTATCAATATTATCGTTAACTTATGGTCAGGTATGTGAAGTCATGACATGGTTTTTTATGATAAAGAAAATGATCATTTTTAAAAAATTAAAATAGATATATATAGCAATCAACTATTTCAAATTTAAAAATACAACGAGGTTGGAGGAAAAATTAGAGGATGTTTGGTTAAATTTATTTGAAAAACCTTTATAAGTTTTAAAAATATTTTATAAGGTGCATGAGCTTATAATTAAGATGTTAAACTTAATTTAATTTATTTGAAACTAAGTTTAATTTAAATAAAATAAAATTTTGAAACTTGTAAAATGTTTGCAATGATAGTTTTATAATGAATGTAGTTAAGATTAAAGAAGTTAAAAATTTACAAACAAGTTCGGAGTTTTTTAATATTCAAAAAGAACTTATAAGATTTTATTATCTCAATTTGAGAACTTATATATAAGATGTTTTTAGAGTTTATAAGCTCACCCAAGCACTTTTTTATCTTTTAAAAAAAATGTCATTTTACCTAATTTAATGATTGTTGTATTTCAAAAATTTATGATAACCAAAAGGGTGCCTTATGAACTCATATGGTAGGAAATTGAGTCCATAATAAAATTTCATAATGAAAATAATAAAAACATGTTAAGACATGATCCAAAAATAATTTTAGGATACAAACTCAAGATTAAATATCTTAGATAAACAATAAATTTAACTAATTAAAGAGTTAAAAGTTCAAATTTGACAATATTATGTACAACCTCTGAGTTAAAATTTGAAGTACACATAACCAAGTTGGCCCAGATGCACTGATTAATGGGTCCTTTAAATCCAAAGTAAACGTGGGCTCTAGGCCCACAAAGGAAGTGGAGCTATCAAAAGCTGACAAAAACAGTCCACCGAACATTTTCTTGGAAAATCCAAAATAGGAATTTTCGGAGCTGTTAATGAATCAAATTTTAATTCGAAATAGATTTTAATTTAAATTTTAGAATTTTTATTTAATTAAAATATTCAATAAATTAGATCCCATTATAAATATTTATAATGCGAAATAAGTGGATCAGATACGGCATTAAGTAATCTCATTCGTTAAATATCCGAATCCAAATTTTAATAATTTTTTATTAAATTAATACTCTAATATATATATATAATATTAATAAAAAAATTTAAAATAAAATTTATATATTATATTGACCGAATATCTATATTATATTATGGTGTTAATATTGAGTGTTAGCCTGAAAAATAAGAGGGATACTGATAAAATGTCAAATATAATAATGTATAATAGTTCACCTATGCATTAATATAATGTGAAATAGGGATTTAGCATTCAAATATTTAACTTTTTGGACATTAAAATAACAAAAAAATGTTAAGATTTCTGATATAATGTAAATTTACTTATAAAAACAATATTTTTATACAAACCCTAGGGGGAAAAAAGAAGAAAAAAAATATTAAATCGGGTCAATTTTTTTATATTGAATTCCATGTATCAATCTGATTCGGATATAGTATTAACTAACAAAGATCCTATATGATATCGGGTTGGATTCGAATATGAATTTTTATAATTGAATTTGAATTCAAATATGTCTAATCCAATCCAAATCTGACCCATTAATAACCTATCTTACTCGAAAAGTCCATCTTCTAAAATATAACAATAAGACAATGGTTAGGAAAATTTTTATTTTCTTCCTTTTCTCAACAATCAAATTCTTGGTTAATATGAGGTGGACAATAAAAAGAGAATATATATGACTTAAACTTGCGTACAAATACATGAAATTATCATGAGGCACGATGGTCCATGTGAATATCATTTGACATATGTAGAGTTACTAATGTGGTTTAGTTTGATACATTCATATAATATTTAGGTTCAATGACTAAATCTGTTGTGTTATCTATGCAAATCGATTTTGATCAAACTAATTTAATCTAAACATGAAAATACATGAAACCCAAATTATTGCGAATTTTTATTTATACATAACCATAAATGTGTCAATATCATCTGGCATATGTGAAAAACCAACGTGATTCAATTTGATATATCATCTGGCATATGTGAAAAAACCAACGTGATTCAATTTGATACATTCATGACATTTAAATTGAGAATGTATCAAATTGAATGATTGATATATATTTTATTGTTGATTATATACTCAATTAAGGTTTCAAGGGCTATAAGTAAAAATTTTATGTTCAGTGGCTTGAAGTCCAGTGCCATCAGACTCCATTATTATGTGGGAAGTCTTGTGTTAGACCCGAAATTGGCGCGTTGTGAACTTATGTGCATTGTATGTAATTTAAATTTCGATTCATTTGATTTTAGAATATAATAATATTAACTTGTTTAAAAGATAAAAATTCATTATTTATAATGTTTTCTCTCCCTCTCTCACTCTCACAAAAAGGGACGCAAGGGAGGGGGGGGGGAGGGGTTGGCAAAAATTTCATTAAGAGGGCCAATACAATTAATTAGAATAGTTCATTAAACACATATAAATATCCTAAGCCTAGTGGGCTTAAGCCCATCAAAGACCCAATTAATATAAATATCAGCTTCTACAATTTATTTTAAAAAAAAAATTGGGGAAATCATTCATATTTTTGAACTCGAGTAGCAAAAGTCCGATTTAAATTCTCTCTTTCATTTCATATTCTATTTTCTATTTCATTTCATGAATATATGACATGTATATTAAATATTTTCTTATAAAAATAATCAGTTGTCATATGTACTCTGTATGAATAAAGCAAGTTAAAGTATAAAATGAAATAGATAATGGAATAGAGGATTCAAAGTACATAAGTCCACCATTCAATAATTTTTGTAAAGGACCGCATGCCCACTTTGAATCCTCTATTACATTATGTGTTTCATTTCCTATTCAAATATGATATATATATATATATATACATATATAACAAGTATATCTAGTTCTCTAATAATTATATTTATAAGAAAATATTTAATATACGTATTATATATTCATACAGTGATATAGATGATGAAATATAAATTAAGATAGAGGATTTAAATTGCCATATACCTGATTTTATGCAATATCAACCAACTTAGGTCGATTTTAATTGAACCAATCCAATCTAAATGCGGAATACATGAAACCCAAATTATTTCTAAACTTTTACTTAATTGTAAGGATAAATTTGAAAATTTCTTTATATCCGGCTCGAAACATTTCTAAAACAACATAATGGTGTTGTCAGTCAATTTTGTCTAGGATCTCGTTATCTACAGTTCTGCAAATATTTAATGGAACCATTTTTTAATTTATGAATAGAAAATCATAATTTATTTGGAAAAGAAAAACAATTAACATACTATGACTTTATTACTAGTTATAATTTTCCTCACATTTGAACAACAAATAAATAATCCAAATGTTACAATCTGAAAATATCTTCCTGAATTTCATTTTACAAAATTTTACATACAGTCATTATTTTTTGTTATTTACACAAACAAATATATTAAAATTTTAAATTTTAATTTCATACACAAAAATTTGAGAAATATCTATTATGTCGATCAACCACTCAACAAGGCCATTATAATTTACAAAAAAGCTTTCTTAATTGTGACTTTTTAATGATTTGATGATCCCACCGGCGAATTGTTCACTCATTACAAGTTGACCAAAACTTTCATAATATTTGCGTGAAAATATCTTTCAACGTCTCGTTAATTGTGTTCAAATTCAATTCAATCCAAAAAAAATCGATAAATTGATCCAAAAAATCAAAAATTGATTAAAATCTAACCTTATTAAATTAAATTAAATTTATTTTTTTAAAAATAATCAAATTGGATCGATTTTTTATTTTTAATCTTAAAAACCGATCAAATCCAAGCTGAATCAAAATTTATATACTAATAATATAAAATATATTTTAATTGTAAAATATACAAATAAATTAAAATAAACTAAACCTATAATTTTTTCACTTTCAAAAATTAAATACATAAGAATAATTATTATGGATTTATAATTGTATAGTTGAGTGTTCTTATATAATTTAACTTAATTCCACATTATTAGTGTGATATGATAGCTAAATAAAATTTATAAATTAATTGATTAAATTAGTTTAGTTATCATTTATCAATAATAACTTGTCAAATATTTTAATTAAAAATTTTAATTTAAAAATTGAATTAACCGATCCAATCCAAATCGATTTAAAATGAATTGAATCGCATCGAATTTACAATAAAAATCTAACTAATCCAAATCGATCCAATATATCTATACTATTATATATATAGCACAACGGTGTGGGACCTACAATTATGCAATTTTGATTGTAATTTTGGCCAAGTGGCAAATTTTTAGAATTTTGAGTTTTTTAATTAAATTCAAAATTTTTATTAATTGTTGATTATTATCCTAACCGATATGATCGTATCTTATCTCTGATTTTCTTTCAACAAATAAACTTAAAATTCAAAAGGTGTTTTATGAGTACCGAATTAAGGACTCTTACAAAAAAGCTATTCTATAAATTTCATCCCATTAAACAAATCATAACTTATTATCTCTACTTCCACTCTTCCCCTTGTTCTTCTTCTTCTTCTTATTCAAGATAACTCTTTCATTCTAAATTTTCAAATGAACTTTCATTACATTCTATCAGCATTTACATGTTTTTTTCATCTTTATATTGATTCATTTTCAATATATGTATGAGAAACATATCACCATGTATAGATGTATTTGTTGTTCAATTATCATTTAAATATTTGTTTTTCTTTCTTTCTCTCTTTGTGTGTGTGTGTGATGAATAAATATTTTGCTGATAATAAAAGATATTATAGTAGAATTGTAAGTAAATGATTTATATTTAACAATGATAAACCTAGAAGATTAGAAAGTATTTTTCTTTTCAATTACTTATAGGCCACCTCACTTCTTTCTTCCCTTTATTTTCACATCCATTTTTGTCATTTGGAGTTTTGAACCTTTACCAGGATGTGTAAGGTATTTCTTTAAGTTGCAAGTTTTGCTCTTTTTCTTTCTCTTTTTATTTTTTTCTTTCTTTCTTTTATCAATTATAATAATTTGGTTTAGTTTGTAATTTATTATAATTCCTTTTTGTTGGGTTAATATTTTTATTCAATATTCTCTAAGTTCATATGTATTTTTCTTTTCTCTGTTTTGGACCATAGATATCATGTTTGAAAGGTATCTTTTAATTATAATTTTGGAAATTATTATTGTTATTTTCACTTTCATTATTTTGTTGTGATTTTTATTCATTTTTTTTTTTATCAAATTAATTCAATCTTTTCAAGTTACCTTTGTGTAAATAATGTATTTATAATATATATACATATACATATATATATATGCACCAGTTTTTCACTTTTCATATTTATTTGATTTTAAGGACTACTTTTTAATTTTTTTTTCATTTTCATTAATTAATTTAGTTTTATTTATTCATTACAAATCCTTTTTATTTGATTAGTTAAATAACCCAAATTTCTTTATAAATATCATATTTTGATGTGTTACATAATTTTTGTAGTTTTATCCATATTTATAATTTTTGTTTTGTACGCAACAAGAATTTCTTAGACAATATTTTATATATTTCTGAACTGCTTTTTAATATAATATAGAATATTCAAACTAATAAAGAATCTTAGTATTTTGGACCAAAATAATTTTATTACTAAAAGATATTTTGAAATAGTTTAGATTTGTATTTTTTATGTGGAACCACTTGACCCAAATGAATTAGACTACAACTTGAAATCAAAATCGTTGATCCTTTACAAGATAAAGTTTGAAATTGATAAGGTGTTAGTATATAAATAAATATATATATATATATATATTCCCTCATATGTTATGTATGTTGCTCTCTTTACATTAATAATTTTATTTAAAGTACTATAGCATTTTTATTTTAATAAATACTATTAAATATTACTACTTAACTATTTAAAATAATATATTTTTTAAAAATGATAATATTTTTTTATAAAATATGAAAAATTATAATAACTTATATGTGAAACCATAAAAAATTAATTATATATTTATTTTTTTAATTTATTAATTAAATGAATATACCATGTATAATATGGAGTTTACATTAATATTATATAATTTGAATCAATTAACTTTCTATCCCAAAATCGATATAAAATGAACTGTGAACACCCCACCCCCTAAGTCCCATTAATTCCCACGGAAACTAATGAATGTCTAAAACAGTCATTTCCTACCAGCACTGGTCAGTCTCCCAACTCCGCCACCGCGGAGCCAACTCGGAGTAACTACTGACTGAAGGAGCCGCCGTCCTCCGCCGCGACGGGAAAAGAGAACTGTCATACGCCGCTCGCTTCTCCGGATCGGAAAGAGTAGCATACGCCGCTTGCACTCGCATAAACTCGTCCGCAGCTGACGCCTCATCGTCCTTTACGACGTCCGGATGCAAAACTCTGGCCAGCTTCCGATACGCTGACTTGATCTCTTGGCTCGTCGCAGCTGTTCGAACGCCCAGGACTTCGTATAACGACGTCGCTCGCAAGGCATGGCTGGAAGTTCGCTCGGCGGTGGCGTAACTGGAGGAGAATCGGAGCTGCTGGCGCGGAGTGTGCTGGCCTCGCGAGTGTTGGGCGAAGAATTTGCTGCCGATTAATTGGTTTGTGAGTGAAAATGATGTGGAAGCCATTAGAGAACAACAGTGTTACTTTGTTTTTGAATTGTGTTTTCAAGTGCGAGGGCGGATGGATGAACTATTTGTAGAGATACGAACCACGTGGATAACGTGTAGGTCATACGTGTGGGATGACGTGGCTTATGCAAATAATGAAGGAATTGGATAAATTCGATTTTTTTTTTTAATATACACGCACGTCAAAAATCCGTTTGAACTCGAACTCCTGATCTCCCACATTATGTGAAAAACTTATGTCGTTGGACCACAGACCACTCGCCGAATGTATGCTAACGAGAATGTCTGATGTAATTACAAATCAAATTTTGAATATAAATCTATATTTAAGAAATTCAAATAATAAAAATTATTAAATTTAAAATTTTGAGTTCAGAATATATTAAAATGTGAATTTTATATATTTTTTATAATAGTTTCTAGCTTATTATAAATTATTTTTCTTTATTATAGAATATTGTTATAATTAGCGATTTAGTTTTTCCTAAAAAAGTAGCTTACGGCCATTTGGTTCCATTTCCACGCATCAAATATTTAGATATCCATTCAAAGATAAAAATAAAAAAAATAAAAACTACAACTTTTTCTCTATTTTCACTCAAAGTATTTCTATTTTCATTTTCAAAGTCTTTCTAAATCTACCATATCATCATATTATCACATCAATCCAATTCAAATTTAATTTGACATAAAGTACCCACTATCATTTTAAAATTAATAAAATATACATTTTTAAAAAAAATAAGTTTTTTCAAATATAAACCAACTATCTTTTCAACCCTATATCTATTCTTATCATTACTTTTCAATAATTCATCCAAACACATTTTCATTTCCATTTCAAAATTATAACTATCTTTTTAACTTTTAGAAATGACTAAAAATAGAAATGGGTCCTAAAAATAAAACCAAATGACCCTCTTTAGGTTTAGGGTGAGTATAGGACTGGTTATATAATTATACCAACCTTTACAACATAATATTGAATTTATTTAGGGCGAGTTGGCCTAAATTTTATATATTTGATTTTACAAGAATTGATTCTCATAATTGGTTTTTATAAAATTCAATCTTACGAAAATGATTTTATTAATTCGCAATTGATTAAAATTAAAATTCTAAAAATGCGACAAAATTTTTATTATTGCATTTGAATAATCTAAAGTTGTTATATCTTAAATTTCCAAACACCTTTCCAAATCGCAATATATAAAATATTTTTAGAATTTAAATTGCCAAACAACAAGAATTTCTATCAATTGGGGCATGGAATGATACTATGATGGCTCGTTTGCTTCGGTGGATAAGGTTTGATTGATTCATTTTCCATCTTTATCTTCTGTTTGTTTCATAGTTTTAGAGCCCATGATACCTTTGTGGCCCGACATGGTATCATGGGCAAGCTGTCAAAATGGCTTGATCCATTTTTCATTCTTTTAAATCTGATATGATAAGGAATAAAATGTCATTTTTACCCCTCATATGAAAACCCTAACCATCATTTTGAAAATATACATTCTTAGAAGTTAGGACATTTTGGACATTACAAAGTGTAATCACATTGAGCAATCTTATTAACCAAACATTAGATAGTGTTAAGTATGGGATATCACTAATTTCTAAAATCCAAGTAAACAATAGATTATATAATTTTGAATACCTTTTCTAGCTTATGTATCACTAGCATATTAATCCCTCCTAATCCTATATGCCCAAGCAAACAAGCCCTCAGTATCCATTTTGGAGAACTAGCTAGCCGTCATGGCACAACGTCCTATGTGCATCAAATTTAGATTATCATAATATTTTTATATTAAAAGAGTCGAAAATTTTGAATTAATTTATAATTTTTTTAATTTTTTTTAAAGTATACAGTTGAGTGGTCTGCTCTAATATCATTAGTCACATATGTAAAAATGTAAAATTGAAGAATTTAAATTTAACGGACTCCTGATATATATATATATATATATAAAATAAAAAATTAAAAAAATAAACACATGATTATTTAAAAGAGTAAAAAGAAAGAAAAATGACAAGAATGGTTTCCGTCAACAGTTGTGCAATTTGCTTCGAAGTTGTTCAAATGGATTTTTTAGGTATGGTGCAACTTCTTCTAGTCAAGTTCAATGTAATCTAATCACATGGGGTTTGGTTTTGTTTTCAAATACCCTTTTCATTTTCAAACAAAAAAATTTAGAAAACTATCAACTTTTCCTCTATTTTCACAAATATTTTCATTCTCAAAATATTCTCCAAAACACACCGTTACACTCCCTCTCCATTTTCACTTTTCATTTTCTACTACTCACATTTACATGACTTTTAATACAAAAACACTACATTTTTCAAATACAATTTATTTTCAATCTTACATAATCATTATATTTTAAATAAAACCTTTAAACAATGTTTCATTTTCAAATTCAAATTTATAATTAACTTTTCACTATTTATTTTCACTAAAAATGAAAATCCCTCCAGAAAACAAATTCATGTATTAGAATGATAAGAAAAGATATTATTATTATTTAATTAGATAGTGTTATATTTGAATAAGAAATTATTATTACTTTTTTTTATTTATATATGAATGTATATTAATAATTTATTAGGGTTCGAATTTCAAACCTCACACATATACATATAAGAATGATGTTATTGGATTCGATTTATTCTTAAGAAATAGTTAAATTACATGATTTCTTGGGCTTGAGTCCAAGATATGTCTTTCTACTTTAATATATTTTTCAACCAAAGTAGACGTCAATTTAGAATATCTTCGTGACCAAAGTTTGTTTTATTTTTACAAATTTGGCTATCTTTATTCTTTCCCAGCCTACATTCAGAACATTCATTCTCTATAAATCCCCATTTGTCAAAAAATAAAGATGTAGACCATTATTTCCTCCCCCCGCCCCCCACCAAAAAAAAAAAAAAAAAAAAAAAAGAGGACTAGACTTTGCACACCATATTTTTTTATTATGTCCCCGTTTAGGTTTCTTATTGTGTCTAATTGTTTTTATTACTACCTCTATTTTTAATTTTTTTTCATTCTCTCAAGATAAAATTAAATATTTTATCTAAATATATATTTTTAAAATATTACATCAATCAAGAGAATATATATATATACACACACATTTAATCATCATTTCGAAACAATTATATATTTTTAAATTATTGTTCCATAGTGTAATGTTTTTACTGTCACCTCTACTTTTCAGTTCTCCTAGAACCAAACTTTATATACAAAAACCAACTCAAGAATGCAGTTTTGGCCTTAAGTTGAATTTTGCATTTCCACGACTAAAATCAGGTACTGCATTTGTCCTGAAAATTGATAATTCAGGTTATGTTTGTCTCTAACTCCAGCTTCAATAATTATGTTTATAAATTAGACAATCTGGGAATGTGAAATTTTTGTTTTATTTTTACATACGCAGGCACATTAAGATCCCGTTCGAATTTGAACTCTCGACCTCTCCCATTATGTGGGGAATTTATGCCACAAACCACTCGACGAGAATGTGGAATTTGATGTCACATGATGCAATAAATGGTATTTGGGGCGAGAGTTGTATGTAAGAGTGAAGGGAGAGGAAGAAGAGATGAAACTCCTATCCCAGAACATGTCATCAAAATGTGGGAGGGATGTTTCAAATTTCTAAACCTTATTATAGTCAAAAGTTTGATTTCATTGAGGTGGAATTTGGAAATAGGATTTTGTAGACAGGATTTTTGTATAGAATAATTTTATGGCAATTGTTGGATGAAAGTTGTGACCAAATGAAGTTGTCCCACATCAGATTTATACAGAAGATGTGGGCTGATGTGGGTGCAATAAAATAGGTTGTTCAGGAACCTTTTAGAGTATGATCCTTCAGGCAAGTTTTAAGGGGATATGATGAGTGGTAAACGCTCGCAAGAAAAGATGCGAGATGGGTGTCCGCCCAAGCCTGGTTACGACAACTGGGCACTCCCATCGGAACCAATCTGATCCCTGTTACTTGAAGAAAGACAACACCCCCCCCCCCCCCCCCACAGCCCCCCAAACCCATTTAGGGTTGTTATTGAATTAAATTTTTATCAAACAATTTGATATCTGAATTTGAATAGTATATTCAAATTTGAAATTTAATGAATTTGAATTAGAATATAGCATAATATTAATTGAATCAAATAATATTTAAATTTGATATTTGATAAAATATTTGAATGTATATTATTATATATATTAATATTTTTATTTCTCAAAATTTAGTAGTGAAGTCATTGAATAAATTAAGTATTTTTATTTTGCGATCATAATAAAAGGTGAAAAATTAATAAATAATTTAAAATTCAAGTAAAAAAATTTGATTTAATCGAATGTTCGAATAGAATTCGAATATATTGAATAGTTATTTGAATCGAATTCAAGTTCAATTTAGAATTTGAGTCGAATACGAAGGCGAATACGAGTAAAAAATGAATTGAATTGAATTCAAATCCTCAGATATTCAATTCGATTCGAATCGTTAACAGCCCTACACCCATCAATATGATATGGCTATCGCTAGAATTAGTTGAAGCATTTTTCCAAATAAGAAAGTGTCCTAGGCTTTCTCGAGAGCTATCATCTATTCATCAACATTCTATAATTCATCTAAATAAAGACGTGCCTTTACAAGAAATCTTATTGATATCAATGTCAGAGAATTGATTAGCGTAACTTAGGGCCCATTTGTTTTTATTTTCTGGACTCATTTTTATTTTCTGCTGAAATTGAAAATAGAGAACCTTCTACTTCTCCCCCATTTTCACATATATTCTTATTCTCAAAATATTCTTCTAAACAAACTCTTATACTTTCTCTTCATTTTCACTTTTTATCATTTTTTATTTTCTCCTACTCATATTCACACAACTTTTAATATAAAAACATTATATTTTTCAAATACAACTCATTTTCAATCCTACATAATCATTACAATTTAAACAAAACATCCAAACAACATTTCATTTTCAAAAATATTTTCATAACTAACTTTTCACTATTCCTTTTCATTAAAAAATAAAAATACCTCCAAAAAACAAATTCAAACGGCCTATTAGTGTATTTACGATTTTCATTAGCAGCTTTAGCCTTTACTAGAGACCCATCATGACTATCGTTGGGCCCAAGATAGTAGATTTTAACAAAGCACAAAACTTTGTACAAAAACTTGGTATATAAATATCATGCTATCATATATATATAATACCCTCAAGGACACTATACACAATACGGCTCAAGATTCATATGTATGAGCATAATCAATATCAAATGAAAGAATGAATACTTTACCTGAGATCTTCCCTAGGAGCTAAAAAGGTAGAATCTAAACCATCTAATATATCCAAGACATCACCTTTTTGACGTTTAAGTTCTCTACTTGGGGAGCTCCCTGTGCTCCTACTCAATTCAAAAACTTTATCCTTCTTACCCTTAACCATCACAAATTCCTGGCTTTTGCTTAGCCCAGGGACCAACTTCCTGCTTTTCATGACCTCTTCCAAGAGATTCTTGTCCTCGGGGGTAAGCTCGACTTTTTGAATTTTGTCGTCGTTAATTCTCAGCATCTCAGCATTGGACTTAGATCCTCTGCGACTTGGAGATCGTACTCGCAGACCATTATCTCTATATCTTACAACGCTGATGAGACGGTGAAGCCAAGTTAGTAGCTCAAGGATGCAAGAATCCACCTTGTGCTTGTCTGCGTGATAGAGGGTCTGCAAGCGAATAAGGTTGTCTGCTGCGCTTGTTGTCTTGCCAAACTCGTTGCTGTCAGAAAGAATAGCGACCACTAAGTTTCTTACAGCAAATGGAGATATAAGAAAAAAATTGTTGGGGGGGGCTCTTGCCCCATTTGACTCACCCTGTGTTGGCCCACTCTCCAACCCAGCCGAACCCTTGATGTGCTCTGATTCGAGTCACCAACATTGTAAAACGAATGGTGTTAGTTCATCAGCATATTAAGATTTACAAGTCGAGACAAAATTTACATGATAAGGTGAAGCAATATTGAAAAAATTTATGTTCCTTGAACGCTAAAAGAATCGTACTTGGTAGTATCTGTTGCCACTGGAACAAGCCACTTGAGAGTTTTTTCCATCTCAGCTTTGATTTGAGGAGCTGTGAGCTGCAAAAGGCAAGATACAGTTCAAATCCACTCAATTCCAATTGCAAGAAACAGATGTTTCCAGAAGATTCATTCTAAATCTCAAGATCCAAGTACAGCCTAAATGAATTCGAAGACAAAAGGCAATAAGAGAGAAACCCCAAGGAATATACCTCCTCCTTGGCATCAACTATCCGTATTTGGGACCGAAGAGCAGCCTTGACAGTTGGGGGCAAACCATTGTACAAAGTATCTCGCATATTTGGAGGAAGAGAGGTGGGGCGTGCCGCCTTCAATGAATTTCAATTCAATTCAGACAAAAATCTATTAGTAAAAGTATAAATAAAATTGGATAAAATATACCAGAAGTGAGTTAATAAACTCACAATGTTATCAATCTGAGTAATTATGTTAGCATAATGCAGAGCAAGACCAGCAACACCTAGTCTTTCTGGTTTATTGGTAGAAACGTTCCCAGCTGGCGGCAGCCCTGCCATATTATGGAATAAGTATGATACATATATACACACAGACAAACAGTGCATTATGTTCTAAAATGCACTTCTGAGACAACGAAATTATAAAGCGAACAAGCTGTAATAAACAGGAATTTTAAGAATAACTATACATTATGTCCTATTCCTAAATCATGCATCTTCCCATTTTCCCAGTGTAAACAGAAGCCGAATAGGGAGAAGGAAAAAGGAAAATGAAGATATATTAAGTATGTACTCATACGGTCATACCATTATCTCCAAATGCATCAGAAATTCCTTGATGAATGAACATAACTATATCAACAAGCTTCTCCACTACCTGTATGTGTAGATTTAAGTTAGTGATCAAAATTGTCCCGAAAAAGTAAATAAGATCGGCGAGGCTGAAATTATACGTCGTCTCAATAGCAGCTACTTTCTTGAATAGCAAAATGATCAAATTAGGGTGACAATGTCACCGCATGAAGCAAGTACATAGCAGTGCAGCAAGTAAAGGTTTCTATTCTTTGAATTTTTGTATCATCAATTACTAGAATTGCAAGTGAATTGAAGCAAGTACCTGCTCTAAACTTTTAGACCAGAGAGATTTCTTTTTCAAGCTTCTTACAAATTTTCGTTGATGTTTTAGCTCACTCTGTAACATTGTGAGACTCTCTCCTACAATTAAAAAGTAACATGATTCATCAATTAAGATAATCCACCTTAACACACACACACACACACACCCACACAAAAAGAAAGAAAGAAAGAAAAGAAACATTAAATTCATAAAGGTGCTACCATTTGCTACAAAATTAATTGTGCATTTCAGTTTAATTTAATTATTTTTTGTCAAGAGTGTTGGGGTTGTAGAGATAGGGATATTCCCTATAAAATCTCCCTAAGATTATTAATAAAAAATTTATAATATCTAAACTGGAAAAAAAAAATATATATATATATATATATAAAAAATGATCTTAGTAATAATAGGGGAACATCTTCACCTATGCCACAACCACCCTTCTCATTTCCCCTCCTATGAAAAGAAGTCAATAGAATCTCAGTTACTAAAAGGGAATCTTCAAATAAAATCAACATTACTAACCTTTTCGAGGGAGGTGCAACGAATCTACTTCCTCTAGCATCCTCTGATAATCTTGTTCAAATCTGTCCAAGGCATGCAACTCATGATACAACTCCTGCAGATGCAGCAGCATTCAGCTTCTAAGCATTAAAAGATTAACAGAGACTTCAACTTGTTGGTACAAACAACCAAAAAGATGTGAATATTATCTGCCATTAATTGTGAATGGTATCCAATTACTTATTAGAAGTTGTGAAGACGTTTATTTCTTTCATCAAAGTCCATCCCATCAGTCGTGTCTGAATTTCTTGAAGAAATACTTATTCATCTTCATTAAATTGATACATCCATTTTGAATGCGAGACAAACTAAATCTCATCATTAAATTTCTTGGCAGACAGTGTTGACATTCAGGCAGCATGATACAAACTTCAGGAAAGAACGATAAACTATCAATGCTTATGTAAAAGCAATGCAATGTAGGCATCCGAAAATAAACACACAGAATAACGAAGAGCAAGTAGAACCTATGGAGCATTATCAAACTTACAGAGGTATGATGAGCCAGAGAGGTCAGTTCTTGCATAGTAGTTTCTGCTTCTTCTCTTA
This sequence comes from Jacaranda mimosifolia, assembly GCA_018894105.1. Classification (NCBI taxonomy): domain Eukaryota; kingdom Viridiplantae; phylum Streptophyta; class Magnoliopsida; order Lamiales; family Bignoniaceae; genus Jacaranda; species Jacaranda mimosifolia. The sequence continues at coordinate 2,632,207 of CM032123.1, forward strand.
GTTGTTTATGAATGTCAGGATCTGAATCCATCCTAACAACATGAGAGGCGTTTCAGTGGATATCTTTTTCAACCTAAGACAGAGATGAGTTGCCTAATATACAACGTAAAGGCCTACTTACTTCAAGAAAAATCTATCAAGATTGTGCCATTGTGGGTCTTTACACATATTTCCAAATCTGACAACCTCGCGAGAGAAGACATCCAATTCCTCCCTGCATAAGTGTGAAATACATTGTAATAACAAAAGGAAACTAACCAAAAGGTTCTTTCAGAAGACAACTAAGAATAAAATGGAAGGGGCAAAAGGGTTGGGGGAGGAAGGGAGAGAGTTGTCACCATGAAAAGGCTATGCCAACAAATAACTGATTACCTTTTGTCAGCAGCTGCGATACTGAGGAGCTCATTCATATCTGTGGAAACCAACCATCTCACCCCTTCAGAATGCAAAATTTCCTTTTTCAGAAACTGGACACTTTCTTCAGAAAGAGACTGCAACAGGTTTGCCCCCTTGGCTATGGTATTGGCAACTTCAAATGCTAGTATAGAAATCTTATTTCCCCTCGAACCCACACCATTTGTAAATCCACCCGGGTTCAAATTCGTCATGCTGCTGCCTAGGGTATCTAAAACTTCCACTGCCTTCTCTAGACCTACTATGCCTGCCTTCCCGAAAAATGAAGTTGCTTGCGGCACCTATCATAAATAACTTCCAGTTAATATAAGTGCAACATCTTCTAATCCAATTCAACTCGAGTTACCTCTGATTCTTTTCAAAGAGGAAAACGTAATAAACTGATCAACAGAATGACATGTTAGATTAAAGGAAAAGGGCAATAGTTCATTAGTATTTCTTCATCAACAAACGACAGTTTCAATTTTGACCCCTTCAAAACAACAAGACTAGATTGGTCACCTATTCCTTTTTGACCCTTCTCCTTCTTATCTCCGTTCAATCCATTTAGCCCCATCTGTTCTATAGCTGATGCAAGGTTAATCAATCAAACAGCTACCCGTTTTAATGATCTTCACAGTTCACAACCCATAGGTACAACAATGGTTCCTCCATTCATTCAATAAAGATCTATACAAGAAAATATACACAATCCATCCACCAGAATCTTTTTCACTATCAAACTCCCAAATCACCCATTTCCCACAAATATCACAAAAGAAATAAACACAAAAGCAGTGTTTTTCTACAATTATACTACACATACCTTGTTAGCTGGTGGTCTGGCTGGTGTTGATGGCTTCAATTCTTGGGAAATCGACAGGTGAAGCTCACCTGAATCATACAAATTACGTGGTGCCCTCTCAAAAACATCAATTTCATCAGGATATCTATAAGAATCATCATGATTATTCTTCTTTCCAAAACTCCCCACTGATTTCAGCTTCCCTGAAAAACCTGAACCCTTCTCATGTCCGACCTCCACTGATTTATTACTTTTCTTTATTGTTCCTCCAGAACAAACCCCTCCCATTGTATGTATATGCAAAATCTACACCTATTCACATAAACTGAAGAAAACAACAGAGACAGACCAAAAGCTCATCATTTTCTGAAACCCATTAATTCATAATAACTAGAAGGAAAAAAAAATCAACAAATACATGCATAACTAAAACTAAAAAATGAAAAATCTTGAAATCATTAAGCATACCTTTGAAGAATAAAAGCTTGAGAAATGGGAAAGTGGGTAAGGGTATTTAACTGGAAACAGCAATAAAACCGCGTGAGCTGGGATTAGCAAAATCTGCTGAGAAAATGGGATTGCATCGAGTTAAATTAAATTAAATTAAATTAAATTGGATTAATCTAAACGGGAAAGAATTGCCCAAGAAAAAAAGGACAAGAAACACGGGGTGAACAGTAGTGAACTCTGACTTTTTTTTCTTTCTTCCTAACTTTTTCTTCTTTTGATTTATTTCAGTAAAAACTCGAGAAATTCCTAGTCTGAACATAGAAATTTTGATATTTATCACATAAAGTGAGAGTCCCGGCGGTCAAATCACCGTCGGAAGTCGGAGGATTTGGTTGACTATTCTGCCCCCAGCCTTCTGAGTTTTACCCACGTAATTGGGCTCGTCATCATTGAGAAATACTATAATCATTTTTGAGGTTGACTGCCCTTTTGTTTGTTGTCCTTGTTATTACTTGTTTATTAATCTCAATTCTCAAGCCATTTGTCTGCTGGGATGTCCTTTTTACTTTCCAAAACACTGTTTAAGGTATTTTCATTAAAGAAATTATATTTATATTCGTATATAAATATTTAAAATTTATTCAATTGATCAATTACGTATTTAACAATTAGTTGAATAACTTAATTTTATACGTCGTCATCTTTCGAGTGATCAATTGGCCAAATATTGTTCTCTTATTTATATGTATAAAGTTATATTCGCGATTCAAATTCTAATGAATTCTTAACATGTATATATATAGAAATATAAAAAAATGTACAAAATGAATGATTTTAAAATGAATTTTTAAAATATAATTTTATAATAATCCTATAAAAATAATAGAATATGATTTAATATAGATTTTTTTAAGCTTAATGATCAGCCCTAACAGCAAGTTTGTTTATATTTTTAAATTTATTTTCATTATTTTTCACTATTTAAAAATGAATTATTAACAACTTATCATCATTTTTACTTATATTTCAACTCATTTTCATCTCAAAACACATTTTTCAATAACTTATATATCCTCTATCTCTTCTTCATTATTATTATATCTTTCCACCTACAACTTACTAAACTTTGTATAATTATTACTTTCCCAACATACTATCTAAATACAAATATATTTTTAACTCATTTACTCTAACTAATTTTAAATTTTTAAAAAAATTAAAAATAAAAATACAATCAAACTAGCTTTAAGGGATGTTTGTTTTTGTTTTCTGGACCCATTTTCATTTTTAGTAGAAAATAAAAAGAAAGCAATCAACTTTTTCCCCTATTTTTACAGGCATTTTCATTTTCAAAATATTTTTCCACACAAATTCTTACACTCTCACTCTCTCTCTCTCTCTCTCTTTTCACTTTTCATTATTTTTTATTTTCTCCTGCTCATATTTACATGAGTTTTAATATAAAAATATAAATACAACTCATTTTCAATACTATATAACTATTAATTTTAAATAAAATATCCAAATAATATTTTATTTTTAAAAATACCTTTATAATTATTTTTTTATTATTTTTTTATCAAAAAATAAAAATATATCCAAAAAACAAATTCAAAAAGCGTGTAAATCTTTGAAAATATACTTTACATAATAATTTTGATGAGTTTTGGAATTTACTCAAAGCAGAAAGGACTTGCCCAAGGTAAAAGCCGTGATTTGACTTTTTTCCCATTGGCGTTAAATTAATCATTATAATTACCTAATCACATAGCAAGTGAAACAAGGGTACGATGGTCATTTCAGTTCAGATGACCCTGCATTTGCATCAGTCAGACAAAGGACCCACAGACCTTTTGAATTGAAACGGTCAGAAGAAATGGCAAATACCCATCTGTTTGAGATTTATGATGCCTTGGAATGTGAGGTCGGAGGAATTGTGATCGTGGCGGATTATTATTCGTGGTTGCGTGCCGTATCATGGAATGTTTTCTCAGACTGAATAAAATATTTGAAATATGTGTCCAGTAGTTTGTAGTTTGAGTGAGATCAGTCTTCCCTTATTATGTGAAAGGTCTTGTGTTCAATTCTTAATGATCGTGTTGTGTGCATTTTATATGCCTTGTTGATAGTTTTTACTTTGAATGTTTGATTTGAGAATAGAAAAAATATTAATTTGTTGATAGGATGATAAATTTATCATTTGTGATATTTTCTTTCAAAAAAAATATATTTGAAATTCCAAATAAAATATAATTAAAGAAGGAAAAGGCAGCACAAAAAAGTAATTTCATCAAGCACTAATCACTTGCAACATTTAAAAAAAAAAAAAAAAGGAAAAAAGTTAACTTGAAATTCTCGAGTCAAGGCAGCCTCACTAGTTACTTCTAGAATCCAACGTGAAGCTCAACGATGTACTTTAAATATGCCCTAAAAATAATTAGTCAAATTATACTTAAAGATGAAGTTGAAATATTTAAATAGATTGTCAAGCATAATAAGCTCAATCTAGTAAACTTAAATATTATAAATATCAGTATTTACTATTTAAGGACATAAAGAAATATCTGATCAATTCATTTTCTATTCAAATAAATTCTTTAAATAAATGCGTTCTTAATTTAAGGACTCGTGATTTACAGCATTTAATCTTGAGTTTTTGAGAAATTCAGAGACTTCATTCGCATCATATAAAAATATCTTTTTTAGGAATATTTCAGAATTTTACTTTGATATAGAATAGCTCAATGGGCTTGGCCCAAAGACCACAGACTCAATGATGTAGCAACAAGTCCATCTCATCCTTATGGCCCAATTGTGTTACCGATTTCAGACGGCCCAAGTTGACCAAACAGATCGACCTGTTATACTGGCTTCATTGAGGCAGCCTTTCAACCAAGCCCCAGACTAGGACCACTGGTCGACTCTTAGATCATAGCGCTTAGCCACCTCTTACTCCGCACACCAACTCATCGTAGGTGATGTCGCAAGAAATGACAACCAGTATATTTGTCGATGGTCGAGAGGTCGACCAAAGATGGGAGCTCGGGCAAGCGTTTTTTGGGTCGAAGGATGTAATTGGTTTTGGATGTGCAGGTCGTCAAGTAAGAAAGTATATTGCAACAGGGGACTTTTTGCTAAGATCAGGTAAGAGTAGGATCGACCCTGTCATTGACCAGGGAGGTCGATTTGGCACAAAATCAACTCCTTGACGCATCAAATGCCCTAACAGGCAGCATGCCTCCACATTAATAGTGAGTGCCGCCCTAATACCACCCATACTGCTACACTAGGCAGGAGGCGCGTCTACAATGTACTATTTTGTCCATGAAACTTGGAGATGCAACCACCTGAAATAGTACAAGAATGGGAAATGACCTAATACCCCTTATGCAAGGACAATGATCTTTCTTACATATAAAGAGCACCTCAGACAAATCCCCATCAGGAGAATACTATAAATACCTCCCTTCTAGCCTCACTGAAGGTATGCCATTCTCTATAAAAAGTCTTCACTCTGCTGCTCATCACATCTAGTCGATCCCATACTAACTTAAGAGTTGGAGTGCCTTAGTCGAGGGCACCTCGGCTAGCCTGACGTTTGCTCATGATTGCAGGACTCAGCCCAATTATATCCATAGATCGATTAGAGAGGTTGAACCTTTCCAATCTATCCTCTGATTCAATTACAAGCGGTTTTCACCATCATCACACTTATTTCAATCAATTCAAAAATTTTAGAATCACATTTGAAAGCCCTCTTAAAAGACTCACCCTTATATGCAATTGTTAATTAAATTGACACTTTTCACATAATTGGATGCAAATTAGTTTGTCTTCGGCTAACATGAAAGCTGAAACAGAGATGGCAATGGGTCGGGTCTGGGGCGCGTTTTGGCCAATCCCAAACCCATCCCGTCTAGAATTTTATGGATTTGAGACCCGCCCCGGCCCAGACCCTTATTTGGCGGATTGGACCCATTTAAAATGTTTAAAGAAATTAAAAATATTTCTTTTAAAAGAAATAACATCACCACAACTTCATAATATAAGAAAATAATATTATTAACAAAAAAATTATTATTTAAATATTTATATATGCATGTTTTAATTTTTAAAAAATGATAGATTGCAAACATTATTATTACTCATATATACATATTGAATGTATAAGTTATTTTTTATGACAATATTATTATTTTTATATAGAATATATATGTAATATTCATATTTTTTTCATATATATATATGAATACACACCACATAAAATATACACATAATAAATAATATTAATATATATAATTGCCGAGTGGCCTGTGGCATAAGTTTCCCATATAATATGGGAGGTCAGGAGTTCGAACCCTAACTAATGTGATGTGTATAAAAATATATATATATAATATATATAGGGGGCGGGTCCAAGTTTAAAAATTACATATATATATATATAGGGAGCGGGTCCTATATATCCGAGTTTAAAAATTACATATATATATTTATATAATATCTAGGGGGCGGGTCCGAGTTTAAAAATTAAAACTCAAGAGATGCCCAAAAACACGTTTATGCTTTCAAAATCCGCCTCAAGCAGGGCAAGTCTGGGATGGATCGGGGTCTTATCCGAACCTATTGCTATCCCTAAGCTCAAATACAATTGTAACGATTGGGATGGGCTGAGAATAAAGGCCCTCTTCTTGATCAGTTGGATCTAAGGTTTGGCCCAATGGAATCAATTTTGCTTTCAATGGATACTTGAACTTTCAAAGCACAAAGGTGTATACTAGAGCATGGATGTATGCGACATAATTGTGCTACTCAGAACCGCTTGCCTGATGGATTTCGAAGGATTGGTATCCAAATTTAATTTGCTATTAACAAATGATCAAATGATGAATTGTTACTGAAATCTGCATTTTTGTCAAGTGGTCAATATATTCAATAGGATCGCTATTCTACTTTCATATGTAACTTTTCAATACGAATATTAAATTCATACTTCTAACACTAACAAATCCTAACAAGCTGTTTTGAACTTAAGTTGAAATAAACCGAGCTCGACCTCGAGCTCTAATTTGAGTCGATCTCGAGCCAACTCAAGCTCAAGGTTGATTTAGCTCAAATAGAGTTAAATCGATCTTGAACTATAACTCAAATCATCGACATGCTTGAGCCTCACGAACCAGTATAGAATTAAATATTATTTTTTATTTTATTAATAAATATATATTATATTACTATTTTTTTATTTTAAATTTAAGTTCAAACTCGAGTTCAAGTTTAAAATTTTAGGCTCGTTGAGCTCAAGCCATATATATATATATATATATATTTCGAGTTCAAAAAGATTTTTCCCAACCTCAACTCGACATAATTATACCCATATGCTAAACAAATCCATCACTACACTTTTTATAATATGCAACTAATTACTACCTTCTCCACTACATTACTTTCCTAATTTGTTACTTCTTGGTTAGTAAATCCATCACTAGACTTTCTTAAATATGCAAGTATGGAATCCCAGAAAGAAGCTAATCCACCTTAAACAAAATATAATAGCTCTCCTATGATCTAACATTCTTACAAATATATTATCTTCATCTTGCTCTAAGTTATAATTTCTAAAGAAAAAAATATAACTCCGTATAACTACTTTCTCTACTACAATTTAATTGTCACTTCTTAGTATTAATGGATTTTCACTAAAATCCTCGAAGCTTAAGATCCAGGCCAAATGATCAATCCGATTAAAAGATCATGTGGACTGATAACCCACATGATTTCAGTAAATCACCATTAGATTGTGATAAATAATCAGATTAAGGATAAATCATTCCCTTTTGAATTGCGGAAGCATAGCAACATTCGTTAAGTAGTAGCTGCATATATTTACAGTATTCTTACATTCAAGATGAAAAGGACTACCCAGAGGTTTATCAATGGAGTATTATTACACAGGCGATACCCAGAGGTTTATTGATGGACTATTATCACACAGCCGATATCGATATTATTCTTATTAACTAAACATTAAACGACCTAAAGCTTAAGACAGCTGACCGCAATCAGCAATCACAACGGGTTTGGCAGTCCGGCCCGAAGATGAGCCCACCTTCTCAATCGCCTGCACCACGTCGAGCCCCTCAACCACCTGCCCAAACACCACGTGCTTCCCGTCAAGCCACGCCGTTTTGGCCGTGCAGATGAAGAACTGAGATCCATTTGTGTTCGGGCCCGCGTTCGCCATCGACAGAATACCCGGTCCTGTGTGCTTCCTGATGAAATTCTCGTCCTCGAATTTCGTGCCGTAGATGGATTCTCCTCCGGTGCCGTTCCCGGCGGTGAAGTCGCCGCCCTGGCACATGAATCCCGGTATCACGCGGTGGAGGGCGGACCCCTTGTAGTGAAGAGGTTTGCCGCTACGTCCGGCGCCTTTCTCGCCGGTGCAGAGGGCACGGAAGTTCTCCGCCGTGCGTGGCGTTGTGTCGGCGAACAGCTCCATCACGATGCGGCCGGCAGGTTGGCCGCCGATAGTGATATCAAAGAAGACTCTAGGGTTTGACATCGTGGCAGTGGATTTTGATTCCCTGTGGTCGTTGCAATTAGATATAGACCTCAGGCTGGACAGGATTTTATACGGTGTGACGTCGGTGCAAGATATAGTGGTGGATATGGACACGTGTGATTAGAATGGAATCATCTTCCCTACACGGTGTTATCCGAAACGCACACGATTCATGGGCATGATCGTAAATTCGTTAGCGTCGTTACTCGTTTGTGACCAAAATGGCATAAGCGTCGAGGGAAGGCCACGACGGCACGAAGTATGTGAAGAACATTTCATATTAACAACAAGTTGGGTCCCACAATTCTTTAAATTTATTCAATGTTCGAGTTTGATCTCATTTGGAAAATTTCCTCCCAAATAAGGCTAATTTATAAAACCAAGACAATTTTATAAAAAAAATTCAAAATTAGTGCAAATTTGGGGGGTTTATAAAAGTAGTGCAAGGCGTGGCTTGCTTAAGTTCGTGTAATTTTTTTTTTAAAATAAAGAAAAAGCCACGCCTCTTTGAAAAGCTTTTTATTTTTTTATTTTATTTTTTAAAATTCCTTCCAAGAGGGCACGCCTCTTGGTATTTTATTTATTTATTATTTTAGTTTGGCTTGCTCTTGCTTTCAATTGGAGCACCAGCACAATTCAATTTGCTGCAAATTGAAAGGCGTGGCTTGTAGTTGTGCTGATCCTCCAATTGAAAGCCGTATCCCCAGACGCAATTCCTCAATTAATTAACATTTCACTTGTAGCCACGCCTTTCAACTACATTTCACTTATATACTTAAAAAAGAAAGCCCACTTATTTTTTTTTAATAATTATGTTTAAATAAAAATGATATATGATATAAATTATTTTCATCCGAAATGCATTGGCATTGACAATGAACGTTTCTTTCTCTTAATAACCATGTGTATCCACGATAAAAAAATGGATCATCTCCCATTTTTTAGTTCAAATCTAAAAGACAAAAAAAAAAAAAAAAAAAACATAAATGAAGTAATGTGAATTGTGGCTTACATATTTATTAGTGGAATAGGTAAATAAGACCGAATACGTAACAACATTATGTGATAGTTTCAGATGCCATAATATTAACCTATCTTAAAATTACAAGCATCACTTAATAATTTCAAGATATGATGATTTTTTATTAATGTATTAATATATAATCATGTACTGAGGTTTTACATACCTATTTTGGCCAAGGTTATTTACAAGCATCCCTTCACGAGTTAATATATTACATCAATTGAAGTAAGCACAAAGTATAATAAATTTATAGAAATATGCCTCAATCACTTGAATTTTATCAAATAGTAATTTTATAAAATATTTTAAAATTTTATACTACATATTTAGGCTCACTTTTAATATTTTGAAAAAAAATTATTTATTCAAATTTTAAATATAAAATAACATATTCTAAATTAAGTTTTTATAATATAACTTTATTACTCTAAAATAAATAAAAACTATTTTTAAATAAATACAATATACACACAACATTAGGTCTGATATCAGTCTTAACGAAGGTTGACGTCAGTTGATACATTCTTTAAAAATTCTTAACGAATGAAATATTCTTTAAAAAAATAAATTCAGCATATAAATTAAAAAAAAATTAAATTAAACCAAGTCCAAGACTTCTTGGCAAGTGAAATTACCATACAAGAAATTAATCCTTCTTTCTGACATACAAGCGTGGCGCTTAGAAAAAAACCATACCCATGCAAGAGGCGTGGCTTGTCTTGCAATATTAAAAAAAAAAAAAAAAATTGCCCCCAAGAGGTATGGCTGCTTGGCAATTTAAAAAAAAAAAAAATTTGCTCCCCAAGAGGCGTGGCTTGCAACCACGCCTTACACTAGTTTTCTAATTCCCCCAAAATCGCACTATATTTGTATTTTTTTTAAAAAAATGTATTATTTTTATTAATAAGCCCCCAAATAATTTTGAACAACAAACAAATCAATTTGTGTGTCTCAAAGGTTCTAACTATTTTGAATGTGAATTATGTTGAATTGGTGGAATCTTTATTTCGAATCAATATCAAATTTGAAATGTTTGTATCTAAGTTCGAGACTTGCAAATAATATATAATTAATAATAATTTTTTATTTTATTTTAAATTTAGAATTATTTACAATTTACTTGACAATTTAAATGTAATCGAATCAAGTTAAGATGAATTCAAATTTTTATGGAATTAAACTTAAGCTCAAAATATGAGGCTCATTGAACATTAAACTTGAACTCCAATTCATAAATTTTTTAAACTCGACCCAAATTAAGTGGGAGGTTTGTATGCTTTATATTAGTTTATACTTTGATTATTTAATTTAAAAATTGAATATATTTGATTTGAGAATAGAAATATATTATTTTATTGAAAGAATAACATTTCGTCATTTATAATGCTCTCAAAAAAACAAAAATGAAGAACAATTTCTACAGAAAAAGTACATATTTAGAAGCATTTTCTTAAAAGCACTCTAATGCTCCAACTAATAAATAATCATGAAATGTAGAATCTAAATATTAAAAATTAGAATTCTTACCCAATTTATGACCCATAAATATCATACTTCTAGTCTTCTTCAGCTTACTTAAATAATTTTTGTTTTCTTTTAGCAAATTCATATGGCACTCAGAATGAAAAGGACTTGTGCATATAATTATAAGATATCAAGGATCAGCAACTGATCTCATCTAATATATCCTCATTGTGCCAATCTGTATACAGTTTTACAGAAATTCACAACTTAAAGAAAAATAAATTGACTTGATAAAAATAAAGGAAATATATTGTACCGAATAAATAGTTAAGGCTTAAGAACAAGCATTTGAATACCTAAAATACTGAAAAATGTAATCTCAAACAGATGAAAACAGAAAAATGAAAATATTCTGGGGATAGAACAGCAGAAAGCATTCAGAATGAGTAGGAGGTATGATATTAATCGGAATAATTTCACATTTATCATCATTATGCCAACTCCGTCAAATCAAAATTACCAGCCGGTCAAAATTTAAAAAAGAAAAAGGTAAAAATCCATCAGAAAATTGGATACATCATAGATGACACTGAGCGTGCCTCAGACGACCGTCGTGAGATGTTTTAATCCAAATTCATCCTATGGTTTCAAATAATATTGAGAAAAATCAACAAACACAATATTTGTTTTGAGTGACAATAAATCAATACAAAATGTATGCTTACAAGTGCATGCGTATAAAATTCATCATCCAGAAAATGACTAGAATCCTGCGGACTGCAAATTCTATGGAAATCTGTTGGCACTTGGCAGCTTAAAATGACGGGGAAGGCAACATGATTTAAAGGCTGGGAAATTAGGGTTTTAATTTGATGGTGTTTTACCTTTTTGCCCTTCCTGCATTCAGAGCAAAGTTGGTTCACTAGCTTATCACTCCTCACCACATCTTATATGGGATTTAAAAAATTATAGAATATTACAAAGTTTTGATAATTTTTGAAAAAATAAATTTGTAGGTTTTTAAAACCAGGTGTTAGGAATTAGGATCTTTTAAAAATAAGTCATGAAAAAAGTAGAGGTGGTAAAATTGGTTCAACACAGTATTGGATTGGACCTTATAATTTTAAAAATGAGTCCAAGTAGATTGAATACAGGTGGGTTTAGGTTTTGGGTTGGAAATAAATTTCTAAAATAAGTTTTAGTAAAAAGGAATTGACAAAATAAACATATTATTTAATAAATATATCTTCTGTCTAGTGGCTTGTAGCCTAAGTGGCATCAATCTCATATATTATGTGGGAGATCTTGTATTCGACTCGAAATGGACGTATTGTGCACTTTTTGTGTATTGTGTGTACTTTATACTTTAATTTATTTAATTTGAGAATAGAAAAATATTGATTTGTTGAAAGGATAAAAAAAATTGTCATTTATAATGCTATCTCTCTCGAAAAAAAAAAAACTTCTTATATTGTAAAATCATATATCAAATATGGGGGAAAATGTATACAAATATTACCACTATATTTTGAATCAATTTTTTAAATGAGTAAAATAAATGAAAAAAGATGTTCTAGTATTGTACCAGTCCAACCTACTTTCAAGTCAACCCATTTTCAATCCAAATATTAAAACTCATATTCAACCCAATGTACTTCAATCCAAATCAAATCAAACCCAATTGAAAACATGAACAAAATTATCAATACAATATTTTATAAGTTCTAAAATCTTATTTATCTAAATATTTTAAAATAAAATTTTATATTTATAACTTCAAAAACATCTTACAAATTGCTAATGTTATAAGATATTGTAAATAAATTTAGTCAAATATCTTCTTAATCAAAATTAAAAACGAAAACAAATAAAAATTAGAGCAAATCAAGATTGAACCTAAAATCTCTCACACAAAAAATAAAGATAATTAAAGTACGCATATCTTATGATTTAATAATTAATAATAAATCAAATACATTCATATGGGTACATGAAATTTCACTTTTGGCTTTAATATCTATGGATATTTACATAAAGGTTAGGGTAGTGGCGAAGCTCGACAAAATTCCTCATCAACTTAAGTTCGTGAATGAATATAATTGATGAGGGTGAAATCCGCTTGTAACTGGATCAAAGGATAGATTGGAAAGGTTTGACTTTTCTGGTCGATCTATGAATTTAGTTGGGCTGGGTCCTGCAATCACGAGCAAACATCGGGCTAGCCAATGTGCTCTCGGCTAAGGCACTTCGACACTTAAGTTAGTATAGGATCGAATAGATAATGAGCAGCAAAGTAAGGGTTTTTTGTATATAGAATAGCACACCTTTTGTGAGGCTGAAGGGGAGGTATTTATAGCCTTCTCTCAGTGGAAATTTGTCTGAGATGCCCTTAACATGTAGAAAGGATCTTTGTCCTTGCATGAGGGTCATTAGGCCATCTCCCATTCTTGTACTATTCCAGATGGTTGTATTTCGAGGTTTCATGGACATAATAGTACACTGTAGACTCGCCTCCTACCTAGTGCGGCAACATGTGTGATACTAGGGCGGCATGCTGCCTGTTAGGGCATTTAATGCGACAGAGTTGATTATGCACTGTGTCGACCTCAATGGTCGGTGACAAGGTCGACCCCACGATGGGTTGGCGTGCGGCGTAAGAGGTGGCCGAGGAGTCGACCAGGGGTCTTGCCTGTGACCAAGTCGAACACCCGCCTGCCAGAGTATGACAGGTCAACATGTCTGGTCGATTTAAGTCACCTGAAGTCGGTAGCACAATTGGGCCCCAAAAATGAAATGAGCTTTATGCTGCATCATTGAATCTGTGGCCTTTGGGCCAAGCCCATTGGGTCATCCCATATCAATAATAAATGAAAATTATTAAAATAATAATAATAATAAAAATATCATATCTCAAAAATAAGTAATGCCCCGAGCAAGGTTGCAATTTGAGAACTTTGATTAGTTTTTTGGGCCTTTAATAGGTATTGGAAGTTAGATCTATGAGATCTTTTTGGGCTTTTATCTACTTTAAATTTGGATTGTCAATGGATTGCATTCAGATCGGATCATGGTATATTTGAATTTGAATTCAATAGATATTTATAGAGCAAGAGGTTGGTTGATATTATCATATGACATCATCTAAACGATCCAACCTTACAAGACGACATTATCTAGAAAGTCCATGTTTCAGCTTGTTATCTATATCTATACTATTAATAAAGAGTCTACCACTTTTATTATGTTTTTAAGTATTTTTCCTAAAATATCCTCACTTTTTTTGAAATTCTCATATCTGTATAAATTAACTACCATCTCGCTTCTCTTTCTCCACCTCCCTTCACTGACTACTACTACATAGTAATTTCATAAAGGCTATACATAGTTATACGTAATTTTATTTTTCTCAATTTTTACATGCATATATGATTTCTCTATTTGAATAATGTTAGTTTTTATTTTTATTGAATGCACAAGCATTGAGTATGCATTAGCTGCTAGTTATTAACCAAGCACCTACCCGTTTTTGTGTGTTTTTGAGTGATATGCCTAAAATGACCTCACTTCTTTTTTATTTTCAAATCTCCATAACTACAACTTATGTAATAACTACCATTTTATAGCCCACAAATAAATTTATCATATGTTTATTATTATTATTTATGTAAAAAATTGTATATCAAAATTATTAAAATATCAATCATATAGAAAATAAGTATTTTTATTTTTTTATCTTATAAAAATTTTAACACATACATCGAATGTAGCCAAATTACAAATTTAGAATTAAATATTTGGACCTTGCGTGGCAGTCCATATTAGACCCAAAAAGGCATGTCCAATTAGTTTGACACAACGTCATGTGTAACACTCAATGTATTGCAGAATGAAGAATGATCTTTAGTTCTTTATAGTTTAGTTCTTTATTGGGTTGTCAATGATTAAATTTTAATTTAAATTTAATTTGATTTTGATTCGAATTTTAGAATTTTATTCAATTAAAATATTTGATGGATCATATCCAATTATAAATATCCATAATTCGAAATAAGTGGATTGAATATGAAATTAAATAATTTGATCCATTAAAAATATGAATCCGAACTTTAATAACTTTTTATTAAATTAATACTTTTATATATAACATTAATAAAAACTTTAATATAACATTTTTATATTATATTGACATAATATCTATATTAACGTCTATATTATGCTATTAATATTGAGTTTTTAGCCATAAAAATAAGAGAGATATTGATAAAATGTCAAATATAATAATATATAGTAATTCATCTATGCATTAATAAAATGTGAAATAGATATTTAGTATTTAGATGTTTAACTTTTGGATTAATATATAATAAAAAGTTGCTAAAAATTCAAATATGATGTAAATTTACTTTATAAATTTAATATTATTATACAATGCAAAAGAAAAAAATATAAATCGGGCTGGATTTTTTTTATTTGATTTCGAATATCCATTGAATTCATATATGAAACTGATTAACAAAAATTCTATAGAATATTGGGTCGAATTCGAATATAAATTTTGATATTCAAATTTGAATTTGAATATAATTGATTTGATCTAAATCCGACCCATTGATAGCTCTACTTCTTCAAACATGAAAATAATCGGGTTAAAAAGGTGAAAGCGGAAAGCCAAAGCTGCAACCCCATTTGCCCGAATTGGAGGGAAAGGTGAGAGAGTTTTAACTATCAACCCGCCGTTCGCATGCCCAGCTATGGCTCGACAGTTACAAGCTACCACGTTTCCCTGCAATTTCTCTCAAATTCCATAGAACTTAATAACCACGATTTATAAAGATACCTTACAAGCTATATTACGACACGATTTTCGTATATACCTGACCAATTCACAGACTGGAGAGAAAATGACGGGCCTCTTCAAATATCTCCTTCCCTCCCTCTCATTTTCTCCCTCTCCATCTATCTATCTCTGTTTTCCTCGATCAACAGTTCACCGCCCACATTTCACAATCATCACACACAAACACCCAAAAAAACACGCAGTGAAAAGAGCCCGAGAAGCCCAGAAAAATGAGGGAAATTCTTCACATTCAGGGAGGGCAATGCGGGAACCAAATTGGGTCCAAATTCTGGGAAGTGATCTGCGATGAGCACGGTGTTGATCCCACGGGGAAATACAAGGGAGATGGATCCTCAGGCTTGCAGTTGGAGCGAATCAATGTGTATTTCAACGAGGCCCCTGGTGGACGGTACGTTCCACGCGCCGTTCTCATGGATCTGGAGCCTGGGACAATGGATTCTATCCGATCGGGACCTTACGGACAGATCTTCCGCCCTGATAATTTTGTGTTCGGGCAGTCTGGTGCGGGGAATAATTGGGCAAAAGGGCATTACACCGAGGGCGCAGAGTTGATTGATTCGGTGCTTGATGTTGTTAGGAAGGAAGCAGAAAATTGTGATTGCTTGCAAGGTTTGAATGAGTTTTGTCGGTGGTTTGGTTGCTTATTTATAATTGATATGGCATGTTCGTGTACGCCCTTTAGAATACAATTTCCGTGTTTCTTTTATGATACGTGATGTTATTACAGGAGATGATGCAGATTTGGATTTGGTGGGATGCAGTATATGATTTCAATTGATATGTGTATTATGCAGTGTATTTTCAGATTCCCATTTGCCATTGTTGTATCAAAATGACTAAATGAGGACTCCTTTTGCCTCTAGATCTTAACCGTGTTATGTCTCGTGATCCAAGTTCTAAGGCGTCATCATCAGAACTTTGATTGTGAATATGCTTGTTGTCCATTGATCATGCTGGCTTCTTTATTTTTGCCCTGTCTATATCCCATATTCATAACTTGAGTTCTTTTATCATGAAGCATTATTCCTGGGCTTCTTTTGAAAAGCATAGTCATCCTCAAAAAATTGTTATGCTTCATGATTCTCTATTTTGTCTTTCAGCATTAGATTTCAAACCTATAGCGAGTCACCAGCTTAACATTACTGCATAAAGGGTCGGAGCTGATCATCAATTATGATTGCAACGGGAATTTTACTAATATTTGGCGTTTTGCAATTTGTTTCACATGGCCAGGATTTCAGGTGTGTCACTCGCTTGGAGGAGGCACGGGTTCTGGCATGGGTACCCTCTTGATTTCAAAGATCAGAGAGGAATTCCCAGACAGAATGATGCTCACCTTCTCTGTTTTCCCTTCACCAAAGGTCTCCGACACTGTCGTAGAACCCTACAATGCTACACTATCAGTGCACCAGTTGGTGGAGAATGCAGATGAATGCATGGTCCTTGACAATGAAGCACTCTATGACATCTGTTTCAGGACTTTGAAGCTCACCACTCCAAGCTGTGAGTTCCTAACTTTTTACATGAGTATTAGCTTGAATATTGTGAGTTCTTATAATTTTGTTTTCAGTTGGGGACTTGAACCATTTGATCTCTGCAACTATGAGTGGGGTAACCTGTTGTTTGAGATTCCCCGGCCAGCTGAATTCTGACCTCAGGAAGCTGGCAGTGAACTTGATACCTTTCCCACGTCTTCATTTCTTCATGGTGGGCTTCGCCCCACTCACCTCTCGCGGATCGCAGAATTACATCTCTCTCACTGTCCCAGAGATAACTCAACAAATGTGGGATGCAAAGAACATGATGTGTGCTGCTGATCCTCGCAATGGACGCTATCTAACAGCCTCTGCCATGTTCCGTGGCAAAATGAGCACCAAAGAGGTGGATGAGCAGATGCTTAACGTGCAGAACAAGAACTCTTCATACTTTGTCGAGTGGATCCCAAACAACGTGAAGTCTAGCGTGTGTGATATTCCCCCCATTGGCCTTAAGATGGCAGCTACATTCGTGGGAAATTCAACATCAATTCAAGAAATGTTCAGGAGAGTGAGCGAGCAGTTCACGGCCATGTTCAGGCGCAAGGCATTCTTGCACTGGTACACTGGGGAAGGCATGGATGAAATGGAATTCACAGAAGCTGAGAGCAATATGAATGATCTTGTGGCAGAGTACCAGCAATATCAGGATGCCACTGCTGATGAAGAAGAGTATGATGAAGAGGGTGGGGAGGAGCAATATGATGGCTAAAAGAGACTATAAATAGGGGTCTTAATATCACTGCTTTCTCTGTGGTGTCTCTACTGTCAAATAATGTGTTTTTGCTTTGTGTTTTGTGTTGTTTTGTATTACTATTGTTGGCATTGTTTCGCATTCTTTTGTTTAGGAGTTGTATACAAATATATCAGTTGCCCTAATATACTATGTGTTGAGATTTGTTTTATGCCATTTAAAGACTAACCTTTACTGGTTCTGCTTAGTTTAACCCTTGAATTATGAATTCTAGAGACAAGCTGACTTTATTTGAAATGAGAAAATACCATATTCTTTTATTCTCTTGGGCAAAGTCTAAATTCTACTATAAATTTCCACTAAATATGGTTCAATGTACATTAATAAAGATCAAATTAATATTATATAATCTTCTATTATTTGATACATTAAGTTATGGACTTATGTTCTATTACGAAAGAGAATTGATTATGTTTTTTATGTAATTTTATTATATATTTTGGGAGAATAAATTATTGAAAAATATAGAAAATTGATTTTTGGTATGTTTATTTATATTTGAGAGAGATATTTTTTACTATAGCAATTAAATTAATATTTTTTTATTAAATTTTTGGAGTGAAAATAAAATTGAATAATTTTTTTAATATTAAAATAATATATATATATATTAAAAATGTGTGTTGAAGAGAAAATAAGAATATATTTATATATATTTCTCGAAATCAATATTATTTTGAGAAACATGACATTGCTTTGGAAAAACATATCCTAAACATTTCCCAAAATTGCCCACTCCTACGGGAAAGTCGATCCAGAAATAAGGCCTCGAAAACCCTAAAACATTCTCTGTGGCGGCAGAACGCAAATAAGTCCACCTTGTCGGATAATCATCAATCAAGATTCTAATATATTTCTTTTACTTTTCATAGGAGTTTCTGTAATTTTATTAACAAAATTAACACGTACAGCGGCGCTTCAAAATCTCAATTTGCTAAATCCCATTATACCATATAATGTAATAATTTTCGAATCGCAAATTATATGAGCTTGGCTGCCCAGAAAATAACAGACTCTGGAATTCTTCTATCATGTATCGTTGAAGAATCGTCATAGAAAAATCAATGAAAATCAAAAGTAAAAAAATAAATACAAATTAATTAACAATTCATATATATATATATATACATATAATACTGGGCACGACAACGCATCAGAGTCATGGAAGTATGAGGAAGAAACACGGCCCGGCTTCGTGAAGCGCAAGCTTCTCATTTCCGATGGTCATTTTCGTCATTTGTATCATCAACTTGCCCCAATTCAATTAAATATATTTGCGAGAATTATCAAAAGAAATGGAAAAACAAAATAAAATCTTCAAGTTGCAGTATTATATAACCATAACACCGAGGAGAGAAAAGAATAGAGGAGGAAGAATTAGAAAAGTATTTGACCAGTAAAACCCTTGCTCAGAGCAGCTGGAGGTGGGGGGTGGTCGAGTTTATATAGGTGGTATTGTTCGAGAAACCCTAACAATATTGGGCCGCTATTGGACTAAAGTGTGCTATTTACACTATGTTTGGTTTAAGAATTTTTATAAAAAAAAAAAAAAAGTATTAAAGAAAAAATAAATAAATAAAAAATCTTAAATTTATTTAGTTGTTAAAGAAAATAATAAATAAAAGGATAGTGAAAAGAGGGGTGATAAATGTGTTAGAGAATAAAAGAGAGTTCAAATAAAATTTTTCTTATTTTTCTCACTATTTTGTGAGGAAATTTTATTTTCTTTAGATACACTTTATTTTTCTCAAATTTTTCTTTCTTTAGCATTTTTCTTGCGAGCCAAACAATCAAAGTATTTTCCTTAACATTTTCTTTTCCTCATCAAAATTTATGAACCAAACAAAGTGTTAAAGAAAACAGTTCTCTAGTAGCCCAATACTGGTTTGGGTATCTCAATCCATTTTTCTAAAAAATAATTAAAATAAGATGTTGACTAATTATATATTTATATATATTTTTTTATTTATATACGTGCACATTGAGTGTTCGTTAGGATTTGAACTTCGAACATAATTCTTAAATGTGCGAGGATGATGTCGCTAAGCCAATTGATCGCTCAGCATTTTACTAATTGCGCATAATAAATATTATAAAATTATAAAAGTTTGTTCACTTTGCATGATATATTTTAATGCACTACTATATTTAAACTGATAAATATTATCCCACAGTGATTTGGAGAAGGATAGGTACAAAATTATAGAAAAATTTAAATAAAGAATAAAATTAAGAGTTCTGATATAACAATCAAGATTATCAAATACTTTTTAAATTTTATTGAAAAGATTATGTTATCCTTCAATTGCTAATTGAATTATTTGTAATGTATTTAAACATTTATTTATTTTAAACAATTTTACTAGATATAATTGACTGATAGTTAGTTGATCAACACAATTTTCCTTATTCTTGCAAGTAATTATTTGATTCTTATTGTATCAAAAAAAAAAAATTACTTAGAATCTAACAGTGCGTTAGTTCTCATTTTAGATTTTATATTTAAACAAAAATATTATCTTGATACACAGAGTCCAAGAACTTATAGTGGTATCGCAATTAATTTATATGTTTGATTGAGAATAAATTGAGCTCGATTTATCATGAATTTTGCATATTTTTTATATCTTATTTTGAGATCTTATCAGAAAAAAATATTTGATAAATACTCTAAAATACTAGTATATCTTATAAGCTAGTTTTTGTTACCTGCTAAGCTAACAACATAGACTAAGAGAAACTATCTCTGACTAAATAAATTTTGATCTAAATTTTTAAAAATTTGATATTATTAATACAATTAATTTTTTTTATTGGTGGCTGATTTGACTCGCTGCGTTGCTAACTAGCCTTTTTTAGCAGTCAAAGCATCACTTTCTTTGTCGACTTTGCCTGTCCCCGACTTTGTGCATGTCATCGATCGAGTGAAAGTAGATGTTAAGTTTTCGCTTAATATGATATTTCCTGAGTGGGAGTTGCTTTTCTTGACCTTATAAATTTAAATTGAGGTTATCCGCTAAAAATTATGGTAAAGCAGTTTATGAATCGCAGGGGGCTTTCTTTATCAAACATGATGAGAATATGAACTCCCAACCATTTATGCGTTGGAGAGATTGTTTATTATTTTGTGCCAAAGCAATTTAATTTAGAAATTAGAGCCTGAAACAAGTGACATCAAAGGATATTATCGAAATCCTACTACAGGTACATGTGAAGAAATGATCGAAAGAGTTTTATAAGAAAACTTAATTCATAATTAGTTATAATCTATTTTCCTCACTAATAACTATATGTTGATAAGTATTTCATAAATTATTAACAACCGATGAAAACTTTTTCCTTAATAGTAGTTAAAATAGAATGAATGCTTACTTGTTTCATTTAAATACTCTTAAAGCTCGAAATAATTTTTTGATTAAAACAAATCATTCTTTACTTATTGCTAATGCGAGAAAGACAATTGTATTTTATCTGAAAAATATGTTTCATCGGAAGCTAACAATATTTGGAAGTTTTTTCAATTATTAGATTATTCAATTTGATAAGATTTTCTTAAATTTTCTCTTATCTTCAATAACTAATTTTAGTTATACTATTTTTTGGTGATGAAATTTTTGTTTGAAGGTACGAATTATACAACCAATTAAAAGAGGCTATGTGTAAAATAAGATATTAATAATTAGTTTGAGTTTTATTTATATTTCGGAGCACCAAATGCAATTCCGAATAAAATAATTAATCTAACTAATATTCTATTATTTATTTTGCAAACAAATCAAATTTAGCTAAATATAAAATTAAGTTTTACAACCGACAAAATAACTTCCTACAGTTCGATAAGATAACGACCAATAAATATTTATTATTTAATACAAAAAATCTATCAAATAAAAGTTTTGATATTATCTCTATAATATTATAGATATTGAGTACTTTTTCAAGTTTACAATTTCTCTTCTTTTGGAAAAACAACTAAAGATATTTTTCAACTGTACATATCTTATAAATTACAATTTCTCTCATTTTGCAAAAACAACTAAAGATATTTTCCAACTGTTGTAAATGTCTTATAAATTACAATTTCTCCTATTTTGCGAAAACAACTAAAGATATTTTTCTTCGTGATTTATTTAAATTCGTCAGTATCTATCCATCAATCAAGACACCAAATTCTCAATAACTTCTCAATCAAGAAATGCAGCTAAAAATTAGGAGAATATTTTGAATTAGAAATTTAAATGAACAAATAGGGTAGCATTATGAAATTTTATTTAAATTACATAATTACTTGTTAGAAGAAAAAAAATTTCAATAAGGAAAGATCAAACTGTCATAAAATAATAACACTATCAAACTGTCACACTAACTTTCCTTATCTATACTATTAATAAAGAGCTTAGGCCTTTTTTGGTATGTTTTTAAATTTCTTTCTTAAAATATCCTCTCTTTTTTTTTTTTTTAATTCCCATATCTATATAAAATAACTACTATCCCACTACTCACTCTCCCTCCCCTCATTACTACTACATAATAATTTTATAAAGGTTAATACATCCAAACTATCTTTTTTATTTTTATTTATGTTATTTTTTTAAAGAATATGTATGAATGATTTTAGCATTGGTGGCAATTGATTGATTTATTATTATTATTATTATTATTATTATTATAGTAATTATTATCAAGCAATTTGAACGACGTTAATTTTTATTTTGATTGAATGCACACGCATCGAGTGTGCACTGGTTGCTAGTAAGTAATCATTCTTCTAAATTAAATTATGCATTTTGGCAAAAAAAATGAAAGCTCCATAAATAAACCCAAAAAAAATTGATTAATTCTCTTCCTAATATACAATTTTAAAAAGTTAAAAAAAAAAAAAAAAAACACTAAAAAAAGGCTAAAACCAAAAAAAAAAAGAAAAGAAAAATTGTTACTATGATATAAAAACTACCATAAAAAACAAATTTTATCTGTTTGTTGGTAAATTTATACCAGTAGAGCTTCTCATGGACTTAATCTTGATCATCAGTCTCCTCTTCCTTCTCGCCTCAGCATATCTGGCTCGTTTATCAGCAAGGGATAAGCTCAAATCCAACGGTTGGGATGGTTCCATTCCAAAAGCCCCCTCAGCGGGCATGTTCAGATCGAACCCAAATGGGCCCACTTGGTTGACAGATCCAGGCCCATTATTGGATGAGAACAATTGGGTTGTGATTGGGCCAAATGGATACTGAATGTTCTGCGCCGTTGGATCTGCAATCAACGGCTGTTGATGGTGCACCATATCGATCCGATAATGTTGGGTTATTTCCGTCCCAAGGTTCATCCCTCCGGTGGTTTCCATTTGGGGCTCTTCCTTTCTTAACATCTGTGCAAAATATTCAAAAAGGAAACTAAATAAAACCAGGATTTTTTCACTAAATAAATAAAAAGAAAAAACATTAAAAATATTTAATGGAAAATGGTAAAAGAAATTAAAATAGTGATAATGTTCATCATACCTTTTGTTTCAGGGCCTTTAATTCAGTGTTTAAGTCCTTCAACTTCTGGTAGTACTTCTTCACATTTTCTACTTCCTGTTTAATTCAGAGAAGAATTCAGGCTAAGGAGAAAGCTAAGTAGGATAAACTGGGGAAAAATGGGATGAGAAGATAATGTGGGAGAATGTCAAGAAAAGAAGGAATTTACAGACTTACCCCTTGAAGCAAGATCCCGCGCTGAGTTAATCCTTCAATCATATCAATATAGTCTTCTCTGGACTGCAAATCAATGATGAAAATTGTGAACTATTGTTCTTGAAAGTTACAGCAAAAAGGGATTGTAATTTTGCAGATAAAACAGTGCCCAGAAAAACAGGGGAGTGTGAATATGGATAAAAATTAAGGGATAATAAAAACAAGTTCCAAGACAAAAACCCATTTGTCAAAACTTAAAAAAAAAACAAAAAATTCAAAAACAGTAGAAAAAGATGGGTTAACTTTTTTTTTTTTTTTTCTTTTTATAACGATGAAAAGTAAAAATAAGTTATGGAATTAAAGTAAAGAGAGGAAGAAAAGAAAAAATATACACACCCTTTTCCTGGAAGTTTTCTTAGATGAATGCTTGTGCTTGTCATCAGATTCACTGGGCGAAAAGGAGAGCGGCGTGTCGGGACTAGCGGTTGTGCGGGCGGCGGCGACTTTCTGCTCCTCCTCCTCATCCGGTTTGATGTGCGGCTTTCTCTCCTGAATTTCGTCTTCGGTCCTCCGAACGGCCGGCGACGGCACTCGTGGCGGTGGAGGTAATGGTGGAGCGTCGTTATAGCTAGATCTCCTCCTCCTGCGACCCCAATTGAAATTCGACAAGGACTCAGACAACGAAACTAGATTTTTGAGATCGACCAGGATTTCGGCGACAAAAATTTCATCCTCTGTAGCAGTAGCTAACATGGAGTTGTTCTCTTTACTGCTGCTTGAAGTTGCCTTCTGTTTCATTGTTTCTTCTTCTCTTTTCCACTTTCTGAAATTCTTTTCTTTATTTCTGTGATGATAAGGAGAATGGTTATGGCTCTTTGGACAGAGAGAAAAGGGGGCTCAGAGAGAGAGAGAGAATTGTTTGGAGACTCGGAGTGGAGGGTTTTTTTTCTTTTTTTTTTTTCCTTAATAAGGAAAATTCATGGGAGAGAGAGGGGAGTGGCTGTTGCCACGTGTCGATAGAGTAGAGATGGAGAGTCTCCTAGGGTTTATGCCATATATGTTGTGGAGTTTGTGTGGGTTATTACTACTGCAATGAGGAGTTTAGGCGCAGCGCGTCAACTCAATCAATAATCGAAATCTTCGGATATTCCAATTATCGGCAGCTAATGGGGGGACAAGAAAAAATAAATAAATAAATTAAGGAACGCAGTATTACTATTTTCAAAAGTTATTTCAAAGAAGATTTGTTGTGAATATGTTGAAAAAAGAAAAACAAAAAGTTTTAAACTGATAACCAGCTGTCATTAATTTGACCATGATTTAGTTAGGATTGTGTTGGAAGGAAGCACAAGTGTACAATAGCATTGATATTTTTTAAAGGCATAATCAAATTTGAAAAGAGTTGACGAATGTTGACAATAGAGTGAATGCTGCAATTAGACATCAAAGTAGGAGTACAATCGAGTCGAGTCGAGTTGATTTTAGATAAAAAATTTAAATTTGAGCTCGATAAGTCTAAAATTTTAAGCTTTAGCTTAGTTTTATAAGATTTGAATTGACAAATAAATTGTAAAAAATTATAGGCTCGAACTCGAATTCAAAATAAAAAAATAGTAATATAATATATATTTATTAATAAAATAAAAATAATATTTAATTATATACTGACTCGTGAGTCTAGATACAGACAATTCGATATCAGCTCGAATTAGAATTAGAATTAGAACTTGAGATCGAGCTTGGTTTGACTCGTTTACATTCCTAATCAAAAGAACATATTTGAACTAACTTGAGTAAATCCAAACTCATGAGGTGTAATATTAGAGCAAGCCTATTCACCTCTGTGTTCTAGTAGCTATAGAATCCTTAGGGCCTATTTGGTTTCATTTTCTGAGGCTATTTTCATTTTTTATTGAAAATACATAGTGAAAAGCTAGTTAAAAAAAGTGTTTTTGAAAATGAGTTGTATTTGGATGAGTTGTTTAAAATTATACGTTTATATAGGTGTAAAAATGAGATGTATTTAGATGTTGGATGTTTTAGTTTTAAAAGTTGGGGTATTTTTTTTTAATTTGAATTGATGATGTGATGTGTAATTGTTTGAAAAAATAATATTATAATTTGAATTTGAATAATTTATAAAAATTTTATGGTGAATATTAGTTGAGAACTATTGAGAAGATAAAAAAGTATATATAGGTAATAATAGGTGGGAAATAGGTATGAAAGTGGAGAGTGAATATAAAAAGTAATGTTTTGAGAATGAAAATGTATGAGAAAATGATGTAAAAGTTAATAGTTTTCTGTTTTCATTTTGATGAGAAAATGAAAATGAGCTTAAAAATGAAAACAAACGGGCCCTTAGTACTTGCAACTATTGAGCTAGTTAGCTATTCGATCAACTTTGTTGAGCATATAATAACCAAATTAACTATATCAATAACATTAACAATAGCATTTTTACTCGTATTGATTGTTTTCTCCTAACGACTATGCATATGGACACAAATAAGAACACACACGCATATAATTCAAAAATTAGCTAAATTTTTGTGGTGCATAGCCCATCAAAAAAGTTGCATGAGCAAATATATAACCTACAGGAAAAATAAGTTAAACCAACCAAATTTTCTCGTGCAATGCAAAAGAAATGTCATATTTTTATTCTTTCATCAAATCAAATTAGCTCAAAATGTACATTTATGTGTTCATGCTAAAATTTCAATCATTCCTAATCCTTACCAACACCCACACATGATATTAAGAACATGAACTCAAGCTTAGCTTGCAAAATTTTTTATATGCATTGAATATGAAAATATTGTATGACGAAAATTAAGTTACAATAACATCAAAACTACTTTGGGCTAACTTGGTTGGAATAATAAAGTGGGATACAATGTTATTATCCCACATTACCATTCGTTTGTTTGGAGTGACAATAAATATTCAAACTCGCATAAATACCAAAAACTCGTATTTATATGTGTAATTCCTATGATAAATTAATCTGCTACCTCTCATGGGTTTATCATGCTAGTCAAATTATACCACAATAATAAAAAATCATACAAATTATCACATGATAGATAATTATGAGATAATTTTAAAATTCAATCATTTGTGTCAATATTTTATAATCTACATCATTTTATTTATTTAAAAAAAAATTCTCACTTAAGTAGTTAGTACCAAGCGGATTGCAAATTGGCCATATTAACTCCATTGACCTTTACAGCTAAGCAACTAAGTATTTAGTGCCGCAATTTTGTACCCACGGGAGAGGAACTATTGGACTACACACACGCCATTCACATTAGGGCGGCAAGTCTATGGGCCATTGAACTCGGAAACTTATCTACTTTGCTTTACTTTATAACTGTTTTACTAACTCGTGAAAAAATAATAGCAATGAGAGAAAACCATGGAAATAGATGTTTGACCCTTTAAGAACATCCATGGAAAGGCCTTTCTTCATTTTAAAAAATTAGATTAACTTTGTGGTGAATTAGTTGAATGATATTATCTTTACGGTTGTATTTAATTTGAAATTTGAATTCTAACGATACTTGATGTTTACATATGTGTATAATAATAATAATAAAAAATTTAAATTGAATAATGTCGAATTGGGTTTACTTATAAATATCTTAATTATAGTGGTCGTTTAAAATCTTATGTAATATTGGCAATAAATTTGATTATTCAAATATTTTATTTTACTATGATATTCATTTAATTTTAGGTAAACATTATAATTTTCTAAACAAATAACCTGACATTTAGCTTTAAACAGAAGGAGGAAATTAGGGGTGTTCACGGGTCAGGTTAGTTCAGATTTTGTAGTTTTTATTTCCTAAACCCAAATCAGATGGGGTTGGTTTGGTTTAGGACTTCGGGGTAATCAAGTTCGGTGGGTGGGGGGGGGGGGGGGGGGAGAAGGAGAAGAAGAAGCACCAATTGCAGTTTCTTTAGTTTTTTAACTAGGAAAAAATTAACAAACTTCAGCTGTATCTAAATTAAAACTGAATAGATAGCTTACAATATAAACAACATTAGCATAGTATAATCTTATCAAGACAACCAATTTATTCTCAAAATATTCATCAAAACTCAAAAGCACAGAGTATTGCACCTAGGCATCACAAGTCATAATTGTTATAAATTTTCTTCTTCTTTGCCACAAACCATAATTGATAATATAAAATCTCAAATCCAAATCTAAATTGAATATTAAATATAAATAAAAATAACAAAAACCATAGTTTAAAAAATTAATTATTATTTATTTTAATTAAATTATCAGGTCGACTCGGGTTGGATCGGGTAAGTGAATATGAAATCCTAGAACCAAATTAAATGTAATCAAATTGATCGAATTTTATCCGATTCAACCCTATAACTCGACCCAACTCGAACCAAACAGATTGATTCGATTTGAATCGTCGGATTCATCAAATCGCATTTATCCGATGAACACTCCTAAAAGAAATAAAAAATTACGAAAGAGCGTATGCTAATTGGAAGAAGGCAATAATTGGTTTTTGGTTGTGTTTTCTCCATAGATTTTCCATCCAAGGAAATGAAACCAAATATTTCGATTTATTCTCCAAGGGCATTAGTCAGAACTCAGAACACCCACAAGACATTCCAAAATACATTTTCTTTTCATTCCCCGTAAACAAACATAATTATTATTATATATATACACACACACACACAACTATACCTTCTCATATTACAACCCTACGTATAAAAAGAAAAAAAAAAAAAAAACCTAATATGAAAATTACATCATCACTCCACTAACAATCTCTAAATGCTATTTCTTCCCAAAACAATCTGTAACTGCTTCTCGAAACAAAACCAAACATACATCCCATTCCCTACCCTACTCCACAAAATTCATTTTCCTCCAAAACGCCCAAAACATAACGAAACAAAGCTGAAGCTTCAGTGGCCTAAACCTGCGAAAGATAAGAATGAACAATCACCAAAGCGAGACTCTGAGAGTAAAGCACTTGTCTAGTACTCTATCTGTTTCTTTGAAATTTTCGTCCCCACAACAAAATCATGTTCAGATGATTCATCCTTGCTTTTGCGTTTCTTTGACTGCTTGGATGCCACTTTGGAGTCCGGTGTCTTCTTTTTCTGTGTATAAGCCGGAGAAGTCGCTGATTTCTTTTCAATAGTAACAATATCACCTTTCTTCTTGACATTAACAACATTTTGCATTGGTGAACTGAGAGTTTGCTGCTGTTCCCTCTCCTGTTGTCTGTCAAATATTTTCTTTGCCACCTCCTTTGGTAGCAAACCAGACTCCATCATCCTGCGGTAACATTATAAAACAAGGAAAACACTATCAGGAAACCAACAGCAAATTCTCAGCACTTCAATATTGGTGAAGAGATGGATCGTCTAGGTATGCATGAAATGAATTAACACCAGAGAGACGGATCTCACTGGAGATGGAAGTACTATCTATGTTTGGATCAAGAAATTTAATGAGGACAAAGAATCGAAAACAAATGCAGACATGCAAAAAGTAATGTGTGAAGTTGCATCATTTGAAGGGTAACATAAATTTTTCACAACATTTTCCTTGTAAAAATCCAACGAAAAATCTCCCTTCTGACATTGGACGGACGAGCAAAGTTTATTTCAATCAAAGGATTTTCATCCTATACCTGATGAGTAGACAGACCTCCAAGAAAAGCATGAAAAAAGAACAAAAACGACTCGAACTGCCAATGATCAGCAGAGATGGAACCAATGAATTGCTCTGCTTCCAGCTATAGTGATTGACTGAGTAAAACAAAAGTCTCTAAAGCTCCACAAGAATCACAACCCTCGTGATGGCATAATGGCTTATGTTTGAATTAAGCAAGAAGGTGAAAAAATATAACAGATCATCTATCCGATTCAACATAACCTTTGCACAGCCAGATCCACATTTAAATTCAAACGGCACATCTCAAGGATCTGAAAAAGTAGAACAAAGATCTTCATGTTTATCAATGCTTAATTAATTGAAAGTTAACTTAAAAATCTACTTAGACTTATTCTAAAGCATAAAAAGTTGATAGAAAGAGAGATAAACTCAAATCAGCAGGTAGTAATCAAGCGAAGAAGGAATACTGAAGTTCTTCGGAATTCTTTAAGGCAACTAGCAATCCATTTAG
The DNA here is from genome assembly GCA_018894105.1 of Jacaranda mimosifolia. Taxonomy (NCBI): domain Eukaryota; kingdom Viridiplantae; phylum Streptophyta; class Magnoliopsida; order Lamiales; family Bignoniaceae; genus Jacaranda; species Jacaranda mimosifolia. Next base: position 2,661,912 of record CM032123.1, read on the forward strand.
ATTATAGATTTTCTTAAAGCTGTCTTCTATGACAAATGTTAATACAAATTCAAACTCATTTGAGCTTTTCCAATAAACATTGCTCACCATGTAGCTGCCATCTCACTAGATGGCACTTGTTTGTATAGGGTCTCATAGAAAATCCTCAGCGGGTCTCTCTGAAAACCCAATTCAAAACAGATTGATTTTTATCAGAAAACCCCAAAGAATTTGTAGATATAAACATTCAACTAATATTAAAAAATATGAAGCAGCATAACTTACCTCGTCAGGAGGGTCCCTCTTTTGACCTGGTAAATCAAACACTTTCTTTTTTCTTTTCTTAGCATCCTTACTTTCGCCGGTTCCACCTCCTTTCTTCTTCACTTTCTTGGCCTCTTCTACTTTCTTCTTATTCTTCTGCCTCTTTAGCCAAGAGACCAAGACCCGTCAAAATTTTAACAAGAAAAGTAAGGAAACAAAAAGAGAACCCTAACAAAAGTTGAAGTCTTTACCTTATGATCAGTATTGTGGGAGCCCTTCTTTGAGGTGGGTTCTTCAGAATCTTCATCAGGTTCCTCTTTTTTCACCTTGTTCTCTTCCTTCTTGACTTTCGGCTGCGATTTTGAGGCGGCACTGCTGTTGTTTGGTGCTTTGTTCTTCCGCTTCGCTATGAACTTTTCGTCTTCGTCTTCAACTCTCTCTTTCTTCACCGTTTGCGAGTATTCTTGAGGCATTTCTAAGGCAATAAAATCAAGTAGTAACAGAAAAAAAGTTGATGATTTCGTGAAGAAGCTCAGGAGGTATTCAGAATACTTTCAGAAGGATCTGAACTACGAATATATACATTTCTATTCAAATTTCTCAATCTGGGCTAAGGTTAAGTTTATTGGGCCTATAGGGTCCAATTTTTCGCTTTTTTGCCCACTGTTTGGCTGTAGCTAAAGAGAGCCCTGAGTTAGCCTTTAATTGGACCAAATCATATGATACGCGAAGTCATTATTGTGTGTTTGGGCTGGACTTGCACTGGCCCACCTCTATGAACTTCTAAATATTGTTGTATTATCCGTACATTTAGGGTTATCAATTGAACGGATTTTAATTTGAATTCGATCTAATTATTTAATATCATTAACAGATAAAAAATTCAATGAATATAATTTGATTAAAAAGTTAATAATCCAAAATAACGGAGTGAATATGAATATGACTCAATTCGATCCGTTAATAATTTAAATCCGAATATATTTAATATTATTCATATATAGTATAATACATATGTATACACAGGGTCTTATAACAATGCTAAAGTGGATATTTAAATAAAAGGAGTAATGAACTCCTATGTAATATATCAAATAAGATACTTTTTTAATAATTGTTCAATTTCAAGTTTATTTACATCATAATTACATAACTTGTTTCTCTATTTTTATAACAGGAAATTATGCGGAAAGAATAATGAGTAAAAGCCAAATGCCATAATATGACAAGAATGCAATACAAATCTTGATTTGATCAAATTGATTTACATGTATATATATATATATATACTAGCATATGCCCGGTGCGATGCACCGAAATGAATTTTAATATTGAAATAATTTATTCTATAATAGTATTTATTTTACTTCATGTGATTAAAAATGAATAATAATTATTTTTAGTATTTAAAGAAACAAAATCTGTTACTAATTAAATAAAGTAATATGAACACTTAGCACAATACAAAGTGATTTACACCATAATAAATAAAACAAATCAAATAGGATTGTAGAAAATCCCCAAAAAGTATATCTACATGAATGAGGATATAAAAAATATACATCTTGCTATTTGACAATTAACAATACTTGTTTAAATTAGCCATTACACCTAGGGGGTTGTCTGCTTTTGTTTTTAAATCCTCTTTTTCTCTTTTAAAATTGAAAAACTATCAGCTTCTCTACATATTTATTGAAAATATTACTTATTTTTATTATTAATTTTTATTAAACATAGTTTATCTTTCCTATTATTGCATAAATCAAAATCAAATTTAAATTTAATTTCATGTAACATATGTTATCATCAAAATAATTAAAAATATACATATAATTTGAAAAATACGTCTTCTTAGACATAAAAATGATAAAATTGTATACATTTTCACTTCTATATCTACACTAATTATTATTTTTAGAGAAAATGTCCAACTATGAGCTGGTTTACATTTTCAAAATTATAATTTATTTTTTTTAACTTTGACAGTGGTGAAACCGAAACTGAAAATAAAAATAAAAGCAAATTAAAGAGCCTTTGTTGAAGCCAATGAACCTTTTTGGCTAGCAACACATTGAAAATTTAAAGAAGGAAACTTGTATTTTCAACTTGATGTTTTGAAACTAAAAATAAAAATTAGATTAATGCCCTAATATTGTGGGGATCTTCTGACTTCTTCCTTTCACATTTTAACAAACTAAGATTTTATACACAAAATAAGAATGGTCAATCCATAAATTGGTTTGAGCAAAAAATTATGGTGTTTGTTTGTATGAACACATTCCATTCCATATATAATGTATAGAGTTATAAACTTAAAAAATCAATAGATATATTTTCTATTGAAATAACCATCTCATAATTTTTTTAAATAAATCAAAAAAGATCTAAGAATATATATTAATGTAGTATATATAATTTTTAAAAAGAGTTTGAATTATACATACATAATTACAAATATATGAATATAAAATAAAAATAAAATGACATACTTCTAAAATTATAAATATTCAAAAAGTAAAATAAAATTTAAAAATATTCAACAAAAAAAATAGATCTCATCCTATAAAATTATAAACTTAGATGAACAAAAAAAAAAAAAAGCGAATTGAAAAATAAATTACAAACTTTGACAATAAATTAATAACTTGATTCAAAAAATGAGTAAAAGGATACTAAATATATAATAATTTAAATAAAATAAAAATTAAATGACAAAATTTACCAATAATTAAAGAGAAAAGTGTAACTAATAAAAATTAAATTAAATTAATATTACAATTAATAAATCTTGTAAAATAAATTGATAACATAAACTTAGTAGTAAGCAAAAAAGATTTAGAAATTTACAAATTTAATAGTAATAAAAGCTAAATGATAGACTTTATTTAGGTTGAAAAGAAAATTATAGCATTAAAATCCAAACAATCTCTTCCATCATGTAATATACCTAAAATAAAATAAAATAAAATAAAATAAAATAAAAAGATGAACAATAAAATCAAATAAACAATAAACACTTTGAATAATGAACTAAAGAAGCACACAAAGACATAGAAGAAAAAAATGTTAGAACCTGAGAATATTAATGAAATGACTTTTGAAAGACTTTATATATAGCAGTATAGATATAAATTAGTTATTAAAGATAAGAGAAAATCATAAAAGACTTATCAAACTATAAAGTTCAATAATCAAGAAATCTTCCATTTATTGAATGTAGAGATGGAAAAGATTTTGTAGATAAAATACAATTATTTTTTGAGATTAGAGATAAATAAAGAATATTGTTCTAATCAAGAAAATAATTCCAAAAAATCGGATATCTTTAAAAGAAATAAATAATATCAAATTTAATAACTAAAAATCAATTTTAAATTTAATTAAAAACTCAAAATTCTAAGAATTTAAAATTTGATCAAAATTGCACAATTATGGGTTTCATACTGTTGTATTATTTATAATAGTATAGGGCCCTGTTTGATACCATACATTAGCCCCTACAATGGCCAATAATATCACCCAGTAGCATGTTTGATATGCTATATAAGACATTCGGGCCGGCCCGCCTTTAATGTTGGGCCCGGCACTATTCACGCTAATAGCATGTAATCAAATCGTAGGGTTAGGGGTGCGACTACACAATCGCACCCCTTTTACTATTTCGCATTTGGAGTGAGAGGTTTATTTTGACCCCAGCCATTGCCCATTACAGCACTTCACTATTTCACATTTGCAGACTCTGTTTTCCTCATTTTTTTTCTCGTCAATACAACGAAAGTTTTCATCGAGCACACTCCATTGATAGATCATCCGTTTTTTCACCAAATCGCAGCTACCCATGGCGGCTTTCCCTTAGTTTGGTGCAACCTATGGTGGTTGAACGCATGGTTGTCGGATAAGCAAGCACTACACTCCATTAATCGCCCGCTTGCGTTTATGCCTAATTTCTTTGTTCATCTCTCTGAGCCATCATATCTGTATATCAATTTCATATCTCTCTATGTGAGATCTATTATTTATGATTTTCCCCTTTCCTTTGCAGATCTGGGCATTCCAATTTTAACCTATTGTTGCCGTACAAGATACCCACCACATAACATTTTCACGTCGACTTGTAACATGTAATTTGTGCAAAATTTTATTGATGTTCTTGTTCCATTTTCGGAATGACCTGCGTGTTCTTGAGAGTTGCTGTCCGTCTTCATTTTATTTGGGAAAATAACCAGAATTAGTTAATTTTGCAGCTGTTATAAATATAATAATACTCTCATAAAAGCAAATGAAACTTGTGTTTGTCTTGTTTTGATCCTCGTATTAGTTGGTAATCTTACCTTATAAGAACATTTGCTCGGTTGGCAGACGTAGCATGCATTTCCAGAAACTGTATTTTGCAGAAAAATACTTTGTGCAGGCCTAAAATTTTACACTGAGTAACCTTGATTCTTTGATATCTATGCTACATGTTGAGCTCAATTTCATCACTTCTCACTGCCAGGCATATGTAACGAAACCCCTACATCACCAATTAATTTGACAATCTTTAGAAGTTGTTTCATCAATTGGATAAAATTACATATATGCCAAATACAAGTATTAAGGTTATTTGATCACAGAACATATATATGCATAAAGACATATTGACCTGGAAAAAATGTGGGTTCACAATCTGTTAGATACGCTAATTGTGTTTGGTATATTCTTGATGATTATGTCATCTTTTTGTCCACTGCCATGGCTTCGAGGGGTGAAATAATCAATAATAATAAGTTTAGATATATAATGACACACAAGCCTTTGTCTCTACCATTATGATGTTTCGTTTCTTTTCCCTGTTGCCTTTAGGCATTATAATGCATGGATTTGTCCCTCATTTGTGTTCAAATGCTTACATAAAATGCATCAATTCACACAGATTTTCATGTTTTTTTTTCCAGATGTTTTAAAACAGTATAATTGAATAATTGAACTTTTAATTTATATTATGGTTGTTCTGCTGCTTGTATTAGTAATTTTTATATGTTTCAAAATGAATGCATTTGTAATATCTTTGTAGTTGAATGGGTTTCATGTAATAGTTATAATTAAGTTTTATTACCATAAAAGGGTGAAATCAACTTCAAAGGCAGTTCTCTTTGTTCCTTGTAACACTCGTTTCAGAATCACATAATGTTGCACAAGTGTGATGACATTTGGTTTGTGATTGATTTCATATTATCTATCTTGTAGATATAAACGTACCAATCAATTATGGATCGGGCTGCTAAAATCCATTTTTTGATATGGATTTACGTTTCTTTGGTGCAAAGAATAATTTGCATAATGTTGATTTAACATGCGTACCTCATATATAATGGGAGATGGGTCCGTAGGAGAAATGTGTTCACTAGGAGATGGAGCGTCATTTCTAAGATACCTTGACCAATTAAAACATTTGAGAGAGATAGTTGAATACAATGATCAAGCATGTATCAATACTTGCGTATGGATAGACATGCTTTCTGACGGCTTTGTTATTTGATGTAGCAAATAGGTGGGCTTAGAAACGAAAAGTTTGTAGGAGTCCCTAAGAAGGTTGCCTCTTTTTCATCTATCCTAGCTCATCATAAGAAAAATATGATAGTTAAGCATGATTTTAAACGGGCGGGTCATACAATTAGCAAGTATTTCCGGCAATGTATAGAAGCAGTTATAAAGTTAAGTCCTTTGCTGCTCGTGACTCCTCAACCTATGGATGATGAGTGCACAAATGAGACATGGAGATGCTTCAAGGTGTGATTACTTAAATTTTATAAATTGATTTAGGTATTTGATTAACTTTTAGGCCCCTTATACTGATTTGAGGAGTTTTTTTGAATTTCGTAGGGTTGTCTTGGTGCCCTTGATGGGACTTATATTTCGTTCCATGTTCCAGCAGCCGACAAAGTGCGTTACAAGTCTAGAAAGGGTGACATCGCTGTTAATGTTCTTGGTGTACGCAATTGTGACTTGAATTTTATCTATTTGCTTGTTGGCTGGGAGGGCTCAGCTGTAGATAGTAGGGTATTACGGGCAGCTGTTAACAAATGAAATGGGCTGAAAGTACCAGTTGGTATAACTCCATGGATTACACACTACATTCATTCTTTGTTGTTGGTTTTTGACGAACTTAGTTGTAATATTGGCTTCAATTGATGCCATGTGCAGGAAATTACTACTTGTGTGATGCTGGGTATATGAATTGTGAAGGGTTTTTGACTCCACACCGTGGAGTGAGGTACCACCTCGACGACTGGAGCGATAGGGCACAAGCACCACAAAACCCTAGAGAATATTTTAATATGAAGCATGTTAGAGCATGTAATGTCATTGAGAGGGCGTTTGGACTTCTTAAGTCGAGATGGGCTGTTCTGAGGAGTACCACATACTATCCCATCAAGACTCAGAATATGATCATTTTGGCATATGCCCTTTTGCATAATTACATCCGTGCAACTATGGACATTAACCCGCTAGAGGATGAGGTTTTGGGTCATGAGGACGATACGCCAACTATGGATGTTGACCATATAGACACGATTGAGGGCTCCACCGAGTGGAGCATTTGGCATGATACACTAGCTACCAATATGTATCGATCGTGGAGAGGGGCTCCCCCAATGTCCTAGTTTGCTAGGTTTAGACTTTAGGAATAATATTGAGGCATTTGAAAATACTTAAATGTGCTTGTTCATTTTGAAGTTGTTTTTTATTAGTTTAATTAGTCTGAATAGATTGTTCTAATTGATGGATTTTAGTACCAAGCTTATGTATGTGAAAATCGAAAACTTTTTTGGAGTTACCATTTCATATAGAAAATTGCCTGCACATTTACTATTGTTTCCTGTTCTTTGTCTGGATCTCATTGCTTACTTGTGTTTCTACATAGTGCAGAACATATCCAAATTAGTTTTGTTTTATTGCATTTTGGATTATATACCTTTCCCTATTAATTGGTCTGCTCATGTGACAATTTTTTTCCTTGAGCAGATTATGGCGCAATCTAGATGTTCATCTTACAGCACAGACAGGTCGAGTAAAGTTGTTGTTGCCCCCCGTCATTTTTGGACACACAATGAAGATGAGGCCTTGATACATGCACTGTTGCACTCACGGGCCAGTGGCTGGCGGTACGATGGATCTTTCAAAGGTGGGTATATGGTCAAACTAGAGTCTATGTTGGCCGAGAAGGTGCCTGGTAGTGGCATCCTCGTTAAGCATATTAAGTCAAAATTGCAAGTTTGGAAGAAAACGTACGCTACCTTGAATGGAATACTTGGTTGTAGTGGGGGTGGTGGGGTTATCATGGATCCGACATCGCACATGATTATTGTGGAATCTGAGGAGGTTTGGGCAGAATACGTCAAGGTGCATACACATTCTTTCATGTATATTTAGTGTAAGGGTCCATCTAATTCATTATGTTGTAACATATATATATATACTTACTATAACTGAAATAATTTGTAATTGTAGGCACAACCTGATGCATTAAAGCTCAGGGGGAAGCCGCACCCATGGTATATGAGTTGGGTTGAGATCTTTGGCAACGAAAGGGCCACCGGAGACCAATCATTTGATGTGGCTGACATTGTACAAGAGTTGTTAAATGAGAGAGACAATAATAAGGATGCAAAGATGTCGGCTGAGACTAAGGATGCAATTACTGGATTTACATCGGGTGCTAATGAGAATGTTGATGCTGCATCTGTGACTCCACCTTCAGTATCTGGGTCAAAGAAGAAAACTTCCTCAACAAGCAAGCGAAAGAGGATCGACCCAATTAATACTGATTTTGAGAAGATGATGGGGACAGTGCTGGAGGAGACAAAATCCATTATTGTTGGGGTCGCTCGAGAGCTGATCCAACCGTCGGTGCCGCCATGTAGACTCTTCGTTGCGAACAAGCTTGTTTGCAGTAGTTAATGAAGTCCCAGACCTAAGTTTAGCAGACCAAATCCGGGCCACCCACCATCTTGCCCACAACAAAGTTGACATGGATGCCTTTTGGGGTATGAACAAAGATGCACGAGCCATGTTTGTGAAATTGCTCATTTCAGGAAGTTTGTAAGTTTGCTTGCATTCACTCCAGTTTTTTGTTGGTAGTACACGACTTAAATGGTGCCCTCATTTTCAAACATACTTTGCAGCAGTTGTCCATAAATGTCTAGTATTGACGTTTTAGACTTGCTGTTTTGTTTGGCAGTCAGTTTGATATGTAGTCCATAAATGTTTGACTCAGCCATGTTTTTGGGTATTAAAGTTTCTGCTTTTGTTTTGCATGGATTATTCTGTCATTAGTCAGGCAGTAGGCGAAGTTTATTTTTTATGTTTGAGAGCATTTTCCCTCTCTGATATCTATTCCCGTGAGCCAGTGATATATACTTTAATATTTGTCTCCATCCAAATTAGGCTGGTGTTATTTGTTGTGGAGCTATTTCCTAGTCCCTATACTTTATGGGGAAATGGGGGATTTAAATGATAGCAATTTGGGATGTCATACCATGGCCAACAGATGAAAGCTAGTCCTGGGAATGCTGCCAACCGAAATCTATGTTGTTTTCAGTGGATATTTATGTGAATATCGTATAGCAATAAGGTAATGAATGGATTTTAGCGGATATAATGCATGGATTTTGAGTGGATATAATGCATGGACATGTGTTTTTAATGGATATAATGTTGTATTTGGATGAGATGCATGGTCTTTTAGTTTCTATTCCTCTTGATGCTCTACAGCTTCTTACTTCGGTTGGATCATAATTGCATAAACAATGCAGAAAAAAGGTTGTAAATAATAATAGTTTAAAAAAGAAAAGAAAATGAAAACACGAAAATTTAAAAAGGGAAAACTGTTGCTTAAAATAAACTTGAATGGGAATTAATTAAGTATTGATTAGGGATAATTTCAAAATTGATACTGATTATGAAATCCACAAAGAAAGGAATCAATTATAAAAGTATAATTTATTTGTTGGATTATTTGAAGGCATATTAGGGATAATTGTTCACATTGAACTTTGCATTTGTATGACCATCCAAAACCGATTTCAATTTCTTACCTAATTAATTGTGCATTCTAATGAGTTGGTTTTTGAATTTAGTAAAGAACAATAGCGAAAAGGGAAATAAAAATACAGCAAAATATTCTAAAACCATCTTAATAATGCTACGTCAATTCAATATAACAACATTTGATTATTGATGTGATATTATTTCAAAGTTTAGTATAAAATTGTAGTTATATAAAAATTGGTAAGGATATTTTAGGTGCATTACATGAAAATATACTAAGCATGAGGTAGGTGTTTTATTAATCGTATAGATACAAAAAAATTCAATATTTAAATATACTATAGGTAGTTGCATTCTTTAAAATGGCAATTTTGTTTCTTTTAATATTGGTTCACAACATCAATGACAATAACACATGGAATTCGATAATTGACTTCATGATGAATTCAAGCCACACATATGAAACATCTTACAATACGTACGCATCACTTGGCCAACACTTGGCACTACAACGCAACAAGTTTCATATCCAATTATTATGACACGCATGCAACAGGGGAAATATACGAAAATGGATTTGAAATCCACATAGTTAGGAGACATCATTACACTCTTAAATGCTCAACAGTCAGATACCTCACTTCTGTCCACGTTGTTTTGGGGTGGTCGAGGAAGATGCATGGGAGCTTGCAGGACCCCTGCTGGGAAAGCATTGAATAAATCGAACAACTCCATTTCATCATTTTCGGTCCACATATGATCGTAGCCATCAAAAAATTGAGGGGCATTTGAGGGCCCAATTGGATTATGAGGATTGAACTTTACGGAGTCTTGGCTTCCATCATTATGCCCATAAACCTTGGCCAAATTATTCCAAAAAGCTGAAGACAATGGTTGGCTTACGGGTGGTGCAGCGGGGGCCAATGATGCAGCAGGATTGTTGACCACATGCGCTATGGAGTCCGTAGCACTGTCAGATGATATTTAGATTACATTCGTGCCTTAGATTAGGTTAAACGTCTTTGGTTCCCCAAAAATCTCACATAGCTCATGCCACTGTGTTTCCCCTCTAATCATGTATGCCTCCGACAAAGAAAATTTCTACAAAGAAACAAAACATAGAATTAGATAAGAGACAAAAAAATGCCTAGTCGTATATTATATGATAACCAAAATAATCAAAAAATATATTATGCCATGGTAATGTAGTCCCAGATGTAGGGGTCAGCCATGACGATATTGGTTCGTTCATTATGACGAATAGGCGATAATGATAGCAAAAAACCAAAGGCGCGGTGCCTCTGTTGCAAATACTTGAAACGAGTTATTGCGTCCTTAGTAGTGAAAGTTGTCCCAAACTTATCATTAACAGACTCTATGCATGAGATGATCACAGTGATATCAGAGCGTTCAAGATGTCTTGCATCCAAGTGAGCAAACCCCGCGAGCCGTCTAACGAAATCCCTCTCAATCTCCTTGTGCCATGGTGCAACATAGAAAATTTGATCTTGCCTTCGTGGATTGGATGGTGCCATACTTGGAAAATTGGTTGGAGTGAAATGTATATAACAAGTATGATAGACAGAGTCTGTTTCCCTCTATCGAAAAAAGAAAGGCAACGAATGAATATTTTTGACTTAAGGCCTTGGTATATATTATTGAGCTGGTATGTTTCACTATAGGGAATTATTTTTGGCATGATATTTTTACAGCCTTTATTTGAGATCTCAAATCACAAAAAGAATATTGGTACGGTTAGTATAGCAACAACACAGATGGAGCCCATGGATTGCTTGCTCAAAATCCTTTGCACAAAGAAAAGAGAAGTAGCATGTTTGAATCAAATTATTAGCTGACCATATACGACAACCCTGTTGCTTGTTTGGACACTTCTCACATGCAATCTGTAAAAAGACTGAATTCCCGAGATTCACGTGTTTCTCCTGGTCATGCGGGAGAGCTAGCACATTGACAATCATATATATGTTTCCCTTACCCTCGGTTTTGATACAAAAAAATCTAAAAGTAATGAATAGAGATGAAAAAGGTGAAATGTAAACTGGCAATACAGCCACTTAAAAAAAACAAATACACCCAATCATGTAACTAATAAAATTGCATTAAGGCTTAATATATGTAATTGTACATTATAACCCGCAAGAACACGAACCGTAACAAGGAGCAGGTCAATACAGATTAAATTACAATACTATACATAAAGTGGCCATCATATAAGTAATTTACACTTGTTATCTCCATGTTTAGGTTAATACAACCAAATTACAAATTTTCCTATGATCAAACCCATTAATAAACCAACAAAAGCAATAAACACAACACACCCACAACCGAGACAACCACCGAATAGCATGGCAAATTTTATATCAAATGGAATGGGAGGGCTACACACTTCAGAAGGAACATAACGTGGGTTATGAATCCCGGGACCTATAATTGAACTATCGTTGTTCTCTTGATGATCAAGGCAAGTACTATCCAAGGTTCCTTGAATTGCACTTAGTTGATTGAGTGTGAGCATACCCACAAGGATTGCACGTTGGTGAAGACGCTTCTTTGTATGATCTAGCCTCACCTTGTGAACCTTGCCAAGTGACACCATGGTACACATCACACCATATGAAATGACCATCGTGATTGCTGCCTCTGGGACACTTGTAAAACCAACGACCAAGATTATGAGATGTATGGGATTGGCGTAGCACCATAGGTCCTAACCCACAAGGGCATTGTGGCGACGAGTTGAGATGCATCTCACAAACGCTCCCTACACAAAAGCACTGAACTAAATAACGAGTGACCACAGATGAAAGCAAAAGCTTAAATACAATAAGGTACTACACTTTGATTTGGAACCGGTACGGCTTTAAAGAATCAAGATCATGTAGACCGGACAAAATACAAAATGGTTGCCAACATTGTGTGACTGTTAGTAGTAAAATGCATTCCTTACCACCAAATAGTAGGGTAGTTTCAAATGCCATTGGGATGAAATCTGTATTTCAACAATTTTATAACATAAAACAGAAGGCTTAATCCATTTATTCTTATTCACTACTTCACACGGACTGCTTAATGGGTGCATTACAGTCGTAAACAGAATAGATCAAACTTCCCCTTGTGAAATTCATAGTCAGTAAGAGTATCCAGTCTCACTAAATCACTGGGTTTTGATAGGCAAATTGAAATGAAGGGGCATGTTCTAACAAAAACCAAACTTGGAGTCACACAGAGTTTGCTCAACCCATTTAGTAAAACTGACATATTCACCGTCAGTAAGAGCATCCAGCCTAACTGAATCACTCAGTTTTGATATGCATATTGAAATGAAGGGGCATGTTGTAACAATAACCAAAATTGGAGTCAACAGAATTTGCTCAACCTATTTAGTAAAACTGACATATTCACTGTCGGTAAGAGCATCCAGTCTCGCTAAATCACTCAATTTTGAGATGCACATTGAAATGAAGAGGCATGTTCTAACAATAACCAAAATTTGGGTCAAACATAATTTGCTCATTTAATATAAAATTGACAATTGGGTTTTTACACGCCATTTCGGTATAACCTCAGGGAGTGACCATTGTCTTTGATGTGCAAAGCAATTCCCATTTGAATAACTGGAGACCTGATGGCTCCCAAATTTTACACAAAGCAGAAATTCACAATCTTCAGACCTTGCATCTAAGCAATACACCGACACCAGGAACATATAAAAACTTAGCTCACAACAATAAACCGGAATGTCATACTACTCCAAATGACAAAAAAGAGAGCGACAACACACAATGAAGAAGTAAAGTTACAGATACCAAATAACAACGGTCAAAAGAAGATTATTGAACACGGCTCAGGAGGAGAACACAAAATCTGTAACACCAGTATAAAAATAGACAATGCGAGACATTTAGGTCGACATGGTTCTGCAATGGCATACAATAGGAGGCAAAAATAAAATACCTGGACTGGGTGTTGAGATTCGAAGCAACCACGCGGTTCCCCTTCTCTGGATTCAGCTATTCTTGGCTCCGTTGGGTTCACGGCTTTATTCAGGGAAGGAGAAGATCTTGGGTAGAGAATGGCCTTCGAATTTGGGGAGAGAATGGGTTGTTTCTAAGCGATAATAATTGAGGGGAATGGGTTCACAAAAAGTTTTTTTTTTAATCGTGGAAAAGGGCAAAAATTGGTATTTAAATTATAATGATGCATATCAAACATGATATTACATTGGGTGGATCTTTCAGTAGCAGGTAATCTTTAGTTGTAATAGCATGTATCAAACGATAGAAATCCAATATTAGTGGTGGCTAATATCAAGAATAATCTGACTACTACAATAGCCCCTATTACCAAAATTCCAAATCAAACGAGGCCTAGATATGCATAGAAGAGTTTTAACACATCTAAACATCTATAACATTATCTCATCAATGATATGAAAGAGATAATATCAATTTTGATTCATCAACTGAAAACTCAAAAAAGATATTAGTTATCTAATGAAGAATTTTCTTTTCAAATATAATACATCCATATCAGTTAGAGATAAAATATCTTTAAAAATAAAATAAATAATATCAAATTTAATAACCAACAATTAATGAAATTTTTTGAATTTAATTAAAAAAACTCAAAATTCTAAAAATTTGCCACTTGGCCAAGATTGCAATCAAAATTGAGTAATTGTAGATCTCACACCGTTATGCTATATATAATAGTATAGATATATATAATTTTAAGTCTATAATTAGTTAATTGAAGAGTCAAATATAGCTATATATTTATAATACCAAATAAGTATTATTATCAGCAATGAAACCTAAAATGCAATAATCTGGTGAATGAATGTGGATTAAGTTAAATTATATTATTGTTTTTAAGTGATTAATAGACTTAAAAATTTATTCATTAATTTGTTGTGTATTTTTTTTTAAAATGACTGTTTTGGATTTGGATTCTACTAAATTTTAAAAATAATAATAAATATGATGATTTTTGAAGCATTCGAATTTAGATTTTTTTGTATATCCGACGGATATTCGAATATGATTATACTAACTACAGATTCGATAGAATTTTGGATTGAATTTGGATATGACATATTAGATTTGGATTCGAATTTGAATCTAGCATGATTCGATTCAAATTCGACCCATTGATAGCACTAATATATTATTTGGAGCATTATAAACACTTCCCTAAGTTCGAACCTCGAATTTCATTGAGAAAAAATATTAAGAATTTGTTTGACACTTTAAATAATAGAACTTCGTACTTTTAACTTTTGAACTTTGTCTTTTCCCTCATTAAATTCCTTGTTCCAAATATAGGATAGATATAATTAATTAAGTACATCCCCCCCCCCCCACCCCCCACAACCCCTCCAAAAAAAGAAAAAAGAAAAAAGAAAAACGAAGAAAATGTTTCAAAACAAGAAGTCCAATAATAATATTAAAATTGAGAGAAATTATATTATCAAAGTAACAAGAAATTTTATTTTATCACCAAAGTATTTTTTACGATTTAATCATTTAATAACAAGAACAAAATTATAAGTTGCCCTTGCATGTATTGCTAACTATAAACAATAACAATTTAAACAAAATTCTTGTTACTATTTAATTTAAAAATTATATTACAGCTATTGTCACTTGATGAAGAATTATGAATCTATTTGCTTCTTTTATTTATTTCCCCCCCAAAGGTTCCAATGTAAGGAGCTGCGCCCTCTCTCTTTTTTGAGCACAAATTATAATTCTTTTCCATCCTCATTATATCAACATTTTTAAAAAAAATAATCATGAATTATAATTCTTGAACTATTTTTCTACCATATCCAAAAATATAGACCATCTATTCACAAAAATGAAAATTTACTAGTAAGAGGCCGTTTGGTTTTATTTTTCGGAGGCATTTTTATTTTCTAATAAAAAGAAATAATAAAAAGTTAGTTATAAGTGTGGGGTTGAAAATGAAATTTTGTTTGGATGTTTTGTTTAAAATAAAATGATTATATAGGGTTAAAAATGAGTTGTATTTGGATGTTGTTGTGTTTTTGTATTAAAAGTCATGTAAATGAGAGTATGAGAAAATAAAGTGTGAAAATAAAGAGAGAGTGTAAGAGTGTGTTTGGAAAAATATGCTGAGAATGAAAATGTTTGTAAAAATATGGGAGAAATTGATAGCTTTCTGTTTTCATTTTCAAGAAAAAATGAAAATGATATTTGAAAACAAAACCAAACAGTGGGGGTGACAGTCGTGTCATGTTGGGTTGTTTTGTGTCGGGTTGAGTAGGAATATTATAAAATTTTGCCAAACCCGAACACAATCTGTAAAGTACTCAACCCAAACCTAACTCAAAAGTTTTCGTGTCAACCAGAATCTAACCCATTTCAACTTGTAATTATTTTTTTATTAACAATTTATCTAAAAAACCTATAATATTTTATATTCAATTTAAATTTTAATAAAAAAATCAACTTATATCAAGATTTTTGAAAAAAAATTCAATTTATCCTAAAATTTAGAAAAAAGTCAACCTTATATTTCGATAGCCCATATTTTGTATCATGAAGCAATTTGATAATTAAACTTTATGTAATTTTCTATACAACATTAACAATAGTAATATTTAGTCAATTACAAACCAATCTAGAATTAAATTATTTAAAACTAACATCAAGTAATTAATTTAAATTGTAAAAAGCATAACATATTTCAACTTCTAATTTAAGATATATCTCTTTATTATCATTCTCTTCTTTTAATTGGGATTTAGTTCATCGAATAAGTACGCAAAAGTATTAAATCATAAAACAAATTCATACATATATAAATTTTTTCTTTTCTTAAATATTTGGATCAGGTTAGATTAAGCTGTGTTGTATCAAGTTTATGGGTTACCCAATAAAATTATCATGTAATTCAAAACCCAACTCGAACCAATCTAAAATTTCAGTTTTACTTATTGTGTCAATTCTATATCGACTCAACTCAATAATTCTCAACTCAAATCCAATAACACCGTATCAATTTGTATCGTATTATCGTATCGTGTCAGAAATTACCTCCCCAACAAACGGGCATTAAACTACTTCGGTGTGGTCTCTTTCTTTAGTGAGTGAAGAATAATAAAAGTTGCCTCACGTGGAATAAAATAGGGAGCCCGCAGGACTGAGAAAAGTGTGAATAATTTCAACTTTGTGATTCAGCATCCTATCCTATACGTATATGCCATTTGTGCCTGAGCGGGACAGATCGATGCAACTATTAATTTTAGCAACAAAAACTGGTTCAGCTTGAGTTTAAATTTCAACCAAATCTTCAATTCTTTCTCGCTTTGCATGTCGTCCACGTGTCAGCAAGAACATCACCACAAGAAAATTATAATTGAAAAGCAAAAATAAAATAAATCCAGACATTTCTAGAATTATATCAATATTACTATTTTTTAATGTCTTTACATACTAAGAACTAAAAAGATTTACCCCATGATAAACGAATTGTACGTACCGTTTGACCTCCTCCTCCTCTTCTTCTTCTTTTTTATTTTTTATTTTTTCTTTCTAATGGTTTTTAGAAGTTTGGAAAGCTACATAAATAAAATTTTAAAACAAAAATATAGGTAATATTTGGAAATGGGGTTGAAAAATGTGATGTATATATGTTTGTTTATGTTTTGAGTATAATTAGAAAATTATTTTGGAAAATTTTAGTATGTTTATTTATCTTTCGAGATGAGATAATTTTTACTGTAGCAATCAAATAAATACTTTTTTGTTAGACTTGGGAGGGAATGGAATTGAATAATATTTTTATTATAAAATATATATATATATATATAATATGTATATTTGATGATTGGATATGATTTTTTAATTGTAAAAAAAATAATAAAATATTATGATATATATATATATATATGTATATATCGGGTTATTGATGGTAAACCAATTGATTTGAAGGGGTATTCTAAAAATTAATATGTATTGTTTTGACAAGAAAATTATACATATATTTGGTTATATTTTGCCAAAATGAATTTGTTTTGGCAAATTGTAACCAAATATAACCATTTTTTTCCCCTTTTCAAGGATGAGGAGATTGAATCTGTTAGGGAAAAAAAAAACTATTTGTAATATAAACAACACACTTGAATTAATTAAAATATATAAAAATAAAAGTACACACAAACACCACTTATAAAAATTCATCATAATGTCAAATACAAAAATAAAATATTAAAATGTAAAATATAAAGCTATGAACTTCTTTTCCCTTTTGTTTCATTAGAATACAACGTAAAAAAAGGTAGACAACAATTTCTGAAAATTAGTATGTATTGTTTTGACAAAAAAATATACATATATTTGGTTATATTTTGCCAAAATAAATTTATTTTAGCAAATTATAACAGAATATAGCCATTTTTTTTTCCTTTTCGAGGATCAGGAGATTGAATCTGTCAAATTTTTTTTTATATATTTGTAATATAAACAATACGCTTGAATTAATTAAAGTATATAAAAATTAAAATACACACAAACACCACATATAAAAATTCATTATAATATCAAATACAAAAATAAAATATTAAAATGTAAAATATAAAGCTATGAGCTTCTTTTCCCTTGTTTTCATAAGAATACAACGTAAAAAAAAGGTAAACAGCAACTTTCGTATCGATCCCCTTAAAAGTGTGCATATAAATCCAAAAGCAAAAGTCGGTTTGGCCATCCATAAAACCCAATGATCCCCGAAAAGTTATTCTCACACAGCATTTCACCATTGGTGTTCATCACTTCTGAAAACTCCCACAAGAACTCAAATCAAAAACCCATAAAAAAAATAAAAAGACAGCATCAGTTGAAACATGGGTTGGTTTGTAAGAGAAAGAAGGGGTATAAGCTGGAGAGACCAAACCCTACATTCTATATCTGCACCACCTTTGCCATTAATGGTGTTTTTTATGTTGTTCATCATGTTGGTATATTTTGCGACTTATTCAGAGATCAAGGAAAGGGTGGAGAGGAGGAGGTCCGGGTTCCGGTTCGGCTTGCTGCTGGGGCCGGTGGTGGTGGTTCTGCTGGTCAACATGATGATGCTCCGCCGCAGGATGCTGCGGTACAACTTAGGACTGCCACGGCCGGTGTACGAGGTGGTGGCGAAGGAGGATCGGAGTTCGGCGTCGGGTTTGTTGCTGGTCTTGGTGCTGCTTCTTATCATGGTTCATTATCAGTCTTCGTTTCAGTCTAGTTGGTTTAGAACCTTCTAGGATTTTCATTGTTTACCTTATTCAATTCTTCTTCTTTCTTTTCTTTTCTTTTCCTTTTTCCCTTTGTGTGTGTGTGTGTGTGTCCTTTTAAGCCCGTTTGGTTTTATTTTCATTTTCAATTTTTCTTTTCATCATTTTCAAAATATCGAAAAGTATGTAATGGAAATGAGTTGAAAATGAGCTTATATTTGAATAAATTGTTAAAAAAATAATGATTATATTGGTTTTAGTAGGCTGTAGGTGGAGAGATAAAAATAATGAAATAAAGGGATAACACACATAGATTATGTTTGATGTAGAATTTGGATAATAATGGCTATTGCAGTAGTGGGTGATTGTGTGGGATTGAATTATTTATTATTCTGTTTGATAGGAGAGATCGACCTATACATTAGGTACTATTGTAATTTTCAATAATCTCATGTGATGTGTTTGATACTCACTACTGATATTATTTTTCCAAATTTGTTCCTATTAATGTAATGTAATAAAAAAATTACATAAATAATTCTAATATTATATATATATAACTAAAAAATTTAAAAATTGAGAATATGAATTAAAAATATATAATTAATTTACTTAAATTTGGGATGACTTTAAAATTAAATATTATTCAACACATAAAAAATTCTTTTATAGAATTATACCATATAAAATAATTCTAATATTATATATATAATTTTATAATATTATTATAAAATAATTAATGTAATGTAATAAAAAAAATCACATAAATAATTCCTTTAAAAAATTATATCATATAAAATAATTATTATATACATAACATTATGTACAGAATTATAAAAGAATATAAAAAATTCTTTTATAGAATTATATCATATAAAATAATTCTAATATTATATATAATTTTATAAAATAATTAATGTAATGTAATAAAAAAATCACATAAAGAATTCTTTTAAAAAATTATATCATTTAAAATAATTGTAATATTATATACATAAAAATTAAAAATTTAAAAATTGAGAATATGAATTAAAAATATATTATTAATTTACTTAAATTTGGGATGACTTTAAAATTAAATATTATTCAACGCATAAAAAATTCTTTTAAAGAATTATATCATGTAAAAAAATTATAATTATGATACAATTAATTTATATAATTATAAAATATAATATTATCATAATTTTAATATTATATACAGAATTATAAAAAATTCTTTTATAGAATTATATCGTATAAAATAATTCTAATAATACATAAATATTTGAAATTTAAGAATATAAATTAAAAATATATAATTAATAATTTTATATAAAAGTACCTAAATTTTCAACTATTAAAAGAATATTATTATAAGAATGAAAGACTAATGCCATTATTAAATTATTATGATTAGAAATAATTTATAAGATTATTATAATTAATGCTATACAAACCCAATTCATGCCCAAAAACGCAAGCAATTTCTCTCAAAAAATAAAAATAAAAATAAAAAATTCATTCCCAAATAAGTCAATTGGATGTACTCATCTTTCCATGCGAGGGGGTGCGATTGATTAGTCGCCCCCGTTGGCCGCAACATGAGTCGCGGCTAATCTGGTCAACAGTGCTAGCCCGTTCCATGTTTCGAGCCGGTCCGCCATCTCAATAGCGTGTTTGATACATGCAATAATCTACTATTAAAATGTCCAATAGATGCTATTAACATGCATCAAACGACTCCATAGATTATTGAAAGAAGATATATACAGGTTGTTGATAGGTATGGCAATTTATGCCCAATCTGCGGGTACTCGCTTCGATCCGCTTTGATCGGGGCAAGTAGAAAATTCGTCTCGTAGTGGATTGAGGCGAGTTTTGTTCTAATGACTGCGGGTCGGATTGGGTTCGGGTTTGGCCCCAAAGTATTTATATATATTTTTATTTAATTTAATTTTTTATAAAAAAAATATATACAATAAATTTTAAACTATTTTAGCATTTTTTCGTTTCCATCCCATTCTTTACAATTGTGACTCCTAAGAATAGATTCAGAATGCTTAAAAAATACTTAAAAGCTTTCTATTTGTTTATTTTAAGTAAAATTTATATGATATTTGAGTTAAAACTGTAATATTTTGTTAATTATATAGTGTATAATATTTTAAAAAATAAAAAATATTAATTAGGTGCGGGTAGGATTGGGTAGGGTTTGAGTTTTATATTTATATTGCGGGTAGGGTTCGAGTTTTTACTCCTAAAATTCGTGGGGCGGTTTGTGTGAGAGCATAAAATCTTTACAAGGTGGGTTTGGATTGTGTCAAAACATGCCTCAACTCGTCCGTAGGGGTGTAAACGGATATTAAACGGATCGGATACATTGTTTCCATATTCGTATCCGTTTAACTTTTTGAATATTTGGATACGGATACGGATTTGACGGATATTTAAAAATGATATCCAAATTCGTATTCATCGGATATCGGTCGGATTCGGATATATCCGTATTCGTTTATAATTATTCAAATGCATTCATATTTTATTAAACTTATTCGTATTTAAATTATTATTTTATATTCATATTCGATGATAATTATTTAAATATCCATTTACGAATATCCAAATACGTGAATCTATGAACATATAACAAATACATATTTTAATTAATATAAAGAACTATATAATTTCATTAAAACGAAACAATCAAACAAATAACATAATTTTTAATTAATTATTGACTTTATAATTGATTACTTAATAATAATAATAATAATAATAATAATAATAATAATAATAATGGCATTTAAGTATATTAATTATTAAGTCAACCAACAACAATTATATTGATTAACTTTATTCTTCAATTTTTTTCTCTATATTACAATAATTTTTTAAATTTATTCTTTTTTCTTCCCAATTCTTCAATTATAATATAAATACACATATATGGATTATGAGATTTTTATTGAAAAATATAAATAATATATTATTTAATAAATATATATTCAGATCGGATATTAAACAGATCATATACACATTTATCATATCCGTATCCATTTATAATCGGATATCTACTAATCGAATACGGATAATATCTGCTTTAAACGGATGTGGATAAATTTTGTATAAACGAATATGAATGCGAACGGTAAACGAATTTTCGAATATCCATTTACAGCCCTACTCGTCCGTTACCATCCCTAGTTATTGAGGAATGTATTTTGAAAATAAAAATAAAAATAAAATGATGTTAGGTGAAAATATGTAAAAAATAATATGTTTTATTTTTGAAACAATAAAAAATATAAAAATTAGCTTTGAAAATGAAATCAAACATAAATTTTGGACTAGGATTTTTTAAGAATAATAGTTCAACAAGTTATAACTTCTTAGCTAACTAGTGGCTTTTGATTCAAGAACGTGTAAGGTCATGTTCGAATTTTATGAATTTTTAACATGCGTGTATGCAGAATTTGAAAAGAAAAAAAAAAAAAAAAGCCCTTATTTTGAAATTGTGTTTTGGGTATAAAACTATATACATGAGAGCATGTGAGGTTTAAAGTATATAAAAATATTATGTGAAACCTAAAAGTCCATAAATTCTAAATAAAATTTAGTTCAATATTACTTTAATTTTTAGAGCGATTAACGTGGATTCTTCTACAACTGCAAATTGCCTTGAGTACAGCTTTAAGCAAGTAAATAAGCCGAGTCCACGTGAAAGCCCTTTAAACCATATATAATTCAACCGTCGTGTTGTTATGTGAAGCCATTTCATTTTTCTTCTACTGTATTTGGATGTTACCCTAACCCTATTTCTAGTAGGTATATGAATCGAGTCTACGTGGAAGTCTACTTAACCAGATAATTCAAGCACTGCTGTTAGTTAAAAGCACCGTTACTTTATGTTACGTTCTGACAAACGTACACACATTAAATTAAGACAAGAAAAAAACCATGTCCTCATCGTACAGCAGCACAGCGACTTTATTCGACATTACAACATAGCTAAAACAGATGATTTTTTTTTTTTTCAGGTGTCTTAAAGTTTAAATTTCTGATCTCTCATATTATGAACGAAATTTATGCGGTTGGATCACTCGGCAACTAAAATAGAAGAAATTAATGCAACTTATCTTAACTATATATTATGAAAAACAAGCCCTTAATATCTCATTCTCTCATTTGAACAACGAAATATTCGAAGGATTCAACTTAGGAACATTCTCCTCCAGCTCCTGAAACATTTTCTCCTTGGCCAATTTCTTGAGCCTGGCGAGCTCGAGGTCCTTGCTCATCTTCCTCTTGTACATCTCCGCAAATGTTATGGACTCCTCCATCATTGATTTTTTCCCTTCTTCGATCTTCAGAGGGTAAACTGTGGCCTCTGGGGATGGATTTTGGAACGTAGCTATTGATAATCTGCTGCAATTTGAATTCACTACTGCTTGATGATCGGCGTTCTTGAACCTCCCGTTGCTTAGGTACTGTACAAGATTAAACAAATTAATACAAGGACATAATTTCAATTTAAATCCTCTATTTTATTTTATGTTTCATTCTTTATTCCACTGACATGTGTATTAAATATTTTTTTATAAAAATAATTAATTAAAAATTAAATACACTTGGCATATATACAACACATTTGAATAAGAGATGAACGACGAAATGAAATAAATGATGCAATGTGATATAATGTAGGGTTAGATACAAAGATAATTTGTCGAAGAATTTAATACAAAACAGTGGATATATAGTCTTAATTAATTAGCAGACTCTAACATTGTAGCAAGGTGTACTGTTACAGGTCCTAACTGCATTAATATCTATTGCCATTAATTGGCTTGGCTTAAAATGTGGGTTCCGTCTTTCATGAAATTTTTTATTGAACTAACTGTAGTCGATTTAATCATAATTTTTTGATTGAATTGAGTACATTCAATTTAAGCACAATCGTTGAATTGATAAGATATGGGTCCATTGTACAATAACTTTTATGTCGGATATAATTATTTGTGGAAATTATATATCCTTTCATTGCTCGATATATAAATAAATATTTGACGGATTATATAATAAAAATTAAAATACAAAATTTAAAATGCCACGAGAAACACGTTGTAGTTTGCGATGAACTTACATGGCCATGATCACCAAGATTGACCACAAAAGCCCCATCCACGGGCTGAACCGTGATCCATGTCTTCCCTCCATCCCGGGTCGCCTGCAGCCCACCCACCTGATCCTGGAGCAACAAAGTAATGGTACCCGGATCCGTGTGCCGCTTCAGCCCCAGGGTGAGGTCCGGTTGCGGGCATTTCGGGTAGAAATTGACCACCACCTTCTGATCCATGTCGACGCATGCTTTAGAAAGTGCATCCTTCTCAAGCCCCATTGCCTCTGATAAAACCTCCAACAGTTTGCAAGCCAGTCCCATCAACTGTTCGCTATACGCCTCCGTCACGGCCCGCCAACCCTCCGGCTTGTCGGGCCACCTCGAATAGTCCCGGACCTTAATCGGGTATGAAAAATATGTCACGATTTCACGCCAGTCTTGTACCGCTTCACCCTTCATAAAAAGTTTGACATAAAATAATTATTTAAAATTTCTTCAGAACATTTCAAGGCAGTGTAACAAAACAAAATGTAATTATTTGTGGAAATGGTCCGTTTGGTTTTATTTCCCCACCTTTTTTTATTTTTTACTATTTCAAAAATAAATACTATTACTTTTTAAAAAATTTCAACAAATATAATTTTTATTTTATTTACAAAATATATTTTTCAATAATCTATATATCTTTTCTTTATTCTATTATTTCTATCTCTCTATCTACAGTCTATTAAAACCAACATAATTATTATATTTCTAATATTTCATTCAAATATATTTTTATTTTTATATCACATCACATAATTAATTCTTGAAATTTTAATGATAGAAATGAAAATAAAACCAAATAGCTTATAAATAAATATTATTTTCAACACTATATTATCCGTATTCCACCAAAAGGACAGACATGTTTAAACAAATGAGCATATGACGTATGAAAATCTCACATATAACATCTTATAATTTTTATATTTTAATTTATTTAAATATTGTAATGATTTATTTTAAATTAATATATAGATAAGTGTTAAAACAGACTCTGCGTGAAAGATAACTACCTGAAGATGGCTAGAGACGATGAAACCGCCTCTCTTGCCGCCAGACATGTCGAAACGGAGCTTCTCTTCAGCCGGCAAGGCGAAGAATTCACGAGCCAAGCGAGTCATCTCGGCAATGAGTTTTGAGTCAACCCCGTGCTCCACCACCTGGAAAATGCCCCAATCCTCACAGGCCGCCACTATGTTCTGGCATATCTCCGCCTTCCTCTCGCCGGCTTCGTCGATTCCGGCGAGCGATATCACCGGAATCTCAGTGCTGAATTGGTTGTACGCCACCTTAGGCCTCTCATCCTCATCTCTGACAAATTTCTGTTGGAGAAAGTTCTCTTCGGCTAATGCTGTTAGGGTGGTAGCTGTCGTCGCCATTTCTTTCAGAATGCTGATGGGTACAGCTTTTGCCAAATTCATGAGTTTGGCGGAGTTTATATGGTCAGGACGTTGAGGGACGTGTGAAGGTGTTTAGGTAGAAGTTTTCCACGTGTGGAGAAACGACATTACTTAACTCGAACCTAATTTTCTTTTGCCATATTTTTGATTATTTAAATCCACAATTAACTAATTAATCTCTATAAAATGGTTTAATTAAAATAATTAATAAATACTTAATTAAAAGTTTTATTTTATTTTATTTATACATACGCACGTATATTAAAAATCAGTAGAACTCAAATCACTTGGCAAGTACTTAATCAAGAGTTAACAAAGGAGGAATACGAACTCACTTTTTAGTGTATTTAAGGGCCTGTTTGGTTTTATTTTCATTTTCATTATTTTTAAAATGGTAATAATTATTTATGTGATGTGATGTGAAAATAGAAATATATTTGGATGAAATATTTAGAAATGTAATAATTATGTAGGTTGTAGGTGGAGAGAAATAGAAATAATGGAACAGAGAGAGAAGATATATAGGTTATTAGAGAATATGTTTTGAAAATTAAAATTAAAATTATGTTGGGTGAAATTTTTTAAAAAGTGATGATTTCTATTTCTGGAATAGTGAAATTGGTGGAAAATGGATTTGAAAATAAAACCAAACAGGCTCTTAGTGTTTGTCGTTGGTTAATTGGCAGGGTGGTATCGTCTTAAAATTTTGAGATTGAAATTCAATGTATAAGTAAAAAAAATAAATAATAATAATTAATTTTTCAGCTATTTATAAATATGTTCATGAGAACCACAAATATTCTATTTAAATTATTTAATTTGTACTTGTGATAATAAGTTTTGATACTATTTTTGTTTTTATTAAATTATTTATGACCAAGTAAGATTTTTTGTTATTTAATTTACGCCATTAATGTTGATGTTGTGGCTTAAATCTTATTATTTGTATTTTTTTCGTTTCGCAATTAAATAAAATCTGTCATAAAATGTGGATTGCAATAGTAAGAGTAAGAAATTATTCAGCTTAATGTAATAATAGAAGTATATAATATTGTTGATAAGAACTTTAATATTATGCTTAGTGCTCGAATTTAATGAAACAAATATTTTAGAAAATATTTTGTACTTTAAATAAATATATTTTACGTTATTTTTTATTTTTTTCCTCACCCAAATTTAAGGTCCACACATAATATAAATCTTATCACTGTAGAATCTTCGACCAATTTTATTGGCACCCACGCAACATGTTGGTGGGGGGCAGCAATGACAAAAGTTAGTACAGCAATCTGATCACTTGAAAACAATCGGTCCAATAATTAGTCATAAATCATAATGGTAAGTAAATGTTGTTTGTTATGATATGTCAATTTTAATTTGTGACTCTAGCTTGTCAAATGTACTATCGTTTTAGCACATTTTGGTATCTTTAAGGGTTCGTTTACTTTGAATAACGTGATTGAAAAATGATATATAAGTAAATATATACATTTTAAATTTATTAGAATAAAATATTTTAATTTTATATTTGATTGGTAAGATTAATCTACAAGTAAATTAAAATATAATATATAAATTTTTTATTATATCTTTTATACTTTTTAATAAATTTTTACAATTTTCTCACTTTTTCCATTATTAGGAACAAGATTTAATTGAAAATAAGATAAAAAAAAAGGCTCTATTTGTATTTGTAATTCTTATAACACCAAATCAAACATTCTCCCTTTGATCCATTTTCCAAAAGCGACAATAGATAATGTTGGGCTTAGTATTTATTAAGGGTCTTTTATCAATTGAAACAAACATTAAAAGAGGCTTGATTAAGAGTTAGTTTGCTTGGAGTGATGTGATTATGAATAATATACAAACAAATTGATATATTTTAAGTTTATCAAGATAGAGCAATATAATTTCACGGTTGGTTGGTTAGATTAATTAACTGAAAACTGAAAAGTAAATTAAAACAAAATATATGACTTTACGATTATAACCTTTTATTATTTATTTTAATATATTCTTTTATATACTAATTAAGGGTAATTTGGTCTTTTTGAATTTTATCCAAATCAAGAAAAATGTATCATGCCTCTCACCTCTTGATCTATATTTCAACTTAATACAGGACTAATGACCTATCATGGGCACTATATCTAGGCAAACAAACAATAGATTAAGAGTGATTATACATCTATCAAGCATAATCAATTGAAACAAACAAGCCCTAGGTATGTATCACATCCAATCAAGTTAAGCAAACAAGGCCCTATGGTATAAAATAAATAAAATTATTTATTTATTTTTTATTTATGAAAAAAAAATGGATTTTTACATTTACAAAATGACGGTGTTAATACCACTACACTAAATTATTATATATTTATTTTAATCTTTAAACATTTAATTGGTTTGAAAAAAAATTATGCTTACAAATGAAATTTATTTTTTTATTAGTTAGGAAAAAAAAACTATTTACCTCCTATGTTCTCTAGCTTTTCTTCCCTCATTTAACTCTCCTACCACAATTGATAATTATATATTCTTTATAAAATTAATCCTATAAAACCATCGATCTCACGAATTCGTTTCAACTGTTATTTTTTACCTCCTATAAAAATTTTGTGGCCATATTGATTCTTTCTCTTATACATAATATTATATTTTTTTTGAGGTGATAGGTTTATGTTGAATGACATTATTTATCAATATAATTAGCATTTATATCAGGACAATCTAAATTTTACACCTAAGAACAACATGCCACATCGATTGGTAAATAAAAATAAAAAATTATGATAAAATAATAATAATAAAAAATTTAATAAAGTGGGTTAGCTGTATATGATAGTTATTATATGAATTGTAGTAATTATGATAATTAAAAAATAAAAATAAAGACATTTTAAACACATAATTCTAAAATATATCAAAATGAGAATGGTGCTTGGCGAAAAAGATTTGATGTCAAACACATAGAAGCATTTGTTTTAAAGATAATAATAAACAACGGTCAAGCAATAACACTCTACCAATTAATCATTCGATA
This sequence comes from Jacaranda mimosifolia, assembly GCA_018894105.1. Taxonomy (NCBI): domain Eukaryota; kingdom Viridiplantae; phylum Streptophyta; class Magnoliopsida; order Lamiales; family Bignoniaceae; genus Jacaranda; species Jacaranda mimosifolia. The sequence continues at coordinate 2,690,039 of CM032123.1, forward strand.
TATGATAACTATATATATATATATACAAATATACAATTTTGAGATAACTATTTAATAATAATTAAAATTTATATAATATTCAATTAGTAACTTATAAATAAATCTAACATATTTTTTGTGTAATATGAAATATGTATGATATGTTTATGTCATAGATGTTTAAAAGTAGAAATATAAATAGGGAGAATTGCAAATAATCCTCATGTGATAATTAGAATAGACCAAAAATCTTCTGAAAAAAAAAAATACAAAAATGCATCTTATATTTTCTAAAATCATGCAAAAAAACTCCTTCAAGATGTGAAGTGAGTTGCATGTAGACCTGGCAATTGGGTACCCATACATATAAATTAATATATCTATATCTATATCTATACTATTAATAAAGTGTCTATCCATTTATTGGTGTGTTTTCAAGTACCCTTTTAAAATGCCCTCACTTTTATTTTTATCCCTATAACTATAGAATAACTACCACCACATTCCTACTCCATTACTACCAATTAGTTCCCCAATAATTCATGAATATTATACATATTTTTATTTTTCCATAATTTTTTTTTCAATTTTCTTGCAACTATATTATCTTTTATTTATATTATTTTATTCTTTTTATTTATCAATAGTTGCACATGCATCAAGTGTGCCTCAACTATTAGTTATTAATAAAGTGTCTATGCCCTTATTTTTATGTTTTCAAATATTCTCCTAAATGCCCTCATTTTTATTTTTTTATTCCTATAACTATAGAATAACTACCATATCATTCCTACCCGATTACCACTACTTAATTCCACAATCATTTATGAATATTAAACATATTTTTATTTCTTCATAATTTTTTTTCTTTTTATTTGTTCTAAAACTATATTATCTTTCATTTATATTATTTTATTATTTTTATTTATTAATAATTGCACACACATTGAGTGTGCCTCAACCATCAGTATATAATAATCCCCCGATCCCCCCCACATCAACGCCCCCGCCACAACCCACCTCACGGCTGTTGCATATATGTAATATATTATAGTATATATACACACAATATATATATATAAATTTAATTTTGACCCCTGCTAAATTTAATTTTTTTTTTGTAGTGATAAGTCCCACCATCTTTCCTCAACCCCCACCTCTTCAAATTCCTCACGGCTGCCATGGCAGCCTAATTTATATATATCTATACTATTATACAAAAGAAGATATTTTTGTGTATAAAATGGAAGTTATGATATAAAATTTCAATATACCAAATTTGCCCTTTTACTTAGTCAATATCAATGAATATTGATATATACAAATAACCACCATTCATTCAAAAACTTCCGCTATTTAGTTATTTTCATTATTTTTAAATTTTTTCTTTAATTTGGTGATGAATTATAAAATTTCTACTTTAAGTGTGTGCTGTCTTCATAATTATATAAATTATAAGTATGTTTTTGTGATGCATATTAATTTTTAATATAATAAATGTAAAAATATATATAAATAATATGATTATTTAAAAATATTTTATGCGCACAGGAACTGCGTGCAATTGACTGTTAGTATATATAACGTATAACATGTAATATAGTGTATATATAAACTCATAAATTTCTCCCACACCAAATGCCCAAATGCCAGTTTCTCCACCGCACCACCATCTCAACTTACCCTTAAATCCTTGTGGTTGTTATGGTCTCAGTCATGTTGGTGTTGGGTATAGAGGTGGGATGGTAGGAGAATTGGAGACGGTGCGTGATTGTGGAGTTTTGGCCAATACTAAAAACGACAATAGCAAGAATAGATAGGTGGAAGAAGAGAAAAATAAGAAATAAAATAAAATTTAATAATAAAATATATATAAACTGAATTAAAAATATGTAAAAATAATTTAATCTTTATACATTAAAATTAGATTAAATGGGCAACAACCATGAAACGGAGGCTAATATGCATGATTTTAGAAAATAAAAAGTATATTTATATATATATATATATGTATTTTGACAGTAGATTTTTCACTTTTAATTATCACAGAAGATTATTTGCAATTCTATTCGTACGTATTGTTTTCTGCAGTGCTTTTATAGCACTAAGGACTAAATATTTACGTAAAATTAATTAACGCAAAAACTGAAAGTCAATTTTCACCAAACTTTTTGACTGCACAATTTCTCACCATCAGTTTTATTACCAAAAAAATGGAAATATTGTAAGAAGTAAATTAAATTACGTAGTATATATTTTTGGGATATTATTATTTCATCATGGGCCATTACAGCTCCCCTATGCTAATCATGTCTTAAAAACGTAATTACTGGAGTAACATTTGACCAATTCATAGTCAATGACATCAATTAACCACGACTTTTTAAGATAATTTGCGATTAATGGGTAAGTTCTTTTAATTTAACCAACCACCGACTGGGCTGGATTTTGGAGCGATATAATTGAAAAGGACTATTGCCCATCCCAATTGGTGGAAATTATTTCCAAAGGCTTATAGACAATGAAACTAACAAAATTCGCGAGTAAATATATATTTCGTGGGATAATATTTGATGCGACTGATTCTTCATATTTAACATTAAATTTCATCATCATTATTAATGTCGTCAATCAAAACAATCCAATTGCTTTGATAATACCTAATCTTGTTCAACATGATTAGAAAAATTGTGGGAATGTTTGTTTATGTTTCCCAAAACAAAATTATTTTGGCAAAATATAACTAAACATATCCTCATTTTTCCCTTCAAAACTTTCATTTTTCAATATATACAAATATATATTATATATAATACATCATATATATTTTTTTATTATTCTGATAATAAAAAGAATTACTCAATTTCATTTTCACCCCCAAAATCCAACAAAAAGACATTGATTTGACTGCTACAATAAAAAATATCTCCCTCCAAAACATAAACAAACATACCAAAACATAACTTTCACATTTTTCAATAATTCATTCTCCCAAAATATATAATAAAATCAAACAAAAAATATAACCAAACATTCCCTGTGAGTTTTGAAATAATATATAAGTTAATTGTATTCAGAATAAAATCTCTAAGGTAATGTTTGGATATATATTATGTGTTTGGGAGAATGAGTTTTGGGAGTGTGGTTGGGGAATGTAAAATTTATATTGGAGAATATGATGTATGTTTGTTTATGTTTTGGGAGGAGACAAATTCTACTGTAGCAGTCAAATCAATGCCTTTTGTTGGATTTTTGGGGTGAAAATGGAATTGAGTGATTTTTTTTTTTTAGAACAGTAATAAAATATGTATGATGTATATATATAATATATGTATGTATATATAGGAAAATATGAAAGTTTTGGGGATAATGAAAGATAGAAGAGAGTATTTTGAAATTTTTAATTCGGCATTTTGGATGGAAAATTTTTGTATGTTTGGTTATATTTTGGGAAAACAAAATTGTTTCCCCAAAATGTAACCAAACATAGCCTAAGTAATTGTTGTTGCACTCAATTCCTAAAATTGAGGCATTTCAATTAACTTTCCAAACTTAAGTCCAAAGTATAATTACTAAATTTATTTCCAATCAGAATATTATTAGTTTTTTCTACTTTAAGTAGCTTAATTTCCTATAAATAACTAAAACAAGAATATTATTGCTTTACCTTTCGATCATTGGTTTGATAGCTTTCCAGTTTCTGATCCAATTAAAGTTCATTTGGCTCAATAACAACTCTGGTCCACCATCCAGCAATTGAGTATTCCTCCACTGTTGCACTTTAGAGCGATAACTAAGAATTTAACAAAAGAAGAAAAAAGAAGTTTTCAAATTCCAGACGTTTCCCAGCTCTCTACACTATAAATGCTACCCTTTTTTCCTCTCATTCATCACACACAAAATTCATTTTCGCACTATTGTCGCCATGGCAATGACTAAGTCCTTGTTTGTTTGCCTTATTATCGTCCTCTCATTTATTTCCATGGCTAAAGCACATAAGAGGGTATGCATATGTATCATTTTTTTCAGGCATTTATTGAGTTTGTATCTATATATTTTTCAACCTTTTGCTAATCTTTTAAAGATTTTTCTTGCAGGTCAATAACGTTAATGGGATTGGATGGGGACTCCTTGAGACAAAAATAGGTTTGTTGATCACTTATCTTGAAATTAATTAATTGTAATATGATCCTTTTTGTATATGTTAAAAAATGATGTCTAATTTTTGAGGAAATTGGTGCTTTCGTTATTAATTGCCCATGCACTCTTACTTCTCCTGCTGTTGTTCTCGATGTGTCGAGTGATATTTGATCCAATTGTATGAGTTTCATACATACTATGTGAGGTTGGAAGTTCAAACTTAGTGGACTCCTGATGTCCGCCTATATAAATAAAAGAAAAAAGAACATGCATTTTGTCTCCAGTGTATCTGTTTCAACTTGAAATATTACCTTTTTTAATTGTAACTCGATATGTGATCTCTTCGATTGATATTTATTCGGAAAATTGTGGCCGATGAATAATCACGATTGGCTGCTGATTTCCTTATTAATGTTGGATTTGTACCTCAAAACTCCAACACTCGAAATCAATCAAAAGAATCTAAACCGTTAATTCCCTTATTGTTGGATTTGTGCCTCAAGAGTACTCTAACACTTGAACTCGGTCAAAAGAATTTAGGCAGCCATATCTACCCATCTTTATGAATTAAAATAAATCTTTTTTTTTTTCCCTTCCACCCAATAGTAATTTTTTTTTAGTTTTTTTTTTAAACATATATATATATATATTAATTATTTTGGTTGGCGTGTAGATTGTGGCAAGGAATGCAGTAGAAGGTGCCGGTTATCGTCGCGGCAGAAGATTTGCCTCAGGGCTTGTGGGACGTGCTGCGCTCGGTGCCACTGCGTGCCGCCGGGCACTTCAGGGAACGAGGATGTCTGCCCCTGCTACGCCAATATTACCACTCACGGCGGCCGCAAAAAGTGCCCTTGAATATCATTAACTTTTATTAATTACTTAACTATGTATATGCGAGTAATTATGATTAATATAAATAATGCTGCTGTCTGAAAATTAAAGGGAAAGAAAAACAAGTGAGTGACTTGAATTCAGAACTATATATTATAAGTGAGTTTATCGATGGTCCCATCTTTTTATTTTTTATTTTTTCATCTAACACCTAACTTAAATTAATAATACAATTTTTTTTTTGATATCAAGAGTCGAAAATTTTAAAACAATTTGTATATTGTTTTCCTCCTTAATTTTGGGCATCACCCAAATTAATTCCTATATCTGTAATTATAGATATTAAAAAAGAAAAATTGACCGAGGAAATGCAAACAAAAGGTTGAAGAATAATAAAAGAAAACGAGAAAAAAGAGTGATGGAATTAAATCAAAAAAAAAAAAATGGATCTTCCATTTCATTTTTTTTTTCAACTTGTTAAATTTATGCCACGTGTATCTGATCTTCAATCAATTATCTTTATAAGGAAATATTTAATACGCGTATTATATATTCATGAAATGAAATAGGAATTGGAATAGGGAATTAAGTTGAGGGTTTAAACCCATAGAAGGAGCCAAGGGGGGCTGGCAAAGGCCGCCGCCCCCTCTCCAAATATTAAATTTTTATTTTTTATATTAAAAATTTTAAAATATTACAATTTTGCCATCCTTTAAGTTATAAAATTATCCTTTCTTTTATTGAAAATATGCCAATTGCCATAGCCGTTGTCCTTTTTTATTTTTCTATTTTTCTTGTATGATTATTTTAAAATTATAAAATTTAAATGATTAGTATATATGATAAAATAAAAAAAAATTATATTTTTAATAATTCAAAATTTTGCCATTCAAAATAATTTTTTTTGACTCCATCCCGATTTAAACCGCTGGTAAGATCCCAACAAATGCAGAAAAACGCATTCCCAGATGAATGTCTGTTTCTGCATGGATATCCAGTTTTGGTCTCATGGCAGCTGGCTCACTTTTTCTTTTGTTTCTTTCTTAAATTATAAATCATCACCTTTATTAGATAATCCTCAAACTAGTTCTATTTTAGTAATTTGTAAGAGGGTAGTGTTGTCCAGCTTTCATATAGAACAAAATATTGCTGGATTTTCTAAGACAACTATTACTATTAAAAATAATTTTATTGACAAAATATTAAATAACATAAATATTATCATTAATAATATATAATTAATATTATAAATCTTATTTTACTGAGATTATAATAACATTATCTAAATTGTTGCAATTAATTAATAGTATATAATTTATTGGCAATATTAAAGACATGGTCCGATAAATTAGTTATTGTCATTGAAATGTTAACAATTTTTTTATCGAAATCTAATTTTTTATAATAATTTATGTCAATATTAATTACTTTTAAAAATTATTATTCCAAAAACAAAAAAATTGTTTCTTAATTATATTCTTTTCCTATCGTATTTGATTTTAATTATAACTTGTACTAAAATATTATGAATTTCAACAAGATAAGCACGTGGAAAAGCACTTTCTTCCAATTATTTAAAAATTATAGATACCCTCAACTTTTCTCAACTTTAATTCAACAGAATACGCCGTATATAAAATATCAAGTGGTTTGTGGACCGATGACAATAATCTCTTCTATTATGTGGGAGGTCAGAAGTTCGAATTTGAATGTGCTTCTTATGTGTACATAAAAATGTGCAGTTTGGATAATATTTTCTTGTTGAAAGGATAAATTCGTAATTATAAATTCTCAAGTGGCGTACAAAATAAAATCAAGAGACGTTGATATTATTGTCTTATTGAAAGGATAAATTCATAATTATAAATCTCAACTGGCGTACAAAATAAAATCTAGAGACGTGGGTGACACGTGGACTTCTCACAAGTCTTGCCTATTTTCTTTTTCCTTAGTAGATTAATTTATTTTCTTTGCCAAATTCTCTATATATGGGCTACTTACTAGTCTTCTTCCTTTAATTTCCACCAACCCTATTCACAAATTGAGGTCACTAATATTAGCCACGCTCTTCTCCAACCACCTAATTTCCTCACTTTTTATTTCCCTTCTCCTTTTGCATATCCTCGTCCAAGCTAATGATCAACAGGTACATAAACACTAATTATTACTATTATTATTATTAATTAATTTCCTAATTCCTTATATATATCTAATAAATATGTCAATAATTTGTTCTACAGATAAGTAATAATGGCGGGGGAAGCACCTACGTCGCCTCAAAGGGTATTAATCATTATTTTAATAACTTTTTTATTTTTTATTTTTTATTTTTATACTTAAAAGACTGTTTGGGCGAACTTATAAATTTTTCAAAACACCTTATCATATGTTTGGGAGTTTATAAAATGTTAAAAATTATTTAATAAATTCTTTTTGAAAAGATCTTATAAACTTCTCAATAAGCTCCTTTTTAAAAAGTAAGTTACTAATTTATTTTTAAATTTTTAATAAAATTTCTTAATTTTAATCATATTAACTACAAAATTATCATTATTAATCTCTTATAAACTCCAAAATCTTATTTTATTCAAATATTTAATAAAATTATTTTTAAAAAAGATCTAATAATTAAATTCTAAGTTATAATTTATAGCACTTTTTAAATAAATTTAGCCAAATACCCTCTTACTTACGTATAATCAAGGTATGCCAAGGTAAAAATAATGTAATTGAGCCAGTTGATCATTGAACTGTTGTGCATGCTTTTATTGTGTTACAATAAAAATTACACTTAAAGTGTGTGTGTGGTTATCTAATTTTATTAATATATATATATATATATATATAGACTGTCCGATAGCATGTGCGGCAAGGTGCCGGGTGGCGTCGAGGCAAAACCTGTGCAAGAGGGGCATGCGGGACTTGCTGCGCGCGCTGTAACTGTGTGCCGCCGGGAACCTCCGGCAACCAAGAGCTTTGTGCCTGCTATTATACTATGACTACTCACGGCGGCGGCCGCAAGTGTCCCTAATTAAGACTAGCAAAAATTAAGCCGCGTCACCTTTTATCTGTAAATTTTTATAGTTATCTTTTGCTGTTATGCATAGAGTGAGTTGTGTGTGAGTTTGTGCTGTAAATTGAACTCGTGTGATTTTGTTACGTAATGTACAAATTTTTCTTGTTTTGCTACTTCTAGAATACTAGCAGTTGTTGCACACAATTTTTTCCCACATAAAATTACTTTTTGAGTTATTTAAAATTAATATATGAAATAATTTAAATTATGAGTAATGTTAAAATTGTGTTGGATATTTGATATGAAAAAGAAAATAATTGAAGATGGAATTTTGACAATACGAATTTGTGGGCTTGTGGATTTCGTGAAAAGTATAATTGTGACCTTATTAAACTATCACTTTTAAATGGCATCTTAAAGGAAAAATTTGAAATATTAATAAAATTGGTATCCAAACCATCTTTTTATACTGAATTCTCTATTTTATCCTTTAACTACATTACCCATTTTAGTTGTTGGAATAATTGAAGGGTAAATTATGTAAAAACCTACAAATAACTTCCACTATAGACACAAAACAACATTTCTTTTTATAATAGTATAGATATCAAATAAGTAAAAGGACAAATTTAGTATAATAACCTCCATTTTATATACAAAAATGCCTTCTTTTTTATAATAGTATAAATGATTGCAAGCATGGGCACCTAATTCTCAATCTTTCTAACTAATCCATTTGATAATTCGAGGGTTTTTTTATTTTTTTATTATGATTTATTTGAATTTTAAATTTAATGATATATGTCAACTAAACATGAGGATTATGTTAAATAAATTATTTAGTCCTATACATCAATAATCTGTTCAAGTTAAATAAATAATTTAGTCCTACACATCGATAATCTGTTCAAGATTTCAAACATAACGATGATGTAGAACATGGAAGAGTCGAGGGCCATATAAATCCAATATTGATACCTCAAAGTATATTAATGTAGGAGTTTTTAATTCAAGTTCCACACCTTACAATTTGAATTGTAATAATTACCCACTGTAGACCAAGTAATCTAATTTCTTATTTGATTTACATGTATTATTTCATAATTTACATAAATGTTTATTGATTATTAATTTAGCTCTTAATCAAATAGCAGGCCAGGGGTTTGAATGAAAGCACAATAGAATCTACACTCATAACTGATTTTAATTAGGAGTGTTCACGGTCAGGTTGGATCAGGTTTGTAAGAAAAATAAGTTCGAACCAATTAAATTTAATTGAGTTGGTTTGGGTTGGGTTCATGGAATTGGATTTCCAGACCTGAATCAAGCCAATCCAATTTAGGTCAGGTTGTTTCGGGTCGGGTAGTCGGGTACACTTCAATTTTTTTTTAAAAATATTACCTTTTAAAAATTGGATATTATTGTGATTATATATTTTCAATTAATGAAATAATTAAAAATTCAATTTTAAGTAGGCAAAAGATTGAAACTAGTGTACTATATGACAAAACCCAACAATTGTCCAATTATCAAAAAAAAAAAAAAAAGAAGAAGAAGAAGAAGAAGCAAGACCCAATTTCAGTTTCTTTAGAAAAAAATTGGTAAGCTCAAGTTGTATCTAAAATAAAACTTAATAGATGGCCTACATAAACAACATTAGCATTAATCCTATCAAGATAATCAAATTATTTTCAAAATATTCATCAAAACTCGAAAACACACTATATAGCACCTGGACACCACAATTCATATTTGTTATAGATTATCTCATTCTTTACCACAAGTCATAATTAATAATATAAAATCTCAAATTCAAGTCTAAGTTGAACATTAAATATAAATATGAATAATAAAATTCATAATTTAAAAAAATTATTTATTTTAATTAAATCATCGAGTCGGGGAGGGTAAGTGAATATAAAATTCGAGAATCGAACCAAATTTAATTGGGTTTGATAGGATTTTACCCAATCAAACCCAATTACCCGACACCCCTAATTTTAATAGCTAACTGATATATCACCAAGTATCAAAAAGGTTAGCCCAAGTGAATTCATAATCCTCTAGCATCTAATTGGGCTTTTAGGTCCCATAAGAGGGGATTCGGCTAAAGTTCTATCTGCAATTGAAAGCCCAATTTTGATGATTAGCCCGGCCCAATGTCCACTCTACGTGAGGACCATTACCTAGGTATAAAATTATAAAAATAAAATTAAAAGTTAAATACATAATAAAATGAAATTTGAACTTTTTCTTTTTTGGTTTATGGGCGGTACAAAGTACTTTCACTCTTCTTCGGTCTTTCTCATAATTTATGAAATAATATGTTTTTCATGGGAGTATAAATAAATTAAGCTTGATAAACATTATAGATTCGAATTTGAGCTCAAAATAAGAGAAAAATATACAAGCTCAGTTTAATCATGATTGATCTAATAATTCTAACATCTAATAAAATATAAATTATTAACATATAATAATTATTTAATTAATTTATAAAAATGTTTAGAAATTTAAAATAAAATCATGAATTGACTCATGAATTATCGAACAATTATATTAAATTTTAAATTTGACTTGTTATAAAATTCAAGTTTGAATCTAATTATAATTAAATTAGCTCACTAACTTACCACCTCGACTCATTTTAACACTCTTAAAGTTTGAGATTTAAATATTGTTTTTAGAATCAGATCGAGTCAGATCGCCCGGCTGGTCTGATCGGTAACTGGAGACCAATATGGTTTAGTTCAAGCATAAAAATTGGTGATCGATTAGACCAGTCAGAACCGGTCAAAAATAGGTTAAATCGGCTAGTTTTTTACCCGTTCACCTATTTTTTCCTTTTTTTTGGAATTTTAAAAATTATTTAAAAAAAAAAATTATCAGTTGAAAGATGATGATTAAAGATTTTGGACATGTAATTTTTTGAAACATAAATTTATTTTTTTGAAATTTAATGAAGTGGTAGTGATATGTAAATACTTATATTTAATTTGTTGTTTTATTTTGTTTGATATTTCTTAGATTATGTTGAATATTTGACGTAAAACAATTTATTTTTACTTGAAGCTGAAGTATGAAATGAATTATTATTTAAATTAATATAAAATATTATTTATTTATTTATTTATAGTTGACTAATTGTAAAATAATATATTTTTTAAAAAGCGTACTTAAAAGTAAGTAAATTGAATTTTTTTCAAACAATATTCTTTTTATATTTTTGAAAGTTTTATTTTTTGTTAATATTAAAATATTATATATTTATAAAATTAAATATAATTATTACATCATTATGATATCATATTGATCGAACTAGTAATCCAATTAATTGAATCGATTGAACTAATAATTAATAACATCGTCGGTTCTTTGTCCAGTTCAATTTTGAAAACATTGAATTTAAATCAACAAATACTTCATCTCCATTTTCCTAAAATCATCAGGCAGACCATTGAAGGAACGAATCTCAGCCATCCAACTTTCGTCGCAGGCGCATGCCGACTGACTTTGGTCCTACGTGGCCGACACATTGGACCACTTTTTATCAAGCAGGGTGAATCGAACGGATTCGGGGACCAATTTGATTGGGACCGTCGGATCAGAGATGACATCATCGAAGGCAGTTATAAAATACAGTAGTAATTTCAGACGAATTTGCAATCGGCTGTTCGTTTTCCCGTCTGTTGAGGAATGAGTGAAGAGAGTGATTCTCAGAGCTGCACTGCTCACACACACCGTCCACACAGTCAGTGTGTGTTTTACAGTAAGGTATTTGTATGTCGATTTATATAATGCCGATTTTTAAATAATTCCGGCGAAAAGATTATGTATACAGTCATACAAGACTGCCGATTTCTACAGATTTCTTGTTTGTTGAGTTTCTTCTGTCTGAATGGGTAGGATTCTGGGACCAAAAACGCAGCTTTTTTTCTAGATTATTTTGTTATTAATTGAATTTTTTGTCTGGATGATTTCAAGCTTTTATTCATTTTTTTTGTTCTGTTATTGAAGCTCAGATTTTTTTCTTCTTCTTGATTTTCGGGTAATGGGCATGTTTGAATTGTTATGAGTTGTAATAAATCCATATCAAAAAAGGAAAAAGATTTCTCCTTTCTTTTTTCTTCTTTTGGTGTTATGATTGAGATCTTTTGCATTTTGAAGAATTTTCACTATTAATAACGTTACCTTTTCTTCCACGTAGCTTAAACTGCTGCATTTACTGTTCTTGTGATTGTGATCCCTTTGCATTCTCATCCCATCTTCTGTTTCACTGTGTGTGTGTGTGTGTGTGTGTGAGAGAGAGAGAGAGAGAGAGAGTCTCAGTAAATGGGTTCTTTTATTGCATGAGGAAGAAACCTTATTCTCTGAACATCCCCCCACATAAAAAGGACAGCAATCACTTTTCTTTTTCCCCTATCTTTCCTGACAAAACTCTTTTTTCTCTCTACTCTTCTCAATTTCCAACCTTCTTTATTCTTTCTGTCTCTCCTGGACTACGATTTCTCCTCCCAATAACAGAGAAAATGAAGAAAAAAATGGATCCTTTTTTCCAGAAATGATTGAACAAACCGAAAGCCCATATAGGAAATGTAGCCATATACGCCTCACATAATTCATGTTTCCTTTCACTTTTTCTCCTGTCAATTTATGTGAAGCCATTTTTCCAGAAAACCCGAAACTTACCCCATTTTTTTTAGATATTTTCTTCAAGAAAAAAGGGACAGAATTTAAAGATCTGAATGCATTTATTGAGTTGGGATTTAATCAAATTTGGGCCTTGAAAGGAGCTTTCAAGTGAATCCCGTGTGCCCACTGTCTCTTTTGGGACTATTTTGTTCGAGAAGGACAACACTGAAGGAGGACTGGCGGCCTGCATGCAGAAGGTTATTACTACCAGTCGGTGGAATTAAGCATTTTTCTTGGTACGATGCATTTAGAATTTCTTGGTATGATCATTAAAATTTCATATCTATACCTGATGAATCATCAAATTCCTAGAAGTTCCTTCGCTTCTTGTTTAATTTTCAGGTTACTAGACAACAAAAGCCATCAATGGGGTTCTTGTCTTTATCGGCTCACAACTTGTTTGGTTATTGATTTTTCTTTCTTTTTTATTTTTTCCTTGTGTGTGTGTGTGTGTAGTGAATCTTTTATTAGCTGCGTGGCGCGTTTTATTCTTCCTTTTTATCTCTTTCCTTCTTTTGGTGTCTTTTGGCTGGTATGTGTTTTTCTTTTTTTTGCTTCTTTTCTTGTTAAAGTTATCTCCTTTTGTTCATTGGAGTATTTAATTTTGAATGTTCAGATTATACCACAGAAAAATACGTTGCTACGGTTGAAGTGAATTTTGAGTGGAGAAGAGTTTGAAATGGGCTCTGTTCGGTTTGATGGTGAAGATGAATCTCAGCCTAGTACGACTGATGGCAAGAAATACAAGTTGCATAAAAAGGTAAGATTTTACTTGTATAATCTTACGGTTTAAAGTATAATAATAGTTCTTTTTTTCATTTTTCCTTTTCCCTGAACTGGAGATATTTCCTTATACTACTTAAATTTTGATTCTTGCAGCTTCACGATGAGTATGGTGCAGTGAGCCATGCTTCAGTTCCTAGGAAGCTGCGGTCTGGTGTGTACTGTTTTACAAAGAGCTATAGTTATGAGTATTTACTTTAGCTATTTTCTTGTCAATTGGAGGGATGTTTGTGTTTTGGAGAAGATTAACTGGAGCCCACAGATTTGATTGGGTGGTTCTGTGTGTGGGTCTTCTGAGTTTCATGTCTTTTTATACTATGCTTGTTGGTGGAATATTGCTTTTATTCTTGGTAATGGAAGATTCTATGTGTGGCTTTTCCTTTTTCTGCTTATTTGTACTCTCTCTGAAACTAATGAGAAAAATTGTTTGCTGTGGTGTAACTTTGACTCTTCAATGTGATGAAAATTATTACTCTCCAACGAGAATTTTAGTTTTGAACTTCGGCGAATGAGTGCTTAAATAATTGAAGTACGACCACTGAAAGAGATTTTTCACACACCCCCCCCCCCCAACATTCTTTTTGGGGTATTAAAATTGTTTAATTTCTGGGCAATTAGAGTGGAATCTTTTTGCTCGATCGTGTTTGTTTGAGCTTTTGTCTCTTTAAAGCCAGTGGAGGATTGTTTTATTTGTTCATTTCTATTTCTGTTAAGCATGCCTGAATAATTTTCTCTGCTATTGGCTGAATGAGTTCAAAAATTAGACGACACTACTTGTCTGAGTACAATTTTAATTAAATTAGAAACTATAAAATCAGTATTTTTTTTTTGGTATACACCTTTTCGATTCATTTATTTGTATGTTGAAGCCATCAAGAAGCGCTGTCGCAAAGCTATTATTCCCCCTTCGCCAAGGCAGCAGCATCATGTGTCTAATGGAGGCGGAATGCTCAGGGAAGATGGTGCAAAGAAATCTGGACTGAATATGGTTAGATATATCAGCTTCCGCATCTTCAAGCTACACTGTCTCATTTACAGACTATAAATCAGCTGAAAATTCCTCTTACGATATATGCGATTATTACTTTTGTAGAAACAAGGACACATTACCAAGGATGAGGAAGAAGTGGCGGAGACGTTATATGCTTTGGCCGACATGTTCTCTGATATAGCCAAGGCTAATAACAAGCCAGTTTTGGATGATGAACCATCCAAAATAAAATCTTCAACTATAGTAGAAGCCGGGAGCTCAATAACTGCAGCCAAAGGTTTGCTTTCTTGTTTGGTTCCATGTTCTCCTGCTGTAATAACTTCATTTGCCTTCTTCGTTTTCTAATTCCACCATCAACAGATGCCAAGATTCTGACACCTCAAGAGGAGTCCAAGAAAATGAATATGATAGTCACATGTGAGGCTGCTTGTCATTCTTCAACTTTGGAGAATTCAACATCACAACTTGTGAAATTGCAATCTGTAGATGATGTTGAACTACCTGAGTTAACAATTAGCAGGCAATCGGTCACCCCTAGCGCATCTGGGGTTCAATCACATTTGAGTCTGGGTCCCAGGTGCATAAACAGTTTCTTTCTTCCTGCCATGCCCAATTTCTATACATCCGCTAGTTTTTAATTTTCTGTTGTTGATTATATGGCAGACCAAAGATGTCGGCATCTGACATGATCCAAAGTTGTGAAGGGACGATTGCTGGGGAACAGGTTCCTTCAAGCATTCCAGTGTTTTCAGATCATATTTCCTTTTGTAACTAATGTACACTAAGGTAGTGTTTTGGGTGTTTTTAAGGTTTCAGCTTCTGGAATTGAACACGAAAAACATCATTATCTCAAGGAGGACAAATATAAAGGTAAGTTTCAATTTAGTTTTGATATATAATAGTGAAAGTTGGTGTATTTATGAGCTATATCGCCTTTTGGTTTCCAAATATAGGTTTATTTCTGTCACCAAGCTTGTCTTCAACAGAAGTTCTTGGCTCTGAGACACATGGACCCTGCGTCAGGTGAATTTTCTGTCCTTAAACATAGATAATTTGATACTTGCTTATCGATAGATATCATGCATCTCATGTGCGGGTTAATTGCATGCAGATCTTCATCCAACATATTTCCTGCTTGGTTTGAGAACACAAATTGTGCAACTCAGCCTAGTGTCCTTGAAAACAATATTACCGCTGACAAGGTAATCTACGGCTGTTACAATATTGGATATACGGAATTATACAATCTTACCACCATCGTGCTTTGATTCTCAGGTTCACTATCCTCGAGCTGTGCTTGAACCAAAGAAGTCGTGGAAGAGATGTTCCACCCATGTTTACATAGCTCGTCTGATTAAGGACTTACGAGAATCAGGGAGAAAAAAAGAGGTAATGCAGAAGCCTACTCAATTAACAACTAGTGTAGGTGTAGAGCAAGGGCCTCATCTGAGCATCGACAGCCAGAGGAGGGGAGTAAATGGGGTTCTGCCCTTTAACGGCTTCGCACGTGCTGATTCTGAGAAGGATTCTGCTGATATGGGAATTGGTATTCTTTCGCATAAGAGGCTCCTTCAAGATCAGCAGCCGGCTTCTAAAACATCGGTCAAACAGGTGAGTTAATTGCCAAAACCCCTTAAACTTGATCCAATTGACATTCTAAAGCCATTTTTGATAGTTTTTCTTTCAATATCTGAAAACTTAAAAAAGTTTTTGCAGGGTTCAGATTTCTTATCTTTGGCTACTGGAGGTTGTGGTTCGGATGCCAGTGAGGGCATCAATAGAGCCGGATTTCACGTGTCATATCAGCAGCCACAAAATCATTCAGCCATGCATTTGTCACTGCCCCGGAATGGCTATTCCTCTACTTTCTATGGCCATACTTCAGCTGCAGCAGCACCACAGGTAACTTGCTTGCACTTTCCATTGGCTATCTATGAAATTGCTCAGAAATTTAAACTTACGATACGTTTACACGTTAAGAATCACAATGGCAATTTGCTCTCTTCTTGATTAATGTGAAGGTACAGCTTCCTCCATATCTTAGCAACACCATTGGCAGCAATGTTTTGGCCCCAACGGGACAGCAGAAATGGGCGGCTCAGCTTCAAGCTCAGTATAATCCTAGTGGTGTTGGTGCCCCACATTTACCAGACTGGCAAAATGGTGAAAGAGACTATGCCCAGGCTCTTTTCCCACATTTGCATTCTGCAATGGGCTTAAATTATCAACATTTCTCACCTCCACAACGACAGCTTATGCCTGCAAATTCATCAGTTCCTCTTCCAAATGTGGAGAGACATCGTCGCCTCAATTTAGCTTTCGAGCGAAATGGAGCCACATTATATTCTGACAATAAGCCACAAATGGAACTACTCTGTTATCAACACCTTTGAAATGGATAAAAGTTGTGAACCTGGCTTCAGAAGGAGACACCATTAGTTAATTCTTTATTTTGTATGATGGGAGAATCCTGCAGTTTTTACCATTTGCTTATTCTGCAACTTATGTTGGATGTTTTGAAGATTATGTGGGCTCACTCTAGAAAACAGACTCTGATTCTCCTGTTTAAGGGATTGTATGTGTATGCTATATCTACTTTTTTCTAGTGGCCATCTATGTGGAAAAATTCTCCAAGGATAAATGATTGTGTGCAGGGGCATTTTTAGGTATGAGAATCGATGCAATCCACATCTTTTTAGGGAAGTAATACTATATATAAATACTGATGTGATCTGTATTTGAATTCAAAAACTTTTTTGGAAAAGTATGTAGTTCGAATTTGGTTCCAGATTTTTTTGGCAAAAAAATTGTTAGGGATTCTTGATACGAAAACAGACATATTTAGAAAATTATTCACATTACTCTTTCGGTTAGAAAATGATTCGCATTTTTTTAAGTCATTAATGAAGATGTTAATATTTATAATGTAATATATATATATATATATATATTAAGAATTCGTTATAAACTCTACACCTCTCATATATAAATTTGAGGATGATTTTATTAGGCCAATTGACCAATGACCACTCGAAGCATTATTATTGTATTAAGGAGTGCGTCTTAATATATAGGGCTGCTTTCATTATAATTTTATTAGCATGCCATTAAGCATATTGTGGATGCATCTACTAGATTAAAAGTTCAGTTAATTTCCAAGCATGCTTATATAAAGTGACCAGTTCGAAGAACATTTGGTATACAAACATGTATTTACAAACAAGATCTTCAAAATCTTAAACAAGAATGGGCTAAGTATTAAACACTCATAGTGCAAAAGAAATAGGAGACAGTTATAGTTTGGGTATTATAATGTTAACTATGTCGGTGGCTTTGATTGACCTCCTAAACACTGTCCCATCAAATCTTTAATCTTGCTTTTCCAATTCCCCCATTCTCTCTATTATTGCCTGTAATATAAAATGAAGAGAAGGAAATAAGTTCCAATTTCAGAAATACGAAAACCTTTTTCCATGAAAAAGTTTTTACCTTCTTGCTTGTTTCTTGCAGTTCCCCAGCAAGTATGAACTCATCTAATATGAGATATACCTTTCAAACACAAGAAGAAAATTCATCAGGGGTGCAATTACATACATATACCGCACATCACAAAAATGATTTTTTGAGTGATGCTCAGAACTAATACATTGGCCAGAATTACACAATACTAAAACTAGATCCATTTGTTGAGCAATGCTGCAAAGTGCAAAGCTTGGCAGATCATGAAAGTTCAATTTCAAATTATGAGAAAATTTGAGTGTTAAAACCCCACAAATAGCAAAAACGAAGCAATTTATCAATGATACATAAATATACATATAAATTCAAACCCACACGGATTGCAAAACATAATAAAAAGTGGTGATATGCTAATTTTCAATGATTAAACCAGGATAAGAAACTTACG
This sequence comes from Jacaranda mimosifolia, assembly GCA_018894105.1. Taxonomy (NCBI): domain Eukaryota; kingdom Viridiplantae; phylum Streptophyta; class Magnoliopsida; order Lamiales; family Bignoniaceae; genus Jacaranda; species Jacaranda mimosifolia. Next base: position 2,708,378 of record CM032123.1, read on the forward strand.
GCAAAATATAAAGAGAACCAGAAAGCAATCTATGTGGGCTTACAGTAGGCTAATACCATTTAGGTCCTAGATAAATGGTACTATGAAGACATCTACATTAGATGGGATAGGATGATGAGCCACAGACCTGATCTAGAGCATCACATCAGCAAAACTAAGCTTGAGATCTATCTCAGCAAAACAATTTTCCATCATAAGAAGCAATAAGGTACAGAATAAACATTTATCCTTGGTAATGGTTCTGAAAGAAACAAGCAGAAAACCTGCCTAACATTGCTAAGTTTATCAACACCAGCATGATGATTGATTGGAAAACCGGAAATGCAGATTAAAAGGTTGCTTTGCACGTCAATATAAAATTTCACGGTGTCGAGCTTCGAATTCTTATTCAAGTCTCACATGATCCAGTTGAAATAATGTACTTTTAATTCAGTAGCACTAGAAAATGCAAAAGGAGTATCATACCTTGTGGAAATTAAAGACTAAATCTAGCTCGCACACATTGCTGAAAAAATGATCCAGTATCTCCACAAATAAGTGAATGCTCTCCAAATAAGCTAATTCATTGTCTGTAATGTCTACACACAGAGAGAAAAATAAACCAGCATATCGCCTGTAGATAACCTTGTGGGTTCGGAACTGCAAGAAAATTTTTATCAACAACCCATTGAGCGACGCCAAATAGAAGATAGCCAATAGTATAAATACTTACTGAAATAGTAAGCCATAGAACAACCAAAGGAAAGACACAACTACATGCAAATAGAGCATGAACAACTATGCTTCTTTTAGGAAGAACTAATGATAAGTGAAAAAAAAAAAAAAAAAACCCAAGTCAGAAAGAAACTAGAATTCCTCTTGGTCTCAAAATATGGTCTTTCTCCATTTAACAACACCCCCCACCCCAACAAAATATATATATATATATATATCAATTCTATCCAACATTTCGTTTCCTTATTGCAACCCCATATTCCTCAAGACCAGCCCCCACCCCCATCGGGAATTATAGCCACATTTCCAAAACAATAACAGAATTGAACCTTTAATTAGACTAGTAAAACTATTGAAGGACCACATGATTGAACTGAAAACTGATATTCTGCTATACAAATACATATCATCACCTCGACAAAGTTGGTGAATTTGGGATCTCTGTTCACAACCAACCGATGAACCTGCACCAATCAAGTGAATAAAAATTCAAAATTTCACATAAAACTCGGACGAATTTGCAATCAAGCTGGAAATCCGAAAATTTCATTAGAAAAAAAAAAAAAAATTACCTCGTACTCAACCTTATGCTTCTCGGATTCCTCGAGAGGAATGTAATATTTGGCCAATCGAGTCTTCCCTTGCCTGTTCTGTAACAGTATGAACCGAATCTGCAATATTCAAGAGCGAAAGAATAACAATTTTGCGAGGCGGAAAATTACAGAATAATTCGCGGATTGAGATTTTTAGCACTAAATTAGAAAGGGCATACCATTTTGGAAAGATGGATTGAGCTCAACCACAACGAGATCGCAAAATCAAACCGTAGAATTGAACTGTGCAAATACAAACTAGTCAGAGGTCAAAAGTATAATAAAACAAAAGTCAGAGGTCAAAACTGATATTATTCACTAGTTTGTGTGATTTGAAAATCACACCTTAAATTAAATTAAGTTTATAAATTATAATAAACGTAAAATTTTTGATAAAAGGGCCAGTGGACAATATTTTGAATTAGCCCATGGGCTAATAATAAGATATAAGAAGGGCTGTCAACGGATCGGATTTGGATCAAATCAGGACAATTCGAATCTAAATCCGATAACATGTATATATAATCGAATTCGAATCCGAATCCGAATCCGAATCCGAGTCCTATCGGATCTATGCATGCTAATTCCATGTCCGGATCCGATAAAAATTCGAAACCCGATAAGAAAGTAAAAAAAAAATTGCGTTCTTTAAATTTTTATATTATTAGAAAGAACCATCTTATAAGACATATTATATAAGATTTCAAGATTACCTTTTAATCTAAATATAATATTTACAAAGTTAAGAGAGCTCAAATTTAGATTTTTTTTTTCATAACTTTTTATCATATCATTGCAAAAGCTAAAGATTTAAAGCATAATCCATGGGGGTTGTATCAAATTGATCAATCAGTAATGTATATTTTACAGTGCATAAGCCATTATAAATTGTGTATTTAGGCTATAATATGAAACATACATATATATAATTACTTTATTAAATTAATTGCTTCAAGGAAATAAAAAAATTAGGGCATTATCAATTATAATATCACATATATTGCATTCCAGTCAAAAGTCTTCATTAATATAATTTATACTATATAATTATCAATTTAATAATATATTTAATAAAATTCGGATTCGGATCTTTATCGGATCGGATTGTATAATTTCATATCCGGTCCACTTTATTTCGGATTATGGATATTTATAATCGAATCTGATCCATCTGACATTTTAATCGGATAAAAATTCTAAAATTCGGATCGAATTCAGATCGGATTCGAATTAAAATCCGATCCATTGACAGCCCTAGATATAAGTCCATCAACTGGAATGAACCTGGGCCCATCAAATTTGGGCCTCTCATCTATTTAGATGGATTATGGATGACTAGAACTGTCAAAAGATCGGATTTAAATCGAATCAATTATATTCAAATTCGAATTCGATTATTAAAATTTATATTTAAAATTCGATAAAAAAATTTGACCTGATTTAATTTTTTTTTTTTTTGGATTGTATAAAAATATTGTATTTATAAAGTAAATTTACGTCATATTTAAATTTATAACAATTTTTTATTATATATTAGTCCAAAAGTTAAGGGAATGTTTGGTTATTTTTTTGTGTGATTTTATTATGTGTTTTTTGGGAGAATAAATTATTGAAAATGTGAAAGTTATTTTTGGTATGTTTGTTTATATTTTGGGGAAAATATTTTTTACTATAACAGTCAAATAAATGCTTTTTTATTGGATTTTTGGAATAAAAAACAAAATTGAGTATTTTTTTAATATTAGAATAATAAAAATATATATATGATGTATATATAATATATGTATGTATATATTAGAGAATATATATTTTTGAGGAAAAATGGGGATATCTTTGGTTATATTTTCCCAAAACAATATTATTTCAGGAAAACATAAACAAACACTCTTTAAATACTAAACCCCTATTTCACATAATGTTAATGCATAAGTGAACTATTAGACATTATTATACTTGACATTTTATCAGTATTCTTGTTTTTGAGGTTATGAACTCAATATTAATATTATAATATGAATGTTAATATAAATATTATATTAATATAATATATATATATATATATTTTATTCTACAATCTTTATCTATATTACATGTAAGGGCGTTCATTTAATAAAAAATTATTAAATTCTGTAATTCAGATCGAATTTGAATTGAAATCCGATCAATTGCCAGCCTTGGGATCAATCACTTATTTCTCTTGTGGCCCATCAAATTCGAAAACAATAAACCAAAAAAAAAAAAAAAAGAAAAGAAGAGAGAGAGAAAGAAGAAAAAGTAAAATAGCCCATTAGATTCAATATTCCAGTGAAGTGGAGACGAAGAAACGAACCTCATGCCAAACAAAAACCACTTCTCTGAAAATCACAGGCAGAAAATCTTAATTTTATTGTGGTTAGTTTTAGTTTGTTAATTTGAGTACACTTTGAAGAATAATTAATTATTTTAAATTACAAGCTTAGATTATTGGTGGAAAATGGAGGGTGAGGGGGCGCAGGTGGTGCAGATGAGTAATAAGTCGGAGATCGACACCAGCGCGCCATTCCGGTCGGTTAAAGAGGCTGTGATGCTGTTCGGCGAGAGAGTTCTTGCCAGCGAGGTCTACGCCAGCAAGATCAAAGAGGTTAGCTTTTTAATACTTCCACTCTTGATTTTTCATTTTAATATATGCAGCCAATTGCATATGACATGGAATAAAAAATAAAATTTATATTAAAATAAAGGATTTAAAGCCCAGTGGCTTGTAGTTCGAGTGGTATTAGTCTCCCCTTGTTATGTGGGAAGTCTTATATTCGACCCTAAGTGGGCACGTTATGTGCTCTTTATGTGTATTATTGATAGTTTATACTTTGATTATTTGGTTCGAAAATAAAATAAAAAAATTGATTTGTTGATAGTATGATAAATTCATCATTTGTAATACTCTCTCTCAAAAAAAAAAAAAAAAAATAGAGGATTTAAGCTCGTAATTAATATCACTTTAGATATTCTATTTCATTCTCTATTTTAGCTTCTATTTCAATTTGATGTATATATATTAAGTGTATCTGATTTTCAATCGATTATTTTTTATAAGGAAATATTTAATATATATGTTATATATTTATAAAATAAAATAGGAAATAAAACAGATGATCTAAGCTGAATTAATATGATTTTTGAAATTTAAGTGAATTAAATTTTATGGATACTCAATTAATTGTGCATGTTTTGCATGAATGAAAGTGTTTTCTAATACCATCGATTATTCCCGCTTCCAAATTGATTTCAAGATTTAATTGTTGTAGAATCGCTTTTTGCAAAAAATAATTGAAAGCAAATTAAAGTGAATTAATATTAATTTTTAATTTGTCACTATATTGCATGTACGTATATTTATATAGTTTTAATTTTTAATTTTTAACATTTAATTTCTTTTATGGATTAGATGTTTTTTCCCCTAACTACCTGAAACTCTTATGATTATTATAATTAAGATGTTAATAATTGCTACATTAACCATTCCTCTCGGTTTTCTTTTTTTTTTTTTCTTTTTCCAAAAAAAAAAGATACATCATTTCATGGTGTAGAAGCTCAATTGCTAAATTTATTAAATAAATAATTAAAAAAATTTAGCATAAATATGTTTCATTTCGTACACAAATTGACCATTAACAAAATATCTCAACATTTTTAGTTGTTATAAATTAATACATAACATAAGTGGGCTTGTTTACCACAAAGCTTTAACTGCTCAAACAAGAATATTAGCAGTTGCTACATTGACTGGGTGCAATACATTCGACGCACTCATTCATTGAATTGCAAGATGGATAGTTTTCAATAGGGGTGTAAATGAGTCGAGCTGAGCCCGAGCCTGCTAGGTTTGGGCTTGGCTCGTTTACTGATTCATGAGCTCGAGCTCGGGCTCGGCTCGGCTCAGCTCGTTAAGGCTCGATTCGTATAAGCTCGGATGAGTTCGAGCCCGTTTAGGCTTGAAACAAAATTTAAAATAATAAACTCCATATTATTATTATTATTATTATTATTATTATTATTATTATATAAAAAATATATATAATAAAAAGCTCATTTAGACTCGCGAGCCTGTCGAGCCGAATACTATTGAGCTTGGCTCGACTTGTTTGACTGGCGAGCTCGGGCTCGGCTCCGCTCGGCTCGGCTCGGTTCGTTTAAGTTCAAGCAGAATTCGAGCTTTCATCGAGCCGAGCCCGAACCGTTCGCGAATAGTCTCATCTCATTTACACCCCTAGTTTTCAACATCTTTCATCCTACAATTCAGAACCGTGAATGGATGGGGTGTGTTGTATAATTGTATCCCATCCATCCAAGAATATCGTCCAAATTAACTTGGACATTTTCCATTTTCTGATATATACACTTAGAAATTAGCTTAAAAAGACTAATAGAATATAAGAATAAATACTATAATCAATATATATGTTTAATTTGAGCACAAAAGTGTACCACAATAGAATCTTATATTCCTTAAACTACAAATGGGAGAATCAATTTTACACTTTACTTGCTAAGTAGAGATGCCACACTTATGCTTTTGTGCCTTAATTTACATATATAGTGGCAATAAAATAATATTCTACAACGTATCGATTTAGATCCTCTGTTTCAATATATGTTTCATCTCATATTTCATTACATAGATATATAACACGTATATTAAATATTTCATTATAAAAATAATTGATTGAGAACTAAATACACTTGACATATATACATCACATTGAAATAGGAGATAAAATATGAAATAAAATAGATGATCCAAAGTGACAGACATATGATCTCAATTGCTAAAACAGATGCAATTAGATGGGACAATCGAATACGGCCATGGACCAAACGAGCTTGAGGAAACAAAGCAAAGCCTCAAAAAGGCACGCGAAGAGAGCATTCAAATGGCCAGAACCCTCTTCTCTTTACAGCAAGAGCTTCAACAAGCCAAAATGGAGCTTCAACACTTGAAATTTCTTCATCAATCATCAGATCACGACAACATAGAAGATATCAAAATTGTCGAAGACGAGACAGAAGAAGAACTCGTCGTCAAAACTGAGACAACGTCGTCGTCATCGTCGTCGGTTAGTCGTCGGGGCAAGAAAGTCGAGGACTTCCACAAGAAGTACGTCAAATTTGCAAACCCTCCGTGCGTGGCTCAAGTCATTAGTGAGCCTGTGCTCGAGAGGCACTCTTCTCTTAAGAAGAAGAAGAAAAAGATAATGCATTTCTTCTCACGTTTTACGGGGATTTTTTCTAAGAAGAATTAATATGGAGTAATTTAATTTGGATTTTGGAGGGTGTTTTTCGATTTTCAAATAATGAATATATATTATGAAATCAATTTTAATTTTTTTTCAAGAAAGTTAATTGAGTGTGTTTTCGTTTGTATATAAATTGTGTGTTTCGTCAATGTCAATACATTGATTTTTTATAAAAAAATAAGCTCTATTCAAAATCATTGATTTATACTCACCAAATGGTAAGTATAAATTGAATATATATGCTTGTACTAATAATTTCGTATCAAATTCAAAAAAAAGTGAATAGGATGATGACACGTCTATTAATCGATGACTATGGAATTGGATCTTGAACTGGGTCCGATTCTCCTTAATAAAAAGACACAAATCCTAAAATTGTTTTATTATTATTATTTTGTTTTCTAAAATACATCTATTATTTTTCATGATTTCTCATATCGTATATGTATATTTTATACTTTATAAAAAATATCAACATTATTCGTAATTCCTTTCTCTCATTCATGCTTAAAAAATAACCAATGATTGCAACCGTAAAAACGGAATGCAAACACATGAACAAGGAAAAGCCAAAAATGGTAAAAAAAATTAATGTGTATAAAATCTTCAGACAATTCTAACATCAGATTTTCTTGCACTAAACAATACATCATCCTGCGACGATGACTTGAAGAACTCAATGCAATCGGCTATTGCTTCATTGTAGTGTGGATTGGAGTAATAATAAGAACTGCATGAACTCCTGGGAGGCTCAGCCGCGCCGTGGCATGAACTCCGCCTTGGCGCCGCCACCGGAGAACCTCCTCTAGCTGGGATAGGGGAGATGAACCGCATTACGATCTTGCGAAACCGGTTCAAGAGTTTCATGGGTTTTTTTTGTGAAAATTTATGATGAAATAATTCTTGATAAATATCAGAAAAAGAGAAAAACCCTACGTACCTTGGACAGTTCTAAAATGGCAAACTCTACCACCTATTTATGAGCATTATCCATTGAATTCTTCCAAGATATTATTCTCTGGGAAGTGCAACGCTATCATTTCTGTCGTATAGAGCAATAAAAGGAGTGGGATTATTTTTTACCAAAAAATAATAATAATAAAAAATCTAGGGAGTTATATATTCTATTTGACAGAGGACTTAATGATGCTTGGGCAGAAGAAAAGAAGTTGGCTTAGCCATGTGACCAAATCATTCGTATGTGCTCTTTTTCTTAAACAAATATATCTGTAAATAAATTTGTGTATATACACACACACACTATGTAGCTTACTGTGTTATAATATTTTCATTTATAATAAAAAAAAGTAACAATAATATCATTTTTTATTATTATAAGTAGTGGTTTTAATTAATTATTCAATACAGGGATCTGATAGACGTTCGAATTGAGTAGATTTGCTTAATCAGGTTGAGAAGGAAAATTTTATAACGTTTAGTAGTTTAGATATCAATGACGGCTAAAATACCTTCGTAACACAAGCTGAAACGTACAAATTTGAAACAAACTGACATGTATAAATTTGAAAAAATCAACAAATTTTAGAGCAAGAATAAATATTTTCGCTATCCAATATGAATTTAAATATCAATTTCATGGGTGAATCTATAGCGAATCGAATGCAATGCACTTTACATCATTGAATCTCAATCTGCAACAATTTTAGTGCACTTAATCTAACTAAAAATATCATAAAGTCTGTAACATATGACTCAACATCCATCCTTAAGTGGACCTAATATATAAACCCTAGCATTCATCAAAACTAGTGTGAAATGAAAATAAAATATATGATTATGGGCAAATATTTTAACCCTAAGGAATTATGATTATAGAGGCTAGATATTTTTGCAGCCACTGCAACAGTTATTGATGGGTTGATATACATGTGCTTCTTTTAAGAATATTAAAATCCCAGGCTTTATACAGGTCTAAATAATTCTGCAATAACTTCACTTTGAAGGTGAGATTTTTAGTGTCTACAACCTTTACATGGTTGTTAAAGAATGTACATTGAGTCTAACTCAATCCCAAAAGTTAGTTCAAGAGGTGATGATGGTCTAAGACCAGATATAGAGACCATAATTTATTTATTTTACCAATGTGAGACACTAACACACCCCGTGCACATCCAAAAATGAACATTTAAAGTGTGGAATAACATGAAATGAGTGGCCCAACAACATTGGCTAACCCAACATGGGGAATTGGTGGTTCCGATACCATGTTAAAGAATAGACATTGAGCCTAACTCAACCTCAAAAGTTAGCTCAAGATGTGAGGATTGCTAAGACCATATATAGAGACCACAATTTATTTATTTCACCGATGTGAGACACTAACACACCCCGCGCACGCCCAAGAATAAACATCTGGAGCGTGGAATAACATGAAATCAGTGGCTTAACAACATTAGCTAACCCAACATCGGGAATGGGTTGCTCTGATATCATGTTAAAGAATGGACATTGAACCTAACTCAACCCCAAAAAGGTAGATCAAGAAATGAGTATTGCCGAAAACCATATATAAAGACCACAATTTATTTATTTCACCGATGTGAGATACTAACACACCCCGCGCACGCCTAAGAATGAACATTTGGAGCGTGGAATAACATGAAATGAGTGGTCCAACAATATTGGTTAACCCAACATCGAGAATGAGTGGCTCTGAAACCGTGTTAAAGAATGAACATTGAACTTAATTCAACCCCAAAAGTTAGCTCAAGAGGTGAGGATTGCCCAAGACCATATATAGATACCACTATTTATTTATTTCACCGATGTGAGACACTAACAATGGTCATGAAGCAAAATACAACAAACATCCTCCCTTGATTTCATAAATAAGATACTAATTAATCCTTAATTAATATAAATCCCTGCGCAAATCGGCTTTTTTTTGTACTTGAAGGTCGTTTTGATGTTATTAATTTCAAGATTAGATTATGTGTTTTAGTGGCGACTAATATCACGTTTAATATGCACGATTAAGATGATGGACAGTGTTAGATTAATTTAGTTCCAATAACCGCTCTGAGGTCGAACTGTAGCAACGATTGTGAAAGAATCAGGGACGCATTTAATTTGGAATTTGGATATTAGTGGAGATTGTAATAGTAGTAAATAAAGTGAGATTAGAAAATTTATTAATGTGTTTGATAGTGAAAATTGCAAATGAATTAGTCATCATGTCAATCTCCCATAATCTTTATTGAGGTGTTTGATAAATTTTATTATCTTTGCGTGACCTTGGTGAAAAATTCTTGCTAAAGGAGTCACGAAATGCATGAATTTGAGGAACAATTTTGATATTTCTAAGCTAATAAAATTTTAAAGAGGGGTGATATTACACAACCTCAACTCCAAAACTCACTACTTCAATAGCTAACAATCTCATCTACATGCGAGCTTTAGATAACTTGTGGGCCAATCTGCGATGAGATCTGCAGATCTCATCTTGCATATCAAACAAGAGATTATCCTATATTAGAAATCATAATTGATGCTAATATCCCAAATCAAACGTGTCCAGATCTCACATTTGAGGTGAGATTTACAATCTTAATTGATCTATTAATAGATAATTTTACCAAATTGTCCTCCGATACAGGCCCAAGCTGTTTTTGGGAAGAAAATCATCATTTCACCCCAACACAATTAATGTCAAATTTAGTAGCATAATGAGAAACTAAATTACCGTAGTTAGCTGTAGTACTTTTAATCTAGCGTATCACGTGAAAATAAATTTATTTAATATTAATTTAATTTTTTCGTCAATCCAAGTTGCGCAGACTTGTAATCTTAACAAGGACAATGTGGGGCCCGAAGCAATTTCGATTACATCAATTCTAACCCTAAATCAGAGGTGGGTTCGAGGTTGTGTGGGGTACTCAAATCAGATTGTGAATAATCTCCCTACTCTGATTTAAAAAAAAAAAAAAAAAAAGAGAACAACCTTAGTTTTCATTAATATATGTTGGGCCATATTTACTCAAGATTTTTGGAGGTGGGTATCAAACGCAGGCTGAACAACCCCCCACCCTAAAAAAAAGGGCAGTTCAGAATTGGCGATCGTTTGAGCTAATTAATCTGCAATTAACCGGTAAATGTGTTGATGATGTTGACTGATTAATTAATGTAAGATAGAGTTCTTAAAGGGTATGCGTCGAATGATGAATACCCAGCTTTGTCTGGGAAATCTGTGTTCTGCCCTAAAGATAACACTAGACCAAGGTACAGTATCTGCATATTTAGTTTCTAATTTAATTTTTATTTTATTTATACACATGTTTGTTTGAAACATGTTAAATCCAACCCAATTTTACAATTTAATTATGTGAAAGACTTATGCAATTGAATCAAATGACCACTTAGCAATTTAATGTTTATTTACTAATATTAATATGGAAGAAAGCTGGTAAAAAATACTCAAATTGACTCCATAACTTACTGATCTGATTCGATTGAGACTTCATTCGAGTTTGAGTTTGAATTTGTGATCAAGTATTCATTTGGTACAGTTCTCTCTCTGAGTTTTATTTACCAATTTGCTCGATCTCGATCTTGATATTTGAATTAATTACCAAAAAATTATAATTGGGACTTATCCCGTATGCAATGATTCTTTAACGTTCCCTTATGTTTCAAATATTATAATTTATAATTGTAAACCAAATGGCATCCGTCTTCTATATTATGTGATATGTCTTGTGTTCGACTTAAATTGGGTGTATTGTGGACCTTATGTGCGTTATATTTAGTTTATACTTTGATTTATTTAATTTAAAAATAAAAAAAATATTAATTTATTAAGAGAATAATAATTGGTCATTTATAACTCTCTCTGAAAAAAAAAAAAAAAATCCTAAACCTCATCATTCGACCTGATCCCAATAGAACAAGAGATAAAAACAACTATTTCAATTAGACCCAATTTTCGACCCTTATGTTGACGAACTAAGCAGAATTTTCGATAATTCAATACAGGTGAACTCAAATTATACTCATTTCATAGTGTAGTAACCTTATTAAAATTTTAAACTATATTTTAATTTATGTTCAGATGTAAAATGAAAAATCTATTGGGAAAACTATTAAGAGTAATAATTATATTTAACAATAAACAAAAATATAAATTATAGTAATTTAAAAATCAATATTGTAGTAAATTATTAATATAAATAATTATTTAATTAATATATAAAAATATTTAAAAATAGAAAACAGCTCACTAGCTGACTCGTGAGCTTTTGAATAACTAAATTAAGGCTCGAGCTTGACTCGTTATAAAGCTCGAGTTCGAAGAGTCAAGCTATAATCGAGCTGGCTAATGAGCATGCTCGACTCATCTTACACCCCGACCTAATGTGACCTAAACTAACATAAAAGGTTATATTATTCATATTGTATGTATATATATTATATAAAAAAATTATATTCATAAACAATAATTTTTTATCAATATATTAAAATTTATTTATTATGAATAAATACGACAAGTAGTTTGTAATTCTCTTCTCCCACGCACCTAAAGTTCATTATCTGTAACTCTTTTCTCTGCACTTATGTTCCCAACTTCTCCCTCATGCTCTCAAAGTAACCGACGACAACTTTATGTGCATGCAGATATAGCTTGCCATGATAACTAGTATTAAAAAAATATTTTCACACATTTAAAGATGTAGTTAAACCATACTACAACTAAATTTTAATTACCAATTACACCCTTAATTTTCAGTTTTCAAAATTTTTTCTCACTCAACATGAGCCAGTGAAACACAAATAATATGATCGAAAGATAATAAAAAATTGATATTAAAATTATTTGCCATATATGTATGTATTTTTTAATGTTATTTAGTGTGATTATTATTAATGTAATGCTATTATTTATCTATATCATACAAAAAATTGAGTGTTTTATTACTCATTAATATAATTAAGATCAATATTTGATAGCCTAAATTTACACGGGTAAAGACAACAATTTAGAGGTGTCAAAATGGGCCGGGCGGACCGGCCCAGCCCAGCCCGGCTCACAAAAAAAAAAGGGGCCCAACTTGGCTCGATTAATTTTTTAATATTGGTTGGGCTGGACCGGCTCGCTTGAAAGCCCGTCTCGAGCTGAAATTTTACAACCCGGGATCGACTTGGCCCGCGGACCGTGAAGGACCGTGGACTAGCCCAGCTCGCGGGCTAGCCCGCAATATTTTTTTAATTTAAATTATAAATTATAATTTTTAAAAAATTAAGAATTTATAATTTTTAAATTACAAATTATTAATTTTAAAAGATTATAAATTTATAATTTATAATTAAGAATGTATAATTTAATTTATTACTTTATAAATGTATAAATCAATAATTAAGAAAATTTAATTTTTAAATTATAAATTATAAATTTATAAAAATTATAAATTATAAAAAAAAATTGAGAAAGGTGAAGACCATATTGCCTCAATTTGAAGAAGACGATGAAGAATGGCTTGAAACTGTATCCACCATCGCATCTCAATCCGAGAGCGATTTAGATCACTTGAGTGAACGATCGGTTTATCATTGGACATGTTTAGATGTTTAGATATTACAAAGTTATTTATTTATTTTTTTTGTTATTATTATATACTTTCATTTAGAGGTTTGGTCAAATCCACCTCTATGCAATTATTTTTTCTAAATTAATGACGGGTAGAGGAGTCCATGCCAAACCCCTCACCACTTTATTTGGTGGTGTTTTTGGAAAAATATAATTGATAAAAAAGAATTAATATAAGTATAAATTTCTAAGTTTTTATAAAAATTTAAGTGTTCTAAAATATTAAAAATCACATAAATATAAATTATTAAGTCTTTTAAAAAAGTATAAATGTTGAAAAAAACATTAAAAATCACATAAATATAAAAACTTCAAAATTTTAAATTCATTTTAAAAAAAAAAAGAAACTCGCGGGCCAACCCGCGAGCCGGCTCGCTAGCCGGACCGCCTTACTCGGCTCATATATAAACCAGCTCACCTATATAGTGGGTTGGTTTTGAGTCGAGCCGGACTTTTCAATTCTCAGCTCGTCACGGTCCGGACCGTGAACGGCCCGCGAGCCGGCCCAGCTCCGCTCGGGACCGCTATTAGCCGTCTGTTAAATGAGTCAGGCTGGCTCGGCCCGGCTCATTTGACACCTCTAGACAACATAGCAGGATGCTGCTAAAAATAATCCGGCGAACAAGAGTCGCCAGCTGGTAAGCCAAAAATTAGCCAAGCCAAACTCAAGAATTTCTGGCCATGTTTGATATAAAATATTACAGTGCCTAATTTCTTCAATTCATATTAATAATCTATTTGAAGACAGCATAGCAGGATGCTACTAAAAATAATACGGCAAACAAGAGTCGCCAGCTGGTAAGCCAAAAATTAGCCAAGCCAAACTCAAGAATTTCTGGCCATGTTTGATATAAAAGATTACAATGCCTAATTTCTTCAATCCATATTAATAATCTGTTTGATAGTAGAAATTATGGTGACAAGCCAAGGCAATATTAGCTTGGAGCCCATACTGTTCACACAATTGGGCCCAATTGTCATCCCATAATTGGAGATGAGATTGAAATTTGACCAGATCAATTAAAAAAATACATGGACAAATTTGTCCCTAATTTTGAGATGGACAAATAAGTGCAAATGATGACAATAATAAAATTTAAGAAAATAGTCATTCTCAATCTTTTAAATTAAACATGAATGCAAGATTATAAAATTTATAATCTAAACTACAATTTCCAATAGGTATATTAATCCATTCAAATAATCCATAATCGTATTGGATCATAATTAGGTGAGATTAACAATCTTTAGTATCAAACGCGTCCTGAAATTAACTGATTAGTATTCAGTCAAATAGATCATCCAGTCACAAGGATGCGAGACGTACAGAGTCCAGTGGATCAGTTCAAAAATTTTCTTAACTTTTCAAAACAATACGAAGTGTGCGCCTGTTGCAAGGCTACAAAATAGTACAGTGACAACAAGACTAAAACACAGATAATGAAAGAACCAGACAACACCATTCACAAAACCTCCAAAAAGTTAAAATCTGGGTGAAACATAACCGGGCATTGCTGGTTTCTTGCTGGCTGAAACTCTCCCGGATCTTGCTTTCTCTAAAGAAGTCTGTCTTCCCCATGTCTTGACTTGCTAAGACTGAACTATCTTGGGCAAGTTCTCTCATGTTGCAAGATTACGTGCTCCAAGATTGTCTTAACACTAAAACAACAGATCCCTGAAATACCTTTGTCTGAAGTCCCCCAAGTCACAAGACTGATGAACAAATCCCAACTCATGATGAAGTTTTCTCAAGGATAATGCACCAATTTGATTTGTCATAAAATCTGTCAACAACGACGGCACCATCCACACCCAACACTAACCTGAATTTAGTAACACAAGTATAATGTTAAGCCAAATGAATAAATAGTGTTAATAAGGATCTGTTTGCAAAAGATTTAAAACAAAATTAGTCAAATAAGAACTAGCATTGCTGCAGATGTTCTGTCATGGAGTACTTCAGTGCTTAATAAATCACTAAAACAATAGAGTCAATGGAGAACTATGAAACAAAGAAGCGAAATTTCCCATAACTGAATCTTCTCCGTCTTTGATTTAGATTACAATTTAGATCCCATTATGCAGGCAAAAGGTACGCCAAGAGACTTGTTAACTTTGGCACCAATGAGCAAATGCCTTACTTCTTTACCCGAAACTTTTGTTTGTTGTCAATGGGATGAGACTTTTACGACAGGGAAAATTATAAATTTTATAGCTCAAACAAGAAAAAGATGTTTAAACAAAGCCTTTACCTTTCAAGTTCACCTTCACCGAAAACGTGATAATATCTGTCATATACCACAGCACCCTTCTTATCATCTTTCCTTGCCAGACCATTAGCTACAGCATTGGCAGAAGCTCCACTTACTTCAACTCGATGATAAGGTAAGTGCCAAGGTACAAAATATTCTTGCTGATGTAGGCCGGCCTTTTTATTTGTAGAATCCAATGAATCATGTCCAGCACTAGAGTTTGACGCCATGATTTCATTGGATCTTTCAACAGCAGACTCATCAGGTAACTCTTTCAACTGCTCTCCAGAAACAGTTTCCTCTGTTTCTGGGATGCTTTCTAGAGAAAATGAAGATGAGGGGCTGCGAACTCGAGGGCTACCAGGTCCTATCCACTCTTCTAAGTACTTCTGATTAAGAGGAGTCCATTTGTTAACCAATGACTTATCTTCTTGCTCCCTAGCCCAAACTGTAATTAAAACAAGGCCGCCCATTTTTACAACACGAATTAATTCTTCTACTGCTTTCTTTCTCCGACTTTCTGTGCTCAGGTGGTGCAGAACTGCAATAGAAATTGCAGCATCACCATAACCAGTTCGATACGGAAGATTTACTGCATCAGCAACTAAAACTTCGTGCCCTTTATCAGCACATATATTAATAAGGGGACCACTAATATCACATCCAATGAAATAGCAATTTGGATTCAATCCCAAGTATTTTCCATTGCCACATCCTGCATCTAAAATAAGTGATCCCAAGGGCAAGGAGTTCAAGAACGCTTGGACTTTGGGCCATTTTGCAAACCGAGTAGAACTAAAATGGGGAGCAATTGCATCATAAACACGATGAACATACTTCTTCTCAATATCTGGTGTCGCCTGAGCTTTGGAGGATGAACATTTGTGGACATTTTTTGTAGCTATACGTGGTAAAACAGGCATTTCTTCATGAGAAATAGCTGATGAACTAGAAGAATCATCCTTTCCTTCTTCTTTCATAGTGCATAAACCTTTAAAATGACAGGCAGTAAAAGAAATTGTAGTAGAGATAGCCTGGACTCTTTTAATGCCAAATCTTCTTGGTCTTCTAACAGCAAGAATCATCAGCAAATGCCATCATAACTGGATGGAGTATATTATGCAAACAACAAGCGAAATCGCGACTCAGCACCTACTAAAAATATTTCGATGAAAGGTAAAATGTGACTTTACGTATTAATTGCTCTTTTTCAAAATTTTCATGTGAATGCACAAGACATCATGGGATGATTATAACTCTTGAAGTCACAAATGAAACTCATTTATCCAATTCCTTTGAAAACAATCAAAACAAAATTTGCCACTCCAATTTCAGCTCCATGCTTCCATAAACAATATTTTAAAAATCCAACCTAAATACTTCATATCGAACAAGGTGCGTACGGACATGACAGAAGTGAACAATAACTAGTGCAATTCAAAAGACTGTACATTTCATAAAATAAAGTAACTTTCAGAACTTATTTTTACATAATAAAGATAAAATCTTCTTCTGATAATACAACCGTTACAATTTTAGAGTACATGCCACAGATAATATGAAATAATTGAAACATTTGCCATTAAACCTCATAAGCTGAAATTCATGAGATATTAGCGACAAGTTTTTCAGAAAAATTAAGTAATTCATAGTTTTTGCTGATGACAATTTATTAGAATACGTGAAGAGTCCACAGGAACTTCAAAACCGATTCAATCAACTCCCATATAAATCAGCCAAGATCCACCATACCAACAAGAGCAATGAAAAATATTAAACAGCAACTTTCTGCCACTTTGCAGTTCGTCCCGTAGTACTTGATTTTCCCTTCCAGAAGACGAACCCAGATTAATTCATGACGAAATCACAAAATAGAAGCACTTTTTTTTTTGAAATTTTTTTTTATCCCATTGAAAAAAAATGAATTAAGATTCAAACTTGAAGCAAACTAAGAAGGGTTCCATTTCCATGCGCAATAAAACTACGAAAAGCAGCATAAGAATTAGAAGCAAAGGACTTACGAATTCAGAGCAACAGCAGATTGACGAAGAAGAAAGGGAGCAGGTTATGATTAGCTTGTTGAAGAAACGCGGAAGGGAAGAGGGGAGAGGCTTCGGACTTCAACGTTGTTGTCGGCTAACCCATAACCCGACCCAACTGCTCAGTTTTAGAGCTAGATTTTTCTAGGGCGATTAACGGGTCGAATGTAAATTAGATCTGTTATATTCGAATTCAAATTCAAATTATTAAAATCTATATCCAAATTTGATCCAAAATCATATAGGATCTTTTGTTAGTACGTACCACATCTAAATCCGATGAATATTCGAAATTCAATTAAAAAATTCGACCCCATTTTTTTTCTATTTTTCTTTTGAATTTTATAAAAATATTGTATTTATAAAATCAATATGTCATATTTGAATTTTTAATAATTTTTTATTATATACTAGTTCAAAAATTAAATATTTGAATATTAAATTCCTATTTGATATTTTATCAATATTTCTCTTATTTTTTAGATTAAAGACTCAATATTAATAATATAATATGAACGTTAATATATATATTATTTCAGTATAATATATAGATTTTATTTTAAAATTTTTATTAATATTATATATAAAAATATTAATTTAATTAAAAAAATTATTAAAGTTCGTATTCGGATATTTAACTGAGCGGACTGCTTAATTCTATATGTAATCCATATATTTTGGATTACAAATATATATAATCGGATTTGATCTATTAAATATTTTAATCGGATAAAAATTTTAAAATTCGGATCGAATTGAAATCGAACTCGAATTAAAATCCATTCCATTCACAACCCTAGATTTTACAACTGTAGAATAGCTGTCTAGGACTGGGCCTGTTGAAACATTAGTGGGCTAAGCGTTTTGATCCACAGGCATTAGCCCACAAAACCATTCCCTTAAATGGATTGAATAAATTATCCAAATAATAATGAGAGGGTGTCCGAGTGAGTTTATACAAATTATTCAAATATTTTATATAAGATATTATAAAATATTTAATTAATTTTTAAAAAAATTATAAGCTCATAAAATAAGTGTTAGAATCTTATAAATTATTTCCAAAAATCAAAGAATTATGCATTTATTTGTAAAATCTTACCAAACTCTTTTAATTTTAATCATATTTAATTATAAATTTATTGTTACTAAATTTTTATTAATTTTAAGATTATAATTTATACAATACTTCAAGAATTTAATTTAAAATACAATCTAATATTTTATAAATTCTAAAAACATATTGCAAGATACAAGAGCTTAACAGATTTTTAGAATGAATTTAGCCAAACATGTTCTAAACTTGTTTCTTTACAAATAAACACACATATACACATAAATATAAATAATATATATATATAGTATGAATAATTAACATTGATCTATATAGAATAAGACAATCCCGATAATAAAAATATTTTTTTTATGAGAAACAATTAGATAGTCTATGAATGTATTAAATTCACCAAGTACAAACAATTACATCATGTATTTAAGATATCAAATACAATAAGAATTATAAAATATAAATAAATACATTCATTCATAATTAAGATATAAAAAAAAAATTATGTAAGTAGACTCATACTCATACTCGTACGTAATTTAATTAAATATTAGGACAAGGGCTCTTTGATACGACAATGTAATTAAATATTATGCTTAATTTGTGCGAATAAATTAAAAGATTCTTATAAATAAATAAAAAAATAATAATAAAGAAAAAGGATGTTGGATGACATTAGTAAATAAACAATTAGTAAAACTAATTTATGAATACTTACACGAAAAGGAAAAATGACGAATCTATGCACCAAAGATCCAACTGCTTTGTTAATGTAAACAAATTTACAACTAATTCAAGTGAGATTGGGTGGCCGACAATAACAAGTTTCTTAACTATCGTTTTCGTACTCTTGTAGGACAAAATAACAAAGACTTACTTAGTTTAGTGGTAAATGCATTGAATTATCGTACTTCATTTAGGCCACGTTTGATATAAAATTTGGATAGTAGTGGCTATTATAATAGTGGATGATTGTGTAAAATTGAATTATTTATTATTTTGTTTGATAAAAAAAAACTGTGATATAAATTAGGCACAACTGAAATCTCTAATAATCTAATATCAGGTGTTTGATTGGGCCTTCTACATTTTATATGACAATTTTGCTTTTGAAAAAAACACACACATATATATAGCATTTAAATTATGTATATATGTATATATATAAATTAACCTAAAAATTTTAATTTTCACACTTAGTATTAAATATAAATTTTCAATTTTCAATATATAAATTATAATTTTTTAAAATATAAATCTTGATTTTCAAAATATAGTACCTCAACTAGGGCTCATGGGTTTTTCTGCTATGGAAAGGGAGGACATAAATTTATTTCAAAAAGGGGATGGGGAAATTCAAAATCAGATTTGATCGAGGAACAAAACTGTCAAATTTGTTCATTAATTGAGGACATAAATGAACTTATATCTCAACCTTCTTTTCATTGTTGGCCAATATCCCACAATCGCGATTAGCGTGAACAGTTGCGGGCCAACGATTATTTGCAGCCGACCCACATGCTTAATATTGAGTATCAAACATACATTTATGTGAGATTGTCCCTATATTAGCCCCCAATATATGATATCAAACGAGCCCTTAGTGTTCTACTATATTAGGCAATAATAATAGATTCGTGTAGTAATATGTAATAAGCTGGTTTAACTTTTTCCCATAAATAGAGCAATGGAGGCGGACGTGCCGTGGAACCCGTTGCATGTTATAGGCAATTAATGTCACTAAGAGAGGGAGGGTCCTTGACACCACTTTGGATCCTTAATTTTATTTTCTATTCCATATTTAATTTTTAATTTATTATTTTTACAAAAAAATAATTAATTAAAAAGTCATATATTTATAAAATAGAAGGAAAGTTACAATAAAAAATAGAATAAAAAATTTAAACCGCCTTAAAATAATATTTATTCAATCAAAGTCCTAATATATTTAAAGCATAAGAACAGAAATTGCTAATGAGATCATCTAAAAAGTCCCATCTAAAAGCAATTTGGAAGTTTGTTTAATTGGGGATAAAATTCTATGTGATTGAATCGAGTCATAAATTTAAATATGATTTGGTAACAATATTAAGATCATTGGTGGCTAGCTTTAAGGAAAGTCATTCAATATTTAAGTCAGTATGAATTGAATAATCGAAAAAAAAATACTGAGAAATATTTTAAATATGTATTTTTGTCATAGTAATAACTAAGGGTACTTATATAAGTGTGTTCTACGAATTTAATATTTTCAACTTAAGTAATATATTGAGATGTAATTAGTTGAGCAAAACATACAAACCTCAAAGTATTTCAAGTTTCAACATTAAATCCTTATTCGAGGCAAGACCAACTTTATACTCTTTTCACAATCTCACGGAATAGCTTTAAATGGAAGAGAAGCCTTCTTTGCCTACAAAGAGTTTTTCTTTTCATTTTTCATTTTTTTTTTTTTCTTTTTTCTCCCTCTCCCTCTCTCTCTTGCTTTTTCTTTGCTACAAAATCTTAACGACAATTTAGATAGCTGTCCTTACTCATTTAGATCATTTATTTTATATCGTATTTTATTTTTTATTTTAATGTGATGAATATATATCAAATGTTTTTTATTCTCAATTAATTACTTTTATAAAAAAATATTTAATATACGTATTGTACATTTACTTAATTCCACCAACTAGATCTATAAAGATACTTATACAAAGAAATACAGAAAAAGAAGGAAAAAGACATTAAAAATGGCCTAAGATTCCAGCGCTTTGTAAATAACCACAAAACAAGGCAAAATAGCTCTTGAACTAAACACATACAATTCCTCCAGATTCGAATAAACCCAGGCGTAGCTGGCTAAAGAATCATACGAGCCGGCACCGGGAGCCGCGCTTCCATCCTCATCAGCCGCTGAATCCTCCGCCACCTGCTTCACCCTTCCCGCAATCACACGACACACCAGCATCGCTCTGCGCGTGCTCGATCCGCCGAGACAGTCGTGGGCGCGTCCGCTGCTCGCGGTGGTGCGGATCCCACTGATCTTGTTGGCCTGAAACCCGTACCGGATTATCGTGCAGACTCCACAGGCCGGAATAGAGCCACACAAGCTGGATGAGCCGCGGGCTCCGAGGGAGCAAGCGAGAGTGGCGGAGTGGAATCTGAGCAGCTCGTTTCCATCGGCGGCGCACCTAGCGTTTCTCTTAGCATTGCCGTTGGCGCGTATCTTCACCGAGTCTCGGTAGTCCTCGAACCGTTGGATTGTGCGTTGGGTGTTGTGGACCTTTAGTATCCGTTCGATCTTACATATTGGGTTGTCCCTTTTAAGCCAGCTTGATTTGAAGATTATTTCCACTACGTTGCGGCTTGAATCCTCCGGGCCTAGCTCAGACACTGCAATAATTATATTCCAACAATTAATTTCTTCTTAATAAATATATATTTTAAATATATAATTCTTAATTTTATTTAATTAATTTTTGGCATCATATGCACATGATGGATATATACTGGGGTCCACGAAAACGGTCTTGGCCTGGATTGAAATATGACTTTTCGGGCCGGTGGGGTACCCCGGACCGGACCGGCACGCATTTCCATACGCGTAATCAGCTAATAATTTGAGACCAATAAGGAAGCGCCACGTAAAATTGTGTCGTAATTTTCCGTTTGTACTAATTGACAGCTGTAAAATTTACTGCTGTGGTCCATGCGAAAAAGAAATAGCAGGGCACTGTGAGCAGTAATCTGACGAAGAAAGTGAAAGTTTGGCTCAAAGAGATTTTGTCAAGTAATGTATCAAAAATATCATTTAATATTTATTTATCTTTTATGAAATGATCAATTAATTTAATAGCATTATTGTCATTTATATAATAAGTATGATATTTAAAATTTAATAAATTCTTAATTTGTATATATATAAATAAATAAATTATTATACATGTTAAATTAATGCAAACTTACCGGTTCAAACTTCAAAAGAGTTTCCACAATTAAAAGGCAAAATACTATGATTTATGGAGTTAACAACGGATAATCCAAGAAAAAGGAGCAAAAAGAATTGAATACCTGCATGCCTAACTGCTTGATGAAGTTCTAAGCTCTCAATTTTGGGGAAAACCTCTCCACATTCAGAGCAAGCACATACAGTAGTCCTCGGCAATGGATACCTGCACTCAATTCTCTCAAATTCACAAATCACCATAATATATGTATATATTGTTTTGTATTTACCTGCTAGGATCAATAATGGTGTGACATTCATAGCACCCGGAGAGCTTCCTCAACTGGATGCCTCGCCCGGCGTAAGCTGCACCACCCGCACCCGCACTCGATCTCACCGAGCTCGAATTAATCGATCGAGAAGACAACGATCCATGAGTACTCTTCTTACGGAGAAGCCTGGTTTCCTGCCCGACGGAGCTGCCTTCCGGCGAGTAATCGGCTCGGTGTACGACTCTCGCGTTGCCATGAACGACGTCTCTGAAGGTGCAAATGCCACTGCAGGAGGAATAAATGGGTGAAGTAACGTTTTTCGATGGATCGTGGACTTTCGAATCCTCAATTTGCTTGCAAGTGAGCAGGTTTTTTATTTGTTCCCAGGAAGATGGTTGTTTGGTTTTCTGCTGCTGCTTTTTCTTGCGCTTGGAGTTGGGAGCATGTTTCTGCGGGTCGTGGGAAGAGTCGGGTACGGAAGTGAGAATCGCCATGAAAATGAGTGCAAGGAATTGGAAGAGAATTAGGGCTGATAAAGATTTACCTCTGTCTGTCATGGAGAAAAGAGAAGGAGAAAAAGAGATATATATGGTCTCAAAAATTGGAATGTGTTTCTTTAGTGTGGGGGGAGGGATCCAAGATTGGGTAAAGAAGCCGGGGGTTTTCTTTACTCTACCTTTAGTCAATTATTTATTGATCCCAACGTGCTTTGTATTTCATGAACAAAAATTACTTGCTATGTAACAGACATTTTGGGACAAAATGTACGTGTGTCAAAATTTATACGGTTTGAATCTTGTATTCCATTTTTTATTACATATTCTGTTTCATTTCATAAATATATGATATTTGTATTAAATATTTTTTTATAAAAATAATTGATTGAAAATCATGTACACTTGACATAAATACAGCAAATTAGAATAGGAGATGAAATAAAAAATAGAATAGATGATCCAAAGTGAAATTTATACTATGTTAAAGTTTTTATGATATAAAATAAATAAAAATATCTATCTTTTTACATATTACTTTGATGTATTTAATTGCTTACACAAACAAAGATAGAAAAGTAATGATAAAATGGTAATAGCGATGTATATAATAGATATTGCATAAGTTCAACTTAAAGAGGAATTGAAAAAAAAAACGATAGCATATAGGCACATCACACTACAAGAAAAAAAAAATAGTGGTAGAATAACAAGCGACCATGTAAAAGTTGTAACTAATTATGTATATTGAGTAACAAAAGATTCTGTTATAACACCTTAATAATTTTTACAAACTTAACAATAATAAAAATAACGTCTAAGCTGCCATAATTGACAATTAGGGACATATATATCGTGATAATAAAAAATTTATTGCAAAATATAGTGACGGCTCCAAACATTAGTTTTTAATTCTTATCACTATTAAGTTATATTGTGATAAAATAAAAATTATTATCACTTAAAAAACATCATTAGTAACAAATAAAATTTATTGTCACTTAATATATGTTATTAGTGACAATATTTATATTGTCACTTATTCTTTTGTCATTAATATTACCTTTTTTATTATCACTCAAAAACGCGCTAAAAAGATGTTTATTATTGATATAAATAGTAAGAGGAAGGTGTTAACTATAATTCTTAGGGTTAAAATTAAATTTTTACAAAATATAATAAAAATTAAAGGGGGTGAAGCTTTAAATTTTTTGATTATAAATTGAAAAGAGATTATTGTCTCTATCAGTCCTCCTTTCGCTCTCCTATCTTCATGAATATTACGATCAATTAATAATGCGACTTATGCTTTCCTAAGTTTCTTTATCACTAATTATGATAGAATTAGACTTCAAACTAAAATCAAATCAAATTACAAGAATAATTTGAGGACTTATCTAGTGCTTGAAAACATGGGATGTATATATATTGGAGTTATTCTCTTGTTTTTTCTTCTTTCATTTTCTCCTTATGAAGTGTGTAACTCTGCAAGCTGAAAATGACTATGAAGGAACCCCCTTAAGGTCTAAACATATGTGAAGTTTATCTACTATTTGAAAATTTTAACAAAAAAATAACTAATAAAATGAAACTAACTAGTTATTAGTTAGTTAATCTTATATACTACAAGAAAAAAATAAATTAGTGACAAAATAGTAAGTGACAATGCAAAAGTTGTCACTAATTTGTATATTAAGTGACAAAAAATTAGTTCTGTCACCTTAATGATTTTTACAAACTAAATAATGACAAGAATAGTGTTAAAGTTGTCATCATTGACAATTAGTGACACACTTATAGTGACAATAAAAATAATTTTTATTGTTACTAATTGTTAATGGTAACAACTTAAAATATTAATTTTTGTCACTATTGAGTCATTTTGTGACAAGATAAAAATTCTTGTCATTTAAAAATTATCATTAATGATAAGATAAAACCTATTACCACTCAATGCATGTTATTAGTGACAATTTTTACTTTATCACTTATTATTTTGTCACTAATATTATATTTTATTGTATATAGTGATAATTAATCAAATATAATTTATAAAATTTCGACTTGTAATTATGTCAATTGTCGATGATTTGCAAATATCAATTTATTATCAAATTGTGATATCAAGGGACACATAATTGAAATGAATGATCTGAATTAGAAATATTAGAAGGATTCATGTTTTCCATCAATTAGTGTTTGTGAGACCTTGATTTCTAGTCTATGCCTTCTTACATGAGTTTGGTTGTGACTAATCGAATTAGTTCAAGATTGACTTGATAATTTTGTGTCAGTGTGATGCTAACAAGTTAACTTAATTAGAACTTTTGAAATTTGAAATCAAAACAAAGCATTATACAATTGTTGGCGATGCCTAGTGCAAATCTTTAACACTTATGTCACTGATCGTCGAGTGGTCAATTAGCTCAATGATACTGTCTTCACACTTACATATATGAGGTTTGAGTTTCAAATCCTAACAAATCTTTAATGTGCGTGTGTATAGAAACTTCAAAAGAAAGAAAGAAAATTCAGGGGTTGCATTGACGAGTGTAATATTGGATATACTTGTAAATATAGTAGGTATTGAGTATTTATAGTGACTGCACTAAAAAGATGTACAGTGAATGATGCGGCACAATTTGATCCATCAATGTTTCTAATGTATAATAGTGAGAATATATCGAATCAAGCATTGTATCAGACCAATCCAATTAAAAAAGATCTAAATCCCAGGGGCAAATGTGACATTTTGTTTACATCACCACCACTATCTCATTCTGAGCCAATTTTTCAACCTCAAACTGTTACATTGGATCTCTGTTTCACTTCTTTGGAAGGTACTGATTGTTGATACATACGCACTAACAGATCCCCAATTGTTACTTAGTGATTTTTTTATCTGCTTATTCATAGGGAAAACAAGTGCAAATTTGAGGCTGAGAGTGTGAGGGTGGAAATTTAGATTCCAAGACCATGCAAAATGAGAAGTGCAAAAGCCAAAGGAATAGTAATAATGACTGACTTCCATGCCAATTTGCATCTTCCTATGCATTTCAGAACCCAATTTTTATTGTGTAGCATTTAGCTGCATGTGAAGTGGAACGTGATCCTAGCTGCCCAACTTAGGAACCAATCAACCCATCCATTCATATATATATATATTATTAATCTTGGTATGAAATAATCCTAGCTGCCCAACAAAATTTTTGGTATGAAATCTTTATTATTAATCTTGATTAGTTTTGGATGATTTAGACGATTACCTTCTTCAATTGTGTTATACAACGTCAGCAAATTAATATCCTGACGCCACGTTTGATATAGCCTATTATACAAGATTAGCCATTCCAATCTTTGTCAATAGCATGTTTGATGTAGGAGATTAGGGTGACAGGTTTGAGTTGAAATTGGTCCCAAACACGCACTATTCATCCAATTAGCGCCAACTGTCATCATTGAATTGGAACAGAAATATAATCTCACCATTTGGATTAAAAAAAATTACAGAATTATCCCTCATCTTGACACACAGAAAATAAAAATTTGAGGGTAATTATGAAATTTAAAAAAAAATAATATTGAACAATCTATTGAATCAAATAGGGATGTAAGATTATGGTTACTATAATCTCAACGTCATACTCTCTAATCAAATGAATACATTAATGTATTCAAGAAGCTCTAATCTTGTCGGTTCAAAATTGCGTGAGATTAGCTATCGCTAGTATCATCCACGGTCTTAGAAGTTAGATCTTCTGTATTTTAATGACCAATTTGGGGTCGGCAATTCCTAAAATAATCACTCCATATAGCAAAACAGTTAAATTGTTTTATTTGTATTTACTAATGTTGAGAATTTCTACATGCAATCCAAGTGGCTTTAGCTCTTATTAAATATATATATATATATATTATTTATAATTTTGATCATATCAAATCTCATTTCATATTAGAAGAAAGTTATTAAGCAATTTTATAGATTACTTCTTTTTTCTCTTCCTTTAAAACGTCTTTTAATAAGGATAAAGCCTTATAATATGCGTAGACAAATTAATAATTTTTATAGAATTAAATTTTCTCTATTTAACAACAAGATAGATATCGACAAATCCTAAATAATTGCTCCTGATAGCAAAGTATAAACTTCCCAAATAGCAAAATATAAACTTACGGCCCATTTGGTTTCGTTTCCAAGCCCCCCTTTTCATTTTCTTGTGGGAATGAAAATTGAAAACAAACACTTTTTCACAACTTTTTTTAGAAAAAGTACATATTTTCTTCCCAAATTTTATTTTTAAACCTACTATATTATCCTATTACATATCAATTAAATTCAAATTTGATTTGATATAAAGTTACCCACTATCATTTTAAATTAATAAAATATACATATATTTTAAAAAATAAATCCTTTTAAACATAAAAAATATAAATTAATCTACTTTTCAATCCTACAACATATTATAATCATTACTTTCCAATATTTCATCCAAATACATCTCAATTTTTATTTTTATTTCATAACTAACTTTTTAATTTTTAAAAATGACTGAAAATGAAAATCACCTTTGAAAATAAAACCAAACATGCCGTAAAAGTTATACTAATGTCGAGAACTTTTCTAAAAGATTAGCCCAAGTGACTTAAAGCTCTTACTTTGAGGTGACAGACTAGGCTTCTCTCCTGATTTTAATTAAACATACGAACAATTACAAAATTATTAAGCCTTCCATAATTGATCAGAAACAATATCCTCTGAGAGATTTTATCATTTTAACAATTGGAGTAGTTGAAATCAGATATTGACCTAGCCAATGTTTGGTTGACTATTCCTTGTTTGGTGGACCCACTTCTATCTAGTTCATTATTGAGAATCCTTTGCTATAATTAACAATTATCTTTGTATTAATAAATTTGGGGTAGGTATGTAGCAACAGAGAAAATATCATAGAGTAATGTTGTATTTAGGGGTGTTCATGATCAGATGAAGCCAGCTATCTAAATCGAACCAATTTAATTGGTTCAGTTTGGATCGAATAATCGAATTTAATCGGGTTAAATTCGATCAAACTCAATTACATTTGGTTTAGTTCTCGAATTTCATATTCATTCACTCGACCTAATCATTTAATTAAAATAAATAATTTTTATTATTTATATTTATATTTAATATTCAACTTATATTTAGATTTAAAATTTTATATTATCAATCATGACTTGTGGTAAAGAAGGAGATAATTTATAACAGTTATGACTTGTGGTGCTTTGGTATACTGTGTGCTTTTGAATTTTGATGAATATTTTACAAATAATTTGATTATCTTGATTTTCTAATTAAAGAACTAAATAAATTGCAACTAATGCTTTCTTCTTCTCCTTCTCCTTCTTTTTTTTTACCCCTGTAGCCCGATTACCCGAACCAAACTAACCCGACCCGTGAACACCCCTAGTTGTATTTTTATTTACATACTAACCTTTCATTTATATATGTAAAAATAATTTTATCAGATCAATTAATCACTCAGCACATCATATATCATGGTCAAAACAGTAATATCAATCTACTTTTAAAAGAATTTAATTTATAGCCAAGATTTTTCTCCCCCATTTCCTTCTCAAATACACAGAGACGCACAATGCCCTCATTTAACTTGACTCATTTAATGCTGACAAGGGCACAAGTAAAGTACTACTACTATTTTTAGAAAGAGTTATATTTCAAAATAGTAAAATGGCTAGACATAATTTTATTGGGATCAATGTGATCTGACTAACTTGACTCCTTTGAATATTGAGAACGTAAACTTTCTTAATTGAACAACCTCATCAATTAATCAAAACATTGTTTGCTATGTGGCACCAACATATAAGTACCTCACTAGTCATCCATGGAACTGTATTTTTTTTTTTCAATCTAAATTCTGTATGCTGAATTCAAGCTATTCGAAAAATCACTCCCGAACTCAAAGTCAAATGCTCAAAATTTAACTAGCAAAATATATCATTGATGGGCTGCTCAATGTTAAGAATTAAGAGTGGTTTATCTTATAGTTTTAGCTTGGGCTTAAATCACACATTACAGGGACACAACACGGTTCGGATGTTTAATGGACCCAAACCCAGCCCAAGTAGGTCCAATGAAGTTTACCCCATGAGGATGATCCAACATAAAAGAGTAACATCAACCAATTTTGTTCTAAAACACAATTTAATATCTGCATAACAGAAGAAAGATCACATTTTCTTGTTTCTTAAGAAGAATTAAAGACATTGAAATTGGATTGTTATTTGTTAGCAACGAGTTTGGAAATTGAAAACAACGAATGTACATTAGCATCAGTATTCCACAAACCCACTTCCCAAATGCATCTTGAATAACAATTCTTACCGATTTGATGCACCAACGCGTGGTTTCCTAGACCTAGCTCTTGTCAACCGACCGGCTTCTTCCATGAATGTGTCTTGGGGAGGAGGTTGAGCACTTTCAGTTGTTGCTGGCGGAGGCACAGAATCAATCAGCATTACCTGCTCTTCACTGGAACTCGAAGCTTTGCTGCTAGTCTCAACAAGAGCTTGTGTTGGTGTCGTTTTTTGTTCGTTCAAGGATGCAGCAGGGGGCGCTGCTTTTGTTGCATCTTCTTCATGCTCACTTGAAGATGTACTAGAAGTAGGAGAAGGGGGTTCTCCATCCACTGCTGACTTGCGATTTGATGGTGCAGCAGGTTTCTGGGTCGTTTATAATGTCAAAATCAGAAATGTTAAGTAACAAGGCAAAACTTATAAAAGCTTCAAACAAGACGTATTTGCTGAAAGATCCATAGATGGCAATCCAACATAAGATGATCATAGAGAATATATCATCTTTAGACCCAATACTTATAACTGACAGTTGTGCTCCTGAGTGGTACAGATGTTATAGATCATGGGGAAAACATCCATAAGGGCTTCACTAGGAAGCTGGAACCATTGTTAGCAGAAGATCATCTTAAACACGCAAAAGAAAATTACTGGCACGATCTCATGGGAAATGAAATGTTAATCTCAAACGTCCTTCAAATGAAAAATCTTCCTTTGCACATGCAATCCACTGAGAAAATAGGGAATAGTAATGGCAAAGAGTCATATGAGAGCTCATTAATGTCTAGCAACCAAAAGATGATTCCCCCAATAGTTCTAGGTCAATTGGAAGTATAATGTTATCACCCTCTTATGATGAGAACAAAGCACGAAGCCTATGCAGAAAAGGCAATTCTAAACGAAGTTAGCTAGTTATGTATGAAAGAAATTCAAGCCAGTCCTGTAACTATCCTTACACTTCCTATTGATTTTAGAGGTTTGCCATCTTCTAGACTAGTTGTCCAGACAGTCTTACTATCAGCTGTTTATTTTGTTTAAAAAACAATAGAAAGCTAAAAAATTCTATTGTCACATTTTCTTCTAAAGTATGTTTATAATTCATGGTTTTGATGTTAACAAATTAAGTTCTCTTTATTTTTCAGTTATGTCAGGAGCTGTCAATTTAGTTCCTTCTTGTTTATAACATTTTACACTTTTACTTTTGATTTTTATTTCACAATCTATTTCTATTAGTTTCTTTAATTTGTTGGCTATCTTTTTTTAAATTTTTACTATTATTTTCATTATATTCCATAGAAAGTTCAAGAAGCATATGCCACGCCCAAAGCCATGTGAATGCCTCAACCAACGCCTTATGTCTTTCAAAGTTCCGATTGTAACTAATGCACAATGCAGTGGTTTCATAAGTAGTGCTTGAATGCAAGATACTACTCTTTTCAAATTGATCCAATATGTACCTGAGCTGGTTGTTTGGGGGTTGATTGTGAAGCAATATACTGCAAAATGTCAAAAACTCTAGTCTGGGCATAGATTGAAACTTTTTGCCAGTACGAGAGTGCCATGTCTCCAGCTCTTGTCCTCAGTTCTAACAAATTACGATCAATTTCTGTCTCATGCTTTGCAACATAGGGCCTAAAGAAGGAGTCATAAACATAATTTGTTCCCTGAAATCAATTTGGCAAAGAAAAGCATATAATTAGAATAAAAAAGGAAGAAACTAACGTAATTCCACAATGATTTGTAAATGAGATTATACAGACCTTAGTTTTGGGGAACCACAAATATATAAAGAAGGCCAACTTAGCTTCACCATACATTGGAACCCTTCAAGATATATAAAAAAGAACTTTAATAAGAGTCTCTTTATATTGAGGGAGGAAACAAAAAACAAAAAACAAAAAACAAAAACAAAAATGAAGAGTACATGGTGTTTAGTGTTTAAGACATAAAATATTTACCAGCCAATAAATGCATCACCAATCCTTTCACAAATCGTCAACCCAGCCACTAAGATCCTGAAAGTTAAGGATGAAATTACAACTGAAAACCTGGGACTAAAGCAGTTGGAGGATAAATAACGAATGTCCCATACCAATACTGGCACCAAAACCGAAGGTGTTCAATGTCAGGCTTATTCATTTCCACAGATTTATAGCATTCATATGCAGGATAAGCATAACCAAAAATCAACCTGCAACAAGAGGTAGAAAGTTAGAAACTTGTGCATGCAAATAAAGGGAACTACAATAGTACAATTTTTCGTGGACCAGAAATTGGATGTGGCACATACACAAGTCCTCTGGTGATAAAAGACCCAATCATTTTGACACCCTGTCACAGACAAATAAAACATTGTCATGTCAAGTTCAGCACTTTACTGAGTCAGAAAAGGTCAGAAAGAAAAACGAGCTTAGCATATACTTTGGATTTACTTGCAGATACAGAATTTAAACACAGAAATTCTCTATTTCATCATTTTTTTTTACTTTCAAATGCTGCTTTCTTTTACCAAAACTTAAGAAAGAACTTAATCAAACTCCCTTGGGTTCTTCAGGGATCCTGTCTCTTAATAAATTACTAAGAGAAACCTTAACTTGCAGCCAAATCCATTGCAAACATGATCCAAATGAGTATATAAATACGGGCAACATCATACTCATGCACAAATTCCCTTTCATCAGATGCTTTAATCACTCTCATTCTCAAACTTAGAGTTTAATAAAATCAATTTCACCTGTTCTGCTCTTCCTTCTCATTTTCATCACTGAAAAGCAAGATTGAAACAGAGCATTACTGGAATTTGCGAGTTCAAGGTTTCTATTCTTTTCTTCTTCAACTTGTTCATCATTCCCTTATCTATTTACCATTTAAATCGTAAAGCTATATTTTATTTACTCAGTCGTCCCTACCAACGTATCAAATTGAACCAATAAATGATTAGAACCCCTCTTCCTCGCTAATTTCCACCTCAAAAATTGCAAAATAAATCAATCAGAACAAAGAAAATCTCATAGAAGAAGCAACAATATAAAAGAACCACAAGATATGGAAGCAAATATTTGTACATTCGGAAAGAACATTATATGTGCCAAAAAAATCATAATTAAAATGCAGTAGCATCAAACCCCCAGAGCTGCAATTGAAAATCCCTCAAGTCTCACACAGAAACATTCTTTTATTCTTCTGGACAAAACTTACCTCTACTGAAAAGGAAAGAGGCAGATAGCACAGTTTTTTGCGAAGAAAAATGTCTTTACAGATTTCTCGAACAATACACCCAAAAAACATGAATAGGTAATGACCGAAGTCAGAATTGTAATTGAAAATGGGGATTCCAAAACATATCTTTTACCTGTATAACGCGAGGATTCTCCGGTAATAAGAGGTAAGTAATGACCGTTCGTTGAGCGCCGCGAACAGAAACGTAGGATCAATACTAAGAAACAATCTTATTGGAAAGCTTCGACAAACTTTGCAGATACGAAGCGGCGCCGCCGCGAAACAACGACGAACCGTTAATGTGTCGGCGGAGGAGAGAAAGCAAAACCGGTGGACCGAATTTTGCAGCGTCGTTTAAAATTTTCCAATTTTACGAGCTTCCATTTATTTGGGTGGCTCAATATGGAGGGGGAGCCTTATTGTGTGGGAAGGAGCACGGATTTGGCGTGAGCTAACCTTTTGTAACCGTTGATAAATCTTTGTTAAAAACATAAACCTTATGCACTCATCAAGGAATTTTATACTCAAGCCCGTTTGGATATGTTTTCGATTTCATTTTCACCTTTCTATATTTTTAAAAATTAAAATATTAGTTATATCTTTCAAAATAGAAATAAGATTGATTTGAATATTTTATTTGAAAATAATAATTTTGATAGATATATAGTTTAAAATTTTAGTATTTTTATAATTTTTTAAACTTAAAAAGTTGTATTTTTTTTAATATATGTATAATTTAATTATTTTGAAATGATAGTGAATATTTTATATCCAATTGAATTCGAATTTGATTGATGAGATAATATGATAATATGGCATATTAGGAAAATTTTAAAATAAAAATAAAAGAATTTATGGTGGTTTTTAAATTTTAAATAAAGTTATAAATAAAAATAACTTTTGAAAACATAAACAAATGTTGTGTAATAGGGAATAGGGATACAAACATTTTGCCCCCACAATTTTACAAATTTGCCCTCATAATTTTGTGAATTTTTATTTTTGTTGAGTTGGTAAAATTCACTTCAATAAAATATAACTCCATTAATCCTTCATAAATATGTATTAAAAGAAATTAATATTTCCTAGACTAGACTAACAATATAGCATACGACATCTTTCATATATACTTTTACATCCCCTGACATATTTAATATTGGCATTTTTCTGTTTCTTATTAAAATTAAGACTAAGAGGGTGTTTGGGTGAGCTTATAAGTCCCTCAAAATATTTTATAAGATGTATAAACTTACAAGACCTTTCAAATAAAATTAGCCAAACACCCGCTAACAATATACATCATATCATTATCTCTCAGAGCATTATGTGCTCTCTCTCTCTCTCTCTGTAATAAGATCCGTCACCAATTATATTTTTATATGTAGTTGCATATGCAAAAAATTTTAAGTTGAACATCTTACTATATTTATTGCATTAAGAAAATTCGTAAGCAAATTTTAGTACAGACAAATGCAAATATAAATATGAACAAATTTTCTAGCGACATAAGTCTCCCCAAATAATGTAGGAGATCAGGAGTTCGAGTCCTAACAAACTCTTGATGTGCATGTGTATAAGTAAAAAAAATATTCATATCAATGTCACGAAATAAATTTCTACAATAAATACGACTTTACTATATACTTTAGGTCACGAGTTTTTGGACGTATAGAAGTAAATGTACGATTTAGGTATCTAATTGATACGGACAAGTAGACGAAGAGCAAAGTATATTATTTATCCCACCAAAAAGCAACAAAAAAACTGCAGAATCTCCCTTTAAGTTCCTTTTTATAATGGTAATCCTTTGCACTTCAGCCTATATCAGGTTTATTCTCGCCCTTTATTACTTTCTTCACTCTCATTCACTTTTATTTAATAAGTACTACGAATATATAATATACGTACATACGTGGATTTGGGCATATTCTTTTATTTATGTGCGCGACCCACTAATATTAATCAATCAATTTTTCATTTATTATCTCAAGTTTTATTCTACGTATGTTAAAAAAGTTGATGAATTTAATTATACTTTTTTACGAGAACAAAATTTTTAATCATAAATACTGGTGGAACGATATTTTAAAAAGTTGAATTTTTATATTTAATAATAATTTAAATTTTGGGATTAAATTTAGGGTTTGTTTAATTGTATATTAATTCCCTTTTCTAACTTTTCCTTCGTGTGGACAAAAACTAACCCTATTTCTCTGAAGCAAGAATCTTCATAGATTGTCACGCCAAACCATAGTTGGATAATTTATTTTGTACAATCAAAGTTGTGGAGCTTTTGTAAGAATATTTTTGTTAATAGTGGGGAGCAACGGCTACTTGGACTTTAGAACCACATTGGTGGGCTACGGAGAAGGCATATTTGCTTGTGATCAACTCTATCCTCTCAATTTTGTGAGATATCTTTATTTTTTAATTTTCATTTTTTGAAGTACGTTATTTAAATTTGGATGCATCAAGATTGAGTAATTTAAATTAAATAAAATATTATATGTGTTTTGACTAATTATTTTTTCCTATTGACACATGCACATGCAATTAAGGCTATGGGTGCAATTGAACTGAGTTTGAAGGATATTTTTTAACTCAAATCTCGAGCTTGACAATCCTAATATGAGTTTTAGTTTGAACTCGACTTAATTGAACTCAAATTTCACATGACTACTCAAATTTGAGCTTAAAATAAAATAAAATAAAATAAAATAAAAACAATAATAGTAATATATTTTTTTAATCAAATATAAAAGTATATTTCTCTAAATAAAATAGAAATAGTTATGAATAAAAAAAAATCTCTTTTTGCAATTCTAGTCTTTCGACTTTATTTCGTTCCTATTCTCCTTTCTCAAAAAAAAAGGACATTACCTAAAGTAAAAGATTTCTTCATTTTTTATAGTTATTTACTTAATCGGTGGATAGGAACATGCTCTGGATCGAAATGCGGGGATTACTTCTTAATCATTTCTACCAACTTAAAGCCCCAATTTGAATTACTTTTCTATAAAGAAATATTCTGTTGGATAATTTACAAAATCTCCATCACTAATCCTTTGTGTATCTTGATCTTTCTAAATTATATATCAACTCGTAAGTCTAAATACAACAGACTCGAAATCGAGATCAAGTTTGATTCAACTCGATTTGAGCTTGGCTCGCTAGTCGGTTTGACACTTCGCAACATTACCTGAAATCATTAAAATTTAAATCCCAAATCAAATCCCACGTAGACATATAAATATAATGATAGTGTCACTCTATCACTTGATCAGTGACTATGTTTTGATTAACTGTCATAATCACTATGATAACATTGCCCAAACGACCATCTAATTTTTGGTTGTTTAATTGTGTCCATCATTTTAGGAGGCCAAAAAGCTAAAAATGGCTTAGGGAATACCCTAACCTTAAGAGTTTCTTTAAAAAGGAAAAAAGGCAACAAGTGAGGGATAAAAGGGGAGGAGGGGTTCTCAATTTCCTCAAAGCCTTGGATTCTACGTTTCTTCAAAGCCAAAAGAACAAGTAGGACAAAGTCTTGATGGCCATTATAGCCTTTGCTCGAGGGAGTGGTCACTCCCCCAACATGTCTTATGTCTTACAATGATAAAAGGTTGTTGGCTTGTCACTCTCGTGCCCATTTTACTCTATAGCAAATTCCAAAAGATGCCTCACTTGTTGGGACATCTATAGCTAGTCATGTCCATGATAGCATCCAATTTAGATCTTGACATAAAAATTCTCTATTTCGGCGCATGTTGACTTGGGCCTTTTCTAGGATCTCAAGTTCTTTTTTTTTTTTTTTTGAAGTTATTAGTTACATGGAATTTATTTTATGATTGATTTAAGGATGTGAATTATTAGCGAGACGAATTTATCCGGTGACATATTGGAGTCAAAATTTTAGTTGTCGAATCCCAATCTTGGAACCTTTTTTTTTTTTTTTTTGTTGAGAAAACATTACAAATAACGAATTTTTATTTTTTCAATATTATCATTTTCTCAAATCAAGTAAATTGAATTATACACTACATAACCAGATGCATATAAAGTGCACAAATGAGCCGATTCAGGCTCGAACTCAAAATCTCCCACATAATAGGAAAAATTGATGTCATTGGACCAATTTTGACACTTGAACAAAGTTTTGGACAAATATTAGAATCTTCTTCAAATGTTTCAACTATTCAACCCTATGGCAATTTATTTTATGAGTTTTCTAATTATTTTGCTGTAAAGATTTTGTTGGTATTTTATGATCAGAAAGTGGCAGGAACATGTGTTTGATATGGCAGCGCTCCTTGATTCTTATGAATTTTTCGTTCATGTAAAATGTCTAATTTGAGCCATAACTATTATTTAAAAGACAACTCATAAAATCGTATTGTAAATGTGACTGTTTTACAAATTACTGTCACAAATAGATTAAACTGATGATCTTTTTCAATTTTCTTTTCCTTTTTTTTTTAGGTAGAAAATTGTAAGTCAACTACCAACCATGGGGTTTAATTTGATTGGTCCTATTCTCACACTTGGTTGCTTTTGAAATGGGACCTGAATTCTTAAAATGAGAATCCAATTTGGATGGGGTCATACTTATAATGTTTATTGGGTGACTAAGAATGGGCTGTGGAATGGGTTAGCCCGGCCCACTAATTAAGCTTCCAATCTAAATGTCCAAAAACCCAGATTACGATATCCATGAGCGTTTAGGAGCCCAAATTGCTTTATGGACTCTATTTAGGGCCCAACTCCCTTGGGGGGTTAAAAAGGGAAAAACATTCGTCGACAGCAGGGTTCGAACCTGCGCGGGCGAAGCCCAACAGATTTCAAGTCTGTCTCCTTAACCACTCGGACATATCGACTGTTTGGCTGTTTCTCTCTGGTAAATAATTTTGTTGGGAAAATAGGGTTTCTCTAGGGTTTTAAGCACTTGGTGTTCTAGGGCACAGCAAATCCAAGGAAATCATCATACTGGAACCTCCAAAATCTTACACCCATATACGCAGAAAATTTTGAAAAAGCGAAGGCAGAATGTTGTATGTAATAGGATTAGGGTTGGGGGATGAGAAAGACATCACTTTGAGAGGGCTTGAAGCAATCAAGAAATGCAGCAAAGTGTACATGGAGGCATACACTTCTCTCCTTTCCTTTGGTCTCACCTCCGATGGCCTTTCCACACTAGTGGGTCCCATTATTTTCTTTAACTTTCATGTTTTTTCCAAGGTTTTGGATCAATTTGACTGAGCTTATTTATGCAATAAAGTTTGCATCTTTATGAATATCTGCAGGAAAAGGTTTATGAGAAACCAATTATTGTTGCGGATAGGGAAATGGTAGAGGAAAAGGCAGATGACATGTTGTTAGAAGCCCAGATTTCTGACGTGGCATTTTTGGTCGTTGGAGATCCTTTCGGGTAATTTACTTCTGCTCTTCTTTTATATTTGTATTACTTTTTCTTGATTGTAGGTTTGGGGCTGCCTTGTTTAATCCCATTTGGATTATCTCTCTATCATTATTTTAATCTTAACTATGGATTGTTCAAAGAGTATGCTTTTATTGGCTTTAGAGATGTTTTAGCTTTAGCATCACCTTTTTAAGATATAGAAACAGTAAGAAAAAGGTCATGGCTGTTTAATTGTATTTTCTCGATGGTCATTGTTTGCATGATGTTGGCTATTGGGTTTATTAGCTTGGTTTTAATGTTATAATATTGGATGCAGAGCAACGACACACTCTGATCTTGTTGTCCGAGCAAAGAAGCTTGGCGTGGATGTTAAAGTGGTTCACAATGCTTCAGTGATGAATGCTATTGGAGTTTGTGGCCTGCAGCTCTATCGCTATGGAGAGACAGTTTCCATACCGTTCTTCACCGACACTTGGAGACCCGATAGTTTTTACGAAAAGATTAAGAGGAATAGAACACTTGGATTGCACACTCTCTGCCTGTTAGGTAACATCGATCGTTAGAATCCCTTATATAGATGTCTCTAGGATTGAGTTCCTGTAATATATGGCCAAATAATTATCCTGAAATAGTCAAGTATATGGTACTCTTTTTAAGTCTGTAAATCTCACTGCGCATTTTGATACTTTGCAGATATAAGAGTGAAGGAACCCTCACTAGAGTCCTTGTGCAGGTTAGAAATGAGATCAATATGTGTTGTCCTAATAGGAGATGATCTTTGTATTTCTACTTTCTTTCATAGTGCTGCATTTGCGTATAAGTGATTGGACTAGTATTTATGTCTTTCCCTTGTGATATTTCAGAGGGAAAAAAGTGTATGAGCCACCAAGGTTTATGACAATAAACACTGCGATTGAGCAGCTCCTGGAGGTGGAGCAAAATCACAAAGAATCAGGTATATTCACAAAGGTTAAAGATTAAATTTCGCTAATCTCCAGCTTGTTGTGGAGTTATCATGCTCTTTCTTATGAATGAGTAGCAATATGTGAGCAGTGTATATTTTGGAAAAATGCATTTTGGCTAACTTTGGTAGATTTTGTCTCACAAGGGCACAAGTGATAGTTCAAGGCCATGGCTGATTAGTTTAGTGATAACTTTTAACATTATCTTTGTTGAGGATTTCTTCCAAATTTGGGACTATGAGCAAGGTAATTGAAATTGTTTTTGGGATGAGTTGATACCTAGTTTCCAACAGCATGCGTAACCTTAAATAGAGCCATGCCATGGACAAAGGAAAAATCTGAATTTTCCTTTCTAAAAAAAGAAAAAAGAAAAAAACTCTATAATATTAAATAAGAGTTGCTGTTTTTGCAAGATGGGTGATCTCATGTTGCACTTAGGGACACTAAAAGTGCCAATTGGTATATATTAAGTGCCCTCACATGTTGAAGTGATGTTTTTACCTGAAAGACACTAGTAGTGCAGTTGGCGATGAGATGGCTGTGTTGGTAACACTAAGGTCTGAACCATAGAAGTTGAGGCCCTCAAAACCACCACATAGACCTTGTAACTAAGGACCACTCTTATGTAAGAAATTCCCTCTTGTTGTAGCCCCAAAGCATCACAAGCTTCTCAAATTCAACGAGCAAGTGGATATCTAATACAATTATGCCATTGCGCGGAAAGTTCCTCATCTTTCTTGCGACGGAATATGAGTTAAAGTTTCATAATCCCTTCAATAAGTGAACTAGTTCACAATTATCTTTGTAAAACCTAATTGTGGATATACTGATAATCTTTTACTTTTCCTCTTCAAATTGCAGTATACAATGAAGACACTACTTGTGTTGGTTTGGCCCGAGTGGGTTGTGAAGACCAGAAGATAGTTGCAGGCTCCATGAGACAACTTTTGACACAAGACTTTGGACCCCCTTTACATTGCCTTGTCATAGTAGGTGAAACTCACCCTCTGGAACAAGAAATGCTGGAGTTTTATACAATTGGCAAAAGTTGAAAACAAATATAGTTTTTGTTGGCTGCATATGATTATTGTAGTTATATAATTTGTTTACAAATGATGTCATTCTTGTAGCATCTTACACACTTTGGACAAATGAATCCTGGAATGGGTTTCTGCTGCTTGCTATTGAAAGGATCTGAACAGACTTCATTGTTGTTCATTTCCCCCCTAAATTGTGAATTTGTTTCTATATATATTTATAAAAGTGGCTGTACAAAAAATATATATGTATACATAAAATATGCAAAAAGATAAAATTATATTTATGACTGATTAGTAATAAAAAAAATAAAAAAAATTAGGTTATTAATTAATGACCTAGTGAGTATGGGCATAAAGTGGTTACATATATAGTGACTGAATTAGCAATCAAAAGAAAACTTCGTCACTAATTAATGATTGAATTAAGTCATGGTGGAGATACAGTTGCTAAATAATTTTTTTGAAAATTATATTTAAATTCACTAATTAATGACCGCATTGCGATTATTAAAATGCAGTCACATTTTTTAAAAAATATATATATATATATACATATATATATATATTAAATCAATCACCAATCAATGCCCACAGTGTGCGAAGATGCAATTATGTGTGCTTAATTTTTTTATAGTGAAATAATTAATAGGATTTGGAACATTTTTGGGATGTTCAATCAGAACTAGCATATACTTTTGGTATTTAATATAGAATGAAACTGTTCCAATGATGATCAAATAAAAAAATAATCTTAGTTCCAAAAAGTAGGTTTATAAGTGCTTAATAAAAACTAAAGATCTGTTTATATACACGACCTAAGCATTTCAAAAACCTGATATACCTCCATTTATGTGAAACCTACAATATATCACCCCTTCCACCTCCTCAAGGATCAAAAGATTTTGTACATTTACCAGCAGAATCAAACCAATCCCCATGGTCAAAAGGTATACATAGACCTATAAATCAATAAGCTAAATTGGGCAAAAACCGCCACACTTCCCCTGCAGCCACGATAATCGTAGATAGCTGCTCTTCAGAGAAAGGAACATCTCCCTAAAATTAGGATTCTCAAACAGATCCAAGGCAGCATAATAAAGATTGTCTTCAATGCCTTCAATCTCATCCAGAGCTTTTATGCAGTTAGTAATTGTGAATCTTTCATCAATTTGAGGATTTGTAAGTGTTCGCAGCTTTGAAGAATGGATCATTTCTGAAAGGGCTTCAGCCATAGCATCACTTAATTCTTGATTCCAATTACTTTGTTCAGAAACAGAGGCCTCGTCTGATGGGCGCTTTCTCTTTTTATCAACCGTGTTCTTGCTAAAGTTCTGGGGTGAAGACACATTTCCTTGCACAGATTTTGATGTCGATGGAGTTCTGGGACTTGGGTTTACTCCTTCTGCACCTAATGGATCAACCCCAACGGGCTTGTCCAATTCTTCATAGTGGCTTGATTGGGCGTATTTTCCATCCACACCAGAATCTGCAAATATTGTGCATAATTGATCATAGATAGGACACTCCTTGGTCTTCACTGGTTCAATCTTAGATTGTGCCTGAATGCACAGAATCATTTATAAAGCCAAACAGTTGAGTAGTTCCATCTGTAACTAAAAATATGTACATATGCAATATCTATATGTATGGATCAGAGAGGCAGAGGAAAAAGTTATACCCCAATGTCTTCCCATAGATCAAACCCCATATAGCAAGGATCCTGCATTGCAACATTTTGGTTAAAAGCCGATTGCAGATTGTGATAGCGTGTACGGAGAACATCAAGATGTTTCCTCAATTGATTGTTATTGAAACTGAGATTGGTTTGTTTATTGAATTCTTCACGGATCTGATTCCATGTTTTCTTGTCAAAAACATTATTTGGCCTGTTTCCCTGTTGAATCTGCTCCGCAACTATGTCTGCAAAAACCTTATCAAGTGCTGGTGTCCATCTCGTCCTCAAACGCTCTTGCTTGGGGTGCTGGTCACTAGCTTCACCATCCATCTGTAGTGTTAGGGAAAGCATCCCAAAGAAATCAATTATTTGAAGAAGGCAAACTTTCAACTGGGATTGCAATTCAACACAAAATACATTCAAGAAAACCAGTATGTTTCAGTTGGACAATGCATGAGACTCCCTTACCTGGGGTAGATCCTCACCCCAAATTTTGCTTATGCGATTAAAATGTTGGCTCTGCTCCTCTGCAAGTGTGTCCCACATCACAGACCAGAATCTAATAGAAATTACACCTTCTTAAATTGGATTCACTCGTTAAAGTATTTCATAAACTAACTTTCCTAGATAAATTGCCGTATCATTCTCTAAGGAAATAGCAAGGGAAGAAAACAATATAAAAACATATCAAGGTGTAACCTCAAATTCAAGCAACCGGACATGTGAGGTATTCATAGTTTCCCTTCTATCAGTTCATATCATATTCAGCAAAGCTCAAAATGGGCAGGTGACTCAACTTGACATGGTAGTACACTAACATGGACATACTTTGAAATGCTTCACAAATAATGTTAAACAAATCATCATATGTAAGCAACAAGTCCAGCTTCACTAGCAACCACCAAGCAACACTGGAGTAACATAAAGTGGCAGCATGTGTGTATAAACTTGAAAAGAACTGCCATACTCTCCGTGAAATGACCAAAAGAGCCTCTGTCTTGCCCTCTAGCAGTCACCGTTCCACCCCTCTTCCAGGCCAGGTAGGCTCATCTCACTGGCCCTGTCATCATACCTTCTCTTTCTTTCTTAATATCAACGGGAAAAATCAGGTTTTGGGGCCTCCATTTTTAGATCAGAGAGACAACGAAGAACATTTGGAACCGGGGATATACAAATATATTCTATATTTCTGTTTCATATTTTGTCCATTATTACACCATTAGTTCTTGACCTTTATCTTGAATATAAATATACTAAAGGAAATCTATATGGCTTTCAAGTTTCAACAAGTCTTCTCAACATATTTCTCATTGTAATATAAATTCTGTACTCCAGTATCTCAGAACAAATGACTCAGTTGGAGCCTTTCTAGTACTCTCAAGATTTTCCTAGATGCAATTCATTGCTTCAATTAATTATTTACTAGACAACAAACCTAATGTGGAACTACATACCAAATTCTACTGCACATGAAGCTTTTCAAGCAGGAACCAGAGCTATCAATTGCTATAATCTGGATCAAAACCAATACTCAACAAGAGAGGATGTTCGATTTCATACTTCCTTGTTTACCACATGAGAAAGCAAATAACATAAGTTCTCCTATTAGGGAGCATATGCTTCCTCTCTCGGCTTCATAGAACCGTTCTAAAATTAATTATAAATTTTCTTGATTCT
Organism: Jacaranda mimosifolia; assembly: GCA_018894105.1. Lineage (NCBI taxonomy): Eukaryota > Viridiplantae > Streptophyta > Magnoliopsida > Lamiales > Bignoniaceae > Jacaranda > Jacaranda mimosifolia. The sequence goes on from CM032123.1 coordinate 2,751,965, forward strand.
TAAGGACTCTTCTCAGGCTGAAATTTTTTGAACATTACATATGCATCTTTTTATTTTTGTCGCATCTATTACGGTAATAATATAACATAGTACAATTAGATTGGTCTCTCTGCATAAGGTTTTCTTCATTTAAAAGACAGTTATGACTTGAGCCCCACCACTTGTTTGAAATACTCACAGAGAATGTTAGAAAGAAAAGAACATGTGCTATGTGGTTGAAGAGCCGGTGCAGAAAGCAATTTAAAAATAATTTAGTTAAGTTGCTAAAGTTTATAACTTTGTGTATAGGAAAAGGAAAATCATAACCAACCGCATTAGGCGGCCGCTTCCACACCAAACCACCACGTTACATACAGCATTTGGGGCTTCTTTCAAAAAGATCAGTAATTTGATCACATTGTTTCACACGCAATTAAAAAATTAACAACAAAAAAAGGAAATTAAAAAAGAAACACGCACACGCACACACGACCACAAAACAACCACCTTCCTGCAGACCCTCCCCCCCACCCACACCCCAAAACAACCGTCCCAAACCAAAATAAAAACATGTCAAAGTAAAATTTGCTCAAGGATTGATCCATCTTGCTTGGTATATTTGAAAAACTCATTTTTTGGCACATGCTCTCATATCAGAAAGCCAGATATCAAACATGCATTGTATCATAAACCCTAAATCACAGCGTTTTACAAAACAAATTGCATAATAAACTGAAATTACCGACACCAATTATACCCATCAAAGATTAACTCTATAATCAATCATAAAACACAAATTTACGCTATAAAGAGACGTATCCAATAGAAAATGAAAAGGTACACATTAGAATTGCAAAAGATTTAGCAGGAGGAACATATGCCTGATCGGAAAATCAACCTGCGAGCACACGGAAACTTGCAAGTCAGACACAACGGCGACTCAGAATCAAAATTTGAGATTTTGGATTTAACCTAAGAGTAATATCATTATTGGGTAAATTGGGCAGAAAATCCTAATAATAAATGCGCCATTGTTGGCGTGACATAATTATGATTTCTTCTCCGGAAGTTGGTTTAATTATTGGGCTTCACATAAAGTGCCCTGTCCATCTGACTGATGGGCCGTCAGCCCATAATCTAATAAGGCCAAGGCCAAGTTTCTTTACAGCTTTTGTTCGGACCAGTTTAACTCGATCCATTATTTTGAGTCGGCAATCGAATTATTCAAATTCAACTATATTCATAAGGGTGCTAAGTGGCTTATGGCCCAATAGTATAAGTCTTCCATATCATGTCGGAGGTTAGGAGTTTGAGCTCTAATGGACTCCTGATATGCGTATATGTGTATAAATAATATATATATATATTCTAAAGGGTGCGTGTGGAAATAAATGAAGAAAATATAAAATAAATTATTCAATACTTAAATTTATTTGTGTATAATGTAAATAGGTTATTGATTGTATACCTAATTCCTGTTAAATAATTTCTCATTTATTAGTTATTTATAATTAACTTTCGATTGAAATCAACTATTTTTTGTGATTATTCGACCTTAGACCCTCTTTTTTTAGTTGGATATTTAATTTCTCTCTTTTTATAATTTTATTAGTCTACATTTAAATATTAAGAGCTCCATTGTTTAGTGTGTTTAATTAGGCATGATACGCATAATTAGAATAAACAGCGAGTTATTGTATATTCTATCTAATGTTTGTTTGCATATTTTAATAACTTGATATTCAGTTTTAATTATTAATTTAGGTTGAAAAATGTATAACATCCTAAAGCCTTGATACACAAACCAAATTTGACTTTAAATACGTGTCGGGCCCTAACTGTATCAAGGGCTTTTGGAAACGAACTAAATTTTAAAATTTAGTTGGATTGTGTATTGATCAACAAACGATATGAGTTGTTAAGTTCGGTAACAAATTTTCATGATTGCCTTATTCCACACCTAAGAAATATCAATCACGTTAGAATTTTTTGAAGTTGAATTTACTTTAAATCTAATAAATGCATAGTTTGCGAAGTATATTTTCATATGCTCATTGTTTTTGAAATATATATCCTATAAATCTATCCATTGTTCATTGAAAATTAAAAATGATTGAGAGGAAAAAATTACGAGAAAACTCCAATAGTACATTAATTAAGTAATGTAAAAAATATATCAAAATCACTCAACAGTTAAATCATATATAATCATTTATGGCTAATGAATAGTCATTGATCGAAATCGATCAAATAATAAATACAATCACAATACAAATCAAGTATGTATTTCAAATAAGATTTGAACGTCAAACCTCATTTTTCATAGAGTTTTAAAACTTCAAATTTATCGTTCCAAAATTAATTTTGTTTTAATAGTCGTAAAGTGTTCGAGTGATTGGGCCATTACACCTTCTAGTGAAGAAGCTAGGGCAACCTTGCACCAACTTGGTGGTGTTTACAGGCTATGGCCATCCATGGGATTCTTATGCCATGCATATCATACCATGCCACGTCACACCATGGTTGGTAAAAGATACCTTAGCAAATGTATTCTCTTCTATGTCGCGTGTGTCTCACGAACCAATCAAATGACCTTTTTCTGGAGATTCAAAGTCATTTCGTGGTTTGGAGCGTGGACAGAGGTTAGGTGTCACCATCTGCAAGTAATGCTGCAATTTCTAAGTACCAAACCCAAAAAAAAAAAAAAAAGGAAATTATAAATAACCATCGCAGCTAAAATGGGCATTTTGGTAATTTCGTTAGAACTGTAAGGACGAAGGAAGAAGAGGATCCATGGTTGTCAACAACTGTCGGTACTCTGTTCTATACGTAAACCAGACGCTCTTTTAACTCCATTAAACCACTCATATTTTATCAAAAATCTCCAAAGACTTAATTGTTTTCCTCTGGGCTTCACAAGATTCCATTTTTCTTTTACTTTTTTAAACCTTTAATCTCTCTGCTGAAAGATTCCTTGTGTGAAAACTCAGTAGTCGGTGGCCTGTTCTTTTTTGACTCCCATCAGGCAATGCGGAGCATTGCGTTTTCTTCTTATTTCAAGCATTTCAATATTTTTTTAAACTAGAAATTTCCAAGAACTTGGCCTCAGAGAAAATCTTTAGCGTAAATGTTTGGATCCAGGCATTAGAAAAGACACTCTTTTTTTTATTCAGTTCTTGCAGTAAGGGAGCTTATTTTTTTGTTTGATTTTTGAGAAGAAATGGAGGAGAAGAGGCGCTCAAGAGGTTGGTGTGGTTGGTTTTTGGTGTTGATAGTTTTGGCTGCTTTGGCATTTGCAATTTTCTATGCTGTGAAGCAGAAGAAGCACAAATCAGAGCCAGAAGCTGCCCCTGTTCCGGGGCCTCCCGGCGCCGTTGCAAAGAAATATGCTGATGCTCTTAAAGTTGCAATGCAGTTTTTCGACATACAAAAATGTACATTTCCATTTTTCTTTCTTTCTTTTTTTTTTCTGCAGTTGTTGTCCATTTGCTCTAAATCTGTGCCTACATTAGATCTGTTTGTAATGATTATGAAGTGCCCTTTTCTTGGATTGCTTCTTGGAATAATGCTGCTCCCTAATGCATCATTTGCTATTTTGCTTTAGATTAGTAATATCAATTGGTTTTGTGTTTTGTTTTGCACTATTGCTAAGTTCTAGCCCAGATCATGTTGATTTAATGTGCCCATGCTAGTAATTTTTCCTTGAAAGAGCGTAATGATTGAGATTACATTGATTAATTTGCCAAAGAAAAGATGATGCAGAGTTATAAATAGAATGTTCTGTTGAGCTTTGAGAAATTCTTGACGTATTGCAGCTGGGAAGCTGGAGAATAATAGGATAAGTTGGAGGGGGGATTCTGCTTTGCAAGATGGGAGTCCAGCAAAATTGGATCTTTCCAAAGGAATGTATGATGCCGGGGATCATATGAAGTTTGGATTTCCCATGGCTTTCACTGCCACAGTGTTGTCATGGACGATCCTTGAGTATGGAGATCAAATGAAGGTTGTGAATCAATTGGAACCTGCTCAAGACTCCCTTAGGTGGATTACTGATTACCTCATTAATGCTCATCCTAGCGATAATGTTCTATACATTCAGGTTAGTCCAATCTTTTGTGCTTTTTTCAGGGCTTTCCTTTGTCTAGATAATCTCAAACCGCCTATTTAGTGCCTATGTAATGTAACAATTGTGCCTACAGGTCCTGAAATTCTATTTTTTTCCCTTTTTAAGGTAACATTCTTGTTTGCATATTTTAGGCGCTATAGCAAATGTCAGGACATCTTCCTAGTTTCTACCACATATTATCTTATTCTAAGATTTCGTGTCTTACAAAGGAAACTGATAGAGATAAAAATTGAACAATTCTTTTGTAGTAGGATGACGATAATACTTCTCCATGTTGTGTAAGCATGGAAACTCGTTTTTCCCTTGTACGAAGTAAAACAATGCTTAAGTTCATAAGCATGTATTGGGATCGTTATCGATTTTTTGAAAAACTTGATCTTTGAGAATTCTTTGAGTATAGTGGATAGAAAGATATCTAACTAGTGTTCTTCCTCCATGTTGTGTGGCAGGTAGGCAACCCTAAAGCAGACCATGCTTGTTGGGACAGGCCTGAGGACATGAAAGGGGAAAGGCCTCTCACACAGGTGAATACCTCTTCCCCAGGAACTGATGTTGCCGCGGAAACAGCAGCTGCTCTAGCATCAGCTTCTCTGGTCTTTAGGACTGATTCCACTTACTCAGCTTCGCTTCTAAAGCATGCCAAACAATTGTTTTCATTTGCGGACAAATATAGAGCATCTTATAGCTCCACAATTCCTGAAGTGGCAGCTTTCTACAATTCTACTGGGTATGGTGATGAGCTCTTGTGGGCAGCTAGTTGGCTTTATCATGCAACAGGGGACCGTTTGTATTTCGAATATGTGACTGGAAAAAATGGTGAAGACTTTGCTAATTGGGGTAGTCCAACATGGTTTAGCTGGGATAACAAACTGGCTGGAGCTCAGGTATGCGTTATTCTTTCAAGACATGGCATACTATTGATATCTTTGATCATTTAGAATTAGGACACCAGAATTACGTATTGATAAACTGATGGAGATGCCAAAAGTAAAGTGATTCAGGAATTGATGATGCATATTACTAAAAATTGCTCATCTTTTTGCTTCAATAAATAAATATTACATATATTTATTTGAATTAATATATGTTGATATCTAGCCATTTTTACCACATTATGTGGTATTTGAACTTAATTCTACACGTTATTTTGACACCAAAATCACGCCGGATGGCTTGTCAATAAGAAAGTAACCAAGTGTTTCACTGCAGGTTTTGCTGTCCAGGGTTAGCTTCTTTGGGCAAAAAGACATCTCAAATTCCAACGTCCTCGGGAAGTATAGGGAGTCTGCAGAGGCTGTCATGTGCGGTCTTTTACCCAAATCGCCAACTGCCACCACAAGCAGAACTGAGAGTAATCTTCCTTCTGATTCTTCTTGTTGACTTGCAATCTTATATTGCCTTTTAAGTTTCCTTCATGCCAACTCATTTGTCATCTTCACTGTTATTCCATGGAAACAAATTTTCTTTCTAAACCTTTATAAGTCTTGAGCTCACACAAACTTGAATGCATATAAAACATAAGTAGCTTATAGAAAACAGCCATAACGTGGAGGCATTAAGTTAGATTCTTTGATGTAACTTAGGCAAACATTTTTCTAAGATTCAACTCTTATATATGCAGATGGTCTAATATGGATAAGTCAATGGAATGCTTTACAGCACCCTGTGGCATCAGCATTCTTAGCAGTTATTTACAGTGATTACATGCTTTCATCTCGGACTGCAAAGATATCTTGTGATGGAAATAATTTTACGCCCAAAGATCTCCGGAAGTTTGCAATCTCACAGGTACACTTGCTATCTTTGCTGCTGCCACATCATGTTTCACTTAGACATCATAACATCAATTTTTTCACTTATGCATCTCATGTACCAATCTTTAGGCGGATTATGTCTTGGGTGACAATCCTCTGAAGATGAGTTATCTTGTGGGCTATGGAGATAAGTATCCACAATATGTCCATCACAGAGGAGCCTCAATTCCAACCGATGCAACCACAGGCTGCAAAGATGGTTTCAAGTGGCTCAAGTCGAAAGATCCAAATCCTAACATAGCAATGGGAGCACTTGTTGGTGGGCCGTTTCTTAACGAGTCATTTGTCGACTCAAGAAACAACACGATGCAAACGGAACCGAGCACATACAACAGTGCCGTCATCGTTGGGCTCCTCTCTGGTTTGGTGACCACATCATCTGTGGTTCAATCTTTGGCCTAATGAATCTTTCTCTTTATATTTTGAGCTTTGCTAAGAATACAAATGTTTTGTGTATATCTGCCTCTGAGTGTAAATTTTGTAGCAGTAATGTGCTTATATATGTCCAGAAAATGTTGCCATGCTATACTTTGTAGCAGCAATGTTTTTGCTGTGTTTCTAAACATTTTGAATACTTAGTCGAATGCCGGTTGATTATCTTTAATTGGTTTTTTGGAAGTAAAAATGAAAATGATTCTACTTGATATGACTATATGAGTACAGAAAGTAATTTTCTCCGGTACGCACCCAACCCTCGGGTGTAACTACTTGTGCGTCTGCGAACCTGAAACCTATAAGGTTGTTAGGTTGCCCAACGAAAACTCTTCAATGCTTAAATCAGTACGTTGAACTCAGGGTTGAAGGCAATTTATGAAGAATACCTAAAAATAATCTAAAACAACATACCTCAAAAATATTATTTAGTGCGGCTATTTATAATGTGCAATGATGGTTGACTGATTCTACGTGGTCTTAGAGGGTGTCTGGGTGAGCTTATAATCTTTTTAAAACATCTTATAAGATGTTTACAAATTTATAAGTTGATAAAAAGTATTTTGTGAATTTTTTTAGAAAAGAGCTTATAAGATTCTAAAATAAGATGTGAAGAACTTATAAGCTCTTTATAAAAAAGTAAAGAGATCCTAACTTATTTTTAAGATCTTAACAAGCTCATTTATTTTTAATAATTTCAATTACAAAATTACCATTATTAACATCTTATAAGCTTCAAGATTTTATTTTATTCAAACACTTCAACAATTTATTTTAAAAATAAGATTTAACATCTTATAAGCTTAAAAAATATCTTATAAGATGTGAGAGCTTATAAGACGTTTTAAATAAGTTTAATCAAACACCAGTTGTTCATTTTTCGCTAAATTCAACAATTTTGAGTATTGATTTCTTATTAGAATTATGTGGAACTCAATTCTACCCGAATATTGAACTCTGGAGTTCATGGTATATTTATCAACACTACATCGACACTTAGATGTACTTCAATTTTAAACATTATATAATTGCAAATGTGAAAAGAATTATACCATATTATAGCAAATGCAAAAAGGAAAAATGAATAGAAGTTTTATTTGATGTAAGATTCATAGATCATTACCTCCAGCAAGCAAAATGGAGCGTGCACATGCGCACTAGCGATTGACACTATTCTGTGATCTTATCCATTTCACTTGCTGCGGAGAAAACCATGAACGTGCACAACATCGACAACAACAATGACTTGCCCTCTACGTCACTTAAAGAGGACTTTTTCTGCAAATTAACCCCTCTTATGTTGTGATATTACCTAAACACGACAAATGTTAGAACAAATCAATAAATGACTGCAGCCCGTTTGGTTTTGTTTGCAAACACCATTTTCATTTTCAATCATTTTTAAAAATTAAAATGTTAATTATAAAATAAAAATAAAAATTAAGATGTATTTGAATGAAATGCTGAAAAGTAATGATTAAAATATGTTATAAGATTGAAAAATAGGTTAATTTATATTTTTCTATGTTTAAAAAGATTTATTTTTTTAATATATATATATTTTATTAATTTAAAAATGATAATGAATACTTTATGTCAAATTAAATTTAAATTTGATTAATGTGTAATAGGATGATATGGTAGATTTAGAAAGAGTTTTGAGAAGAAAATGTGTACTTTTTCTTTAAAAAGTTGCGAGAAAGTATTTTTTTTTTCAACTTTTATTCTCACATGAAAATGAAAATGGGGCTTGGAAATGAAAACAAACACCCCGTCATTCAAAGCCCTTTTTTATTTTTTTCTTGAAAATGAAAACAAGAAGCTATTAACTTCTCCTCTATTTTTACTGACATTTTTATTTTCAATGTATTTTTCCAAATACATTATTACACTCTATCCATATTCACTTTTTATTTTCTCCTACTTATATTTACACGACTTTTAATACAAAAACATTACATTTTTTTTAATACAACTCATTTTCAACCGTACATAATCATTGCATTTTAAACAAAACACCCAAGCAATATTTCATTTTCAAAAACACATTTATAACTAACTTTCATTATTCTTTTTCACCAGAAAATAAATTCAAACGAGCCCTAAATTTGGTCGGAAAATTGCATTTTCTTTTATTGAAACATTTAAGTTTGAATGAACCTCGAACCCATTCTAATAAGCCTAATGGGCTTGAATACAGCTCGTAGACTCTATGTCATGTCAAGCACTGTATTTTTACAATGTTACCCTTTACGTCCTTTAACTGATTAGAACATCGTAGAATTTTCACTGAACAATTCCTCATGATCTTAATGTGTTTTTACTGTCAAACTTCAATTCAACTCGCTGACCCCATTAAAAAATTATAGAAAGTTTCCACCTACGTGCCCCTCTAATATGTACCGACGTTACTTTTGCAGCTATATGAGTCATGAATAGCACGTGAATGTACGAGGATCCACTTTTTTTTTCTCTTTTTTTGAGTGTGTGTTTGTTGAACAAGTGGAGCTCACAAAGATGCAACGTACTTAATCCAACGTCAAAAGGTTTCCAATCTACTCCGTGTACCTTTTCATGGCTGACAATATGTATTTCTATGTGGATAGAGCACTTAGAAGTGGGCCTTTCTTGGCATTTTGCCTGATGAATGGAAATAGTTTATGCTTGTTGCTCTCTTTGGGTGTCCATTTCATGCTTTGGGGAAGCTGATAAGGATTAAAATAAATGGGTTGGTCTAAATCAAATATGGGCTGCTTGCATGAGGTTCAATTTGTCTGGCCAAAGGGGCCATTTGGTCTTAGGCGGGCGGGACAATACAGATGAAGACATAGGTGTCTAGTCAATTAGTTACTATTACTATAAACGTTTAGGGCTATCAACGGTTGGATCTATATTGAATTAGTTATATTCAAATGCGAATTCGATCTCGACCTGATATTTTATAAGATTTTTGTTAGTCAGTATCATATTCGAATCCAATAAATACCTGAAATTCGATAATAAAAAAAAAATGCGACCCTATTTAATATTTTTTCCTCCCCCCCCCCCGGCCCTTTTTGGATTTTATAAACATATTGTATTTATAAAGAAATTTAAATTATATTTGAATTTTTAATAATTTTTTATTATATATTAGTTCAAAAATTAAATGTTTGAATATTAAATCCCTATTTCACATTATATTAATGCATAGATGAATTATTATGCATTATTATATTTCAAATTTTATAATTTTTATGCCAAAGACTCAATATTAATAGTATAATATAGACGTTAATATAGATATTATGTCAATATAATATATATTTTATTTTAAAATATTTATTAATATTATATAAGATTATTAATTTAATAAAAAAATTATTAAAGTTCGTATTCGAATTTTTAACAGATCAAATTGCTTAATTCCATATTTGATTGACTTATTTTGAATTACGGATATTTATAATCGGATCTGATCCATCGAATATTTTACTAGAATAAAAATCATGAAATTCGAAATCGAATTCGGTAATTCGGTCCATTTGATAGCCCTATAAATGCTTTTACCTCTAACAACTCAAGATACACAATTTTTATTATTCATTTTTTTTCTCTTATATTACCCTGTTTCACGAATAAAATATTGAGTTGAACATTGAATAATTTCACTAGAATCCTGATAATCTCAACTTTTATTATAATTTTAGAATTAGATCTTTGGTTCTTGCACATCCGAGTTTGGATCAAGTGTAAAACTTTCCGTACTCATACTATAAACAGTACATTGCAGTCCTCAGATTAGGGCAGCAGAAAACTTGGAATTCTTATCATATCATAAATGAATGACAGATATACATGGAACTTAAACAAGTACAATGAACCTGGTCTAAGAAAATTAAATGTGTTCAGGTTAGTACTAAAAATGGGCCGATGAATCAAGGCAACATTAGGCACAAACTATGTAATAAAATCCAAATGACCTAGATTTTTTTTTAGCTTCTATGATGTACTTTGCCTAAAGACTTCAAAGTCTAGACTAAATTCCAATTGTCAACGAGCAATATCTGATCTTGTGGTATAACCGAGTTGTTGCTCCTTCTCCCAACTCAGCTTCGAGACAGCCTCGTCATGTTCTGGGACATATTCCTAGTGCACCAATTTAAAGACAATGAAAAGATGAGATAACTTAGGTCAAAAATATGTTGAATATGTGAAAATACATGCATTTAGCTAGTACCTTGCCAAGTGGCATGTGGCCTACTGGCATAAGTCTCCCACATAATGTGGGAGTTAGGAGTTCGAGTCCTAACGAACTTCTGATACGTGTGCGTGTGTAGAAATTTAATAATAATAAAAAAAAGCTAGTACCTTGTATACAACATAAATTAGAAATAATATGTTGGCCATATACGTACATATGAAAATATATTTGATATGACAAAGTTATAATTAAAGAGCAATTCGATAAATTTATTAAGAAGACATACATTAATACGATGGACCTTCGCACATAAAAATTCACCTATGCAGTGAACATGGGTTTGTGCCTAAAATCCTAATTTAAAGCCTATAAATACCCAAAAGTTGACTTCTTCATTTTCTTGCTCGAGTAATTTTCTGGGAGCAAATGCATTCCAAATTAAGGACTCACCAACATCACTTTCCAGCACGATAATCCGAATAAACCATTAAAAATTGATCTAACGTCAATCTTAATACAAACTTAATTTGATCGTATCAAAATAATTATAAAATAAATATTATGCACTTGTTCCATGAGTGATTGAATTAGAATTCAATTTAAATTATTCATGACATTTTTTTGTGTGCAACATTTAGTACTTCGGGCAGGTAAATGAATTATAAATGTAGGTTGTACTTGACGCTTGACATGTGGGAGCCATGCTTGCAGATTGGGGCAGAGAAATTAAGGAAATGTATAAAGACTATGATCGATGTTGTACCTCAAGCTTGGACATGAGTTCATGGGCAGTTTGGGCAGATACAATAATGTGACGGGCAGAAGGTGTAATAAAACCTTCATCCACAGCCTTGTCTATGAAAGACAACAGCGAGTTGTAGTATCCATCCACATTGAGCAACCCCACCTGTAAATTAGGAAGGCCAAAAAAAAAAAAAGGAAAAAGAAAAAGAAAAAGGAATTGGTTGTTGGTCGATTTCTGAAGTAGGTGCTATAGTAAAATTACATAATTGCCCATATAGCTTTTACAAATGGACAACCTATTTGGATTGGATCAAACCCTAGACAACCCCTAAACTCTTGATCGATCAAGTTGGATTATTTTGGATGGCTCAAATTAAGCCAACCTCATTTTAGTGGTACTATAATATAAATAATTCACAAATTTTAAACAATGTGTACTTCAACTTTAGACGATTTTATTGATACAATCTTAATGATGTTAAATTTTATTTATATTTTTAATACCTACATAAATTTGAAAAATTGTTTAGATTTTTTGAAGGGCTAGTTTGATTGGGATGATAAGGTGGAATACAGTATTTTTATCCTACTTTATCATTCGTTTAGTTGGAGTGACAATAAATACTCAAACTCGCATGTATACTAAAAATCCGTATTTATATGTGTAATTTCAATGATAAATTAACCTGATATCCTCATGTGTTTATTTATCATGTCAACTAAACTATAACACAATATATGATAAAAAAATTACACAAATTATCATATGATAAATAATTAGGAAATTCATAATAAATTAACCTGAACTTTGAAGAAGGATAGGACAACCTTAGATTTGAATTCCATAAAAAGTAATTAGGGAATCAACCATGATCTTTTTTTTTTAAGGAACAAAAAAAAGTTTAAGAAGGTGACATCAAAATGAAACATAGGATTTGGAAATTGTGACATACCGGTTTGTCATGGATTCCAAGTTGAGCCCAAGTGATGACTTCTAACAGTTCCTCCAATGTACCATATCCACCTGCGAAATTTAGACATTGATAATGCCCAATTTGAGAGTACTAAATCAATTTTGTCTCTCTAATTGACAGGACAGTTACTTGATATATTATTATGTCAACTCCAATTAAAAAACATCGGGATTATTTGGATTTGTTTTTTATAGGTATTTTTATTTTTTAGTGAAAAGAAATATTAAAAATTAATTATAAATGTAATTTTAAAAAATAAAATATTATTTGGAGGTTTGTTTAAAATATAATGATTATGTAGGGTTAAAAATGAATTGTATTTGGAAAAAGTAGTGGGAATGTTTGGTTATGTTTTCCCGGAACAACATTATTTTGGAAAAATATAACCAAACATATTCCCATTTTTTTTTAAATTACACATTCTCCAATATATACATACATATTATATATATATATATTATATTTTATTATTATTCTAATATTAAAATAATCATTTAATTCCATTTTCACCATAAAAATCCAACAAGAAAGCATTGATTTGACTCCTACAGTAAAAAATGTCTCCTACAAAATATACACAAACATACTAAAAAATAACTTTCACATCCTCCAATAATTCAATCTCTCAAAACACATAATAAAATCAAACAAAAAACAGAACCAAATATCACCAATATTTTTATATTAAAAGTCGTGTAAATATAAGTAAAAGAAAATAAAAAATAAAAATGGTGAGAGAGTGTGTGATAGTATACTTGAAAAAATGTACTGAAAATGAAAATATCTATAAAATTGGAGAAATAATTGATAGCTTTCTGTTTTTATTTTCAACAGAAAACAAAAATAATGTTGAAAAATAAAACCAAATGGACACTTAGCAACTTGAGAAACAGCTTAATTATATTCATCCATTAATTAATAACTGTCACAATTGATGCATAGAGATAGAGTGAAATTACCAGGCAAGGCTATAAATGCATCAGCCTGCCTAACCATCTCTGCCTTCCTCTGGTGCATGCCAGAAACTGCTCTCACTTCTCCAACAGGCTCCCCCGTGATCTGAAATGACATTATGGACCCTCAACTCACTTTATACACTTCAACAAATTATTAAAAAAATAAATAAATAAATTTGATAATTATGCGATCTGGGCTTTCGTTAGTTCTAATATGCAACGTCAAGTAGTTCTGTTTTGTTAGAGATATTTTGCTAAATGTAATTGAGAAATTCTTATAAGTGCTAATACTTACGTCTTTTTAGAGTTTATAATATGATTGATTTTGTTTTAGAAATAAGTTATTTAAATATTTGGATAAAATAAAATTGTAGAGGTTATAAGATGTCATAACATAATTTGTAATTAATATAGTCAAACAAAAAAAAAAATCTGTAAATTTTTTAAAATAAGTTAGTAATTTACTAATTTTTCCAAAAGAGCTTGTGAGATTCTCCGATTTCATTTTTGAATTTTTTTCCAAGATCTTTTCCTCCTTTTCGGGATCGAACATTAATTGCAATAATAAAGATATATCGCTCCATTTGATATTTTTGTTACACTACGCATTTTTTTTAAAAAAAAAAATTATCACATAATGTGGGAGGTTAGAAATTCGAGTTTGAACAGACTTCTGATGTGCGTGTGTGTGAAAATTAAAAATATATGTATATATATCAACCCCATCCCCCACCCCCACTCCCACTCATAGGCACCCATTGTTAGTTATATTTTGAAAGTTACAAGTATAATTACCTCTTTGGGCATTAGAGTTCTGGGAATCACCCTGCAGAAAAGAAGATCAATATTAATGAAAATCAAGATTTTTGAGGGAAAAAAGAAAAAAAAAAAAGTTTTGTTAAAAAAAATAATAATAATAATTACCCCAACACGTGGCGACCGCCATTATATACAGCTTGAGAGACTAGACCCATCAATCCAATACTCCCACCTCCATAAACCAAGTCTATGTTCCTTTCAACCTGTCAAATATTACTAATGTGTTTTTCTTAAAAAAATATATATATTTATTTCATCATTTCTTGTATTTACACGCAATAATATTTCCAACATTAACACCATATTATAATTACTAAACTCAATTAAGAAAAAACATTTCACGTTAATCTTGCTTATCCCCTCTTTCTCAAGTATCCATATAGCCTGCCTTATCCCACACAAAAAGGAAATCATTAATCATTGGATTATGTTATCAATCATGCAAGATATCATGAATCAAGTGACTGACTGACTGATTGATTGATTAATTACCAGTTGTTTTCCGAGCTGTACGGCAGCGAGCTGGTAGCTTGGGTTCTTCCCTGGGCTGCTGCCGCAGAAAACACACATCCTCTTGAATCTTGACGGCTGCGGCTGCAGACTGTTTTCCATGGCAACAAAAATTTGACAACAAAAGGGGACTTCTGTTTTTCTTGTTTTTATGTCTGATTTTTGTGTACAAAAGGGGCGGCAAAAAAGGATTAAGTGGCTGTTTTTCTTAAGTTCTGATCTGCTGGTTGCAATTTGAGAGAAAATATGTAGAAAGGAATGATGGGCTGGTTACTTTGGTAAGTAATTGGTCCCCTTTTATATCCAATAGGCCATGGCACTCCAATCACATCACTACACTTGGCACTTGCTGTCTTTTTCTTTTTTCTATTTTTTTGGAAATATTTTATTTAAATTATTTTAATTTGGCAAATTGGTGTCATTTTCAATCTAAAGTCTACAGAAATAAAGGAGCCAGGACAGTGGTGCGCCCTGCATCATCTTTCTTTTTGTGGGCTTTTTTTTCTTGTTCAATGAGAATAGGAATTTCTGTTTGATCATGATCCATATTTTTTCTAATAGTAGTAACTATTAAAATAGTTGGATAAGTAGATTAGCCTTATATGTATATATATATATTTATACACACACACATCAGGAGTTCATTAGAACTTGAATCCTGACCTCCAATATTATGTGAGAGGTATATGTCGTTGTGCCACTGGCCACTCAGCAGTAAATTAGCCTAGGAATAAACCTAGTGTGCTTTATAAGTTATAACCCTCGATCCCAAAATTTTACTGCACCAAGTGATCAGTTAGCTCAATAATATTTCTCTCATACCTGTACGTGTGAAATATATGATTTAAATCATTAACAAATAATTAATCCGTATGCATGTATAAATGTTATTTTGCTGATAAGTTTGCTATAAATACAACATTATTGATTGTTTGAAACTAATTTATTACATTGGTTTTTTTTTCTAATTATTAAAAGAAATGTTAGTATTTCGTGTATTATTTAATTTAAAATTTTAATTAAAGGATATGTTGTTCCTTCTAATCCCCTATCTTGTTAAACTAAGAAAATATAATTTATTTTTTAATTTCATCATACTCTTTCAAAGTACTTAAAAAATATTAAGGGAATGTTTGGTTATGTTTCTCCAGAATAATATTATTTTGAGAAAACAAAATCAAACATATCCTCATTTTCCCCCAAAAATATACATTTTTCAATATATACATACATATGTTATACGTATATATATATTTTATTATAGTTCTAATATTAAAAAATTCACTACCCCAAAAACTAAATAAAAACCGCATTAATTTGACTGTTACAGTATTTAAAAAAAAAAAAAGGGGATCTCCCCCAAAACATAAACAAATATAACAAAAAATAACTTTCACATTCTCTAATAATTTATTCTTTCAAAGCACATAACAAAATCACACAAAAAACATGACCAAACATTCCCTAAGATTTAACAATTATAGTTTACACTTAGTAATATTAAATAATTAATTTACATTAGAACGACCTTTAATAAATTAAATTTTATACTTAAATTATATTTAGAAAATAATCATAAATATTTATTATGTAATTAATATTCATAAATTAGTACGAATGAAACTATGGTATCCAAAATAAATGCAACCCTACTAATATAATCATTTATGAATTACTAATATAAAAATAAACAATAATGCAATGGGCCAAGGGATGGTGCGCCCGACTCAGCAACGTGGGATCATTGCTACCGACGGCGCCGAATTGAGGCGCACGTGCGGTTGACTAGAGGCTTCACCTTGGACGGGCTAAAAGCTCCGAGCAACCCAATTAAAAGTCCTCCGTCCACACATCATTCCGACCAAAATTCTCCTCCTATCCATAGTGCTATTACATTTTATTGTTTATCTAAGTATTTCCCATTCGTCCACCATATCTAATTTGAAAAAATTAACATATATATCAAATTTAAAATTATCAAGTATTTTATATTACAGCAATGTCAAAATTAATAAAATATTTACTAAAATATTTTTTTAAAATAATTAAGTTATAATGTAGGATTTCGTTACTCATGCAGATTTGACCGATTGGTCTTCAAATGGATAGTGGAATCTTAAAAAATTGGATGGATTTAATGATGCCATGTGGATTGCCAATATAACTTTTTCCAGTGTTAAGGAATAGATATTGAGTCTAATTCAACCCCAAAAGATAGTTCAAGAAATGAGGATTGTTCAAGACCATATATAGAGATCACAATTTATTTATTTCACCGATGTAGAACACTAACACACCCCAGTACGCCTAGAAATGAACATTTGGAGTGTGGAACAACATGAAATAGGTGACCCAACAATACTTGATAGCCCAATATCAGGAATAAGTGGCTCCGATATCATGTGAAAGAATGAAACTTTAGCCTAACTTAACCCCAAAAGCTAAATCCAGATGTAAAGATTGCCCAAAATCATATATAAAGACCATAATTTATTTATTTTACCGACGTGAGACACTAACACCTAGCACTATAAATAAAGCTTATGTTAGTTTTAAAACTATTTATCATTTTATTATACTAACTTTACTTTTTCATGCGTGGTCCCTTTAGAATAAACTTTCTCAATGTCTCTGTATCCGCACCTCTTTTATTATTGAGCGATTGTTTAGGGTCTTCACTTGTGATGTAAGCTACAATTTTCATTTTCAACTTTATTTTATCTGACTTAGGTGATGGAAAATTTTTATTACAATATTGCATTAATCATAACCCGTTTTTATTTTTAGATTTTGATTGAACTCCTTATCCCAAGAATCGATTGTAATTAAGGGAAAATCCCAACCACTCATATCAAATATAACATAAATGTTTTTACTACCATGATTTAATTCTCATAGTTCCGCACCTTTTTGCATATAAAAATTTTCTACCTTATTTGTACTTTGGGACTATTGTAATTAGAATTGTCGGTTTGTGTTGAACCCCTTTACTACCACTTTTCAATAAATACTTTGATGGCAACTTAACGAGAAAGGAGGAAACTACCAAGTAAGAATTCGTGCAAGAAGTGTGCATGTCATTTTCACAAATGGTGCAGATTCATTATCACAAATACATTTCCAACACAAATTATCCAAAAAAATAAAATAAAATTACATTTCCACCACCCAACCGTGCGAGAAGATAAAACAAAAGGAAAGGCGTTTTGAAGAACACGTTATGCACATTCCACGAAATTGAAAACTAAGTGCCCGTTTGGTTTGGTTTTCAAAGCCTTTTTTATGTTTTTCTTCTTCTGAAAATAAAAATAGAAAGCTATCAATTTCTTTCCTATTTTCACAAATATTTTTATTTTCAGCATATTTTTTCAAATACACTATAACATTCTCTTTCTATTTTTACTTTTCATTTTTTCATACTTATATTTGCACGACTTTTAATATAAAATACTATATTTTTCAAATACAACTCATTTTTAATCCTACATAATCATTACTGATATAGGATGACCCAAAATGGCCCAAATCAGCGAGGCCCAACACTCAATCAACGGCCCAAGACTCAAGTGACTCGTCGATCCTATTCGATCGATCGACCAAGCGCTCCATAGCCCTCGGAGCTGCTCGACCTTTGTCGACCCCTCAAGGTCGATTCTCAAGTCGAGCCCCGCACAGTACTCTGCCACCGCATTAAATGCGTTGACTGGCAACACGCCTCCGCATTAATGACGCATGCCCTCCCCTCACCGTCTGACACAGCAGACGCCGCAACAGTGTGCCATCTTGTCCTGTAGTATAAAAGGACATCCAGCTGACAATATTCAAACTAGGGAATTGACCAATTACCCCGGTAGGAGGCTGGAGGTCCCTTGGGTAAGCCAAGGGCTTCCCTGACATTTCCTACAAGGGAGAGGAATATAAAAACCCCTCAACCTTGTCTCTCACAGGTATGCACTCATACACTCAAAAGCCCCTACGTTCCGCTGCTTGATTTCAGAGATCGAATATATACTGACTTGAGCGTCGGAGGGCCTAAGCCGAGGGCCTCTCGGCTAGCCTAACGTTTGCTGTGATTGCAGGATTTCAATCCCAAACCAATCCAGAAAATCATATCTTGGATCGTGATTCAGACCCGATCCATATTCATCATCGAAACCGAACCACCATCAATTACATTTTAAACAAAACCTCTAAACAACATTTCATTCTCAAAAACATATTTATAACTTACTTTTCATTATTTTTTTTCACCAAAAAATAAAAATACTTCCAGAAAACAAAAACCAAATGGCCCCTAAAAGTAAGACTAATGACTAATCATTGACATGCCCCTTTATATTAATTAAATGAAAAAATTGTGATAGTAAATGGTATTTTGAATTTGGAACGAGCATAAAGAAATTAATAATATCTTTTTTTTTCATCTTTTGAGTTGTTTTGTCTGATTGATCGCTCAAGATTTTTGGCCTCTCCCTTAACCTAATGATTCAAATTTAGTTCACAACCTATAAGAAGTGGAAAGGTGCTCTGGTGGAATTTTTGCGGACGAAAAAAAAATATATATATATATACATATATATTATTTGATAATAATCCAATTATTGAAAACCACTATCAATTTTATATTCATTATGAAGAAAATGAGCAGATATGGAATGCATCTTGGGCATAAAAATTAATGGGCCATTTCCAAGAAGATTCTCTCCAACAAAATGGAGACTTTTATGAAATATACACGTCATTAATATTAATTTTGGGAGTATTCATTCTTTAATCTGTCACTTTTTCTTTTTCTTTTTTTTTTGTTCTTTAATCTGTCACTTTCGAGCATAATTAAAGGAGAGTATAAAGAGTGTTCAAGTGGCAATTTGCTTCTTCATCTTCAAGTGTAGGTGATGACCATGTAGGGCTAACTACGTGGTACAAAAACCCTTTTTTTAACTGGGAGTCTTACGTTGTTAACTCCGATGTTTACACACAATTTACACAGGGTTTTTGATGCAGATTTATTCAGTATTTGAGTGAATTTATAAATTTTTTTAAAAATATTATAAAATATTAATTAAGTGTAGTATACGGTAAAATTTTTAACAAAAGAGTTTATGAATTTTTAAATATTAGAATTTTATAATTGTCTTTTTAAAGGATAAGGAACTTTGAATTTAATTTAAAATTTTAACATTTTTTTTTTTTAGTTTTTTCACTATTTTAGTTACAAAATTGTTATACGTTAATTTTGAAATTTAAAACCTTACTTTATCAAAAACTTTAAATTTTATTTTTCAAATAAGTACTCGCAATATCTTATAGAATTTATGAGCTTATAGAATCTTATAAATAAGAGGATGTTCTGGTGAGTATATAAACTCCTTTAAACATTTTATAAGATGATTAATAACTTATAAGGTATCATAAAGTATTCGACATATTAAATTTTAAGAAAAAAAAAAATCTCACAAGTTTCTAAAATAAAATTTTATAAATTTCAAAATCTCATTTTATTTCAGCGCTTCAAGATTTTGATTTTAAAATAATATATAATATATTATAAATTTCAAAAACATCTTATAAGATATAAAAATTTACAAAATATTTCATATGAATCTAGCCGAGCATCTTCTGAATTTAGTCAAATACCCATTAAGTCCCACCTTTAATAATTAAGATATTTTTATCTTTTTTACTTCATTCGAATTAATTTTTTTTAAGAAAAAAATTATATAGAGAATTTGATAGAGACTTGAAATATATGATCAATCATCAATCAATATATAAAATGAAAGGGGCTGATGACGACTCACTTTACACTTTATACAAAGCATCCCTTCGCACTTTCTTCTTTTTCCTTTTCAACGTATAAAAGTGGAGTGAACAACGGAATATGTCTTCCCGCCGCCACAACCCCCAATGTATTGTACATTTGTATTACCACTACAACGTGGGACCTTGAGGAATATTCCGACCGGAAAAAACTACATTACTTTTCACAATGTACCTTAAAGTCAATTTTTTCACTTAGGGTATGTTCATTTGGCTTTTGTGTAAATTGTATAAAATATTTTGGGATAATAAATTTTAAAAAAAAATTTGAAGAATGTGCCATGTGTTTTTTTTTTTTTTTTTTGAAAAAATATAAAAAATGAATTGTTTGTTTTTTTCTGTTTTGGGGGAGACAAGCTTTATTGTTGATATCAAATTAGTTGTTTTTTGGTTGAATTTGTAGTGTGAAAGTAATTTATATATATATATATATATATTTGTAATGATTGAAATATAGTTGTAGGATGTTTTGTAAACGAATTGTGAGGGTTTTTTGAGTATTGAAATTTTATTTTTTGGGAGACAGATTAAAGAACGTATACCCATTTTGTAATTGTTCTAGAAGAATGAAATTTTTTTAAGAAAAGCCAAAAGAATAGAGCTTATTTTTCAGTTCAAGCTAGGACCCATGGATCATTCTCATCCAAGAATTTTAAAATAATTAATAAAGCATGTTTTATATAGTACAGAATATTTTCAAATATTGTTAAGTGGCTTGCAGCACAATGACATCAATCTCTCATATAGTGTGAGAGGTATCGTATTCGAACCCGAATGGGTTCCTTTGTGCACCTTATATATGCATTTGATTGTGGAGTTTATACTTCTATTTAATTGATTTGATTGATAATTAGATTCTATTGACTTGTTATACGAATAATTTTCTTGATTTGATAATTGAATTTTATTGACTATTTGTAATGTTCTATAATTTTTTTTTTCGAGAATTTAGAACAACGAAGTGCAGAAGGCTAATATAGACACTCATTTCTCCTTAAGTTTATATAAAGTTAAATTATATAAAAAAAATTAATTAAAATTTAAAAATTTTCTCCTAAAAAATAATAATATTACTTTTTTTTTTCAAAAGAAATTAAACTTCGTCCTCCAAAATTATTTTTTGCATCATATACAAGGGAGAAAAAAATCCAATGGTATTTTCAAATAACATTACCACAAAAGACAGAGCAAAGAGTTCTGACAGCAACAATCAATTCCCCTCCTCGAGTTTATATGAAGTAATATCATAAAAATATTTTTGTTAAAATTAAAAATTTGATCCCTTTCTCTTCATGTTTCATAAAATTATAATTTTTCCCTTCAAAATTAAATTTGTACTAGGTCTCTATCTATTCATGTTCACACAAGGATTGAAGAATTAAGTTGATTGGTGTACTTAGGATAAGATGCAATTTAGATCATTTATTTTATATTTTATTTCATTTCTTATTCCAAATTGCTGTATTTATGTCAAGTGTATTTGATTCTTAATCAATTATTTTTATAAGAAAATATTTAACGCACATATTATATATTTATAAAATAAAATAAAATAAAATAAAAAACACAATAAAAGATTCAAACCAAGTCTTGCTTCCCTCAATCCAGCCGTATCACGGGATCAATCCCTTTTTTAATCTTTATAATTTTATGTCTTTTTCTTAATATAATGCCTCTTATCCAATCACCCCTTGCCACGTGTTTCATTGCTGGCCATATTATGGAGTGATATAATATTATTCCAAGTTGCCATCCACGTAATTAATATTATTTTTTTAAAAAAAAGCTTATATTGTAAAATTGATGCTTTATTATTTTGACCAGGGTTTTGGTGGGATTAAACAATCCTGATCGTGTTTCAAGCGTGTATAAAGTATACACTTTGGGCACGTTTACTTTAATAAATGAGATAAAAGAGTGATAGATAATTTGTATGATTAAAAAGAGGAAATGGTTATCTTATTTACATAATATCGTGTTTATTTGATATGATAAATAAAATGATATAAATGTTTTTAACTATAATGTGTGTTGCATTATTAATCACACCCTCAAGGGTGTGTGATTATATATCAAGCAAAAAATAAGAATAGTGTCAGCCCTTGATTAAATCATGGGCTCATTATTAAACAATATACTAGGCAATATTATATAGTCAATATAACCTAATCATCAAATGTAAACAAGCACTTTATGTTCTGCACTATATATTTCATGTTATTTTTAAAATTCTCAATCTTTTTCATTGAGCACAACCTGCAATTTGCATACACAAAAATACACTACATTAATACATAGGGTTTCTTGTCTTTTTTTAATTAATCAACTTAATAAATTAATCCCAGCCCATTTGATTGCTTGCTTGCCAAGTTGATTTGTTTCTTGTGGCCTAAAATGGTGCAAATAAGAATGTAGCCACGTAACTCTTTTTTAATAATTTTATCCCGGACGCATATTAAGAATTTGTTAGTGTTCGAATTCAGATCTTACACTTATATATGTGAAAGTATTGCTATTAGACCAAAAAAAAAAAAGTATTGCTATTAAACCAATTGACCATTCAGCTAGCTAGGTAATTCGTTACACTATATATACCCCTAGGGCATGTTTACTTTTATAAATGGGATAGGCGAGAGTGATTGATAAAATACAAGATTAAATGAAGGGTGTAATTATTTTATTCAAATAATATTATATATGTTTACTTCATAAAGGATATCAGAACATATTTTTGACAATTTAAAAGCTACACTTGCTACTTATGAGATTGATGTATCACATCCTTGAAGGTGTGATCCGTTATTTTGCAATTTTCAAAATTAGTGCAAGCCAATTAATATTGATGGGCCTCCATCACGAAAATAGTTTATTGAGCCACATAAAATAACAAATCTAACCTAATAATTCAATGTAAGCGAGTTGTTATTCTAATATTATGTAAGCTCAAAATAGAATTCGTAGCTGCGGTTACCATCTTATGTTGGGAGGAACGAGTTGTGGATTCCGTCCACCTGTTCGTCTAGAGAATTTCATTCTTTCAACTGCAAAGCAAAAGAATATTTTACAAAATAAAATAATGTATTAGAACATTTTAGAAAGAAAAAGGAAAGGTGACTAAATTTGAAGTTGAGACAAACCAATATTATATAAATAGTATGATTGTTGGTTGATTGATACATTCATTGCCTTTCCATAAAAAAAGTGGGATTTTAATCTTTTGACTAATACCATCTTTATTCTCATAACCATAATTAAATAATGATTAAGTTATGTGTCACAAATCACAAATATGTCTTTAAAGTTTGGTTAGCAAAAGTACACACATTACATCTTCAAAATAATTGGGAGTAATTTATGATCATAATTATAAGGTAGAAGAAGAAAAATAAAAACCTAACTACCCCCAAAAGAAATCTTGTAGGATTCAATTGGATTTTTGTTGCCGAATTGAGAAAAGATTGAGAAATGTATCAATTATAATATACATTTTGTCAATCGCCGAATTGTATGACTTGGTAGACAACATGTCCACGTGACATAAGGTTATAATTTTACTCCTTCTATCTCAAAGAAGATTATTTTAATACAAAATTATTTTAGACCAAGTGTTCGTTTGATTTTGTTTTCAAACACCCAGTTATTTTCAGAAACATTTCCATTATCAAAATACTCTCCAAAACATACTATTACATTCTATTTTTATTTTCACTTTTCATCATTTTTTATTTTCTCTTACTCATATTTCACTACTTTTAATAAAAAAATACTACATTTTTCAAATACAACTCATTTCAACCCTATATAATCATTACATTTTAAATAAAACCTCCAAACAACATTTTATTTTCAAATTAAAATTTATAACTAATTTTTTACGATTCATTTTCACTAAAAAATGAAAATACCTCCAGAAAACAAATCCGAACGGGCCCTAAATAAAATGATAAAAAATTAATGAGAATTGAGGAGGAGCCTCTTATGAAGGGAAATAAAAGTTAATTGGATACTATTAATTTATCGATTTGCTAATCGTTTTGTGTTAAAAGCAATAAGAATGTTAGTTCAAGAAAAGATTTCTAGTAAGATTATAATATTTGCAGCCATAAAAGGTAATTTACCAGCAAATACATTTACTTTACGATATATCATTAATATATGAAATATTTTTATATTTTTTTTCTTATATAATGTAATAGAATGAAAATTGAAAACAAATTAATGATTCAAACGCAAAATTTCTTTCTCATAAAAGAGGAACAATATAATCTCATTTGATTGATGATAACTCTCATGCATGTTAAAAGATTTCCTTTTTGTAATAAATGTAAAAGAATCAATCTTGGGCCTAACTCACCCCAAAAGCAAGCTCAGTAGGTAAGGATTGCTCAAAATCATATATAGAGACCACAATTTATTTATTTTACCGATATGAGATATTAACACACCATGCGCACGTCTAGAAATGAACATTTGAAGCGTGAAATAACATGAAATGGGTGGCTCAACAACATTGGATAGCCCAGCATCAGGAATGGGTGGCTCTGACACCATGTTGAATAATGGACTTTGGGCCTAACTCACCCCAAAAGCTAGCTTAAAATGTGACAATTACTCAAAATCACATATGGAGACCACAACTTATTTATTTCATTGATCTGAGATACTAACACACCCTGCACACACTCAAAAATAAACATTTGGAGTATGGAATAACACGAAAGGGTAGCCCAGCATCGAGAATGGGTGACTCCGATATGATGTTAAAGAATAGACATTGGGCCTAACTCACCCCAAAAATTAACTTAAAATATAAAAATTGCTCAAAATCATATATAAAGACCACAACATATTTACTTGAAATTTACATAAAAAGTTTTGAAACTAAGCTAGTTGGTGTTTTAGAGGCAAACCCCAATGTCTCCGGTATTTGGTCTATAGATGTATTTTATTATTGTCGTTGTTCACGTTGTTATTATTTAAGTAAATTGTAATTATAATTATGTGTGACAAAGTTCTCTTTGCCATTTCTTTACGTCCCACTTTCTTTATCTAATTTTGAGAACATGATGCAAGCAATTAGGTCATCACAAAGAGTTTCTTATTACATTCTTGCGCTCAAGACTTTAAGAAGGAAGCAACTATGTACTATTGGTTGCATATAATATACATACATAAATAATATATACACATATGTAGATATGAGTAATAATTAAAGAAATTACACTCCTATACACTATTGATAAATTAAGTATTCGTTATGAAAAATTTATAATAAAATTAATTTCGTAATTATGATTACATTTTAACAAACAACAATAATTATTATCTATTTATTGGTATCATTGTTCGTTGATCAAAGCCCAACATATTAATTAAATATTATCTATAAAAAATTAATATATATATATAATCATCTACTAGAAGTGTGAATTGCACAGTAAGCGTTGAATTACAATAACAATAAGCGTGCAATTGTTGTGGAGTATTATTATGTAATGCTTAATGAAATATAGTTAAAATAAAGAAATACTCTCTTTACTTACTTAATTTAATAATGAAATTCTGCAATCTTCAACTATAGTACTATACAGTAACATAAAAATAAAATTATAATTTTTTTTTATTTATACACATGCACATTAAGAGTTCGTTCGAACTCGAACTCCTAAACTTCCACATTATGTGAGAAACTTATGCCGCTTGACTACATGCCACTCAGCAAAAAAAAACACGCACGCACGCACGCACCCCCCCCCCCCCCCCCCCGCCCTAGTTCTATATGAGTATATTCATGGATGCCGACTACCCGCAAGATTATTAAATTAAGCACGCTTATCACCGTGAAAACATCAAGTTCCAAGGCCAAAGCATACTTTCAAGGTTGAAATTTTTTTATTCATCTTATACAATACTTTTTATTTTTAAAGTACATGGGGTCAATGTCTCGTAGTCATAGTTCAATATTATTTTGGACAATCACACTAACATATATGGAAATTTTAGTAAATTTGAGAATATTGCTCGCAAGACATTTGATGTCAACGTAGATTTTAGTCTTATTAAATTAGGGCTGCTGTTCATTTAAATTTAGAAGTTTCAGTAGATTTCTCTCTCTCTCTCTCTCTCTCTCTAGAGTGAGATCGAGTTATTAAGTTAAATCAAATTGTGATTTGATGTTGAGAGTAACTTCAACGAGAAGGTTAGAAAATCGATATGAGTTATGTGGCTTATATCGAGAAAATTCAGTGTAAAGATTGAGCGAGCGACATGATAGAATCGTGGATTGCTTTGATCAAGGAGGGTTTAAGATCACATGATTCTCAAGTACAAATCAAAATTAAAAAAAAAAAGAATTATTATTTAATTTCTCCATGAAAGTCTAGGTCTAAACTTCAAATACAATATTAAAATACATGCATTATAGTTGAAACTCCAATTAGGGCATTAAAATATATGCACTAAACATGCATAATACAATAATTGCTGCATTAATTAAACATACAAAATGCAATAATATATGTTTGGCGTAAGCAAATACCTACTTGTGAGTAAGTAGATAATAATATAAATGGCTGTGTATATTGCAATCATGGCTAAGTACTTTTCCATATATATAGGGGTTGAACTATATATCATCAACCAAACAAGCCACTCACTCGTGTGAATTAATTTAATGGTCTATTCACTATGCGCAAGATCAATGGTATATACCTTCCAATATCCAAGAAATGAAATATCTCAAACCATAACTAACTCTCCAAACAAAGCCTAAAAAACAATTGTTCATCAACCTTGGCTAAAAGTAGTTCAAAAAAAGTTGATTGCGAAGTATAACTCATATATCATAGTTTTTGTTATTTAAAATAATGTACCCATAATGTGCCCAATAAAATTAAAACAATTGCATTTAAAATGGACCATCACATACAATAATGCAGCGCCTAATTATTTAGCCTATAAGTACATTAAGTAGTAATGATAAGGGGGACTGATTCATTTTAGACTCTAGCATATGTGATGAGAGTTGGGGGAAAAAACTCTGTGAGCAGTTGCATTTTTAAATTATAAATCCACAATAGTTATTTTTTTTTTTGGAAAAAAAATTCAAAACTTAGGGCCTGTTTGGTTTTATTTTCAACTCTCATTTTCATTTTCTGCGCGAAATGAAAAATGAAAGTTATCACTATTTACACCATTTTCTCATATATTTTCATTTTCAAAACATTCTTTTATATATTCTCTCTCCATTTTCACTTTATTTCAAATCTTATTACTACCTACATCTACTTTTTTATCTTCCTCATACTTCTCAACCATTATTCACCACAAAAATATTGTCTTATATTATTTTTCAAATAAATATATTTCACATCATCAATTCAAATTCAAATCATTTCTTCCTTTTAATACAAAAACATCAAACATCCAAATACAACTCATTTGCAAAAATACTTTTTTTAACTAATTTTTTACTATGCATTTTTATTAGAAAATAAAAATGGCCTCAGAAAATGAAATCAAACGGGCCCTTAGAATTTATCACGTCAAAATACATATACTGACTTGAATTATATTTAGAACAAAGTTTTTTTTTTAAAATAAAAACAAAAAAAGAAGAAGGAAAAATAGAAACTCTTGATAAAGTTGAACTAGTCGATTTCAAGTTGTCCCAATCCATATTGTGACATGACAAGTTATTTCACATCGATCATAATAACATGTCAACTGTTCAAATAAGGTCCCCACCCCCCCCAACCCCCCAAATTTTCCATTATTGGAGCAATGTAAGTTGTCAACTCATGGGATAACAACTTATTGGATTTTCGTGGATTTATAAAGAATTTGAGTATCAATTCATCCGATTATGCTCTTCAACTACAACAAGATTTCAGAAGTTTTTTGTTTTTTTACACAATATTATACACAAAATAGCGAGGCAACACCAGATACCATGTGGGGAGATCCTAAAGATGCATTTCAAAGAAATTGGAATCATTTGTCTAATAACATATCTTCACAAAGTGCACTTGTGCAAACAAGTTCCTTAGAATTAATATCAAGTTCTCCATCAAACGGAAGAAAAGAAGAGGTTGAAGATATGATTGTAGAATCTGTAAACTCTCAAGATCCCTATGAACTTGATAATCTAATGGTGGAAGGTTGCAGGCTTATCAGCTGAGCTTGAGAACTTATTGGCACAAGCACCAAAACAGTGGGATTCAAAGAACTGCATTGGACCCTTTAAACCAGGCTTTTTATCTTGATTGAACTAGATTTTTAAATTATTATATTATTGTGTGTCTGAGTGCGAGACAAAATATTAAATTATTGTCCTTGTAGGTCTAGAAGATTTCAACAATTATACTGAGTTTGGGTCATCTTGGTTAAATTATTGTACCTTTGTCGAGTCAGGATGTCTTGGTAGGTCCAAGGCTTTTTAATTATTATACTGTAAATAGTGTTGATTTTCCTCTATAAAAGGAGAAGTTATCTATAAGTTTCGGGTAGAGCAAGTTGAGAAGCCCAGTGTTAATAAAAAGTTTGGTTTTCCTCTTATTGTTCTCTTTATCTTCTTCAATCCTTTTTATCGTCAACATCTGAAAATTTTAGTATGCTCTGCCATTGCCTTGAAAAATGATCTTCTACATCAAAAAAACTCTAAGTCTAGCTTTTGATCCTGGAAAGAACTTATGAATCTTAGTATAAAAGGACATGCGCTTGTTGTTGCTCACTGTTGAGGTTGTTTTTCGACGGAGTCAGGGTTTCAACTTGGTATCAATTACCCATGATCACATTTATAATTTCAAAAACATTAAAACCAATTTTTAAACTATAACATCATCGTAACTTTTTAAATATGAGAAAATAATGCTAACAAAGGACTAACTATTTTTATATAAATTTCTATACACATGTTTTAGTTTTTGAAAAAAATAAAAAAATTGCACATATTTGATACTAATTCTATAAATACTGAAAATATTACTGACTATTTAACATGCGAGTTTTTAAAAAATAATATCATCACAACTCTTTAAATATGAGAGAATACTGTTGTTAACAAAGAACCGATTATTTATAAATTCCTATGTACATTTTTAGCTTTTTAAATAAATAAAATTCCAAACCCATTTGTTACTTTTATTAAAAAAATATAATTTATTGATTCCACCTTGTTATTTTAATTTAAAAGAGTATTATATTATGCATACGCATCATGTAAACATAAAACAATAGAAATATATATTTATATATATACATATATATTAACAAATTGAGAATAATTTCAAAAATTAAATTTTAAAATTCATTTATAATTTCAAAATCGACTATAAATAAAATATGTCGATGCAGATCCGAATTTGACCTAACTCATTACCATCCCATCCCATCACACGCTTGGATGATAGTATAGATAGGCTCCTCCATGCTATCTTTTCCTTGACTAGTGGGATTATTAGATAAACCTAATTATTAAGATCATATTTTGGCTTTTTCTTATTTGTTTCCACTTTCTAAATTAGAGTTTTTGTCCTCTTTTATTTATTTTCTAATCCCATTGTTGAGTTGTTGAAAAGGAAAGGTCGATATACTTAGAAAGGATCGTGACATGATATGTATTATCGTGGCACTATATTGGCTTCCAAAATTAAATTGGCCCAATTCTTTTTTTTCTGTTTCATTGTTAATTTTTTTATTAAATATTTAATAATTAAAAGAAATCATTTATTCAAATAATTAATTTAATTTTCTGTACTAATTTTTTGTTGAAATTCAACACCCACACATAGTACTAAAAATTAAGACTTGCACCAAATATGGTCCAAGTCTTGATACCACATGTTGCTGTTGGCGTACTGTCCATACAAATATATAATGGAGATGATAATTGAGGAAATAGAAGCAGAGAGCAAAATTAATGAGATAATTGTTATACACTTATATATATGGTGAGATCTTATTCAAGTTTGACAATTATTTAAAATTATTTTTTTCAAAATGATAGTTTATATTTTGCTTTGTTATAGCTATTACTAAGAGACATAAATAAAGCGAACAATTATTTTCTATTTTATCCTTGAAACTTCTTATTTCTATTTTTTTTTTTTTTTTGGGGTGTAAATGAGTCGAGTTTGAAAATTTTTTGGGTTTGAGCTCAAGCTCGATACCTTCTGTTAAAAGCTCGAGCTCAACTTAGCTCAATAAAATTTAATTATTAATGTATAATAATTATTTAATTAATATATAAAAATATTTTTGAAAAAAATAACAAGCCAGCTCATGAGCTTGTGAACAACTAAATTAAAGTTCGAGCTAGACTCATTATAAACCTCGAGCTCGAGCTCGAGTGATAATCAAGTCAGCTCGACTCATCTTATGCCTCTACTTTCTTTTGCTCCCCCCCCCCCCCCCCACCAACCCAAAACCCTCAGTCTTCTCCTTTCCTCTTTTTCAATTAAAAAAAATAGAAAAAAATATTATAAAAAAAATCTTCTATCTATTATTTAATTGTCAAAGCACAAAATTATTCCCGAGTATTAAATCATGAAAACCAAGGTTCAAGAAAGTGATCCAGACAAGAATTGTCCATGGGCAGTTTGGAGAAAATTGAACTGTATTTGATTCGTCGTCATAAGCCCAAATCAATATTTGACAAACAAAATCCCATTTAGAAATCCTAATTTGGGCTCAGATATGTCTATTTTAGTGGGCTACCAACTTGAAAGACATATTCTACAAATATCCCAATTTGGGCTCAAGTTTCTATTCTTAGGACTCGTTTACTTTGTGATATGGGATGTGGGATGATAGGATGAAATGAGAGATGAAGAGTAGGATTATGATAATTTTATATTTTTTATTGGATGTTTACTTTGTGGGATGATATGAATGATAAAATTAAATTATTGCATTGAAAATGTTTACATAAACATGAATTATCAAACTTGGATAAAAATAAAAAACATGAATTACAAAAGTACCCCCAGTTAAAATATTTTTCTATGTAGTCTAAAAATTTTAATTTTTCTCCATGTCAATACAACATCCATTTCCTGTTTAACATAAAGAAATTATTTTTTCTCCATTCCAATACAACATCTTTACACAAATTATATATATATATATATAAGTTTTTCTTTTAATTATTTTAATATAAATATATTTTTAATATTTAATATTTTTAATTATTTTTTAATTTTTTGATTGGCGTCGCAACCAGGAATTATTTGAAGTTGCGACGCCCAAGGTGTGATAAAACCATCCCACCTCAAAGTGAGATGGCTCATCACTCAAAAAATCCGCACAATGGCGGGTCAACATGTTTTTATAGAGCTTTCATTTTTGAAAGTAAACATGAAATGAGGCAAGATGTGGGCTTTCATCATGCCTCATTTTTCAAGGTAAACGGACCCTTATTTCATGGGTTGGACCACCCTATAAGCTGAATATTACTCCCTTTTCAGGGACTTGCCATTTACACTATGATCACAAAACTGTGATAGTACTTTTCAAACAACACACATATTACTAGAATTTTTTATATATTTACTTTTTACCCTTTTTTTAATAAAAAGAATCGTGGTTGGTTCCCCAACTACATTCAATAAAACTCGAATCTACAATCGATCTGTTCGTAAGAATGAAGACTTATCCCTTTAGTTTATCTATGTTAAGATCGCCTTGTGGATGATAGGATGCTTTAATGGTCAAGATATCCCAATGTCGAGAGATAGGGAGGACCTCATTCCCTTCTCTGGTAGGAGGGGATTCCATTGAGGAAGACCCATTTTGAAACTTAGCATATCAAATGGAAGAGGATCAAGAAGTCAACTAGGGGTCCTAAACCCTAATCAATTGACCAGATGAGAATTCCTATATCAAGAAACTAGCTTATCGATTCTTTTTCAAGGGAATAGAGTCGACAAACTATGCACCAACTAGATCACCTATAAACAAACTGTGCACAAAAGACATTTGAATCTCATTCTATGGCCGATTGATTAAAAAAAAATGCCCAATCACATCTTTTTTCTCTAAAGAGTAACAAAATGCAGGGCATTCTTTTCTTTGACGTTGGTTGTTTAGCTTACTGAGAAAGCAATATTTTTGTTTTGAGGGGTGGCCCTCTTACTTGACTTTCTTTATTACGTACACACGCTAACAATTCGAACCTCTAAAATCATACTTATATGTATGAGGATGATGTCACTGGCCGAATTGATCATTCAACAAAGACCTATCAACATTTGTTAACATAAAAAGCAATATAATGAGGGGTCTATGGTCGATGTACATCCATAAATCCGGTCTTTCTACTATAGCTTAGCTATGTAAATGGGCCACATGACCTAATTCATTAACATGCGGGTTTATGTTTTCTCTCAACTTGCAAATTATTTTTGGGGAAATTTGGTCAAAACCCATTTTCAGATACCAAAAAACATGTTCATGGTGGCCTAGTTGAGGCGTCCATTCTTTTTTGTCCAAGCAAGCCCTTGCTAATTACGTGTACGTAATTTGTGTTAGTAAGTAGCCCAATTAATATCCTTCATATTATTTTCATGTGGGATCTTTATTTTATAAGATTTTCTTGTAAGAAATTGAGAGACATTGTTAGAAAAATCTTTATTAGCACCTAAAATGTGTGCCCTATTCTTATGGGATATGTTGAAGCATGAATTTGTGCACATTTTAGATGCCTTAGAAATTCTATGGAGAGATTGGTTGTGTTTGGATAATTCTTGGATTGAATTGGATAGGCAAAGGGGTTGGCTCAAATAACAGCTACTTTGCCTTGTTGTCTTTGTAAGAGTAAAGGTAGGCACAAGTAACATGGCCTTCATGTTATCAAGCCAGTCATTTTCCACCTCTAGTTTTTTTATTTTTTATTTGTTTTTCTCCTTGCCAATAATTCCTCTTAATATTAAAAATACATGTATTATTTGTTGTCCATATTATTAACTTAAAAACAATTTCGACTCTGTTTAATTTGTGAAAATTTTTATTATGAGAAAATACAAAAGTATTGTCACTTAATATATAGTACAAGTGATACAGCTTCTAACATTGTCAAAACATGTTCATTGTGTATGATAAGTTTTTGATATATTATTACATTAGGATAATTAAGTATTCTTTTACACCGACAAAAGATCCATGATGTGCACACAGTGTTGTACGAAATTACAGAAATAATGCTGAAAGGAAAAATCCTACTTCAACATTTTCGAACTCTTTCACATTTTGGAGATACCATTTTTATCTTTAATTTATGTTGGGTTATCTATATTTATAAATGTATCATAAAATTTATATATGTACACACACACACACACACACACACACACATATATAAATAACTATTTTATCAAACATAATTGACTAACAATTAATTAATCAACACAACTTTCCTCATTTTTTTTCCCTTTTGATGCTCCAATATAGCTTGAAATTTGTACTTGGTTACAATTATATATATATTTATCGGAGTGGCATTTGCCCAATCTCATATATAAAGTCTAAGATTGGGAATTCAAACTCAGCAAACTTTTGATATACGTCTGTATAAATTTAAAAAGAGAAGAAAAAAAGGAAAAAACCCTAAGCCAAAAGGAATGTATATAGGAAGTGAAATTTTCCACCCCATAATCTAGTTTAAATCTTCTATTTCATTCTCTATTCTATCTCCTATTTTATTACATGAATATATGACATGCGTATTGAATATTTCTTTATAAAAATAATTGATTGAGAATAAGATATACTTGATATAAATATAATAAATTGAAATAGAAGATAAAATAAAGAATAAAATTGAAGATCCAGAGTGCCCATAATCTGGTTTGCTGATTACTAGATATGGTATCATCGGCTGAGTTTGGGTGAGAAATTGTGGGGTCTCACACAAACAGCAACAAATTTCATTCACAGAACATGGGACGGCTTTGAAAAGAGGCCACGAATTGGCCCCACTCCCTGCGCTTTCAGCAACTCTAAGTACATTTTCACCTGACATTTAAATAAGAAAATTAAGTACATATGTATTGTTAACTAAATGTTGGGGATGATAATTAGATCTATCGTCAAAATAAAGACTGAGTCACGTTATGGTATTATTCTATTAATATGTATTAATTTATGTGGATTTTTTATCTTAAAAATGTGTACTGAAAGGAGTAGACTTGACATGTATTTGTATAATTTCGTCTCAAAGTAACACATTTTCCCCGATTTCTCAATGTTTGAGAATTTTGTCCTGAAAATGAGCTTTAAAGGAAATGGTGAGGGAAAAAAAATTATATATTCAAGCTCTATTTTCCTCAATTTGAAGATATTTTATGCTGACAATGTTCTGAGGATATTTTATATTCAAATTATATTTATTTTTCTCGACTCTTCTATGTTAAACAAAACTAATATTCTGGCTTCATATTATCTGTAGTCGACATATGATGTAATTGATGTATTATTTATACAGTGTCACTTTCAAGATACAACATCAATTGAAAATGCTTTGAATGTCATTTTTTTAAATATTGCATCGCATGAAATGAACGAACATGGGGAAATAAATAGAGTAATATTAATTATTTCATGTTTAGATGATAAATGAGTTAGTTGGGTTGGATTTATAAAGATTTATGGATAATAAATGAGTATATTGGATGGATTTATGAAAGGTTACGTTTAAATTAAATGGATTTAAGGTTCGGATCTTGAAGAATTCCATTCAAAAAAAATAAATATGAAAAGCATAGTAATAGGGCACGTTTGGTTAAATTCTTAATTTGTCTTATGATTGTTTATCATATGTTAATATGTGTGATATCTTATTATTGTATTAATACAGCTTGGTTTGCATAATTATTTAAATATATGCTCACATGATCGTTAGTTGTATTCAGTTAATCATTAAAGCAACTTGATTAAACCTAAAAAAGTGTATTGAACATAAAAACCCGAACAATGGATTAATCATGGTGGCTGGTTTATTTATCCCAGGTTTCACACATACAGAAGCAGGCCGAAAAAATGACTGCAGACCTATGTGTTTCTTATTCTTTAATCCAAACAAATGATAAGATGGAATAAAATAAATGTATTCCTCCTTATCATATAAACCAAACTAATCCTATGTATACTAAACACATCTTTCAAACTACACATTCACAAATGTCACAACTCATATTTCATGTCAAGCCTCTTGAAAAAACAAATAAAAGCGAAAAAGACCAAAAAGAAAAATACAAAATTAATCATATTTTTAGAAGAGAAGTGTAAAACTCATGGAAAAGAGGGACCCCATTGTCCTAAACAAAGACAACAAGAATTAGTAAAGCCGACGGCTTTGGCTCCCCACTATGGTTTTCTCAGAGTAAATACACACTGCTCAAAAACACCCCTGGTCTCTTCTTCACATGCCACTGTTTTTCATTTTTCCTTTAAATACCAAAAAACTAAAGGTCATGTTTGCTTATGTCTTTTGTTTGATTTTATTATGTATTTTGGGAGAATAAATTATTAAAAAATATTAAAGTTATTTTTTAATATGTTTGTTTTTATTGTTGGGGAGATATTTTTTATTATAACAGTCAAATTAATATTTTTTTGTTGGATTTTTGGAGTAAAAATGATTGAGTGATTATTTTAATATTAAAATAATAGAATATATATGATGTATATATATAATATATGTATATATATATTGGAGAATATACGTTTTTTAGGAAAAATAGAGATATGCTTGGTTATGTTCTCTCAAAACAATATTGGTCTGGGAAAACATAACCAAACAAAACCTAACATAAAATAAAATAAAATAAAATAATCCCTACCAATATTTCATATTTATATATATCACATAATCTCCCCTCATTTCTTCCCACACTCCCAAACTACCAATCTTTTCCCTTCTTCACCATTTTTTTTTTCTCTTTTTTCCAACCAAAAATGGCCATCAGAAAATCAAACAAACTGTCGCAAAAAGCAGTGATAAAGCAGATTATGAAGAGGTGCTCCAGCTTAGGCAAGAATGAAGAAGGGCTGCCGATGGACGTCCCGAAAGGGCATTTTGTAGTGTATGTAGGTGAAAACAGAAGCAGATATATAGTCCCAATAACTTACTTGAGCAGACCGGAATTCCAGACGCTGCTGCAGAGGGCGGAAGAAGAGTTCGGGTTTGATCATGGCGATATGGGCCTCACTATTCCTTGCGAGGAAGAGGTTTTTCAGACTTTAACGATAATGCTTAGTAATATTTGATCATTAAACTAAAGTCGTGTTTCTGCTGTAATTTCTTTTTTATTTTTTTATTATGTAGAGTAGCTGACTGTGAACCCCTGATGATGAGAGAATGGGGGTGGGTTTGGATGTATGATATGTGTAAATTGTAAGGAGGAAGTTTTATTTTCTTTTTTCTTTTTCTTTTTTATTATTTTTTTTTTCTCACAGTGGTGTTTGGTTGTAATTAAATTATGACTTTGTAACCCTGTGAGATTGCTGCTAATCTTAAAGGTATTTTTGGGTGTTATTAATTCTTTTTCTTGTTTGATTTATGTTGTTAGGGATGATGAGGACTTAGAGGGTTTATTCATTTATTTATTTATTTATTTTTATATATAAAGAGAAATAAAGAAAGAAAAAGTAAAATGAAAGTATGGGCTTAATAATAACTAAAGTGGAATATTTGATTAATTGTGAATAAAGTAATGCCCAACATATGAGTTGATGTACATGGAGTGACTACTGGTTGAATGATATCATCTTCGCAGTTGTATGTGTGAAGTTTAAGATTTGAATTTTAACGAATTCGTAATATACATAAGTATATATATTAAGAGTTCATTAATATTCGAATTTTTAAACTCATATTCTGTAATATAAAATTTATATTATTCTGCATATAATATGCATGTTTGAACTTTAGAAGCATCTATATTTGTACTTTAGAAATGAGATATTGCTAGATTTTAGGTATGCTAAAAGTTGGGGAAGGCATTAAATGATACGATGGTTTAATCAACTTTTATATATCTTTTTTTTTTTTCTCTCTCTCAATATTTCACGTTGATATGACAAAATATAAATTAATTTTAGTACTTTTCAAATGTATAAAATTAGTGTCTGACTTTACTTAAGATTTTTTGTGATATTTATAGTAAAAATAATTTTTTTTTTACTTTTTCACATATATAAATTAATTATTTCGAGTATTGTAACATCTATAAGATTTTTTTAATTAAAATTAAAAATTTCCCACTATCTTGTGTTGAATTATTTATCATCATTCAAGTGTGATACTTGATAAAATTTGAGTATATGATGTAGGTTGAATTTGAACTTGGAAATCTCTTCAAAAATCACTTGCCTGCTCAAAAAATTTGACTTGAGTTTTTTCAATACTTTTTTTTTTTAATAATTTTTTCTATCATTAATGATGGTATTTATAATGTCATAATTTAGGTGTTGCAGTGTCATGAATGAGGTCCACATTAATATCTTGCATTGCTTTTATTATAATTTTGCAAATATATTCTTAAAGCGTATCATTGGTATATGAACATAAGATCTAAGGTTAAAGAATAAATTTATAATATAGCTAAAATTCTACCCTAATCTACAACTATTTGCCTACGTAGCAAGTGAGGTCACTGCTACCACTTGGATGGATCTACATATATCCATGTCACTTTAATTTATTTTAATTCTATTAATGAATTGAATAATATTATTTTTATATTTATAATTTGTATTCAAAATTTAATAAATTTCTTTTGTACATATATGTGTGTAATAAATCAAATTCAAAAAAAATTATTTCCCTTTCTGATACACGTAAATATATGACATAATCAAATTCAAAGATTTAATAGTGTTTTTCAACGTCTATTTATTATTTAGTCAATAATTATGTACCAATTAAATATTCTGCATTTAGCTTGCTTAGAGCACGTTTGATTGAAAATGTGGATAGTAACGAAGATTTAAACAGAAGGAGATAAACTGAGATTAAATAGTTTATTAATTTATTTGATATTGAAAATTGATCTTATAATTAGTTGCCATTAGAATCTAACTTAATTCTAATGCATCTTATAATTAGCTGCCATTAGAATCTAACTTAATTCTAATGCATGTTTGATATGTAAGATTAGTTAAGCAAATTACAAAACTACCCTTTAATAAAATCTTCATCCCTTCCTACTTTACAAGAAAAAAAAAAAAAAAGACAATTAAGAAAACAAAATTGTAATGAGGGGGTGAGGTAACATAATCACACCTAGAGATGGCAACGGGGCGGGTCTGGGGTGGGTTTTGCAGGACCCGTGACCCGCCCCGCCTAAAAATTGAGAAACCCAGGACCCGCCCCACCCCGCCTTACCTTTGGACCCACCTAACCCTTTTTTTTTTCTTTTTTGTATTTTGTATTTTTGTGTATATATTTTTTATCTTCTTTTTTTCATAATCACTTGAATATACAGATTTTGCTCTAGTGAGTATCGGGTTTGAAAAAATAAAATTGAAACAAGTTAAAAAAACAAAAAAAGAAGCCCTAATTTTCTAATATAGTACTATTATAACCTAATAAATACTTATACTTATATATAATATATATGTTATATGTAATATAATATATAATATAAATATATATATATTATATAATATAATATAGGATGGGACGGGGGCGGGTCCACCAAGACCCGCTACCCGCCCCATCCCCATTTTTTTCACCCCAAATCCACCCCATTCTGGGCGGGATCCAAGTTTACCTGAACCCATTGTCATCCCTAATCACACCCCCAATCCACTATTTAAATAGCACTCAATTGCATAAATATTGTCGAATTTTAAATTAATTGTGGGCTTATCCGTATTTTCAACTTGCCTGTCAACCAACACAAAAAAAGTTTACTATTTTTTTGTCTATTCACTGTGTATGAGGTGGCCTTTCAACGTCTTTTATCTCTTTGATTTGATTGGATGTTATTTCTATGAAACTTCTCAAATAAGTGGGCCAAAATTTATATGCGTGCTTGTGGTCGTTATTACTTCGATCTGAATTCTGAAGTACCTATTATATTTACATTTCTTTTTTATTTTTGAGATATTTCAAAAATAAAAGTTTATTTTGTAAAATAGAATTAGTTCTTTTTACAAAATTGTCCTCTCACTTCATGTTTGATGTGACTACGAACTACAAGGGCAAAGAACATTCTATAAGATCAGCAATCCACTTACTTGAACAATAAGGGCCCATTTATTTTTGTTTTCTAGGCTCATTTTTATTTTTCGCTGAAAATAAAAATAGAGAATTATCAATTTCTTTCTCATTTTCACAGACATTATTATTATCAAAATATTCTTTCAAACAAACTCTTACACTTTCTTTTCATTTTCACTTTTCGTTTTCTCCTACTCACATTTGTATGACTTTTAATACAAAACGCAATATTTTCTAAATGCAACTCATTTTCAAGCCTACATAATCATTACATTTTAAACAAAACATTCAAACAACATTTTATTTTCAAAAATACTTTTATAATTAATTTTTCACTATTCCTCTTCATAAAAAAATGAAAACAAATCCAAACGGCCTATAAGTAAATTGCATGTTGATAGAACCACTTGACCCACATCAAATTAGTTGACCTCAATGTTATTCCAAGATATTAACTACTTCCTATTATTATTGTTAATAACATTATAAGTTTTACTCAATCTTACATTGTATACAGCAATATCATGATTTTGTAATCAGTTGACTCAGTACTATCGTCCTCACACATATATGTGTGAAGTATGATATTTGAATTCTAAAAAATTCTTAGTGTATATATATATATATAAATATATAAGAAAAATATTAAAAAATGTACATAGTACCGCGATGTCGGCACAAGTGCATTGCACCCATTACTACTATTTCAATCCAAGTTCTTGTACCTTTCTCTATGGTAATAATCCAAAGCTAATGCAAAATCATAGTTCTATTTATAATTCCTCTTGTTTTTCATTCTGGTTCCTCCCTGTGACATTTATTTTTTCAGAGAGAGAGAGAGAGAGAGGAAACCAGAATTAAATATATTAAAACCCAGATCAGATTTACAAAAGAAGACAACAATCACATGCAGAATCGCAGCATTGATCAACAGAGGTCGTGTATGATTTAACATATTTATAATTTTATATTAATTAATCAAGTTAATTAATGCAAAATTCAATTGTTTTAGGAGTAGTTTCTAGTTGGATTTTGATAAGGAAAGAAAAAGAAAAAATTGATTTATTGTTCATCCATGTCTTTTCAAAGTCTAGTTCTATTGTAAAATGCTGAGGAAATATTTGTTTATGTTTTCCCAAAACACAATATTGTTTTGGGAAAACATAATAAAATATATCTTCATTTTTCATCAAAAACACAAATTTTTCAATATATATATATATATTATTCTAACATTAAAAAAATAATTCAATTTCATTTTCATCCCAAAAATCCAACAAAAAAATATTAATTTGACTGCTACAGTAAAAAATATTTC
Organism: Jacaranda mimosifolia; assembly: GCA_018894105.1. NCBI lineage: Eukaryota > Viridiplantae > Streptophyta > Magnoliopsida > Lamiales > Bignoniaceae > Jacaranda > Jacaranda mimosifolia. The sequence goes on from CM032123.1 coordinate 2,792,862, forward strand.
TTCGAAAACATAAACAAACATATCAAGAAACAACTTTTACATTTTTTAATAATTTATTCTCTCAAAATATATAATAAATACATAATAAAATCACACAAAAAAACATAATCAAACATTCCCTGAGCAATCCACGTCTGCTGGTTTTCACCTGAGTACCACTTTTTGTCCTTCAGCTTTTATCAAACTGACATTTCAGAAATAGTCTTTCTGAAAATAATGCACCAACTCTCGCACATATCCATACAATGATGCATTTGTTTATGATAGCGTTTTCCTCTCTAATGTGGCATAAATTGTTTGAATAGATACAAACTTTTGTTCTTATCTTTAAGTTAATGATCTATTAGTTTCTTATGCTAGACTACATATATAGCTTATTCCAAAGTAATTTTCTTGTGTATTTTATGTGTATATATATGGTTTGCTTTAATTGAATTGAGGCGTGTTAATTAAATTATTATTAAATTTGATCCGACACAGGTAAATTATAGAATTTCTACAATAAATATATATATATATATTGGTGATAAGCTTCTATACCTGAGAAACATATTAATGATGAATTCCAATTCCATAGGTATGTATACTTAAGGCTTGTCTGTTTCATTGGATAAAGTTTGATAGATTCATTTTCAAGTTTTATCTCTTGTTTGTTTCACATTTTTATGGTTCATGATACCTTTGCGGCCCGACATGGTATCATGTATCAAGCGGCTTGATCCATTTTTCATCCTTTGAAATTTAATCTAATAAAGAATGAAAATGACATTCTTACTCTCATAAAAACCGTATCCTCAATGTCTTCTATCAAATTTTGAAAATTTACCTTCTTAGAAGTTAGCATATTTTGGATATTACAAAATGTAATAAAATTGAGCAATTTTGCCAACCAAATATTAGATAGTATTAAGCATGGGATATCACTAATTTCTAAAATCCAAACAAATAATAGATTATATGGTTTTGGATACCATTTATAGCTTATGTATCATTAACATATTAATCCCTCCTAATCCTATATGCCCAAGCAAACAAGTCCTTAAGGAATGAATAATGATTCTTTTTTATTAAACCAAAATATATATCATAAAATGCACGAATAAATGATCAACTCATGTCTCCTATAATCAATCAAATTATCAGCAATTTGTTTCTGTATTTCTATTAAAAAAGAATTCTGTGAGTTATATCAGCAGAACAAAAGAGATCTCGAGTTTGTAGTTGATTAGATAATCTCCAATTTTGAATTTGAATTGGTATGTCGTATGTAGTGCGTATTGTCTAGCGTCAATTTTTTTCAATAAAGGGTGAATTTAATTTAATTTTTTTTAAAGAAAAACTATTATGGAGATATGAAGGTAGGTAGCTTAAACTATATAAATGGGCACATTAAAAAAAATTAAAATGCCTAATTTGCTTGATTAACGGAGTAGTCTTGGACTATTTGTGTATACAGATCAGATAATGAGAACAAATGTTTGAACTACTCTTAATTAATAGATGGACTTTTGTGGAATAACGACATTCTTTTGCGACAAAGGGGAGCTGGCTCATTATTCCCGCACGGCATTGTCCTCAAATTTTCTAATTGGCAAATCCACAAGGAAATTGATTTATATTTGTCTTTTAATTGGGAAAAATTATTTATTATAGATTGAATAAAATTATATTACATCAATATAATGCATATTTTACTAATAGTAATGCTTAATTCTCATCATCTGTAATTTTATAATCTGTACATAAAAGATTTGGTCGATTCTAATGTAGATTAAGATCAAATAGGTTATTAAGTGAGGTAGATCTATTAGCCCAAAAAACGCAAGTAGGAATAGGGGCCATTAGATTTTAAGAAGGATGGACCTCATAAATGACGTGATGGTAAATATCAATTCATCTCACACCCATATAAGTATTTCAACATTTAATATTTTGAGGTGTATTATCTTTATTATTTTCAATATTTTTTCCGCTTATTATCTTCATTTATGAGACTTAAATTGATTTAAATATTGAAGGATTTTTGCCTAGCTTGTCGCATAATTTGATGTCGATCTTATTGGAGGTGGTAGGAAAAGTCACATACATATATAGTATGTCTTCCTTTTCCATGACTTGGGCACTTGACTTGTCCTAGTCAAAATATCCCAACTTGTAGGGAGGAAAAAAAAAGTTACTTCTTTGTCGATTATAAAAATAATTGATTACGAAATCACACAACAAATAAAGTAACAACTTTTTATCGTTAAGTTCAGTTGTACGGCCTGTAATCCTAGTGGAGCGATGTGAGGCTGAAGCAATTTTGGTAGCATTAATATTAGTTCTAGTTCTAGAAAGGAGGTGGGTTTGTGGCCGCAGGGATTATTCAAATCAGATTAGAGACGATTCTCTGCTGGGGAGAAAAAAAGAAAGAAAAAAAAAAGTAATAACTTTTTAAGATATGCCAAAATAAATCTAAATTAAAAAATTTCCCAAAAAAGTAATGTATTCGTGGTGGAGATTGGAGAAAGTTATTCTTATAAAAATTATGGGCCACCATACAAGCTCTTCTCCAAAATTGGACCTTTATGTGGGTACATTTTTGGTCATTATACATTTGCCCCCAAAAGTCCAACTTTATTATACAATAATTTTGCTCATTTTTTCAAACTTACTTTACTAACAATAATTTTACCAATTATAAAGTTAAAAAAATCTCGTTGGGATACCAACCCTAACTTTATTTTTTGGTTTCAGGCAATTATCGGTGCCTTTTGAAGGTCATCTCGACTTTCAAAAGAATTTTCATTACCACAACACTATGTTTGGTTCATGGATTTTGGCAATAAAAATATATATATATATATATATTAAGAAAAATATATTTGATTGTCTGATTGGTAAGAAAAAAATTAAAAAAGAAAAATTTAAGAGAAAATATAATGTATTTGAGAAAAATTGAATTTTCCTCAGAAAATGGTGAAGTACTCTCTCTCTCTTATTCTTCTACACTTTCATCGCTCCTCTTTTTCCCAATCTTTTCTTTATTGCTTTCTTTAACAACCAAATAAATTTGAAATTTTATATTTCATTATTTTCTTTTTCCTTTTCCAAATATTTTCTTTTCCTTATCAAAATTCTTAAACCAAATATAGTGTAAGCCTGAAGTGTTCCCAACTTATGTCACCCAATTAGATCACAAACGTTTTATTATTTTCCTTTTCATAATGCTTCATTAAATGTCTTATAAAAATATTTTTGAAGGATCTATACACTATAAAAAGTGCTTGATTAATTAAGCCCATATAATCTATAATGAGCAGTTATTTCCATAATTTAAAGTTAATATTTTTTCCAAGTCAAGAAACTAGAGGCCCGTTTGGTTTTATTTTGATTCTCATTTTCTATTTCCATCATTTCTAAAATTTGAAAAAGTAGTTAGTGAAATGAGTTTATATTTGGATAAGTTGTTGGAAAAGTAACGATTATGTTGGATTTAGTAAGCTATAGGTGGAGAGAGATAGTGATAATCAAATAAAGAGAGAAAATATATATGTTGATAAAATATATAGATTATTGAGAAATGAGTTTTGTAAATGAAATTGAAAATAATATTGAATGAAAATATGTAAAAAGTTATGTGTTTTAACTTTCAAATAATAGAAAATATGAAAATGATGTCTGAAAGTGGTGTAAAATGAGTCTATTCAACTCATGGGCTTGTGAGCTAGCTCGAGCTTTACATTAGTTGTTCAAAAACTCATGAGCCGGCTCATGAGCTTTTTTCTATTTTTAAATATTTTTTATATATTAATTAAATAATTAATATATATTAATTATTTACTTTCTTTTTCTAATTTTAATTTTTTATTACATATGATTAAATAATTATAATATATTAATAATTTAATATTTTATTTGTAATTATAATATATTATAATTTAAATCATTATAGTAATTATTATAATATATATTATAATTTTAATTATTTTATTAATTATTATTAAATAATTATGATATATTAATAATTTAATATTTTTATTTAATTTAAAAATTTTTGATGAACCAACTCGAATCAAGCTCAAAAAATTAAGCTCGAGCTTGAGCTTGACCCTATAATTTTTATCAAGCTTTAAGATTGACCGATTGAGAATGATGGGCTTATTAAGTTAAAGTCCACATCAGGACCCAATAATAAAATGGACAAAAAATAATGTCACTCTCCCAAAAAGTGGTATGATTCTGTACAGGTCGTTTTCTCTTCGCCCCGTATACCTCAATCCATTTCCAAGTAACATGATGATGGTAAATGTGAGGATGGGAGAAAATCTCGTTGTGGGTCCCAGGAACTCCATTGTCTTGGCTATTTTATTTCAGTACGGTGGGGTGAAGCAACATGTGATCACCAAACTTTACCCTTTGTGTTACATTTTTACTCAAACGATGACGTTTTTAGGAATTAAGATCAAATTTCATGTGATTGACTTGTTATGGTGAATTATGAATTATTATTAGATGAAATATAATAATATTATCATATATGATTTAATTATGTGTACTCTATTTAAGTAGTATAGCATTAACCCAATTTTAACCCGTGTAAAACTCTAAAATTTTCATTAATGATAATTCATGCCATCTATATATTCAAATAGGCTGTAAATCATTATATTAAAATATAATAATATGACATAACAAAATATTAACATAATTATATGAAAATATAATGATAATATAATGAAAAATTGGGATTCTTATATACAATATGTCAATTTATAACCTAATTGAACATATATCTAAGTTTCTTATTCATATCTCTCATTAAAAGGCACAATTCAATAATGCTATCTAACACACTATCAACTAATTCGATCGAACTTTCAAATATCTATCCCATATTCATTCATAAAGGTACTCCTAATAAGTTGGAGACTACCAGCCCGTTTGGTTTCATTTCCAAGCCCCCTTTTCATTTTCTTGTGGGAATGAAAATTAAAAACAAACACTTTTTCACAATTTTCAACAGAAAAAATACATATTTTCTTCCCAAAACTCATTTCTAAACCTACCCTATTATCCTATTACACATTAATCAAATTCGAATTTGATTTGACATAAAGTTACCCACTATCATTTTTAAATTAATAAAATATCCATATATTTTAAAAAATAAATCTTTTTAAACATAAAAAATATAAATTAACATACTTTTTAATCCTACAACATATTATAATCATTACTTTCCAATATTTTATCCAAATACATCTCAATTTTTATTTTTATTTCATAACTAATTTTTCAACTTTTAAAATTGGCTGAAAATAAAAATGGCCTTTGAAAATAAAACCAAATGGGCCGTATGTCTTTCACCTTGGAGAATACTCGTTCATAAAGGTACTCCTAATAAGTTGGAGACTACGTCTTTCACCTTGGAGAATACGTATCTTGTCTAAGCAAAATTTAAGAAACATCTCTATTTCCGTGTCTTCCAGCTACTTTACCCCTACTTTGATTTCACGTTTCCATGAAATATATACACGAATCGTTTCTAAATTATAACTAGAACCTCAAATGGGTGATCCAACACGAATTCAATTTTAACCTGGAATGAGAATGTAAGTATAAAATACACAGTAGAATGTTGGAAACAACACTTGAAAGTTGAAATTGTATTTCCTAAAGGTATGAGTTTTTGAATCCAAATAATGATGTAATTCAAACTGCAGCTTTCCATGTCTTCTTACCTCAGTAGGCAGGTTCAGGAATCAGCAGTTACTGGTTGATTCACACTATAGCAGAAAAACCACCGTTCAAATTTTATTCAGATTGGACGATCATTTCTTAAAAACCCTCTCAGATCTCAAACCAAATTATAAGTAATAACAAGGTTGATAAGGGTCATCATCTTTATTTACAAAATAGCATAACAGTATAAAATAGCAAGCTCTGATAGTGAGCTAGTCAAAACAAGGACTAATGGGCATTCTTTCCTTTAGAAGAAAAGAATCTGCTAATCCCACGAGTTTTTTTCTCCGGTGTAGGGGTAGAAGAAGCAGAAGAGGAACCTGACTTTGTCGGGCGGTGCTTTGGAGGCTTTGGCTTGGCTAGTGGGTTGTTGTTTGCTTCGGAGTCAGATGGACTAAATGAGGCGTTGAACAGATCCGAAGGGGACTCTGAGCCTGTTCTGTGCAAATTGAAAGCTGTATATGTTTCGGATGGATCAATATCTTGCACATCCATACCGCTTATTGTTGGTTCTTCCTCAGTTGAAACTTCAACCTTTTGAGTCCTTCCATTGTTCGGCGAACTGAGAAAATCTGTTTGGGGGCGCAAAGCTTTCAGCTGCTTACCAAGGAGAAATATGGTTTCTTGACATTCTGCCAACTTTTCAGCTGCAGCAGCTAACTCCTTTTCCTGATGCAAAAAACATAAGTGGTTTTGGTATCAGCAACAGATGACAAACGAAAAATAAGGATCTTATTGTAAGTGAAAAAACAAGTAGCATAACTGTTCGAGGCAATTATGTAAATGTTTAGGTTTTTTTATAAAATCTCTGCAATTTTTGTCGGTTTCATGTATAATTCGAATTATATAGTTTCCCGTGGAAACAACAGAAGTTTTATGTACTATATGACAAGTTTTAATGTTGTTCACCACATCAACTATTAGCTCAGTTGCTGCATAGCATCTTCATTTCCTCGGTTACCATTGTGGCTGTATGAGGCCTACTGCTGTATGAATAAGTTAAAGGGCCAAAAAGAGATTGTCTCAGAAGTTTGGCATGTTCTAAAAGGTGAATGTCTCGTAATATGACAGACAATTACATAATTGAGAAAAGCAGCATATATTATGGGAGGGGCAAAGCAAGACATTTTTAAAATAAGGTCATAGTAATTTTAGCAACTGCACTGGTGGAGAGCACAAGACATATTTATAGCGCTCACCTGGCCAGTCTTGTCATCATTATCAACTGTTGCATAACTATCAACCCTGACATGGAAATATCAAGAGAAACCCAGTTAGGGGTTAGAGATAAAATAAAGATTGTAAAAGTATCATCTCATACTAAGAACAAAATCAAATTGATGTGACTATAAGCCTGAGAAATTTTTTTGACATAAATAAACTTGAGCAGATCCAGCAAGAACATATATCTAAACCAGTTTCTGCCTGCTAAACATGAAAAAAGCAACTATGAAGCTATCAGAAGGATTAAACCCCAGTTCAGGAAGTACAGCATCTCACTACTTCCTAGAATATGGCACAAAAAAATCATATGTACTCGAAATTATCTGTCCATAAACTTATATTGTGTAATTGAAATTATCATAAATAGGTACCAGAAAGCATTTCACAAGTTTGAATGCAGAATCCTACAGGATATTTCAGAATCCAAAGCATTGCTGAAAGCCTGCAAGATGAGAGAAATTTATAGTACCTGTTCAGCTGCTCTTGAAGATCTTTGCATCTGGCAAGTGCATCTTGATGACTTCTCCTTTCCTCTTGTAGCTCATTATCCAAACTTTCTATTTTCCCTTGGAGAAGATTAACTTCAGTTTGCAATTCCTCTGCACGTGTTTCAAGTGATTTATATGATTCTGCCATGCATTTGACCTGTGTCTCAGCTAAGCTGTTTGATCTTTGAGCTGATGCTAATTGCGACTTAACATCAGCAAGACTCTGTTCTGTTTCCAGCAACTGAGTCTTGGTGTTTTCAAGGTTTGCTGTGCATCTAGAAAGATCAGCCGCCAGGTTATCCTTATCCATTTTCAATTGTTCAAATTCCTCCAACGAACATTTCCATGAGGTGGCTGATTCAGAGGTTGGAACAAGATTCCCATCATTTGGGACATCAGGGTCAGATGCAGAATCAGAAAAGTGGGGACAAGCATTTGGATATCTTTCTCCTGATGAGTCCATTACAGCCTTGTTCTCTGAAAGCGCAATCTTGTCTATACAATCAGAACTATTAGCTTCCACTTCAGAACTTTTAAATCCCAGGACATTGAACTGCAGCTCACTTGCTTTGCTTAATACATGAGAAGCGTCAAGAACAAAATCAACTAGATTAGTCTTGCCATTAATAGCTTCACTATAGTTGGCAGAGAACATACTGAGGTTTTTATTTAGCCCATCTCCCTCAGGAGAAGTTCCTGGGACAGCTTTAGCCTCTTTACCAAGAATCATCACGAAATCATAAATGCGGGAGATGGCTCCTTCCAATTCTTGATTGTTGGTCTGCACAGTTTCACTGCATGAGTTAACATCTCCAGACAAAGATATTGACTCTTTGGATATTGTCTTGGCATCCTCTGCAAGAGTCTGAAAATCAGTCACTGTACTAGAACAATGAGCTGTCTCAACAACACCATTCACCGACCGGTGATGCAAAGTATCATGCATATCCTGCATAACATGTCTAATATCAGCTATGACTTTTCCCATGTCTTTCTCCTTAGACATTGACTCAAGTAGCATAGATATTTCTGATTGGAGCTTCGCAAAGACGAGTAGGAGGTCTGCTTGCAGTTGAGGATTTGCAACTGTTGCATTTTCCTTTGAAGAAACTTGAGGTTCCAAATCATGTTGGACCCCAGATTTGGGGTCGGTGCTCATGCTGACTTCATGTGAAGCTTCATGGTTTACAAATTCAGATCCTGTATTACCTGGATTACCTGAAACATCTGAACTTGAAAGTGTTCCATTTGATCCATGAGATAGATATGCTAATTTCTCCATCTCTAGAAAGTCATCCATAAGGTCCAGGTGATTAGTGTTGTCAGGTTTGGGTGGACTGTCAGCATTCTTCTCCTTCTTGATATAGGAGAGCTCAGAGACTGATACTGTAGCCCATGAACCAGCACAACTTACATTATCATCATTTCCATCCTCAGATATGGAGGTGGAACTTGGTGGGTTGATAGCTTTTTGACTAGAGAAACCTTCAATTGGGACCTGAGAATTAGATATCGGAGGACTTCTCTGTTCACCATTGGCTTGCTGTTGTGCTTCTAAACTCTGAAGCTTGCTGGCTGTCTCTGCACATAGAGTCCTAACCGTTTGCAATTCACTGTTACGCTTTGCCAATGCTTCCTTCAACATCTTTGTTTCTTCATCCATTGCTAGTAGACGATCTGTAAGTAGGTCGTTCTCTTTCTGGTACTTCTGTAAATTGTCGAACGAAAATTCAGGCAGCTGGGACAAGTGTGGAGTAGGAGGTTTCACTGGAGACCTCCTCAAACGAGTTTCTCCATACTCTCGACCCAAGTTTTCAACTTCAAGTTTCATCTGTGCTAGTGCAGCTGGACCAGGCAATTTCTTTCGAACAAGACCTCGTAATCTTTGACACTCCGCTTCAAGCTTAGCAATTTTCTTCACTCCTTCAAGATGCTGTTTGTTTGCTACTTCTGCAGATCGCACACTCATGTTCTTTTCCTCATTGCGAATTTCCACCTCTTTCCTAGCAATATGGAGCTCATATCTGAGTGAATTTACTTCTTTTTCACAGGATTCTATATTGCTCTTCAAACGTTCTATCTCTGCTTCAGCTTGTGATTTTTCTTCGCTTAGCTTAATCAGCATGTTAGACCGCTCTTGCAAAGATCTTGATAGTGCAGCATTTTCTGCAGCAGACCTCATTAATTCTTGGTCCAAATTCGCTATTCGAGCTTCAAGCTCGAGCTTCATCTTGTCAAAGAGCTTTGCTTTGTTAAGAACAACTTCATGCAATTTTTGATCATGTTCTTCCTTCAGGTTCCGTATCTGCCTCATACATTCCTTGAGAGCACCATCCAAATGCGATGCCCGATCTTCAGCAGTAAGCTTTAGCAGCGTGACTGATTCCAGATGATTTTTCAAAGATGCAGCTTCTGCCTCGGCCTTCTCCCAACCTGTACAAACAGTTTTTGGCAATTAAGTTCCACTATTTATCTTCAAGAACAAAAGAGAGATGTAAAAATAAGTTGAAACCTGACACAGCTTCTTCAGCAACTTTAGCATGTTGTTTCACCAGGTTTTCTTTATTAGTCATTTCTGAATGAGCTTCAGATAACTTTTCATTCAGTTCCTTTACTTCGTCCTCCAAGGTCTGCACTTGTTCTTCGTAGGACTTCACTTGATCTTCCAATCCAGTTAGATGTGTATATGATTCCGTTGAAATTTGGACATACTTCGGTTTGTTATTATCATCATCTTGTTTGCCCTGTAATAGAATAGGACATTCAATATACACAACGTATAGTACAACAAGGTAACAACAGTTTTGGTTCCATTTAAATGGCTCAGGGAAATTATTCAGGCAATCAATACTCTCAAGTACACTATAAACAGGGTGAGCATGGAATTTAATCATAGTCAGGCTGGAAATCTTGCACTTTATTCTCCAGAACTGTTTAGCAGTATAAGAGCATAATTATCAAGATATCATGAATACTTCCAAACCCCATAGTCGATACTGCGAAACCCATCTTCATATACGACCAACCCAAACATTTGTTTAAGCCATGCAGTATGGACATAGTAAGATGACTTTAAGCTTAAGGTGGTCACCGGTGCATACTACAAATTGTGATTCAGAAAATTCCAAAGTTTCCAATTAATTCAACTGCTTCATCATTTTTCTCTTAAAAAAGTTCAATGTTGCATGGTTCCTTCTATGGCTGTTATAGCAGATATTAGACATGTTATAAGCAACCTCTTGCAAACAAGCATAAAATGACTCCAAGGGTGAGCAGGGCTCCTGTTTGAAGAATAAAAAGATCAAAAGGCGAGGCAAGGTATAGGGACTTGTAAAACAGTGGTAGTCTTTGAGGTAAAAGGGCCTTAGACACTTTCAGTGATTGTTTGAGTTTCAATTAAATTTCCAAATTTTGTGCTACAGACTAAGATCAATAAAAGGCCAAGGGTGGAAAAATCATTGAACCTGTCAAAGGAAAATCTATTAAATACTTAAAATGCTCCAAACTTGGCAAAAAGGTATAAAATAGAATGTAAGGTGACTCAAGCAATCACTCTGGTCAGCAAAACTGGGTAAATATAATGTAGAAAGATGTCAATCATCGAAAGGAAGCAACAGGTCTCCACTCAAACACAAGAATCGATCGTGGTAATATGGCAAACCTTGTCAACTTGATTAGCGTCTACATCTGAAGCAACTGCAGAAGCATTAGCTTTCTCAGCTGCTTGCTTATCAGAGGATTTTTTCTTCCAGGGCCAACTCCTTCTATCCATTGCACGCTGTTGATGCAAACAAGATTATGAATGTGAATCTAAAATAGACTCAAGGCAAAAGTAGCATCATTTGAACGGTAGAATGTACCTAAGAATTCACTACAATGAAACACCACATGACGGCCATGGCAGAAACCACATAATGTTTATCCAGAATCATAATTTTCAAGTCAAAATTTTCCAAACAAGCATTAAGCATCACATAGTTTAAACAAGCATTATAGAAAACTTCAGCATGTTTTTTTAATTTGAGAACGATTTATTGATCAACCATAGAGAAATTGAAACCCGAGAAGTTATAACATGTTCAGATATCAAGGCAATAATTGGATTCCACTTTTCAGATATAAACACAAGACAAGATATTCTAAGTCAAATCTTCAATTCAGACTCTGCATTGCAAAAATGATCAAAACTTGAAGGCATGCAACTACACTAGATAACTAAAACCATGCCAATGAGGGCAAAGAAAAGGATAGGCAACCAAAAAGAATCAAAATATACCATGAATATGACATCCCACAATCTAGAAAATATCCAAGAAAAAATTTTAACCCAGAAAGTCCTGTACTCTCTTGCAGAAATTTGGTCTAAGCTGGTCTTACCATTCTTCAATAATAAAATACAGAAAATATTATTTATATGAAGTGAATTATAAATCCGGTCAAATTCACAAACAAATCGTCATCCAAAGACTTTGATCACAGGACAAGAACCAAAAATTATGCAACCATAATGTTGCTTCAAACCTTAGCTACATGTAATGGTTTAGAATTCCATGTGCTCAAACAACTAAAAAACTATATAGACGCAATAATCCATTTATCTTCCCCAATAAAGTAAAAGAAATAAATAAACAAAATCTTCAATATGCTGCACCAATATGTGCATCCGAAATGAACACTCCGATTTAGCTCACTAAATATTTAGAATTGGCGAAAAAAAAAAAAAAAAAATAGAACTTTTGAATCTTACTCAAACTTAACATAATAGCATTTCAGAATAAACCAAAAAGTGATTTACAAGAACTCTGAAACAGAACCCCAGCGCTGAAAATCCTTGATGAGAACTAGGAAAAAGAAAAAGGAGATACCCTCAAAACACAGAACCCAGAAGCAAAGAACCCGTAAAATTTGGGGAAAAAGAAAAGAGAGAAAATGGAAACGGAAAAAGAGAAATGCTTTCAAGCTTTGTGAAGCAAGAAAGAGAAAGAGGTCTCACATAAGAACAAACAAGAGCAATTGCTTTTTCAGAAACACAGAAAACAAAGCGAACGTAACTATTCAATGACGCCATCCACTTCAACAAAAAAACAAAAAATCAAAACCAAATGTAACGGAAGATCAATCAAACTCCACATACAAAGACGTGTCTCTGCTTCAAATTTGCTCGCTTAGCAGCAGCAATGCAGTGAATTTGTAATCCAGTTGGAGTAAATTAGGATCTGAGGTTGGGAATGCAGCTGGTTTATTGCGTGTTTTCCTGGATAGAGCAGACGGTGGTGGAGCGGTGGTAGTGGTGGTGGTGGAGTGGTGGAGGAATGGTCGTGGGATAGTGGGGTGGGGGTGTGTTTGGGGCGTTAAATTTGTTTCTGCGTTAGGTGTCACTTAAAAGGCAAGACGTTGGAAAGCTCCAAAACATCGGCCTTTAAATTTTTGGAAATAAAATGTAATGAAAAATTGAAGGGTAGTTTTCTCTATGGAAGCAAGGAATATTTATATATAAGATAAGATAAAGATGTATCACCTCTATTAATTTCATTTTGCTTATTGATTAGTTAAGTTGATTGGTTGATTATAAAACGTAATTAAATAACATGATAAGTAATAAGATTTAAAATTTTAATAATACTAAATTAATAATGATCAGAATATGCATTACCAAACATGTAGATCAAGCCCTCTTAATATACTATCACATCTACATATATTGACTAGACATTTATTCTTAAAAAATACCTCATAATATGGTGAAGCTTCTTTTTTTATTTTTTTATTTATACACACGCAGTTTAAGAGTTCATTAATTTAAATTATAACATCACACTTGACGTGTGACCTGTATAGCACACAGTCAAATGGCCACTTGATAAGAAAGAATCTTATATTTAAGTCTTCCTTTCTTCAATTATAGGATATCTAATAAATTCAAATATATGCGATTATTATAGTCAAAAAGTTAATTAAAAGAAAAGTACAACTATGTAGTATGACAAGCAATATATATCTTTTGTCCCATTTTATGGTTCTTATTGTATATTTTTATGGTATTGAATTTTTGCTTTTGAATGAAATAATAGTTTGTTTTTTCAAAAAATGTTGCAAAAAAATATATGATAATAGATTTAGAATAAATGGAGTGTACGGGCTAGTTTGGTTGAAATAATAATTTGGGATATATTGTTTTTATCCTATCTTAACATTCATTTGGTTGAAATGATAATAAACACATAGCCCCATATAAATACCAAAAGTAAGTGTTTATACATACAATTTTTGTGATAAATTAATCTACCATCTCTCACGAATTTAATTATCATGCTAATCAAATTATACTATAATAACAAAAAATTACATAAATTTTAATATGATAATTAATCATTAGATAATTTAAAAATCAACCAAACTAAGCCCTGCATCTTATATCCGGATATTATCGTGTGGTAAAATGGTGCAGCGTGGCTTGGAATTCAGGTGCTCGTAAGATGAAAATTGGAGGAAGTGAAATGACGGAATTGTCCTCCGGAAGTGAGATAATTGGCAAGTGGGTGACAGGATAAAAGGTGAGCTGTATTATTTTTGACAATTGGACCACCGTCACTATGTGCGTTGAGTCAGTCCAGCTCATGATATGAGGGTGGAGCGTCCGCGTCTGCACTTTTACGCCATGTGCAGCCGATGTATCTGATTCTTCTCCACCAGAAAATTCAAATGGAAAATAACCTTATATAAAATTGACAGAACATTAGACCTTTTACCCTCTTTTTTTTTGGGACAGTCTCAGCTTTCAAAATGATATCCATCCATCATTGAAAATATTACATAAAGCCTATTTTATTGGCTTTCCTATGAAAAATTATGTTGATTTTAGTTGATTTAGTATCATACATTATAATATTGGTATTTTATTATAAAATATTATTATATTATCTATTTATTTATAATTTTTTTAATAAAGTTCTCATATGAAGGAAAAAATATTGATATTATTATATATGATTTTTTTTTCATTTATACACACACAACCACACCAGAAATCTGTTCAGATTCAAACTCCTAACCTCCCACATTATGTAGAAGACTTATACTATTAGGCTACAGGCCACTCGACTAGTTATTATGCATGACTTATTGATATGAATCGTATTTAAGGTTGCAGTTTCAAATTTTTTATTTGAGTTGGGACCCACCATAATATTTTTTTTCCTGCATTCTTCTTTATAAATTGATTATTATTGAATAAGAAGAGGTATGATTTGCTAGTTTTAGAGCCTATGATTAGCTGCAAGAAAATTAAGAAACCCCTTTGTTTTTTTAATAACTAAAGTGTATTCCAAATCTTGGACACTTCTTTGTCTGGGATGACTTATGTGCAATTTTATGTTGACTGTTTTTGTTTGGGCTAAGATTTCTGAATGAATCAATCAATCAATACATACATACATACATATATATAAGCAGAAGTTCAGAGTTGCAATGGGAAATAGAGAACAATTATTGGAATCCAATGTAGTTTGGAGGCCTCACCATTATAACTATTTTCTTGAAGTATTGAAAAAAAACACTATTCAAAATTAAGTATTCATCATGAAAAATTTATTGTTAAATTAATTTGTAATTTTAACTTTAAGTTATAACTACAGACTTTCCATAATAAAATATAATATTTTTTGAATAACAAACAACAGAAATTATTTAACTATCAATTTGTAGTCATATTGGTTGGAAATGCAATAGACTATTCACTATCATCCCTTAAAAATTAATGTGTATAAAAAAAGAATAATTATTAGTTATAGATTGGTCATCACAATGATTAGCTATAAAAGCACTTACTTCAAATTCAATTAAGTCGCTTTTGTAACTGAAGTTACGAATTTTGATCATCAGCTACTAATACTCTAATTCTTTTGTAGTGAAAGTATTAGCAATAAGAAGTCAAGCAATAATATCAAAATAATCAATAATAATTATATATAATGAGCCATAAAGATAATTTTCATAATTTTGTTATTAACAAAAAATTGTGATTAAATTTTCATTATTAGTAATTAATGATTAAAAATGTATGAAGTTATGTTGTAAATAATTATTGATATTTGTTAGCCACAATATAACTGTCATCAAATTTGTATTATCAATTCATATATCATTAATTATTAAAATTCAACAGTCTAAATAGATTCTTAACTATTAAATTTCTAAATATCATCTTATATCAAATAAACATTATTATCCTTTAATACGTATTTTTATTAATAATTGTGATATTTTTACTTTTAATGTTATCCTCACGCACAAAAGAATTATTAATACAAATGAAATATATATATATATATAGTAAAGTTTTTTTGGTAGGAATGAAAAATGAATTGTTGCCTTTCATTATTATAGAGTTTTAAGGTTTCATTATTTATCGTTTAAGCTATGTCTTATTGATTGGAATTATGTCTAATTAATTGCATGTTGTCCATCAATAATAATTTCTTGATCGACTTCTTTGATGCTTAATAATTAAGGTAAGAAAAGAAAGTGGTGCTACTCATGAAATATTCATAAGATTTGAGACCAAATTTTTAAGATTTTATGTGAATCAACTTGAAGTATCATGAAAATTTATTTCGTACGATATGATAATTAGATGGACAATCCATGAGTTATTAATGAGGGGAAAAAACAAAAAACTTTGGTCCAAAATTTTTGGTCAAATTTCAAAAAAAATCAAAGAATTTGATGGATCCTAGTAACTATATAAGTCCAAGATGCTAATAATTTTTGAGAGAAAATGAAGAAAATCGACGAAAGTTTCAATGTAATAATTCTCATTGGTACATACGATTATATTCAGATCTATCGAACAAAATATGTATTGCAGTAAGTTCAGAAAATATTTTTCTATTCATGAGTTGGATTAGGTCGATTCAAATCTGTATTCAAAAACTACAAAGAGGGCCTAAAGATATTGAAATTTACTCAACAAAATCCTCCGTCACTCAAATCCATGATTGGAGATGAAAAGTTAAAATGTCAGAGGAAAATTTAAAACAGTGGTTATGATCATATATATTTAAATGTCAAAATATGAAGTATTTATAAACGTTTGTCGTCTGAAAGTAAATCATAATTGAGATGGCCTAACTTGAACTATTTATTTATTTTTTATCCACAAAATACAATTATCTGGATCACAATCATATCGAATCAGTCAACCTAAATAATTAAAAAGAATGGATTATGAAATTATTCACAATTTTAAGAGCATTTTTAAAATTCCCTATATAATGTACCAATACAATCTCTAAACTAATTATTTCAAAATGCTATGCTGCAAATGATCAAATCAACATCTCAAAACCAAATTTTGGTTAAAGCAAATATAATCACTAAATATAACGAGAAAATAATAATAATAATAATAATAATAATAATGGTTAAAGCAAATATAATCACTAAATATTATTATTATTATTATTATTATTATTATTATTATTATTATTATTATTATTATTAAAAATAATAATAAAATAAAATAAAAGATCTTCCTGGCCAGTTGTATGGATTTGACATTTGAAGGTTATCCCACAACTGTCTGTAGCAAACAATTTAGTGATCAAAGGACAAGCAAAACATGTGCATAGGAGAAAACAATAGCAACTCTTCATAGCAAAAGGGCTGCCCTATACCCTGGAATTTGGTGAAAGATGTGGATGGGGGAATAGTCCTTCTTTTCATGAAATCTTTTAAGTTCCCCATGCACTTCTATTTTTTTATTTATTTTTAAGTTAATTTTATTTTACTTGACTATGAGAGAGAAATATATATATATATAAATTCATATTTCATTTTTTTAAAATTAATTATTCATTTATCTTGGGATCCTCATAACTATAAATTAAGTTTAAAGAAAATCTATTCAATTGGGCACAAACAGGCAGGTTAAAATTTTCAATTTTGCCCAAATGCTTTTTTATCACTATTTATTGATATATATATATATATATATTTCCTTCTAGCAATGAAGGATCCATGGTTTAAAAAAGGGGACCAGATCGGTCGATTGAGGCCAGCGAATTAGTTTAATTTTCTTAAAAAATAAAAAAACTTAAAAAAAAAACCCTATTTTGTTAAAATCGTTCAAACCAGTTGGTTGGACCAGTGAACCATTCACGGTTCAATTGAATCGGAGCAATTTTTTCATTCAAATTTTAATCAAATTAATTTTATTTTATTTTTTATTTTTTTTAAGTACAAAGTTTGAAGAGTAAGGTACATCTCACAAATTATCTAAAAGTCAAAAAAGCCTTGGTTTAGAGTTTAGATTTTAGAATTAATTAACACACTCTCAACTTTAAACTTCAGGCTTAAAATATTTAAACTATTGTGATCATTTATAATATGAATTGTGAAATTTGAATTGTAATGTTAGACAATATCATTTAAGTTCTTTATATTTTATACTTTGTCATTTTATTAATTTTTAAATAATATATATTATATAAATATATATTTCATAATTATGACATCACAATTCAATTGCGACTCAATTACAGTTCGACCAACAGTTGAACCAGTGAACTGTGAACCGATAAGTTTTTTGATTCAAGAAACGGTCCGATTTTTCCAAACACTGATAGCATCTTACGTCAAAATAGAGAAAGTACAAAAATTAAAAGAAATTCTATGTTGTTATAATGATGTCACTTCGTATAATCAAAATTACATGAGAATTGAGTCAAATTGAAAATATTGTTGTCTGAATTTTTATATAATTTAAAAATATTGCGTATAACTTAATTTGATTATTAATTCATTGAATCCAGTTTTAATAACTTTTAACTAAGGCAAAATTAGCTTAATTATTTTTTATTTATTTTTTAATTTTTTACCATTTGAGTCAAATTTGAGCTTTAAACCAATTGAATCTTAGTTTATTTATATTTAATGGTTCTAGATGAAATGAATTCCAAATAATCAATCTTGAGTCCAGCACAGAATAATTTAAATTACCATCATATATGCTAGCCACTATATTTTTCTTTAAATATTGGTATGTATGTATGTATATACATATATATGTATAAATAATTCTCAAAAATAACCTATGTTTGAAGAAAAATAAAATCAAGACTTTCAAATAACAAGAGGCAATGCCTTGAAAAAAGGGTGGGACAGTTGCATGACATAGAATAGACATCTCTCGTAGTCTATTCTCGGTAAGAGCTCCGTAAAGGTGGACCACACAAATTCACGAGCGTCAATAATAAGATCGAATACGATAGCCACATTCGTGCAATGACCGACGAGCTTTGTTCTTACTTGATGTTCGAAATCTGTTGATACGGATTCAATTATTAAATTAAGAAGATTAATTTTGTAATATAATAATTTAATTATTAAATTAAAAAAATATAAGTACAAACTTCATAATTAGAGACACATATAAAGTGTACAAAAAATTCATTCGAGTTTGAACATGAGACCTCCATATAATATGGGAGATATGATGCCGTTGGATTACAAACTACTGGACAATTCGTTTGGTCTTCTCAATTCACTTTTGTTAGTGTCCCACATCGGTGAAATAAATAAATTATGGTCTCTATATATGGTTTTGGCAAATCCTCACCTCATGAGCTAACTTTTGGAGTTGAGTTAGGTCCAATGTCCATTTCTTAACATAGTATCGGAGCCACTCATTTTCGATGTTAGACTATTCAGTGTTGTTAGGCCATCAACTTCATATTATTCTATGCTTTAGATGTTCATTTTTGGATGTGCATGTGGTGTGTTAGTATTCTACATCGGTGAAATAAATGATTGTGGTTTCTATATATGGTATTGGGCAATCCTCACCTCATGAGCTAGCTTTTGGGGTTGAGTTTGACTCAAAGTCCATTTCTTAACAACTTTATTTACAGTTCTCAATTCAATTTATTTACAATTTGATGCTTAGAATTATATTCCTCCTTATATTGAGGGGGTTTGAAATCTAGTTTTGCAATCACAAAAGTTTATAGTTATTGAACTAATTCATAACACTTTAATATTTGAGTTAGTTCAGATTGAGAGATCAACAACAATATATAACAATAATAATTATTACATATTTTAAAGGACAAATAAATAAGTATTTATGATACAATAACGAGGTTATCCAATTATGTCATTTGCAAGGGGTATAGGATGGTATTAGAATATATTTAATGGATGATCTAAATAATGAGTCTATGTTGATTTGGATGAGGTCGAATTCGACCTACTCAATATAATATGGACTTTGAAGTGTATCGTAGCAGTCGAATGGTCTTTAGCATAATGTTATAAACATAGACAGAGGCAGGGGCTGAGAGGGGAATTCCCTCCCCCTCAAAATTTGGGATTTGATTTTTTATATTGAAAATTTTAAAATATTTTAATTTTGACATTCATCAAATTATAAAATAATCATTCTTTTATTCAGAATATACACTTTGCCATTGCTCTTCTTTATCATTTTAAATTTATAAAATATTATATTTTTTATAATTTAATTTCGCCCTCTGTAATAATTTTTTTTGATTCCGTCCCTAGGTATAAATATCATAGATAAATTAAGTATGAAGTTAAGGTTCGAACTTAATGGACTCTTAATATGTGTGTATATAAATAAAAAATATGTATTGGGGTTACTCTTAAATAACGAGGGCAAGATAGATTTTACAATGCTCATAGCATCCGATTTAGGTTCTCTATTTCAATTTATATTTCATCTTCTATTCTACTGTATAGATATACGATACGTGTATTAATTATTTTTTTATAAAAATAATTAATAATTAATTAAAAATCAAATAAATTTGATATATATACACTACATTAAAATTTGAGCTGTAATTTCCACACATTAGGTACGCTGCTTATAAATTAATGCAGACTTAGGCCCACAATTAATACATATTCCACGTGTCTTTTAAATATTTAATTGATTAAGTTCGTATATTTTAATGTGTTGAATGATGTAAATAGTTGGCTATGAGATTGCACTTGGCTATGCCACTAGGGTCCATTGCTGCGCACCGACAAAAAATTACCAGTACTTACCACATCTTCCAGAAATAAATTAAAATTGAAAACATATTATAAAGTCACATTTTTACAATTACTAGCAATTTGACTGAAAATCGGGAAGTTGTCGTCAAAGAAACTGCAAATTTTGTGGTCGGCTTGTTGGATTTCGTCCGGGCAGGGGGAAATTTCGTGCTGGTCAATTGATATATCTCTTCATTATTTGTTAATTATCTAATTGAAATACAAAAAGTGTTACAAATTAAAATGAACTTGATACATCGATGTATGTAATCTAACCATTATGAAAAAGTTAGATATCTGCTATAAGAAAATTGATACAAAACTTATTTTGTGACTATGACTACAAATTTTTATAGTAAATATATATCTTTTTAAAGAATAATCAATAAAAATTGTTAATTTTGTACTCTTGTTTCTTGGAAGCACAACAAATTAGCCATGCATTATTAGTAGAAAAATAAATAAATATATATATATACATACATATAATCATCAACTATAGATTGATCGTAATAAAAATTGGTAGTGAGAGTATCTAATTCGAATTCAATTTGATAAATTTCATAGTTAAAATTATAAATTTTTAACATTCCGTAAGGATTAATCATAGTCAATGAAATGATTTCTTTAGTAAACAATTCACAATTTATTTATACTAAGACACAATCTATATCCACTAAGTGCCCGTTAGGTTTTGTTTTCAAAACCCATTTCATTTTCTATTGAAAATGATAACAGAAAACTATTAACTTCTCCTTTATTTTCACATGCAGTTTCATTCTCAACATATTTTTCTAAATACACTCTTACACTTTCTTCATTTTCATACTTTATTTTCTCATACTTTTATTTGCATAACTTTTAATACAAAAATACAAAAATATCCAAATACAACTCATTTTCAACCCTGCAAAATCATTTCATTTTAAACAAAACATTCAAACAATATTTTATTTTTAAGCTCGCACTTATAATTAACTTTTCATTATTTCTTTTCACCAGAAAATAAAAATGCCTCAAAAAAAAGCCAAACAAACTCTAAAAAGTCATCATTATAGGGGTAATTTGGTCATTTTAAAACGTTACATTCCCATTATTGGTAGACTGTTCCGATCCATAGCATGGAAAAATGGAGCAAGAACAGTAAGAACAGTTAAAGCATCTAGCCTGGCTGCAACGCTTATCTTAGGCTTTCTAGTCTAACAGTAAATGCTGTCAAATTCACATGGAATAATAAATTTGGACATCCTAGGTTCTACCTTTCTCTAGAGTCAACTCCTGCCAAGGTTTTTTTCTTTAAAAAGACTTACCAGAATTCACTTTATCCTTACACTGTATATTTCACCCTATTTTTTGAGTTACCATAAAATGTAGACTCCTCTTTAACTTGCGCTATATATCAATGACCCACCTACCCACTATAGAGTGAGAATTAATAGCGTAGGGATTGCAGTTTTTTTTTTTTTTTAGTTCCTCGGTATTTTTAATTTTACACTATAAGAAAAAAATAAAATAATAAATGACAATGTCAAAGTTGTCATTAATTATGGATGTTAGGTGATAAAAAATTTAATTTTATCATTTTAATAATTTTTACAAAATAAATAGTGACAAGAATAGTGTTAAAATTGTCATTATAGACAATTAGTGATACACATATAATGATAATGAAAATATTATCACAAATTATAGTAACAATTTTTATTGTCACTAAGTTGTCGTCATAGAGGCATCACTAATTATTAATGGTGATAATTTAAAACATTAAGGGCAAGTTTGGTTGCATTTTAAATTTATTTCAGGATTAATTATCTCATGATGAGTTATCTTATGAGAAGGTGAGATAATTTATCCCATGGGTGGGGATGAGATTAATTATACCACGTGTTAAGTTTATAAATACGGGCTCAATGATAAATCACGGGTATGTGTGTATACAATTCCACAAACCAAACATTGAATTGAAAATGATTATTTTCTTTAATCCCATGTAATCCCACCAACCAAACTTGCCCTAATTTTTGTCATTATTGAGTAATGTTGTGACAAGATAAAAAATTATTGTCACTTAAAAATTGGTGATCAATGACAAAATAAAAATTTTTGTCACTTGATATATGTTATTAGTGACAACTTTTACTTTATCACTTATTATTTTTATCACTAATATTATATTTTTTTGTAGTGTTAGTTCATTTTTAAATAAATGTCTCATGTGAACTGCGTGAAATTTTAAATAAGATGTGAAATATAAAAATGTTCAATA
Source organism: Jacaranda mimosifolia (assembly GCA_018894105.1). NCBI lineage: Eukaryota > Viridiplantae > Streptophyta > Magnoliopsida > Lamiales > Bignoniaceae > Jacaranda > Jacaranda mimosifolia. The sequence continues at coordinate 2,815,623 of CM032123.1, forward strand.
TTTTTACAATATTCTCAGTTCGAGATCATCCATTAGATCGTACCTGCAATTAGTCTATTTGGGGTTCTATTCGATTTGATATTCAAATTTCATGAGATTAAGTCGAACTATGTTAGGCTTGTTGGATGGCTCTAGCAAAAACTCTTTAATGTTTAAATTAATAGAGATCGTACAATAAATAAATAAATAAATATATGTGTGTGGAATTTGTGGAACGGAATGAATTTTTAATCATTTGATATATATATTTTTTAAATAGATACAGAAAAGTTATATATGTCACATTAAGTAAGATAAAATTATAAAAATGAAGTATTATTTATTGACAATTCAATTATTAAAAAATATATATATGTACATATATTTTTGCAATTCTAATATAGTGGAGCAAGGAAATATTGCACTGTGGCAACACCTGACAGCAGCTTGTGAGGGAGAAAATGGTTGGGTAGGTTTGAGACCAATAAACCAGATTTCACTGCATCCTCTTTTTTTTCTTTGGTTCTCATTAATCCCAATTTCACATGTTTTAATGATGAATGTCCTTTGTTGATTTGAGTAATTGAAAGAAGAGATTATAAAGGACAATTCCGAATTAAATAGTTTACCCTAAAACTATGAGGTGGGGACTGGGGAATACTTCGAATCCATTTTATAGGTGGGAATTTAATGAGACAAAATTAGGGATAGGAATAAATTAGACTATATGGGTCTATGGTCTAGTCTACTTATGATCTATTTTGGCCTAACTTATTTAATAAAAAAATCAGATCAAGGCTTAAAATGTAATTTTTTTAATTAAATAAATTAGACTTAAGCTCTTTTAAAAGAGTGCAAACCTTAACAGGTTGATCTGTTTATCATTCTCCAAATAAGAAGTACAATAATAGTGACATAATATTAAATGGCTAATTGTATTTGATTTTTTTAATCAGTCCTTTATGGAATCTGTTATGTTGTTTAATATTATTTTTTGTTGAAATGATACTATTTTATAATTAGATTTGAATTTTCATAATTATGAATTTGTTATTTATCATTTTGATTAGTTCTTATCAAGTCTATTATAAGTTTGAACATATTAAATATTTAGATTTATATGATGTTTAAACTTAATTGAAGTCTTAATAGAAAATAAGTTTTTATATAGACTTTTATGCCAGGCTAAGACTTTAGAATTTATTAAAAAAGTCAGGCCTAACCTTAAAACAAAGCCTATCATAGTTAATGGGACATGCTAGATTCAGGCTCGTCATTTATATAATAGGTCTGGCCTATTTAAGCCAAAACCTAGCCTATTTCCATGCCTAGACAAAATTATATATATATATGTGTGTGTGTGTGTGCATATTTATAAATTCACGTAAATTATGTTATTAAAAAAAAAGGACTCTTACACTTTTTTGTCTCTTCAATCAAAAAATATTCCTTTTTAGACTTAATTTCTTTTAGAAGACATTAATTGGTAAGTACAAAAAAAAAAAAAAAAATTATGACTTTTTGCAAAGTCAAATTTTTATCAATGGGATAGTTTCAACTTATGGAGCACATTTGATTTGTGATATTAGATTAGATAAATGAAAATAATTTAGTGTAATCTTATGTTTGATATGATAGATTAGGAGAGCAGACCGGACCACTTTTTGGTACCAATCCGCTACTATAGTGGCAATTAGACAAGATTTTAATCTTGTCTAATTGAAATTTTAAGTTTCTAATGGATCTTAAAACAATAAAAGTGCTATTTTGTTTTCCTAAATTTGAAATTTTTTGCTCCTTTTTCTGAAGGAAATGAAAGTGAAAATAGTGAAGCAATTTGTAGCATTTTCTATAGTTGTTACTCATTTGGCATAATAATTTTTAGATATAGTTTATGTTTTGTATGTAAACTTTGAGTAATTTAATGGTTTAAAATGAGTAAATCTTTTAATAATATTTTAAAAACTATTTAATTTTATTTTTGAAAAATGATTTCATTCTTCAAAAATGTTCTGAAATGGCCCCCTTACTTCTCGTGGCTTTGATGTGATCAAAATCTCCACAATTTTTAAAATATAACTTAAATTGAAATATACTTACAAAAATAATTAATTTATAATTAGTAAAACAAAAGTTTAAATGTTAATTATAATTAGTAAAAAGGAAGTCTATGACTTGTTTGTTTGTAAATTGCCAAAATATTTTTCAATTCCCAAAACATAAACAAATAACTCATCACAGTCTCAAATCTCATTATTCAAAAAACACCCAAAAAGGCCAAAAATACCATCCCAATTCATTTTCCACCAATTCCCCAATATCCCTCATATTTTTGTTTCCCGTATCCAATCTGCACACACACAAATACATAAATAATTTTAAAATATCAATTTCACTCTACCGACATAACAAAAAAAGTTATTGAAGTGACATCTTGTCCCATTCCAAAATACAAACAAATAAATAATTTTTTTCCAATTCATTTTCTACATACCGCCCAAAATATGAACAAATAACCATCACATTTCTCAACTCAACTTCCCAAAAACTATTTTGCCAGAAAAATGCTTCAATTCATAAACAAACAAGCCCTTAAATTTAAAAAAGCAATATTAAATCTTTATAAAATATAAAAAAGATTTAGGTTATGTTTGGTTATGTTTTTTGTTTAGTTTTATTATGTGTTTATAATGTGTTTTGGGAGAATGAATTATTAGAGAATATGAAAGTTATTTTGTGGTATGTTTGTTTTTATTTTGGAGGAAATATTTTTTACTGTAGCAATCAAATCAATATATTTTTATTGAATTTTTGGGATGAAAATAAAATTGAGTTATTATTTTAATATTAAAATAATAATAATAAATACATAATATATATATATATATATTAAAAATGTACGTTTTAGAGAAAAAATAAAAATATGTTTAATTATGTTTCCTTAAACAATATCGTTTCGGGAAACATAACCAAACAAACCCTTATTATCCTTAATGGAATACATATTTTTTCGATGGGATCAGTAGTTGAGTGTTGGTCGTCCGGTCCAAGTTCCAACCATGGTAGCCCACAGACACGTGTCCGGCCGGAGCGACCATCTTTCACGTAGGCCGTATCTTCAGCTCCGAATTAGCATTTGTCGGCAGAGTAACATCGGCCGCAGACATAGTTCTCACTAAAGGGGGAAACTTTTAACGTAGTAAAAAGGAAAAGTACAGCCAAAATATCTCTTCACAAAAAGGTCTTGTGAAAGGAAATGAGAAAAAGGAGCGAATCACTTGACTGATTTACCCTTAGAAATTTTGAAAACACCAATTGCATCCTCAGACTTGTATGATCAGCGTTCGAAAAAGCGGACCGTTTACTGAATCAAAAAACTTATCGGTTTACTGGTTCAACTATTGATCAAACTGTAATGGAACCAAAATTGAATCGTGACATTATAATTACGCATTATATATATATTGCTTAAAAATTAATAAAATGTCAAAATATAAAATATAAAAAGTTTAACTGATATGATCAAACTTCACAATTCAAATTTTACAATTCATATTATAAATTATCACTACAATTTAAATATCTTAACTCTAAAGCAAGGTATTTTCTTGTAAACAATTTTTTTTTTTTTCACTTTTAGATAGCTTATGGAGGTGTACTTTAGCCTTAAAACTTTGCACTAAGACAAAAAAAATTAAAATATATATATTAAAAATTAAATGAAAAAATCGGTCCAATTCAATTGAACCAAGAGCGATTTACCGGTTCAAACGGTCCAACCACAGGTGTGAATAATTTTAACAAAATAAGGTATTTTTTTAATTTTCAGATTTTACGAAAAAATCGGACCAGTTTGACGACCGATCGACAGTCCGACTAGCCAGTCAATCCAATTTTTTAAACTATGCACATGATGGGCGAGGACATTTAAAAAATTAGTACATTAACTACGACAAATTAGATAGTTAATGATAAAAAGTTATAATTTAAACTATAAAATTAAACATAGCATATTCTCGTCGTCAATTCTTATTGCGTTTAATATGTAGTTCATGATCATTAATTTCTTTAAGAATAATGCCAACTAATCTTTTGTGCTTGTGACAAACATGACTGTAAATTAAAATCCAACTTTTTGTTGCATATTATTTTAGAAAAATCATATTCATCACAAAAGATCTATAAATAATTTATAGCCTTAGCAATAAAATTAATTTTGTAGTGATTTTACTTTTTAGGTAACGATACCTAATTTTTTAGCAGTGAATTTTTTGTAGTTAATTGGTTATATGTTGTCTGAAATGGGTCTTGCTTTTCTAGAACTATTGTGTAAAATTTGAAATAGAATAAAAAATAGGTATTGTTTTCTGAATTAAATTATACCACATAAATATACATAAAATGTATTCAAAAAGAAAATTAAAATGACATGTTTATAACACCAATACTAACTAAAATAGGCAATTGGATACTTCCTAACGAAACATTCTATAACATCTTTTGTCACATTATTTACGTCCTACTAATTGCATTTTTAATATTATTACTATATATATGTATGTTTGGTTCGGGGATTTCAGACCACATTAAAGAAACAATATTTAAATTTAGTAATTTTGTACTTGCATAAACTAATTAAATATTTCCCAAAATTGTACTCCTGTTGCTTTCAGCTTATCTATTTCTAAGACTATTTTTTGGTGTCCAAGAACTGATAATGGCATGAAATGGCTTATGCTACATAACATGTATATATGGTTAAAAGTTAGTTTCATGCAATAACTGCAAGAGCAGCATTTGAATATTCAGTTTATGTTGTCGATCAATTATTTATTAATTTTTCAAAAATAATATTTTTTCATAATTTTGTAATTTAAAAAAAAAAATACTTTTCAACAATAATTAACAAATAATCAGATATATTGATTATCAAACGTTAAAACTCAATCGAGGTGAGATTTGTTTTGAGAAAGTGCCCCAAGGAGAGGATGGAAAAGAAGAACCTTTATCCAGGTCTCATACCCTAAGGGCTTATTTATATTTGATGATTAGGTTATATTGACTACTTAATATGGCATAATACATTGTTTATTTTGTTTAATAATGAGCCCATGATTTAGTTAAGGCCAGGCACTATTCTTGCTTTTTGCTTGATAAATAATCACACCCTCTAGGGTGTGATTAATAATCCAACATACATTGTAGTTAAAAACATTTGTATCCTTCTGTTTATCATATCAAGTAAACATGATATTATTTAAATAAAATAATCATATCCTCCTTTTAATCATACAAGTTATCTATCACTCTTTTATCCCATCTATTAAAGTAAAGGTGCCCTAAATTCCTTAATGCAGAATAAGATTTGATATTGTTAGGGCTTCCAATTAAGTGGTGTTGAAATATATATATATATATATATTCACATATACGATGCCATTTATGATAATCAAATCTATCACTTTATGTAGAGTTTGGTCCAATCTCGTCGAGATATTATCGCCCCAGACAAGCATGTATTATTGAGGGATTTTGTTCTAAAAAACACATTGAATAAAAGGTGAGAGAATTAGAGAGATGAACCCAATTTCCCTCAGTCAAGAACAAATTATAAGGATCAGTTACTCAATTAACTTTTAATATTCTAGCTTCGTATCCCTCGATTTCTTGATGTTTTCTTGATGTAGGACAAAATCAAGCATCATCCTATTTAATTTAAAACTTCTAAAATATTCAAATAATTAAAAATAAAATAAAGAACTAATCAAAATCTTACGTTGTGTTTGGTTATGTTTTTTGTTTAATTTTATTATGTATTTTGGGAGAATGAATTGTTGAAGAATATAAAAGTTATCTTTTGGTATGTTTGTTTATGTTTTGGGGGAGATATTTTTTACTGTAACAGTCAAATCAATATTTTTTTGTTTGATTTTTGGAGTAAAAATAAAATTGAGTAATTATTTTAATATTAAAATTATAGTAAAATATAATATATATATATAATATGTATATATTAAAAAATGTGTGTTTTAGAGAAAAATTAAAAATATATTTAATTATATATATTTAAAATAATATTATTTAGAAAAAATATAATCAAACTAACCCTTAAACAATTTGACTTTATCAAAAGGTCAGTTAGATAATCGAAGGTCGACGTCATAGGAAGTAATTGGTAATAATTATCTCTTTCACCTAAGCCAGTCTTGATTTATAGTATAAAAAATTGGTGTATTGATGAGATCCACTTCATATTCCCACTTCATGGTAATCAATGATCCGCGACAAGCAACTCGAGAGGGCCCACCATTTTTTTACTTTTGTCAAAATTAAATTTATTCGAGTACACTTTTATGTAGCCCTCTGCTTCAATGTGAAGCAAAAGATCTATTACAACTTATAATTGACTCACTATGTAAAATGATGTCTAAATTAATTATGTCCTGACCGGAGGTTCATTAAACTCTGCCCAAACACAGGAAAGATAATCGTATCAATCAGTGGGGATTGTCCGAACCAATTCATTTCAATTGAGAAGGATTGTTTAGCTTATTATTGAATATCCAAATATATATTAAGAATTGGTGCTATGGATAAGTCTGCAGATTGTGAGAATTGATAGTTATTTTCGGGGTTTGTTTGCTTCAAAGGTTAAGACTTGATAGATATTTTCAAGTTTTATTTTTTGTCTGCTTCATATTTTTATGGCCCATGATACTTTGCAGATCGATATTTTATCATGGGTCAAGGTGGTTTATGAATCAGGTCAAGATAGCCTGATTTGGTGTGATAAAAATTATAAAAATAAAATAGAATCTATTTTTGCTCTTATTTCAATTAAACCATGTTCCTAAAATGGAGAAGAATGAGGAAATTGTGAAAATTTTATTAAAAATTATAAAAGATATAACTGTGAATTTATATATCATATTTAAATTTATTTACATATTAATTTTATCAACCAAACATAAAATTAAAATATTATATCCTAATAAGCTTAAAATATATCCATTTGCTTATATATCACTTCTAATCACATCATTCAAAGCAATAAAGCCCTCAAAGTCTAGGGGTGATTATAACTTTAAACAACGTCAATTAGTAAAACCCTAATTTCTTGGCTTTTTTTGGGGAAAAAATAAAATTATAGTGATTAATCAATTGTTAATTGGTGAGAACTAAAAGAAAAATAAGTAGCAAACTGAAATGATCCAGTAACACTGCTCTCATACTTATATCTATCAGGTTTGGGAAGTGAATCGTAGCGAACTTTAGTTGCACTTGTGAGTGTGTAAATAAGAAAAATGTCAATATTTAAGGTAAACATTTAAAATAAATTGAGTATTGATAATTTGTGAGTTATTCATAGTGTATAATACTTTTTTACCAATTAAAATAATATCTATTGGCTTAATTTGAGCCATCTAAAATGATTTAATTTAGTAGATCAAGCAACTTAGAATAAAGTCGGGTCAAATTTGATTGGGCATGGTATGTTGACCCGGTCTCGACCAGGGACATTTTCTCTATTTATAAAACTTTTGGGGACAATTACATAATTTCAAGTGTAGAACCCATATTAAAATCAGTTTAAATCTTCTATATCATCAACAAATGTTTTTTTTACTCATCACGTTCTTAAATTATATTATTTTATTTTCGAATATGGTCTAAGGTGTTACTCTATCGATGTCAAGAACAAACTGATCGACTCGAGTAGATAGAAGAAAATATAATAAATATCAGTCTTCTCATTTCAGTAAATTTTAAATCCTCGAAACGAATAAAAAGAATAATATTTATAGACGTCAGAGTACTAGTTTAAAAAAAAATTATATGTATATTTATTAACTCTAATTTTCTACCCTTGTTTGGTGAGGAGAAAAACCTTTTTCAAGTTTCCATGATTGGATTAAGTCATTGTAATAGGCTTTGGATACATTAGATAATTAAAACGTCATCAATCGGCTAATAACAACAATTTAATGTCACAAATTAAGATTAAGACACTTAATCATGCAAATGTTTAACCTTAGACTAGTTCTTGATTAGTAGAGTTAGATTAATGTTATTTATCAAATATCCTCTCAGGACAACGTACGCAATTGACTGTCGTTTTGTTTCTTAATTTCCATTTTTTCCCCTTCCTATTTTATAATTATTGTTAGCTTAGCTGGCCCTTCAATTAAATATAAATAAATTATTTAAATATATTCCCTGCCCTTTCTAAATATTTTATTGTTTGTGTTGTATGCGTGTAGGTCTTTTTAAATTTAATTATCTGATTTTTAAATAAATAAATCAAATTTATAACTTGATTTAAAAATTAAAAAAAAAATGGATATAATGGAGAACAGAGAGGTTAAGTGTCAAGTAGTGCAAGGATAGAAATTCCATTGGCCAGCTAGAATGATAGCATCTTTAATTTTTTATTTTGATTTTTCTTTCAAGAAAAAAATATTTTTTTTATTTTTATTTTTTAAAAAAGAAAAAATTAATTCAGCCGACTGCGAAAGGTAAGATATGGATCGATGCTATCTTGTACCATAATGGTATGTCTAAAGATGCTTATACTTCAAGTTTTCATTTGGCAAAATTATGATTAGAATCTTTTTTTGTTCTTTTTTGGATAATTAAATTATGATGAGAATCATTTTGGATTTATTGCATATTTTTTTTATGCTTGATCATTCAATTTTGATAAAAAGTAAAATAAAATAAAATGTTCTTATATATCATTAGTGATTGAGAATTAATAGTATTATATTATTTTTTAAATGAAATATATTTTAGAGACATCCAAAAAAAACTCAATTATGGACATTTCGAAGCCTTTTCATGCTTGCATAATTCAATAGAGTACCTTCTAAAGTTTTTTCTATTTTTAGATGATATAAGACATAGAAAATTCATATTCTCAACATTCATTACTATCAGTAGGTATTTGAAAGAGGATTTAGCCTGTCGGCTTCGAACAATGTCTTGCTGGTGAATTAAATTACTATAAAATAATACTTTTCTGGAAACATAAGACCACAATATGTGCTAAAATGTTGATCAAGGGAATTGACATTACTGCTCAAAAAGAAGAAAGAGGCTCCCACTAATAGTACTTAATAATAGGAGTCAGTAAGAACAAAAACGAGCAGTTTATCAGAAATGTGGGGCTTGAAACATTGCAAAACATTTCCATCACTCATAAAGTTGAGGAAAAGTACTTTTAACCTAATCCATTGAAACATGAAACCTATTCAAAAGTATGTGAAGCAAATCATTATGATGTGCACAATTGTGATGGTGAAAAACTTCAAATTTTCCTCCATGATAATCACATTTTACTCTACAAAATTGAGCCCAAAAAAGATAGTGGGGCAAAGAGGGATATGATGGGGAACATGGGAACCTCATTTAAACAACAATTTCTTCAAATCTTGGACATGAAAAACTTTCAATTTTTGCTTTGTTGATACGAAAGGCTATGATGAGATAGAGATTATAAGCATGAAAGGAGAGATGAGATTTGGGGTCCAAATTATGCCCATTTGGGACCCTTCTCTTACAAGCACAACACACCTTTAGCCCACCACCTCACTTTTGCCCTTTTACCTCAAAGAATTGTGTTTTTAACATTGGATTCGACTTTACTTTTTGTACTCATTGCCAGCTCATGTCCAAAGATTTTTTTCACTAATTTTTTCTTTTTTTTGTTTATAATTTCTTTTACTAATTGCACTTTAAGTAGAAAATGATATTTGTAGTTGAGAGATATGAAAATTATGGGAATGTTTGGTCACATTTTTTGTGTGATTTTATTATATATTTATTATGTATTTTGGGAGAATGAATTATTGGAGAATGTGAAAGTTGTGTTGGGGAATACAATTTATTTTTGGTTATGTTTTGGAAAATAATTAAAAATTGATTTTAGAGAATTTTGGTATATTTGTTTATATTTTGGAGGAGAAATTTTTTACTGTAACTGTTAACTCAATACCTTTTTGTTGGGTTTTTAGAGGTGAAAATAGAATTGAGTGCTTTTTTTATTGTTCGAATAATAAAAATATATATAATATATATATAATATACGTATGTATATATTGAAAAATGGAGAAATTTTGAGAATAATGAAGGATAATAAAGGATTAGAGGGTGTTTTGAAAAAAACTATTTTTTTATATTTTGAAAGAAAAATAAGGATATGTTTTCCCAAAACAATTTTGTATTGGGGAAACACAACTAGACATTCCCTATATATTCTTTAACCCAATTTTGATATAAACAAAGTCAGTATATCATACTTCAGTGTAAAATATTTTTCACGTGATTGGTGATCATCATAGAGTAAATTTGTCAAAAATAAATATATACACATTTGGTCTTATAGTGATTTAATTGTGGTTATGATTGCAATAATTTGTGACAATAAAATTTTAAGCTTCGTATATAAAGAACATCGACGATATCAAATTCAAATTTAAAGACTCTAAGGTATTGATTTTAAATCCTATTAAAAGTTTAAGTATATGCTTTATTAATGGGAAAATCTTTCCAAAGACCTAATGAGTTTTTAAGTTCGACCAAATATTAATTTAATTTAATTTATTCAGATAAGAAAATTCAAATTTGTGGCACAACTAATATTTAATATTCATAATTGTTAATTATTAAATAATATTTAAATGCAATTATATGTTAGATCCTTTGAAAAGTATGATGATATTCATATGGAACTAATATGACCTTGTGGCCAAATGTTGCAATTAAAGTGTAATTAACAATTTATTAGTCTAATTCTACGAGGAATAATGTCAATGACATAAAATTATATTCAAGATGGAATTATATTTGTCTTTTTTTCTTTTTAAAAGTATTACAAATAATGAAATATTATCTTTTTTAAGGAAGCAATATTTTCTCATTCTCAAATCAAATAAATCCCCAGTCTCAAATCCAATAAATCAAAGTATAAACTATACACAAAGTACATAAAATGCACAACGCACTCAATACGAATCGAATACAAGACTTCCCACATAATAGGGAAGACGAATGCCACTTATATCTGTTTTATTAAAGGAGATGTTTTCATATGACTATACAAGGAATTGACCTCAAATCTAATCAACCCTAAATTACCTCCATTGGTACATTTTAGTACAGCAAAATGTAAGAGCATTTTAATTGCAGCCATTATTAGATTTGATTTTTGTAACACTTAAACAAGACATTATTTCTTGTAAATGATTTGTACTTCAAGATTGAGCAACCAATTAAAATATAAGTTCATAATTACTTATATTCATGTCTCCTTTTTTCGTTTTTACCACTTTCAAATATTGTATTACGTCAAAATATCATCAATAACTATAAATTAATAATTATAATAACTATCAATTAAAAATTAAAAATTTCATTTTTTTATGATTCTTTTCATTATATCGATTACATTATTAATCATTGTCAATAATTACAAGAATTATATATCAACAGCATTAAGATTTTCAGTAATTATTAATTAATAAATTTTACTATTTGAATTTTGGCCTCTTTTGTAGGGATTATTTCTTGCCTTAATTCAGCGGAAACAGATAAAGAATAACTCATTGCCCTTGCGGAAGAAAAATAACGGCATTTATGGACATGGACCCAAAGGACCATTTTGTCTTTATCTAATTCCTCGTGCTGCACTCTTGGAATCCTAGATTTCTAGATCATTTTTGTCAGAATTCTTTGCACGCCGCTTGGATTTGTTTTCTGAAAGTATTTTTATTGTTTGATAAAAAAAATAGTAAAAAATTAGTTATAAAAATATTTTTAAAAATAAAATATTGTTTGAATATTTTGTATAAAATGTAATGATTATATAGAGTAGAAAATGAGTTGTATTTGAAAAATATAGTATTTTTGTATTAAAAATTATGCAAATGTGAGTAGAAAAAAAATGAAAAGTGAATATGAAGAATGAGTATAAGAGCTTGTTTGGAAGAATATTTTGAGAATACAAATGTCTGTGAAAATGAGGAAGAAGTTGGTGGCTCTCTATTTTTATTTTTTATAAAAAAATGAAAATGGATTCAGAAAAAAGAAAAGAAAAGAAAAGAGAGCCCTTACTTCATCCAAATTTCAGAACCAACCCCCCCTCCCCCCCCCCCCCCCCCACACACCAACCAAACACCACCACAAAAAAAAAAAAAAGAGGAAAAAAAAAATGTAAAACCCATCATCATTTCTGAAATTTTCTTTTTGTTATTTTGCAGATGGATTATTTGTGCTAATAAAAATTGTGGGTCTTCCCTGGCCTGACTTGACCTGCAAATCCTGGACCAGTTCAGAAAGGAACCTAATTAGAGGTTCACATGGGCTCCAGTGGAAATCAATCACATGCTTAGTTTGCCATGTGAAAGCCTGCGGATTAACCTTTTTTGCCTCTTTGGGTCTGACCAACAGAAAATTTATTGCTTTTGGGCTCAGCCCATTTTGGGTATGCAAAATCTAGGTCTAGTAATGTTAACAAAGAAGAATATATGGATGCAATGCGATGTGAGTTTGGGAAATTTTTTAGTTTGAATTGGATGATTCTTTGTTTAGGTTTGTTAGGGTTAAGTAACTCGATGTAGATGCGAAAGTACGAATATGTTAGTCACAGAGATTTTCGACGAAAATGTTCTGATGTACAAATTGGTGGATAAAATAAAAGGATGTAAACAGTTAGAAAGTAAATATTGTAGATGCATTAGAAAATAGTGTATAATTGGAAAATATGGTGTATATTGTGTCGACATGGTCCAAATCCAATTAGGGTTATTCTAGTCTTTATGATCCAATAGTTCTTTTTAGTATATCTTGTCTGTAAAAACGTAAAAAAACGGAAACAATGTGTGAAAATTAATGTTGAATATTGCATAAATTTTAGGGGTATTTCATGAATACCATGCCATAATCTTCTAATCTTGACATGGATGGCATAACCTTTGATTTGCGTTTGGGAGGCCAAATATGTTTTATGTGAAGGTTTGAAATATAAGGTTGGAAATGGGCACTCTGTTCGAATTTGGCATGACCCTTGGATTCCTAGATCTTCTTCATTTTGGGTATACTCTAGCAGTTATACTATATCTCGAAGTTCTAAGGTATGTGATTTGATTGATTATACAACAAGTGGTTGGAATATTGAGTTAATTCATGCCAACTTTAGTGTTGTTGATGTTGCTGATATTCTTGCTATTCAATTGGATGCTCTACCTAATTCTAATACTTTGATGTGGCATTTTTGTAAAATTGGTGTGTTTTCTATAAAAAATGCTTATTTTTTGGCTCGAAGTTTTCATAGAAAACGTTTACAATCTATGAGAGATTCATCTAGTTATATACAAAATCGGGTATTATCTATTTATTTGGTCTCATCGTTACCTCCCAAGGTGAAGATTTTTGTTCGGAGATTGTGCCTTAATGCTGTTCCTACTTATGCTAATCTGGTAAAGCATGGTCTTCGAGTGGATGGTTATGTATTCTTTGCGGTCGAGAAGAGAAAACTGCTTTACATCTTTTTCTTTCTTGCCACTACTCTAGAGAGCTTTGGGCAATAGCGAATATACCTTATTCATCACTACATTTTTCAATGGAGGATATTGAGAGTTGGTTTCAATCTATTTATGATAAGTTAGAGTCTCCTCTATTTGACCTTCTACTAATCTGCGGTTGGTGTAATTGCTATCAGTGAAACTAGATTTGTTTGGGAATGATCCAAAACTACATTGGAAACTTTTCAGTTTACTTCTCAATATCTCATTAGCTACTTAAGTACGCAATCTAAATCTTGAATTCTTGTTGCTTAGTTCATCCATTATCACTGCTCTTGATGTACAATGGATTTTGTATCTCTTTGGACACGTTGGTTTTTAATAAAATCATATCGCTTTCCCTCCCAAAAAAATAAAAATAAAAATTTATCATTTTCAATTTAAATCATGTAATTCAATAGATATTTTATTTTCTATTTCATATCATAAGTTAGTATTGATTATATTAGGTATACTTTTAATATAAAACACTCGATTTTAGATCAAATACACACGATATATCTCTAGTATAGTGGAATAGGAGATGAAGCTGCAGTTGGTCGAGATGTCTTCTAGATCAATGATGTGAACAGACTTCTCGTATCATATAAGTTCTTAGCTGCACATGATAGGGTTGGACTGTCCATCAAGTGTTTCCACACACACAAGATTAAGAATTCGGGCATCGGGTTATTTTTATGACCCGGCCCAAATTCAGTGTGTAAAAACCCAATAACTCTAATGCAAATCTCCTATTATAGGCCCAACATTTCAAACAAAAAATTTACAAGCCACTTTTTCCAGGAAAAATAAAAAACAAATCTCAGGACAGTTGAGCACAAAATGCTGTTTTAAATTAGTAAGATGGTCACAATTTAAAATATAATTATACTCTTGTTGGCTTTTTCTTTTTTCTAAATTCAAAGTACACAATTTAAACGACGACTGTTAAGTGAAAATTGATATTAAGTGCAAGAAAATCCTATGTGAAAGTAACGATTACGTGCCCTCAATCTTTTTTAAATAAAAATGCCAAATATTCCAAATGTATGAATATTATCTTATCATATTCTTATTTATAACTGGAATTAAATTATTTTTTATGCAAAATTAAATTAATCATTTCCCTAAGTTGATTAAATAAGTTTTACTTTAGTGGAGAAGACAGCAAAATCTTAATGCAACCTTTTCCCTATAAAATACTTTATATTCCAGTTGTAAAAAAAATGAATATATTAATGGGCTGGCCTTGCTTTCACATGGGTCGTTTGTCCTTACAACTCCCACAACGGCTAGCACGTTATATTATATGAATCAATAATCACATTAAATTAACAATTTAAAACTCCAAAATTATTAATAAATGAAAATTCAAAAGCTACTTAATTATAAAAATAATAAACATGGTATATGGTGGAATGGTCTATGGCCTAACGGCATAAGTTTTCCACATAATGTTGAAGGTCAGAAGTTTGACGAACTCCTGATGTGTGTTTGTATATAAATAAAAAAAAGAAAAAAACATGATATATAACTGATAAGCCAAGTGGCATATGACTCAATAACATAAGTCTCCCACATAACTTGAGAGGTTAGAAGTTCAAGTTCGTTGATGACTTGGGAGGTTTAAGAGTTCGAGCCTTAACGGACTCCTGATATGCGTGCATATGTATAAAATAAAAAAAAAAAACTGATAAAAAAAATTAAACTTTAAACATGGTATAATATATGTCTGAATTGAATTAATTCCTTTACAACTTTCATTAAAATAAAATAAAATAAGAATTCAATTTCATTTACAACCTCATCATCAATTTCCACCAGCTCCAATTTGCATTAGTATATATCAGTTATGGACTCCGCTCCGCTCCGAACCCGGGACGACTCGGTGGTGACGCGATCCACCTACTTGCCATCTCCATCACATTCTCCGGAGCAGATTTGAGTATTTTTCACCTCCCCGTTTGAAAAGAATTACCAAAATAAACAAGAAAAAGAGAATTCCTACTAAAAAACCAATGCTTGAAACTCAGCCAAGATCTTGGAGGCCTAAGAATTTGCCCGTAGTTTACCCGGGTCAAAATCCGAATTATACTTGAACCCTCACCAAATGGACTTATCCGAAACCCCATGCAAAAGTGGACGTGATTCGGCCCAAAATTCAAGGTTGCTCCGGAAACCCACATGGCAGTGCCTCTGGAAATCCTCGAAGCTCATGAAACGGGTCGAATTGTTCCTACTGGACTCCATTCGGGCCAAGTACCGGAGAATTTCCTCAAAAAGAGATTCGTCGCAAGGAATCGCCAACGGGCCGGTGTTGGTGAACCCATACTCTTCCTCGGCTTGGACCAGTAGTTTCCTGAACACGGGGTGGTTTAGGTACGTGGCTCGGACCACGAACCTCTTACAGCTCGAGCCCACGGTCACCGCCACGTGGCCGGCTGGGACGTCGGATGGTGCGCGGCGGGCCGTCGTTGACGCCTTCTTGCGCCACCGCCGGAGCATCTGGCGTAGTCTTACAATGTGGCGGATTTTGCTGCACCCAGACATGTTCTTTCGTGGACACGAGGAATTCTTCTTCTTTTCGGGGAAATTACGGAAACAAATTTGATGTTCTTTCTGCGTGAATTGTGTGGGTTGAAGGAATGAGGGGCTTAATGATGGAGAAGAGTTGGGTATATATAGTGTTGGGAATAATTATTTGCCCTTGTTTTTGGTGATAATTACGATAGTGGGAGTGATTGCTAACAAACTGGATAACGAAAGTAGTACTGTTGCATAGGTACGAATTTCGGGTACGGTAATAAATCTAAATCCGGATTTAATTTAGAAGATTTTAAGGTTTAATAACAAAAGTTAAATTCCTCGTATGTCTCGCTTAGCACAATTTATGTTATACCACTTAATTAGATAATGTATTTGATCTATTCCAATTATTGTAGTACGTGTGAAGTTCAGAGTAATAAAAGCACGATAAGTTAATATGGTCCTCTAATTCTTCCGACTTATCACCAATAGTTTGATTAAGATTTCAAATTCAACATATACATTAAACAATGACAGTTGGCTCGTTATGAAACTTAACTGAACAACTTTTAGTATAAGTTGATGACAGTTATATACTACTTACGTCTGTTTTCAAAAGTGCTCCTCTTTTTCAAAAGAATTTTCAATAGTCAATCTCTGATAGTTGTACGTTAACATTTCGAGTGGTCAACTAATCAAATGATATTTAACTCATAATTATATGTATGAGGTTTGGAATTTCAATTTTCACGAGTTTTTGGTGTGTGCATCTTTGTTCCAATTCTGACAAATTTTTAATGTGCACACCATCATATTCTTGTCTCGTAATTTTATTTAAATACGAGACTGAAACTATAAATATTCCCTCAGACAACTACAAGTATAAAAAATAAAAACTACTTAGTCTTCTGTTTTTTTGCATCTCATTAATTTATGAGATCTAATTTATTTATTAAATCCATCAACGTGAAAAAATTGTGATGATTTTAGTCAAAGTCAAGAATAATATAAGAAAGCAAAGAAATTAACTATTATTTATCTTCTTCAATACCAATAAAATTATTATATTTGTCAATTAAATTTTTCGTATTAATCTTAAAAATTTAAGTAAAATTCAGACAGAGATTTAAAAAAAAAAAATCCTATTATTTTAGGGGATCTATGAACAGCTTCTTACCAGGTGCACAAAGTCTAAACTTCAAACCTTAAAGTCCAAATCCCAAAAACCTTCCACATGATATGTTAGGGAAAGAAACTTTTAATCTAATCCATAATGTTCTTTATAGGTAGTTAGGCAAATAAACCAAAAAAGAGAAAGAAAAAAAAAACAAAAAAAAAAAAACAAAGATGCTTTCTTTATTTTGATATTAAAATATACTTTACATTTTAAATGCTTCCCACAATTTTTTATCCTGCATATCTGTCCAAGAACCATGTGCTGGACTGTCCTATCTATCCCTTTCTTTGGAATTCCCATAGCTAGGAGCCAAACTTGACCCTTCTTAATCATTTTATTAATCCTCAATTTGGCTCTTAATCAAAGTTTAATTATGTTTGGCTTGATGTACAATGTTGAATAGGCCTTGACATGTGGACTATAAAGCAAGAAACCTAGACATATATAATTACAATTTTGATGCAAAAACTTTTAGGAATGATAGTTATATGTCTCTTTTTAAGTTCTATTATGGAAAAATTAGGTATTCACTATAAAAAAATAATTTTGTAACTATGGTTACATGTAACTTGTAGCTACACATTATACAAAAATAATATTAATCAATTAATATTGTAGCTACATATTGTAACTATACAAAAATAATTTTTTGAAAATGACAGTTATATGCCTCTTTTTAAAATTTGCTATCCAAAAATAATTTTATAGCTATACATTTTTGTAGCAAATTGGTTGTGCATTATCCATAAAAAAAATAATATATATTTATAAAATAATTATCTGCAACAGATTGATCATGGTAAGGGCTTAGCTACAAGAACATCTACTTCATATTTGACTAAACTAATTTCATATTTAAAATTACAAATATTTAACATCAGCTACATATTAGTTGTAGCTGATGCCTAATTTTTTTGTATTGCCCTTTGATTGGGGCCATGATGATACATCGTACTTTTATTTCACATTGTACAAATTGAGAATTTTAAGACAGTTTATAAGCTGCTCGATTCTTCTATCCTTTGAGATGCTTTTCTATAAGGGCAAAACTTTTTCACTATAAGTATTGGGCCAACAATATTTTAATACTATTGGGTTTCAAAATTTGAATATGAATCTTGTGTCATTAAATTTAAATAATATTTTGTAAGTACATGTTGATTTTGTTAACATGGGCATTAAGATTTAGAAAGAAGTTAAATGAATAATGAATAGTCAAGAAGGGTTAGTAGGAAGCCAAGGGCCCCAAGCGGCATGTTAAGCAAAAGGGGAAATACATCCCCCCTTAAATTCATAAGGTCACTTAAATGTCCCACATGTCTAGATTTAAGGATCACAATATTTATGAACATTGATCAATGTTTTGGGCAAATTTGCATCCAAACAACAGAAAAAATCTATTTTATCCCAACATAATCTTACGTTATCAAATTGACAACATGGATATTTAATGGTTCAAGGAACTCATCATATATTCCTTTTTTTTTTTTTTTTGCTTGTTTTGTTTCTCGATGTTGAGTTTGGTTTTTTTTGTTGCTATTTACTTACTTATAGGCACAAATCAATTGTGAAGATTTGAGGTTGTAATATTGTTTCCTTAGTCATGTTTTCCTAGACAATTAAATAAATTTGATTTTTTAAGAAATTTAATTCTCTTTTGGTAACATTTTCTTTTTCTCGTCAAAGTTCTTGAATCAATTAGATGATAAGTTCTCTTTATATTGGCACAATGTAACGGCGGACATTTATTTTAAATTTGCAAATTAGAGTTGTTGCACACAATTTTTGTTTATAAAAAACTATTTATTGAATTATTTAAAATTAATACATGAAATAATTTAAATTATGAGTAAAGTTAAAATTTTGTTAAATATTTTGATATGATAAAGAAAATAATGAAAAATAAAATTTTGACAATACGAATTTCTGGGTTTGTTGATTTGTGAAAAGTACAATTGTGACCTTATTGAACCATCACTTCTAAAAGACAACTTAAAGGAGAAATTTGGAATATTAGTAAATTAGTATCCAAACCACCTTTTTGTACTGAATTCTCCATTTTATCCTTTAAACTGCATTACCCATTTTAGTTGCTGGAATAATTAAAGGGTAAATTATGTAAAAAAATCACAAATAACTTTCACTTTAGACACAAAATAATCTTTCTTTTTAGGGCAAATGTCAAAAATGGTCCCTAAAGTTTTAGTTTAGAAGTACTTTAGTCCTTAAACTTTAAAACTTCATCTTTTAGTCCCTAACGTTTAGATTTAGTTTCAATCTAGTCCCTAAGTCAACTTTCTAGCAACTTTTCACCGGAAAATTGACCAAGTTTGACATTTTTAAGGGTAAAGTTGTCAATTTATAGTTTTATGTTTCACTTTAGTTCCTATATAAGATTTTATGTTTCAATTTAGTCCCTATGTTACTTTTTTTTCTTTTTATAAATATATGTGCATGTGTGTATATATAATTGATACTAACATATTATTGATATATTAATATCATTTGTGATACTATTATAATTAATAATATTAATTGTATGATTAGTGATATATTAATAATAATAAAGATTATATTATAATAATTTTAAGGGTGAATTACAGCCACCCTCCTGAAGTTTGGTGTAATTACAAAAAAATCTTCGTTGTTTAAAAAATTACAAATGCCTCCCTAAACTTTAGGACCTAAATGTAAGCTGACGAAAAGTGTAAAATGACCAAAATGCCCTTCTGTTAAATTATTTTTTTTAAAAAATAAAAATAAAAAAATTGATTAGAAATATCAAAAGACAAAAATACCCTTGGACCTATTTGTAATGTTTTTGAATTTATGAGGGTTTATTTGTTATATTTTTATCACCTTCAATTTTCGTCAGACCGCCGCCACTGCTCGCCAAACAGTCGTCGTGCTCCTCCACCGGAACTGGGCTTTGCTGCTGCCAGAAGGTGCGCGTTGTTGCGCTCTATCAAACCCCCAAATCAATTTCAACTTTCTCCTTCACTTCGTTGGCCAATTTCAAGCAAAATCGTTCAACTCCACTGCGCGCCTCCACCTTCCATTCTCATTTTTCATTGGTCAAATCACAAAATTGAAACCACCATTACACTCCTCTCGTCGAGTCCATCAAAATCCACTCCTTGTTTATGAGTTTCCGTCACCAGAACTAAGCAACCCGTCACCGCCGTCGTGAGGTTTCGTTCGGAGCTTAATTTTCGGCGAGTCGTTGGGTGTTTCTAGGCAAATTTGGTACCGGTGCGTTCCTTGTGACGAGGGAAAGAGAATGGTTAGATTGGTTGCTAATTTTTCCAACGTCGGAGAGGTGCTGGTTGGAGAGGATGGTGACGGTAAGCATGGAAGAATTTTGATACAATAGGAGGGCTCTTGTATATATATTTTTCAATTCTCTGAAATTGTAATTTTCACCCCAATACTTCCTCTTAGATTTCAATTGAATCATTTTAACTCTCTGAGAGCCTCACATTGACTCCAAATTTTTTTTCCTCAATTTCAATTAAGTCCTCAAACTAGTTAATGACTCTATTGACCTACTTGATCAAAATTAATTTTGTTGACCACCAAAACTTCAAAATTCTTACAATCAAGTCATTTCTTATTCGTGTTTTGAGCCCCAAAATTTTTGTCGAATAAATATTTTAATTTTTAAATCTTACTTTCTAAAATGCCAAATCTAGGGGTGTTACATGTCATTATTATTTTTTAATTTTAAAAATTATTAAAAATATATTATCATGATAGATTTAATTTATTTTAGGTTTTTACTTATTTTACTTTTTAGTTAAATTGAATTGAATTCAATTAAAATATTAATTATATATATTACTATTTTAATATTATCAGATAATTTTAATAATATAAATTTATATTTAACATAATCTAATATGTTATATTTTAATGATATAAATTTAATTAAATTATTTTAGATATGCTTATTATTTTTAATGCTATTGAATATATCATTTCAATTATTAAAATTATATGTTCAAGATGATAGATTTGATTTATATTTTTAATTTTTCTTACTTATTAAATTCAATTGAATATAATTAAATTATCTTAAATACATTTACTATTTTAAATTCACCTTGGATTCTTCTTTGTTTTATTACATTTAAGACCTCAAACAAAAAAAAAACAAAAACAAATACACCCTTAACCAATTAAAAATCTTACAATACCACCCATGAGGGTATTTTTGTCCACTAAAAAAAGTCAAACCAGGTCAAAGATGCCATTAGTTAAACTAAGGGCATTTTTGAAATTTTATCCATTTTTTTAACGGTTGTACAGTAAAACCCTAACTGCTGGACTGAAATGTTGGACGGCGATTAAGTTCACGAGGGTATTTGTAATTTTCAAAACAATGAGAATTTTTTTGTAATTACGCCAAACCTCAGGGGGTAGCTGTAATTCACCCTAATTTTAATTATATTCATAATATATAGTATTAATAATATTATAAATATTATTAATATAATAAATTATTATTATTATTATAATATTACAACTACTAATAATAATACATGATATTAATAAAAATTAAATTAAATTTATTATTATTATTAATATGATTGATATGGGATAGCCCAACAGGCTCAAACCCAAAGATATTCGACTAGAGTAGAAAGGCATGATGGTCCAACGGGCCCAACCTCGAGATACTTGACCAGAGCGGAAAGAGGATGCCAGATGACCCAATTACTGGCAGACTTGATCATAACTCGACCACAGTTGAAATCCATTAGAGCAGAGCACCAACACCCGCCAAGTCGACCAGAAGTTGATTGACTTGGGCCTCTAGTCAATTTCTCTTACTTCGCCCATCGTGGTTAATATGAAACAGATCAACTGTAGCTTGAGGAGATGTCATACAGGAACATCCGTATCGACCATGGAGGCTGAGGAGAGACAACAGCCTCTCCGCCGCATTAAATGCTCCCCCTGGTGGCGTGCCTCCACATTAATAGCGCATGCCACTACAGTACCACCTTTCCTCAATGGACTCAAGATAGTACGCGCCACCAATGTACCTTTATGCCTTAGGCTGCGCCACCTAGAATAGTACACGGGAAGGAGAAGACTTCATAGCTCTCAGTCTAGCACAAGAGCTACTCCAATTTCGTGGGGGCATGGTAGTCATATCAACCCCAGTGAGAAGACTATAAACACCCCATCACAGTCCTTCAGCAATGTATGCAATTTCTTATCTTGTGCTCTTACTCTGCTGCTCATCTCTTTAGTCAATCCATACTGACTTGAGGTCGAAGTGCTTTAGCCGAGGACACCTCGGCTAGCCTGATGTTTGCTGTTGATTGCAGGACTTGACCCCGATTCACTAGAAGCTCACTAATCATATAGTATTTATTAATACTATATATTATGAATATAATTAAAATTATTACAATATAATCTTTATTATTATTATTAATATATCACTAATCATATAGTTAATATTATTAATTATAATAGTATCACAAATGATATTAATACATCAATAATATATTATTCAATGTTAATAATAATATATTAGTATCAATTATATATATACACATGTACATATATTTATAAAAAGAAAAAAAGTAACATATGGACTAAATTGAAACATAAAATCTTATATAGGGACTAAAGTGAAACATAAAACCTTATATAGGGACTAAAATAAAATATAAAACTATAAATTAACAATTTTGCCCTTAAAAATGTCAAACTTGATCAATTTTTTGGTGAAAAGTTGCAGGAAAGTTGACTTAGGGACTAGATTGAAACTAAATCCAAACGTTATGGACTAAAAAATGAAGTTTTAAAGTTTGAGAACTAAAATGATTCTAAACTAAAACTTTAAAAATCATTTATGACATTTGCCCTTCTTTTTATAATAGTATAGATTAAAAGCAACCCCAACTCGTTCATGATACAATTTACTAATGAGATTATAATTTGTCGTAAGGTCACATAATGTACAAGGGATGGGATATCTAAATTATTAATAAAGCGTCTGTTTTTTTAGGATGTTTTCAAATATATTTTATAAAATATTTTTATTTTTATTTTTTAATCCTTATAATTATAAAGAATAACTATTATAACGCTAGTACTATTTAATAGTCTAACAACCATCGATGCATGGTATGTATTTTTATTTTTTATATTTTATTTTTATTTTTCCAACTTCTTGTTACAGGTGTGCTTAATTCCACTTATACTACAATCATTAAGTGTGTATTCGCCGCTAGTTTTTTATTAATTTTTCAATGTGATCATTTTTATAAGTAGTATTTTAGGATTAGGTATGAATGCTAAACTTGGGTAATGCTTAATATGTGTTTGGACCTTGAATTTTAACGAGACCTTTTTTATATATATTCTTGATGATGTAATTTTGTATTTAGTGTCTGCACTTTTATTATTTTTTCTGTTTCCTTATCAAATTCAATGATCCAAACATAATATAAATTTTAGATTAAATGGTCAGATCGAGACCTAAGAATGAACCCTCAAATTTTTAATTTTTTTTATTAATTGAGACTCATTAGTAGCTGATTATTTAATTATTCCTTATAATAATTAATTATTGTAATTGATAATCTACAATGACTTAATATTATGATATAATTATTTTTAATTAAAAATTAACAAAATCTCAACTTAAAATGAATCTTCATTAAAGTTGTCCTCCCCTATGACTCACAATTTTTCATTTAATATGGACCTTTTGTATTTTATTTCAAATCCCTGTTGTCCACAGCTGGTAATTTTTGAAATAAAAAATAAAAATACAGTTTTCTAAGGTCAAACGGGAGACTTCAAACTCTAGTTGCCCGCCGTCGGACTTTGGGCCCCACTTTACAGTGCCCCACATCATGGTCCGTCTAAAATTAAAGCCCCGTTTGTTTATATTTTTAGACCTTATTTGTGTTTTTATCACTATTTGAACAATCATATATTTTTCAGCATAAAAAATATAAATCATTAAAACTTTTGTCTCTATGTCTACTTTAATTATTATTTTTAAATAAAGTATTTAGATATACTTTTATTTTTATTTTAAAATTTTAAAATTAATTTTTTAATTTTTGAAAATAGTGAAAATAAAAATGAAGATAAAACCAAGCGGCATCTAAAAAACGGTTGTACTTTTTGATGATCAAGGGAGTAGATTTTCTCTTCACGGGGGAGTCCACGGCTTAAGACGACGCTCAGAGTAAAATGTATTAAACGTGAAATGATATATATTTGCTAAATAGTTGGAACTAGGGGTATAAGATGAGTTGAGTCGACTCATGAGCCTCATGAATTGGTTAAATTATAGTTCGACTCGAGTTTAAGTTTTGATTTAGTTGTTCAAAACCTCACGAGCCGACTTGTGAGCTTTTTTTTTTTATATATAAATATTTTTATATATTAATTAAATAATTATTATATATTATAATTTACTTATTTTTATTTTTAAATACTTTCTATATATTAATTTAATAACTATTTATATTAATCATTTACTTTTTATTTTTAAATATTTTATATATAATATTAAATAATTATTATATATTAATAATTAAATTTTATTGCCGAGTTGAGCTTGAGCTCGATTAATACTCAGCTCGCAAGCTTGACCTCAAGCTCAAAATTTTCTTCGAGTTCGCCTCTTTTACACTTTTAATTGGGACGACTGATGAGTTGTCAGAATGTGAGAAATATGAAGCAGCAAAAAATTATTATAATACTAAAGAAAAAAATCCAAGCCTAGCCACTAGTTTTTATGGTTAAGAAAGTTTTTTGAAAAATACATTACATGTTGGATAACATATCCTATCATATCCTTCATTACATGTTGGATAACATTACATGTTTGAAAAATACATTACATGTATTTTTTGAAAAATACAGTTTGTATAGTTTTAAAATACATTGAATTTTGGATAACACAATCCAAGCAAAGAGGTGGGATAAGCAGTGCAATCCTACTTGTAGGATGTGAAAAACTGAAAATCATGGAATAGTAAATTACCATAATGCCTAAGAAAAAATTTAAGCTCAGCAGCCATTTTTGATAAAATGGAGCTTTATAAAAATCTCATTGAAAGTACTTTGATAAAATCTAATTTATCTTAAGCAATAACTTCAACAAAATATATTTATAGTAATTAGGAGTAGGTATAAGTCGGTAGACCAATCGAATCATATGATGAAATTAAAAAACCGATTCATGACAAATATCCTATCAAATTTTATTTATATTCAGTTTGATTTCAATTTTTTGTTCTGATAAAATCAATACCATATTGAGTATCAACATTGTATATATTGATATATAATTTTTTTAATGTTAATTTTATTATAAACTTTATATCACTTTCCTTCTCCTAAATAATTTAGGTTAAACTAAACTCTAGTATCAAATTCTCCTTAAATTTGAAAATTGGAATAATACTTTTTCCTTTCTTTTGTCTTTATTTTATCCTAAGTTCTTCAATAAATTTAATTTTCGCTTAAATGAATTGAAAAATATTTGGTTTTTACTGAATCGAACTTGTTTAGTACTCTCTCTATTGCTTTAACATGTCGAATTTTCAATTTATCAAATGCATGCCCTTAATAGTAATAAAATACACTAATATAATATTAAATATAATTAACACATATAAAATTTATTTAATAGTTTAATTTCATTACATATCTCATCACATTCTTCTCGTACTCCACCCCACCACCAAAAAGGGCAAAAAAAATAAATTAAAAAAAAAGGATCCATATAGTAAGACAGCCATAAAGAAAAAGAAAATCAATAAAATATTACAGAGATATGTTATAATACGGCCACTTCTCAAAACAGTTGGGGAGAAAAATGTCTAGGTTCGGAGTGTGCTTAGTTGTACTTAGAACTGTAACGGGCCCACCGGCCGGTCTCATGCCCATTTTAACTTTTATGTGTAGTTGTTTGGTTGGATTTTTAAATTATCTCTTATTTATTTATCATGTGATAATTTATATAATTTTTTTATTATTATGATATAATTTAACTGATAGATTAATTTATTATGGAATTTGCAAATATAAATACGAGCTTTTTGGTATTCTTGTAAATTTTTGCAGATTCAAGTGTTTATTATCACTCTAATTAAGAGAGTGTCTAGTTAAATTTATTTAAAATATTTTATAAACTCCTACATATTATAAGATATTTTTGGAGTTTATAAGATGTTAGATCTTATGTTTAAAATAAGTTGTTAAAGTGTTTTGATAAAATAAGATGTTAATAATGACAATTTTGTAATTAAACTAAAAATAAAAAAGCTTGTTAAAATCTTAAAAATAAGTTAGCGTCTCTTTATTTAAAAAAAAAAAAAATTATAAGCTCTTAACATCTTATTTTAGAATCTTATAAGCTCTTTTTTTAAAAAATTTACCAAATATTTTTTTTATTGACTTTTAAGTTCTTAAACATTTTAAAGATGTTTTAAAGAACTTATAAGCTCACCCAAACACCCTCTAAATGAATGATAAAATGGGTTAAAATTACTTATTTTTATTCTTAGAGTTACTGTGGTTGGATTTTTAATTTATTTCATAATTATTTATCATGTGATAATTTATGTGATTTTTTATTCCTATGTACAGTTTGGCTGGCATAATACATAAATTCATGGGGTGGCAAATTAATTTATCATAAGAATTACACATATAAATATGAGCTTTTGATATTTTTGCGGGTCGATTGTTTATTGTCGCTCCAACCAAAAAAATGATAATATGGAATAAAAATACTATTTTTCACCTTACCATTTAAATCAAACTAATTCTTAATTTAATGTTTAGTCATAGTAAAATCGTGGTGAGGGCATCATTTATTATTATTAATTATTCAATAAAAGAAGACTACAACGTAAGTCTTGGCATTGGGTACAAGGTTAAAGTATGGTCCCATTTTTTTTAATTATTATTAATTACTATTATTTAGTTTTGATTTGTTTTCAATCAATAGTCACCGCACGGAAAGTGGTTTGTCAGTATTATGTTCTAAATATGTCATATGTGGTGACAATTAAGGTGATAGGACATAGGAGATTGATTGCCTCAGTAATTTTTAATTTTTTTTTTATTATTAGAAATTATTCGATTATATTTTAATTGTTATATTAATATTTAGAACGAACTCCAAAAAATATATAATTATGTTCTTTAAAATTAAAATATCAAATATAATTAGAAAAATTATTATGAAAGTATATTAATAATTATTGCAGAATAGATTAATTAATACTTGTATGAATCAAACTCAAGCTCATACTCTTTTAATTACAGACTTCCATCGATGTTTGGGCTCCTTAGTGTTATGTGTTTTTCCCCCCCTCTTTTCAAATAAAATTGTACGTAAATAAAAGACCGACAACTATATATATGAGACAAATTTTGAATTTAATTTTTAAAATAAACAAAATAAAATTCGGATGTATAGGTATTTAATTTTAGTTTAAATGAAAAGCACATTTTACCAGTGCATGTATAGGTATTTAATTTATTTTTTGAATAGTAGTAATTGTTGTCCAGTGATTTATAATCCAATGGCATTAAGTCTCCTCTATTATGTGGGAGGTCTCATGTTCAACCAAAATGGTGCGTCTTTGTGTGCCTTTTGATTGTAGTTGTGGAGTTTGTACTTCTATCTTTTTTGGTTTGATATTCGTATTCTATTGATTTATTGTAAAACTGATCTTATTGATTTAATAATTGAATTTATAGACTTATTGTAAAGGATATTATCCAAAAAAAAAAAAAATAATAGTAATTGATCAATTCAAAGAGTAACTCTCTCTCTCTCTTCAACTTATCCCAAAAAAAAAAAAGAAAAAAAGAAAGAAAGAAAGATACTAAAAACAAAAATCTATTAATTTTAATATTTCTTCTTTAATTAAATGCATGCTTCTCAGAGATTGCAGGCTAAGGAATCAAACACTAGTGCACACACTACAGTTAATTAGGCGGTGCTCGGATGATGTTTGTCCCCTTAATTACAGATTTAATTACCAAAGATTAACCTAATTAATTTGTTTTAATTAACATTAAGAATCTCTTTAACCTATGCTTTTTCCTTCGGCTTTCCCATAATGAGGTTGTCCTGAGGCCGACAATCTCTTTCTTTTTAATTACTATATTTTGGCTGCAGATCAAAAGGGATTAACATTCTCTAAAAATTTTAATCCAATGTAATTTTGGAATTAATCAAAGCAGCCCTTAATAGGTTGCCACGTTAGTATGTTTTCCAATTTTTCTAGTTCGATTTATCCTAATTAATATTTGAATTATCCTCTATATAGTTTTCTGTCTAAACAAGATTATGCAGGAAACATGAACGTGTTAGTGTCCTAAATCTTGATGCTTATCCTTTTGGATCCTCACGTGGTTCCTGTCCTAAATCGAGATGTTTATCCTTTGGATTGTCATGTGAATTTTTGTATAGCGTGAAATGAGATAATTTTTCAATAGGGTGAAGGTCGAATCGGTGTATTGGGTCAATCGAGGCGATTTAAATTCTCTTATGTTTTATCTTTTATTTCATTTCATATATATATGACACGTATATACAATATTTATTTATAAAAATAATTGATTGAGAATCAGATACACTTAACATATATAAATATATATATATCATACTAGCGTAAACCTCGTACTATGCATGGTATATTCACTTAACTAATAAATTTAAAAAATATAAATATGCAACTAATTTTTTGTGATTTCACAGATAAATTATTACAATTTTTCATATTCTATAAAAAAATATTATTTTAAATAGTTAAGTAGTAATATTTAATAGTATTCATTAAAATAAAAATGCTATAGTACTTTAAATAAAATTATTAATGTGAAGAGAGCAACATACATAACATATGAGGGAATATATATATATATATATATTTATATATCAGCACCTTATCCACTTCAAACTTTATCTTGTAGAAGATCAACGACTTTGATTTCAAGTCGTGATATAATTCATTTGGGTCAAGTTGTTCCACATAAAAAATACAAATCTAAACTATTTCAAAATATCTTTTAGTAATAAAATTATTTTGGTCCAAAATATTTAGATTCTTTATTAGTTTGAATATTCTATATTAAATCAAAAAGCAGTTCAGAAATATATAAAATATTGTCTAAGAAATTCTTGTTGCATACAAAAAAAAATTATAAATAGGGATAAAGCTATAAAAATTATGTAACACATCAAAATAGGATATTTACAAAGAAATTTGGGTTATTTAATTAATCAAATAAAAAGGATTTGTAATGAACAAATAAAACTAAATTAATTGATGAAAATGAAAAAACAAATTAAAAAGTAGTCCTTAAAACCAAGTAAATATAAAAAAGTGAAAAACTGGTGCATATATATATATATGTATATGTATATGTATATGTATTATACATACATTATTTACACAAAGGTAACTTGAAAAAATTGAATTAATTTGATAAAAAAAAAAAGAGAATAAAAACCACAACAAAATAATGAAAGTAAAAATAACAATAATAATTTCCAAGATTAGAATTAAAAGATTCCTTTCAAACATGATATTTATGATCCAAAACAGAGAAAAGAAAAATACATATGAATTTAGAGAATATTGAATAAAAATATTAACCCAACAAAAAGGAATTATAATAAATTACAAACTAAACTAAATTATTCTAATTGACAAAAGAAAAAAAGAAAAAGAGCAAAACTTGCAACTTAAAGAACTACTTTACACATCTTGGTAAATGTTCAAAACCTCAAATGACAAAAGCGGATGTGAAAATAAAGGGAAAAAAGAAATAAGGTGGTCTACAAGTAATTGAAAATAAAAATACTTTCTAATATTCTAGGTTTATCATTGTTAAATATAGATAATCTACTTACAATTCTGTTGTAATATCTTTTATTTCAGCAAAACATTTATTCATATCACACACACACACACACAAAGAAAAACAAGAAAGAAAGAAAGAAAAACAAAGATTTAAATGATAATTGAGCAACAAATACATCTATGCGTATATTGAAAATGAATCAATATAAATTTGAAACGAATATATGAACGCTGATAGAATGTAATTAAAGTTCACTTGAAAATTTAGAATGAAAGGGTTATCTTGAAGAAGAAGAAGAAGGGGAAGAGTGGAAGTAGAGATAAATAAGTTATGATTTGTTTGATGGCATGAAATTTATAGAATAATTTTTTTGTAGGAGTCCTTAATTCGGTGATCATAAAACACCTTTTGAATTTTAAATTTATTTGTTGAAAGAAAATCATAGATAAGATACGATCAAATTGGTTAGGATAATAATCAACAATTAATAAAAAATTTGAATTTAATTAAAAAAACTCAAAATTCTAAAAATTTGCCACTTGGCCAAAATTGCAATTGTAGGTCCCACACCGTTGTACTATATATAATAACTAGTATTATTCCCGTGCTATGCACAACCTTTTACAAATACTATATATTAATGTTACTCTAAGTCATAGATATAATTAACAATTAATATAAAAATTAAAATATTACAAAAAATGCTCAATTAATGAGTGAAACAAAATATTACCATAACATATAAAAATTTAGCATTAAAAGTTTGAAACATGTAAAGACATCAAATAATTTGATGCGTTATATACATGATATTATGGAAAAATGAATCTAAAAATTATTCAGTAAGAAGGTAAAAAAAACTTAAAACTTCTAAAGATAAAAGCATATGAGTAAGATTATAATTTACTCAAAAGATAGAAAATATTACAACAAAAACTAAAAGATAGTTGTATTAAAAAATACAAAAATATATAGAACACAAGATAAGATTAATGAGCTAAAAAGTCATTAAAAAAAAACAAAAACATAGAAGTGTAACATTTAAAGACTACTTTAAACTTAAAAGAAGATGACTATATATTAAGTTGGAAGTTAAAATATATACAATTAAATAATAGTCTACAAAAAATTTAAAGAAAAGTATATCTTATTTTAATTTTTTATTAAATCAACCAAGTCAATACAAAACTATGATAATAAAGATAAAAAAAAATAAAAAAATAGATCAAATTATGCCTATCAATATTATAAACTTAAAAAATTAATGAGTCTATTTTCTATTGATAATATCATCTCATAGTATTTCATATAATCAATTAAGTTTAAAGAATATGTATAGATGAAGTAGTATATAAATTTTTCAAAAAGAGTCAGAATTATACATACTATACATATATAATTGCATATATCTGAGAAAAAAATAAAATTAATGGACTTACAAAATCACAATTCAAAAAATAAAAAATTCTAAAAATATTTAACCAAAATAATAAATTTCATCCTATAAAATAGTAAATTCAGAGAACCAAAAAAAAAAAGGTTAAAAATAAAAAGCAAATTAACTAATAACTTGATTGTAATAATGAATGGAAAAAATACTAAATGTAAAATAAGATTTTTTGAAACAATTGGACAAAATAACAAAGAAATGAAATAAATAATAGAATTTATCAATGGCTAAAGCAAAAATATAGCAATTAAAAATTAATAAATTATAAAATATTAAAAATAATGAATATACCTCATCTTGCAAAATTACAAAATTAAATTATCAAAAAGTGAAAGATAAAAAATTAAATAAATAAATTGATAACTTAAACTAAGTAGTAAACAAAAAATACATAAAAAAGTATAGAATTTTAACAATAAAAGTTAGATGACAGACTTTATTCATAGTTAAAGAGAAAATTATAAGCATTAGATCCATAATATAATAAAAAAATTAAACGAATAAAATGAAATCAAAACATTGAATACAAAAAAATCAAGCAATCAATTAATAACTTGAAAAATAAAAAAATAACACACACAAAAAGGTAGAGAAAAAGAAATGCTAGAGAACTGAGAGTATTAATAAAATGACTTTCAAAATACTCTATTTATAGTGGTATAGATATAAACTAGTTATTAGAGATAAGAGAAAAATTATAAAAAATTTATCGAATTGTGGAGTTTGAATGATTAAGGAACTATCAAGATATTGAGAGTAAAAATGAAAATATTTTGCAGATAAAATGCAATCGTAATTTGGCATTATAGATAAATAAAGAATGATTTGTTCCAATTAAAAAAAGATTTTAAAATCTTGGTACATTTAAATAAAAAAATAATATCAAATTAATAACCAATAATAAAATGAATTTTTTTTAATTTAATTAAAAAACTCAGAATTATAAGAATTTAGATTTTGATCAAATTTGTACAATTATGGGTCATACACTGTTGTGCTAAATATAATAGTATTGATAGATAGATATGCATAGAAGAGTTTTAACATATCTAAACATCTACAACATTATCTCATCAATAATATGAAAGAGATAATATTAATTTCGATTCATTAACTAAAAATTCAAAAAAGAAATCCTTTATCTAATGAAGAATTTTCTTTTCAAATGTAATACATCCACATCAGTTAGAGATAAATAAGAGTAAATATCTTTTAAAACGAAATAAATAATATCAAATTTAATAACCAACAATTAATGAAAAATTTTGAATTTAATTAAAAAACTCAAAATTCTAAGAATTTGCCACTTGGCCAAAATTGCAATCAAAATTGAGTAATTATGGATCCCACACCGTTGTACTATATATAATAGTATAGATATAGATTAGAATAGAAAACAAAATACGAAATGAAATGGAGGATCAAAGTCCAATTGGAGTGGGACATCTTAATTTTAAAATCATAACAAAAACGGTCAAATTGATGTATTGAGTTAGTCAGAACCAAGATTTATAAATTGGGTGGCATGTGGACCAGCGACATAAGTCTCTCACATAATGTGGGAGATTAGGAATTCGAACTTGAACAGACTCTTAATGTGTGTGTGTATAAATTTGAAAGAAAAACAAGATTTATAAATCCTAAAACCACAATAAAGACCTCTGTCAGCCCAAATCTTAATAATTTAAACTAAAGAAAATTGAGAAATTAATACAGAAAAAAGGCAGCAAAGTAATTAAGTTATGTTAGCGTTTGGTGCGAAGAAGACTGTCTCAAAATAGGTGCAACAGCCTAAGATTCTTGGGGAAAATTATAATACGTAAAGATTGAAAATGTTTATTGAGTATTAGTGGATAAAGTGCCAGATAAAACTTTATTTTATCAGCTAATTATCTAGGCATGTAATTTATTATATTCGTCTATCTTTTATCTCTTCCTATTGTGGCTGATGCAATTATTCAACTAGTAGACCTATCTATTGCTAAAGGTATTGAAGGAATAAATTGATATGTCTATTGATTTTCTATTGAAGCAATATGGACTTGATCCAAATATTCCTTATTAGGAATTTAATAAAGGTGTGGAGGATAAACAACTAGACCTTTTAGTGTAAAAAAAAAATTAAAAAAAAAAGGCTACTGAACCCTCTATTAATTATACTGAATGATATACATTATAGACCCTCTATTTCATTTAACTTTTTCTTTTTAATTTATATACACACAAATCAAGAACTCGTTATGGTTCGAAATCTTGACGTCACACTTCATGTGTGAGACGCTATTAGATCAAAGATCATTTGACCATTGAATCCTTTATTTCACCAAATGATATACATTATAAATCCTCTATTTCACTGAATGATATATATTATAGGGCATTTTTGGACCACGAATTGAATCTCTATTTTCCTCTTTTGGGTGCAACCATGAGAAAAAAGGCCATTTCAATTCATCACCGATATCATAGTACATATTTGTTACTAACAACACCAAAGAACTCGTGTCTAGCAGTAGGGATGGAATGGGTCCAGGTAAGACCCGGATCGCCCCGGACTCACCCCGTTTGGGGCAGATTTTAAAAGCATAAATGGTCTTGGGGCAGGTCTCGAGTTTTAATTTTTAAACTCGGACCCGTCCCTGTAGATATTATATATATTAATTTTATTTATTATATATATATATATATATTTTATGTGGTGTTGTATTCATATATATATGAAAAAGTATGAATATTACATATATATTCTATATAAAAATAATAATATTGTCATAATAAATAACTTATGCATTCAATATGTATATATAAGTAATAATAATGTTTGCAATTTATCATTTTTTGAAGACCAAAACATGCATATATAAATATTAATAATAATTTTTTTGTTAATAACATTATTTTTTCATATTATAAAGTTATAGTGACGTCATTTTTTAAAAAGAAATATTTTAATTTTTTTAAAACATTTTAAATAGATCTAATGAGTCTAATAGGTCCAACGCGTTAGATAAAGATTCACAGTGAGGCAGGCTTCAAGTCCATAAAAATCTTGAAGTGGTAGATCCTAAATTTTGTCAAACCTTCCCCAAACCCGACCCATTGCCTAGCAGTGGCAAAAGAGGCGGAAGAAAAACCATCTTCCTAAAAACTAGTTAAGCGCCAAATTATCTAATTTAAAGTGAAGAAAAATATTTTGTCCAACATTTTCCTCACTAAAATTTGAGGCGAAGTATAACTTCAATGAAAAAAAAAAATAGCAAAAAGAAAAACAAAAAGCACCACAATTTTTCATGGAATAAAACAACTTAACTCGACAACCAATTTATCCATTAATACATATTGTGTATGCTATTTTTTTTCAAGCTATTCCACCTAATGCAAGGACTATTTGCATTCAACCAAAAGTTGAAGACAGTACAGACAGAAGTGCAACTAGTACGTACTAAAATATCAACAGAATTGCATCATACGTAAGGTATATTTAACTCCTATCTACTTTTATAGTACTGTCTTTAACTTAGTCCTAATTTTTATTACATATATAATTATTGGAAAGCGATGAACTGAATACACGTCCGGACCGAAAGCTTCCAATTTGTTCCAGCTTTTTCCGGGGGGCGGTGGGTGACTGGGAATCTAAAGCCGCCACAGTCCACACTGCCAGCCTTCACTACCCAAATAAGATTCTTTCCTACTTTGTTTTATATGTTTTACTATTTTTGTCATCATTTCAAATTTATTGTCCGACATGAAAGATCTGTTTCGAGAGTTACTATCTCGATACATATGTGGTCGAAGTTTATGTTCTTATGTAATATAAAAAATCATAAATTATTTTAAAATCTCGACTCCTTTAATATGAAATATAAAATATCATTACTAACATTTGGAAGAGGTCTTCTGCACCTCCATTTATTACTAAACCCTTTTTTAGAATATCAGAGACATCAACATTATACGATCATGGGAAAAATAGATAGCGGGAAAGTAAATTTCCACACATCTGAATAAAATAATTGCGACTTCGGATCTTATAGAAATAATTGAAAAGTTAGCTACGATTCTCTTACTAAAGGAAAAAGTAAAAAATTTAGAAAACTAGACATCATCTTCTTTAGTGCACTTATGCGAAGAGAACTAGAGTCCACTAAGTCATTATCTAACCTTTTTTTTTTTTTTTTTTTAAATTTATAGATGTGCATACCAAAAGTTCGTTAAATTTTAAAATTTAATCTTATATTTTATGTGTGAGATTTATATCGATTGGTCAAACAATCACAAAGTAGCCACCATGTGATTAAACATACACGACTTTAAATGCTAGAAGTATCCTACTATAGCAATCACTTTAGGTGTATAATTATTGTTCAACTAATCTTATGCTCTACTCTATAATGTTTTTCTCATCTCTACTGACCCATTTGTTGGATTATTTTAGTTGGGAATTACCATAACGAGTCACATTATTTTTAATATTTCTTTCATCAATCAAGTTATCAAATAATTAAAAATATGTTTCTTAATATTTTTTTGCCAAAAATCCTTGAGCCACGCTTAGTATAAATATAGTATACAACCATTGGATGGCAATGACTGAAAAATATTATGGGACTGTTTGGTTTTATTTTCATTTTTTATTTTTTATTTTTATTATTTTTAAAATTTGAAAAGTTAGTTAGTATAAATGAGTTTGTATTTAGATAAATTATTGAAAAAGTAATGATTATGTTGGTTTTAATAGGTTCTAGGTGGAGAAAGGTAGAAATAATGGAATAAAAATAAAAGATATATAAGTTATTAGAAAATGTATTTTAAAAATAAAAATAAAAATACTGTTAGGTAAAAATATGTAGAAAGTGATGTGTTTCATTTTTGAAATAGTAGAAAATGTGAAAATGAATTTTTAAAATGAAGCCAAACGGGCCCTATTATTTCTGATGTGAACTGAGCACAGAAATATGATATATAACTTATTCCCAAAAGATTCATACTATCTCAAATGACATCACTCCCATACCTAGCTATGCTCCCATCAAGCTATCTTTAATTACTGATCAGGAATGTGATTACCTCTGCACAGATGTTATTACTTAATATAACATCTCTAATGATATGATTACATGCACAATAATATTGGCAGTTAAGAGGTTGACTACTTAATTAGTCTTAGTCCTACTAATTCCTTTAGGTTTATGACATTATGATTGTTTTTAGTTGGAACAAATGATTGAAAATGATTGAGATATATAATCTTAGTTGTCCTAAGTTGGAGATAATAATGATTGTATGAGCCTTAATATCCCATTAGAAGAAAGTTGACCAATTGATTGAGTTGAGCACCATTTACTCCCATAAATCTCACCAATGCGTACTTTGTTATGAATCAATTCAAACCATTTATTTCAATCAAGGCTCGTTTGCTTTGAACGATGTGATTAACAGTGATATAAACAAATAGATACATTTTAAATTCATTAGAATAGAATATTTTAATTTTATATTTAATTGGTAAGATTAATATATAAATAAATTAAAATATAATATATCAATTTATTATTATATCTTCTATACTTTTTAATAAGTTTTTCATAGTTTTCTCATTCTTCCCCCATTCTTACTTCTTAGGAACAAGGTTTAATTGAAAATAAGATAAAAAATAGATCATATTTAATTCAAGCATTCCCCCATTTGATCCAATTTTCAAAAGCAACAATAAATAATATTGGATCTAAAATTCATCAAATGTTTTTATCAATTGAAACAAACACTAAAGAAGACTTGATTAGGTATATATCACACCCAATCAAGCCAACCAAATAAGGCCTCAATGTTTTATCTTCCACTTTTCATTACAAATAATACTATACCATATAAAGTTAAAACACATACATTACCCAACAAAATGATCTTACTTTTTGTCTTAAATCGAAACTCTAGGCCCAAAAAGAGAACACAATTTCATCACAATCACCAAAAAATCTTTCACTTACATCACCAACAAATGAAGCTCCCATAACCAAACTATTTGAAAGAACAAAAGATCCTCTCTGAGAATCCCTTATTCTAACCAGAAGAAAGAAAGAAAGGATATTAGAAGTAGTTGAAGCTATAATTTTATTAAGTATGGTAAACCAAACAAATATTCCAAACAAACTACTGTATTTTCCCACAATTCAAATACTGTCAGCCAAGAGAGAGATGTCCATACAGTTTTAGTTCATATATAAAACAACAGAAGCATTTTAGGAGTCCTCATTACACGGCAAATATTTGTCACAAACCTTCTCTGTATTCTTCTGATTATAAAATCCCAACCTGCACATGGGAGGAAGATGCAGCTCAGAGCATCATTTACCAACCTAAGATCTCCCATCTCTCTCTCTCTCACTCACACAAATTGAGAGAGAGAGAGAGAGAGAGAGAGAGAGACTTTTACACTCATTTCAAAATACTTCTTTTTTCTGTTTCATTTGGATTTAATAAGAAGACCCTAGAAGGAATATAAACTTTTTATATGAGGGCATCACCATACCTAAATTGATAATAAGGGCATGCCAAATCTTACTCAGATATGTTGTTCACCAGTCATAATTTCTCACACATAAATGATAAATTTTGATGAAATAAAAATGGTACGCCAATCATAAGGGCATGGCCAAATGGAATGTGTGCTCATCACCATGTTCCATGTGATTAACCAAATCAACAACAAGATTTCCAG
Organism: Jacaranda mimosifolia; assembly: GCA_018894105.1. Lineage (NCBI taxonomy): Eukaryota > Viridiplantae > Streptophyta > Magnoliopsida > Lamiales > Bignoniaceae > Jacaranda > Jacaranda mimosifolia. The sequence continues at coordinate 2,853,905 of CM032123.1, forward strand.
CTCCTTTTCTATTGTAGCATATGAAAATCTAATAATTCAAAAATTCAAACTTTGATCTAATGCAAAACAGTATTAGTCTTTGACATGTGTCCAATCTAGGAGATAAGTACAACTTGGATCCCCCAATTATAAAGGTTCCCCAGGGCAAGATGATACATTCCATATATTGTCATAAATCCATAATCAAAAACTGCCGCAAAATCTCATCTATCTAGTAGACCCAAAAGAAAGAACAGCTGGATCTGAAGAATGTTGGCCAAAAGTAAAAAGCAACTACGACATCCAGACTATAGAATCTCCATACTAAATGTGCCAACCAAAACTCAAGCAATTCTTGTCAGGCACTACAATTCGATCAAATTCCAGAACACTGATGCCTTGCACAAAGAAAACTAAGAGTTATAGTACCAAGGTGTAGTGATTCTGACAAATACTTAAAGGCCTAGCATAATGGTTTCACAATATGCTAATTCCAATTGTCAAACATAAGACATGAACTTAACAGCACTTAAAAAGAAAAGGAAACAGAAATTTTGACTCATACTGTTTTTTAGGCTAAATTTTTTTGAATAAATGTTACAATGAATTTGAGCAATAGGTAAGAGGATTACAGGTTACAGTATTGTCTGAAACAGCAATTAGTTAATTAACCTGATGTGTGACAGTCGGCGAGTTTTCCAAAGTCTTAATAAAGCCCTTTAACCTGATGTGTAATAGCACATAAATGGCATTAAGACCATATTAGTGGCACAAAACAGCTAATCTACATGACAAACAATTTACTTCCTTGGGCTTCTCTCATGTCCAATCCGTATGGAAGCATCAGAAAATGAATACTCACCCCAGGAAAGAAAACTCGCACACTTTATGTGACAGTCGGCGACAATATGCGCACTTATATTCAGTCAACAAAGCAATATAGACAAAGGACAACTGTGGGAGGATCTTTCCATGTCTTCAAACTTTAAAAGCTGTCTTGGCAGCATATTAAATTCTATGGTTAAGGTGCAAAGGGAAACCAAGTTTTAATATGAGGAATAGTAACCAAAATTTTGAAGAATCAAACATGCACATTAAGAAAAAGGAAAATTGGTTCTCCTAGCTTCAAGCATTCACTAGAACTTCAAACCTTAAATCAAATGGGACTCAGATATCATAGTAAAAAAGAAAGGGTCCAGTTGACACACAAAACCTCCTCTGGATAATCCAGAAATATGTGTAATGTACATATGTTTTGAAAATTACAGGAATGCCATCCACTCATCTAAAAAGCACACATAATAATTAAATAGAAAATGTTACCAAACAATCTAGATAAGTGATATCTAAGCTCAAGCCAAATCTTAGTTTCAACCAACTCTATCAAATATCATTTGTAAATAAAGATAAATAGCACAAAATGCAGATAGTTAACGAGAAAAGAAAAATAACCAAAAAAATAATGGAACAGAATGTAGAAAATGCTGAAATACAGGAAGCTTATGTTAAGAAGAAAGGATGCAGACAGCAACACGTTATGGCTCACTTGCAAGTTTTCAGAAGAAAAAGAACTTACTTAGTCATGTGTATAGAAAACGCATGCATGTGGCTTCTTCATCAACTTTCAAGTGTGTTCTTTTCTCCTTTTCTTTGACTTCCTAACATGGTCATCATTATACAAGGAAGATGTTCCCCCAGTAACCATCAATCTATCATTCTCTAGCTTTTTATCTTCTTCCTGTCCAATTGTCCCCAGCATCATTTTGTACCTTGGTCAAATAAAAATATGCAAAATACTCTAGATGAACTATCTATCATCGAGAAAAAGTTTAGATCAGAACCTATCAGCTTGAGACCATTTGTCCAAATTTTTATCCAACCATCGAGCACATCCTGTTTGGTCAGCAAGCAAAGATCCTGATATGTGAAGGATCTCTTCATCAAAGCTACAATGAGAATGCATAGGAGTGAATTCAACAAAAACAACAGAGTACCACAAACAACTTTTAAATTGGAAGACTTCAATTCCTTTTTGTTTTTAAGAAAGGAAGAGTGTAAGAAATTATGATTCAATTGCCATGTATGTAGCTATCAAGCCTCAAAATTAATGCTTTTATGCGATTGCAACATAAAAAAGAAAGCATGACTATGACTAAATAAAGTCAACCAAACGCATCAAATAGAGACTTTTTTCCGCTGAATATCACTGTACCCCATTAATCTAAATCACATGTAAGATCTTCTCTCAATCTCTATCCAAGACTTGCTATGTGGGATTCTGAAACTCATAATAATCAAAGATAAAGTAGCCCCCTAAACTACAATTTGATTTGTAATTATCAAATCCTAGTTAATACTGTCTCCAGACAATTAAACTGTGATTGTCAATTCATATTCTAGTCCATCCATCACTAAAAATAAAAGACTGATGCTTTTTAGGTACAATTACTCTAGGTGCTAAATTTGGCAGAAGATATGCAGCAGAAAGCCTATTTTCATAAAGAAGGGGCAAACAATATTTCACCTCTTCACCAGAAAGCGTAGAATGGTTCCAACTTTTATTGTCTTGTGAGATTGGCTAACGTAAATTTCCTCTCCACGTTTCCGCAGTAGAATTCACATAAACCAAGTAATACTCCTCAAACGCAACAATGCCAATGCCTTACTGTTCATGATTAAGATACTTACGTATTTATGTTTGAATTCATCCCTGGATGGGAGTAGTTACACAACCAAATTCGCCCCGCATTCTTTCAGTCCCTCCATTAAAAGGAATACCGAGGAAAATTACGAACTCCTTCACCGTTGATTGTGTTGGATTGAAGCTGGTAGGGTTTTAGGGTTTGATATATAAAATCATAATCCCCCGCAAAACCCTAATTTCGATCTTTTTGTTTGTTTGAAATTGAACTGAGCTGAAATTAAATTGTAGGTTCTTTATTTTTTTATGGGCTCAGTCCATGAGAGAATCGAATAATTAGGTAGTTGGGCCGGTATTGGGCTAATACACGCAAGGTATGAGCTTTTATTGCTTTTGTTCTTATGAATGGAGGAAAGAAGAAGAAAATATATCATAAAATGGACAAAAAAGGGAGAATATAATCTTCTTTTCCTTAGTTTGGAGTTCTAAATATAATTTTTCAATGCAAAAATAAGTTGAATAAAATACTTAAAAATGAAAAATTACCAATGTATTTTTCTAATTGTGTAGATAGTAAAATGCTACAATCGAGAAAGTACATGAAATTGTTAGTTAGAGGTTGTTTCTATGAGCTTATAAAACATTCGATAATTTATTTATTTTTTTTGAAAAAAATATCTTATAAACTTCCATCTTAAATAAGATGTTACTTAGGGCCTTATAACTCTTTTAAGATAAAGTAAGAATTAACTTATTTTCAGAATTTTAGCAAATTTTTATAATTTAAACCATATAATTACAAAATTATCATTTTTGAAATATGTAAGCTCCAAGAACTTAATTTTTAAAATAAAATTTAATATCTTATAAATTCCAGAAATATCTTATAATACGTAAAAAGCTTGTACATATTTTAAATGAACTTAACCAAAGACACTATTAATATTACTTAGACGATAACTTATACTATGATCATACATTAAACAAATGATAAAGCTCGCACTGCAATGTACACTAATTATAGAAATCTGGTAACTTAATATAGACACCATCAATAAATAGATATGAAATAAAACTATTAGGACTAGTTTGGTTGGATTTTTACGTTATCTTATGATTATTTATCATGTGATAATTTGTATGATTTTTATCATTTATCTTATAGTTTGGTTGGCATTATAAATAAACATATGGAGGGTGACAGGTTTATTTATTATGGGAATTACACATATAAACAAGGACTTTTAGTATTTATGCGAGTTTAAGTGTTTATTGTCACTCTAATCAAATGAATAATAAAGTAAGATAAAAATACTGTATCACACCTTATTATCCCAACCAAATTAATTCTTAATGTGATTTATTTTCTCATTCTCATGATCTACTTGATAAGTCAAGGATCCTATGTTGCTACTATTTAATCTTCCAGAAAATTATGCCGTGTAAAGTGCTTCAGCACAAAAATAAAATCCACCAACTCAAAAATAAAGTGAAATACATACAATAGGAACATGATAGTGCAATTTGATCTAACTTCTTATCTATTCTCGTATGCCACTTTGTTGGTAAGAAATGCAAGATGGGATATGAGGGAGAGTTTTAGTCAAAAGCAAATTAGGCCACACCTAACAATAAATGCTTATTTTAGGTTTTGTTGATTGTTGTTAGAATGTTGACATAGGTAATTGTAGAACTCTTATGCCCGTTTGGTTTCATTTTCTGGAGTCATTTTTATTTTTTAATGAAAATGCATAGTAAAAAGTTAGCTAGAAAAAGTATTTTTGAAAATGAAGTTGTGTTTGGATGTGTTGTTTAAAATTATAGGTTTATATATAGGTGTGAAAATGAATAGTATTTAGATGCTGGATATTTTTGTATTAAAAGTTATGTAGTTTTTTAATTTGAATTGATGATGTGATGTGTAATTGTTTGAAAAATTAATATTATAATTTGAGTTTGAATTTATAATATCTTTGTGGTGAATATTATTTGAGAAGTATTGGAAAGATAAAAAGGTAGATATATATAATAACAGGGGGGGAATATGAGTGAAAATGGAGAGAAAGTGTAAAAAAGAATATTTTGAGAATGAAAATGTATGAGAAAATGATGTAAAAGTTGATAATTTTTTATTTCATTTTTAACAGAAAATGAAAATGAGGTTTGAAAATAAAAATAAATGGGCCCTTAGTATTGTGAATAAATATGTGACACTTCTAAGATTTATGTTCTTTCGAACTTGAATTGTCGGACATGAAATGATTCACAATTTGAGAAATCTTCTTTATTAGATCAAAATGTTCAAATTGTCTAAATTATGCCATCTTAACCACGGTTTGTTATTTAAATAGCAAACCTATATCTCTATATTTTGATATTTTATAGGTATAGTCTGGTGATCAAATAACAAATACATGGAAATCCTCTATTTTTTATTTTTATTTTTATAGATATGTAATCATTTTTATGTTGCTTAATCTCTCCCAACTTTTTAGCTCCTAATATAAACACTGAGTTAATCGTTGAAAATTTTTTATTGGGAAAAATCCAATAATCCATAACCTTTTGAATGGCTTTAGAATCCAATTTAATTCAGTCAAACTAAAAATTCGTGTGAGTTACTCCTTTGACTAAAAAAAAACTATTTTTGGAACCCATATCAAATGTATACTTATTGTATAAATATTACTATTCCCTTCACATTTAATTAATTTAAGTATGTCTCTATATTTTGACATTTATAAGCATAGCCTGGTGGTCAAATAACAAACACTTGTAAATACTCTATTTTTTTATATTTATAGATATATAATTATTTTTACATTACTTAATTTGTTCCAGCTTTTTAGCTCCTAAGTCAAACACTGAGTTAATCGTTGAAAAAATTTTATTGTGCAAAACCCAATAATCCATAACCTTTTGTATGGTTTTAGAATCCAATTTACATCAATCAAACTAAAAGTTCGCGTGAGTTACTCCTTTGACTTAAAAAAATAGAAAAAAAGGACTATTTTTGGAACCCATATCAAATGTATACTTATTATATAAATATTACTATTCCCTTCACATTTAATTAATTTAAGTATGTCTCTATATTTTGACATTTATAAGTATAGATTGGTGGTCAAATAACAAACACATGTAAATACTCTATTTTTTATATTTATAGATATATAATTATTTTTACATTACTTAATCTATTCTAGCTTTTTAGCTTCTAATTCAAACACTGATTTAATTGTTGAAAAAACTTTGTTGGGCAAAACCCAATAATCCATAATCTTTGGTTTCGTTTTAGGATCCAATTTACTTCAATCACACTAAAAGTTCGCATGAGTCACTCCTTTAACTAAAAAAAAAGAACTATTTTTGGAACCCATATCAAATGTGCACTTATTATATAAATATTACTATTCCCTTCACATTTAATTAGTCTCTATATTTTGACATTTATAGGTATAGCCAGTTGGTCAAATAACAAACACATGTGATTACTCTATTTTTTTATATTTATAGATATGTAATTATTTTTATGTTACTTAATCTCTTTCAGCTTTCTAACTCCTAATTCAAACACTGACTTAATCGGTGAGAAATTTTATTGGGCAAAACCCAACAAATCATAACCTTTTCCACGATGTTTCAATTCAATTTACATCAATCAAACTAAAAGTTCACGTGAGTTACTCCTTTAACTTAAAAAAAATAGAAAGAAAAAAAGAACTATTTTTGGAACCCATATCAAATGTATACTTAATAACTTATTATATAAATATTAGTATTCCCTTCACATTTAATTAATTTAAGTATGTCTCTATATTTTGACATTTATAGGTATAGCTTGCTGGTCAAATAACAAATACCTATAAATACTCTATTTTTTTATATTTATAGATATGTAATTATTTTTACGTTACTTAATCTCTTTCAGCTTTCTAACTCCTAATTCAAACACTGAGTTAATCGTTGAAAATTTTTATTTGGCAATACCCAACAACCCATAACCTTTTCTATGATTTTAGAGTCCAATTTACATCAATCAGACTAAAACTTTGCATTAGTCACTCCTTTAACTAAAAAAAAAAAAAAACTACTTTTGGAACCCATATCAAATGTATACTTATTATATAAATATTACCATTCCATTCACATTTAACTAAATTTAAGCAAGCTAGAACAATAGACTAGAATTCCCCCAAAAAGAAAATTATGGGAGATGTTCATTTCATAGTGGAAGAGTGGGAAAACTCAAAAGAGAATGCCCTTTTTACCAACTAGACAAAATGGAGTTCTCTTACACAAAAGAATATGTCTCCTTACATCCCTACATTGTACTCTGTTCTTCTGTTCCCCTCTTTCGCCACGCCTAATTTTGGTTCTTTCACTTTCAATTATCATGCTTGCCCCCTCATTTTTGTATGCTTTTTCCTGTTTTTCTTTCTCCTTTTCCCATTATCTGGTTATTTTTCTTCTTCTTCTTCTTCTTTTTTTTTTTTTTACCTCGATGAAATCCTATTATTATGGGTATAATAACAATGATAATCTTAATCATTTGACTGTTCCTCAAAGTTGGTCCTAAAACTTAGGGGTAATGATATACATTTTAGTCATTTTGCTTTGAAAATTCCCTCAACTTATCAATTTTACCATGGTCAAAGTCTTGGGACTGTTTGGTTTTATTTTCATTTCTAATTTTTATTTATATTATTTCTAAAATTTGAAAAGTTATTTAGTGAAAATGAGTTTGTATTTGGATGAAATGTTGAAAATGTAATGATTATGTTGGTTTTAATAAGTTGTAGGTGGAGAGAGATAGAAATAATAGAATAGAGAGAGAATATATAGGTTATTGAGAAAAAATATATAGATTATTAGATAATGTGTTTTGAAAATGAAAATAAAAATAAAAATTATGTTGAGTGAAAATTTCTAAAAAGTGATTATTTTTATTTTTGAAATAGTAGAAAATAGAAAAAGTGAGTGTGGAAATAAAACTAAACGGGCCCTGTTAAATACATTCTTACAAGTAATTGAAAGTTTTGAGATTATAGTTGAAATATCAACTTATAGCATGCCAAAAGTTGTCTTTGTTAAAAAAACAAAAAATAAAATAAAATGACATTTAAATCAAAATTAAATTATAAAAAAAATGAATCATTGAGTAAAAAAGCAATGATTTTAATGCAGTATACCAAAATAATGTAATTGAAGAGTATTCAATTGAAATCAAAGGATCCACGTCTTTATTTTTGGAGCATTCAAATTCGGAAAAAATCTAACTATCTGATACCATTGCATTTTAATAGTCTGGTGGGCTCAAATATAATCACATGATTCTGATAATCCCCAAATAACTTTATTTATTGTATTTAAAGAGTATGTCATCCATCTAAATATTTATTTGCATTATATATTTTTTTTGTTTAACTTTATAAGATATGCATTACTTTTTAATTAATTTAAATGTTGGTGGTCAGGAGTTCGAACCCTAACGGACTCCTGATATGCATGCATGTGTATAAATAAAAAAAATTAATTTAAACATTGGAGGATTTTCATTGGACAATTCTGAATAATCCTAACATATCTTTACTTTCAAAATCAAATCAAGACATATAATTCGACCAAAAAATTCGATTAATTGAGACAGCAATGGTTATCCTTTTTAGGTAGAGGTTAGCATAATAAGCCAATTTATTCTTGTGATTCCCATGAATTTCAAATTGCAATAATAGATTGTTTTGAAGTGGGGGAAAAAGAAAAAAGAGAACACTTGAAGCCATATGGTGAATTATGAGGGTGACCTTTATGTTAAAATAATATAAATTTTTTAATCCAAAATTCCATACTATAATTACCATTATTGCCAAAAAAGCTTAGTTTAATATCAAAAGACCAATTCCTCAACATTTTAAGATTATCATAATCATAATCCAACCATCACAAGAAACATTAAAATTATTAATTATTAATTGACATTAAACACTAAAATTATCATTGTCAAATGTTTGTGGCTTTTAATAATGTCATATTAGACATCAAACATTAAAGTCAAAATTCCAAAAGTGAACTATTTAAAAATAATAATAATAATAATAATCCAAAAGTTAACACACCATGATACCATAGAATAGCCTTTAATTTTGGTTGCCATAGTCAATGGGGGTCAAAACATGCTACATTTCTTTGATTGCTTCCTTTGAAATCTTCTCCAAATCTTACTAATTAATGGCCATATTAATTTACTACTACTTTTCTTATTTTTGCAATAATTAAGGAATATTATAGTGTAAATATTGGGGGAAAAGAGCTACCACTAGCACATAATGATGAGATTTCGTATTATTTTTCAACTATAAAGGTCATTAGTTGATACTTGACCAAACCATAATAATGATGCTTACCTAAAAAATTATGACAAATACAAGACTCTACATTAATTATGTATGTAAAGGTTGTTTGGTAAAACTTATGTAAAATAAAATGTCAATAGAACTTGTAAGATAGTATGAGAGTGTTTGGTTATATTTCCCCAAAACAATATTATTTTGAGGAAACATAACTAAACATATTTATGTTTTTCCTCCAAAATGCACATTCTCCAATATATACATACACATAATATATATATTTTTATTATTTTAACATTAAAAAAATCACTCAAATCCATTTTCACCCCAAAAACTCAATAAAAAAATATTGATTTGACTGCACAGTAAAAAATGTATCTCAAAAAACATAAACAAATATACCAAAAAACAACTTTCACATTCTAGAATAATTCATTACCCCAAAACACATAATAATAATAATAATAATAAGAAGAAGAAGAAGAAGAAGAAGAAGAACAACAACAACATAACCAAACATTCCCAATATTTTTATTTGATGTTTTTTAAAAAGTATTTAGACAAAATAAAATTTTGGAGCATATAACATATTATGTTATTAATATTAATTTAAAATTGTTATGGCCAAAAATTAAAAGAAATTGTTAAAAGTTCAAAAATAAATTAAAATTCCTTATTTTTTTAATAAAAAAGAAAAAAAATTATGAAATCCTGTTATTTTATTTCGAGAGTTTATAGCTACTCAATTTTTTAAAATTTATGTTGAATATATTATAATATCTTATAAGTTCTCAAATATTTTATAATATCTTTTGAGAAATTTATAAGTCGATTAAAAAATCCCTCTTAACTAATAACTCTTTTTTTCTTTTACAAAATGAGGAAATAAATACTTAAATTGAAAACCTCAATTTATGGGGAATTGTTATTTTGCCAAGTAAATTTTGGCAGGTAATGCGACGGTGGAACATTTCTATTTGTGTACAGCTGATTTTTGAAAAATAGTATTTCTAAATAATCAAGAATACCCGATATATCTCACAACTTAACCAAACAATTCACTAAATTAAAAATGTAACAAAAATAAGATTTTACCATAAATTCAAATTATACTTGTAGTGCCTGTTTCGTTTTGTTTTCAAAATTCATTTTCATTTTCTCCTAAAAATAAAAACCTAACAACTTCTCCCATATTTTTACAAATGTTTTCATTTTCAGCACATTTTTTCAAACACACTCTTACACGCTCTCTCCATTTTCATACTTTATTTTCTCATACTCTTATCTGCACAACTTTCAATACAAAAATACTACAATATCTAAATACAACTCATTTTCAATCCTACATAATCATTTCATTTTAAACAAAATATCAAAACAACATTTCATTTTCAAAATCACACTTATAACTAACTTTTCATTATTTATTTTTACAAAAAAATGAAAATGCCCCCAGATGCTCTTTTGGTTTTGTTTTCAAACATCATTTTTATTTTCTTTTGAAAATAAAAATAAAAAACTATCGACTTCTCCCTTATTTTCATAGACATTTTTATTTTCAGCACATTTTCAAACACACTCTTAAACTATCTCTCCATTTTCACACTTTATTTTCTCTCACTCTCATTTGCACGACTTTTAATATAAAAATACAATAATATCCTAATACAACTTATTTCCAACCCAACATAATTATTTCATTTTAAATAAAACATCCAAACAATATTTCATTTTCAAAATCACACTTATAACTAACTTTTCACTATTTATTTTTACCAAAAAATAAAAATGCTTCCAAAAAACAAAATCAAATGACCTCTTACATCTTGAAACTTAGTGTCTGTTTGGTTTTGTTTTCAAAGTCCATTTTTATTTTTCCTTGAAAATAAAAATAAAAAGCTATCAATTTTTTTTCTAATTTCACAAACATTTTCATTCTCAACACATTTTTCAAACACACGCTGAGATTCTTTCTTTATTTTTACACTTTATTTTCTCATACTCTTATTTACACGACTTTTAATACAAAAATACTATAATATTTAAATATAGTTTATTTTCAACCACATATAATTATTTTATTTTAAATAAAATATTTAAATAATATTTATTTTCAAACTCATATTTATAATTAACTTTTCAGTATTTTATTCACCAAAAATACTTTCAGAAAAAAAAATTCAAACCGACTCTTAGATTACTTTGAAAACCGAGGGGCAGCACTTGAGAGTCAGGATTACCGTAGTAATTCCAATGCATTGGATTAATACCAGCCATTGCATGTTTGACACGTGGATGCTGGTTAACGGTGCTGGAAATTAATCGAGAGTACCGAATTGAGGAATAATCAGCTGCGTTTGCGGCGAGTTTTAGTTCCAACACCCTCGGCATTTGTGCTAGAGTGACTGGCCCGACGTGAAGCTCCTGCCCAGAGTCGCCTCTCCACCCTTGGATCAAGCTGTCGATCCCCAGGAATGCACGCGCAATGACACGTGGACCCCACTGCTGGTTGCAGAGCCAAAAGGGCATGCTTGGTATATAAAATAAATCTAGGCATATTTTGTCTTGTCAAAATATTTTAATAATATACCAATAGCATTTGATATAACAGACCAGTCATCTGTCATTCCATTCTTTGTCGATAACATGTTTGATATAGGAGATTATGGTGACGGTCAAATCGAGATCATTTTTGAATCCACATTATTCATTCAATTAGTGTTAATTATCATGTTTAAGTTGGGTAGAGATTATAATCTTATTATGGGAATTAAAAAAAGAACAAAATTATCCCTCATCTTGACACACAAACAATAAAAATTGAAGATAATTACTGATGTCGCAAGAAATGACAAATAATATATTTATCAATGGTCCAGAAGTCGACCAAAGACGATAGCTCATGTGAGTATTTATTGGGCTCACTGATAGAAACAAGTATGAATCTAGAGATCGGAAGATAGAAACGCTTGATATACAGGTGGGTGTCAGATGTTATTAATTGATCATTTATCTAATAAATGATGGGGTATTTATAGTTGATCATGAACGCAGTTTAACACTGTTTGCTTGGCATCAACACAATCGTCTTCGTACACGTGTCGTAGTGTGTAGGGTCGATATCATCCCGTACCATAGACGCGACTCGGGTGGTTGGGTCAACTCGCTTAGAAAAGACGCGGATTCTTAGGCATATTTGTCTTTTTAATTAATTATGAGGAGTTTTAAGTTTTTTAAAAATTCCTTTCTTATCAATTATGAAATTTTAAAAAAATAATATTAAATAATATATCAAATCAAATAATGATGTAAAATTACTATAATCTCAACTCCATTCTTTCCAATCAAACGAATATATTAATCAAGTGAGATTATCCATCGCGGATCAAATGTGGCCCATATATAAACATTCATTTGATTACTAATTATTTTTTATTTTTTATCTTAATATACCACCAATTACAAAAAATACTAAATAAAATAAAATCAAAGATACAAAGCAATGAGATTCCTGCTGTCCATGCAGTGACACGCTTTTCAGGTATTGTACGTCCTGGCATAAGCGGTTGCGTTTTTTGAGAAAGGTTAATTATGGGTTAAAATTACTGATTGCTAAAAGGTATTGGAGGAACTGCAGCAGTAGAGGATTTAATGGAGCCCACCAGCTTTGGATGGTGTCAGGTTCTGAACAATTCTCAACGAAGAATGTCATATTCCTTATGTGTCTACCATTTTTTTACCTTCTTTTTACTCTTTTTCTCCTCTCTTTTCTATCTTTATTTGATAATTTAATTTACATTTTTATTTATTCAAATCCAAGTTAATTAAAATTGAAACCAAACTTACATCTAATGAGTTTATCCTTAGAGGGGTTAATTTAAAAAGCCTCTTAAAATATTGTATGAAATATTTAAGTATCCCAAAGTACTTGCTAGAATTTATAGAAATGTACTTATAAGCAGTTATCAAAGTAAATTATAATTAATTTTTTTTATAAATTTATTTAAATTTGAATATCTTATAAACTCTATTATCTTATATTATCAAAAATATTTTAAAATTTATTTTTATATTAAAGTATAGTATTTTATAAGTTTCAAAAATATTTTATAAATTGATGAATTTATGATTTTTTTAAAAATAAATATAGCCAGACATCTTGCTAGTCTTATGCATACTTGCCAAATAAATTTGTCGATATTAGTAAGAGTGATTATACAATTATACTTTGCTGTGTAGTTTATTTTATTTGGCAAAACTAAATTTGACCAATTTTATTGAATTATTAAGGGTCCATTTGTTTTTGTTTGCTAAACCCATTTTCATTTTCTGCTGAAAATAAAAACAGAGAGCCGTCAACTTCTTCCCCATTTTCAAAATATTTTTCCAGACAAACTCTTACATTTTCACTTTTTATTTTTTCCTACTCACATTTGCACGACTTTTAATACAAAATATTACATTTTTCAAATACAATTTTTTTTCAACTCGACAAAATTATTACATTTTAAACAAAATATTTAAACAACATCTCATTTTAACTAACTTTTCACTATTTATTTTCACAAAAAAATAAAAATGCCTCCAGAAAACAAATACAAACAGCCTATAAACCAATAGTTTTGAGCTTGTCTCAGCTTTACCATGTCAATTCTCAAAATAAATAATTACCAAATAAATTTCTAGTCAAATTATTTTCCTTTTTTCTCCTTCTTGGACATAATTTCCTATCATGCATTCCCCACCTTTTTTCCGATTAAATCGAATTTAGGGGAATGGAAAAAGGAAATGGGAATGGGAATTACACATTTGACTAATTTTTTCTTGCTTTTTTGCCCTTTATGGCCAAAGTAAGAGTTGAAATGGCAAAGGTTCACTCAACACTCTTTTCCTTGCATTTTCCTCATTTTGTCATCTTTGACTACTAACAATCTAAATTATAGGCCCATTATTTACTCTACCTGAGAAAATTCTTAAAAAAATAATTTTTAAATTGAGAATTGCATTTGATATTTTTAATAATAAATAGATGATATGAATTTTTTAATCCCGTAGAAATATATAAGTGTGAGGGTGATGTTATTCGCTTAATTAACCAACAACAGAATTTTGTCCAAGCTTAGGGCCGTGCTTTTAATCCTCTAATATACCAAACAAACAAACTGTACAATTTAATCCTTCTGCCAGTCAAAAAAAATTGTAAAAAAATACATCATTAAAGGATTTTAGTATCATGTAAATAATTCATAACTAAACAACCATTATTAATATATATATATATAATCGCAAATTTAGTACAAGATATATATCACCAATTGCTAGTAGTTTCAATTTTTTATTCGCAAGTTTTATTATTTCAAACTTGTAAAAATCATTATTAAAATAAGAAAAAACTATCAATTAATGCATACAATAAGCAATTGTTTTAACACTACCCCTTGAAACTACATCACCAATACTTCTTTTTTATTTAAGTGAATTTTCATTTCATCTTCATTTGTTTTTTAAAATAATAAACAAACAAATAAATAGGAGTAATTAGAGTAGGATTCAATCATTGAAGTTTGAATTATAACCAACAAATTAGGAGGTTACTTAAAGAATTATCAAAGAGGTCACCTACAATAACATCACTCATAATTGAGACAGTATAATTCATATTAATACACTAGGTTTTACATCAATATTGTACATCCTAGAACCAGGATTTGAATACAATTATAACTAATCCTGGCCCTTGATTTGCAACTTAAACTAAATTGCATTTATGATTACATGCTATGCTACCACAATTCTTGCATCAAATAGTTCAGACCTAAGTGTATTTGTACAATTGTAACAATTCCCCCTAGATAAATCACATGGTTCAATTAGTGGATGGTACAATTGTGCTAAGTAAAATAAGCCACCCTAAGGGTGTTAGGATTATAAATCTAAGTTATGATAATGTATGCTTCTTGCCACCCTCTTTTATATCAAATTTAGTTTCAAACATAGGATTTGGTGATGATACATTTTATATGAGTTGAATTTTATCCTATGGTTGAATAATTTTAGTATAGAAGCTAATGTGACACAAATATAAGTAAATGGTATATTGATAGATTTATTATTAATAAGGGATACCTTATTACAATGAAATACCGCATAACAGAATAACACTTATGATATGAATGTGAGATTGGATCTAAAATCCTAATCCTATAGTTACACTATCAACAGTTGGCAAAAGAGGGATATCTAATTGTTTTATCACTCAAGCAATTTTTTCAAATAATTAAGTTCTTGAATTAGTAATCTACTATTCTTTTTTTCAAAATAAAATTCCAAAGAGACCCTTATGGCAAAAGCGATCCCACATAAAAAAATAATCATACAAATAAATAATGGTGGGATAAAGCAATAAATTTATTACTATATTTGGATATCAATTACTATACATTAATATTGACGTTCAATTATCATAAAAATAGACAAATTCTCATACTTTTATGGGAGCTAAATTTCAATTTTAAAGTAGTGTATGACGACGATTAAACACAGTATAATATGAATGAATTTACAATTGACGTCAAATTCATTCATATTATATAACAAGTATCATCAAATTTAGCATGTTCTCTGCTAGATTTACTCAAAACAAACTATTCAGTTTTTTTTTCAAATTTGATTAGATTCAATTAATTAAATGTTAATTACAACAATATTTATGATTTATTAACAATAATATGTATCCTATGATCAATTTACCTCTAAATCATAAGACGCTTGCTCATTACATCGCTCTCTAATTTTAACTAAATTTTTGTTAAAAATTGTTGACATAAGTTATGAATTATTAAACAATAATTATATAACATATCACAAACTCAAAATTCATAAAGATTATTATATATAATTATCTAAATCAAACTCGACCTTTTTTTAAAAAATAAAAATAAATTAGAACTTATATCTTAACTATGAAGCTCGATCTTAGTATATAATGTGGCACGACCTCCTTGACTCTTTGGAAAGAGTTGTTTAAGACCCCATTTGATAAAGTGCACACGGCAGCACAACACACTTCGAGGCCCTTTCTAACGTGCGCCGTATTAATAATTTGTCGTGAACCGTACGCATGCCTAACGGTCAAATATATACAACTCTAATCTGACGCGAAAGCTCACGGCAAAATTTCAAGAAAGCCCGAGAAAATCGAGAGAGAAAATCCCATTTGGATTTAAAAATAGCACCCCCAAATAATACAAAATTAAAAGTCTAGTCTTGATTCGCCCAAACATGATAAGAGAAGAGACCTTTTTGCAAATACCTCGTAATCCACGTGCTAAAATGCGCCTCTCCATCCCTTGTTTTCATTTGATCCTCCTCTCTCCCTTCAATTCTTTATTCAAAATATGAAAAAAGAAAAAAATTAACTTGGGGTGAAAAATGTCTACATAAACCTAAATTTCAACAAGAGAGTCGTGCAAGATTTGCTTTCAAAATAAGAGTAAATTATTACATGGTAGTAATTATAGAAATATTTATTGGACTTATACTTTTTTCACGTTGAAAAACAGAACTCGAAAAATTTTAATTTTGTATCGTATTGACAATACATTTTATCAAATGGAACATATATGTTTCTCTACTGTCAAAGAAATTAATTTAACGAAACTGTGATCCTAAACTATGATGTGGATTTGTTATACAAGCTAGAAATGTTAATAAATTTAAAAAAAAAATCTTTTTTTCCTATTTTCTTACTCTTTTTTACAAAGTTATTACTATTCCAACCTCAAGAAAGTAGCCCTTAATTTACTAGATCATATTAATGACAACCCACTAGTCTAAGTGCATATGGTGTAGCATTGAGCACATTCTATGAAGATTTTTATTTCACAATGAAGTCATATGTAGAATTTGAAATCATTTTAATTAGTTTGGTTAAGTGACAGAACTATAAATGCTATAGAATAGTACATACATTCTTCCTATGTTGTTATGGTATATTGGAGTAGTTTATGTGTACAAGCAAAGGTTGTCTATGTCCAACTCATTTCTCTGCTGTTGCATGAGTACAATTTTGTGTGGGAGTAGTCTAGCTCGGCTATTGCAAATTTCTTTTTTTTCATTTATTCAGCTCACAAATTTCTACAACAGAACCAACCATTTTCAGCAAGTTTGGAGCCTGCACACTCTTTGCCAGTTTTGAAACGAACCCTTCAATAAAGGAAATAGATACATAGCAAAAACTCAAGAATAGTGGAAGAATAATGTAAAGGAAAGAGGAAAACAAGAGAGAGAAAAGAAAAGGGCAAAAAAGATTGAAGCTTTTGGTGTTACATTGATTGAGAAAGGCAAAGTTGAAGGCTTTTGTTATCTCAAAGGCCACCCTTTTTATTGAAAGGTCAATTTCTTTTGAGAAGAATATCAAGAGGAGAAAAGAAAGAGGGGGTAAAAAGGGGGAGAAACACTTGATAATCCAACCACTCATGCTTTGGTCCGCGTGCTTTGATGCAAAAAAAACTGACCCCTCTAAATCATATTGTGTGTGTCTGTGTGTTTTCTTTGGGTTTTTTCACTTTTACCCTTTTAGCTGTTGATGGGTTGTTGCTGATAGGTGAGGGGAAGAGGAAGCCCCACTTAGATTTTTCAGTTGCTTTTTGCAGTGTGTGTTTTGTTCCTTGGTTTTGGATTTAGGGCATGCTCCCTTTGATTGGTTCCTCTCATACTACTAGATTCTCTGAATATTTGTCTTGGCCTTATTCTTCTGTCCCTCCAAGAAAATACTGATGGGTCAGTTCTTTAAGGTGCCTCCTGCTGCTGGTGAAGAATATGTGTGTTTTCTTGAAGTGGGTTATTAGATAATTTGCCTTTTCTCCTAGTAATGAAGAAATGTGTGTTGCTGTGTTTGGGGGGAAAGATCCGATCTTTGTGAAGCTCAATACTCGTTTTCATTGGTTGATGCAAAAATGGAGTCTTTTGAAGTTATTGAGGGATTGAAATAGAGAAAGGAAGAGATTTTATGCATGGGTTCTGTTGAGGAAAAGCTGAAACCAGGAGGTCTGGTGGGTGGGGCAAATAATCTACTTGAAGGGATGAAATTGTTGAAAGAAATGCAGGATCAAACTGGTCAGTTGACCTTCTCTGTTTTCTTAATGATGATACATGTTAATCTATAGTGTAAATTAGATGTTGAGTAATGTAAGTAAGCTATATCGATATGAGTTTTGGTGCAAATTTGAGACAATTCAATGGAAAAAAAACATGAGGAAAATTATGAATTTCCAAATTTTTATATGTTTTTACCTTCTGGAAACTGAAAATGTATTATGATAGGGGGAAAGAAGCCAATGAATTCTGAGTTGTGGCATGCTTGTGCTGGTCCACTGGTCACCCTGCCCCAAGTTGGAAGCCTTGTCTACTATTTTCCACAAGGGCATAGCGAACAGGTTTGTGTCTTCACTTGAATTAACAAAATGTGACAATTGAAGCTGTCCTCCTATGCTGGTAGATATGTACATCTTACAGAAAGTGGAACTCAGTGAAGTTAGTCAAATTTGGGAGGAAGTAAAGTGGCAAATGATCACATTATCTTCTTCTTGTTCATTGTTCATAAACTGAACTAAACTAGGTAAAATTGTGTACTCAATGAACAGTGGGAAGCTGCAAGGGCTCTTTCTGACTATAATGGTGTGAAATTGGAATAGTTTCTTATAGGTATCAGTAAGAGTAGATTACTGAGATAGCTACTAACCATGTTCTTCCATTCAAAATGTGCCAAGTCCTCACCCATTGCTTGAGAGTCATGCAGAATTTGGCCTTTAGGACTCTTTCTCTAGAAATAATACACAAGTTCAACAGTCATTCTTGAATGTTTTTTTCTGTTATTCTCTTCCAGAATTCTGTTTATAAGGAAAAGAATCTACAGATTATTGTTGAATAAATGAGAAATTGAAGTTTGTGAGTTAAGTTTTCCTGTTTAAATGAATCTGAAGATAACCCTCTCTGATTTTATCCTGACTCTAGTATTTAATCTGCAAGAATCATAATCAAATCAAAGATTCCGGAAAGCTATTCCAAAAATGGATCAGTGTAAAATATATCGAGTTATTTTTCATTGAGACATGGTGCAATATTTGTCTTGCTATCTTACACAGATGGGATTTTCCATAAGCTAATGTCTTTCTTATTTCTCTGCAACAGGTTGCAGTTTCCACCAATAGGACTGCAACGGCACAAATACCCAACTACCCAAATCTCCCCTCCCAGTTGTTGTGCCAAGTTCACAACGTTACCCTCCATGTATGTCTTGCCATAGAGATACTCTTTTCCTTTTTTTTTTTTTTTTTTTTAATTATTATTATATATATAAATTTAAATTTAAGCTAAGCAATGGATTTCATTCATATGAGCAGACAATGTTTTCATGCTGTAATATTTACAATTTTCCTTTAACTATCTTCCTATCAATAGGCAGACAAAGAAACAGATGAAATCTATGCCCAGATCAGCTTGCAGTCTGTGAATTCTGTGAGTCTTATTGCAACTTGATAAAATATGAAGTATAGTATGTCTAAGGGAGAAGTTAGTTAGCATTTTCTTATGAATGCCTTTTGATGTTATGCTTTACTTCTGGTTCAGGAAAAAGATGTTTTCCCTATACCCGACTTTGGACTAAAGCCTAGTAAACATCCAACTGAATTCTTCTGCAAAACTTTGACGGCCAGTGATACCAGCACACATGGTGGCTTCTCAGTTCCAAGGAGGGCTGCAGAAAAACTCTTTCCACAATTAGTATGTTTCTGGTCTAATAAGTTTTCTACTAGTTAATTCTGAATGATCTTTCATTGTTACTTCTTGATATACCATTGTTGTCTTGTGTTATTTCTTTAGTATAACAATTTAGTTTTATGATTACCTATTACAGGACTACTCAATGCAACCTCCATCTCAAGAACTTGTTGTCCGAGATTTGCATGACAATACCTGGACTTTTCGTCACATATACAGGGGTAAGCATGCTTTGGCTCAAAGTTTTTTCTGTTGTAATTTCCGTTTTCTGGGATTGAAGTTTTATGCTATGTTTGAATAAAGGAAAACAGTAAGGAAAAAGAGAAGGAAAATACAAAAGTGCTAATATTATTGCATAGAGTCACATCATTTGAAGTGCGAAAAAAATTCTTTCTTATCAACGTTAAAATCCAAGATCCAAACATAGTGTCAAAGTTGCTTCCGCCAAAAGAACTGCTACAAACCAACTTTCAGCCAAGAATAGTCCTTTGATTGTTTATTTTCTCCTTCTCTCATTCATGGGAATGGAATTGCTTTCTTGAAATCTTACCTTGCTGTTCATATTTCCTTTGTATTTAGGGCAGCCGAAGCGGCACCTTCTGACAACTGGTTGGAGTATGTTTGTTGGTGCAAAACGGCTTAGAGCAGGTGATGCAGTTCTGTTTATCAGGTAATTTTGTGAACACCAAGGTTGACTATCCTCAATCATATGTTCTAAAGTATCAAATTTTTCATCACATCCAACCTTGTCTCAAACTGATCAAGTTTGAGTTCACAAACGACGAAAGTTTAAATGTATCTTTCTTAATACAGAGATGAGAAGTCACAATTGTTGCTGGGAGTGAGGCGTGCTAACCGCCAGCAAACTACTCTGCCATCTTCCGTTCTGTCGGCTGATAGCATGCACATAGGAATCCTTGCTGCTGCTGCCCATGCCGCTGCTAATAGAAGCCCATTTACCATCTTCTACAATCCAAGGTATATATGAGATGCATTTGGACTGGACGCCTTCTGCTTTTGAGAGAGTATTTAAAACTTGATTATCTAATGATTCCCCTGTAATTCTAATTGTTTTGTAGGGCATGCCCCTCAGAATTTGTCATTCCATTGGCCAAATATAGAAAAGTTATGTATGGCACACAACTCTCTATTGGCATGAGGTTTGGTATGATGTTTGAAACAGAAGAATCCAGTAAAAGGAGGTAACTTTTTCTTGCTTGGACCAGATTGAAATCAAATCTCTTTATCCTCTGCTTGACTTATCTTTCGTTCTTTATATAGATATATGGGCACTATTATAGGAATGAGCGACTTAGATCCACTGAGATGGCCCAATTCCAAGTGGCGTAGTCTTCAGGTAGAGTGGGATGAGCCCGGGTGTGGTGACAAGCAGAATAGAGTTAGCCCGTGGGAGATTGAGACTCCTGAAAGTCTCTTCATATTTCCATCTCTAACCGCCAGTCTGAAACGTCCTTTCCACTCTGCGTTCATAGGTTGTCTATGTCGTTTGAATTACTTCTGTTTCATGTCTTTGATATTTACTAACTCATTCTAGTTTTCTTTGCATCAGGAGCACACACAGAATGGGAAACTCTGATAAACAGGCCCTTCCTCCGACTTCCAGACAATTCTCATTCAGAACTTCAATGTCCCTCAATAACGAGCCTCTGGTCCGAGCAGTTAATCAAGATGCTTTCAAAACCTCATGGTTTAAACCCTCCTGGGAGTATTGATGAAGCAAAGTCTCTGATGCAATCAGCAGTCAAGCAGAAATCTGAGCTAATCCCGCAGGATGTGTTAGAAAGTCATCCTCAAAACATTACTGGCCAACCAAATATAACAAATTCAAATGTTTTACTAGCGGGAAAGCTAACATCAACCAACATTCATGGAGATATAACATCTGTTTCTGAGTTGTCAAAAGTAGAACCTGTGCTTGCTGCAGATCAGTCAAGCCCGTTTCAGTTAGAAGGGCAGCTTAACGAAGAAAAACTGCCGGTGAAGCCTGTGAATTCGCACGATCCCGTTAATGATTTTGCAGCCATGAACACAAGCCCATGTGTCACAGAATCACGGTTGGAGGCACCTATCCTTCAAACACCACAAATTGAACCGTCTCAAGTAGAGTCTGCCTTGCTCCAATGTTCCAGCCAGGTTGACTTTAATTCATATCCAATGATTTGCCCGCCATCTGGATCTTTTAGAAATTCAGGATTTAAGAAGTCTGATCAATCTTTATCATCAGAAACTGTTTATCCTATGGTTTCTTCAGTTGGGCAAGAGTTGTGGGATCCTCATTTTAACAACACAAAGTGTGTTTCCCAAGCCAATCTTCCTGCCCTGTTGCCTCATCAAGACATCTCTAACCTACAATATAGTACATGTGGTGGTCTGAAAGACTTATCTGATGAAAACCATAACCAGAGTGACTTATATAGCTGTCTCAATCTTGATGGTAGTAACAGTGGAAGCACAGTAATTGATCCTTCTGTTTCCAGCACTATCTTGGATGATTTTTGTGCCCTAAAGAACGTCGATTTCCCCAGCCCCTCTGATTATCTTGTGGGAAACTTCTGCTCAACCCAAGATGTCCAGTCCCAGATTACATCAGCCAGCCTAGCAGATTCTCAGACATTCTCTCTACAAGAATATGCAGACAACTCTGGAGGGACATCTTCAAGTAATGTGGAGTTTGATGACAACAATCTATTGCAGCAGAACACATTTCAACAAGTAACTCCACGCTTCCGAACTTATACAAAGGTAAGATAACCATTTTTATAACAGTTACAGAAAATATATTGTTATATTTCTTCGTTGACTGATGAAATATGTCTTGACAGATTCAAAAGACTGGATCTGTTGGAAGGTCTATTGATGTCTCAAGTTTTAAAAATTACAATGAACTTCGTTCTGAGATTGAACGCATGTTTGGTCTTGAGGGCTTGCTAAATGACTCAGGTTCCGGATGGAAGCTGGTCTATGTAGACTTTGAGAATGATGTTCTTCTTGTTGGGGATGATCCTTGGGAGTAAGTCTCATTATCTTTGCTGCCCAAAGGACCCAAAAGTTCTTGCATATATTATGACAATAGTTTATTACATAACCATTCTAGAGCTGAAAGTTTATCTTAGTAATCTAACACGATGCAACATTTGTAGGGAATTTGTCGGCTGTGTGAGATGCATCAGAATTTTATCTCCATCTGAAGTTAAGCAGATGGGTGAAGAGGGAATGCAGCTTTTAAACTCTGCAGGAATGCAAGGTGTTAATGGCTCAACTCTAGAAGTTGGTTGCGGCAAAGATGGCTCTAACTGATTCACAAAGTAACCCTATTATGGCTCTGCTGGTCCGCCGTATTAGAGATTTGATTTTAGCATATGGTTTTGAAGCTGCAAATGTTGTAATGTATGAGCAGAAACTCTTGAGATAAAAGCATGTGTTTACCATTTGATCTCTTGCAATTAGATATAGCATTCTTTTTCTCCAATGAAAACTTGCATATATGTGGTTGCAACTCAAAAACTTCAAAAATAAAACGTTCCAGATTGAAGAGTAAAATGGCTATCAGATATGACTTAAGCAAACTATGGCATTTTATCAATAGTCTTAGCAGAAACAATGATGTCATCTAAATGCAACTAATTCATATGTTGTCCTTAAATAAATTTGACTCACAAAGTGAAGATCTTTTGCTATATTTGTCTATTTATAACCTTACTGGTTTCTGCAGAACAGCAGACAAGTAAACTTCTGATTTTCCCGAACCGTTAACTCTCTCCCCAACAACCCATTTCAATTTCTTATATCCAAAACGCTCAATCAATCGAGTTAGAGCCCTTTTCTTGTCATCAGTCGAACAATAAAAGCTATCCAACCAAAACAATCCACCGGCCCTCAAGATACGATCAATATCAAACATCAAGAACTCCAATTTCTCAGCTCGGCCACCCACATCCAATCCATTGGCAGCATGAACCAAATCAAATACATTATCGTGAAACGGGAACCTATGATCCAAGCTCAAATACAAAGGGAAAAGACCCCTAGAAGCAATGAATTCATTGACGGGTGCATCAATATTCAAACTGGCTGTAACTATAGTCACATTTCTCTCAGCCATTCTAGCAGCAAAAGTCCCTGACCCGCCGCCAATATCAAAGCCAATTCTAATCCCACCATTCCCTATAGCCAACACATCATCAATAAGAAACTCATTCTTGGTTCGAGCCTTAACATATCTTTGAGTCTCGTAACCATTAACAATGTCAAAACAACCAGCACAATCCCTATTCAGTTTCTTACTATTCAGACAAGCAAGGTTCTTGCATCGTAAACCACTCCAACTGTAAATCTTTTCACTAACATTTTCCCATAGCGAAACAGGAAAAGGCTGCAAGCCCACCTTAGGAATTGTCTTGGCAAAGCATCTCCTCCGAGGTAAAGGCTCACATCCCTGCAGAATCAGCTTCTGGCCAAGACTCCAGTCATCAGGACAAAGCCCATTGACTTTATAACTCATATATTCAGACAGCAAATCAGCAGATTTCTCACAAGAATGCCCCACAGATGCCACCATTTCAGTGATCCCAGTTCTTGAATCTTTCCCCAGAGGGAGCTGATGGCGGTTTAAGAACTCTTTAAGCTCATTAGCAGTGTTGGGTCTAGAAAGATCTATGCTTTGATAGCCTAAGATCTCTTTCTCCATCTGGGCTAGCTTTTTTTGTGAAAATTCAATCTCTCTAAGGATTAAGCTTACTTTTTCTGAGATCAAAGATATGTTCTTGGGATAGTGGCGGGTTGTCGGATGGTATGTGAAAGCATAAAGAGCAAAGAGATTTGTGGTGATTACTGAAAAAAGCATAAGCAAATTCACTGCTGAGGAACATCTTGATACCCTCTTGAATCTTGCTGTTCCTTCCCCAGTTTTCAGAGAAACAGAGCCCATTTCTTTTCTTGCTTTGTTTCCACTAATCAGTCCAAATTTTGAGACAAAAATGAAGTGTTTGTGAAAGAAAGATGGGAGCAAGTGCAAGAGAAAGTTGATTAATTAGGACATAGATTAATGTAGTTAGAAGCAATTAAGACACCAAACATGGTTTAAGGATGGTTGTCGGTTGAGTTTTAGGAGGTAAACCGTTCACGTGAACTTAGATCAAGTGGGAAGAGACCATCTTTGGGGTGCTTTAGAGAAAGAGAATCTAGGCTAGTCTAGTGGCTGTGGGAGTGTGAGGCTACTGACTAGGGTCTGATCTTGTGAATTTTGTACAAGAAATTGACTGCTGAACTGATATATTCTATAAATCTCAGCTAAAAGTCAAAGTTCCTGAAAACAATGAAGCGTGACCCCTTGTTAGCAAAACACCCCAGAAAAAGAAATAATATATTCAATAATGTAAAAATATAAATTATGAATTTTTTACATTTTTAATCTTATTTATAATGCTCTAAGATCATCTTCTTCTTCATGTATTGATGCCCAAAATTTTAACTTCATACATCGTATCGTTATTTTTATTTTATTTTATTTATACACATGCGCACCTACAATTCATTAAGATTTGAACTCCTTGCTTTACACATAAAATATTATAATAATGCCACTTGACCGATTGACCCGTTGATTATTAATAATTGATATGATTAAATACCGATCATTTCATTGAAAAAAAATCCCATCTTTTATTGGGAGGATTTTTGACTAAATTTATTTAAAATATTTTATAGACTCCTATATCTCATAAGATGTTAGATCATATTTGAAAATATTCTCTTCAAGTGTTTAGAAAAAAATAAGATTTAGAAACTTATAATATGTTAGGACAATTTTGAAATTAATACGATTAAAAATTTAAAATTACAAGAGTTTGTTGAAAATTCACAAATAACTTAGAAAGTTCTTATTTTAAGTATCATAATTCTTATATTTAGAGTTTATAATTTTTTTTAAAAAAAAAATCTTACTCCCCATTTTATAACATTTTATAAACTTCAAAAATTTATTAAATCTATGTTTTAAAAAACATAAATTCATCCCCAAAGGATACAAATAGCAAATTACCTAGAACCAAGCCCAAACCAAGGAAGCCCACAATCTTCCAAGGGCAAGTTTGGTTGGATTTTGAATTTAT
Source organism: Jacaranda mimosifolia (assembly GCA_018894105.1). Classification (NCBI taxonomy): domain Eukaryota; kingdom Viridiplantae; phylum Streptophyta; class Magnoliopsida; order Lamiales; family Bignoniaceae; genus Jacaranda; species Jacaranda mimosifolia. The sequence goes on from CM032123.1 coordinate 2,879,785, forward strand.
CTCTTGATAACTTATTTCATGATAAGTTGTTTGATTATTACCTATGGTAGTGTTGTTAAGTTGTTTGATTATTAATTATTGCAATGTTGTTAAGTTGTTTGATTATTCACTATTTAGTATTGTTTGGTTTGCATGATTATTTATAAATATACCCACATAATTGTTATTTGTTTGGAGGTATAATAGTCCTTGCTAATTGATTATTCTATGAAATGACCATGTTATCCTTAACTAATTTGCAGTTCTATAAATTTTGAGTTTAATTACTTATATTTGCAATTAATTTAATTTGGTGGGTTCATGAAATAATTTAATTAAAGATTACTATATACTTTATATAGTTTAACTTGAACCTCGCAAAATAACAATAATTGATATGTTATTAGTTGGAGTGTATATATATTTTAACTCATCTTAAAAGTAATTATACTTAAATTTATATAGTTAATTCACAATCATGGACATAATTAATTAACAAGTTGTTAATCTTTAAATTGGTCAAGAAGCAACTAAATTTTGCAAAATAATTTATGGACTAAAAAGACTTTTTATAGCAAAAGGGAGCCAACTTTATCAAATGGAATAAGTTATCCGAAGGGTTGGTGAGTTTAGTTATACCATAAGTTAGGATTAGATATACGAGTCTAATAATAAGTTACCGATCTATGGGTAAATAAACACACAAACCAAACATGGGACTATACATTATATATTTACCAAATTCTTAGTTATACCTCCAACCAAACTTGCCCTAAGCATTAAAGATAATCATAAACTCAATTTGACTTTATTTTTTAAATAGTAATTATCTATATATTAAACACACACACACACACACACACTGAAAAGTGGTAGAAATTGATTGGAGGGTAAATTTTTTTATTATGCTAAAACTTTTGATTAGAATAGCGGTAAAGGATGTTAGTTGCTCCCATCATCGAACTTCCAGAACTCTTATCATCGTCAAAAAAATAAGAAAAACAGAGGAAACACGGGGAAACCTTTCTTGAAATCAAGAAAATGGGGCAATCATCATCAAGGGAGCAAGAAGTATCACCGGAGTTGCGGGAAGTACAATCGCTAGCTGCATCAACTGGAGCCCTCCCTTCTCTCGAAAAAGCATTTTCTCTTCTCTCTGATCCACAAACCAAATCAATTCCTGTCCATTCTCTAAAGGTAATTCTAAAACAAGAAAATCTCTTACACCCCCCATGATTTATCTGGAAATAAAAGAAATATATTTTAGTAATTAACTAGAAACGGTGATCATCATGTGGGTTGTAGAATTGGATTACAAGACATTTTTTTTCCTCTTGTCTTTCTTGTTAGTTGGCTGTTATGCTGCAGATTGCTGTTATTTATTGATGAACAAACATCTGTAGCGTACTGAATTTATGTCTGAAAGTTTTTGGCTTGGTAATAAGATAGCCCTTTTTCATATTTGAATAAGAGGTTAGGCATTTTTTTTGATATGTTAATTTGTGCTTGGCTAATTGGCAAAGAATTCTAAAAAGATCATTTTAGTTCTTTATTTGTGAGTTAAAGTGGAGTTTCATCGGTACATGTTTCCTTTTTTGGTACTTTCTCACGGGAACTCCAGTTTATTCATATGTCTATATAATTATCTGATTATGCAATGTTATTTACTCTCCTGTTCAACTCTGTTTGTTTCAGAAATGTTTCGATTTGACTTTCGAAAACTTGGAATCTGAACATGGGGTGGTGTTTAAGGAGCTCCATCTATTGTTTAGTCATCTGGGATCTACAATAGTCGACTTATTTTTTGTAGCTGATAAAGATGGAGTGAATTGGATTGAGTTCTTGAGAGGGTACACAAAATGTTGTGCAAGAACAGTTGCTTCAGCATCGTTTAATAGTTTATTTCGAGTGTTTTCTGTGACATGTTCAAAGGCTGGCCTGCCAGTTGATCTGCAATTTGAGGTCTTCGATGATGATTGTAAGATTAATGGATCGTTTTCTCCCCATAATATTATTTTGCTTCTTTGGATATGTTGGATTTTTTCATGGGAGTCTAGGACATTGAAATTGATTACTGGGAAGAGCAAAGGGAAATGCTGTCTTCCTGATATATCTCATTTAGTATTATCAGCCATTGAATCATGTGTTGAAGATGGTCAAGAATTGGACTTCTGGGATTCCACTGTTTCAGAATTGGATATTAAACTTCCTGCTGCGAAAATTCATCTATGGGCCTTGAAGACTATACCGAACCTTGCAGAGTGCTTTCTACAATTTGTTCATGCAAGACTTTGCTACCTTGCTACCGATGAGGTAGTACTCTTCTTCCTTCCGTTCATAATTTTAATTCGTTTGATGTTATTTTTGCAGTAAGTTGTCATTATTACATATTAAAAGTTAGACAAGATGTCTTTTCTGTTGATGCAATATTAGTTTATTCGAAGCACACTAGACGTGTATATACCAACAGCATATGTTACAAAATTGGGATCCTTGTACATTAGTGTATTGTTTTTTTCTTCTCTGGCATAGTTGTTCTGTGTCAAACCATTCTAGTCGATGAATCTTTTATAATGTTTCTTGTAAAAAAAAGGATCATATTGCTAGAGATTGACTAGCATTATGGGTCAGATTTCAGTTACTAATCATAAGATTATCCAATTGCAGGACAAATCAGAGCCATCATGCTCTTCTGCTCTAGAAAGCTCCTCATCAGCAAGTTCTGAAACTAACCTTTTGACCTCTGGAAGGGCCTGGGTCATCTCACTTACCTTAAGAGGTTCTATATATGAAGAGATATCAAAAGCTTGCTTGCCCAGTGATGTTGATGAAACAAATGAAAACCTACTTTATCGGTTCGTCCACTCTCTTCTTGTCCTTGTTTAGATTATTATGTGCCTTGCTCACATTCTGGCATTGCTTAGCTAGGCTCCATTTTGAACAACATGCAGGTCATCTGTTCATGGGAAAGGTCTTAATCGATTTTGGTCAAATGTCGAGGGCTACAGCGGTCCTTTACTAGTGCTTATTGCTGCCTGTGAGGACAAAAGCAATACAAGGAGATGGATCATTGGTGCACTAACTGATCAGGGTTTTGAAAATAAGGAATTATTTTATGGAACTACTGGTAGTCTTTATGCTTTGAGTCCAGTTTTTCATGCATTATTATCTTCTGGTGAGTCAAGAAAGTTGTGGTCTTATTTCTTGATATTTGGCATGCTCCAGTATATAAGATACTTTTGCTCACTCAGACTGAAACTAATGGAACATTTACTGCATTGGCAGGAAGGGAGAAAAACTTTGTCTATAGCCATTTACGTCCAACTGGTAGGGTGTATGAGGCTCACCCAAAACCAGTGGGAATTGCATTTGGTGGATCTATTGGAAATGAAAGAATATTTATGGATGAGGATTTTGCTAGAGTTACTGTACGCCATCATGCTGTTGATAAAACGTACCAACACGGCGCCCTTTTCCCCGGTCAGGTATTTTTCTTCCTTTTTTGGTTTTTTAAACATACCGAGTTATTAGAGTTTGAACATCAGACTTCACATTTATATAGCAGTTCCTTTCCAGTTAGGTATGAATATATAGACTTAAATATTGTAATGGGTGGAAAACCATAGGTTTTTATACTATATCTTGATGTTATTTGAAAATGAGATTCTTTCCTTAATGGAAGACTTGGACTTCCATTTATCATGTGAAGAAGATAGTGTCCAATCATGGGATGAGCACTGAATTTGTGTGTTGATAGGGATTCTTGCCAGTTGAAGCCTCAGTTTTAGAAGTAGAGGTTTGGGGATTAGGGGGCAGAACTGCAAGAGAAATTCAAGCTTCTCACAAGAAGCGAGAAGAACTTTTTACAGAGCAAAGGCGAAAGGTAACCAATTCTTTCCAAGCTTGAAGGTCTTTTGCTTGAGCTACATGGGATTATTGATGGCAAATTTTCATGCAATCTTTTCTACTAAAATTTCCTAGGTTGACCTGAAAAAATTTGCCAATTGGGAAGATTCACCGGAGAAGATGATGATGGACATGATGTCTAATCCAAATGCAGTCAAGCGGGAAGATCGTTAGTTAAATTTCTTGAAATCTCAGAGAAAACTGTTAGACAACATTGTATATATGTACACTAACTGAGCCACTTTATTGTTTTCACCTGCGGGTTTGTTTGGAGTTCTCAATAGATCATAGGATTGGTAGTTTCTATTGCAGGGGAGCAAGAGATTCTGGTTTGCAATTTCTTTTGTTTGTTAGTGTATAAAAATAAAAGTCCTCCTAGACTTCTAAATAAAGAATCTACCTTTGTAACTTCAGGTACAGTAGAGCAATATGCCAACTAAAAAAAATTCATAATTTCAACCTCAATTTGATTGCTTATTGGGGATTTAAGACAATTTTCTATTAAAGATCCAACAAGAGAAAGCAACCACAATTTCTGAGTTCTTGGAATAAAGAAGAAAAAGCATCCTTGTCAGAACTCAAAAGTGGTGGCTGGTTCATGAAATGATTGTACTAAATCCTAAGATTAGGTGTAACTCTTGAATATCTGAACTCTGGACAAGAAACAGGATAAAAACTGATGAGTGGAGAAAATTCAGATCATAAATATTATCTGAGTATGATATCCTCCAAACTGTCCGCAACTGCAGCAACATCTTCCACAGCAGCAGCACAGATTCAGCCATAAAAAGGACTGATTCAGCCATAAAAAGGTCAAATAAATGCAAAAGCAAGAGTTTTACATGTTCATATGAAAGAGAACAAAAGTGCTAGCAACCATATCTAGCAATTTGATCTTAATAGTGAACCTTTTTATGGTTCTGTAGCTTTAGCTTGTCAAATTGCATCTCATAAAACTGATTGAAGCATGATGAATGGCAATCATTGCTGCTTCTCTTCTGCTTTCCTTGGCTGCAAAAATATGGAAAAACAAGTAAAGAAGTGGACAGATGCGACGCCAGATAATAACAAACAAGTTAAAAATGTGGTTGACTCAAAGCATACAAATGACTACAACAAAAGATATTTTCTCATGCTACCGTTTCTCAAATAAATTAACTGGACCAGATAATACCTTCACTCAAATGAGAATTTGACTAATCATCTCAATTGTGCAATTGAGATCCTAAATCTTTCAATCTTAACAGAGAACTTAACTAATCATAATTTAATCATCCAAGCACAGTCTCGTCTGAATCTCTGAAAGTACATAGCATGGCACCGCAAGAAGGAATTCTTTGACATGCATAAGCAAAGACAGAACCCTCCAAATTCTGTAGTGCCGAACGCATATTTAACTGAACAACGAAAGTTTACAGATGTCATCCAAATACAAAATCTATAGGAAAAACAAGCTTTTTTAATTCATTTCACCTAATCAGGCATTGAGCATCCACTCTTCCAAGAGAAAGGTCAGTGGGAATGCTAAAAAATCATAACAAATTTTCTATCTGCAAGTTAAAAGCTAGTTAAATGATTCAACATAACTTATTGCGCCTAATGGTTGGCTACTCAAAATAATAGAGATGGAAATGACAATTTGACTGTATTTTAGACATGAAGATCTACCGTGCTATTTGCAAGATTAAAGATTACTACATAGGTGCCAACATTTCACCACTCAATCTTGCACATATAGCATACACCATATTCAATGGTGCAGTATCATAAATTGCACCCAGATCCCATAACCCAAAGCCATGAAGCTCCACACCACAGACAAGCCCTATAGCACAGAAATCAAAGGATCTAAACTATTTTTTAAAGTGATACATAATAGGCAAAAGCATTTTGGACCTATTCAGGGATTGCTTCCTCTGCCCCAGCCGGAAGACGGGAATCATGTGTATTCACAGAAAATCTCTTCTGATAGGATAAATTCCAATCAAAACACAATTTTCTCAAACTGCTTGTTTATTTGATTCGCAGCCCTGTTATTATTGCTTTTAAGCTCACAGTAATGGGAGATTTCTGAGAAATTTGGAAACATTAAAGTGTTTGAAATTGCTTTGACATAATTAATTCTGATAGGCACTAGTATCAAGAACAAACTAGACTACTGAAACTCAGATGTGCAGCAATCCACTTGCTCTTTGATCCGATCTTCCTCCACACACTTTCACCGTGATAACGGCCATAAACTGAGCTGTCAAACTGCATTTATAGTGTTCTTCGCTCATTATATATTGCAAAGAGTCAAAGACTAGTGATTTTAATTCCACCAAGGCCAGCACTAAACCCAAAAATGACATCAAATGGTTTAAACCCATTTTCACTCAGCAGAATAAAAACACAAAATGACAATTCAATTGGCTAAAAAATAAAATCTCTAAGAATAGAAATCTTTCAGCCATAAAAGCAACAAACATGTTCGACGAATTGTCTATCCGAATAAACCACAGGCCAACCACAAAACTCATTACCGTTCACAGCGTAGGACAAAAGAAATTCAATTGAAACAAAATCCAACACAAAGGCAACAAATCCATTACCTTAATTCCTGTAAACGGTTGGCGCAGCTCTGCTTCGGGGATAACAACAGGCCACTTCTCACCAGCTTCGCGAAACATCTGCTCGGTCTCAAGATACTGACCCTTTTCTAGGATCAAATTGCGGATATGCTGGGCCGTAGTGGAGGTGGCATCAAAAGTTTCCTCGACGCCGTTGACAAAAGTTACCGTGATCTTGGGCGGGAAATCATCGGTGCGGCGCTTGACTTGGACCTGACAACTGGGGTTCGACTCTTTGGCCTTGCGCGCGTTGCACTGTGCCAAGAACTCCATGGACGCAGCTAAGCGTGGGTCCAGCGCATTGAACTCGATTCTCACCTTCGACAAGAACTTCAACATTTTTTTTTCTGTTCTTTCTTTATCGGGTGTCCAGAGGATTTACCAAAGACCCCAATTTTTCAGAAAGTGAAAAGGACTGTTAAGATGATTTTATATAGCAGTCAGATGGTTTTGATTTTACAGACCTGGCTTTTTATTTCCTCTTTCTTTCTTTCTTTACTTTTTTTTTTGTGTGTGTGTGTGTGCGCGCGGGGGGGGGGGGGGGGGGGGGGGGGGAATGTTTGGTTATGTTTCATGTTTGATTTTAATATGTATTTTGAGAGAATCGATATTGTAAATGGAATTGAGTCATGTGAAAGTTGTGTTGAGAATATAATTATTTGTAGTTATATTTTGGGGAATAATTAAAAATTTATTTTGGGAATTTTGGTATGTTTGTTTATTTTTGGGGAGACATGTGTTGGATTTTGGGGGTAAAAATGAAATTGAGTAATATTTTTATTATAAAAATAATAATAAATTATATATAATATATGTATGTGATATAGGATGGCCCAACGGCACAGGACCCAAGTGACTCGTCGACCATGTTCAACCAATCCACAAGGCGCTCCATTGCCCTCGGAGTTGCTCGACCGTTATCGACCCCTAATCTCGTCGATTCTTAGGTCGAGCCCTGCACAGTACTCTGCCACCGCATTAAATGCGTTGACTGGCAACACGCCTCCGCATTAATGGCGCATGACCTCCCCTCACCGTTTGACACAGCAGACGCCGCAACAGTGTGCCATCTTGTCCTGCAGCATAAAATGACATCCAGCTGGCAATATTCAAACAGGGGAATTGACCGATTACCCCCGGCCGGAGGCTGGAGGTCCCTGGGGTAAGCCAAGGGCTTCCCTGACATTTCCCACAAGGGAGAAGAATATAAAAACCCCTCAATCTTGCCTCTCACAGGTATGCACTCATACACAAAAAGGCTCTTACATTCCGCTGTTCGATTAAAAAGGTCGAATATATACTGACTTGAGCGTCGGAGGGCCTAAGCCGAGGGCCACTTGGCTAGCCTAACGTTTGCTGTGATTGCAGGATTCCAATCCCAAACTAATCCAGAAGATCAATACCCCGGATCCGTATCCATCATCGAAAACGAACCCTCATCATTTGGCGCCGTCTGTGGGAAACACGGAATCCTCTATCGAAATGGTAAACACTAGGCGAGCCCCATAAGGGAGGAAGGAGAACTGGAGATCTAGTTCTCCCACCGCCCGCCAGAACCAAGGACAAGACGAGCAAGCACCCAGTATGCAGCCGGAACCTGTGGTCACGCTCATAATGCCCCAGCTGATGCAGCTCATCAGCGAGCAAATCTCAACACAGATTTCTGCCCAGCTCTCAGTAGCACTGAATAGACATGTTGTGCAACCGGGGCCGACAGCCAGTGCCACACCTCAGCCCGCAGGCCCGGAGAGGGCACGACCAGAAGAGTACGCACAATTACCGGAGTCCCCTAGACGTCCATCCCAGAGAGAAGGGAGCCTGGGCCGTTTTCCGAGGGAGGTAGCCCGCCCACCGCCGAGGGAGGAGGTGGCAGACTCCGTAGACCACGACGTTCGGCCCCTTCGAGCCCCGCAGCGCGATAGGGCCGGGCATTCTAAAGGCAGGCAAGACCAGGACTAGCAAGAATGGGAAGAAGTCTCTCACCAGGTACAACAGTTGAATAAGCGCCTGGAGGAACTCTCGAAGAGGAATGCTGACAGGACCATGCAACCGGAGATGCCTCCGAGATTCCGGAGGGAATGGGACTCCCCTTTTGTCTAGGAAATCATCGATGAGCGCATTGCCATTGATGCAAAGATCCCCACCGGGCTCTCGAGGTATGACGGTTCCACGGACCCGAATGAGCATCCGATGCAGTTTGAGCATATGATGCAGCTGCATGGGCATAACGAGTATATACGTACAAAGATGCTCGTGACCACTTTCCAGGACGTGGCCCTAGACTGGTTCGTGAAGTTGGAACCGACATCCATTTTCCCATACGACCAGTTATGTGACAAGTTTTTGCACCAGTTCGCTAGCAGGAGGAAGGTGAAGCTACCGCACACCCACCTACACACAGTAAAACAGGCTGAGAGTGAGTCTTTATGGGACTTCTTCACTAGGTTCAACACCGAGGTGTTGAAGATAGACAGCCCAAGGATAGAATTTGTGATCGATGTGCTGTTTCTGGGGCTAAGGCATAAGGAGTGCGCCAATGCTTTGGTCCGCGCGCAGCTAAGAACAACGGAGGAGCTCCTCGACCTTGCCGAGAGGTACATGACCCAGGAGGAGATGAACAAAATGAAATATGGCAGCATAGAGGCCGACAAGAAAAGGGGCAAGGAGAAAGAGGAGAAGCAGAACAGGGAGGGGCGCCGCTCCCCGATCAAACGTTTCCATGACTACACCCCACTCTCCATGCCAAGGAAGGAAATCCTCTTCGCTATACAACATGATAACCTGCTTAAAAGGCCTCGAAAAATCACAGAAATTGAGGCTATGAAAAAGTCCGGAAAGTACTGCCATTTTCACAAGCAAAAAGGGCACGACACCGAGGACTGCTTCAATTTGAAGGATGAGATCGAGAGGCTGATTAGGCAGGGACATTTGAAAAAGTTTTTCGAGGAGAGAGCTCGACGTGAGGAGGGGGCGACCAACCGGACTCCCCGTAGAGAAAGGTCGGTTAGCTCGCGATGGGAGGACAAGGGAAAGAAACCAGCCCGTGAAACCCACCCGCCCATTAGAGGTGTCATCGACACGATTGCCGGGGGGCCTGCAGGAGGAGACTCCCGAAACGCAAGGAAGCAAACCCAGAGGCAAATGACTTGACCAAACCTTCTAAGGTCGAAACAGTGTTCCAGTTGACAACCAACATCGAGCCGATCTCGTTCACCGATGCAGACTTAGACCACCTCGAGGGTCAGGCCGCTGACCGGAAGCTCGACTGCCCAATGGTGGTCGCCATCGAGATCGCCAACTTCGAGGTGAGAAAGGTGTTGGTCGACAATGGCAGCTCGGCAAACATCATATTCCTGTCGACCTTGAACAGAATGAACCTGGGCAAACTGAAATTTGATCCAGTCAGGACTCCCCTAGTTGGATTCGGAGGATCAAAAATTATACCAGAAGGGTCGATTAGCCTATCCACTACATTCGGGCAGGGACATCTCAGCCGAACTTTGATGATAAACTACTTACTGGTCGATGCCCCATTTGCTTACAATGCCATTGTTGGTCGACCAACCCTGAATGACTTCAGAGCCATCGCATCTACATACCACATGAAAATAAAGTTCTCGACCCCCGCGGGAGTTGGTGAGCTTTTATGCAACATCAAAGATGCCTGGCGTTGCTACACAATCTCCGTGGATTCCAGCGGGCAGAAAAAGAGACCAGAATTGAAGGCCTCGAGGGACGCCCTTGTAGCGAAACTCGAGGAGGGACCTTCATCGAAAAAGAGGAAGTTGGAGGACACCAGGGTCGAGCCAACGGGAGAATTCAAAACAATTGAGCTCGAGCCAGGGAACCCCGACAAGACAATAAGGATCGGAGCTGATATGGGGGATCGACTGGAATGCCTCATGGTCGACTTCCTCCGACGCAATATTGACGTCTTCGCGTGGAAAGCTGCCGATCTGCAGGGCATCGACCCCGACATCATTGTCTATAGGCTCAATGTGGACCCTGCCCACAAGCCAATCCGACAGAAAAAGAGAACTTTCAATGCCGAGCGGACACAGATCATCAAGGAAGAGGTTAGCAAACTTCTATAGGCTGGTTATATTGTAGAAATCCAATATCCTTCTTGGCTTTGTAATGTAGTCATTGTTCCCAAGAACGAGGGAAAATGGAGGATGTGTAATGATTTCACAGATTTGAATAAAGCATGTCCTAAGGATCCTTACCCCTTGCCTCGTATTGATTTACTTGTTGACTCCACTGCTAGTTGCGAATTGCTTAGCATGATGGATGCATTTCAAGGCTACTACCAAATATTCATGGCACCTGAGGACAGGGATAAAACTGCTTTTGTTGTCCCCAATGGGGTATATTACTTTTTGGTCATGCCGTTTGGACTTAAGAATGCTGGCGCAACTTACCAAAGATTAGTTAACTTCATGTTCAAGAATGAAATCGGGAAATCAATGGAGGTTTACGTCGATGACATGATTGTGAAAACAAAGAAAGCAGAAAGCCACTTGGTTGACCTGAGCTACACATTTTCCATTCTGAGAGCTTTTGGTATGAAGCTCAATCCTAACAAATGCACATTCGGGGTTCGAGGAGGAAAATTCCTGGGATATATGGTCAGTCAGAGAGGTATCGAGGCCAACCCACAGAAAATTCAAGCAGTTCTAGACATTGTTCCACTGCGCACCGTTCGGGAAGTTCAACACCTTGTGGGCAGAATTATTGCTTTGGGCAGGTTCATAGCTAGGCTGGCAGACAAGAGCCTACCTTTCTTCAAAATCTTGAGAAACACAAAGAAATCGGGATTCAAGTGGGACGAACATTGTGACCAAGCTCTGATCGACCTCAAGCAACACCTCTCTTCGCCAAGCCTGAGCTCGGGGAAATCTTACAGTTATATCTGGCGGTCTCTTCGGCTTCAATCAGTTCAGTGTTAACAACGATGAGAGCTGGAAACCCTTGTCCAGTTTACTACTGCAGCAAGGCCCTTCAAGGGCCCGAACATAACTATTTGGAGATCGAGAAGTTCGCCTTGGCCCTAGTCACGTCAGCAAGAAAACTGCGGCCCTATTTCCAATCCCATACAATTGTGGTACTAATGAACCAGCCGCTAAAGCAGGTGTTGTCGAAACCAGACATTTCTGGTCGACTCACGAAATGGGCTATCGAACTAGGAGAATTCGACATCCAATTCCAACCCCGAGTAGCAATAAAAGCGCAGGTGCTGGCGGACTTCATCCTCGAGAGAGTCGATCTCTCGGTTCAAGAGATGGAAGACGCACCTTGGTGGACCCTATATGTTGACGGGTCCGCGACATCTACTGGATGAGGAATAGGCGTATCCCTCCGATCCCCGCTGCCCGAAGATTATGATTTTGCAGTAAAACTCGACTTCCCAGTCACTAATAATGAAGCTGAATATGAGGCACTCATTGCAGGAATGCGCATGGCCATAGACCGTGGGGTCGAAAGGATAGCAGCCTTTACTGATTCACAGTTGGTCGCGAAGCAGGTCGAGGGAAACTTCAACGCGAGAGAACATAAAATGGCACAATATCTCCCGGAAGTCCGACAGCTATCGCAGAGGTTCCGAGATTTTTCATTAAGCCAAGTTCCTTGATCAGAAAATGCGCGAGCAGACGCGCTTTCCAAGCTGGCAAGCTCGACGAAAGGCACACGAGAAAGAACCATAACATTTCTTGTCGCCGACCAACTTTGTATCTTAGCCCCTGGCCCAGGTTTGGTCGGATGCCTCGAAGACGCAACCCATTCTTGGCAGCACCCGATCAAGCTTTATTTGAGCCAAGGTACCTTACCCGATGATGAAAAGCAGGCTCGTAAACTGAAAGGCTTAGCGCCCAAATATGCACTTGACGATCACGGACAGTTGTATAGAAGATTGATCGCAGGACCGCCGCTCAGATGTTTAGATCCCTACCAGGCAAAGGAAGTGTTGCAGGAAATACATGCAGGCATCTGCGGAAACCACTCGGGAGGCCGGGCCCTGGCATATAAGATCACGCGATATGGGTATTTCTGGCCGACTTTGTTGAAGGATTCTGTTGACTTTGCTAGGAAATGCCCATCTTGTCAGGTACATTCGAACATGCAACACCAACCAGCCGCACCAATGATAAATGTTGATATTGCTTGGCCATTTGACCCGTGGGGCATCGACATAGTCGGCGCGCTCCTAAAGACCACCGGCCAGCGGAAGTTTATCATAGTGGCCGTTGAGTACTTCACAAAATGGGTGGAAGCCGAAGCAGTACCGAAGATCACTGATGCGGCCATCAAGAGTTTCATTTAGAAGAATATTGTTTGCCGTTTCGGGTTGCCTAAAGTCTTCATCTCAGATAACGGCACCCAATTCCAAAACAAAAACACAAGAAGCTGGTGCGAGACCTTGGGCATTGCGCAGCACTTCACTTCAGTGGGAAATCCGCAAGCTAATGGACAGACCGAAGTGACCAACATGACTGTCCTCGATCACATTAAGAGCCGAATAGAGAGGACGAGAACAAGCTGGGCGGACGACCTCCCGGGAGTCCTTTGGGCCTACAGAACCACCCCTCGAACAGCCATAGGTCAAAGCCCGTACAGCCTAGTTTATGGATCCGAAGCAGTGGTCCCGTCAGAACTAATCCAGCACACCGCTAGAGTGATCCATTACAATCCAACAACAAATACATCGGAGAGGGCACTGGACCTAACAACTATAGACGAGAAGCGCCTAGCGGCTTACAACAGAATGCAAAGGTACCGCTCAAAGATGGCGGACCACTATAACAAATCGGTACGTCCGCGAAATTTCAAGGTGGGTGATCTTGTCTTAAAGAAAGTGGGAGTGTCGAGGCCCGTCGGCAAGCTTGACCCAAAGTGGGAAGGACCGTATTCAGTCATCAAAGTGTCTAAAAACAACGCCTATCGATTAGCGGATGCTGCAGGACGCGAGCTGCCTCGACCATGGAATGCTGTAAATCTAAAAAAGTTCTTTGTATGAACTGTTCATTGGCATCTGTTGTATTGATTAAAGAACAATCAAGTTCCATCATGATTACAAAGCACGACACGATCGCAATAAAACCTTAGTCGACCCCATAGTTAACAAAAGGCTTAAACTCATTAAGTCAAGGCGAAGAGCCGCGACCACCTTAGTCGACCCCGTAGTCGACGAAAGGCTTAAACTCATCGAGTCAAGGCAAAGAGCTGCGACCACCTTAGTCGACGAAAGGCTTAAACTCAACAAGTCAAGGCGAAGAGCCGCGACCACCTTAGTCGACCCCGTAGTCGACGAAAGGCTTAAACTCATCAAGTCAAGGCGAAGAGCAGCGACCACCTTAGTCGACGAAAGGCTTAAACTCAACAAGTCAAGGCGAAGAGCCGCGACCACATTAGTCGACCCCGTAGTCGACGAAAAGCTTAAACTGATCAAGCCAAGGCGAAAAGCCGCGACCACCTAAGGCGGCCCTATGGTTGCCGAAAATTCCCAACAAAGTGACGTCGAAGTCCCTGAAGCAGGATCACAAAGTCGACGTCACACTTCGCAGAAAAGCCACTAAGGCTCAAAGTCGAGCCCCATCGACAAATTCAATTTACACTTCGCTAATTATAAATGGCAACAGAGTTCAACCTATCTGGCAACAACTTAAAGCAACGTTCGAAAGTGAACAGCTGGCCAATGAAGGGAAACAAACTTTATTTCATTCTTAAAAAGCCTCAATGAGGCATGTACATCAAAATAAAAACAAATATTAGAAGCCCTAGCTAGAACTGCCAGACCCTTCGATTGGTAACACGGGAGCAAGAGCAGACGGGGGCTCAGGCGGTGCCATTGCAACGGGCACGGCCGCAGTGACTGGGCGAGAGGGGCTGGCGGCAGAAGGCATAAATAGCCGCTTGGTGGCCAGGAAGAAAGAGGCAGTGTTGGCCCGGCCCTCTGAGATTTCATAGGCGAGGTTGCCAACGAACTCGAACTCATGACCTACCTCATTCATTTTCTTTTGGAGGTCTGCTTTTTGCCTCTCTTCAGGAGTCATGTCGGTTTCCTCCGCTGCCCCTACCTCGGCTTCAGCCTCGTCAACCTCTTCATCACCAATTGGGCGCAGCTGCTCATCAAAAGCAAGGCCCATCTTTGAGCGATCTTCATCGCTAACCGCATAGCCCAGGTGCCGCATTTGTGCAATAGCCTTGTTAAAGGCACTTCGGGTATCGTCCAGGGCCAACACCACGCTCGCATCCAGAAAGGCGGGGCTCACCATGAACTGTCGCACCGCCTCCGTGCGAATCTCCAGAACTACCTGCTCGAACTCCGTCCTGGCCTCGACTAGTCGCTCGCCTCGACCAGCAGCCCGACCAGATTCGTAGGCGACATGGATGTCCAGTTTGAGTTTTTCAGCTTCGCCTCCATCTTTGTCTGCTCCGTCACCGCCAGCAGGACTTGCCGGTCTTTCGCCTCCATTATTTCGGCGTATTTGGCATTCTCCTTCTGCACTTCCTCGAGCCGCAGTTGGGATGACTCCAGCTGGGCCTTCAACGTCTCGGCATCGCCACCAGCGTCTAACTGTTCACGATCAGCGAGCGCCAGCTCGGAGCGGCGGTAAAAATTGTAGGCGATTTGCCCGACCTGAAACATAAAAGTCATTACTATCCATGCAGGGAAAATCGATTACACAAGTTTACAGCTTATAAGATCTTACCATGTTCGCGTGATACGCGAGCTCGCAAAGCGCCCCGGGCTGACTCAGGCCCATTATCCTCTTCTGGTCAGCCAGGAACTGACCAGCCAACAACCATTTCAAGGAGTCGACCCCAGTTGGCCCAGATCCATGCATATAGGACGAGTCGTCCAGGAATAGGCTAGGGTCCGACCCAAAACGAGGAGACGAGAACTTCCTCAGGCCAAATAAGGTCTCCGCACCTCGATCCCCGAAGAGATCGTTTCCCGTCGGCATCCCCGACTCGGCGCTCTTCGACTTACCTTTTTCCCCGCCAGCAGCAATCCTTTTGGGCGGGGGCCCACTCTGTTTGCCCATTGGTCTTTTTCCCCGACCTGCGACTCTTTCGACCGCTACTACTCGACCAGGCGAAGGGGTCGGGGATGGCGTAGTGGCCGTCGCTAGTCGGCGAGGCTCGTCACCTCCAGTCGACACTTGTCGAGACGCAGCACCTTGTTTGCGCTGTCCGTTTCTTTCAGCGCGAGCCACTGCATCACTCCTTGCGCGGTTCATGATTTCGTCCCGGTCTGCAAGGAACAAACACAGCAGATGTCAAATACAGAAATGAACGTAGCTAAACAACAAAGCATGGCACACATTTCATCTACCTATCTCATAGTCATCTGCAAAATTTAGAGGGGCTGGCGACAACCCAGCCAGCACTAATTGCTGCTCCTCGAGGAACACAGTGGCCTCCACGGGACCAAACCCGACTAGATCCCTCATGAAGGTGTTTGGCCAAGTAGGGGTGCGATTCCTTGGTATGTTGACCTGACCACCCAACCACTCTCGAGGAATGTCAAACCCCCCCTTCACTCGAATGAAGAAATAACGTTTCTTCCACTCCTGCCCATATGAAGAGGAGGGAGCCACGAGAAACTTGCGGCGAGGTCGAGCAGTCAGATAGTAAAAGCCCGACTCCTCGAAACTACCAGATTTTCGTGACATGCACAGATAGAAGAGGTTGGAAAAATTTTTGAAACTGGGGGCCTGATCGAACAGATGCATCAAAACTAAGAAACTGCAGAAGGTGGCAAAGCAGTTGGGTAATAGCTGAGTTATGCACACTTGAAGACCCCTAAGCAGGCCTATCATACTATTACCTAAGGGGAACCTCAACCCACATTTTAGTGCATCCTCGAACACTGTGATGCAACCGGTGGGAGCGCGGTGCATTCGACCAGGAAGCCCGGGGGTTAATAGTTGATATTCGGGAGGAATATGGTAAAGCTCCCTTAAGCACACCAAATTCGTAGGAGTCATTACGGAAACTATCTCACTATAGTGGTTCGGGGTGAATAATCGCCCACGAGAAAGGGGTACCCGACTGGGCCCAGCTTCCCCACCACGCGCACCGCTCAAGCTCCCGGAGCTTGAGCTGCTCGAACCGGAACCACCGCCGGACAACCCACCAGAAGGAGCAAGAAACTCCCTACGCCCCTCAGACAGGGTGGCCTCACTGTCCCCCCCCCTGGCTACCCTCAGAACTGAATAACTCAAGCATCTTCTTCAAAAGAAAAATAGAGAGAAAGGATTCGGAGAAACGAAGAGCTGGAGGAACACTTATTGGATACGAAGGTTAAGTCTACAAAATCTGCGAAGCGAATGCAAAGTTTAGGGAGTTTTGCAGCGAAAGATATCTCCTAAACGTTCTTGGAAATTCTGAAGCGGTAAAAGTAAAAATGGGCAGAATTACATTAAGTATTTATAGGAGCGGGGATGCGGTTTCCCAACCGTCCAGGCGCGGTTACCCAAACGTCCGCATTAATGGACAGAGACGTTATGCCACCCCACGCGCGCCACGATGTAACCGCTCAGCAAGCGCATAATACTCTGACAGATTTTCAAAAACCCTGGTCGATGTTCACTACTTCCCAACGCCGCTCGTCGATTCTCTGTTTGGCCTTGCGAAGTGGGGGGACTCATGATATAGGATGGCCCACAATAGCCCAAATTAGCGAGGCCCAACACCCAATCAACGGCACAGGACCCAAGTGACTCGTCGACCATGTTCGACCAATCCACAAGGAGCTCCATGGCCCTCGGAGTTGCTCGACCGTTATCGACCCCTAATCTCGTCGATTCTCAGGTCGAGCTCTGCACAGTACTTTGCCACCGCATTAAATGCGTTGACTGGCAACACGCCTCCGCATTAATGGCGCATGCCCTCCCCTTACCGTCTGACACAGCAGACACCGCAACAGTGTGCCATCTTGTCCTGCAGCATAAAAGGACATCCAACTGGCAATATTCAAACAGGGAAATTGACCGATTACCCGCGGCCGGAGGCTGGAGGTCCCTAGGGTAAGCCAAGGGCTTCCCTGACATTTCTCGCAAGGGAGAAAAATATAAAAACCCCTCAATCTTGCCTCTCACAGGTATGCACTCATACACAAAAAGGCTCCTACATTCCGCTGCTCAATCAAAAAGGTCGAATATATACTGACTTGAGCGTCGGAGAGCCTAAGCCGAGGGCTACTCGGCTAGCCTAACGTTTGCTATGATTACAAGATTCCAATCCCAAACCAATCCAAAAGATCAATACCCCGGATCCGTATCCATCATCGAAAACGAACCCTCATCAGTATGTATATATTAAAAAATGGAGAAGTTTTGGGAATAATTAATGATAGAAGAGGATATTTTTAAAAAAAATTATTTTAATATTTTAAAGAAAAAATATATGTATGTTATGTGGAAACATAACCACACTCCCTTTATTTTCCAATTTTTTCACACTTGTCAGTAGCTATAGTTATATGGTAGTATGATACAATAAATTAGAGAATGGCCATAATTTGTCATTCCTAAAATTCATTTTTTCATCTAAATAACAAAAGGAAGGCCCATAACAAAATAGCATAGGGCATAATAAGAACTCCATCCAAACGTAATTATAACAGTCTTCCGCAAATATTGTTTAAAAACGAACTCATTAACAATTTCATTGAGATGTAATAGTCTAAAATTTTCGTTCACAAACTTATATTGTCAATGTGTTTTAACTCATAACTTCTTTATGAAAAATTATGAATTGCACCAATTGAAATGGCTTTCACTGCAATTCTATTAAAAATGTTGACTGAAATAAACTTCTTCATCACAATATTAATTCACGAACTACTATTACAATAGTTCATATCTATGAATTTTACTATAGAAGGTTATGATTAAATTAATTAGCTACAATCTTCAGAGCAAATACTCTAAACTAGACGTATTTTACATAGATTATAATCTGTTTGGCAAATATACTCACCAAGAATTTCTCAAGTAAAAACAACGTAGAATTTCGAATATCAAATTATTGTAGACTTTTGAGACACACAAAAAATATTGAAAGAAATACCAAATGAAGAAAACCCATAATGTCCCTCCACAAAAGTTCAATTCTTATAAGGTCAAAGCATAAAAATTAGCCCCTTCTAATCTTTAGGAGCCATATCAAACTCAAAAGAACCTGGACTAAAAAGATATACTCACAAACATGAATGAAAAAATATGAATTATTTCTCACCAGCAAAGACGTAAAGAATACAAGAAAAAGGCCGGGCATCAAAACCATTATTCATAAAAGATATACATCAGATTCCAACTGCATTATTATGTTCCAGTAATCCCTCTATCCAATTTCACTCTCTTTGTACTTTGAACCTCTGGAATACCACTGACCCTTTGTTGGGACGACATTTCGTGCTGAAAAGCACAGTTAGCTCCATTTCTGCAACCCTTGGGACTATTGAAGTAAAGGCAAGGTTTCATAATCTTTGGTTTTGGTTCTCTAGACTTCATAAAGTTCAGAGGTTCTGGACTTGCTCCCATCGGTTGGTTGCTTCGATGAGCCAAAGTCTCTCGTCTTTCTCCTCCATGCTGCTGAATGAGGCTCTTGTAATAGTTAATGTCTTTTGTCATAGGAGTTCCCACAGAAGGAGATGGCCCTGAAGTCGAATTGGGTAGGGATGGCCTAAAATTTGGAATTGATCCCGTCCTAAGTTGAGGAGGATAAAAAGATCCAGCTGCTGTAGCCATAGAAGAAGCCATAAGTTCTGGCCTAGCGACGTGGGTAGAAAGGGGATCTCTTCTGTTGATGGGATCAAGCAAATTCTTCGGCGGTGACCTCAGATTAGGCATATACTGTGTGTTGGTGGATGGCATGTTTTGCACGCCAATGGCTGGCATACTCTGTAAGCTGGCAGGAAGGGTATTATGCACCCTGGATGATGGCACATGTGTATTTGAGGATGTAACAGTTTGCACTCCAACGGCTGGCATACTCTCAAAGCTGGATGAGGGTGTATTTTGCCGGCTGGATGATGGCCTGTTTTGTACACTTGAGGATGCACTGTGGGCTGCAACGATTTGCTCAACCATTTTGGGGTCGCTGAGAATTTTCATGAGCAAGTTACGATCAATTAGGCTTCCCGGACCGCTGTTTGATATGACTGAAGTCAAGGCAGCTTGGGCAGCTGCTATGATATCAGGCTCCATAACTGTTGCTGAAATTCCGTTGGCATGGGAAGATAAGGTTCCATGGGGCAACTGCTGGGGCTGTGAGATCATGGGAATATTGTTTGCTGTCATGGATCCAAATGACGGATCCAGTGCAGTATCGTCATCTTCAATTGGTGTGACGGGAACTAGAGGAGTGTCTTGGTCACTGATGATTGTGTCTTCCACAGCCGCTAATGCAGAAGGGCTGCTCAAGGATAAAAGCAGAATATTTAATGCAAACATGGATGAAGCAGAAACATGCATCCTCGACATATAGCCCAATCGCATGTAAAATTGTAAAATTGTAATTAAGAGGGGATGTCTAGAGAGGGATGAGTCGTACTTTGGAGGAATAGCCGATGGTCGAGGATATATTGCTTCAAATACTCTCATCTCTCGCTGATTCTGGGCTTCCAGTTCTTCGCTCTCTTCCCCAGCAACCACTAGCCATTCATTATTTACTTCAAACTGCAGAAGAAGAAGGGACGGAATAGCGAAGAGCATCAGAAGACATCTACCACATCACAGGATATAAACATTATAACCATGCAACAAATTAAATTTCTCCCATCACTCTTCAACATTGCAAGCAGATACATCCAACTATAATTATGTTAAGTCTCGCTCCAGCGCCTACGTCCTTCCCCGTCTCTCTTGGAGAGAGAGGGGTGTGGAGTTAGTTCTTGTGTCAAGGACCCAAAAGAAAACATCCATTTATCACATGGTAACATTTCAAGTCAAACTGCACTTTTTCTCACCATGCCAATGTACCCACACATAAAAGACAAGTGGAATCAAAACCAAATACTGTATTTGTCTCATCATCGAGATTTTTGGATTCAAATAGTTGCAATATGTAATACATAATCCGCAGGGGCACAGACCATATCATCAACACTGTGCATAAGTTGGTTCTATGAAATTGCACGAGGGTATGGAGGAAGTAATGTCCAATCATCATCCGCAGGGGCACAGACCATATCATCAACACTGTGCATAAGTTGGTTCTATGAAATTACACGAGGGTATGGAGGAAGTAATGTCCAATCATCAGATTATCATTGGTTAGAGGATCGTTCTTCCACCCCCTTCTAGTAAAAATTTACAATGGCCAAACAGCTATAGGGGAACATTAAAAAATAAATATTCATATGCTCAGTGTCGCATGGTATTGGCAAGTTTAGGAAGAAAGACAGAAACAACAATTATGAATACACTTACTCTGGGAGGGCATCTCCATTTCGTCAAGGGTATCTGAGACAACTTGACTCTCCACAGATTGGCAGGCTGGATTCCTTCGAAGCCTGGTGGCAAATTGTCATCAGGGCAAATACAACCTGACGGGACGGACAACAATGCCTTTGCCTGGAGATGGTCCTGAGTTCCCAGTCTAACTCTTGAAGGCGATTCTTCCGACAAAAACAGCTTTACCTATTTAAAGCATGCATCAGCCATTAGATAGCAAGATAGGCTGAATCCGTAAAAAGTAAATCTGTAAGTCAATATACTGATATA
Source organism: Jacaranda mimosifolia (assembly GCA_018894105.1). Classification (NCBI taxonomy): domain Eukaryota; kingdom Viridiplantae; phylum Streptophyta; class Magnoliopsida; order Lamiales; family Bignoniaceae; genus Jacaranda; species Jacaranda mimosifolia. The sequence continues at coordinate 2,901,014 of CM032123.1, forward strand.
AATATTGAGTAATATATGATTAACCTTGAAATCTTAATTTGAGATATATACTATAGCCTACTTGAAAAATAAGAATATAGATTTGGCAATACTAGTTTCAACAAAGCAAAACGATAGGCTTATAATAAGCCCACATGCATGTGCGCACACATGCGAAAAGAAAATAAAATGAGTTACAGAGGATAAAGAAAAGACAAGAAAGAAAAAAGAAAAAAGAATAGAAAACAGAGGCAACTAGAATTCATGCATATACGAAGAACATAACAGGCTCATTCATTTTCTTAAAGGGCACCTATCATGGAAAATTACAATCTCCTTTACACTCCAACTCCAAGGAGAGACTGTGGTTGTGAAGAAGAGAACACTGAAAAAAAGAAAAGGCAAAATTTATTAAATCATTACTTTCTCAACTTTACAATCACAAATTCGGACAAAAATGATGTGAAAACGGAAGCCTGTTACCTGCACATATTTGTGCAGAATGAAAAATGGTAAACAACAGAGCAAGTTTGACTGACTTTTAATCAAATCATCCCATCAGAAGTCGCTATATATACTCAGCCAGAATATTTTCTTATCCTATTTTGTTACTCTTGTTCGACTTGGCCCAGAAAGTTAAGCAGGAGCATCAACATTGTCATCTTGTGGTTTTTACATATGCTCTTCAGAATACCCAACTTAGTCAAGGTAGTCATGTAATTGATGTAAAAACCTTCACCCACTCCAACTTACAGAAATATTATAGGAAATTAGACACTTCAACAAATATTCACTTTAAGCAACAAGAGGAAATTTTAGTAAGAACAACCACCTAAAAGAACAAAAGACATGAAGGAGCAATTTGTTAACAATACAAAGGAGGGCGTACACTTTATTTGTAGTGACTTACAAGCCCACATTACAAGGCTTATAACATATACACCAGGTACCAAGTCTATCAACTTTCAAAGATAAAACGAAATAGCAAAAATAGTGAAAATGTACAAAGTGAAAATAGATGAAAGCTTGATGGCTCCAATGCACTCTGCTGGGGAATATCAACAGCCCCCTGACATTATTAACACAAAATGAAATGCTGAAAAATCACTCAAGCTGGGATACCAAGTGCACTCAAAATATCTTATATGGGGATTAGACAAGATTTATCCAAAGAAGTCAAGAGCAAATATACAGTTCATAATACAATAGCAACCAAAGAAAAAACAACAGAAATATAATTTTGAAGGGAGAGGGGGAGTTTGGGGGGGTGAGATGAAGCTTTGTCTAAATTGAAACAATTGAAACTTATCCAAATGCCTGGAATCCTAATCATGTCATGTACAATAAAGTCTTTCTGATGAAGCAGGTCCAATATCCCAACAATTTCGGTAGAAAGCTATAAACTAAAATTTGAGGCTATGGCTGCCAATGGATTACATACTAATTCCCACCGGACAACTAAGAAATAAATTAATAATCACATAACAACTTACAACCACACTTGAAGTGCCCCCTAGCACATAATAGATTTGAAGACTACAAGATCCTGATCTGAGACCTTAAAAGAATCATTGGCTAAGATACAGTTCTTCGATTTAAGAAGGTACAACAGAGCGGTCAGTGGTCATATCATTTTACATGCATCAGATAGAGCAGCACCAAATTTATGGCAATTAATAATGAAATTATGCTGCAATTGCCTTGTGACACAAGACAAATACATAGTGAGCATCAGAAAAGACCGTAATATAACCATGCAAATAGGCAATTCTTCAAGAGAATTCTATATTCTCTGGTTTTAGAGGCCAGGCAAATCAATATAGCATCATCAAACTCAACGCACACCTAATCAATGAAAGAACTATGGCCACTCCACAATTATAAGCAGACAACACTTTCACACAATATTTACCTTTCATGCTATAGATCTCAAATTCCACTGATTGAAAATTTTGAAAAACAAAAATAAAAGAGCAAGTAAACAAGAACCAAACAGCTTTCTGAATGCACCAACCATACCATACCCTAAACTATCCAGATAGGGTACCTCCCTCATATTAAACCAGTAATGGTTCTGAAATTGGTTCAGTCGCTAAAGGAACTAATACGTCTCTAATTTTAGCAGAGAAGAATGACAGAGAGTAATCATCTTCATTTAAACAGCTGCATCAATCCACAGGTGAAATCAGACAGATCAATAGAACTATAATCGTTCTCCCTAAGATCTAGATTCTCATTAGTGAGGCAATCATTTCAATTTCTTTAAGTACATGTCCACCAAATGAATTTTCTTGATTATTTTCCCAACCGGTACCCCTACTTTCATCACCTTTTCAATTTTTTTTTCCTGCTTTCGCAGGTTGACACCAAATTTCTGAAATACCTCGAGACAAAAACTTGTCACACTTCTCAATAAAAGAATAACCAGACATTTTCTTTAAACCTGGTAAACCTTTGCTTTGTGTTCATACATCCACCAAAAAGTTCCCTTCATCGATTTTCCATATATCTGATGTGCAACCAAAGGGAGGCCATAATCCTACTGAAATTCATGGAAATTTGATATATGGCTGTGATCCTTATATTTAGTTGCTGAAGCATATGTGGCAACCAATTCTATCACACTAATCCTCCAGAAGGTAGGATGGTAACCAGGGTACTTATCTTATACTTCTCTTTTGTGTGAATTTTGATACAGAAGACTTCATAATTTATATTTGTAAAAGAAACAAGAGAAAAACCTTTCGATTTGCTTCAAATTAGTTTGCTTATCTCCATAAATTTCATGACTGCCAAAACCACGATTCATTGACCATAACCTCATAATGTTTGTGTTGTTCTACTTCTTATTCCATCTGTTTTCCGCTTGCTGATACAATTTGTCAACAAGCTAGAAACTCACTTTATATTCATTAAGAGACACATATAAGCAAGCCCATTTACTTTTAAAGACACTACATACTGATAATATTTGTTCATTTGCCTTTCTGCCTTTTCCACTTGCAATCTTTGAATTAGTTATAACCAGAAGCAGTCATTTTGAAGTTGTGAAAACATGCAGTGTCATGCATAAGAAAACTCTTTCAATTTCCATGGTCCATTCAAAATCAAATAATACCCAATGTATTATAAGAAAACTCTTTCAATTTCCATGGTCCATTCAAAATCAAATAATACCCAATGTATTATAAGAAAACTCTTTCAACTTCCACGGTCCAATTAAAATCAAAATAATGTCCTATTAATGAATCTTTCCAGATCAATAATGACCAATTTTTGCAGTTATCTTCTTCACGGGATTGGATTGCAATGCCCAATCCGAACCCTAGATAAGACATTTTCATTTAACCATTTATTGAATTAATTATTCTGCGAATTTCATTCTTTTACACTTATTCATAACTCTGATTTACAATTGGTTACGGGAATCACTCAACAAAATTAAAAAAATTTAAGGATTTCTATAAAGATTTACCTGACAAAGATTAACATCTGAAGCCCAAGTAACCCTTTTTGATTTCTGCGATCCTCCCATATTTACAAATCAAATAAATTCGATTCGATTGGATTCGCAAATATATAGATATATCTTAAAAATTCAATCGCTTTTTAGCAATCAAATCGCCAACTTCCGGTACCGCACACTCATTAAAAAAACCCAAATTTCTGATTTATATTAGTTGATCTGATTTTCAATTGAGTGAATTGGTATAGAGAGAATGGAAGAGAAAGAAGGCGGAAATCCGAAGAAACCCTAGATCCTCTTTTTCTTTTGCCTTTTTCACCTTCTGCTCCGCTAGGAATAATTTAATCTTTTAGTCTCCCATTGCATTATATAGAGCCCCGTCTTTGCCTATTTGGGGAACACTTCTTTAAGAAGTAATTTATTTTTATAATTATTTTTTCCCGTACGTACACCGATACAAAATTCATTCAGATACCATAAGTCATTAAAATACCTTACCCAAAAATTTACTGGTAATGTTACTCGATCAATTAAGCAGTAATACTATATCTTTATTATAAGTATGAAGCAAATTTTAATAAAAATTAGGGTAAATTGTACAGCATTTCCTGTTATATATTCAATTGGTTCATAACCCCTTATAAAATAAAAATTGATAAAAAAAACTCTTGTGTTTAATTGAAAATTGCTCACTTGACTGAACATCCTTTTGTTTCTTGTTTGATGTCTATTGAGTAGTAAAAAGACAAAATTGTCCATTTCAACTTAAATAATATTTAATATTTATAAAAAGGATATATAATATGTTTATATTTATACTTAAATATATAATATGTATACATGTATAAGTTTATGTATAAATATATACATATGTATTATTTATTTATATATAATATATAAATTATTTTATTTATTCCAAATTAAATAATGTCTAATATTTAAAATAGTATATATAATATAGTTTTTATTTACATTGATATAATATACAAATATAAATTTATTTATAAATATATTATATATTATTTATTTATACATATCATGTATATCCATATATATAATTTTTTTAATTCTTTGAAAATTAAACAATATTTAATATTTAAAAAAAAGGATATATATAATATGTTTCTATTTATACTTATATATATAATATGTATACATATATAAGTTTATGCATAATAATTTTTAAAAAGTTTATAGAATATAGTTTTTATACACTTATATAATATATCTACATGTATAAATTTATCTATAAAGATATTATATATTATTTATTTATACATATCATATATATCCATATATAAACTAATTGTGATTATCATAGAGGGGCTGTGCACTTTGGCCATGAAAATTAACTTAAATTTTGATATCTAAAAAATCTATCAAACTAAAATTTTCATTAATGGTTGGTGATGAGGGTTTGATCCGTTGTGTATTGGTCCAATTAGGAGACTGGATGAAACCCGACCTCTCTGGTCGAGTTACTTGTTCTGGTGGGCTGAATCTTGCAATCACTAACAAACGTCAGGCTAGCCGAGGAGCCCTCGGCTTAGGCCCTCCGACGCTCAAGTCAATGTGGGTCGACTAGATTATAAGAGCAGCAGAGTATGGACTTTTTGTATATATGAGAGCATACCTTTAGAAGGTTGGAATGGGGGTATTTATAGCTTTCTCCACCTGTGAATTTGTCTTTGATGCCCCTAACGAGTAGTGAGGGCCTTTGTCCTTGCATGGGAGGCAATTGATCAACTCCCCTCCCTCTGCCACTCCAGGTGGCCATCTTTCCAGGCTTTAACGTAGAGGCGTACACTGTTGAAGCGCCTGCTGCGTCAGATGGTAAGGGGGGGTGGCATGCGCCATTAATGTGGAGGCATGCCGCCCGTCGGTGCATTTAATGTGGCGGTAGAGTATTGTACTGTATTGACCTATCTGGTCGAGATGGTCGACTAGACCTCATTTTGGGAAACAGGTTAGAGGCACAGGTCGAGCGAGGTCGATTGCGCCTATGGACCTCGGATATAAGACTGGCCTTGGCGCTGTATCTCTAGGCCAACTTGATTTGGACCGAGCTACTTGGGCCACCCCATATTAGTTGGTTTAAATTTCCATCATTTCTTGTTACTTAGAAAATCATTTGTCCCATTTAATCTTTGATAACACGAAAACCACCTCATTGTATTTGCAAATTTCCCTTATCTCAAACTCCCAATGCATGTCACTTTTCCCAATTATTAGAATTCTTTGATTGATAAGTTTTTCTTTTAATTCTTTTTCTATCTTTAATAACTAATTCTATTAAAAAAACAATAAAAAGATCTATAAGTTTCTTAAATAAAAAATAAAGAAATGACAAATATGATGAAATAAAAAATAGAAATAGAGTATATATGAAATTATTCCATCGTTTCAACTTTCACCACAATAGTATAGTTCTCGTTGCCTTTTCTTTTCATTTTTTTTGCTTTCATAATAAATAAGATTACAATGGACCATGGGGCTATTTATAAGAAGTTGGAATCGAAGGCCCATTTCTAGATGTTGAGTCCACTTTCTTAGGATGGTCCAATGTGTGCATTCCAAGCCCAATTTTCTATTACATTGGCTGGCCCGTTTGGTTTCATTTCCGCACTCCATTTTCATATTTTTTACTATTTTAAAAATAAAATACATTACTTTTTACATATTTTTCACTCAACATCATTTTCAATTTTATTTTCAAAATACATTCTCCAATAACTTATGTATCTTCTCCCAATAACCTATATATCCTACAACCTATTAAAACCAATATAATCATTACTTTTCCAACAATTTATTCAAATACAAACTCATTTTCAACTCATTTCCACTAACTAACTTTTTAAATTTTAGAAATGATGGAAATAAAAATAAAACCAAAAGGGATGGATCTATTGAACCACTAATTACATGATTTCTTGGATCTAAAGGGGCACACCAACAGGAATGAGTAGCTTTGTTCCCATTATAGTTTCAGCCGAGTTTGACCCTTGCCACAGCTCCTAACATTTTGTTGTTTCAATGACCATGTCAATATGCATCCGACACTGTAGGAGATGAATTTCCTTTCCAGGCCTTCATCACTGAAAGTTGACGAATCTAAATTGAAGTTAGAAGAATCCCTCTGCAGGCAGCTGCCATCTACTTGGGATAGCATCATAGTCCCAAGAATCATTGATTATAACATTTTGTCAAGATTAGTGTTCGACAAAATCTTAGTAGCATGATAAAGACAATTGATTTAACCTTGCGTGTCTGGCAGTCTTCTAAGAGCAAGATATCATTAGGACTACCCAGAACTTCTGCCAACCCTAAATATTAGGACCAATATGGTCATGCCCGGCTCAAACACATGAGCACTCAATGTTTGTCAGAAACTAAAATAAATGATATTGTGATATCTCAATGTTTATTCCTTTGCACGAATAAAACAAATAAACATATAAGAAACTGGTACCTCAGGCATACAGCACCTTGAGAGGATTGACAATCTGTAACATTCCCTTGACATGTAGTCTGGAGGATCAGTGATGAGTTGCTCCATGTTACTTGAGGATATAGCCAGCATAATCAAAGCCAATCATACAATTAATAAACTAAAATATGGTTGTAAAATAGGCAAGAATAGGCAAATTTTGAGAACTTACAAAATTGCAACATCCATGTGTACCTTCAGAGCAATTTCTGTTTGATTTCAAGCGAAGAGTACAAATTATATGGCGCTTCCAAAACCAATACTTCCGTCTCAATTGAGATGAGATAAGTGCTCAACCCTCCTCATTACTCTTCTCAACAGATTGGTAACAAGTATGTGCCAAGTTACAGTATTGGGTATCAACCCACTGACCACTCCTCTATCTAGAAGTGCATAGGCTTCCTCAAACAAGCCTGCTTTACAGTAAGAACCAATCAAGGTGTTATAAGTGATGGCATCTGGACAGACGCCTTCACTACTTAATTTTTCGAATAAGCTATAAGCCTCCTGGATCCGTTGCATCTTGCATAGGCCACTTATAATGTTGTTATAGGTGACTATATCAGGCTTCAGTCCTCGGTATATCATCTCCCTCAGAAACTCAAGTGCCTTTTGTATCCTGCCAGCTCTACATAAACTTCTGATCAATATATTGCAAGATAAGTTATTAGATCTCAGTCCCTTTGTCATCATTTCCTCAAAGAGGCCCAAGGCTTTTTCGATAGCCCCATCTTCACAAAGTGCTTTTATAAGACCTGTGTAGGTGAACTCATCAAGAAGACATCCTCTGAATAGCATATCATTTACAAGTTTAAATGCTTCTTGGGTTGCCCTTTTCCTCAGGAAAGCATGAATCAGTGTGTTGTAGGTTACAGTATTAGCAATGACTCCGTCTAGGTACATATCTCTATACATGCACAGAGCCTCTTTCATCTTATCAATTTTGGTTAGCCCATATATCAAGGAATTGAAGGTAAAAATGTCAGCTTTACATCCATTCCTCGGCATGCTATGGAACAGCTCCATTGCCTCTTGTACCCGTCCAGCCTTGCATAAAGCAGAGATTAGACAATTATATCCTACTGTATTTAGGCAAATACCTTTATGTGACATCTCATCTATGATGTCTTCAGCTTCCTTTAGCCAGCCTTTCTTGCAGTAACCATCAATCAAAATGGTGTAGGTTATCACATTTGGTTTGCAACCCTTCAGTGGCAGCTCTTCTACTAGTTGATGAGCAGAGGATAACAATCTCTTCTTGCAAAGCCCACGAATAAGAATGTTGTAAGTATAAATATCCAGTTGATAAGCATTACTTACCATGTTCTCATCCAACACAGCTTTTGCTTCTTCAAATTGGCCATTTGTTATATACCCATGAATCAAAGTATTAAATAAGATAACATTAGGATTTGGTACTTTCTTCAGCAGCAAGCTTGCTTGGTCTACTTGACCTGTTTTGCATAGCCCTTGCATTAAAACTCCATAAGTCATAGCATCAGGAGCAAAACCACGAACAAGCATCCGATCAACCAGTTTGGCAGCCTCATGAACACGATCAACACGGCACAGGCCAATTATGACATCATTAAATGTATTTACATCTGGTGTACAACCCATCAGAAACATCTCCTCCAACAGCTTTAAAGCATCATCCACTCTATTAGCACCTGAAAGTGCATGTATAAGTGTCTGATAAACTATTGAATTTGGTACGCACCCATGCTTTGTCATGTCTCTGAGGAGGGAACATGCAGAATCAACCTCATTCACAATACAAAGTGCTTTCATTACTCTACCAAAGGTAAAAACAGTAGGGGAGATGCCCTTGCTCAACATCTCATAAATAACATTTGGGGCAACTTTGGGACAATTACCAGCTAACAAAACATCCAAAACAACATTATAAGATTTAAATGTGGGTTCACAAGAAAAGGTATTCCTCATATCAAAAAGCAGCCTAACTGCTTGACCAGGCAAACCAGCTCTTCCATAGTGCCTCATGATCATAATAAAAATGGGCTCTGTTAAAACTATTCCTTCTGCTTTCATCTGCAATAACAATCCATCAACGATCTTAAACTCCTTTAGAGCCCCGACTTTATCAATGAGAGTGTAGTACACATCAAAAGAATGACGATAGCCCTTCTGGCCACCAGCCCATTGGAACAACTCCATTGACATTGGCACATCCAGTTGGAGCTGTAGCAATTTATTTAACTGAAAAGGAGAAATTTTATTGAGTGATTTCTGGAGCTCTTCAAGGTCAAAAGGTTTAAGCAACCTCTCCCATTCATTTTCAGATTCTGTCCCATAACTATCATTATTAGTACTGATGAAACTTCCATTGCTACGACAGGCACAAAATGAAACATTAAGAGTCTTGGGCAATGCGTGTAGCTTTTGAAAAATACATAGCCTAAGATTTGATCTCTTCACCATAACTCTAACAGGCAGCTGACACATTCCAGGTCATATCCATAAAATCTTACATTCAGAGGACTAATGGAGCCGAATGGCCATTACCCTCTTTCTGTTTCTGAGTAAAATTCCTTGATCAAACTCCACTCTCAGCCACAAATCCCCTTGAAACAGGAAAAGAACCATCAATCTTCATGTAGAAAAACAGCAGTTAGACAGAGACAACAGTATCTCAAATGACTTGCCTAGGAGAAAAGATTATTTTGTTGATAGGAGGCATATCTTTAAAGAGTATAAATAAATTTAGAAATTACAAAAAAAACTAACAGTTGAGATTATTCATCCTATACATATTCAACTTGGCACTGGATTAATTTGGTAATTGGTATCAATATCATTTTTATTTTTTTTACTCGAGGGACTGGTTAATGAAAGTAATATAGGCAAATGAAATTTACTGATTGTCATCATTCTTATCCAATCTACAGCACCAGTCAATTCTTCAGACAAGATAAATCAGTGACAACCACTGTCTTTCTTCATCAGTCCAAATAGAATCAGTTAGAGCATTTTCGTCATTTTTTGAGTGCATGTTAGATAACGCCTCTCGTTAATGGGCGCAATCATGGTCAGTGTCCTAAAGACAATAACATCAACATAAATAATTTCCTTTATCATTTTACTAGCATATTCCAGCCGTCTTTTCTCAAATTTGAAACTGTTCTTTGCTTTCCCAGCTTGGCATCAAGTCTAAATCTTGCCTTCTACCCCCAAATACACACCCGTCAGACCATCTCGAAATCCTTACTTCAGCAACAATTGGGCACAGGTTCTCAGCTTCGCCTAATACTAAAATATAATATACTTACATAATTTATGGACTAGATCAATGAGGAGTTATATCTTAACTCCCTTATCTAAAATTCCTTAAATTCATTACAAGACTTAGAGCAAGTCCTTTTACTTATGTCAAATTGTCAATGCTAACTAGCAGGACAATGCTTTGAACTTCCAAAACGATAAATTCACTTCATTTATCCATTTACCTCTCATCATTCTGCCATTTTCCAGTTGCTGGAATGTACAGATGATCTTCACTAGTATCAAGCAATTTGCAATAGTAAAGTAGCTGCATTTTCGCGTATGAAAATCCCTCTCTATTTATTGTTCATTTAAAGCCTTCAATTTCCAGTTTGCTCCGGTCGCAAATTACATAGAAATTCATCTTCCTTTACTTATTGGTTGAATTGTGTAATCCTCTGAATTAATTTTTCCGAAATATACAAAGATTGACAACTAAATTGAATGGGGGAAAAAATAGAGATACAAGAAGAAATTAAGGATTTTTCCTGAAGATTTTACCTAAACCAATAACATCTGCGGCCAAAGTAAACTCTTCTAGATTCCTCAACTCTCCAATAGTCACCAGTAGAGCTGCAAAGTGGTGCGACGGTGGCGCACCGGCGAGAGAAATAGAAGGAAAGAGAGGAGAAATAGAAGGAAAAAATGTGTGTGGAGAGAAATGAGAGAAGAAAGGAAAGAACTGGGGAGGAAAAATAAAATGGACAAAGGAAATCGAATGAACACGGCGGTTTTTGATATGGATTACTTATTATTTTTATTTTCATGACTTGCTTGATTATTTATCTAATACTAATAAGCAAAAGATGCGTGATATTTTTTTATTTACACATACTCACAATAAAATTTTTTTATTATAATCTAAATCTCAAATTTTATATCTTAAAAAATATTAAATTAATTTTTATCGAGCGTCAAGACATTACCTCATATGTATGAAATTCAGAATTCAAATTTTAATGAATATGTGTGTGTAAGAATAATGTCACTACGCCCAATTAATTACTCAACAAAAAATATTTGATATTTTGATTAGCAATGGAATAGCTATTATTAGTTAGTAATTGGATAATCATTTACTTTTTATTTAGTTTATACTGGAATAGACTTAGGGATGGCAATGGGTTCGGATAAATCGGGCGGGGCGGGTTCGGGGTGAAAAAAATGGGGTTCGGGGCGGGTAGCGGGTCTTGATTAGCAAGACCCGCCTGGCTCCGGGGCGGGTTACGGGTTTAGGTGGACCCGCCCCGTATAGTAATTTATTATATATATTATATATAACATATATGTATGTATAAGTATTTAGTAGGCTATAATACTATATTAGAAAATTAGGGCTCCTCTTTTTTTTAACTTGTTTCAGTTTTATTCTCTCAAATTCGCTACTCACCACAGCAAAATTTGTACATCCAAATGATGATGAAAAAAAGAGGGTAAAAAAAAAAAAATATATATATATATACAAAAAAAAAAAGGTTTGGGCCGGTCCAACCCGCCGGGTTCGAGGCCAAAGGGAAGGCGGAGCAGGTCCCGGGTCTTGCCATACCCGCCCCGTTGCCATCCCTTTATAGACTTCATTTGAATCTAAGCTAACCTCACACATATAAATGCAAATGCAATATTACTCGACTAATTAATATAACCTAACAATATATCTACATATACACATTACATAGGTACTAAATTAACTTCTTTTGTTGATTATTTATGCAATATCAGTATACGTTAAATCACTTTCAGGAAGCAGTTATACAACATACTAGTGAGTTTATATTAATTTGTCAACTGATTAATTTACTAACCTTATGCTAATATAACTGTTAATTGTGAAACTAAACAATTTAAATTGAAGAATATTATTTAAAAACGAAACCAAGAAATGATAGCTTACCCTGGACTTGTTTTCTAATGTTTCTTTGTTCTATTGTACAATTTTTCCACAGAAAACCAATAACGTGAAATTCATTAACTATTTAACTCCAAATACCATTGCATTTGTCGGTGACATTTTTCATGAAAGTTGAAAAGACACATTTTTGGTATGTGTTCACAACACTATGCATTAAAATAACGTGTAAAAGTTAATAATGCATGAAATTCCATGTCAATCCATGGGTGCCTATATCACCCAACAAAATTGTGTTCAGACCCCCTTTTCAACACTTTGGATCCTCTATTTCATTCCATGTTTCATCTTCTATTCCAATGTGATGTATTTCAAAGGCACACTTGCGCTCCTGAAGAACAGACCTCCATGTATATCTCCAAAGTCAAAATGAGATGACCAAAGGCAAATAACATTAGCCAGCAAAATACGAAGTTAAACTTACAATCAAGCTGTTGTTTCAGACAGACTAAAATAAAACAAAATACAAAAAATAATAATATGGCAATTTACATGCAGCCTCACTGTCTTTACAACGCTCCCCAAAAGAAGAAAACAATACAGTATCGATCGATGCATAACTCGTTCACTTTCTGCATGCAAACAATGCAAGTTATGCAACAGAATCCACAAAGAAGCCAAAAGAGCAAAATACCCATCCGGGACCAATCGAATATCATCAGCTTCAGTAGCAAGATTACCGTCGCCACTTCCGTTCTGAATCAAGTAGAATCCCAGAAATAAGCAAACAAATATGCATAATATCACAAACACATTGTCAAGTGGCCATTTGGCTCAGTGGCACAAGTCTAACACATAGAGGTTGAGATTAAAAGTTTGAACCTAACAGACTCCTAGTGTGTGTATAAATAAAAAGAAAATATCACACACGTTAATATAACATCTGGCTCATAAAGTTGTTGCCCTTGAAATGAGTTCAAATTCTCAATTATCTGAACCAATAATAACTTCAGCAAGAGAAAGTTATCGAGCATGAAAACTTGGTTCAATGCAAATTGGGCATGAACTTACAAATTTGAAATGGTAGGGAAAAATGTTTAGACAGTACCTTGTGGGGAATGGATTCCATTTCCTTTTGCATTCTGCTGTGCCTGAGACAGAGTGCGGTGAACACGAGGAGATCCTTGCCTTCCATCCACACCAGCTAGGGAGTGCCTATTTTTTATGTAGATATCCTTGTCTTGCACATCTGGACTTGACCTTGGGGATCCATTTGATATTGCTTTAGCCCTTGCTGATTCAGTTGCTTGCATGTAACTTGGTAGAGAATTACTGCCACTACTGTCTCCTGGTTCTTGATTAACATGATCAAGTTTTGCTGAACCTATGGAGCTTTGCCTCTTTCCAGTTTTATACTCCTTCTGCAACTGCTCTAAGCTACTTCGTGAAGGGGAATCATGATTGGGGAGTCTTTTATCGGCTGATGAAGACCTATTCTTGCTTTTTGAATCACTTTTATCACCTCTGCCCTTCTTAGGTTTGACAGACACGTCGCTAGAAGGTGTTGCTTGAGATTCCGGGCCAGTCATATGGCTTCTAGGAGATGCTTCAAGTGATGACGTGTACACCCCTTTATCTGCTTCTGGCTTCTTCTCAAGCATCAGTGAGTCTGTAGCAATCACAGAATTAACACACTCACCAGCAGCTGAGTCAATGCTTTCATGTCTCTCCAACTGATTTATGTTGGCATATGATAATTCAGTTCCCAATATGCTTGTTTCACTATTAGTTTCGAGTCCTAAATCCTCTCTGCTTCTAGGATGGTCAGTCACATCTGATATTTTTTGTTCATGTTCAAGGTCATTGCCTCCAGCCTCCGACCTATCTGGTGAATCCAGGGTAGAAGAAATGGAAAGTTCAGTACCACATTCAGAGCCAGCAACTGGTACTGCCGAAGCATTGGAAATGGACGTCTCATCCAATCCAATCTCCTTAGACCTGAATGGTTGATTGGTAGAAGAAGAAACCTTATTAGCGCTTGATTCAACTCCCAGATCACCACTGGATAAAGTGGTTAATTTTGCAGAAGTGCCAGCTGAACTCAGTTCTTCGAATTTTGACTGGGCAGCAATAAATGCAGGATTACTTGCCTTCCTTGAAAACCTTTTTGCCTCAGTTTCAGATTGCTCAATTGAGAAATTTTTCGAATCGGTTACACCCTCTTCATTTCCTATTTCCTCCTTATCTACGGGAGATTTCCCTTCCATCTTTGGTATAAGTTCTGTTTCTTTCATCTGAATAGGACCAGATCCTGTCACGTCACACCTTGAATTTGATTCAACATTGTTCTGCAACTTAGGATGACTCAATGAAGGTGAGATTGATGAGCATGCATGGAGTTCTAAGTTGTCGGCATCATAAGTGATCAAATTGTCATCATTTTCAGATGTTTCACCTGATGCTCCGACAGAAGACTTGAAATCTTTTGACTCAAAATCGGGCTCAGATGGAAATAAAATGTCTCCTTTGCCATCAGAATGTCCAAGATTTTCCTTCTCATGCTGCACCGCAGCTGGTCCAGATTCCTGTGGCTCTTTGTTGCTAAATGATGAAACTGGCATCCATCTCTCAAGCCATTTCCAGGCTGAGTCGGATTTTGAGGGGTCACATTTGATGTTGATAGGTTTAGTCCTTGGTGTTGTTTCCATAAGCTTAAATTAAAAACCAGTAAACACGTCAAGGTCTTTTATTTATCCGGTCCTATGGTATCAAATAAAATGGTGAACATACAACCAGAATCTAAAAATATGCCATCCATGTCCATTTACCTGACGAGCAAATTTATTGCTAAGTAACTTCTCAGTGGAAGCATAAGTGAATGTGCCATTTGTTTTTGCTTCTCTTTTGCTCCTCTGAAATACAGAGATGAGGATGGAAGATATCAGATATAAAAATTAACTGCCAAGAAAATATCAAAAACACACTATATGATCTTTCTCTGATAGTATATTTAGTAGCACTCAAATCCATAAGCAACATAAATCTAGTCTGTCAGAGAGGAAGAAAATGAAGCCCACTAAAAATCTGAGCACAAAAATATTACATATTAGTTATCCTTCAAACGAAATTTAGGTAGCAATAAAAATTCAAAATAATTATCATTGCCCTAGTACTCGTCAGCCTTGGGGCTTGTAGAATATCAATGCATCATTTGACCGCTGATCTTAAACTTTGGGATTGACTGAGCATTAAATACCCTGTTAAAACAACATCTCTGAAATCTATTTTAAAACTGAAATCTGAATTGCAGAATCTGCCGTCACGATTGAAACAAAGAAAGCTTCTCACTTTATAAAGAGAAAAGTTCAAAATCAAACAATCTAATCATGGAATGGCGATTGGAGGTCAGAGCAGAATGTTGGAAATTAATAAGTTAATAAATGCTCTTACCAAGAGTGTCTGATTGAGATTGTCCTTTCCAGAGTTTTCATTTTGCTTCTCAAAGTCACCTGACCCATGTAAAAGTCGACTGGCCTGGCGTGCTCGTACAAGAGCTTGCATTTTGACAATGGCTTGAACACACCGAAGAGCTCCAATAGCCTGCCTTCGAACTAAATGTCCTCGTACGGCAGCTTGCAATTTAATTACATTCTTCTGCTTCAGAAGCGCTATTTGGCCCTGGTAACAGAACAAGAATATCATGTAATTGCATCTCATTAAAGTGAAAGGAAGAATTATAACATGTTTTAGGGACCTACAAGATATCCCCTGATAGCAGCCTGGATTATAATGATACTGGACTCATCAAGTGTTGCATCTGCTCTAAAGTCACCATCCCTGGCAGTTGTTACTTCTGATAACCTTGATTCTGCTGGAGCAGACAACTCGGTCTTCCCTTCAGTCCACTGAATTACAGAGGTCTTCTCTGGAACAGTCAAGTTAGGCAGCGACTGGATGTTGGCAGCAGCGGATTCTGGGCTTTGTTTGTTTACAGGGGAAGGTGCCTCTAAGATTACAGTGTTACTCAACACTCGATGTCTAGAAGATCTTTTCCGGAAACTCCATCCACGCTGATCACTTGAAGCCTTGCTCTGCAAATAAGTCCAAAAAGACCAACTAAGAATGAAACAAGCATTTTCTCAAACTATAAATGCTTGTGACCTAATTCCGTATATCAAGAGCTTACTCAGAGCTTCCCAAAATCATACCTATTAAATCAGTTGCATGTATATAAGTCACCATCATTGCAAATGCATGCAGAAATTAAAGCTAGATAATTGGAAGCATAAAAAGATCCTGCTCATTTAGCAACTAGGTATTTCTTGGATGCACAAAGATCTCCATATATGTTTGTCGAACAAATAACTTCTGCATAGTAGTAATGAGTTGTGCTCATAGGGCACAAACAAAACTGCACCTAGAACAATACTCAACCCAAAAATATTTGGATCACCAACTCTTTGCAAAACCTTGTACTACATTTACTTGGATCTCTGAAAGTAAAAGTATGGGTATCATGAAAAGAAAAATGCATGGATTGACAACCAGCAGATATTGGCTGGCAAGGAGAAACAGGTAATATGTGGAAAATCACACAGCAAAGAAATTCTAAGCAGCATCTGCCTGTATCAATACACGGCACAACGCTATACCAACCTGCCTATTTGATAAGGTATAGAGTAGCAGATCTACCAGGAGGTCCGTTAAACAGGAAGTTCTTTTTGCCATTTTCTTAATTAGGCTGGTAGATCCGTTAAACAGGAAGTTCTTTTTGCCATTTTGTTAATTAGGTACCTTGTTTGATAATAAATCTCAATAGAGTTACAATTGCGCCTGTACCAAACTAAACCGGCAACCTCAGACTTTAAGACGGGTAAATGTCACCAGGAATGCATAATCTTAGACAAGCCTGCTACATTTTTAATATTTGTTATTCCATCAATATATTGGAGCCTAGGTTAGAAATTCTGTGATGAAAATTTTAATAGCTCAGACATTTAATCACTTAATATAAATAACAATTAGTTTCCCTGAATAAAGGTTGAGTAAATGCAACACCCACCTCCCCTCAGACCAAAAACAAGCGTACAGAAGAAGAAAGTACTGCAGAAACCGAATTCAGTTCATACTACTGGGTTAATAATTAAAATTTATATAGTTCTTAACAACTGATATCAAGCATGCAAGAAACTGGACTTGATTATAAACAAAATCAGCACAAAAAAGCTGTTGAGAGAAGACAGTTCACTTCTGATTTATTAAATTGTAGATGTCATTCTACAACTTACTCTGATGTATGAGACATGACAAAGACATGTGAATTATGGCTAAATGACATCATTTTGAAATATGAGCTTATTGATAGGATCCATGACATGGCATACCAATTATGTATAGAAACATTAAGATATTTTCGGTAGTGATTAGTTAATTCAAGGCGCAACCAAATTGGGGTCAAACTGCAGGCACAGACCTATGTTTCCATAAACATATATTATTAAAAACAATTTATGCATTTATATTCTTCTACATACTATTTTCTCGTAAGGATTACCAGAGAGATATAAAATGACAAGTGTAAAAATTTTAAGCATTACTGTACATGTACAATATAGATATGAGAAAGAAAAGAGAAATGAGGAAATACTTCAAGAAAATAAATTATGGTAGCAAACACTTAACTTTCATACTTGTTTTCTTATATATTCATCAAACTTAAAATATTTTGAACATATTATTTAGGTGACTGCATCACCTAGATGATGTTTGTTCTCACTCCTGCCAAAGCATTTTAACAACTATGTATAACATTTAGTGTTCTTTTGTCTTTTTTGATATGATACGCAAAACATCTAGTTCAGAGTTTAATTTCCTTTGAAACAATATGAGAAAACCACATTATGTGGTTAAAAATAAAATTTGAGATGAAACCCCATCAAAATCTGTATATCCGGAAGTTGGTTTAGCTGCACCTAGTTATGTTCTAGATTTCTTCTTCTTCTTCAGTCGTTAATTGTCTGTAGAACTATTTACTGAAATATTCTAATAGAGTGGCAATAGTCAATTATGAAGGAACTATATGCTTAACAGCCCGTTGATCAGAAAAAGTCAAAGGAAGAGCTTCAAGCCAACAAACGGGCTTCACAACCTCATTCAATGCTAGCAACTATTGACACAAATACGATTCTCAATCAGCATGGTCATAACTATTCAATACCCGTTCAATACATTGATCATATCGGACAATTTTCGAGCCCATATCCACTTTGAATTTGATAAATTCCACTATCGCTCCTTGGGCAGCATTGCAGAAAAATCACTTTAATATTTTGACTGCATTCTAAACTGATGGTTTTCTTACATCCTTAAAGACAAGATAGAGGAAGGAAAAAAAGAAAGGAAGAAGAAAACTAAAACAATACTTTTGCGTAGAGGTGCAAGATGAGTCAAGCCTGCTCCCGTGGCTTGATTATATCACAAAAAGCTCGAGCTTGTCGAGCCAAGTCAAGGTTCTTGAGCTCAAGTTTTGCAATGAGTCAAGCTCAAACTCTAATTAGTTGTTCTATACTCACGAGCAATTTTTTATTTCTAAATGTTTTTATATATTAACAATTTAATATTTATTCAATGGTAGACTTACTCAAGCGATTTAACTCAGCTAAGCTCGAGCTCGAACTCAATTACTACCAAGCTCGCAAGCTCGAGCTCTTTTTCCTTGTTCTAAGCTCGACCTCGAGCCAATGAGAAAAGGCTCGTTGACCTCAAGTCTGCAATTTTTGTCAAGTTTAACATCAAACTCGACTTATTTACCCCTACTTATACAAGAGAAAGGGAGTGAGATGTAGTGATCAAGCGGCACACATCCACTACATGAGGAAGGAATATTGTCTTAGTTAACTTATCTTTGATTGTAATAACAAATCAAAATAGGAAAGAAGAAACTCATCCTTTATATTCTCTATATAACTATTCAGCATAAGTACTTTGACAGAAGACTCTAACAATTGCTATGTTGCTCGTGTCAAGGGGTGTAGGTGAGATATTTCACACAGACAAACATCATAGGTGATGAGATCATGAGAGATGTCCAAAATACATCTCCACTAGCTTCGCTCTCTTGCAGAGGATACACCTCATATTAAGCAAAATCTTAAGCACCCTCACAGTCAAAGCTTGATTACATATGTACATTAGCATCATTTTCTGCAAGTTGAGGTTGTGATGTGATTTAAATGGCCAGTCATTTTGAATAATGTTTTGGGAAATAATGACTTTTGCTATTAAACTGGTTTTCCACACCATTTCTTGTCATATATATGTTGTTATATATGCTTCAGTTTCAGACCTTTTCTTTTTCCAAATATAGATTACTTCTGAATAAACCTTATATAAAGGACGTTTTCTTGTCAAAGTAAACAAGAATTCTAAGAGACAACATCTTGTGTCCTGCTGGAGACTTTTTCCAGCAGCTAAGCGGAACACTTGTTTTATTTTAACGGGTTCCCATTTAATACAGAAAAACAAAAACTATGACAATCTTACAAAGTAGATTGCAATAGCATGAACCATCGACTTCTATTTGCAAGAGCATTTATGTTATTTCAGAATAAAGGTAAATAGCTTAGGTTCAACAACTTGGATTTCTTTTCTCACACCAAATTAATGTAATAAATGTGAACTGATAATATTATATATCCTTATTAACAAAAAGAGGTCACTGATTATTATATCCTTATTAACAAAGAAAGGTGAACGGTAACCCCACTATAATGGATCCACACATCTGCAGCCACTGATGCTCATTCCAATTGCAATAGGCAACTGCATTCACTTGAACTTTCTATATTGGGAATCAATGTGCCAATGCAATCAAGAAAAGAAAAGTTAAAACATCCATGCAAGATTCCTATTCATAAGGATGCACCAAAAGATATACCATTACCTTACGAATCTTATTAACTTTCCCAGAATTCACTGTTGCAGTTAATAATAACATATAAAGAAACTTCCCAAATATACATTACATTGCATATGCATATTGAATTTTATTGTGCTAATATATATTACTTTTATTTTAAATATAATTAAATAAGATATTATTAGTAAATATGTACTTATATAAATGTAATAGCTATTATTTCAAATTATTATGGACAATGAGAATAAGTAAAAGTTTTATTTTAATATATATGGGTAGGTTTGTCATTTGAAATTCAATAAATGATAAAAAGTAAAGTTGGGTATTATTTGCCTTATTTTAGAAGAAAGAAAAAGAAAAAGTGTACACACACATGATGGCTAATGGCAATTAACTCTTTCTCATTTTAGAGTGGTTATTTGCCCTTTTTATCATTTTCCATACAGTAAAATATCATTACACTTACAAACGCATCTATTTTAACGTAAATTCAGAACCAAATCGCCAATTACAGCATCAGATACCGCCACTTAATCTTCAATTTGCGTGACAAGCTCGATAAAATTCAATGATGTAGTCCAAAAAATTAGTAAACAGTTCAATTCAAGCCTAAAGCCAACCCCACAGATTCTATCATAGATTTGAGCATCAAACAGCTAAAAAGAAACATAATCTTTATATCATATGATTAAGAAGCAAAAAATAAATAGAAGCAAATCAACTCAAAACATAAGCCACAAACCAGATGCATTAATGATCTCAAAACTCTAACATCCAAAAAAAAGCAAAACACGCAAACGCAGATTCCAAACAAAGAAGCAGCAACTCAAACCACAAAAAAAGAACAATTCATACCGCAGATTCTTCAAACACGCAAAATTTGATACAGAAAACAGCAAAAAAAAAAAAAAAAAAGAATCACATTTATATTTACAAGTAAATAAACGAACAGATATATACTTCTGGCGTTTGGAGATCGTCATGGTCGACGGAATCACTGCCACAGGCAATGATCTTGAAGCATGATGCATTCGATTTTCCCATTCTTCTCTTTCTCTCTCTAGAAACTTCTATCACCTTACTTCACTTCTCTCTCTCTCTCTCTCTCTCTCTCTCTCTCTCTCAAAGTGCTGAGCTCTTATTCGATTTTTCTAAGTCCACAAGCTACCACTCTACAGCTACACAGCACATAGTACTACTGAAGAGTTCTCTTCCCATTGTTGGAAATTGAAACAAACTAGAGGGGCATTTTGGGAACGCGGACTCAACATTTCTCCTTAAATCTAGTTCACTTTTCGCTTTGGATTCCGAGTGTAATTAAACTCTGGGGAGTATCTCGTTTCCTTTCCCCAAGATTTCTCGTTGAGACCTGAGAAGGTGACGTGGAATTTTGTAATTTGTTATTTCAATCGGAAAATTTTCCCATTTTGTATTTTTCTATTGGATATTTTCTTGGTGTTAAAAAATAAATATCTTTGTTCACGAGAAACACGAAAAACGGGTTTTTCTTTTTGAGTTGGTTGCTTAATCTCGTGATAAATGGAGAAAAGCACTTTTCTTATATCTAACTGTGTTTGATATGAAAGATTATTAATCGCACATAATTTTGGCCCGATAAGATTATAAATTATTTGAATGGATTAATATACTTATATGATATTAAATATTGTAATTCAAATTATAAATTCAATAATCTTGCATTCCTATTTGATTTGAAAGATTGAGAAATACTGTATTCTTAAATTCCATTATTGCCTCCATCTCTAAAAATTAGTTGCTTCAAAATGAGGGACAAAATCATTCATGTGTCTTTTAGTTGATTTAGCCAAACTACAATCTCACCTCCAACCATAATGATGGGGGTGAATATCGTATATTAGTGTATTGAGTTGAAATTGAATTAAATCGATCTAAGGGGGGGTCAAGGAATGAGCCTCTAGTGAATCGGGATTGAGTCATGCGATCAACAACAAACGTCAGACTAGCCAAGGTGTTGTCGGCTAAGATACTCCCACGCTCAAGTAAGTAAGGATCGACTAAAGATATGAGCAGTGGAGTAGTGGCACAAGATAAGAAATTGCATACCTTGCTGAAGGGTTGTGATGGGGTATTTATAGCCTTCTTATGGTGGTTGATATGTTCTTAATGCCCTTGTCGTGTAAGAAGGGCCATTATCTTTGCTTGAGGGCTTTCCCGTCTTATCTAGCTTATGTACTGTTCCAAGTGGCGCTGCCTCCAGCTACCTAGGACAATGTGGTACACTGGAAGCACTCCCTAGCTTGACATACCTGCAAAAGGTGGTAATGTTGGTGGCAAGCGCCATTAATGCGGCAACACGGTGCCTGGCAAGGCATTTAATGTGGCCGAAGGGTTTTCATCTTTCCTCGACCCCTCTGGTCAAAACAAACACACCAGCGGGAATGTCACCTAGGATCTTGGTCATCAAGCTGATTCTGGTCGAAGCTACATCATTCTGGTCAAAGGATTGAGGCCACTGAAAGGAGGCTATCGACCACAACTAGGTCGATCAAGAACGCTAATATTGGCCACAACGAGTAGGGATCCAGATATCAAGTGGCAGTCGAACGTCTGCTCGATCCAAAACGAGTTGGACTTAAGATTCTTGTCCTAGTTGAGTGTTATTAGGCTGGGCCTGCTAGGCCATCCCATATCACATGAGATGATAATTAGGCTCAATTGCATGAACAGTACGGGCTTGATGCGAGCTCGACGCCAATCTTGGCTCGGCCCATCACCATAATCTCTTTTATCAAGCATGTTACTAACATGGATTGGAGGGGTTAGTCACTATAATCTTTCATATCAAACACAATGTGTCTGCAAATATTTTAATAAAAATATTATCAATTTTTTGTTAAATTTCAAATTAAATTATGTGTCTGCATTTTAAATTTATCTTCTACTTTATGTTTCACATTAGAAATATTTCAACTCCTAAAACCTTCAATTTGGAATTTCAAATGAAAACATGATTTCTCAATTCAAAATAATAACAAAGAGAAAATGAACATACTTTTAATGGTAGTGTATTACAATACAATAGTAATGGAGGGGTTCTCTTTTCATTCTTCTTGAACCTTTATTTTTTGTTTCACCATTTTTTAGCTGAAATTCCTTTATTGACCTTGAGAAAATTTTACGCACGTCAATTTAATAACAAGATTCAAATTATTTTCAATCATTCTTATGATGTTTTGTTTTTATTCAAAATTCTTATAATTTTCTTACTCAATAATATATATATATATATTAATATATATTTAAAACTTTCATTCTATATTCATTCTTAACTTAAATTATTATATTCGCACATTATACAGGAACGTTACACTATTTAAGATTTAATTTTACATGCTCAGAAGTCGTAAAATATGAAAACTTATACTTAAAACTACATATTTTGTATATAATTCATAGATAATGATATATTAGATGGCTAATTGGCAATAATTAGCTCTTGTCCTTGATCTCTTTCACAATTATCATTACCCATTGATCCATCCATTATTGTCAACCCCACACACAAAAAAGAAAAGAAAGAAAAAGACATTAATCTCCTTTCTTTTTTCCTCTTAATTCTCTTTTCAAATAGATAAAAGAAAAATTAATCATTTGGCTCAGCATAGATAATGAAAAGCTTATCAATAGTTAATTATTCCAACACTATCATTGAACATCAATCTCATTTATCATCATTGTTAAAGGCACTAAAATAAAAATTATAAGGTGTTTATAAATTTAATGAATCATACCTTCAAACTTCCACTAGAAATTATTAAACAACGAAAAAATCATATTGACAATGATTACATTTATCAAGAAAGACTTAGTAATTTATTAAAATATATTAATATAAACAAAATTACCAAGCATCATCCAATATTAGAAAAATTGAAATTTTCGATATAAATTACTTCTTCTTTCTTGGCGTTTTTTTACAGTGGCATTAATCTTGAACTATTCGAAATAAATCTCATTCAAAACTCTTTTACAATGACGTCAATCTTAAATTATTGGGACAAAATGCAATTCTTGAATTATAAGTTTTTTTTTCTCAATATTTTTTACAGTGACACCAATATTAAATTAATCAGACAAAATATCATTCAAATCAAATCCTTAAACGATTTTTTACAATGACATCAATCTTAAATTATTCGGACAAAATTTCATTCAAATCGAATCCTCAAGTATCCATGAGTTCAGCAGTGCTTGCAGCCCGTTTGATTTTATTTTCAAAGGTCATTTCCATTTCCAACTATTTCTAAAAGATGAAAAGTTAGTTATGAAACGAAAATAGAAATTGAGATATATTTGAATGAAATGTTGGAAAGTAATGATTAGAATATGTTATAAGATTGAAAAGTAGGTTTATTTTATTTTATTTTTTAAAAAATATATATAGTGGATACTTTATGTCAAATCAAATTTGAATTTGATTAATGTATAGTATGATGATATGGTATGTTTAGAAAGAAATTTAAGAAGAAAATATGAATTTTTTCTGAAAAAAGTTGTGAGAAAGTGTTTGTTTTCAATCTTCATTCCCGTATAAAAATGAAAATGGGGCTTGGAAATGAAAACAAACACCCCCTTACACTATTGAAATTAATCTAATTGGTTGGAATTGACATGTAAAACAAAGTCAAGAAGTACAATAATTCTATGAACCCACATGATGAGAAATATTCTTCTCATTGCCATATCTTCCATCATCTACATTATTTAGGTTGCTTTTAATTGATTTGATTAGTTTGATTGTGTGTCCTCTTTTACCATGGACATTTCTTACTTGATTCATACTTTACATGAGTCCCTTGATTAATGACAAGCAAGATAGAGTATGCATTAGGACAATACGAAAAGGATTCAATGATTGTGCATTTTGTGGGATTCACTATGTCCATCATGTGGCTCATTGAAAATTAGAGTCCAAATCTTATTAGACCAACCAATCACATGATAAAGAGGGACCACTTGTATTTAAGCTCTTGTACATGTTGTTGCTATGGTAGCATTGGGGATAATGTAGATCTTGACTTCCAATCAAACTATGAACATGAGTAGGTAGACAGCTAAGGGATGAGGTGGGTTAAGACCTGCATTTTTTATTAATCAATGATCATTTAATATAGGAGTGTAAATAAGTCGAGTTCGTAAAAAATTATGGGAGCTCGAGGTCAAAATACCGAGCTCGACTTACCAGAAAATTTTAAATTAAATAAAAAATTAAATTATTAATATATCATAATTATTTAATAATAATTAATAAAATAATTTATATTATAATATATATACTATAATAATTTAAATTATAATATATTATAACTACTGATAAAGTATTAAATTATTAATATATTATAATTATTTAATCATATATAATAAATATTTAAAATTTTAAAAAAAGTAAATTATCCATATATATTAATCATTATATAAAAAATATCTAAAAATAGCAAAAAGCTCATAAGCTTTTGAACAGCTAAAGTCAAGCTCGAGCTCGAGCTCGAGCTTGAGTCGAGTTATAATCGAACTGACTCACGAGACTCATGAGTCAACTCGACTCATCTCACACCTCTAATTTAGTATTGTTATTGGCGCAAAAATATAAAGAAAGTTGATTTCAAGTCGAGTCAAGCTTGAACTTTCAACAAGACAATCTCCAATCATTTAGTATTTGGTGCAAGTTGTAAGGAATCTTGATCTCGAGTAGAGCTCCAATTTTCAACGTGTCGAACTTAAGCTAAAAAAATTAAGCTCGTCAGAATTAAATTCTAATCTAATGTGTGTTTATATATTTCGAGCTCCAACTTAAACTTGAGATTTTTTTCCTAATTCGACTCACTAGGCTTGGTAGTACCCTAACTCAAAACAACTTCTCATACACGAAAACTTGTTTTAGACTTTGAAATATGAATTAAATCTACTTATTTTATAATTCAATTAGATCCAACCAAATCAAGTTTAATTATAATTTTTTGTGATTGATGGCTTAACGGGCCAACAAATTATTTAAATACATATTGTTATAAGATTTCTACAGCTTAAAACTATTTTTTAATCGCAAACTGAGATTCTATTAGTTGTGTATGGCTTTTTTTCTCCTTCTGCGCAAGTGTGCAACCATAGATGGCCCTAACCCTACCCCAGACCTCTTTGATCCCTAATTTTACAGCACTTAATATTCTATTCATTGCATGGTAAATCACAACAATTGCCTAATGCAGAAAAGAACATACAAAAAGCTAAGAGCCTGTTTGGTTTTTTTTTCAAACCCCCTTTTCACCAATTTTACTATTCCACAAATAAAAATCATCATTTTTTAAAAATCTTCACCCAACGTAATTCAAATTTTTATTTTCAAAACACATTCTCCAATAACCTATATATCTTTTTCCCAATAACCTATATATATTCTCTTTATTCTATTATTTCTATATCTCTCCACCTACAACCAACATAATCATTACATTTCCAATATAATCATTACATTTTCAAACATTTCATTCAAATACATTTCCATTTCCACATCACATGACATAAATAATTCTCACCATTTTAAAAATGATGGAAATGGAAATAAAACCAAACAGGCCCTAAGCCCCCGTTTGGATTTATTTTCATTTTCATTTCCAGTTTCCAGCATTTCTAAATTGGTGAAAATTAGTTATGTGATGTGAAAATAAAAATGTGTTTGGATGAAATGTTTGGAAATGTAATGATTATATTGGAAATGTAATAATTATATTGGAAATGTAATAATTATGTTGGTTTTAATAAATTATAAATGGAAAGAGCATATATATATATAGGTTATTGGGAGAATATATTTTGAAAATAAAAATAAAAATGATGTTAGGTAAAAATGTGTAAAAAATAATGTATTTTATTTTTGAAATAATAAAATTTGTGAAAATGGGGTTTGAAAATAAATCCAAACGGGCTCTTAACAGACTCTGTTAAACTCCCTTTAGCCCAAATCCCTGAAAAACTACCCCTGTAAGCAATTTCCAGTCACAGTTAGGCTTTCTAAAGCTAATAATAATTCAATTCCAAATGTAGCAAACAACTTCTACTTGTAAATGGAAATTTTGTTTAGCAATGAAGTGATAAGCCTAAACACCTTGTCTTCTTCTGCAGTATCCCTAATCTCCAATATCAATGATTGAAACTACCTAACATACTCATACACGGACCTCATGATGCTCTATCTGCCGTCTATACCTTTTCTTGCTTTGCTTCTGGACCAGCATGGGCTAATGCTAACGGTGATCCCGAGGCCCCTAGTTTTAGGCACAACAATGGCTCGTTGTATTGTCAAAAAATGAACCTTTTTATCCAAAGGTAGAAATGGTGGAGCCTCAGTCACATGAAAGAAGCTACAATGATTGCTAAATACAAAGAAAATGCAACTTCCTTTTCACTCAAAATCCCCACTGGAACGTGAAATGCTGAGCCCAAACTTAGATATTGACTTCTCTGGAAATGTTAACTCTTTTACAAACATGCTTGGATCATCACCAAGTATAGTCAACAGCACACTTGAGTCAAGGTCCAGACCAGCCCATCATGGCATGAAGAAAGAAATGGAAGGCAAGAATAAGGTACAAAGTTTGTGTAATTTTAACACCACCCCACATCATTAGGGCTGGGACCTTGCTATGAAATTCATCTTGATATCAGAAACATGGGTGCATTTCATCCAACCTTAAGAAGAAGCCTCTTCAAGAATATCGAGTAGAAGATGGCAAAGAGTCTGACAAGTTTAAAATCATGGCTAAAATGCTAAATGAGCTGTTCAGAATGAGGCTGGAAATCACACCATGGAAACTAAGCCACAAACAATATCTCAGATGATGTGGTATAGACTGAATAGTCTCCAGTGGTCAATATTTCAAGGGTAAAATTCTTAAAATGAAAGCAAAATCAACACTCACCTTTGATGGAAAAGAAAGACAATATTTGATAGGCAATTACCTTGCTGCCTGCATTATCTGTCATGGATGAATGTGTGTGCGTGTGTCTAAGTGTGTGTATGTGAAATCTTAGCTGGTCACAGGATCATAGTGATTCAAGGTCCACAAGCGATTTGAAGATAATGGCTCACATGTGCCTTCTAGATTCTATGAGCAATTTAGGACAATTGAAATTCTTGACCTCTGGCAGATCATCACAAAAAGCATAGATTAGTAAATAGAGAAAAACTTAAATTCTCAGTACTCCAGTTCACATCTGTTGCAACCAACTACAGGGGTCTTTGCCAGTCAACAAGTCAAATACCATGCCAGGTCGAGCCTATATAAATCAGCCTAACAGGTTGTAGATTCAAACAACTCATCACAGTTTAGTCCCCACAAATCCAGAAGATTCTATATGGACTTAAACCAGTAAACAAGAACACAGCATGACAACTCAGATTCAATTCAAGTCAAACTGTAGATTTTACCTTTATATATATCAGTAAAGCAATCCAATGTATGATATAATTATTCTCTATGTAATTTAAAAGGAATTTAACCAAATGAACACCAAGGCTATATATGATATATTGGTCTAAAACAAGCCCCATCACAGAGTCATCTTCATTACTAGGTACCACGGATTAGCCACTCGATTAAGTTCGGACCTCAGCACTACATGCTCAGAAATGAATTGGCTATGCTGAGGCAGGAGCAGCTGAAGCTGTAGTCGAGGTTTTAGATGTTGTAACTGATAATCGTTGCATCTGATTAGGCTGCTGTCGCTGCATAGGGAACATGTGATGCTTCATGGATACCTGATGTGCATTACCACCAGAGGTTCTACCCTCTTCTCTAAACTCCATATTTGCAAGCTTCAAACGTTGAACCTCTGCAGTTAATGTCTCTTGCAGAGCTGTCACATAAAGTGAGAATATTTAGCAATTTATTTTGTATCCAATTATAAACCCATAATATTTCTTCTTAAAAGAATGGGAAATAGTTTGAGAAGCAATAATGCGTAGTTGGGGATGCATTTGGATATAATATATATGCATGCTATGGAAAACGACTACATGCTAAACATATCCATCAGTGAAGCACCAGCTAAATATATCAAAGAAACAAAGAAATAAAAAGGGCTCCTAGAAAACCCAGCTAACAGAAAAATATGCTGCATACAAGGAAAGTAGTTACAGAACAACGAACTGTGTCTTCATGTGTGCGTGTGGTGGTGTGGGGGAAGCTAACAAGCTGAGAATAGCTTGGTCCATAAACTGTTGGGAATTAGTTAAGGATACATATCATGTTTCAAAGAGTCGTGCCTTGTCTGACACCTACCTAGAGGAATCGCCTTACTATGATAATTTCTGACTGAATTAGAGATTGAAATAGTACTCTTGTCAGATGTCATGACATTCAGAATATAGTACAGCATGGTCAAGAAGGAGGCAGACTATAACTAAAGCAGGTGGTGAGATATTTGTTTCTAAAATGAAATACATAGAGAGGGAGACACAATTCTAGGAATCTAGAACATATGCTTCTGTCTCATCTATATGATGCAAAGTGCATGTATTCTGGGTGAGAATTAGTGCATTCACAAATAAAAGTAGATTCCACAAATTTAGCTAAGAAACTGAATACCATCTCTGAGTTGTGCCTGTTGATCCATAGCTTGAATGCGGAATTTCAACTCATTGTTCTGATTCGTTAACTCAGTATGATCTTTCTGAAGAGGCAACACAAATTCAGTTATCACATTACTACTTTTGATGGGAAAAAGTGCAGAAAAAATCATAAGTCCTCAAGTATGCACCTGGAGAATAGTAATTTGAGCCGACAACGTGGTGGCCTCTGTTTGTAGAGTCTGCACCTTGTGTTCCAATTCGGAGATGTAACGCAACTTTCGCTCCTTGGAACGAGCAGCTGAATGCCGGTTTGCCAATATCCTGAGACAAATGATGGATGCAGAAAAGCTCAAGTGAGACACCACTTCAATGCAATACTACGGCTATTAGAAATACTTCATCTGAAGCAATACCTCTTTGCTCGTTTTGGATCTGCTAATGCAATTTCCGTAAGCCTTTCATCTGCCATGATCTTTTTCAGCTCAACTTCATTAAATTCACCATGTCCGAAGTCCAAGTTGATCTTAGCTAAATTTTCACTCAATGAATTGCTTGGTGACAGCTGATCCGCCCGATTACATGAGGAGGTCTGTAACTTTGGTGATGAGTCACCAAAATGAAAAGTTCCAATACCACTATCCATTGAAAGACTCCTGTAATGCCGAATTTGGGGTGCAGTATCTCCAACAGCACTCCTTTTGACTCTTTCCCCAGAACTTATACCATTCCTCGATAAACTTTCTGACTCTGAGTTGCTGCTGTCAAAACCTCTCATCTTCGTGCTGCTATTAGTGGTGTCCTTATCTTTATTGTCAGCACCAGAACAGTTCAAGGCATCTGGATGATCTAAATTCATCAATGAATCAACCAGGTCGTCCTCAACCTCTCCCTCTGATTTCCTCTCACCTATTCCCTCAGTGAAGCTCTTGCCATAACTAACCGCATCCATTTCTCGTCTCTTCAGCCCAATGGGCTTATCATTTCCTGAATTCTCTCTCGTATTCGTGACTCTACCCAAACTTCCCTGGCCACTTACGGGTACCAACAGCGGTGAAGACTGAATCATCGCTGAGAATCCTAATGGAACATCGCTGCTAGAACGGCGATGCCCTCTACGAGGGGGAAGACTGTTATTACCACGAAATGGATTTTCCCTAGGAGAAGAGAGACCAATTGCAGGCCCTCGAGAGCTAACATCTATTTCCTCCATTGATGCATTCTTCAAATTTGAGTTCAACGAAGCTAATGAAGATTCACTAGGAGGAAGAGGGCTTAATGGGGGCAAGCAATTATTTGCAAAGAAAGTGGGTTGGGATAAAGACCTCGAGTGAGAACCCCCAGCGTTAAAAGAGAGATTCGGTGATTGCCTAATATTGGTCTGAGCCATCAAAATCAAAAAGCTTCTACTTATTAATCGTAATAAGCACAATCCAATACCTTTAACTGTTCTTTTTTCCTCAAAAGAATCGAACTTCACACTGTCTCACTCAAAAGATCACACAATTAATTCCTACAACCAAACATCTTCCTCTAATCAAATTCATTTCCCAAAAACCCTACACTACAAAGAGCCCCAAATTGTGATCATATGAATAATTGCAGCTACCACAAATCTCAATTATTCAACAAAAAAAGAAAAGGGAAACCCTAAGACTAACTTCACATAAACCTCCAATTCTCGAACCTTCAAGCATCAAATATATTTTCTTCCAAACCCAAACATCAATCACCTTCAAAACCTAAAATTAAAACAACAAAAATGAAAACTCACACCCCAGAAATAAATCTCATTTACATAAACAGAGCAGCAGCAAATTCTCTTACCTGATGACTAAAATACTCGAAAACCCCCCATGTCTATTCACGAACCCAACTGGTTATTCAAATGTTAAAAAGAAGATTGAGACTCCCGCTGAAAATGGCGGAGATTACGTTGTAAAAAATAAAGGGACTGCGTCAGAGTGAGCGTGAGGTGCGTCGAAAGAGACAAGAACATTGGATTACATAAAAAATAACGAACAATATTAGTATTAGGAAGAGTGTATCCTTTTCTTAATGTTATCCTTGTTCTTTGCTATCTTGGCGCAGGCACAAACACGCTTCCGACAAGCACATAGAATTTTCCTTCCTTTTCTTTTTTTTTTTTCCTTTCTTTCCTTTTCTTTTCTTTTCTTTCTTTTTTCTTTTTGGGGTTATTTTTGTGTTTACCTTTGACAGTGATTAGGACTATGTTTGTTAAGGCTTGTTTTTCTATATTTTGGCCATTTTTTAGAAAAAATTTGAAAGAATGAGTTTTTGAGAGAAAATTTGGAGAATATGCTAAACGTTTCTTTTTGTTTTGGAAAAATATGAAAAATAATTTGAAAATAAGTTTCTTATTTCTTTATGTTTGGGGAGGAGGCGAACTTTATTGTTGTTGTCAAATTGGTTTTTTGTTTTGGTTGGGTTTATAAGATGAAAGTAATTTTTTTATATAATATATTATATATGTATGTATATTATAGTTGGATAATGTGGGTGTATATATATAATGATTGATATATTGTTGTAATAAAATGATATGTAATTAATTCAATTGATGCTTTATTTTCAAATTTATATTTTTATGAATTATTAATAAATATTATTTATTTATGAATTTATAATTATATCTTAATTATAAAAAATTGGCTCATATCATAATTATATCATAATTGTTGATATCGGCTTATATAAAAAAGTTTAATTATTATACATTAATTATAAACTAATTATTGTTTATTCTTAAGATATAATTATTTAACTCTTTATTATTTACGATTTATGTATAAATAAAACTTAGTTATTTATTTAAATAAAATAAAATATAAATAGACTTAATAACGATTCATCAAATTGAAAAAATAAATAATTTGATATTATATGAAACTAAACCATATTAAATTATTTATTAAACAAATAAGTGTAATATTCAATTATACGTGAAATATGAAACATAATTAATATATACATAATAAGTTATTTAAATAATTAAATAAATTAAATAAATTAATTTAATAAGTTATTTATTTACTTTAAATTATTATTTAATTAATATATTATTTAATTAAATTACTTAGTAACTATAAAAAAAAATTACTTAATTTTTATTAATTTTCTTGATAATTATTTTAATTATATTAATATTAATTTATTAAACTTAATAGATTATTAAATAAATATCACATTATATTTATTTTTTTTTAATAATTTTAAATAAATGTGAATATTAATACTTAATGAAGATTATTTTTTTGAAAAGATTAATTTATTTATTATATCAATTATTAAATGAATAAATATAATATTTAATTAATGCATTAAATATTAAATATAACTAATACATTATTTTATTAAGTTAATATGTTATTTAGTAAATAATTTATTTATTAAATTTAATTAATTTTCTCGACGATTATTTTAATTAAATTTGTAAACATAAGTTTTAGAATTTTTTAAGTAGTAAATTTTTAATATTTTCATATATGTAAATGAGATAATGATAAATGAATGAGTGATATGAAAGATAGAGTAAGAAAATGAAGGAGTGGGTGTACTTGTTAGGGTATAGGGTTTTTTATGTGAATTATGAGGGGTTTTTTGGGTAAAAAATTGTAATGTTTTAGGAGAAAAATTGAGAAATGTGCATATATTTTGAAATTTTTGGGGGGGTTGGAAAAAAAATTTCCAAAACGTAGGAGAACAAGCCCTTACATTTTGGAGCATTTTGTCAAAATATTTTAATAAAATAATTTTTAGGAAGTGGGGTTAGGGAATATGATGGTTGTTGGTTTGTATTTTGGGTAATAAATAGAGTATATTTTTTGAGAAAATTGTTTGTTTGATTGTGTTTTGGGAGGGGACGAGATTTTATATCAATAACTTTTTGATTGAGTTGATATGGTAAAATTAATATTTTTTAATTATTTATGTATGTGGATATACAGATTGGTTAGGAGGGACAAAAAATGAAAGAATTATATATTGGGAAATGAATAAAAAATGAATTGGGGGGGTATTTTGGATCTTTTTAGTGTATTTTGAAAGTGATGTTGAAGAATTTATATAATTTACTTGTCTATATTTTGAAAATTAAAAAATGAATTAGCAATTTACAATCAAACATATCCTAGAATTTGCTAGAGGGGATTACGTTTTGTTGCAAAGTCCGACGTTGTGAAATTTTGTTTTTCCAAGTCAATTTTTATTTCATTTGCATTTGGAAGTGAATTTCAACAAGGATTGGTACAATGTGGGGAAGATGTTTAGCTACCTAATGTCATAAATACAAATTATTTGTTATATAAATTGTAAATTACTACATTTATTTCATATTATGGTGCAAGGATGAATCGAACTGATTATGAATTTGACAAGG